>JAJQWJ010000003.1:87841245-89082245 GCA_023637945.1 Phaethornis superciliosus | reverse complement strand
TTGTCTAATAAATATGTAGATCAGCAATCTTTCCATGGGAATAATTTACCTTAATGTCTCCAAATGAATGTTAGCATCTAACTTAAAGGACCAGAAACAAAACCAAATGAAGAAAAAGGAGACACTTAATGATTTCAAATGGTTCAGCCAGGTCCCAATGAGCAATAATAATTACTAGAAAGATATAATTAACTAACAACAGATTGCAATATGGTGATCATCTTTGAAGCCATAATTGGTCTGAGACAGTTACCTGTATGCCTTTTCTGTCTCCATAGACCAATACAGTAAAATGGATAGAATGATAATTTTTTGATAACTCCTGTGTTATAATAACCAACGGAGGTCACAGAATGCATAGAAGTTTTTAATGGATAACAAAAAACTTCAGAAGACATTAGACTTAGTTTTCTGTTTAGCATTCAAGTATTTTACAGTTTTTTTCAGTGATTTTACTTATTAGGGTTCATTCTGTATTTGATTAATATGTTGGCAACAGAGGATGACTTGAAATAGTTATAAATATGGTCTTTTTTCTGTTGACATATCTCTAGCTACAGCCCCTCGTTTCAATTTTTGTAAACAATAAGTTTTGCTTTTTCTGTTAAAAAAATTTGGAATATCACAGGAAAATTACAATATTGTGTAATCTTTATTACAGTAAAAGCACACTACTTTGATAAAATTCATCTGCAAATAAACTCTCCTCTCCGGAACACTAAAATTACATACAGTCCAATATATAGATAAGTGGGTTCTTTCACATCAAGGGCTGAGTTAAAAACCTGCACTATGATCGTGACTGTATAAGCACTTTCCCAAATTACATCTTCTTGAAATCTTGCATCATTTACTGATGTTCTACAGCATTATAAAATAGATCAGGTTACACATGTGGAAAAAACCCTACTTAATATATTTCCTGGAAACATGTTAGTAAATAGATACTGTTGGGACATTACAATTTTGTTTAGATCTGTTATTTGTTTCACAATATTAAAGGAATAACATTTTTTGTCAAAATATACAGCTGCTTAGGAAATCAAGGTAGTGTTTCTCAGTCATCATCATTTTAGATAATATTTTTCCTTAAAGAAAGAATATGTTTCGGTAAACTTCACAGTGTGAGGTGTTGCTAAGCAGGTTGTATGGAGGAAACTGATACCCAATCATGTCCCTATTTAATCTTTAAACAATCTTGACTTATTTTCCTTTTGCAAGTAAATAAAATATGATAGGGTAAACTTTCTCTGATTCCATGGATTGCATTCTTCTCTCAAATGTTAAAGAATACTTTATATAGGATTCTATATAGAGTATATAGAGTATATATATATTCTATATAGAATATATAGAGTATATTTAAAGTATATATTTTATATACTTTATATAGTATTCTATATAGAAATATCTGATGTTTAGCTTATTCCATGCCTCTCCTTAGACACCATTTATAATTTTCTAACTGAATCATTTCACTCTCACAAAACATGATATGATTTCTTAGAGAGTGGACAAACAACACTCCTACCATTAACCATGAAGGAAATAAAACACTAATGTAGACTAAATTACTTTTATTTAAACACAACATTTACTTGTTCTTGATTTTAATCTTGAGATAATATTCCTGGATGCTACTTCATGAGGACCGCCATAAATTCATATTCTAATGATACAATGTCAAGCCTTTTAACTGGTGTGCTCATATATGCTCATAATGGAACCTGTCTGCTTTGCTAAAGTCCAGATGCTCAGCTCAGTAGGTTGCTCCTGACTGTGGCCTGGCAGCTTCCTGGAAATAGGGAGACATGGACTCCTCCAGTCTGCTGTGATTACAGATCAGGTCTTCACATCCATTCCTTCAGAGCTAGTTTGGACACAGTAATCTGTTTTACAGGCACTTGCTCACTTTCACTCACATTTATGATACTCAGTTTAGAAGTCAGCAAATGTTCAAGTATAACGGAGTAATCATTGCGGGATTACTGCCTGAGTGGGGAATGTGCAGGAAGGAATATTTCCTAGCATTATGGCAAGAGCTCTGTTATTCGGAGTGAAGGCTGAGGACCTCATTGAGCTAGAACAGCACTGTCAATATCTTTTGAGGCAAGGTCAGGTATACTGTACTTCCTAAGGTTCTGCATTTATTCACATGAAGACTTAAGATCTTGTTCAAACAATGTAAGAGAAGCTGTATAGGAAAAAAATAGTTACGTGGTGCTACTTCATTTTCTGATAAAGGTTACTACTCTAGGGATATCTAATTAATTTTTTTTTTTTTCAGTTAGAATAGCTCTTGAATACATGCAAGAAGTCTGCTAGATAAAACAGTCCAGGAGTGAAACTTTTCCTCATCTACTACTTTTCTAGAAGCTTGTCCCTAGTAGTGCAGCTCTGTGGGTTCTGCTCTAGCAGATGAGAATGCTCTCAGCCCCGTGGGGCCTTCTTCTTACTCTGTTTCTAGCTAGACTTGAAAATTGCTCCCTTCTCTCAGACTAAATTTCCAGCAAGTGAAGCTGTGTCAGTATGAAGCTACAGATTCTATCACTGTGACATTCACTCCATTATCCTATCACCATTTCAACAGCGCAGACTGTTAAATGTCCACCTCCAGAAATCATCAGTTTCAAAACTGGCTCAGTTGAAAAGCAAAGAACTTCTCAGAAGTAGACAGCTCTATTTTGAAAACAAAACAGTGAAAAGAATATTTAGCTGGCGGTTGCAGAGATACAATTATATTTATGGGCAACTTTATTTTAGTACAATTCAGTAAATTAATATATTTGCTCTTCTAAGTACTGAAAATTATAATGCATTACTGTCTTTTGAAGATCAAAATGTTCTGCAGATGAGGTCAACCTGGACAAAAAAAAATCTTGGAAAGTTTTTAACAGAAATAGCACTTTTTCAACTCTGTTTCTCTTTTCCAGTGTTTTTACTAATTGCTTTGGTTTTTTGTCCTGTTGCAGGTGAAATGATATGGTAAGTGAATCCATCTAAAGAAAATGTTTGGCTGGTGATTAGTGTCTTGGAATTATCTGTAGCAAACATGCAGTTCTGTGTTTTCTGATGATGCCTGTAAATTTTAAGGACCTCAGATTTATGGATGACCTGACTGGTAGATGAGTGGAATATACCACAGCTTTTTTATGGAAGATCTAATTTTATGGAAGATTTAATTAGAACAACCAGACTGTCTTGTAACTCTTTTACAAATTAAGAAGGTGGATTTTTTTAATTAAGAAAATATATCTGACTAATTTTAAGACTTCTTCAGAGACTGATATGAAATATACTTTCTAGTTAGCACATGCAGTCATAATTCACACTAATTTCTTGGAAACCAGTAGAACAAATATTTGGGTAAACAATTGCCTGCACTGGTTTACTAACCTATGTTTTCTAAATAATTCTTCTATAATAATATTTCACAATGCATCTTTTTTTCTGAAATATGATGATTTTCTAAAATTCTACAAAAACAATGGCCATAAAGTGGACTTTGAGACAATATTAAAGGGCAGTGCTCTGTTATAAAGTTGCATTTATTTGATTCCATCTTCAAGGAGTTCACACTAGTTACCCTCACATAAAAATCTTATGCACAAGTGAGAAATAAATTTTATGTACTTTGCCCTGGATCTCACTTGCATCAGGAATGACCTCCTCACAGTTTTGTGTGATTAATAATTTCAGTAAGTCATAGGAGCATTTCCTGAAATACTTAGTAAAACCCATTATGTGCAATAGTCCATAATCACAGTTATACCAGAATGAAACTGGGTTTATAGCAGTGGAGTGTGTTTTACCTGTTTATGTATCATCTACCAATTGAAGACCATTTATGTAACTGCACGCAAAGTGGGTAGATGGAGTCTTTTTACTATAGCAGTGTACTCACATTGGTGTGATTGTAACATGCAGACAAATCTTAACACTGTGTTGTATTGCTTTAGGCTGTAGAGTGGCCATTGCACATAAATAAAACCACTTTATAAAGGTCTCAAGGCAACCCTTTGAAGAGGAAAATTAAGCCTGATAGATCTTGCTATACAGCATAACTTGTAGTCTGTAAGTAACTGCTGAATACACCAATACCTGGAAAATGTTAAATCAGCCAGACCACAACCACAGGAAAAGATGCCAAAGTAATAAATGTGTGTGGGATTGTGTATTTGGTGCCCAACATCATCATGTTTTTTTATTAACTCTTATCTAGTTTAACAGCCCCGAGAGAGGAAGGGAATTTGTAGTTTTTGGTTTGTGAATAGTTTGACACTTCTGAGTGAGTGAAGTTGCATCTCAGCTGTTTGTTTTTGTTCTGGTTTTTTAAATGTTTTTTTTTCTTCAATCCAAAATCTCATATATAATCTGAGGTCAATACAATCCAAGATACATCTTTAGCTTTAAAAGTATTTAACAGAGAAATATAGAGTTATGCCTTGATCCATGTCATTGCACGGTAATACCATTAATGTTTCTGCCATTCTAAAGCATAAAAATTCTCCACTTACCACGCAAAAGCATAAATAACATCCTGTCTCTTTACACTTTTGTTATAGGAAGATATGATAAATATTTTGGAAAAAAAAGGTAAGCCAGTATTGTATTTTTCTTTGTCATGTTACTATCTTGTTTCCAAAATATAGGCATGCTTTTAATAAATGTTTTTAGCAGCAGCAGTTTTATAGTATACAACCTTCATATTTCCCATTAAAAGGCTAGATGACAATTCTTTCATTTAAATGAGGGATATCGTACGATATATTCAAATGCTTTGATTGGAATTACACTGCAATAGCTATGCTGTTATATAGGGAAACATTACTGAAAAGAAATATTTCTTTTAAAACTCTAGCTGAAAATGCTTCTCTGTGTTAGTATAAAAAAATGCAAGATAAAACAGGAAACAGGAAAAACCCTTGAGATGTGGCAGAACTTACCTGACCACTTCTCAGCAGATCTGCTGCCCAGCTGTTCAGTTAGTGCCTGTGAGTCCCTGAAATAGTGAGACAGAATAAACTCAATGTAACCATCATGTAGCCTAATCAATTCACTTTAACACTTCAAACAACAAAACATACATATAAAATATTCAACAAGAGTTAGCATGCAACTCCAGCTGCAAGAGATTTTGTTCACAAACTGAACAGCAATAGGCTTGTACTTTATTCTCATCAAAAAAGTAAACCAATCACATTGACAAAAAGCCACTGTAAACAAAAGGACTGTATATAAAGGATTAAAGGTTTTGGCATCCCTACTATCAACTCTTCACTTTTTTTCTTTTTTCTTTTTTTTTTTTTTTTCTTCATCAAAATTTAGGTTATATTTGTGTTGTTAGCAAGAGTTGCATTACTATTATTGTTAATTTTAGTTCTGTTTATTACCTTGAGGGTTATATATTGTAGAATAATTTTGTTCTCACTAGTTAATGTTAATTAGTTGTTTTAAAAGCCTATATACCTATTTGTTATCTTTTGGTAGGTTTACTTTTTTAACTATCAGTAACTTAATAACTGAGAATATTTAACATTACTGTTGCATACTCAAAATTACAGAGTTACTGTTAGTGTTACCTGTTTAACGTTTAGTCATCCTTTGAGTCCTGCGACATATTTCCTTAATAATCATCAGCCATCAAGTCTGATAGTCTCAAAAGAAATATCAGCCCTGTAAACTGCCTTCAAGGGCGGTGATATTTAGCACTGAAAATTACAAATAAAGTTTTTGAGGTTGAGTACCAACAACTGGGCAGTGACACTGATGATTTGTTTATCAAGACAAATTGTTATATACTACGAAAAAGGCAGTCAATGCACTCTTCTGAGTGAAAACAAATAGGTGAATCTATGCAATGCTTACATGTTGAATGGGATAGTTAATGTGCGGGGAAACTCAAAGGTTGAAGAACTAGTATTTAGACAGTCTAACAGTGGTAAGTGGTAATCTTACCTCTTTAAACTCCATTACATTCTCACGAGAGACATGCTAATACAAACAAGTCAATCAGAGTTTGTGTTTAGCAAGATCAAGCTTAGAGGATAGTTTAAAATCCATTTATTGTTCTAAAGCATTTTTTTCCATTAACATGTTATACATTAGTGGATACTAACCATGATTCATGTAACAGTTTAGTTTGTTAACTTTTAAATTATTTAACAACCAGAAGTTATTAATACAACTTTTAAAGTCTTACACAAAAAATCTTAAAACAGGCTTGGGTTCATTTTTGTAATTTTTATATAAAAAACATTTTAGGCATCTCTTGAAAAAGAAATAAAGCAGGCATTTAAAGCTAGAAAACAAGTAATTCCAAATTTAGATTGTTACAAAAGATTTCAGCTTTATTGACAAATTATGGCAAACATATTTGACAAATTATGGTTTCCTATTTAGAGAAGCTTACACATGTAACTTTATGTGATTTTTTTGTTAACAAATACAGGTTAAAACACTGAACAAATTCAGTTAGCTACATACATACAGTAGCTGCATGTTTTCAACCGCATTAAACAGCATTTAAATTAAATTTACAAACTTAATATCAAACATCCTAATCTAAACTAACATATATTAAAAAGACAGGTTAAAATATCTTATCTACAGCTTGATTATTGTCTGGTTCAAAAAAAAAAAAAAAGAAGGAAAATAAGAATCATATTACAGTCTTTCAGCAACCCTAAACAAAAACTCAGCCTTAGCTAGTATGTAGAGAGACTCAAGATCTGTAACAGTGTCATGCTTTTTAAGTTACACACAGCAATGAATACAACCAACAGAACATCATCTTTGAATGGTTTATAGACAATGCTTGCCAAAGGTTTTTTGTCTCTGCTTTTTTTAAGTCCGTGTTATAAAATAATACTAATGCCAATGTCACTCCAATGCTATAGGAAATACAAGTGGTACATATGATAGTAATGAGCAGTAATCCCTAGGATAGAAAAGAAATGGACTATTACTTGTCTTGTTGCTGTTTATGTGGAGACCACAGGCTATTAATTGTCTTTGAGATGAGGTCACAGATGAGGAGGACCTTCAATATCTACCATAGGGGTGTTCCCTGTAACCCCCTCTGGCTGACCTTGGAGGTGGTGCCTTTAGGCTGGAACGGGTTGTGGCCCATTCTTCTTGTGCTAAAAACAGAAGAGAAAAACATGTTCTGTAAATATCTAAACTTGAAAGAACAAGGTGATGAAAGTGATGCCACTGCTAATGGCTCTCAACATTCTCGAGGGTTTTGGCTGAAAGCTTTAAGAAAATAAAATGAGGATGGCGTTATGATCTGTTTCTTTATCCTTTCACAAAAACTTCTGGAAAACTGACCTGCTTCTCTACACAGACAACCTGTCTTACATAGGGATGAAAAAAACAACTTGCTCTTTCACTTTCAGCAGAGAATGAATGCTTAGTGTGGTGTCAGCACAGTCAGCTTAGGAAAAATCATTGCACCAGCCTGCCAGCTCAGAATTTATTTGATATTTTGAGCTTCTAGCATTTAAGCTAAAACAGCAACATGATTAAATTTAATGCAATCGGTATGTTAATAAGGTGAGGAGATAATTATTGAAAAGAAAATAGAAATACATTTGACCAAAAGAAAGAAAATTAGGGAAGAAAAATACTGTGTTGAAACGAAGCTACCTTAAGCAAAATTCTCACCAAATAGTTTTTACTTTGCACTATATATACAATTTTTTTTCAAATTTGTGTGAATGAGATATGCTTGAGATGAGTACATTAGAAATTGTAAGTATAGTTAAGTTTTTACAAAGCTTCTGCAAGTCTTTTTTTTTTTTTTTTTTTCTATTTTTCTTCCCCTCAGAAAGGTATTTCTGGAAGTTAAGACTTCTTAAATTAAGCTTCCAAAGGAACAAACAGGAAGCTACCTATAGTTGTGGTCCAGCAGTTGAACCCCAAACTTGAACGCCCTTCTAAATCATCAAGTGGATCTTCAAATGATTTCTGATTTTGTTTTTCACCGACTTCCAGCTGATCATACACACAGTATTTAAAGTGGAAATGCAAAAATCATAGGGGTTCATCTGTCTTCTACTGCAACATACTGCAACATTATACCTGTTACAACAGTCTGACATACACATATTTACAAGGAAGTTTCAAATTCTCTACATATACCCTCAAAGTTATGTGATATTCTGTCTATGCAGAAATCTGTGGCAAATATTAGTTATTTTTGATGTTATTGTATTTTATTGCTGATCAGCAAGTTTGTACTACTGGTAGGCATAGAATACTAATGTTTGTAAAATACAAAAGTAAAGATGAAACCTTTTGATGCTAGGGGAAAAAGAATACTTTTTAAGGTGCATAAAAAATAGATGTTGAAAAGAGAGGAGCTGGAGGGTGATTTGAAGTCAGCAGGAAAGGGACAGCAGTATTCAAACTGATGATGAAACAGTATACTTACTGCTGCTCTCAAAAAAATCTAACTGGTTAGTGTATTAAAATAGATAATTTTCTCAAATCCTAAAGTAAGGCTATCTAATTTATAAATAGATAACACAATAATAAGAGGAACTATTCAGTCTTAAATTGCTGCTGAATATTTGAAATATTGGAGTTCTTTGCCCCATAAATTTAAAGATTCAGGTGTATACTTTTTAAGAGGTGCATAATTTTCATGCCTTAATTCATACAATTATTTTAATTGCCTTTTGAAGAAATTAACATTTCAGAATGTAATTTCCTTGCTCAGGTCTTGTATTAGGCTTTTTGTACCCTACTCAGCCACCACTGAAATAAGTTCTCCTGACTCAGCATGGTCAATAAAATTAATCTATACAGAATATAAATGTGAAATAGTCTGAACTTACAGGTATAAGGGGATAAGCTGTGACCCAATATGGGACACAATAGCTATGGCAAGCAGGGCCAAAAATATAACTTGCTCATAGCCAAGAAAAACATACTTTTACTATATTTCCATATTACCCGTAGCTTTCTCATTTATCTTCTAAGAAGCAAAGTGGAGTGTTCTTGAGTTTGGTTTGATCCCAGATGTACCTATAAAGTGAATCCAACCTCAGGTTTTTTGTTTTTGTTTTTGTTTTTTTCTTGTATTCCATTCCCACTACTCCCTACTGGGAGGAGAGACTGAGCTGTCGACAGTTTGGTCATTGCTGGAAAGCAACTTTTTGAAAGTAGTGTGTCTGTTGCAATTCACTCCAAGTATTGAAGAATTCTGTTCAATTTGAGAAAAGAGCCTTCTATGCAAAGCAATACGCATGGGCTAGTACAAAGGAATACTAAAATTCAAAACTGTAAGATTCTGACATTTCAGTGTAGGCTAACTATATTGCCTTAACTTTAGTCAGCTACTTGTTTAATGGAATGATAGCCTAAAATATAAAAAGGAACTAAAAAAAAATTCCTAATCTTCATTAGGACAAGTCAAAGAGTTTCTTGTATTAATGCAAGTTTTCAGAGTGATAGCAACATTTTTCTTTCAAGCAAAGACTTCATAAATATACCTTATAGAGCAGAACAAGAGTTGAGTAAAAGATCCATATTTAATTGCTTTGAGCTCAGTTGCTATGATAACTTGCTGACGTTCAATTTTCACTAACCCCTCCTTAGATAGTTTATTCATATTGTTTAGATACGATGAGCTTAAAATTACAATATTCCCCAGTGAAACTGATATATACAGTGGCCTTTGTCTCTCTTCTGCATCTTGAGTAATGTACCTATTGATAATGATTCAGTATTCCAAGTATTGTTGCACAGCACAGAAAAAAAAGATAAAAGACTTGGCTTTTTCTTTCTATATACATGTGTTAAGAGTCCAACTTCCAAATACATTTTTGAGCAACATGGTGCCACACTAGCTACATGTATGGAATAGTGTACTGATGTACTTTCAGTTTACTGTTTCCAGAGCCTTCATAATACAATGCATTTTGCTGTCATTTTTTCATGCTTTTAGACCTAACACAGGATGTATGTGAGTAAATCAGCTTAAAATCTCATCCTATTATCAGAAACTTTGCAAAACTGAAACCTAACACAACATGAGTAGGACTACATATTGCCCATCCACATGGGAAATTGAGGTCACAATTTCCTTCTCAGGAGATCAGGAAGTTCTCCTGAGTAGAAGAGGATGAGGTCCCTAGACCATGTGAGGGAAACTGAACTTTATTCAGATGTTGCAAGGGTCAAAAAGTACAGAAAAAGAATGACGTTTATGATAAAGAAGCTCTTGCAGAATATTTGGGGAACTTCATAGTTGAAGAAACTATGCGATGAACAGAAAGGTGATAACGTTTTGGGTGTGCTCCATTTCAGAGCAAAGCAAAATAGTTCAACTCAACAGAGAAGGTAAAGTAATATTTCACCTTGCACTGAGAGTGAGAGCACTCATATCTCTGGTTACAGTTAAGAGGTAGACTATCTAAACACCTTTTCAGTTGAGGCATGGTCAGTGACTGCATTAGTGCAAATACTCTGTTTTTAATGCAAAGTAAAACATGTTGACTGGAAACACTGCTCACAGGGTTAGACATCATGTTTTAGTTGAGAGGCAGTAACCAACACCTAAGAGCTTATGGAATAACATAAGCTTCAGCAAAGAAATATATGCAGGCAGCCTCTGAGGGAGGCAATGGTGACTGGAGATATTTCCGGTGGTGAAGCATCAATTTTTGCCCCCCAATTATCACGGGGCAGATCATGATTTATACTATGCAGGGATACTTGGAGTCAGATTATTTATTTAAGTGGATACAGAGTGAATTTTGAGTGTGAACAGTCAGTCAGTCAGGACATTAGATCATAGACCAGATCCAGGTCCATGGCCCGACCAGCAGTGTAGGCACACAAAATAGTATCACATGTTGGTATCATGTTGAATTGCAAAAGGGCCTAAAAGCAGGCTAGTAAGGACATTTATTTCCTTCCTTTTATCTTCTGATGACCTTCCTCTAGGTACAGGTACTGCTAGCCAAATAACTTCCTCATCTCAGATACTCCTTCACTGAAATCAGCTGTACTTCCCAAAACTCATGAGTGAATTTGCCCCTCCAATGACATTAGAGCTCTCAAAGACTGTTTCAAGTTTTGTAATGAATACTTCTTTAAAGTTTTGGGTTAAGACAGTAAACTACTAGTAATGCTCAGGCTATTCTTCTAGTGAAAATGAAGTATTATAAATCTACTGACCTCCTTATTGTCCAAACTTCATTTTTAAAAAGGATTAAAAACATTGCTCCTTGCCATTTCCCCTAGAAGTTTAAAATTTGCTGCTGCCTATTTTTTAAATTACATTTAAAGACATTTAAAACTTTAAAAACTCTCCCTTAATAATAAGTAAAATTAATCATATGTACACTTATTTTAGTAGGAAAAAACCCACAACAGTCCTCTTGGAAAATCAGAACATCTGTCATTTTCTTACCTGATTAACTGGAGTATCTAATGTTGCTACAGATCTACAACTGCAAATTTACCTACATTCCAAAGACTCCAGGAGTGAGCAGAGGTAATGGAAAAAATGTGTCATTGAACCGAAGCATTTTAGTTAATGAGCCTGGTGCTTTTTAATGGACACACTTTTATTGGTGTTATCTTGTTTTTGCTAATGACTGCTGACTTTTGTGGCCAGCAAGAAAATAATTAGCTGACTCTAGATTAAAATACTGAAGGGTTAAAACAAGTATCAAAGATAGTTTTTGTAAAAAAAAATATATAAAAAATATGCTCTATTAAATAAAAAAAAAACCAAAACCCCAAACCAAAACAGTTTAAAATTCTGAAAGCTATTTATTCTCGCTAAAATGTCTTCTCTGCAACTACATTTGCTTATCTTATAGCCTTGTGGTGTAAAGAACACTTTGAGAGGGGGAATATCAGCTGCAGAGCTGAAATAATGCTCAGGCTAGCACATATTAGGAGTGGATATCTATGAAGAAGAATTGGTACCAGCTGCTATTGCTATGGAACAAGAAACATTTCTGTTGTAATAATATTTTTTTTTGGATCATGCCATTTATTTTCTTTTTCTTTCATCTGCTAAGGATGTTCTCTTGTTGAATATGGGGGGTTTATGGTCACAAGGAAAAGTTTACTGTGGACAGCTATTGCCTAGAGGACTGAAGAAGTGGCAGCCATTATGACATAGCTCTAGACTCTCAGGTCTCCTTCCTACAGGCAATCCGTTTCCATACAGTGAACGTAAAATTCCTGACTCTGCAGGTTTCTTCTTTACACCCTTTAAAAATTGAATTTTACTATAAATATGCTGCAGCTTCAATTACCCTTTGCTGAAGTGTTACTTCTTTACAGAAATGCCATGGGGAGAAGTAAGATTTAGATAAAGAGATGCTTTATTTATATAAATGAAAGCAACAAATGTAGTAAAAATACTAAATGTACAACACAGAGTCAATCCAATACCTTGTTCCCTTTGAGTTCCCTTGAACACCTTTGGACTGAAACACCTTCATATAAAAGTAAAACCTAGTCTTTCTGCCAGTCCTCATATAGTAAAAAATTACTTCATATTACCTATTGGAAGAAGCTGTTTCTCCTTGACTAACAGTGTTTTCAAAGAAAATTGCTACTGTGGCTGTACCAGCTTCTCATAGAGAACAAGAACAGAAACATAATTTGTGCTACAAATCCTGATTACTGATTTGAAATCTCCCAGACAATGTTTCTCCTACAGCTGTTGCCTATGTGCTGTTTTAAATGTGGACTGGACTGCATTTTCCACTCTAGTATAAGCATTTTGAGTGTAGCAGAATCAGAAAAACAGCTAAAATTAATTTGCTTGTAGATTCTTTTTCTACCTGTTTTAAGTGGTATTTTTGCTTTTTTTGTTTAGGAAGGCAATACTGTAAAACCATTTCAGTCTTGTATCATCAAAATATATTGCAGTAAGGAGTCTTACAGATGGTTAACAGACATAATTATGACAGAGTGACAGGGGAATGGTCTGCTCCTAAGTTATTTGTCTGTCATAGGTATCTGGCAACTAGTGAGAAACTAAAAGACCAGTTCATTTAGCAAAGGAGCATACAGTGCCCTTTTGTGCAAGCCATTGGTAAAATCAATGTTCTCGATTTTTTTTGTTTTTGTTTTTTTGGGTTGTTTTTTTTTGTTGCTGTTGTTGGGTTGTTTTTTTTTTTTTGAGACTACGCCAAAATAAAACAGAATTAAGAGCCTGGATGTACTTGATCTTAATAAAGTGACTTGTAAGTGAAGTAGAAAATGAGAGAGATTTTACATAGCAGCAGGTAACAGCTGTAGCCTTGGAGAGAGAAAGGTAACAGGGATAATCTGCATGCTCATGAGGTGAAGAGATGTGCAGGGCAGTCACTGTTTTTTAACACCGGTTCCTTTTGCTCCCTCTCCTGTGCAAAGACACCCTGTGAGATACCACTTCCATGCTCCCTTGGTGGTGTCCAGCCTGACATCCAGTCCTTTTGCTCTAGAAGGATCCTCTCACCCTCTGTCATTTTCTATTTCTGTCACCAGTGCTACAGGGTGTCAACGCATGAAAATTAAATCCAAAAACAATTAAAGAGAACGAATAAAAAGGAGATGATGTGTAAAGGGGCATAACAGCATTTTTTGCATATGGCCACAGGAACTGAGGGTGAAAGTGTAAGTGAAGATACTTAAAATGCCAGAACAAGCATCAGTATCTAAGAGTTCAAAGAGAGATGCACAGATAAGACTGTATGTATTAAAAAAAGGGACAGAGATGAAATAGAGAGTAGCTAGAATGTATGTCAGACAATGGAGAAAATACATTTGGTTTTGTTAATAATTAAAAAAGAAGTCTACACATGCAGCTTAATAACTGAGGGTCCAGTTTTTCTGAGAATGTGGTGTTACTGATGATTTGGTCTGCTCTCTGATGCTGCCATTCTTAGCTTGGAGGGAATGTTGTGTGCTTTGCTTTCAGAAACCAGAAGGGTAAGTTAGGGTGCAAAATGCAAACAAAAGAGAGTCTATAGCTGTGGAATCTGAGTGTGTGTAGGAATGATGATGGCTTTGGGAGTGGTAATAAATGCCATACATTTTTTTTTTTTTTTGTGGCACTTTTACAGGAAAAGTGAAATCATGGGCACAGTTCTCTTAATTAGGCTGGGTACTTCTTTCAGTTTAGTGCATGTTCCCTGTGAATGAATATATGAAGTTCACCATTATAAATTAATTTTTATAATCACAGGCAATCAGCACCTTTGGTTTACAACTGATTGAAATTATATGTTAGTAATTTCACACCGCTTTTTGTAAATCAGATTGACTCTTCATTGCACTGTTCATTGAGTTCTATAAATACTTCCAGTATCTATTACAGCCATTATTGATCTATTTAAGATTTTAAAATATTTTTTATAATCAATAACTCTAAAGATTATTGATTAATCAATAGACTCCACAGCTCTTGTCTACTGTTAAACAGTGAATTTAGGTTGTATTTTTTTCTTATTGGAGAGTCACAATGAAAAAAGTAATTGTATTTTTAGCCTGTGAAATTTCTTTCAATGAGGGGTCACTAAGTGTTATCATTTATAACAGAGAGAGATGCAGATGAAGTACTTTCTGTCTTATTGGTTTAATTTTGTAGTATTGAAAGTACAGAAAAATTCATAGCAGTCCATGTACTCCAAAATTCTACCCCAAGCAGTGATTATCAACACATGCTTAGATGTCTTTTAGTACAACATTTAACTAAAATGGACATACTAAAGTTTTTTTTCCTACTCTTTGGCCAGCATTCTGCAACCTTCTCATGGAATTTTCCAGCACTGAACAAAATGCAAATAGGGTTACAATACAAGTAATTAAAAGGCAGATCATATTAACAGAGGCTTTAAAATGAAAATTCATATTAGCAGCATATAAACATGCTATTTCCTAATATATTTACATTTCGATTAATTGCTTATGTCCTATAATAATAAAGACATGATCACTTCTTCCTGGTTACTTATTTCATATTTGAACACTGCCTGGACAAAATTTTACTCATCTCTGATCAATTATTTTGACAGGTGGCCAGGAAGAGATAGAAAGAGCTATTCTGGTTAGATAGTTAAGTTGTATAGAACAGCAATTAAGATAATGGCTTAATTTGATTTGCCATTTAGCTATCAGTGCTATTGGAAACACAGAAGCTGCTTTTAATTCAGAATAAAGTAGTTTGCTTTCCTATGAGAAAAAAAGAAATTCTCCACATTCTCTGCAAGGTAATTTTACTGCATACATTTACAGAGAGCACACTGCACTAGAGGTGGAGTATAAATGGAATTCAGGCATTGTGATTACTAGCTCTACTCCTTGTTTGCTCAGTGACCTTGGATAATTGTTTTAATATTTTGTGGTATGGCTTCCTCACTGGCAGAATGAGACAGGAATACCTACCTCCCTGGGGTCTTTGAGATGTAATTAGTTGCCTGAACAGTAAGAGAAAAGTACTATAGATGTGCTGAGAAGAAGACACAGTAGAAAGCGGACAACTTTATAATGAGAACAGTGAAAATTAGAATTATTTTCTTTGGATAATTCTATTTGTGCTGTCTTTCTAGTAACCCTTCCAAACTTCACCCTCCACAAAAAGGTGGGTGGAAACTTTGCCCCACACAATGACTACAGGTCAGCTCACATTGACAAAGCCAGGATTTCACCCCATAGCACCACACTGAAAAGACAGTCATACTCTTCCTGTGTCAATTAGACAAGTGTATATTATTTCAGGCAAAAATTCAAGAACAGGTTTTGTCTCTGTATTGTTTTTTTTAAGGAAAACATCTGTTTTTTACTGTTCTGCTCTCTTCTTGCTTATCTGCAAAGACGGAAACAAACATGGGGTTTTCTGACTGTGCAATTTTATAATTTCATGAGAAGAATAGAAAGGCAATGAAATTACTATATGACTTACTACATAAGAAAGTTTTGCATGATTTACTTATTCTGTCATATGAAATGATTTATAATTCAGGAGAAATAGAGGAAGCAGAACAAGTCACTATAAATTAAAAGCGCTCTCTTTTGCTATATGTGGACTTTTTTCAGTGTTGTAGTATAATAACTAAAGTACAAATTTTTTAGGATATATAGACAGTTAGAAGAATTTGACAGGTTTAAATGTGGAACTTCCTAAAGAATTATAATCTAGTTATAGCAATGATTTGACAAAACAGCAATAACTTTAGTATCATCCCCACAGTAGCTGTCATAGCTGAATTCAAAATGTGCTCCTTTTCCTGCAGACTTTCAATATCATACTCTTACAAAAAACATAAATCTCTTCTGAGGGAGTGAATAATATTTGGGAGACAGTTAAGGTGATTCCTTCTGTAAAAAAAATGATAAAATTTTGCAGAAAATCAAGGAAATGTTTTTGACACTCCATTGAGTCCTACAGAATAGGAACTGGATCTCTTGATACCCTAGAATGTAGGGAATGATTGGAACAGAAGATTAAAGGAGGGCAATTTATTTGGCATATCTGCTGTCCATATGCAGTAGAAGTCTTCAATGACATCTGTTTCTGGTGGAAGGAAAACAGAGATCTGTAAGGAGGACTCAGGAGCAATTCTGAGCTCCCAGAGCTGGGGGTATACCTCCCTGATGCTCAGGAGGACCAGAGCCTCTGTGCCCCCCAAAATCAAGGTGATCATGCTGGCCCATTGCATATCAGCATTTTCTGGGTCAGAACATGTGGCAAGGTCATTAGCTTGGACAGCTGGGTAGGCATCAGGATTCAGGTGCTGTATCAATATTAGCACATAGTGAATACAAATAGGAATGATCTGCAGAGTGAAATAGCTGATGCTGAGGACCTGATATTCGCTCTGTATGGCTTGTGGAGATTTGTTTCCATTGCAAGCTGACTGTAACTTGAACCTCTCAAAAGAGCTGGAGTGCATCTTCTGGTTTAGTTTCGAGATAAAAATCAAACCCTACTGGGTGATATGAAAAGAAGAGCAACAAATGAAGACCCCTGGGAAATGTGGTTCAGAAGAGCACTCCTGGTCCTGTGCTAGTGTAGGAACACCCAGCGTGCATTAATCTGCCTGTCAGATGCTCTGCCAAAGCACAGCAGAAAAACTGCACCACACTGGAACAATCTGTGTCCCATTGCCTATAGGATGCCTTACTGATGTAAAGATTCTCCAAGACCTAGAAACTAAAGCAGGTTTTCTTTGGAATGTTGCCAGTTGTATTTCCTATTGGGTAGCAAATGTATATGCTCAGATGACATAAATGTACAATCAGTTCACATTTACTATTATTAATTAGCAAAGATCGTGCCTGTAATCACAACCTATGTGAAGTCAAACACTGTATCAGACCAATGAAACACAATCAGACCTATGACTCTTACCTCTGCATATCAGTCACTACTTTTTGAGCACTTAATTTCCTAAATTTGTAGACTTAACTGGGGCTAGGCTAGAGAAAATAAGGTAAGAAACACTTAGCAATCCTAAGCTTAATGTGTATTAGGACCAATGACCTACAATAGCAAAGTTATCATTAAAAATAAGGAAGGAACTTGGAGCTGACAGCTCAACAAACTTATCTTCACCTGCAGAGCAACAGCCAAGAAGTGCTTTTTTCAAAATTTACAAATGCTGTCCTGGATACACTGCAGCATGGCTTTATCTGATTAATCAAGATAGGGTTCATCTAACACTAGGATGGTAGTTAGCTGAGTTTCTCCATGCAGTGAACATGCTTATGTCTAGTCATGAACTATGAGAATTGATTTCTTTTAAGGTATCAACTACTCATTCAGCCTATTCATCTGAATTCCTGAAGTTTGAACCGTCCATACACTCTTTCCTCCTTAAATCTCATCACTATATTTTTACTTTTACTTCTTCAGGAGAAACTACCGTTACTATTCTAAAAAAAAAAGATCTAGATAATATACTCTTCAGGACAAAACCAAAATGAAATAATAAACAAGATTATAAAAAAGTAGCAGAAAATTGTTGTGTATTTTTGTTAGCCCTATAAAGCCCTATAAAAATACGTTCATAAAGTGCTGTCTGTGTAGAGGATTACCTAGTAAACTATTATAATCACAATAACAAAGCTCTTATATGGACTGACTGGGGAGAAATTATTTGTGAAATAGTCAGATAAATCATTGTGGCAGCATTTTACAACTTAAATGGTGTCTTCCATTAAAAGGGAATACACCAAACAGTTATACACTCTGATTTTAATTAAAGATTGAATTATCCTGAAACGAAATACCAGTTGTTCACAGGTGAGCTCTTAATGCTAAACTGGAGCAGAACATGCTCTAAAAAATGTTGTAATTAGAGAAAATTTGCATAATTGAAAACTTTTTGTGAAGACAGAGCATACTTAAATACCATCCCCTTGCTGCAATGGCAGCACAAGCAGTAAACAGCCTTGCAAGGTTTTTCTGTACAGCAACAGGAATGGGAGTAGACTTCACTCATGACTTCCTTCTTTTTGTAGGAGACAAGGTGCAGATTAATGTTCCTCTTGCCTAAGGCTTTTGGCAGATGGTATTTAATTCTGGTGGTTTAGGAGATTATAGACTTTATCCCTCTCCTTTCATTCTCTGCTTAAGGTGTAGACTTTTTTAGCAGTAACAACAGAAGTCCAGGGGTACTGACTTCTCAGATACTGCAGTTCATGACATGGCATAAAACCATAAATTGTCATAATTTTCAGGTAGTACACCAGGCAGCATACACACCAGGCTGTGAACTACAACATCTGACAAGACATACACTGTTACGTTCCTCCATCCTCACAACAGTTTCAAACTCTGGAAGCAGGGGCAGCAGCCTCTTCAACCTTCTGCAGCAGGACCTGGCAGAACTGGTCTGCTATAGTCCCCAGCTTTTGGAGGAGCAAAGATAGAAGCAGTAATGGCAAATAAAACCTTGAGTGCTCTGAAGAATTCAATACAGAAACAAGATTGAAATGGAACAACTGTGAGGCAGGTCAGATACAATTAATATAGCTTACAAAGTAATGCATGAGCCTTACTAGCAAGCCATACTATCTCTGCTATCTTTCTACAGTGGCCTAACACAACATAACACATACTGAGAATGTCAGTTCCTCAAAAAAAAGAGGGAAAAGAAGAAAGAAATAAGAACATGAATGGTTTCTCCTTCCTAAAGCTTTTCCTTTACAGTGGTCCTTGCAGTGAAGGTGCTTTCTTGGACATGGGCATGTCATTATGTATGAGCAGGAAAGGTTCTCAACTACCAATTTTTGAGTTATTAATTTTAGCCTAATTGATTTAGAAGGCAAATCATTAAATTCATGTTTTTACTAGATATCTCCTCAAATGATAACAGCACCAGAAGAGAAAACACAAAACTATTAAAGTATAATGAAAGTAATGGATTTACACTTTCTGTTCATAAACTAATCCAATTTCATGCCTTATGTTTTAAAACATACACATCACCAAGAAGTCAAAGTGGCACTGTCAACTTAGTTTAGACTCCTAGATTTAAATTACTGTCTGCAGGTATCAAGACCTTCAGTGACATAAGTACCATAAATGCTTACTGAGTGCAATCAGAGGTGAGGATGCTTTACATTTTATGAAAATTTACAGTACTTTAGGTGACTGGCTTTTAAGTTGCCTGGTAAAGGTATTTCCACAAGAGGATTTTCAGGCATATATCCCAAATATATGTTCCTCATCCCAAAGAGTGATCTTCAAAATACTTTAGCAGCAGCTGTGTAATCCTGATCCTATTGAAAATTTGTAGGAATCTCATAATTCCTTAGTTGAGTATTTCCAGGTGCCCAGAGGCTACTTCAGAGGATGCTTTGAAGTGTCTCTACTTTGATCCTTTGGAGAAACTGGGTGGCAAGTATGTCAAATTGCAAGAGAGTTTAAGTGTCTCACTGCATAATAAGGTTCTGAGCTATGAACTTTCATTCATGGAACATCTCTAAGTCATGGGAAATACTGGATTTTACATATCTTGCTCTTAGCTGACTTTGCTCTTCTCTTGAGAGGTTCCTTGGTTAGAACTGGAGAGGACTGTATTCAGATAGAAAAATCATAGCAGGCAGCTCATATGGGAGTGCTATCATATTGTATAAGACTTTGCAAACTACAGAGAGATCTATATTATACTTAAAAAGAAAAAGAGGAAGCATGAAGCAGCATTGTTATTTGGGTGAATCTACTTCATTAAAAAGAATTAAAAAAACCCTCAGAAAAAACTCTCCTCCCTAAACTGGAAGCAAGCAGATGCACAGGACAGAATGAAGAAATGCCAACTTAGCCAATTTTGATAATTCAGGTACTATTATTGGAAGGACTAAAGGTAGTGTAACAAGAATTCATAACACAAGAAAGTTAAGCATATATTTTTTTTTTGTCCTGGATCTTCAGACTACCTTCTCAGATAAATGGCAGTGACTTTGGGATTAAGAAAATTCATGCACAGGTGTCCAGAGCACAGAACTACCAAATACATTCATCTGCTAAAGCAAGAAATACAACAGGAGCACAAACAGTCATACGTCTGATTTAAGAAAAGTAGAAAAATCACAATTTGGGACATTATTCCATTTCTAAGTTTATTCCAATTTACTGGTAAAAGTATTTAAGATCTTTGTGTTCAAAACCAGCTCAGAATGTATTTTTGTTTTAAAAAAAAAGTCCACATTCATCAACCACGCATTTTAAGACAACTCTAGTAAAGCAAACACAGGCATTATGCATTTGTTTCAGCTGCTGAATGGGAAAAAAAAAAGTAGCTTCACGTAGAACATAAATTTAGTCACATTCCCACTCTTTGAACACTTTGTGAGCCTTAGCTAATTACACCATTCAAAACCCCTGCTGGGAAAACAACTAATATTCTTCTAGTTTTACAACTGGGGGGTTGGTGGAAGAGTGACATTACTTTAAACATCTTGCCCAAACACACTGAGATTGTGGGGAAGTCAAGTTAAAAGCTAAGGTGTGGGTAATTCTTACTACTGAACTCAGATTATGCTTCTCTCCATTGCCCAAAGCATTCCCAATGCATTTGGGAGAAGAGATGGAGAAGTAATCTCTAGATGGGAAGAAAGGTCTTTTCACTGCAGGTATTAAAAAGCACATACAAAAAGGAAACAAAGCAAAGGGCAACTCAGCCACATACATTCATATGGAGAAGTTGTTATTACTTGTTTAGCACTGAAAATTTGCTTGACTGCACATTGTATTATCCAAATGTAGTCCGAATACTGATTACACACAAAACCAGTTATTGCTGATTATGCAATGGGATCATTTTGATGTCTCAGCAATGTCTCATGATTACTGTACAAACACACAGGGAACTGCAAGTTTGCATTGCGGTGACATTTGCTTCACAGCTGCATGAAAAAAATTATTTATTTTAAGCAGCAATCCTTATATAACTCCTTAAAGGAACTTTCACTTGCGGCATTATTTACAGCAGCTCTGATTTTCCCAATGCTTTGGAAGTCACTGTGTAAACTCATGATACTTTACTAGCAGTAGTAAATCAAGTATGACATTGCTGATGAATATACTAGGGTCACTGTTTAAGCTGAAATCAGTCAGCTTTACTCTGTTACTCCAATGAAAATGTCAGGGTGAAACTCACTGTGCCATCTGATGGCAAAATATACTGAAAATATTGAGAGGAAAACACAGACTAGACTATAATTAGTTACTGAAAAATATCACTAACATCAAATAACTGACCTAGAATATGGGCTGTGCACATTGGAGCAATACCTTCTTTTCCTCTCATGTCCTCTGCTGCTGTGAAATTGAATTATTCCAGCTATTCCAGCTCTTGTGAAGTGAAGCTATTCCAAACACAGACATGGTGGGGAGGTAGAATGAGCACAGAATCCCTCAACTTGCACTGCCCCACATGGCACAGGGTGGCCCTTTACCTCTTGGTGCAGTGGGGATTCCTGTGGTGGTACAGCACCCTCTCCTATGACTAAGAATATTTAAAACACTCACAAAACTGGCTGGTTGAAGTGATGTATCCGACAGTAGCAGATGCACAATATTTTTGGCACATCAAGCAAACCAAAACTTAACACTGTGAAACATATATTCAGACACTAATCAGAAACTTCAGCGTTGCTGTTAAAGCTGATCTGTTACTATGATTAATTGGCTTTGTAATTTTGATCAAAATTGATCAGTGCAATTTTCTGGTCCTACTTCAATAAGTCAAGTCTCTGCTTAAGTTACACAAATCCATTTTGTTTGGTCTTTGCAAAGGCAGAGAAAGAAAGAAAATAATGTGGAAGTAATTTTGGAGTTGTTAGAGACTGATATTTTATTTGATTTCACACTTTTTCTGATGATAGAATAGACCTTACCGTAGCTGTCATAAGCCTCTTCGCTTGTTCCGTGACCATAGTCATAATATTCAGGCACACTGTAACAGATTCAGATAGTCATGTCACTTGTATTGTAGGTAATCAATTAAAAACAAAAAAAAAGCACAGAAATTAAATGCATTTTAGCACTTTTTCATTATATCAAAGGCAGTGAGTGTCAGTGATAATAACAGTTGTTACACAGCACATCACACTTCTTACCAACTGAGCATAAAATAAAACTGGTCCTAAATATGTAAGCCTTGGGAGATATGAAACTGACTGAAATTCTATTTCCAAAGTAAGGTCTGAAAAAAAGACCAACTATTTTATTATTCACAACTGTTAAACTGCAAAAAGAGGTGTTAATGTCATTTATCTGTAATTTCAAACAGTTATGTGAGTAAAACTCAGCATAGTTTGTTTTCCACAATGCTGACTGTACTGTATTGTGTGGAATCTGTAAACTACTTATCTTTACAAAAAACACTGTCAGGTTTACAGCTTTGCTCCTGAAGAAGCAAGTATCTTTTCATTGCTTGTAGAGAAATATCTGATTCTTCACAACTTTTGTCCTTATGCTGTGATTGGAGACCCATGGAAACTGTCAGAGCACGCCAGTAAAATATATATTGAAAGGAGTGAGGTCCTTTCCAACCCAAATTATTCTATTATTCTATGATTCTATGATTCTGAAAAGGGGAATATTGGTCTCAAACCCACTTTTTAACTGCTTTTTGCTAATAAAAAAAAAAATAAATGTATGGCCATATCAACAAGTAATCAAAAGATCATAGCTCCACATTGACAGCCAGCAATCCTCAGCTATTACCACAGCAGAGATTCAGAAAATTTGGCTTCTAAGATATACTGAAGTGGAAATGGAATTATTTACATTTTGTACTACAGTGTGTATTTGGTGCCTAGTACCAAATTCAGGATCAGGTTACTGCTGTGATCACATACCAGAAAGACATAACAATTAGTCTCTATCCAGAAAGATCCATGAATTCCACTATATTACATATAATCACAGAAAGTTATGGGTTGGAAATGACCTCAAAACATCATTGAGTCCAAGGCCCTTGCCAGGACAGGATCACCTTGTGCAGGTCACACAGGAGTGTATCCAGGTGGGTTTTGAATGTCTCCAAAAAAGAAGACTCCACAACCTCACTGGGCAGCCTGTTCCAGTCCTCTGTCACCCCCAGAGAGAAAAAAATTTTCCTCATGTTTACGCAGAACCTCCTGTGCTTCAGATTGGACCTGTTGCCCTTTGTCCTATCATTGGACATCACTTAGAAGAGCCTGGCTCCATCCTCCTGACACTTGCCCTTTGCATATTTATAAACAGTAATGAGGTCACCCATCAGTGTGCTCTTCTCCAGGCTAAAGAGACCCAGCTGCCTCAGCCTTTCCTCATAGGAAAATCCACTCCCTGCTTATCTTTGTGACTGTTGCTGGACTCTCTCAAGCAGTTCTTTGTCCTTCCTGAACTGAGGGGCCCAGAACTGGACACAATATTCCAGATATGGCCTCACCATGGTAGAGGGGGAGGAGTATCTCTCTCCACACCCCTTCTAGTACACCCCAGGATGACATTGGCTTTCTTAGATACAAGGGCACATTTCTGCCTCATGGTCATCCTTCTGTATTTCTTTTGTCTGCAGAGAACCAAACACCTTCCCTGTTGTTAAATTTTAAAAAATTTTAAATGTTGCTTTTGATCTTTTTCTTGAACACTGTGTGACATGATAGACTTTCAAAATGAACAGAAGCAGGCAATCAACTTAATACTGCACTATTTATAGCATTATTTTTTATGCAATTTTCCATACTGTATTATCTTTTTAAAAAATAATAATTTACAGTTGAAGGAGCAATTTAGCTGAGAGTAGAGTTTAAGTAAAAATATTTCAGAAATGCAATAGAGAAAAATAAGCATTTGTAACAATTATTTAAATAAACTAAGTTTGACTTTTTTTGTTCACAAACTGCCTGGAATCAGATTTTTAGTTTCACAAACATAATAGCTATTCAGAACTCTTCTTAGTATAATTTCTGAGAATAATTCATGTATTATTGAGAGCAGTTACTGTGCTTATCTGATACCTGACAGTCAAGCTGTGTTGATTTGAGACACATAATCCCTGACTGTCTAGGCACAGCTCCCACAGACAGTTTTCTGCTTCTAAGCTATGTGGTGATTTTTGGACTGAAAATGCAACTATAAATTGGTGTGAAATGATTAAGTCAATTAGCCAGAAGTCATTCATGTGTGTGCACAGTACACTGATGTTGGTATTTCAGACACATGAAATGAATTTGCTAAGGCAGCTGCAAAAAGTGGACATGGAAATGACATGAATGAAAGTGAAATTTACACTTATTTTCTCAATGCCATTTGCTCTCTATAGGACAGAATCACTGTAGAGCATTATCTTCCAGGGTAAAGGGAAGAATCCAGCTGATTGAAAAATTAATCATCTAAGTATACAAACCCTCCTATTGAAGTGGCCCTAGAAGCAAACTTGAAGATTACATCTTTGCTTTGTGGAACATATGAAACATTCTGTATTATTTTTCAATTATTCTACTAGCCAGTCAAATTCAATTATAGGATTATGAAAGGTGAACTACAGCACTGGCGGTGTCAGGGTTACATCATGTATCTAGTCATATCTACAGAGTTCACAGTTTGGACTTAAGAAATTATTTGAAGTGTTCAGTACAGAAAGATAACATCTCATCCAGATCTGGCAGGCAGCAGAATGAAAATCTTGTGTAATACAATTTAAGCAGCAGCATTTTGGCATATTGCCTGCTTTGGAGGGTAGAAGAGGATATTGGAGTAGTGAGTGGAGTTTCAGGAGAAGAAACTGTCAGAGGATAAAATGATAATATTTCTTACTGATACATTTTTCAAAACAAAGGGCTGCATCCAAAGGTCAGCTTTCAAAGGAGAGCATTTAAGCAGTCCCTCTTTCAGTTGTCACTGACAAGGGCCTTGGGTTATTACTATTTGTATACCATCCAGAAAAATGCAAGACTTGTAAGAGAAGGTGAAAATTCATTGCAATATCATTGTTGTATGTTTTTATTATAGAAGAAACACACAGTTATACAGACAATAAGGACTGAAGTTTTACAGACAATAAGGACTGAAGGTAAAAATCCTGCACAGTGACCATTCTGAATTGAAATACATTATAAACAGAATACAATGTTAAAACTCAAACCATTAAACTAAGAAACAAGTTGTGGTGCAACTGTAGAAAGGAAGCGATTTGTTATATACAGCATATTTGATGCCCCTAAGTACAATACTTAACACATTTCTGAAAATCTATCATTCATAGCATAATATATGATTGTGATCTGAGTTGGAACTGTGAAAGAACAGAACCACAGAATCACAGAATCGTTATGGTTGGAAAAGATCTCTAAAATAATAATAATAATAAATAATAAAGTTCTCGAACTTTTTTTTTTTTTTCAGAAATTTCAACCAGAGGTATTTAAAATTCTTTGCTAACACTTGCTAGATAGTGTTTTGAAGAATACTCAAGTGAAGCAAATTAATTTCTTAGCATGAAACACCTGATTTAAACTTACATTTTGTGAAATTGTGAACTTCTTAGTCTGTTCTATTTTAAATCCTTCCAAATATTCACTAAAATCTATTAGATACATTTACTTGTAAACATTTTCCTCTACTTTTTATTAAAGTTAACAATAAATTATGTTTATAAATATGCGTGATATAATATGTTTTTTTTTTAATGCACTACAGAGAGATTTTTTCCATTCACATTATGCTCAACTGTGAAAGGAAAAAATCAGCAAATAAATCAGCATAAATAAAACTTGTTCATATAATTTTAAAATTCTCAGACTGTTCCTGGACAATACAGTGATCATGAGCTTTAGAAATTTCAGGCTCTCTTGGCAGTGCTAAATGGAAACAGGACACCATTATCTGTTATTAGCATTCATTACTTTCAAGCAACATGAAGTGTAATTTACTTAAGTATGTGCACCCATCTGAAAGCAGGATGTAGTAAATTTTAAAAAGTAGATAAGATTAACTCATTAATAACTTCTCATCTTTTATTCCTAAAATTTCAAAGCTTTGCACTATACTTTAACACTTGACTTCTGCACTTCTTGATGTGCAGTGACTTAGGCTTCAGTAGCCTTCTACACACACCACTTGTAGAAGAGCTGATATATTATGAATCTTAGAAGTTAAAAAAATATTTTTCTATCTCAAATGGCTTGCAGTCTTAGGACCTTTGATATAATTTTTCGCTATTTATATTAAACTTTTGCAACAAAGATACATGATTCTGTCCTTATTGGTATTCCATGGGCCAGATTAGTAATGCAGCTACTGTTTAACTTCAAAATTGTAATGTATTTCTGCTTATTTTTAACTTAAATGTTGTTTTCATTTAGTGCTTTTGAACAGGTCACTTTAAAACACTTGTGATCAGTTTCCATAAACTTCTGCTGTTTTCTTCTCATGCAAATAAAAGTCAGAATAATTCCACAAGAAGAACACAAAACATGTTCCTCTTTCGAGAGAGAAAGGCTCCCTGAGGCACCTTTCAACCTGAATTATTTGGTACACCTATGATATCAGAATGCCTCAAATACAGAGACTCTGTATCTAAAGAGCAATCTTAAAAAACAACAAGACTTTTAACCTCTTGTTAACTGTGACTTTGTCAAAGTAACATTAGCTAAGATAAACTGAATTCCAGTTTGTCTGTGTCAACAGTCAGGGGAAAGCACACAGCTTGTATTCCAGATGTTGGGGAGAATGGTGCTTTAAAGTGATTTAAGCAGAGAACTGCAAACAAAAGACGTCAGATTGAAGCCACAAAACACTGACTCTTGAGTCAACAAAGCACCTGGAGGAGGGTGATGTTCACCACTCAAGAGATCAATGGTGTCAGGTGTAGGAAATCTTGACATTAATGAATAGACTGCATTAGCCTTTAACCAATCTCTTCCTGCACCTGCAGGAAGCTGCTGGCAAAAGTCCCCAGGTTAGCAACATTACCATCTGGTTCTCCTTGTTCTCCTACAGAGCAGCAGAACACTGCAAGAACTAAAGAACTTTTATGCTTTCTGTTGCCTCATGGTTTTTAAATTATTATTATTTTGATTTTTATAATTGTTTTGTTTTCCTTCTTCCTTTCTTTTTATTCTTTTACTTGTTGGCAGATGCATCTAATTTATTATTCTGTAATTGTGGAGCACAAAATGTGGTTGTAGATATACAATGGGCCCAATAAAGCCAAAGCTGAAAGATACAAAAAAAGGTTCATCTGCTTTAAGCACTGCTAACAGGTGAATGCACATAGATGAATTGTCTTCTGCAGTCTATCCTGAAAGAGTCTAAGAAACTGAAATCCTTCGATTAAGACCAGTTGAGGTAAATTTAACTTTTTGTTTCCTTCATAAAGACATGATTATATCTCATTATTCTTTTTTAACAGTTGTACTTTTAAAGTGGAAGAGTTTATGGGGGACTGCTATATCAGTATTTTATTAGGAAATGGTTGGGAAAGAGCTAGACACTTTAGAAAAGAGGCTTTTGATCAACCTTGGAGTTATAATTCAGCCATTACATGATAAACAGGCTTTTTTGGGGGGAGGGAAATATTTGTATTTGTCCAAACTAGAGATTCAGCTGATGCCACTGAAGTTCCACAGTTCAGATTCACGATCATTAAGATTAAAAACTTGCATGCTAGCCTTTGGGGAAGTAAAAGTAACTCTTGAGAGACTTCCCTTTTTGTGATGGGGCACTCACTGATGCAAAATTGAATTAATATTGTATTTTAGGACTGGTGTTCCTGGCATTCATCAGATTGCAATCATAATCTATATGTTAGCACCCCTTCTAGATATGTCCCAGTCTGGATTCACTTCAGACAACAGATTCTCAAGTCCAACTAACATCCAGGTTAATGCACCAGGACTGGGATTCAGTATTTTTAGATAGCTGTCATTCTTTCTTTCTCACTACTTTAAATCCATTCTTTGAGGTCTTGGCCTTCTATTTCTTGTTACCTCTTGTTTTATCAGTATCATTTTTATTGAGTAATTCTTGGAGCCTACAATTTTCAACACTGTTAATTGATACAAACACCCTGCTCCTGTTTTAACAGGAAACTGTCTAATGCTGTTGCAGGCATTTCATGTAAGGCTGCATTTGCAATGCTGCTTCCTCCTCCATGAAGCCAGTAGGATTTAGGGATGAACCAGATGATCCTTAAGGTCCCTTCCAACCTGACATTCTATGATTAAATAACTTGACATATAGTTGTTCACAAAAGAAAATTTGCTTACACACAGCAGTGTGCTTCATCTCACAAGTGAGTGAGAGTTGCATATATGTAATTTTTATTACAGAATATTTCATAATATTTATAAGTAAAATTGTGATAATAGAGAAATAACCCTCCTATGAATCTGAAACATACTGGGACACATTTACTTAACAGGGCACTACAGCTATAGAAAAGATGAAGATATTTTCAATGACAGAAGTTCTTGTAGGATTCAGCCTTAAATCACATATATAGTATTTTACTGAATAGATTTTTAGAGCTAGTAGAGTATTATGATGAACATGCTAGTGGATAAAGTCTTCCTTTCCCTGATAGCTCAAGTTTGATTGTATCCAGTACTTTTAGTGGAGAAGAATGTCTCCATTACAGTGCTCCCTGAGTTTATTTAGTTTACAACATGCCTAAAGTTAGAATAGATCTCACCTGCCTGTGGCATTTTGCTGCGTTTGATTTCATGCTACTGCAAATCATAATAAAATAAATAAAGAAATAAATAATGAAGGCAGTTGAGTTATTCAAGCATAGGATTGTAGAGTCATCATAATTGCAAGATGACCGAGTTCTGAACTGCAGAAGCAGAAATAGAAACCAATCTGCCATTTATTTGCTACAACCAAAGACACGTGGGGATTTCCATTCAAATAGTATCCATTTTACTATACTTTGCTTACACATGGACAATTATTACCAATATAGCAGAATATAATAGAAAATGTCTGCAGACACAGGAAATGAGGCAGAATCTCAGGAATCCTATCCAGTTTCAGAGGAAAAACTTTTCTCTGCTTCAGAGCAATGAAATTTGATGCCATTGTGCTCATTGAATCAAATAAATGAGAAGTGGCATTCGAAAACAGTTTCTGATGATGAATGGCATGAGTGGATTGCTGTGAAGATAGATAAAATGTCATATTCTAGGCTTCCTGGCTTGACTGATTTCAATAAGTTGGATATAAAATACAGGAAAATCTTTATTTATGAACAGGTGGGTATAAGCACAAAACCAAAATGTAATATGACAAATTATAAATACAATACATACTGGTTAAAAGTGAAAGAGTGCACAGTAGAGAAAATAATAATGAATACCCCATTCTACAAAAATCCCCAGTGTAACCACTCTACCTATTGCAGCTTGGATTATATTTGTTTCTATATCTTTTACTAGACAGCATAATTTTGTTAGAAGTGCGTGAATCTCTGATCATATTACTAAAAGATTTAAGCACGTGATATTCTATTGAGTAAATTAATGATTATTCACAGTTCTGTCTAGCCATAAGTTTTAAACTAAGGGCAAAAATGTTTCATTTTATTATAGGTCTCTCCACAGCTAGTCTGCGGGAACTTTTTACAAAACAAATAGTCAAAAACAGTGTGAGTGGCTGCTTAAATAATTGTATCTGATCATTGCTGTAAGCTTTTACCAAACTTCTTCTAGACATAAAGAAGATCATTGACCTGTTTTCCTTCTGAGTGCCATCAGAGCATATTAATCTGACAAATGTTTCCTAAGGTTCCTCAGCAAGATATTAGGAGAGAGATTACATGAATATGATAGTGATTTTCTCAAAAGCAACTCAAGTCTTTAAGACTTTACAGGAATATTTGCTCCCTAGTCTTCCAGTATTCAATTAAAGCAAAGACTGTATTGTTACACACACTGCACTGTAACTAGGGATTCAATTGGTGGGAAGGTGCTATATTTCAACACTACAGATGGGGAACACTTGAAATACACTACACCTACCAGTGGGGGATACAAGCACACTGGAGGCACAGCAAGGAGATAGGAACTTACTAAAATTCTATCAGGTTTCTCTCCACATTCAAATGTCTACCAGAAGCTAAGGAAACTGATAAGCATTGGTTCAGTATCTTGTGGGAAATGTGTAAGTTTCCCCACTACCTGAAAGCTTTACAGTGCTGAACAGAATCCAGAAACAGGGATCATAAATTATTTGCTGTACAACAATCACTTGTTACTGGCAATGGCTTTCTCACATAACTGTTCTATTTAGTGTTTCAGAAGTTTTCCTTCAAAAGACACATTAAAAAAGGTTCTGCTTTTAGTAAGGCTTAGTATCTTATTTAGCTAAAGCACAAAATGAAGTACAAGAGTAATTTCCATCATTCAGGTAGAAGCTTCCAGGACTTTTGATTCAAAGGTCTTTGAAGAATACACAAGCTTTTCATTTATACAGCTTTATCACAGTAACTTGGATTTCAAGACTTTACAGTGATTCTAATGGATTAATGCTGTTAGATCACATAAAAGAACAAAGATAGTCAATAAACTGTGTGGCTGCAAGACAGCTATCACATCAGTAAAAGTTATAAGTAATCTGAATGCTGCTGTCCCTGAGATCTACAGCAGGTTTTTAGCAGAATCTTTTCAGACTTATTTACTCCTCTGATGACTACAGATGCCCGTGAGATGACTGATATCCAGAGAAGTTGTGGATGCCTCCTCCCTGGTTGTGTTCAAGGCCAGGCTAGATGAGGCTTTGAGCAACCTTCTCTAGTGGAAGACGTCTCTGCCCATGGCAGAGGGGTTGGAACCAGATGACCTTTTAAGTCCCCAAACCATTCTTTGACTGATAAACGAGGTTGAGTGTTTTAATTTGTAGTGACTATTGCTGTATGTACTCTGGCACTGTTGTAAGAAGGCTACATCAGTACTTGAAATTAAAAGGAGCATCTAAGATACTTTGATTCATAATAGTTGGCCATGATATCAATTTCCTTTGTCGTGGCAAGTAGAATTAATGTAACTCTTAATTCTCTTGATACTTTTGTATTCAAGATTTTCCAACCTCTTTTATTTTTTTCCCCTTTTCAGCATAAGTAAGGAGAAAGTCTGAAATAAAGTTTATCCAGTGATGCACTGTATAGTGTTTTATATAGTCTTAATTTGGTGTACATTTGTGTATGTAAATGAAAATGCTATTCACAAAAAATTATGATCTGATATCTTTATTATGAGGTCATCCTAAAGGAAATAACTAGAATTATTTTCTGCAATTTAACATAGCATGAAGATCGTATGAAAGTCAGTATCCCACTCCATTAAAAATAAATTCAAATATGTTTACTTTTTTTGTACTTGAAAGATCAGATCCACTTTAAATGCTCCTAAGAGAATTTCTAGCAGCCATAAAAGCCACACAAATCAAGCTGAAGTTTGTAAGTTGGGTTACTTTCTTATATTTGTAACAAAACAGTTTTCTTAGTCCAATTAGATTATCCCATGTTGTTATACTGAAGTTTACCTGGTTGTATGTGAATAAAAAAAGGGAAAAGGTAACAGAAAACAGAGCAAGAAGGGACCTCAAAATGTCACCTAGATCATTTAATCTACCTCTAAGCCCACAAATTTATTTACAAAATTCTTTACAGAAATGTTTTAAAAGCTACAGTGATAGGAAATACCAAGTACTGTAGTCCTCTTTTTTTTTTTTTTTTTTTTTTTTTAAATTCTCCTTGCTCCCCAGCCCTACTGCTGTTTCACTATAAACATTTAATAATGTTTATACTGAATTTCTGCTACTGAAATACAGGGCCATCTTTTTTGCTGAATGAAAAAGAAGTCTGGAGAGAATAATAGTCCATTGGATAGGGTCTATCAAAGAACACATGCACAGAAGAGCTTGTATTGTGGTCTTCACAAGTGTACTACTCTGAAAGGGTTATTTTACTAAAAGCACTGTGATTGTGAATAAGACATCTTTGGAATTAGATATACATACAAAGTCTTGATATCTGGAGGTCAAACAAGGGTAACTAGGATGAACTGGAGCTCAAGCAAATACATGCTGCTGATGTACATAATTCCTGGAGATTCAACTGGATAAAATATTCTTTGCTTTACTTTCTAAATCACTTTGCAGCATGTCTCTGCACTGAAGTGATTGTACCATAAGCCACACAGGTAACACAGGATGAACTGTGGTCCATGTTATTTTCCTGCATATCAGATCAGAAATAAGCAAGTGATCCCTAAATCCCCTGTACTAGCAGCTTATGCTGTAGAATAAGGAGCTGTAAATAGAAGCTGTACAGTAGACATCAGCAATAGAAAAAAACCCAAACAAAATTTCCTATCAACATCAGTATCTTGTTCAGTCACAGTGGTTGAATGTGCTCTTGAGATATTCAAAGGGTCAGAATTCACTGTATGAATGTGAATCAGAAGTGCAGAACTTAGTACAGGTTGAATTGAGAGGTAGTGCTATGAATATACAGCTACTGGGACACTGCTGCTACTATATGGTCAGAGGGACTATTCCATAGCAGGAATATGGACTTGCACAGAATATGTACCCTGCAACTTGTTAATTACATTTCTCATTACCAGAATTGTAAAACAGCAGCCAAATAGATTTTCACACGATACTACAGCTATAGGTATGAACCATACATATTAATTTGAATTACATATAATTTAGCTAGAACAAAGCTACATCAGTCAACTTGAAATTCACTAATACTGCAGCTTTCTTTCTTCTCTTCTTCAGTCCTCTAAGATAACTTCATTTTGCAGTTACCCCATTTCTCAAGGAATGTGGACACCCAGCATTTGTGGCCAATCCATGTTTTGAGAACTATGAAGCAGACTGAAACTTTCAGTCCTGAGAGCAGTAAACAACCTGACCTTGAAGTGTCTCTGAAAAGCACGATTAGAGCAACTAGTTTGGCAGATGCAGGTGCAGCTTTAGCAAAAACCAAGATGCCTAGCCAAAAAGTAGTTAACTGCAAGTATTTGTTATCTAAAAGAGGCATGCCCTCTGAACCCTATATAACGCTGTGTAACTATTAATAAAATTGAGTGCTGTGTATCAGTCATACTGGTTTTAGTCACAGGCTCTGTGTTTTCGCGCTTTTCCTGACAATCCAACATAATGTGTGTAAGTCTCCAGATCATGAAAAAACTTAAAATTAATTTCAGACCTATTAAAGCCATATTTATGTTAAGATTTAGATTCTATATTACCATTAACTTCTTAGAGGAAGCTCAGAGATGACATAAGCTATAAGATGCATTTCTGCATCAGAAATAGAAGTTTAGTTGTTTGCATATCAGATGCAGGATGTGCATTTGACGACTAAAAAGAAATCACTGTCCCAGAATAATCTGCATACCAGCATGGAATGCATGTCTAGAGGACTGTTGCCTATAGTGTTACTTAAGATATTTACAAGATTAATGTTAAATATTTTGCTGAGAATTGCTTCAATGCCCTAAAACTGGGTTGCTATCATTAGTGGAGTTGCATCCAGACGAACAAGAGAAATTTTACCTATGTCATGTTGCAGTCACAACACAGATGAAGATATCTCGTGAGAAGGCCTGTGTCACTGTGGGATGGCATCTGTAACAGTAGTGATTTGCACTTTTTCCAGCTGTCTTTTTCACTGACTTATTTTCCTTGTCAGCGTGTTACAGATTTTCAGGTATTTGTGTTTATTTAGAGGCCAGGATGGCAATCACACTCTTCTTTCTTTAGTAAGCACCCACTCAGCATCTCATTTTGGGGCTAAACTATATTTTTAACAAAAGCCAGACAGAACAAAAGCCAGAACAACACAACAAACAAGCCTTGGAAGACATTGCCAATATGCCAACTACCTGTTCACAAAAATCAGAACTGATTGATGTGTGAGTGCTCATGCCAGGCACTGCAGAACAGGGAAATTATATCAAACCCAAATTTCAAGCTTCAATGGACAATCATTTAATTTCTTTGTTTTTTCCTGTCAGGCACCATTGTTTACAACACATATGGTTGGATAGGTTATACACATATGGATTTAATAGAGTATACCCTTCCTTATTTGTCCTATGACCACCCCATCAGTCCCAGGTTTCTATATTATATCCTTTGGCTGAGAGACATGGTACCCTTTAAATGAAACTCCAGGTGCTTTCAGAAACACAAAGTTCAGTGGACATGACTACAGATGTGGCAGCAAAGCAAACACAGCTCTGCTGGCCAACAGAGTTCTCAGCTGATTCATCAGCAATGGGTCCACTTCTGCAAAATTATTCTTTTGGTCTTGGTTGAGGAGTGTGACCACATGTTGCATGTGGTACAGTCTGATACAGTCCCTACTGACCTCTGAATAAGAGGCAGATATTGTTCCTTTCACAAGAGTTCACCCTTTTCTCCTGGTGATACAGTGTTCTCAGCTCATGAACCTGGACAAGTGGTTCAACAGACTTAAAAATTCCTGCTGAGAAAGTAAAAAGGTTTATTCAGTTTTGAAAACTAATAGGATTATCCTACATCATCTGTGTTACAGGTGATATGGAAATTGATACTTCTGCCATTTTTGAGTTTTGTTTAATAGGATTTATTGTTGCCCTGTTAATACAATATTTATTTCTGTAAATCAATATTGCAGTGGGAATAGAAAGGAAGAATGGTTGCTATCACATGTTCCCACAGCATATGAAGGTAAGAAGCCATTGAGAGTATCAGTGCTTGAACTGCTAAGAATCATCAAAAAGTGGACAAGTTTTAAAGGTCTGCACAGGAACGACATCTACCCAAGCAATAGAAATTGGGCAGCATCAGATGTAATGGCTGACAGGTGTGGGGTGAGCTGGGGTAAACTGCAGTGACAGTAATTTGGTTTAATTAGAATGTAAATAATTCTTGTAAATAATTATTAGAGAACATTTACATTTCAGTAAAGAGTTTTAATTATTTATCTTACATTATTTACAAGAACGTTAGACAATCAGAATATTCTAACATGCTTTTAAGTACAAAGTAAAGATATTAACCAGCTGATGAGAAGACACACTGCTGTTTTGAGAACATCAGGCTAAATCTTTCCCTTACCTCTCTACAACTCACCTTTGACACATGAACAGGCAATGGTGAGGACCAGGCATAGCAACCATATTCAGAATGGGACTGGTATTTCTGAATAGCATGTCTAGGTTTTCTGCTTTTAACCAAAGTTGTCAGACTAGAGGTTCAGAAGGTAAATCTAGCTGGCAGGAAGGGTCTGAGTGATCTCTGCCTGACTGCCAAGTGCCTGGGGACTAGCATTATAAATTTAACAACTATTGAAAATCTCTTGGTGTGTCTGGGCAGGCAGAGGTATTTATCATCACTGTAAGCCATCCTCAAATTTCATGAAAGGGAGAGGGAGAGAAAAAGAGGTTTTCTGAAGAAATTGAATGTGGAGTGCAACACTGCCTATGGGAAGTATGTCAAATCTGATGTCTTCCCATGCCCACTGAAATGGTTGTCTCCTCATTCTCTTTGGCACTGGACAAAGCTTTCATACTAATTACATTAAAAACTGTATTTTGAAATCAGTATGAGCAAATTTATGAAATGAGCAGTGTTTCTAAATGTCCATGCTAAATCTGTAATCTTGTAAATAATGATTAGAGACACGTTTGGGAAAGGCAGATAGTTGCTCAATTAAATCTTTGTCCTGCGATTCCATTTTTGTTCTGGATCATCATTATGGGACAGGAAGGTGACAATGAAAAAAAGTAGCTTCTGTCAGTTAAAGGAAGACATACATTATGCAATATAGACTGTAGCAATAAGTGTCATAACCCATCACTCCTTCCTAATATAAGTTCCACCAAATATAGAAAGCTACAGATGAGACTTACCAGGTTGGTTATTGTGTCCATTTCAAAGTGCCCCTTTGCTCATTCAGCCTTGCAGACTTATGAGTTTCATTCCAGCCTGATCCAGAGACTCTGTCATGGTCTCTTCCACAAGAGACCCCACCCCTCTATTTTCAGTTTAAAACCAGACTGCTGTTATGAAGAACAGAGCTTTTTGTCTGGAAGGGTTGCAGTGGTAGAGTTCATTAGAGAAAAACCCACGCAAAATATATTTCTGAGACTGCAATGCTATCCCTGAATATCCTGTCCCAAAGGACAGTGTTTGTCTCTATTTGCATCAGGATGTTCCTGGGACTGGGTATCTGTGGAGTTTCTACTAAATATCTTGTGGTGTAGCATAATGGCAGGTGTGTTGACACCATGCTCAATTTCTCTTCTGTTAGCACACACTGATTTATAAAGAAGTCTAAGTCTGACCTCATGGGCAGTGAGAAATAAGGCCACCAAGAGGAATCTATATGGTCAGAAAGCCTCTGTTGAGCAAATGGAAAGTAGATAAAAGATCTGAAAGATAACAGTATATGTAGCAGGGATGATGGTAGGAGGCTACCCAAGCAGTATCTTTGCCCTGTGTATTGGGTGAGGAGAACAAGGCATGACTTAGTCTGTGCTCTGCTCTAATGCAGGCTGAACACAGTTTCCACTCAGTCTGTCAATCCCATCACATCTGTCCCCATCCCCCTCTCATCTTCCTCCCAACACACTGCTCAATGGGAAGCAATGATGAGAGTAAAGCTTGATCAACACGTGCAGTGAGACAGAAAAGTTTTTAGAACTCTTCATTCCTTAATGAGCCGTAAAAAGCAAGTGGAAATTCTGCCCTTAACATGAACAGAAATCTCAGAGCTCTGCATTAAGACACTGTCTGCAACTTTTTCTTGTCTCCTGCTTCAGAATTTCAGTCAGTCCCTGCAGAGGGCAGTAATGATTTTTTCTTCTCTGAGCACAAACATTCATGCTTTTGTTAATATTTTTAACGTAAATCACAGACTGAGCGGAATAAATACTCTGAACTAATGCAACTTATGTTCTTTTTTGGGTGTGTACATGATATGTCTTGCTCATGTGACTGGAGTATACCAATAACCAAGATCTCAGACTGGGAGAAATTTTTTTCACATATACACCTAACCAAACATTTTGGTTATGCTATTTGATTGTACTGTAATATTTTGGCTCAGTAGGGAGGCATTTCTGTGAAGGCCGATGAGGTACAGAAATCCAGACTGCATATCTAATGGTCCATTTGTTCTTTAAATCTTTGAAATGAGTAGTGTGTTATTGTGAAAGTGCATTTTTTTGAATCAATAGACTAGCTGCTGCCTTCAGAGCCAGTCAACAAGGATGACTGTGTGTCCTGCCATGTATTAAAAAAGGGACATATATTGCATATTTTAAATAGATTAGGTATCCTGGGGATAGCTTATGTTAGTACAAAACATATCTGATGACTAAATTTAACAGCTGATTGCCAAAATTATCTAACTCTTGAGTCAAATTATTACCAGCACTTCTATCTTAATTATAATACACTCCTCGTAAAGATGATATACTTGTCACTTAGTTTCCTGGGATGTCAACATGCAAAGACATTACAGGTTAATTCAGATGATATAAAGCAATGTTACAGCAATAATCATAATTTCCAATTATTATTTTTACACCAAAGGCACTATTTCCTGTGACAACTCACTACTGTAGTAAAAGATGGGCTGAATTCTTTCCAAAAAAGTATTTGACAACGAGAATATCTGCCTACACAATGATGTGATGGGTACATCTAATAACATTTAATTACTTAAATGTTGTTAAAGTATGCTTGATGGGGGGATTCATATTTAGCTGTGATACATCCTTTCCAATATACTTCACTGGCTATAAAAATAGTTACAAAGTATCTTTTTATCAGCTCAAATGCCACTTACTATATCAGTTCTGGAGCTGAACACAATAGTGACAGGCATTTTCAACAGCAAAGCATTCAACAAAGAAGATGGTTAAACACAAAGCAAATTTAAGGTCGTCTGCTGTTTGGAGGGCTCTGTATGTGTACATTGCTTTCTTGCCCAGTGAGAATCACAGTAACTCAGTTAAAATCTATGTCTTTTCTTGTTAAAATTTCATCTGCCTTTCCACAATCTTAATCTACTCTTAGCAACCCACAAGAGCATTTTCTGCATAATTGGCTGAAGCACTCTTTCATTGACTCATGCCATTCTGTGTTTACTAAACATGGACCAACTGTGGAATTAATACATGAGCGTCTGGCTTATGAGTACATAGCTGAAAAGAGATCATTTCTGTTGCCTCATTTTAGTGACATGAATCAGATCAGATGCGAATGTAATTTCCCCAGTTATCATGCACAGTAAGGATATAAAATACATTTTCCAAACTTGATTGCTTATATGAATTTTAAGAGTTGCTGAGAAAGAGGCTGGTTGACAGGAGAGAGTTTCAGCCTTACTTCAGGCATGCAGTTACATTCCACAGTTTACCTTGCTGGTGAATGCCAACCAGTGGCAGGTATTCACCATCATCATTATTATTCTAGAAATTTCCTTCTGTTTTGCCCAAAACATTGTAAAAGCCATAAATATGACATGCCCATGTCAACTTTGCATTAGAAAAGGAAAAAACAAAACAAACCAACTTTGCAAACAGCCTCAAAAGGACACCATATAAGAAAATTATGCAATCACTTGTTTTTTAAAAACCAACACTTAATTTGCAAGTTTTAAAGTTATATCTGTTTGCACTTTTGTGTCATCTGAATACCTCTGCATGCGAACTCTGTCATTAATCTTGCTTTTTGGCAACTTTTTAAAGTACTGTGAGATTTTGTAGAATTTAATATGTAAAATAAAACAAAGTTTATATGAAAAGCTGAAAGGAAATAAGTGTTCCTCTTATGAATGTAAAATTATAAAAGCTTACCTTTGCGTTTGGGTGGCATAACTGTTATCATATGCCTCATAGCTTGGATCATCATATTCACCCCCATATCCATCATCATATCCCTGTGGGAAAACAGAACGACAAATCTTAGAACTGTGATAAATCAAAGCATGTTATCAAGCTGTAGAAATAATGTGCCTCAATATATATACATGTTATATCTGCCCCATATTATATAAAACACACAGCCTAATGATGAGAATTGAGACTCACCATGAAGAAAACCTTGTGCATTGCAAGGGTAGAGAAATCAGTTACTCATTCAAGAACACAGCTTATTCATTGGTAGTAAATGTGCATGGTCTAAACCTCAGTGCTTCTGTGGGATCCATGTTTAAGATTGGTGAATGATAATGAAAACAATAATTTCCTAGGAATTTGTTATATAAATGGTTCCATAAATATATATAGGAAGAAAATGGAGGGAATGAAGAAATAGGAGCGAAAATATATTGACTGTACAACATTATTAAGAATGTTACTGTGATAAGATCATAATGTCCGGTCACCCTCCACCCCCAAAACCTACAAGAAACATTGTTTGTGTTTGTTTATGAGGGAAGTAATTAGTTATGATTTTTATAAATTACTTATATGAAGCACCTTTTCCTTCACTGGGCATTACACTCTTTATGTAGCCATGCTTTTCTGTGACAAGTTAATGAACTTTTTAACACAGGTTCCTCCCTCTTAAGGGTCCTAACTGATGGGCTCAGACAAATGCTCACTCTGCCTAAGCTTGAGACACAAGTAACTTCAGAAGGTGTTTCACCTTATCTGTATCTTCTACTGAGGGAATCATGGGTAATTATGACCCACTGTAGCTGCTTCTGAACAAAAGAGTGCTCGGGAACCAGAGAATAAATAAATAAATAAATAAATAGGTAATCCAGGTGATTACTTCTTTTTCATATGACGGGACAAAAGAGTAGGCAACAAATAATGTACGGAAAAACTTTTTTTTTCTCTATGAATGTTGGGAGCCACTTTTAGTCACAAGATTATTTTCCTGTTATGGGAAGTTCTATAGGAAACAGGTGGCTTAAAAATCTTTGACTAAGTATTAATTACAGCAAAGGCAAGTCTTTTTATTTTTTCCAGAAGCTATCAGAAATTTAGTTTGGTTGAGGTAGAAGGAGCAGGTTGGGCCAATTCGAAAATAAGACAAGTCCAATAAACAATCACTCTGGTACACTAGCAAAATGACACAAAGTACAATGATAGTTTGATACTTCATTATTTCTGCTAATTAAACACCATAATGTAGTGAACTGGACTTTACTGGAACTCCAAATTTAAAGAAAAAATTAAAAGGAGAAAGCATTCAGTGATATCTCTTCAAATCAAGCACAGTAAATTTGCTTGTCTCCTACCTAGCAGTGAGGGTAGGTGGGGTCTGAAGGAAAGACATGGTGCGGACTTCCCAGTGATAACACCTTCTTGGGCACTTGTTGAAGCCTGCAGTAAGGAAAAGCTTTCCTGGATGAGGGGACAATTCCATTTTGAGACTAGGGAATGGCCTCTCACAGAACCTGAAGTCCACACAAGCCTCATCACCTTCCATTTTAGGTATAAGTGCACCAGTCTCACTTGCCTCCACTAATATATACTCACAGCAAAAAGTACATTTGAACACATACCCTGTAGTCTACTATATTTAACACATATGGTTAAGTACACAACCTTCCTTCTGGGAACAGGATGATAGAAACAATGAACCACATCAGACAGATGTTAGTCACATCGATTAGTATGCTACTGGGCGGAATCCAGCTACGCTGAAGATAAGGGTGATGCAGGTTCCTAGATGAAGTCAAATAGCTGGAGGAAAGCCATTTCAGCATGCTCACCCACCATCCCAGAGAACAGGAAAGGCAACAATTACAAATTAGCTCTCAGTTTCTTGATGCCCGAGGTGGATCAACATTCAGCACCAGCAGGGCAGAGAACACTTGTTAGTATTTGACACTTCGGTGCGTTCACATTACAGATTTTAACTGCCTCCCTTAAGGGCTCAGAGAAGGTCAACACAGTGCAAATGGTTCAAATGGAATGGCTGGAAAGCAGACATGGTAAAAATGTATCTTTAATAAAGACAAAGTATTTTTTGGGTAATGCTCTCTTATTTGTGTCAACCTTTATGAGAATTACCTTCTAGTCCTACAGGTGAACTATTTCTGTAATGTTCATACTAGCTCAGGTATTTTTTAATAAAAGATCTTTCAAAAACAACAACAAAAAATCATTAGTTTGTAGTAGAGAAGAGAAAAGTGAGTCTTTCAATGACTAGGATTTGCTCTGGCCTTTAAATGATACCTGTTGGAGATAAAGGAGCAGAAATATGTATATGGAGCAGTAGTGAAGCGAACAATGTTTATAAAAAATTAGGGATGATTTTGAGTTTTGGTAAGTTTAGAGTTAAAAAATAATAATAAAAAAAATATTAAGGAAAAATTTTAAATATAGCCTAGTTCAAGAAAAGACTAATTTGAAAATTATCATATTTGAAGTATTTACCAGTATTTCCCCAAACATGAAGACGGGAAAAACTCTTAGAAGAAACTCAGAATAGCATTGGAAAGACTCCCTTCCAAAACAAATACACACCACTTCACCACTGAAAAATAAAGTCGGGGGGAAAAGGGCTGTAGAAGATAAAAGGGACAAAATTGGAATAAATGCTTATATTCTGCTACCTGAGAAAAAGGTAAGTATCAGTTTGATTCAACACCAAAGATATCGCTGAGAAAGATTTATTTTATTTATTCAAATTTACTTCAACAAGTTTCATATGCTGAAATAAACATTAGAAATACAAACAAAATAAGTATCATCAGTTACAGGGGTATCATAATCTCAAGAAATCTGATCTCTTCAAATATGAATTTCTTATTTAATGTTAAAACCCTATTCCAAACAACAGCAGCTCTCACTCAAATGCACCAAGCTTAAATTCTCTCATTTCTGAATAGCCTTAGGAAAGAGGATTTTCACAGCATGCTCTGAAAAATGATATATACTCACAGTATTTTGGTAATAGATGATAAAATACATTGTAAGGAAGTAAAAACTAATTATTTTTTTTAGAGAAGATAGCTCAAATCTTTCTCAAGTCGCAAAATATCCAAGCTTTTTTTCAAATAAAGGCAAAACACAAAATCCAACAAGTCAGAGTAAAGTGAGTTATGCAGCTCTGTGCTCTGCTTGACATATGAGAACAAGAAAAAGGTCTGCAGCCCAAGAACCAGGGTAATGCTTCTCATCAGCCACTTCCAGCAGTATACAAAAATTAGTACTGTAGCTTAGAGGAGGAGGGTGTGGGTATAAAAATCAACCTCTAATTGTAACTCAAAGTAAAACCAGTTATTCCTCAGCAAGGTGGCATTTGCAGAGTTTCCACTAATTTCTTCTTGCTTCCATAAATCTACAAATGCTACATTGCTCTCTTTTTTGTTACAACTTGGCCACATCCATATTCTCTCACTCATCCATTGCACCTTACCTGGCTCTAGAAGCCAGCTGTCTACCACTGACCTAGTGGTAGATTCTCGTACGAGTCACAGGGTAGAAATAAAACATTTTTAGAGGGTAATTCATCCCACACATTTTTGACACCTATTTGAGAACAAGTTGAATTGCTCTCTAAATGAGAACTTTCTTCCCAATAACTAAAAAGGGAGCCCAGGATGGACATGCTAGATTTAGGTAACTAACCTTTAAGTATGCAAGTTAGTTCATCATTTGAAGGAATTTACTACTCAGAGAAAGCTGAACTAGTGAAAATCAGCACTGCTAAGCTTAATTTTGAAGCAACCGGAGACCCAGGTTGCAAGCTGGAATGCTGTGAATGATGCATGGGGATGGATGGGTATGTCTGCATCTCAAGCAGACAGCATTCTGGTCAGAGATCTGAAGTTAGACAGTCTGGCATACAACTGACTACACACCTACATCTAAGGAAATGCTAACAACTAAGGGAAAACTTAAATACCAATCCTCGTACTGTATATGAAACAGAAGAGAAAATAGAGAAATACACCTGGGAAGCCTTCTCGTTCCCCACACACACCTTTGGCTAGTCATTTTGCCTGATTAACTTAATGAATCTTGAAAATTTTTCCTGCAAAGAGTATTTAAGGTGATTAAATCTTGTCACAGAGACATGGAGATTTTAACCAAAGTTTAGAGCAGATCACAGATATTATACTTGGGCCTTCACTACTGTCACATCCTTCTCTACTTGTTCCTTTGATGAAAGTGGTAGATTGTACTGTCACTGTGTGTTCACAGCAGTTTGGAAGTGCTGAGCTTGGTTGATCCCCTGAAAGTGTTGAAAGGGGGAAGACTTGCCTTCCATCACAGTCACAGTCATGCTGTGTTCAATGCTTATTCCCCAAGTTGTTCTAAGGAGGGGGTAGCTCTGAGCAAATGTAGAACACATCTCAATACACTAATTTTATGTAATTTAGATGATTGGCAATTTCTCTCTACCAATGATGAAGAGGGGTAAAAACTGTAATTAGTTTTGATTTGGAATATTCAGTGTTGAAAACCTGCAGTTAGAGCAGACAAATCCCACTGATTCATCTCACTCATGGGATGTTAGTCTGTTGCTGAGCAAGGATTCCCAGAATCATAATTTCTGTTTAGAAAATGAAATTCTGACTAAATGATTCCATAAGTATGTATCACTCTTATCATGGCTGGCCTTGAATTCTTCAACTTTAGCTTCAGGGTCAGAAAAAAGAGAACCTAGTTATCACCAGCTTGTTGAAGATATATAACCCCTAAACTAGTGAGACCTCACCAAGTGTTTTGGAGATGAACTCAAAGTAAGTAGAGTGGCACTATATGCATTAAGATGAGAATTAGTAGTAATAAAACAAAAATAATGCTGAAATTCAAATGGGAATACTCATAAACTGAAAAGCTGGGAGCTCTGTGTTATGGACCTCATACATGCAATATATGACTTAGAGGCTACAGTGCTAACACAACCCAGAAAAGATGGCCTTGCCAGTGGCAATGAAATAATCAATACATTTGACCTCTTCAACACCTCAGTTATTCTTCACACAGCACCAATGGGAAATACCTTTATAACTGAATAGTAGAAGTAATATATATTTGAACATTTTTCACAATCATGGAAGTATAACCAAAATTTCAGTATAAACACATTCAGTAGTATTTTGTAAATTCAAAGTGAAGAACATCCATGTCCTTGTATTCCAATGATTTAAATAAATCCCACACTAAAAAACTAGGGTAATAAGAATGAGTGAAGCTAAACATGATTACCACCCAGAAGTCCTAAAAGTCTTGTCTGCAAGATAAAAACAGGGCAGCAGCCAAACATGTGATTAACTGTGTAGTACTAAATCAGTCGCAGAAAAACAGAATTAAAGATATTTCAAGAAATTGCTGTGTACTGTCCTCGATGAGGATGTAACATTTTTCATATTTTTTCAACTAAAATACTGAAAATACCTCTTGGTATACTTAAAAAGAAAATCAGAACAGAACCACAGAATTTTCACAGATGGAAAGATCTCAAAGATCTCCGCATCCAACTGCCAGCATCCCACTCCTCTAAAATATATCTATGTCAATATCTGTATCCCCCACTAGAACATGTCCTGAAGTACCTTACCTATGTGGGTTTTAAATCCCCCCAAGGATGGTGATTCCAGCACCTCCCTGGGAAGCCCGTTCCGATACCTGACTAGTCTCTCAGTAAAGAAATTCTTCCTCAGATCTAGTCTAAAACTCCCCTGGTGTAACTACAGGCCATTTCTTCTAGTACTATCATTGTTCACTTGAGGGAAGAGGCCAGCACTGATCTCCATACAACCTCTTTTCAGGTAGCTATAGAGAGGAATAAGGTCTTCTCTCAGCCTCCTCTTCTCCAAACTAAACATTATGAATTTCCTCAGCCTCTCCTCATAGGCCTTGTTCTCCAGACCCCTCACCATCTTGGTTGCTCTTCTCTGAACTTTCTCCAGCAACTCAATGTCCTTCTTGTAGTGAGGGGCCCAGAACTGAACACAGTACTCAAGGTGTGGACTCACCAATACCGAGTACAGGGGCACAATCATAGAATTTTCAGAGTTGGAAGGGACCTCTAAGATGATCTAGTTCCAACCCCCTGCCATGGGCAGGGACACCTCCCACCAGATAAGGTTGCTCAGAGCCTTGTCCAGCCTGGCCAGAAAAACTTAAAGGGATGGAGCTTCCACTACTTTGGGAAACCTATTCCAGTGTCTCACCACCACCCTCACAATGAAGAACTTTTTCCTAACTTCCAATCTAAATCTACCCTCCTCTAGTTTGAATCCATTCCCCCTAGTCCTGACATCCTAAAAAGTCCATGGCCAGCTTTCTTGTAGGCTCCTTTCAGATACTGAAAGGCTACAATAAGGTCTCCTTAAAGCCTTCTCCTCTCCAGACTGAATAACCCCAATTCTTTCAGTCTGTCTTCATAGGAGAGGTGCTCCAGCCCTCTGATCATCCTCATGGCCCTTCTCTGGACATGCTCCAGCACATCCATGTCTTTCTTGTAATAGGCATTCCAGAACTGGATGCAGTACTCCAGGTAAAAATCACTTCCCTTCTCCTGCAGGCCACACTTTTCCTGATATGGGTCAGGATTCTGTTGACTTTCTTGGCCACCTGGGCACACTGCTGGCTCATAATGAATGAAAATGTAACAGAAAACCGAACAGAAATGAGACTTTTCTCACTCCTTCCATATTTGCAAGACCTTAATTTACAGCATAATTTGCCACTACTTTTATTATATGACAACAGCCATCTGAGTAAAACTTTTATTCCTTCAAATCTGTTAGCTCTCTTATGCTCATCGTGTCACATTAAAAATTCTAGTTCACATTTCAAAGCTGTGTAAAAGCATTGCTACTTACATCTATTTAAATTGTTGAACTTTTCCTAGCTGCAACCTTGATGCCTTCAACACAAAACCATTACCTCTCTTGACTTCTGTTGTTTTTTCACATTGCCTCTCCTCATGGAACAGCATCCTAACCTCAGCAACAAACCTTTACTCAGTTCCTATTACACAGGAATCTCTTGCAGAAACATCTCTTTCTATGATATCAATAAAATAATTTTGTAAAGTAGTAGCCAATCAGTGGAGATGAAAAATGCAAGGTTATATTCTTCGTGTATCTGCAAAAAGTTGCAGTTTTTTAATTCTCCATGATTCTGAGAGCTCCAAAGAAAGGATTATTTAATTATTACTTTTACTGATGACTTGTACTGCTTTACATAGTACTTAAGTGAAAATATATTACAGTTACAAGTTGTACTGGGGACAATCTATCACGTAAATGACATTTAAATGAAAGATATATTTTCCCCGTGAACTGAAATGAACAGAGTAACTTCAAAGCAAAGATGGGCAGTAGCACATCCACTGGTGGTTTTTATCTCCTTATTATATCTAATATTTCTCTCTCCAAAATTTCAAGCAAAGCTGATGAACTTCTCACTGACTTTCCCTGCAGCTGCTGCATAATTGATAGAGCTGACAAAATCTGTTCATGGAGCAGTAAGGTTTCTTGTATAACACATGCAGAAATTACAAGTATCTACTAATGACTGACAACTTTATGTCTGATTTTAGCGACTTATTGCTCCTTTAAAGCAATTCACAACAGTTTGGCTTGCCAGACCATTTAAACCTTAGCTAAACTTTATAATAATTTGGGAAATGAAACTTCCAGGTCTTCAATGTTTGGGAATTCCAAGGAATTCTTTTTTCAGCCCTTGAAAACTCAACCACAGAACTGTCCTCTACGAGCTTACAAATGTGCAAGTAAATGCTGAGGTCCTGTAAAGCACCTACCAAAGCAGTTCTGCTCTTTATTAGGACCTCAGCATTCACTAATTGAATTACATTTAATTTTAAATTAAATTTTACTGTGATGTATTACTAATGCTAGAAGTGGGCAGATGAAATACAATTTGGCCAAACATAAGATAATGTTCTCTAGTAAATACACCCTCAAATTATTTAAACTGCCTGTGTCTCTGAATTTACAGAATTCCCTCAGGAAATGCTTGCAGGAGTCACCATAATTAACAGCAAGATCTCTTAAATTTTACTGCAGCACTAACTCCACAAAATAGCGTTATATATTATCTACATTAAGAAAATACAAAATACATAGGTTATTTCTATGTGCAGTCCCATTGTTTTTGATCTGCCTTTATTGTCCATTTAACCATGAAGGATTTACTGAATTAGTAAAAACAGTAACAAATTTTCAGCGTGGAATTATGCACAAAATTGTTTAAAGTGTTCAAAATAGGGCAAATAAAGATTTATTTATTTTTTTAATCCCAAGGCAGGTCTAGATGAGAATTTGGGCATTCTTAGTTTGGAGTCCTTATATCCTAATCTTTGCCAGACATAGTACCTTTTTCATAAATTACATCTCTTAGTGAATCAAATTCCAAATGTCGTAGATTTTTACAAAGATCATTCACTTATTTCCCAGAATCTAATTTCATTAAAATATATTTCTGAAAATAAATTTGGACAATCCATTTTAAATTGTCTTGTTAATGAATTTTAAGCATTTTGCATAGTATTTGTTTCCTTACATAAAGGTTTTAACTCTAATACTTGTTTTTCTTGCCTTATAGAGGAGAACATAAAGCAGTATTTAGAAGACACAAAAATGGCAATTCTTATTTGGTGTTGTTTTAATCTATAGAGCTAAATAGTATTTTACCAGTTCCATGATGTCTTTGATTTAATTTAAGAAGTTGCAATTAGGGTAGTGCATCTCATACATTTGCATGTTTGAATTAGCCAATTTTTGTTTTAATTTAAACTTAAATTTTGAAGAATTGATATAATGAAAAAATGTGAAAAAATAGATTTTAAAAGTTAAGAAAATCGATTTAGCAATAAGGAAAATAAATGTTATGATTTAAAGAAGATATGAACTAATTTTTTTTCTGCTTATGACATTGATAAACTTATTATCGAGTGCTTCTTATAGTAGAACCAGATGTAGTAGTAGAGCCAACGTTTGCACTGCTGATAATCACATTTGATTGAAAATGTTCCTGAAAATTCTTCTTGGTACTGTGTACTGTTTACTGTACAGGAATTAAAAAAAAAAAAAAAAAAAAAAAGCCTACTCACAGCATCTTCTTAGTAGTAACATTTAATTTTCTAACATATTTTCAGAGTACGAAATATGGTTTAGCATGATGTATAAAATGCAAGGATTAAATGTAATGCAGAATTTTCTTCTTTGTTTTAAAAAGTATGAAAGAAAAGCAAACTTAAGTAGTACAGTTGTTTACCTGAATTGCAGAAAGATCAGGTATAATTAAAAACAAACACATGGAATGTGATGGGACTTCCCATTTGTGAACACAATAATGAATGAAACAGTAAAAAGTGGTTAATACTTATTGAAATACTTGGAGGCACTCTTGAAAATTTTATTCCCTTGAGTTCAAGCATGCAATTAGAGAAACTAGAGGTTGAAGAGAACAAACGATCTATTAGGAGCTCCTGTCAAATATGATTGGTCCTTTCAGCACAACTTCTAGTGCTTTTTCTAATCAAATTCTAAATATTTCCAGTAGTAGGGATTCCACCATTTCTCCTGGGAGGCTGTTTGACAGCATAATAGATCTTTGTGTCTAACTTTATTCCATATGACTAAATATATGCCATTGTACCAGCAAGATGTATTCTCACATCTCAATATTCTCAGTAATATCTAATGTCTGTGCTACACTTTTCCATTTTAATTTAAAAATTATTAAAATATAATGATTCAAAGTCAAATGCAAGCCACAGACAAAGATATACTGACCAGCAGATATCATAGCAACAAGCTAGAACCCCCAAATCCTGATAGAAATGTTATAAAGATCCCCATCTCCATAAATCCCTTTCTTTTCCTTGGGTCCAGCAAACAGATGTGATAGAAAAGATATCCAGTCATCTTTCACTATACTGGATCAAAAGTATCCCACATTACAACTAACACCAGTAGCTCTCAGGTGGTGAGTGCTTTCAGAATGGTTCCAAAGAAATGTTTATCCATATGGTGGTAGGCGCTTTATATATACAAATATATATATAAATCCTGAAATAAATCCTTTAAGTCTGATGGAATTTTATTGCATTAAAATCCACAGGACCACAGGAAGTCTGTACAGATCTCCAAATATGGTGTTTATAGCAAGACACAACTTGTTTGGCAAGCCCTTGAGCTGTGTATCAGATTGAATTTGTAGATTTTTTTAAGGTGATAAAAGAGATGCAGATATGGATCACAGTGAAAAAAATCTGTATTAAATACAGAATGAAAATCCTGTTGTGAGGCATGGCATATTCCTAGACTCTGATGTAGCATGACTGTCATGCTGCAAACTGGGTTGCATCATGATCACAGAAGGAGAGAGGAACAGGATATATTTTTTCACAATCAGATTACTGCCATCTTGGGCTAGCAGTATCTTATTGGCTTGGTAAAATGTTTGGAGATGTGTCAGTAAACAACTGGAAAGCCTAGAACATGGCTCAGAATCATGTGTAACTTTTATAGCACTTAATTGCAAGCATCACTGAAATAATACTAAATTATTAATAATCCAGTGAAGTATTGCATCACTGGTGATCAAGCCTTATCTTTGAAATTGTAGTCACTTTGCCAACTGAAGAAAGTTGTATCAGTTTCGATCTTAAGCCAGACTGATGAATGTATTTGCAGTCAACATAGAAGTGAAAATAGGAGCAGCCAGACAGAACTGAAACATTCCATTCAGAAATGAAAAGGAACATCCTTCTTGTCCATTTTGCCATCCCTGGTGTCTAGGGATCCAATGGATACTACTGTTTCAAGATGTGGAGTGCAGAAGTTCAATGTAATGGACAACAAAGAGTGTCTAGGTTTAAGAAAAAAGTCCATATGAAAAAGTTTAAATTGAAGTACGTTGGGATAAGCATCACAATTTTGTTTTGTGAAAGAGGTCTTTGTCACATGCTTCTGGGACACCAAAGGCACAATTTAGATTTGTCTAGTTTAAAAATAACACATTTTGATGCCAGTGAGAAAACTAAGTTCCTCACATCCAGTGATAAAGCAGACATTAGGAGTTCAGTTTGGCAGTTGTGAGTAGTTTTAATACAGCCATTTTAGACATTCTAACATATCCTGCCCAGCTTCTGCCTTTTGGTCTGGCAGGGCAGAAGTCTCTCAAGGCCTATGAGATATTGGTCTTCTATGGATGTCTTGATAGTGGTAGGGTGCTTCAGATGGCATTGGTACCTATGCCCAGGCAGCCCAACAGAACCTGAAATGTGAGATGAAGGGTGTAGCTATATTAGCATTTTTAATTACGAGCCGTCTTAATCAAGCATTGATCCTCCAAACCTGAGGGTAACCATCACTATGTCTGAAGTCTGGTAAAACCTAAGATTTTGAGATTTATGTACCTAAAACTTCTCTGTGGGGTAGGTTTGTAGCTTCTTAAACCTGGAAGAACCAAAGAGCTCAACAACTCTGTGCTATTAATGCCTAATTAATACCCAGTAAACAGAAGTTCTCCATTTATCATCAAGTAATGTTATGAGCCAGTTGGCATGCCCCAAGAATATCTAATACATGTATCTTGATCAGTCTGCCCACAAAACACAGCTGATACTTCTTTCTTTCCAAAAGAGCACAATTCTACAACACTCCAGTGAAGTGCCAAACCTACTTCCTATTAAGCCTGCTTCCTATTTCAGCCTGAAGCTATATTTGTAATGAGAACAGCTATCGCAGCCACTAGGATTTAAGCTGTTCTGTGATATTGGTACTCTGACCCAGTTGATTTTTTTCCAATTTTAAAGATTAATTGAGGAAAGAGAGATTGCCAAAGAAACCATGAATATCCAACTGTGGTTTTGAGACATACTCTTGGAAAAGGAAGTTTTAGATTGCATTACATGGTCCAGTAATTATTCTGAGTTGTATTTTGTTATTTTAAAGCATGTTAACAGCCTTAGAGGAGAAACAGAACACTGAGGTAAAACTACGTTATCGTCCATTGGCATTTGGTAAGAAAGTTACACCTCCTCTTTATTCCTTAGTTTCCCAGTTGCAGAAGAACATTCAGGGCTGTAAATCGTAATTATATCTATATACTCACAACTGAGCAAAATCAAGCATGCTATATCCAGTTTCTATAACACAGCAATCGGGATGTTAACCACAGTGTTCTAGCACAAAAAAATTTTTGAAGTAGCAATCTTTTAAAGTTCTTGATTTCCATCCTCAAAATGCCTTTGAATTTAAGACATAAATGTTGATCTTTGAGTACATAATATCTCTTTAAAAGGCTTTGTTTATTTCTAAGTAGTCTTCTAAATGTCCTTTGGAATGTTAATATTGGCACATAGAAGTGTTACTTCATATTTTGCTATTGCTTTCCTTTCTAATGAGAAAGCAAAACCACTGCATTTTTCCATTTCCTGAATCAGCTTCTCTGCTCTTCATAGAAAGTAGAAATGATCACAGAAACAAAAGGTAGAAAACTATTTTTCTGCATCATTAATCTGTCTCCTGGACTGTTCAATCCATGTGGTAGGAACATCATTGACATTTTGTTCCGTGTATTTTTATAAGGCTACAGCATGTGAACAGTAATCTATGTGCTGAGCTAAGTGTAATTCCTCCTTAAAAGAAATAGACAGAGGCATCAAAACCAGAAAAACAAATAAGTGGGAATTTCTTGTATTTCTTATTCTGGGAAAAGTAACTGTAGGTATTATTCAGAAATTTAAAAAATGCGATATGTTCTTTGCTATAAATAATAGCAACTAAACAACTGTATTCATAATATAAATATACTGATCCTGCCTAATGTATTAGAGAATCCCACTTTCAAGAAAATCGTTGATATAACTAATAATTACTACCCCTGTTCTGAGCAGAAAACAGAATCTAGAAGTGTTAATAATTAATGTAAGCAATAAGCTCAAAAGCAAAATGAAAATCTGTGAGAGTAATGAAAAAAAAAATCTCAGAATTACTTGGCTCACATCTCCATAGTCCTAAATGGTCTGAGTCATTTCTTGTTCACATCAGCTTTAAGAGATCAGATATTGATGCTACTGGGAAGGCTATCTTATAAATAAAACTTTTACAACTTCTCAAAGAGCTTTACCAATTCAAACTTTAAAATCAATTGTTAGGAGTCCACAGCCAACAGTAAGAGGTCTACATCAGCTTAGAACATGCAACTTAATTTTGCAAAAAGATGTTTTTAAACTGCACTGAAATACATTTCTGTCTTCATGAGTTTTGTTCATTACAGTCTATCCTCATACCACTTTAACTCATAAAAACTGATGAATTTTCAAACTTATTCTTTAGACTCTGAATGGTTTTCAGCTAACTTGACAGGCACAGTATTCTTTTACTTTGTCAAAAGAGTTCCTTGTCTGATTTCACTAGCACATAAAAGGTATAGGCTGCCTTTCTGACCATAAGTCTGGTTTCTTTTTTCCCACATTTATAATAGTGGAACAACAACAAAAAAACAAGGATTGCAAGATGAGTAAAATTTAGTAATTAATGATGTCCAGCATTGTCTCTGAGACAGATACCTTGGTATCTTACAATATTTATTTGAAGAAAATTGTTTTTCCTAAGTATGTCTGGTATTCTAAAATAGGTGGGGTTTGGTTTTTTGGCTTTGATTTCTTTTTTTCCAAATTATTTCCTCCAATGGGAATGATAATGAAGAATTCTCTGACAATACTGTTGATTACAGTCACTTTTTACCTGTATTTTGTCTTTTTTCAGTTTTCAGTTTTGCCATAATACAATGAATTAGATTTAAAACAAATATTTGGATGAATAAGGCTCCACAGTGAATAAATATATTTTTTTAAAAATAGTTTCCCTAAGCAAGAGGTACGATAGTTGAGAAGGAAGTAAAGGTCATACTAATTGTTCAGTTGCTAGGTATATCAATCACAAAAAAATCAAAGCTTTTAAACATTTTAAGTCTAGGATACATGATTTATTCTTGTACAGATTTCTGTGCTGGAGGAGCTACACTTCTGAGGGGACTGTGGCTGCAGGACACCCTGGAGAGACAATCCATGGCAGGGCAGAAGAGAAGAAAGCAGTGGAGGAAAACAGGTATGAGAGACTGAAGAGCAGAAAGAAACCATCACTTCTTAGAGATTACACTGCAATCAGCAAAGACTTTTCAGTGAAGTCAGTTATCCTCATGAGAGAGGATCACCTTTAAGCTATAGAACATTCTAACTTTACTTCTTCTTTACACTTTGCTATTATCATGATTTCCTTTCGTCTTCAAATACCACTTTGAACTCTTCTCTTTAGTCATAAGCAACCAAGGGAGCCATTTAAAAATAAAACCTACAAACAATAGCTTTGCTAATCAATAGTAGTGAGCTGGAAATATATTTCTTGTATATAATATTCATCAGCATCACTTAAATGGAGTAAGATAAAAAATAAAATGGTGCTAGATGCTAAATATGAAAATAAGAATAAACAAAAGCATATATTCAAATTATTGCTTTAAGGCATGTTCTAATAGAAACGTCAATCAGCAGTTAGCTAAGCTATGCTATAGAGAGGATCATTGTCCCTGTTAAAAAATAAAATATTATTTCTGTTGATGCACTGTTCCAGCCATTGGAACCAAATCAGCCTCAAAGTACCTTTGCCAGGTTAATAGGACATCACATCCAATTTTTTTTGTTACACAGTTTTTTCTAAAACTTTAATTATAACTTCTTGTGCTAGGTGCTTATTATTAGGAATCACTCTTGGAAACATTCTACCTTGTATAGCTAGTGATTACAGCCAATATATGCTTGTCTTTTTATTGCAAATTTAATTTAAGTTTTGTGCTGAACTAGGATGTCAAAAGCTTAAAATACTGATTTCCATTGTAAGATAGAATTTAGAAGGGATGAAAGTAAAAACCTGAGTCTGGAGGAAGCAGAAGCCTGTAGAATTTAAGTTTCTCATGTAGAATAATTTAGGTTAGGCAAGACTTTTAACGTAACCATAAAACAAAAAATAAAAGATCTGTAAACATAAAATTAAAAATACAAGAGTAATTTCTAGCCTCTTATTCAGGTAAATAGAAGCTGTTAAGAAAACATGGGAAAAGCAAAATCTCACAGACAAATAAAGGAAAAACAAGGCTTGTTTCTCCCTCCAAAGACTTTAAGAGTGAGATTAAGAAAAGATATTTAGCCACTAATACTACCAATAATAATAATCACTATTAAAACAGGGGTTGTTAGACATTGTGTTTCTGTGTATGTCAGACAACATTATCATAAAATGTAAAAAAAACAACACAAGGACTATTCTGGAGAAGCAGTCTGCTTGAGAAAAAAATATCTTCAAAAGCAATCCAAGCCATGATGTTTTGTATTAAGGAAGCCATGTAGTTAGGTCTCAGCAAAGACAATAGCCACTAAAGATAAATAATATTTTTTGAAAATTCCTGTGTGCCAAGTTAAGGTCAAGCTAAGGTGCAGGGTGGCCACATGCAAGACACATGCCATTTTGGTACCAGCTGTCATTTTCCATCATGTCTGCAAGAAAAACATGTCACCAAAGTGCTTACCTCAATGTATTTATGTGACTACAATTTATTCTAATCTAGTAAGACAGCTGAGGTTATACCAATGACAGTGTGACATAAAACTGTCCGTCCACCCTACAAATATAAGATAAGATCTCATGGACTACATCAGAGCTCCAGTTAGCCTTGTGTGCTGTCTCTAGCTGCAAATACTAGGAAATAGTTTGAGAAAAAGTATAAACAGCATAGAAATAAATACAGCTTAGAATAAATAGGGAGTGATGACCTCTCAGACATAGTCTGAGTTAGTTTGTTGACTTTTAACCAACAGTAGTGTAAAGACTTCCTATGTCAATGGTTGCAGGTACCCACTGTGATGGATCTACTTTCCAAGACTGTTTGCACTGATTTTTTAAAAAATTAATTTAAATATATTTTTGCACCTGTAACATACTGTGACACAGACAAAAAAAATGCATCCTTTTCAGTGGAGTTTTTCCCATACATGGGAAAGCTGTGGGATTTGTACAAACTTCGTTATCTGTTACTCAATAAATAAATCCATGAGAAAACTATTCCTTATATAACATGATGGCTTATTACCCTCAAGAGAATTTTTAACATACAAAATATAATCATAGTCTTCTCAGAAGACTTTTTTTTTTTTTTTTTTTTCCACTGCCTCCTGCAAAGAGCTCTAATGGTTTTGAAAACAGACTCCAGATAGGCTGCACTTGTTCTCCCCAAGTACCCCAAGTACCTCATGGATATTTTTATGTAAAAACTTTTTCTTCATGTGTTAGCTTCATTTGTCAGTTTGGTTCTTCAGAATTTCTACCAGATTTCCAGAAAAGTCCAGCTTACTCACATATATTTCTGCAAATTATTCCAAATATTAAAAGAAATTTTATTAACCATGTTTAAACAAAAACCCTGGGGTTGTGTGGGGTAAGTGGATAACGTTGTTTTTAATTCATCTTTAGTACTGAACTTAGTGGTCTGTTCTGTCTCTTTCTGTCTGACCTCCTTAATAAAGTTGTGCACTACTGGACACTTCTTTCATGTACCCAGGTAGATTCCCCTTTCTGCTTCTGTATCTGATTATCTTCCTGAGATGCAGCTGCTTTGGAGAAATGCCTTGTAACTGCCATGAGGAACTGTGCTGCAGACAAGACTTGCTTTTAACTTACCTTTTGGTCATAAAGAAAGTTGACAGATAACATTTCAACATTCCTTTTTGAATTTCCAGACTTACTGTTCATTACACTGAGCAGTTCTTCAAGCTTAACTTACACTATGCATCTTTACACAACCTCCCTCCTTCCTGATGAAGATGGATCACAACAATGCCTCAAAGCACAAGGAATATATCTGTGCATGTGTGTGATAGAATATCATGGATGTCCAATGTAAGATATTTATGTAGTGCCTCAAAAATAGCTCTATCTTTTCTGTAACTGCATCTTACATATTTTACACAAATTTTATATTCTCTTATTCTCATGGATAGAAAGCTTGAGATCTAATTAAGTCAGACCATCTTGCATAACCAAATGAGACAATTTCCACAGAATTGTCACAGTTGAAGAAGAGCTCTAAGATCAACTAAGATCAATCTAAGTCCACCTATCAATTTTGTGTTAACTTTTGATGTATGTTTCCTCCTGGTTCCCAAAAGCTTTTTTTGAAGACTGCAAAGATTTTCTAAATGTACAAATATTTTCTCTAGCAAAGGTAACTTGATTAACTCCTTACTTTTACTGACGATATTTGTGCCTGGTCTATGTGCTGGGGTTGAGGAGATCACCTGTGAAGGATTTGTACAAAACTCAGATGAAGTCACTAAAGTTGTTCCTGTAGGAGGGCAGACCTGCTATCTCCTCCTGAGATGCAGGCTTATGACCCTGGCATAGGAAGAAACAGGCAGGTTGCTGAATCAGTTCCAGTTCTGCTTTTTCCCGTAGATTTGGCTTGATGGGAGCCAGGAAACTGACAATCCTAGCCAAGAAAAACTGCAGCACAGCAAAATGTAACATTGCCTCAAGTAATTTGACTATGCCTTAACTGTCTCATATAGTTCTCTAAGGAACACCTGCAAACTTTAGCTTCAGAAAGGAGTAAAAAACCCATCAAATTTAAATAGATGTAACTTATGTTCATAATTCATAAAATGCATCAGGACTTCAGGTTGTAAAGATAGCAAATGAAGGAACTAGCTATAAATAAACTTTCAGGAGAGAGAAACATATTCCTTAATGTAAAATGCAGGGAATATGGGAACATTCTGTGTGCATAATATAGCCTCATTCCATTTGGACGATACTTACTTGAGTATTGAGACCCAAGTGGCTGCCACTGCTAACATATGACAAGCAGATAAGAAAGCACTTAACATGAAAAAGATGAATCTAGCAGCAATATCCTAACTCAAAAAATCTTCAAAGTGGGTATAGCCACACATCAAATACTGCGTTCATTTTTTGGCCTCTCGCTTCAAGAAAGACATTGAGGTGCTGGAGCATGTCCAGAGAGGGCAACAAAACTGATGAAAGGTCTAAAGAATGAGTCATATGAGAAGTGGCTGAAGGAACTGGGACAGTTTAGGCTGGAAAGGAGGGGGCTGAGGAGACATTTTTTTGCTCCCTACAAGTATGGAAAAGAGTCTGTAGTGAGGTGGGGGACAGTCTCTTCTCCCAAGTCACAAGTGACAGAACAAGAAGAAATGGCTTCAAGTTGAACCAAGGGAAGCTTAGAACGGGTATTAGAAAAAATGTCTTTACTGAAAGAATGGTCAAGCTGGAGCAGGCTGCAGGGGGAAGAGGTTGAGTCACTGTCCCTGGAGGTATTTAAATGATGTGTAGATGCAGTGCTTAAGTATGCAGTGGAATTGGCAGTCTTAGGTTAAAAGCTTGGCTCAGCCTTTTTGAACCTAAATGACTCTATGATTTGTGATTATCTAGCAGAGTTCAAATGACTTAATTTTGCAAAGCTGGGTGGGTACAGTTTTTGCATAGCAAAATTCCAGGAAATGTGTGGAAAGGCCTGTGTGGAAAGCTGAATTTACAGCTTATCTGTAAAGAAGTCTGGATGGCATCTAACAAGTCTATGACACATCAGATGTTGTCTTGATTTCAAGAGAAAAATTTTGGTTTAGAAAAGGTTTCAACTGTTTAGAAAAGTTATAACCCTAGAAGCATAAAGCAATTTTCTCTGGCCAAGCTATATCAGTCCAATAGTCTGATCTTAAATTCTGCTAAATTTTATTTCAACTAGCCAAAATGCATGCTGGTATATTCCTATGGATAAGATAAAAGTAGACAGTGGTGCACAGAAAATAGTTTCTTTTATCTGAGACTGTGATTTTAGGGAGGGCTTCTCTATGTTCCTTTTGTTTTCTTAAAAGCACAGCACTGTAAGTGCTGACACTAGAATTACATCAAAAGCTAAGTGATGGGAAAATAGCCCATTACTATCTTTTCTACCGATCATAAGCTACCTTTTGTGTCTATAACAAAGGCTTATTATTTTTTAAAATAAAAACAAAAGATTGTTTCCCCCCTCAAAACCAAAACCAATCAATATTTTATCCAGTTCTCTAGATGAGTCAAAAAACAAGATGAAAAGTATAGGGAAATTAGCAATACAAAGGCAGTAGAATCAAGAAGTTTGCAAAAAAAGACTTAAGAAAACTCCATCTTCCTGACTGAGGGTCCTAAGAGATGAAGTTCAATATCTTTCTTATAGCAAAAGAAGTTAAACTATATTTAATGAATACAAAAATAGATTACTCAACAAAGAGACAAATAATGGTAATCCTGCCCTTCTTACCTACTTCTTATGCTACTTTCCACATAGGGAAAATTCCCATTTTTCTATCTAGTGGTGCTGACTGTAACTTAAGTCTTTCACATCTATTTTACCTCTATATTCAAACAAATGCTACCTAGAAAGACAAGACGATACTAAAAAAAAAAAAAAAAAAAAGATTAAAATCTTCATTTATTCCAGGTGCTCCTGTATTATTTGGTATATTGTAGTCTACTTTTATTAGGCTTGTGATTTGGGGCCAAATTTCTCAAGCTTTCAATCTTTCTACTAATTAGCTTTGGTAGAGTAGAAAATTTATATCCAAGGAGGGGTAAAACTAGGCCCTTAGGAGAATGGAGAAATTTAAAACTTTCTGCTAAAACAAGTCAGATTGAAATGGTAACAAAACTTTGGTAAGTATGTTTTGCAGGATTAAGTAAATTTCTTATTACTATAACACATCTGACAGGTATATGTCCCAGAATAGGCATCAAATCAACACAGCAGGTATCCTATACAAAGCAATCTAACTGTTTTTATACAACTATTTTTTCCCTTTATTTTATCTTCCAAAAAGGAGACAAATATTTCTTGCACAAATACTCTTGAGGAAACAGCAAATGGAAATCTGAACTTCGTATATAAAATGATCATATGAGAAGTACTGAGTTTTAAATTTATGATAAAAGCTTAGCTATCAGAAAACAGGTCATCTATAATGCATAAACAGAACAACCTACACTATGCAACACTGTATAGTAAAGGAAAATTCTCTTAGATCTACAAGACTGATCTTAGTTCAGATATGCTGCACTCAGTCAGTATACAGAATTCACACTGGTATCAATAGGAGGTCCATGAAGTCAGCAGAAGGATGACAGTAAAGATTTCTTGTGATACAATTTAGATTCTTCAAGCACCAATATATTTTGTAAAGGAGATGAAAAGATTGTATCTATGTGGTATGTACATGTGGCATATAAATATGGGGTATCTATGTGGCATATGTATCTGGGGAAAAATATTTGTGGAGTGAAAATGTTTAACTTCCAGTACCATAGGCCAGAACATAGGTACATATATAGCCAGACTTTTAACTAATTACATATTTTAATGCCCATTTAATGCATTTAAGAGTCATCATTTTTATGAAGCATCTTAAATAAAGAAATATTGGATATGTATCTCTGCTGCACACCTATGGAACAGAAAGAGACACTTAAAGATTGAGGGCTTGGAAAAATGCTAAGTTACTACAGTTAACCTGACTTACGGTAGTTCAAAGACAGGGCAAGTTGCTCACATGAATCAGAAGCTTGACTTGAACTACCATTGCTTCTCTCTTCAGCAGCAAATTCTCATCTCAGCTAAGAGTAGCTAGCTAGAATTTCAGTCAATTGTTTGGGCTGGGTCACACAATGGTGGAGAAACCCATGCAGATGTACAGAATTGACCTGCAGGCACTGTGAACTGGAAGCAGAATACAACTAGAAGGGGAGAGCAGTCAAGTTTCAAGGTGGCACTTGACATTGGATTCCACTGTCACTTTCATTGCTTTTCTGCTCCATGAACTGATTTGCCATCTGCGTGGAACTGAATTAACAGCTAAGTTGGAAGAACACCACAAGATACAGTTCTGCTACTACATAACACAGACATATTTATAGTTTTTGTATTAAAGCTATAAATGTCAAGCAGTCTATAGACTGTTTGATGTAATTAAAGAAATCTGTCTTGATAACAGCATTAAATTAGCTTCCTTGAAGCAGGGATGCAAAGAACAAATTACTCTCCAGTCTCTAAAAAAGAAAAACACTCACTTGGTATAATGTCTATTGAGGGAGTGCTCAGCTCAGTGGGCAAGCCATTAAAAGAGAATTTGGCCTCAAGTAGCTAATTTTACATTTTTTGCTTGTGAAAAGAAATAATGATTTAATAGCTGACAGTCCACCAGTAAATAGTTCTAGCTTGTACATAATTCCTTTTTTAAAACATTTAATGATTTTCATGCAATATCCATACAGTTAGCGGATTTTCCACTTCTACTAAGCACATGCAAGCCTAAAAGGGAAAAAATAACCCAGACCAGAGAATTAAGTGAAAACAATGACAATGCCATAAGCAGAAAGCTTATGTTAAGACGTACAATTCCTAACTTAGAAAATTCCAAATTGTCTTAAATTAAATCTAAGTATTATTTTAGGTCTGATTTTTACATACACTCAGTTTAATTACAATGGAACTGTGGTCAGTTTTTGAAACACTACTGACCAAAGAAAAAGTATAATCTTTCTTTTATGACATGAACTATTTGCTAATAAATATAGCTATACAGAAGGTACCAAAGTAATCATTATAAACATGTAACCACTTAGGTAGGTGCTCATTAAATGTAAGAGGGATCAAAATGGTGAAATAAAAATCTGTTCGCTTCCTAACATTTGGAAATGTATCATTTTCCAATCAGCATACTAGATCAACAATTAGATCCTCTTAATTTAACAATATGTAGTTGTTATTAGGTTGCAATTTTCAAAATGTGTGATTTTTGGGTTCTTTTGAGGTTAAGCTCATGGTTGCAACACTGTTTAAAGAAGACAAGCAATTGTATTGAAGATAATAGAACACCTAATGTTAAAATACATAAAATCAAGTACAACCAAGTGCACAAAACCAAGTTAAGTGGAAGGTAGCAATGACAGGTCTGCTGTTCAATAGAAAAAAATTGTGACTTTGCATTATGCACGGCTGACATTCACTAATTTACAATTTTTGAAGGAAGAACAAATTTTAAAAAAAAGAGATAAGAACCTCAAAAGTAGCTCTGCTGCATGTTGTAAAGAAAATTTTTGCCCAGAGAACATCTTTCTTTCAATGCCAATTGAAAGGATATCATTCCAGATACCAAAGGAACTGGAGAAGAAAAATAATAATATCTTCCTCCAGAAGTAATTTAAACTCTCCACACAGCCTCACCTTGAACTTAGCAAACTACCATAAAAATTGCAAAGGATAGGTCTGATTCTTTCGGCTTCTCTTGTACCATGTCCTTGACCATGACTGTATGGATAGATAAGCTGAAAACCATTGTGTGCACATTTACTTCCAGGCCCCTGGAGGATGGAAATTCACTTATATACTTCTGCCACAGACCCAACATAGATGTGCCATCATGTAATAAGCAGTAGAATAATTTTTTGTATGTTTACATAAAACAAAACTAACAGTGGAGATACCTTAGAAACACCTTTTTATCTTTTACCTTGTTACCTCATGGACCTGTTTTCTTATGAACTTGAACATAAGTCAATAACATCACTAACTAGCTCAACTTTGAGAAGTAAAAATGCATACAACAATACAAACTAACAGGCTCAACCATTCACCTGATAGAAGTATGTGCCTTCTTTCTTCAGCACAGCTGATGTATTTAGTAAAAAGAGGCAGTTAGCAATTTCTGATTATAGAGTTGACTGATAAGGAGCAAAGGAGTTTAATCAATTGCTGTTGATAGTGGTGCCTTCTTTACTGACTTAGGCAAATTGGATGCACAGGCTTATTTCCTCATTAACTGACTCAGCCAAATGGAAGGCTCAGGAGAGAAGATTTTGATCTAAATACATCTTCAAAATGCAAAGGATTTTTTGCTGAAGCTACAGACATTTAGATCACTGCTAGGCTACATCACTGCTTTATTGGATCAAGGCAGATCAGGAATGCTGCAGTATTTAAAATTTGCCAGATATTTGCCAAATACTAAAATAATTCATGTCCTTGTGTCTGACTAGTTCATGCAAACAATATATGCAAGTTATATATTGGTTTATCCAGCTAGCTTTGCTAGCTCTGAAGGAAAAATATTCTCTATTTTCCATCAAGTGATAATTGCAAAGACTATGACTATGATAAACAAAGACACGAAGCAGGCAGTCAGGACATTCTTCCACTACAGATCACTGGCCTTGAAGATTTTGACAGCATATTAAGGAATATTTAATATAAAATAAATTGTTATATATCGTTTTCAAGATTGAAAAAGGCTTTTTGAAAATATAGTCATGCACTTCAGAATTCAGAAGACAGAAGAAACTGAGCCTGTTGTAAATGTGCCATTCATAGCTCTGCAACTTTCTCTAGATCTTAGGAATGAAAACCAATTTCCAGCTAATAACAAACTGATCAGCGCAACTGATACCTATCAGTAGTAGGTAATCCAGTGCATATTACACAGCAATTGTTAGGAGCACAAACATGAGTTTGTGGAAGAGATTACCTCAAAAGACTGCCACTCACTATCAAATAAGCACAGAGACTGATGAGATGATATTTGTTATGAACAGCGGTGTTAATGGTTTTTTGAGACTTACCAAAAAAGATGGTAGCAAATCCTTAAATTAGGGTACTCTATCATAACTCTTTCAATCACTAAACAAAATATGGGAAGGGAAGAGGAAATGGTAATGTTAATTTTTATTGTAGGGTGATTTTTAATTTATTTGAACTGGAGGAAGACAAGCCAATTGTTAAGAATATACAAGGCAAAAGATTTTGCATCAGTTTGGAATTTGACGTTATTATTCTGATAAACTGTGTCTGATACTGCTTCTTTAAATCTTTTGATTCCACCACTGCTTTTCAGCTGCTTGATAATTCTGACATCTACACATTGACAGACATGCTACAGTGTTCTTTCAAATACAGCACCTATTCTGGATTTTTTTTATTTCTTGTAAGTGTGTAAGAGTTACAAACACAAAGGTTTTAGCAACACTTACACTCCAGCAGTCTCTGTATTCCTATTTCTAGCATGTAAGCCCAAGACACTGGCATGAGTTAGTATGACCCCCAATCGTGGCAGTCTTCCTTGTCTGTCATCCATTTCCAGCCCCCCAGGTGGCTATGGCCCATCTCCTTGGGCTCTGCTGTGTGAAATACAACCTGCCAGAATGTCATGGATTTGGGGAGGAGATCTGTCAGGTATTATGCCTCCAGATATCTCATTTTCAAGATGTCAAAAGTTATTTTTCTGATGGATTTGAAGGTTTGATATATCTGCAATTTTCTTTTTCAAGAGTTTCAGAAGTAGTTTCTGCCACATTTTAAAGTTATGGTGCTTAAAAGAAAAAAGAAGCACTGAGTTAATTTTCACAGGCAAGGCAGGCATCTGAACTTTCAGAGGAAATGGTAAGCTCACTCAGATACCTACTCAGTTCCCTGATCTTAAGTTATCTTGGCGAGTCATATTTTCTGAAAAAGTAAGAGCTGTGGCAACTGCCTCAGCTCTCTTTGGAATACAGGCAGGAGATGGTTCAGATACTGTACAGTGATTACATATTGGTAGAAGATCATCACATCTCATTGAAAGCTGCATTCTCTGGTGAGAAGCCTGAGTCCAGTAGTGCCAAGGACCTAGGATCCACATCTGCTCTGAACTTTAGAAAGTCTTCCAATAAGGTGAAAGTAACTAGTTAATGTAACGAAGTGGTTATCCCTGGGGTTTTCTAAAAGTAGGTTTTGTTTGTTTGTTTGTTTGTTTAATTAAAGAACATCTATGCTTACATTAATAGACAAACATCATAAATTTTCTTGAACACCCCACATCTTATGCAATTCTTTCTTCTATTTCTATATCAAGTGGGCACCGTCCACTATATTAACACCTAAACATCATCTGACAGGATAAGTCTGGGTTCTGTACTAATGCCTGGCATGTCCTTTAACTCAGTTCAACATACTTACATTTTTCAATTTATCTTAAATGTGTACAAAGATGCTGTTGCATCTAACATATCACAGACTGCCTTATCTCTCTGGATATCCTTTGACAAAGTGCTTTATGTAACAATAAAGTAAGGAGAAGCTTCTAGAGACAGACCTCAGAAAAGAATCTATTGATTTCATCAGCCAATGAATCATGAGACATTTAAAACAGTCTTTTGTGCATATTTCCAATCACAATTTGCAATCAGTCTTTGTAAAATTTTAATAGTGGATTCCTTTTCCTATCCAGGGCTTTTATGGGCATCTTCTAGTAGAAATACTTCTGTGGCATTTCATTTCACTTGACTAACTTCTCAAGGAACATTTATTAAATGTGAGCTATTACAACTAGGCAATTATGACACTTGCATATGACACAGTGTTTGAAAGCAGTTAGTCCTTGTTATGTCCCAAGAAAAATCTATGAACATTTAGCATTGCTTTCATTAAATGTGTTTTCTGTTATATTTTACGCACAGCACACAAGAAGCATTTAGATTATTACAACAAATAGTGTACTAATGTAATACGCTAGCATAACTAGGTTTTATAAAAAGGGAGAGGCATCCTTTATGCATTACTAGCATTTTTAAAATTTCATTAACATCATGTTCAGATATTTACCAATGGATTCTTCAATCTACCTTACCGAAGACTGTAACTGTCATTTGAGAAAGGGAAAGAAAATGAATTCAGATAAGACTAAACACCAAGTATAAGGCAATGCCTGAAAGAGATAGTCTTATTGTTTTTTTGTACAGCTAAGAATTCAGAATCTACAAATATGTGACAAATATTTTGCAGTCCTTTTGCGTAGGCAGCAGTAAAACAGGCATGATAAATCAATAGAACAAATTGTCAGGCTAGTTATGTCACTTGCATTGTGCTGTTTCTCATTAAATGCAGCAGCAATTAAGGAAAAGCTATTAAAGCATTCAGCAGTGTTAATGAGATGTACTACCACAATTAGTCTGCTGACCTAGTATGTAGTTGGCAATTTGGTCACCCTGAACATTCTTCCATGTAAGAGAATTTACCAAAGACAAATTTCTGTGGCCACCAAACCTTGAAAACTTTCCTGAAATATGTGCTGTAGTCTGATATAAAGATCTCCTTTGAAAGCTGGCTCTGCTTTGGATAAACCTTATCAGTAAGAAGATACAAATCCAGTGCCTTATTGATATTTATTGATATTTAAGCCAATCCTATTTGGTAAGCCCTTTGATTGTCTCCAGCAAACTCAATGTCAAGTTCAAATATTGGTTGGAGAAGTGTCAGTTTCTAAATATTTATCTGACAAACCAAAATGGAGCTTATTTAACACATTACAGTTTAGACAGGTTTACATCTCACAGTAGCTTCTAGTTTGAAAACTAAACCCAAATATTTTCTTTCCTAAAGTCACAAGTAACTCGAGGCCTGACGTGATTTTTTCCAGAATTGTGCAGCTTGAGCATACATTTATTGGGACTTTTGCAATCTAAGTATCAGCCTTTATGATTAATGCAGCCTGAGCATATATAAGAATTAATTTTTATGAGCTATTCCTTCCATAGTTTTAATTAAAGCTAATGTTCACATACAGACCTTGAGTGTCGTTTCACCTTAATCCAATCAAGGGGTATCTGACAGTCAAACATTTCCTTGCACTGCAACACTTCTTATCCCGCTCCCAGGAAGGGTCAGGCCCAAGATTAAGACTGAATCCCGCTTCACCTTGGCTCCTCTCTGAGAAGGAGTTTAGAAAGCATGAAGGTCCCAGGTCTCCCTGGGTGCCCTATCCAGCTCTTGACTGGGCCCTGGGGAGCCAGACCCCTCTGTGGGCCCATGTCCTTTTCCAGGGAGGTGTCCAATACCTGGGGCTGGGGCTGCCTATGCCCCCTGGCTACCCTGCTCCTGGCTGGGCTGCTGGGATGGACCCTGGCTCCAAGGCCACCCCAGGGGAGCATGTTCTGCTGCCAGACCCCAGTCTCAAGGAGCTGTTGGACCTCCCCGCTCCCTAATAGCAAATATACTCTACTGTACTATACTAATTATTAATATTATGCCGGGCTTTTTGTCTCCCTACAATATTAGGTTTTAGAAATACAAGAACAGCTCCATCTCCTTCATTTGGTTGTTCAAGTTCTTCATGTCTACCGTACTGATGTCTTAGTGCCTTCCCAGATAACTGCATCTGCTGATAAGTTTATCACACTTTGACAGCCTTCAAGCTACGTAAACCCCAATGTCCCTTTGAGCATTATTTTGCACCGGTGAGAAACCTGCACCCTCTGTTCTCTCCTCTTCCCCTCAGCTTACCCATTTTCACCTAATGATCAGCATCCTCCTCCTTTGGCCACAGTACTCTGACTCAGTTTTTTGCTCTCCTTAAGGAGACTGATTCTGCTCTTTTTTGCTGTCCCATCTTCTAATACCACCTACCAGAGAAACAAACTGCCTCAGAAATCAGTTTCCCACTAATATATCTGACTCTCCCATCACACCCTTGCAGTCATATATTTCCTTAGCAGATCCTTTCCATAGCCACTCTCTGAAACTCACGAACATGTGCAGCTGCATTACTGCTCCTCTGAGGTCCTCACTCATGGGTTTACCGTGAGGCTCCCCAAGATCATGCCACTGCTGTGCCCGTGTGTCTTCACTACCTCCCTTGTCTGCTCCAGCCCTGGCCTGGAAGTCATTCTTGTGACATCTTCCTACCCCTTGCTCTCTAAGAAAAAATCACTGTCTGTATGGCTTCTCCTGGAGCTACCCACAAAGACTGCAGAGCCTTCTGTACTCCTTCATTTGATTCCATCCAATCTAAAGAGTTTTAAAAATAAAAATATTTTCTTTACTGAAAGTTCAAATGTATTTTAAGAAAAAATAAGTAAGGTGACAGAATAAAGCAATCCTTTCCAACAAAAAATCTAGCAAAAAAGCACATACACAGAGGCACCTACACAGAACAACAAAGAAAACATTATTTTCTCCCAAGAAAAATACAGACAAGTCCTTCTGCACTATTTTTTTGCCTAGATGGGAATTTAATAATGGCCAACTTTCTTTTTTTTTCTCAAACTGTGATTTTACTTTTAGAAGCATCAGGTTGCTGAATTCAAACAGCATGTAGGTCCCCAGAATAAGAATTCATGGTTTTTTTGTTAGTGATGCATTGCTGCTTTGCAGGGAATCTTTCAAACAAAAGGAAAGGACTCAGTAAAATGCTTTTCCTTTTTTATGAATAAAGAAAGTATACGGGGATTGTGAGGAAATCACTGTGTGATCCTTTTAGGTAAATGGTGAACATCACATAAAATAAATAAAAAGGCTTAGTGGATTAGCCTACTTTTAATATATTTAGCCTAATATTTTTTTTTCAGGTATCTTGACATCCTCTATAAAAAAAAAAAAAAGTATCTGGGGTCAATTATCAGATATTAACTATAATTTGTAAGAAAACAAACCAATTCAAGTTGTGGTTTTGTACACATGGCTCTGAAATCTCACCCTCTAACCTTTACATGGATTTACAACTTAGTGGTGCATAATAAGTCCACTTAATGAAGCCAGATCTTTATATTTTTAACACTCATTTGGAAAACCAATTAACTCCGGCCCTATTGAACAACTTGCACAGGAAATAAATCAAGTGTTAAAACACTGGTGAAGAGCCAGACTTTCTGTAATTAGAGTACTGACGTGCCCTAGGCTGACAATGTGGTGTGCAACGTTATAGATTGACAACTTCAACTGTCCAAAGCAATTAAAATTGTATTTGCTCCCCTTGTTACACATGCTAGTATCCAGCAAAACCACTCTAGCATATTTATTCCTCAAATTTGGGTTAAAGGTCTTTATGATTTATGAGAAGCATAATATCCCTTCTTCAATATAGAAAACATAAGCAGTTCTTTGGTTTTAAATTACATCCAACCTGATTATTCTGCAGGAGATGTACAATCTGTTATATGGCAGACTGCGCAGATTTCCTAGACAACATTACAAGGTTCACTGCTCACATGCAACCTTTTCAAAGAAATTGGAATTTATTATAGTAAGCCTTACAATATATTGGTTATGACTTTCTTTGCTATTCCATATTACTTGTATATATAAAGGAAAAGATTTTACACAGCCTCGGGAGTCAAAATCTATCACATTCTGTATTTCTTCAAATGTTTAGTATTACCTCTAGACTTCCCTTATTTTGTCCATTCCTGCCTACAAAAACCTAGCTGATGTGGAAATAAAGTTGAACACCTACTCTCATCATGACTATTTGTTACTATAAACTGTAAGAGAATCAGTTTGGATTAGCTGGTTGTCTGAGACATTCATCCCTTCCTGGAACTTAGGAAAAAAAAAAAAAGAAAAGAATAAGATAAATTACCATAATAAAAGGGGTTTTAATACAATCCTTACCCAATCTTTTATAATTTAAACCTGAAGTGGTGTCTATAACTTATACACTTAGTATATTCAGAAGAGTGGTTTTTTGTGTGCACATACTTAATCTTGAATACTAGCTATAGATTTCAGTTAAATACTGGTAATTTCTCTTACTGAATTTTAAGTAAAAACCCACATGATCTGCAAGTTGCATTTTAGAGAAATATATCACAATGACAATAGAGTACTTCCATAAAATATTCAAAGCACTGTAGTTAAAAGCAGAGAAAGCAATTTCATAAGTAACTGAAGAATTAATTACAATAGGAATTCCTTACAAATTCAAGTTTAGGCTTTTAGCAAAAAATATGAGAAATCTGTGGGTCTATAAATAGCATATGAATAATTGACAGCAAGAGGTTTTTATTTACCATGCTGCTCTCTTTGGACTCAGGTGCTCAGAGTGACTGCATGGGTTCCAATCAGTTGAGTTTCCAAACGAAGGAGTCAAGTTCTCCTGCAACCTTAGCAATGAATTGTGGAAATGCAGGACTGAGGCTGGCTTAAATACATCTGAATCACTCCTGAAATTTTGACTAATTATTTCTTTGGGATTCTTGGCCAAACCCTACACCAGAATCCTGGGGAAAAACCCCAGCAACCTGTAAAATAAATTCTTCAACAATTGATTGCAAACACTTATTACAAATGTGTCAAGCTGGGCATGGTACTTACACTTACACTAAAGAAATGTAATTAGAAGCTGATTTGATGCAACCCCAGTATACCTTCAGTACAGTACAAATGAAAATACAATTAAAGTTTTGAAAATTATTAGAAAGAGGATAAATGTAACACAGGCTTTTGACAGATTTACAATACTTCAGGAGAAAGACCTACAGATCAGCTAAGACATCCCTTTCACTGCTTCAGTGGGTTGGAGAAGCATCAGGTAGAGACAAGTAAATGTACCAATGACACCTGGTTCACATTTTCAGTAGTTTTTGAGCAACTACTGGTGCTATATGCCTACCAAAGCTTTTCTATGTTTTTAATAGATCTGGTATAATTCAGATGAGCTTTTAGATAGTCCTAACTTTGGTTATTAAACATGAATGAAGAAAGGCGTTTCTCTGTTTAATCTCCTCCATTAGGGGATGATAAAGTCAGATAGCCTAGGAGCACTTGCTGGGATATTTCAGTTAGTACTTCCTTTATCACAACAAACAAAGGTATCAAATTATTTTTTGTAGTCCGCTATGATGCTTGCATGGGTAAATATAGACAATCCCACATCAAATTCCTTGAAGGCATTGTTATATACTTAAAGCTCTAACATAGCCAAGAAAATACTTTTGGATACATGATTAAATACATTCTGTCTTGGAGCTAGATGCACCTTAAATGAATAAATTCAGCTGAGTCCCAAAAACCAACCCCGTCCTTGTCACTACCCATCACACACACCTATTCAAAGATGAAAACACTTGATTACTTGTTGGTGAATAGAGAACAAAATCAGGCTTGAAATAGAAACTGTAATTATTAATACTTAGAACTATTTGTAAAAGAACCTCGCCTAATTTTATTTCTGAGAAGACAAATCTAGATAATTAACAGGTAAAAGTAGCATATGAAAAAAGCCTTTTTGTAGGTATGAAATATTTAATTTTTTTTCTTACTGTACTTTACTGAAATGATCAAAGAACTTAAGCAGCTAGGTTCGATTCCACTTTTTATAGTTTCTGTTTGCAGTTTCCTTTATTTCATTTTTTTTTAATAAGCACATAAAAATCATCATTCCAGGAACAATGTGTCACTGATGGTTTTTTTAATTCATTGAAGACATAATTTTTATTTTCTTGCTGGCTGTATTCCACTACTGTTCCCAGTGATACATATAAAACTTATTATTTCACAGACTTTTTGTACCTCATATTCGTACTAGTTTAATCTTTGGTTTTTGAGTTCTGTGGAAGACCACAGTCAGGTGTTATTTTCTTCAGTAGCAACAAAATAAATCTTTGAGGATTTATTTACTTCATTCCTAATTAACAAAAATTTTTAAATTAATATTTGAAAGGCATTTTTATTTATTAAAATTAATTTAAAAGTAAATTCTATTATTAATTTCCACCCTTCAGTGAAGTATCTGAGACAACAAAAATAATTGTAAGGTATTATTTAGCAAATTATCTATGGTCACAACTTGAATTAGTGCCTGTACACTACTAAGAAACAAGTGCAAAAACCACTTGTTCTGTATATCTTTGAAGTAAAAATTTCAAGTGGCAATCACTATTACGAAAATATATTTTTTTTAGACTATGACTCATATCTTTAACTATGATTTCTGTCCATCCGAAGACATTTCAGTTCCCCCGTTCTTTCATTATTTGTTACTGAGATTCATAGATTTGACATTTGACAAAGACCAAGAATCTTTCCACTTAGTTTTAGGTATGTGACTGAGACACTTCCTTTGAGCGCACTGTTACTTAACAAGTCTTGTGCTGTTAACTGAGAAAAAAATGGCATTTTCATAGATAATTTGGCCTGTGTAAAATCTAAATTGCCCTTCGGTTGAGTTGCTAAGGAAACACATGTGATATAACATCTATTCACCTATAAGATGGATTCAGAAATGTTAAAAGAATCATACTCAGAAGAATAATTATCAACCAAAATAGAAAGATGCAATAAAAGCCACAAGGCCTTATCCTTGGTCCAGTGCTATTCAGTATTTTATTTAATTACTTGGTTGGAATTATTAAGTATGCAGCTGCATAGGTGAATTAAAGATGTTATGGTAGTTAAAATTTGTAATTTGAAAGACATTTTGACATTTTGGATATAATGTTTAAAATTTATTTACTAAGGCGCCCCTGTGAACTTCAAGTTTCTTCAACAATGTTTGCTTAAGCAAAAGATTAAATACATAGCTGGCATCTTAAACAATTCAGACTTAATTTCTCTCAGAATTCTTTTATCACAGTTAATATTTTTATTTTCCCTCCTATTGTACATGTATGCAATATTTTATTGTTGATTTAAAGAAGAGAAGCAGACCATTGAAAATAGCTGAAGCATAAGACATGAAGAGCAACATCACAAATAGTATGACTCTGAGAAAGAAGGGGATGGAAAGCATCAAGGAGGATAGGAAAGATGCAATAAAAACCATTATGTTTTTAGAAGTCAAGATGAGACATTTCCAATTAGTATGAAAGTACACAGAGGGGGGGAAAGGATTCAAGGAGTGGGATAATACTGTTGAAGATTCTGGAATATTTAGTAAGAGGATTAGCACAGCAAATCCAATTGTCCCATAATACTGGATGATTTAAAACCATGTAACAAAAACACATTATCCATAATATCTCACAACAATTAATTCAATTCAAAATTAGTATTCTAGCAGGGAAAGCTGTTTTAAAATGAAGAATATCTTATGAATCCATGCTTTATATCAGATTTTGCCATCTTCCTTCATCACATGTGAAATGAGTGGACCTTCTATCAGAATTCATGCTGCATTTCATGATGAAAAGCTTGTGTTACAATTGAAGAACTACAAAAACATAAAAAAATGCCCTTTTGCTCTTCTACAAAGAACTGCAGATACATGTGAAATTACAACAGAAGGGTGGGAAAGATAAATAAATTTCAGCCAAAGCAATTTCCACACTGTTTTATGAAGTGGTTAGATTTCACAAAAATGTCTGTAAGACACTGAAGAATAAAGGGAGCATATAAAATTTGAAAGATGAGATAGCAAAGAAAAAGGAATGAAAGGGAAGTATAAGAAAGTGTCAGTGGAAAAGAAGAGAATGAATGAACAAATGATATAATTAATATTTACTTTCATTCCTTTAGAACTTCAGATTAATATTTGAGATACCTGGGATAGCTCAAGCCTTGTAATATACAGTGCAACATAAATCAGAACATGACCTTCTTCCTACCCAAGAGAATGGCATTAAAAAGAACTATTTTCTTCTTTAATAAGAAACACAAAGTGTGTAAGTTGAAGAACAGACAGTATTTCCTCTTCATGAGGTTTCATCAGGCAATACGTTGATGTATCAAGGGAAATAAATAAAGGCCCACTACTAAGTGTTATTTTAAAGAACTAATCAGACACAGCACTTAAGCTGCTGAAGTAGGTTATAATTTTGTGCAAACATGGAGGTCTGGAGCAAAGTACTAAAAAAATGGGGTTTGTATTTTTTTATTCAATAGCTGCAGTGGACAGGATTTTGTTTTATATTTACAGATTATGCACCCAACTCGCTGTGCCCAGTAAGAATGATTAATGCTTCTTTGAGTTGCGGAAGAGAATCAGACCTTGTCAAATGGTTTAAGGGATGTCCCTCTACCATCACCTCATTGAGGAGATCAGGGAGGCTGTGTGAGTGTGTGCCTATAGGTAGAAGGGCCTCTGATGGCAAGAGTATCCTTCACAAGATGCAAGAGTATGTCTGCAAGTCATCTGTCCCTAACCATCCCTAAGAAGCATTACTGAGGTCAAGAGAGCTTCCGGAAAGAAAAAAAAAATAGACATGGAAGGTCAGTCCCAAATATGCTTATCAGTAAAGGAGCACAAATGATACATTGGTAGGGGTTTTTCAAACACTTTAACTGAATTTTGGAATGATGAGCAATTTAAAGTAAACATGCATATCTGATGTTGGCTGTGAGGTTTCATCAAAAGCTAATTTTATTCACATACTTAGGCCAATTCATATTTTTAAAAATACACCATTTTTCAATGTATTTAGAATTCATTCTTATATTTGGTAATTATGTTTAATTATCAGATTAGTGACAAGCCTTCTGCTCAAGGTTGTAGCAACAGCAGCATTACCATTCACAATGATGAGGTGATGTTTTGTAAAAATGCCTTTCATTATTAACTCAGTAATGACCTGCTATTGAGTTATTTAGGGATCACTTATTTTAATGTCTTCTGAATATTTAGTAGTTACAAAACTAGATATTTAAATATCTGAATTTTTTACTTTTTGGAAACAGTAACTTCCTGTGTTCAATAACTTAATGGAAGTACCAAATTATTTGGATTTTAGAAGTTGTCTGCTCTTTGGAAAATACAGTCAGAGATTTTAGGCTGTTAGTTTGTTATTATAAGCAGTAACAGACCAGAACTCCTTGTCAAACAACCTGTGCAGCTTTTCTGTTGTAGTTATTAGTCATCTATACAAAATGTTCCGATCATCAACTAAATATGTGGAGAAAGTGGAAATAAAATGGCAGCTAATATCAAAATCAGGAAAAAGCACCAACTATATTTGTTCATTTCATGAATAATGAAAGAAAATATTATCTACTGAAAGGCATTGAATAAATAAAAGTACTCCCACTGAACTGCCCCAGATGGCTTTAGAATTGTGTCACAGAACATGTGCAAGGTGGGGTTAGGAAGTTGGTGTCTGATCGCAAGGAAATTACTGTGGATGCTGTGGTTAACAACACCAGAAGCAACTTCTGTGGTCTGTGTTGCCTAAGAAACAGAATTAAGGTGAAAACCGTCAAAAAACATTTATTGAAGGAAAATTAAAAATTCTCAGAAAGTTAAGGGACACGGGGAAGAGCTGCCAGGGAGGCTTTTCTTGAAAATCTCACGTCCTCCAGAATTCTGTTTACATTGATTGACACTTGCTTTGAGGTTGCATGTGCTGGCAGCCTCCTCGTCAGTGCAGCATCCAGCTTGTCTGAGGTGGAGAATTCATTTATGCACCTGAAGAGCCACAGCTCTTGTCAGCAGTCATCTTTGATTAACATGAATAATGTTGCTTGTTCATAAGTAAAAAAAAAAAAATACCTTCAAACCCTGAATTACCAAAATAGTCTACTGCCAATTCAAAGAGAAGGGTTATTAAGATAAGCAATATGTATGCAGTAGGATTAATAATGAAATGCTCACATGGTGAAAGGAATTCCAAACATGAAATAGACCTGATAGATGGTATTTACAATATATCATTGCAAACATAGGGTCATGAAAATCATTAGCATGGCTGTGAAGTGTTCCAGGTGTAGTCATAAAAGCTAACAGCACTTTCTACAGGACTGTCCAGGGAAAAGATACTTCAGATTTCGCATGCAAATGCAACCTTTTAAAATGCTCCTTAAGCATTAGAAATTATTTCTGACCAATAAAAATGACAGCAATGATGGTAGAGAGATGTTAAAAAAACCTCTGAAAGTTAATTTCATTGCAAGTGGCTAATTTGAGATTATTAACTTCTGAGTATTAATATCTTGCTGTCGGCTTTAAAATTGCCATAATTTTATGACTCAATTAACTTTCAGACATTGTTGTTTATCTACACTGCTCAAAGACATTGGGCAAAAATAACCAAATTTACATCCTGGAGGAGAAATTCTGTCCAGTTATAAATAAAATATTTTCAGCTTTACTTTTTCTAATCCTCATGATTAAACTTTATCTTGAGACAAAAGTATTACTCAAATGCAAAATCCCCCGTTTTTATTATTCAATAATATAAACCCAGAAAGATAGTTGGTAGAAAATTGCTAATTATGTCTACCATCCACATAAAATCAAGCCTGTTATCATAATTCATTTTTGAAGCTTATCTCATGAGTTGCTGTCAGAATAGGAAACTACTGGTTGGAAAACTATTTATTTTCAGATACACATAAGCATATCAATTTATTAAATACAAACAAACACAGAACATTTATTGAACTGCTGCATTTCATCATATTAGTGGATGTATAATCAAATGGGGAGTATAAATCCCCAAATCTTTCCAAATAAAATAAATTATACAAAAATGGCATAGAAGTGTGTTTGAATATTAGGTTAATAGAAAAATACAGTTCCCTTCAGTGTCACTGACACGTTTTCCTGCACGGCGACTATGCAGCAGGGCTGTAACATGGATAACTTGGAGCCTACACATAAATGTGTCAAGTATATTCACTACTGTTAACCACAAGAGATTTTGTGGATCTACAGAATATTTCACAAATTGGCTTTTGTATTACATATTTTAGAGTCAACTGGATATCCGCTTTAAAAAGGAAATTAAATAAGATTAAATACTATTACATAAACTTTGCTCGCTTTATAATGCTTTATTAAGTAGGGGTAAATAGGATTTATGCTAATCCACAAATTTATACCATTAATCCTATTTTACAGTGCATTTATTTCTGATTTTTTTTCCCTATTAAATACTACAGTCCTTTCAGCATTTTATAAATTTACTAGACATTAATGTACTAAAATAACGATGATTGCTCGGATTAAACATCTTGCAGGATCTGTACAGTCAAAATTTGTATGCCTATTTCCTGACACTCAAATGGGTGATGAGAATTTGATAAAGACATGGCAATTTCTTAGCATTGACTGCTGACCTGAGTGACACTCCTATATTACCTCTATTTTCCATTCTGGATTCTTTTAAAAGCTTTGGTTTCTGATTAAATTCCAGGACAGACAGTTTCTGCAGCCTCTGAAATACACTTTTGAAACAGCTTTGTGTCATTCAGTTCTTCTGGCACATTTTTTTCATGTAGAAAATGTATGTTCCACTCTTTATGCTGTACCCCTCTGTTCACAAATCACTGTTACTCACTACTAGTGCTGCAGAGAAATCAAAGGCCTGCTTATTTGCACTGCACCTGGTCACTCAGTATAGAGTACCTTCTAAATAGAAATTAAGCTAAACACTAACATACACTCTGCTAACATTAATCATTCAGCATTCTTGGACAGGGCAGCTATTAAGGATAAAAAAACCTGTTACAAGAGCAAGTACCACACTAGCCATTTTGGTCTGAAATGGCTCTGTATTCTAGAAATCCCCTTGATGTAATGCAATGCAATGCAATGTAATTTGATGTGATGTAATATAATGTAACGTAACATAATGTTATGTCATGTATGCAGTTGCATATATTCCAGACTCTGCTCTTCCTCAAGGAACAGTGAGTTGAGGGCAGGTACTGTGCAATATACACACCCACACCCACACATTCCCCAAAGTGTGTGGGTGTGGGTTTGGAAGTACTAATTTTTCCATAGTTGCACATTCATACAATATGCAATGCAACATGACCATATTTTTTCACGTAGACAGGAGACCTGCTTCTGATCACAAGTATAACAGCTTGATCAACCTAGAATAACAGAATCATAGAACTGTTTTTGTTGGGAGGGACCTCAAAGATCTCCTAGTTCCAACTCCCCTGCCATGGACAGAGACACCTTCCACTAGACCAGGCTGCTCAATGCCCCATCCATCCTGGCCTTGAACACTTCCTGGGACGCAGCATCCACAGCTTCCCCGAGCAACCTATTCCAGTGTCTCACCACCTTCACAATAAAGAATTTCTTCTAATGTCTAACCTAATGTCTAACCTTTTCCAGTTTAAAACCATCACCCCTCATCCTACATGTCCTTGCAAACAGTCCCTCCTCAACTTTCCTGTAGCCCCTTCAGGTACTGGAAGGCTGCTATAAGGTCTCTCTGGAGCCTTCTCTTTTCCAGGCCGAACAGCCCCAACTCTCTCAGCCTGTCTTCATAGGAGAGATGGATATCTACATAGGTGGGTATATCTATATCAGTAGTGATGGTGGCTGAGTGGTTCTTCTTAGCTGTCAATTTGCCTTGCCTCTGAACAATTTTTCTGGTGGTACTGAAGCACCAATGCAGACATGCTCATTATGGCAAGTTTAATTTGTGTCTTGCTTTGGTAGAGCAAGTTACTGCAAAGTATGACATTTCTTCAGTAAAATGTCACTTACTTATTTTATTTTATTTTTTTTTTAAACCAGGATACAATATGTGAACCAAATGATCTTCAGAGATGGTCACACTTCTTAGATCACTTTAAAGAGATTTTATACTTTCAGGAAGGTGAGACCAAGAGGCAGGACTAGGTAATCATGCTTCAGTCTCATTATAGATTTATTAGGTTCCATTGAGTACAACACTGGATCTCAGCCTTAGCTCATGTTTTACCTTTTGTTCTTTAAATCAAATTCAGTGATGAAGAGTCATCACATTATTATGTGCTATGCAGCTGACTTAAATTAATGTTGACAAGAAATCCTTTCCAAAGGGAATTATTTGACTTTTACTCACCCCTGTCTGTGTACTTGGTCTCAGCAAGCATAAGGGGAAGAAGATGCATAGGTCTGCAAACAGAAACTTGTTTTTACCAGCCTCCTTGGAACTTTAAATCTGAAAATCTCATTTCAAAGACACTAGTTTTATTACTAACTGGAGCTCAGTTACAAACGGTGAGAAAAGCAGCTCTGAATATACTTATATCAACACTTTCACTTCTTGCTATGCCAATATTAATATTTTAATATGCATCTGATATTATTTGACCAGTATCTCTCTACACGGGTTCTTATTTTTGACAGAGTTAAGTATTACACCTCTTGATCTTGTAAAACAGACTAATATAAAGTGGTGATTTACATCCATTACTAGCAACACTTCAGAGCATATTTCCCGGGAAATATCTATTATGTCACACTATACCTCAGCCAATACCTTTAGGATTGCATTTTATTAAAATGTTAAAATACTAACAATTTCTCTTTTAACTATGAAGTACCTTGTACATACAGTCAAAAGTGGTCCTTGTAGAAAATGGATTCTTTGTGGAGAAAAAACATTTTAACATTTCCTTGGCATCGTTTTTCCAACAGATGTACTTAATTCAAAAAAGAAAAGAAAAGCAAAAGAAAACACAGCATCCAGTAATAACTAGAATGTAACTCTACCTACCTCTATGTGGGAATTTTATACAATATAGAAATACAGTCTGCCTAAGACTACTAGAAGTTGCAAAAAGCAGCAACTTTTGGTAGTTGCTAGTGTTCTGCAGGACTGTGGACAGTCCTGAATAATGATGAAGCATGTAAGAACGTTCTCCTTCCCAAGGAGCAGGCCAGTCTGGACAATTAATAAAAGCACCAGAGAGTTAATGTATCTACATGCATAATAATAAATTTAGAATGGAAATAAAGTCGATAGAGAGAGACAGTGTCACAGTTTATGCTCAACTGGGAGAGCTTCCAGCAGCTTCTCACAGGAGCCACCTTCATGGACCCCCACTTCCACATCACCACCTGCACTAACCCAAGACAGACAGGGATTCTGAAGGTAGGTTGTGCTTTTCTTTTGAAATGGTATCCAAAGAAGTATAATTAGATGAGCATTAGGATAAAAATAGGCAATTTCAGACTTTTTTCACCTCTGAAAAAGATTAGTTTTATGGAACCAGCAAAAACAGTCTCATTTCTTTTTCCTGAATTTAGCCTTGATAAACCCATGCCTTCACTGAAAAGACTCCACATTTACAGCACCATGAAAACAGTATTCACATTCCAGCTATTGATTTCATTGGCAAAGAATATCCTATAAGTACTCTATCATATTATATTCAGTAAAAGTCAATGTTAGTTATCATTGTTAGTCATCAATGTTAGTAGTGGTAACCGGTAAGGTAAGATCACTACAACCAATGTATCTATGAACAGTTATAGATCCATTGTCTGCAAAGAATCCCTGCTGCAGTGGAATGTTACAAGACATCAATTTCTCTTTTAATAAGAAAATATAATATACATAAGATAACGAAGTGGTCCCCAATACATTTGGATTAAAACTTTGTATGCACCCTTGATGGAAAACTCCCTACAGAAAAAGTCTTTCCTGTATTTCAGCCCTGCTCATTTTTTTTTTTAGATGAAGGCCTCAAGACTGTAAATGTTCTGGCTTTTAATTATGCATGACTACATTCTAAGTGTATTAAAATGGATTTTTGTAGTCCTTGGGTACTAGTACCAAAACACAAAAACATGAGTTATGCAAATATCTACGCACATAAGTCAGATATTTGCCAGAAAAAGAAGCAGTGGGAGGGCTGTATGCTGCAAAAGAGTGCTTTGACTAATAATACTGACCTCTAAATACCAAACAGTGGAACAAACAGAAGGTTTTGATGAAAATGTCTTTCATAGTCTTTGTACAAAATGACAAGTGTCTGAGGTCCTTTTTCACCACTTTCAAGTGCCCCTGACATGAGATTACTGTTCCCTAGCCAGTATATTTCTTTGTTTTTTTCTTTTGTAGCAAAGACCTGTTCTGACAGCTTCCTGATGTGGAAGGTTTTTTAGAAAACATGACTCATAGCATTTGAAACTGCCTTAGGTTATTAACTTTGAAGACATTTAGGATTACAATTACTTTGAAGCACAAGTCTGCATAGCTGCCACTTTATACAGTCAACTAAAAAATTCAAATTCTCAACATTGCTATTATCGCACACCATCTAAGTCAGAAATATGTAAGTTTTTATCAATACAATTTTTCAGATGTCTGAAGTTTCTCAGTGTAACCAGAAGTCATCTTCCTGATATAATAAACTCCAGATCCTATCCACAAGGTAATTCCTTTGCCTGCAGCACTCAAGCCAATGGGTGATTCTAGATAATGCCACTTCACCAGTTCCCACCAACAGAGGACACTTCCCTTATTTAAAAACTCAGTGAACAGACTGACTATCCAACATGTAGAAAATAGAAATTTAACTTTTCCTGCTTGGGAGCATATAAAAATGACAGTGTTACAGCATGCCACTGGGGTTCATTGTCCTATCTGCTGCAACCTGGGCAAGTGCTCTGCACTCCCTGCTGCTGGTCCAAGGGTGACTGATGTGTTGCATTCTGTCTCTTGTGGGGATGAGGTGAGGTGCCAAAAGTTAGGGTTACGGACACTGAAATGAAGGAAAGCTTTGCTATAGCGAGCAGCTCCTGAGTTTTAGGGAGAGATATGTGATTTAAAAGAGGCCTTTTCTTTTAGAATACTGATCTTCATGTGCTGTTTGGAAAATTAGGTGCCTCCTTTGAACTTTGTGGAGGCAGCTACACCTCCTTACAGCCTTCATAAATATGGAACATTATCTATCACATGAGAAATCAGCTATAATGAATGGCAGAAACAACAATGAGAATAACACCATTTTGTGTATGTAGACTCCATCTTGAATGAGCTGATCATGTACTTTATTTCTCACATTATATTGATATCAAGAAATGTAAATTTGATCAGACTTGATTACTGTGCATGGTGTGCTGTAAACAAAGAGACATGACAATGTAAATAAAATGTTGTGAGTCATGCTGTGACAAAAAAAACCCAAAAACAAACAAAAAAACCCCCAAGGCAGCTCATATGCAAATTTCTCTGGCAAGAGGTTAAACAGCAAAGAGGGAAAGGTTTTACTTAGATTATTCCAAAACATGGACAATTCGCAGTCAACTTACATTAAAACAATGCAATTTGAAAGCAAAAAGACTAAAAAAAGAGGCTGACAACAAGCAACAGTAGTGAAGAGTCATTGTGGATGTTTCAGAAACCTTCTATGCTCTGCAGGTAGAATCCTGGGTGGGGGGGGTCATGAGATAAAAATATTACTGCTTTGTTATGATTATGTTGTTTCTCTATTTTATTCAAAATAGCTACAAGTCTATTTATGGTTTGACAGATCTGGGATTTTGTTTACCATTCCTGTCTCTGCACTTAAAAAGTATTAGTATAATGATATCACTGTGTGATATTATTTGGTTATTTAGCAACGTCCATTTGTAGTACTCAAAGTTGTCACTGACTAGAAAGGGCTGGAAATACAGTATTCTGCTTCAGTTTCCTACTGCAGACACATCTTCTCAGTTACAGCGTGAATTATGTCAAAGTGCTAGCACTGAAATGCTGCTATAGTAACATTTGTTAAAAAACATGCCCATTTGGAGCACTAATTGTTCTGCTACCAGGGCACAACCCTTCATAACAACTCTTTAACAGCTTTTTTTATGAAGACAGAATTTTAATTTTTCCAGTAGCTACAAAGTGTAATGCATGAGTACCTTTCCTCATTTGTTTTTCATCATGTATCACTACCCAGAGGCCTTCATTAGCTAATTTGCTGATATATGGTAGCAGTTTATGAGCTTTAAACAATGGTGAGCCATTATGACTTCTTTCTTAGTGTTATGAAAGGAAAATAACTGTACTTTTAGTCCAAGCTGTAGAAAAGTCCCTCAACCTATATTACTTTAGCTTCCTTCGCATCTAAAATTGTTATATTGTCTTCCTTGTTGGAATGAACTCTAAATGGTGTTTAGTCTGCCGTTTCCTCCTAAACTGCAGAGAATCCCTGTTTTACCACCTATAACAAGGTGAGGATGCAAGATGAGTTTATCTTAGGAAGTAATGGCTCCTGCTTACTCAGTATCCTAGTGAAATTCATATTGAAAAGTAAATTGGTTACTGATGGTTGTTTTGCTTGGTTCTTCCTTAGCTGCCTGAGGCATTTTTTAAGAATTAAAGCATAGCGTGTCTGTTTAATTGCCCTAATTGGTACTGTTAACTAATGTGATAAAATACAAAGGAGCACAGGGAGATGATGGCAGGTAGGACAGCCCAGACACCACCTTGCTCCAGTTCCATCACAGGAGAGGGCATCCACCCATCCTTCCATCAGCAGCTGCTGGAAAACTCAGTGTCACTGAGGAGACTGTGCATGTGGTTGTGTGTACATCTGTGCAATGGGCTCTGAGCATCAGCAGCAGGAGAGGGGCTGCAACTTCAGGGGCTTAATTGCCAGTAATTACTGGGGAGACTGAGATCAAGGCCAGCTGCTGGGAGATCCACCTTGTACTTTGTATAGATTTCCCACTATCAGTCCTTCAACCTGCTCAGCCAGAAAGGGGAGCAGGATGAGGCCACTGGTGCTGCCTGTGTTTGTGTAAGTACTGAGTGTGCCCCTCTGTTCTTTATGGATGGCCATCTATATGTGCATACCTGTACTGTACACAGTTGTTGTACCTCTTGGGAATACATGTTCAGTCTCACTGTTCACCTATTTTAAAATCTTGGTGATTCCACCATGTTTTCTGTAAATACTCTGTGGACCAGAACAAAGCCTCTGGCTGACAAATGATACTATAGGAAGGAGATCATCCTCTGGACAAAACTCACTGATTAGAATTGAAGCCTATGGTCCTCAGTATATTCCATGTACTACCTCTAGGAAAGACCTAAGAATGAATTAAGCAGTTGAGAACTCTGTTATTTCCAAGACTTTCTGCAGGTAGGACTTAAAGGGTTTTTCATTGCACTTTCTTAATTTAAAGACATTGGTATAAAATTTAGGGACTTGAGCTGAACAATGAAGAGCTAAAATAAAATTACTGGAAATGCAATTTAAACTATAGCGTGGGTATCTTTCATCTGTCTAACAGAACTTAAGGAAAGAATGTAAATGCTGTGGAGAAAACAACAACCTGTAAATCTGTCTGTTGCTGATGAGATGCTATAGTAAAGGAAATGATTTAAGCCAGTGAAAACTTACACATTCTTACTTAAATTAGCTATGATGATATTGTGACAGCATGCTTAGTTTCTTTTTTTAATCATTCTGAAAAATAGCACCTTTCTGTGATAATAGCATGTAATTAAATTAATGATAACTTGTGGTGTGACATTTCATCCAAGGCAGAGATTTTTTTTGAGGCTTTTATGTTGCAGTGTTACTTTTTTTTTTTTATTTAAAGCAACTGTATGTACATCGTCTTAGACATAACTATTGGAAAATAACTTTTATAAAGATGACATTATTTGACATTTTTCAGAAGAAAAAAAATTATGAGTGTGAAGTATTGCTTTGGTCACTGTTGTTACTGACCAGGATTCTCTTCTGACTATCCCCTGTTTCAGACAGCTCTCACATTTTCTGGAATGCACCCCTGTGACCTTATTTGTTTCCTTGTTACTGCCATGCTTTCTCAGGATTTATTCTGATGTTACTGGTGTCATGATTCAGTCTCTGTGTATGATTCAAAGAATGTCATCTTTTGTTCACCTGCCATTTTAAAAAGTCACTTGAAATGTAGTTAATTTCTTGCAAAAGAAACAGACTGTGCATTTCTCTCAACATTTACTGTCTTCCCTCCCTTCTGCAAAAATATTGCCTTCATCCTTAGACCTACACAAACACATAACAAGAACCACTGATCCCTCAGCGTGCCTCCTCCTAAGATTCTTCTAGGGCCAGTTCTGAATATAATCCTCTTTTCTCCAATAACAAAAATCTACTTGCCAAGACTTACTCTTGCAGATTATTAGAGCTACATTGACATATGTATAAAAACAGTCTTCATCCCAGCACCCTTTAGCAGTTGGTACTTGTAATGCATTAGTGCCACCAGTATAACACACACTAGACCACTGTCAGGTGGTGGACTGCTCAATATTATTTCAATAATGGAACAGCTCCATGTGCTCCCACACACATTTTGGAGTATGAGTAACAACCTTCCTTAAATTCTGCAAAGGAAAATGCAGAATTTTGTTGTGATGGATTTTTTTAAAGCTAGGTTATTTGTTCCCTCCTACGCATATATTTAGATGGTATTTTGAAAGTAAAAGTGAAGTCAGTGAGAAGTGTGAGGATGCCTGTGTTTGATTCAGTTTAATTCAGAGTTTTAGTTCACTGCTCCTCCAACATTGTCACAGGGCTTCTGATGACTCAAAGCTCAGGCAGAATATTCTCCCACTGGCTCAAAGGCTCCAGAATTTCAATGCATACAACCACATTCAAATAGGATTTGCAAATTCAGATAAAAATATTTAGTATTTCAAGTAAGTGTTAAAAGAGAGCCCAGCAGGACAGCAGGATAAGACTCCACTTAATCTTTCTGTAGTGATACTTTTTTCTGACATTCCTACTGCTGATTGGTGTAAGTCATTGAAAACAGGGAGATACTAGTGTAGGGACATAGGGATGCAGGGAGTAAAGTGGTCCTAAAAATAAATGATTCTTAAAAAGCTAAACTGCACATAAAAAAACTGAATAAAATTGTTAATTGTTCAAAGTGTTTCAAAGGTGGGTTTTTTTGGTTGCTTACGTGCCTGGGAATTCTGTGTGATTTCTTGCACTGGAAATGTTTAGGAAGGAGGAAAAATTTTGCAACCTTTCTTGTCACAGTTTGGCTCTTGGTAAACTAGCTTTGTTTTATCCATTAGATTCTTCCATTTGCATTTTTGTGTCTGCATTACAGCTCCCTTGCAGAAACTGAAGTAATCCCTATAACAGTTCTATTACTTTGTTGAAGTACAGAAATAAAAATGTCACAAAATCCTGTAAGTTTCTTCATGTTGTCTCCCACACTAGAATCACAAATTGATCTTTGAAATTAGTTTGAAGAACAAGGCAAAAAAATGTCTAACATTGAGATACTTAGTTCTGGAAGTGAGAGGATGACGTGCTTGGTAAATGAAAATCAGAGAGTGCCCATGAAGTTTTCAAAATGCCACAATAGACCAATAAATTCACATTAATGTTTTTTTCATAGTTTATACATTTGTGACATTAAGAACAAAGGCCAGAAAATACGGTCAATTCATGTGATAAGCAACAATGGATACTTTTCAAATCACACTGACAACCTTCATAGAGTTGAGAACAACCAGCAAGCAGATTCATTCATTGCACTCTATTATACCAGAGAAAGAGAGAATATTAGTGTATATTATTAAGTCAGTTTTATGTATTTGATGGATGCCCTTTTCAATAAGCCTTTCTTTAGCCAAGCCTAAAAATTCACAAGACATTGGTTATAGGAGGATCTATAGATTGAGCCCAACAGAAAATAGCTGTTGATTAAACTGTTATGTTTTGAGAAGGATCTAGATCTGGCTATTCAAAATACTCACACCCAAATAACAGTAAGGAAACGGGTAGTCTAAACTGTTCCCTGGTGACAGCCAGAAAGTAAGCATCTCATTCATATTAACATCATAAATTATAATTTCACAAAAGGATTCATTTTTTAAATTTGATGGAAGATGGGCTTTTTTGAAAAAAAAAAAAAAAAGAATGGCCCATTAGAATATTCCATTTAAATAATCAGAAATGTCTGAAGCCAAATGAACAATTATTTGCTAATAATACAAACATGAAGTTCCTGGACAAAATACTGTCCTCAGTCCAAAAGGTATGCATCTCCAGAGGAATAATGCTATGGTGTTACTAACATTATGAAGTTATATCACATATACTGTGAAAGTATATCTGCTTGTTTAATTTTTTGGAGAAAAATGCAATTTGGGATTTTGCTGGTCTTTTGTGATGGGACAAAGACAGTGAGAAGGATGTACAACCTCATAATACATCATGGATTCAATTTTTTAATGTAAGAACTTATCTTTCCTGTTAGGGGATATGCTGCAGTGCATCAGCCTGACTAGACCATTCAGCTTCGTATGTTTCAGAAACACACATTCACAGGAATTGTTATAGGTATTTTTCTATACACACAGCATCTTCTCCCAAGCACTCCCTCTTCACCAATCTCTCCTCCACTCTATTACTCTGGTTCTGTTTTCTCCTCATGAGCAACCTTGTTCCTCAATACAAGCATGCCAGGATTTGTTGCTCTGCTCCCATTCTCTCAGATGGATTTTTAACCTCTCCCTGTCATAGAACGGCATATTACTCCATTGTTACGAATTCTTTGCTCTTTACTTAGACTTCATTCCTTTACTTCAAAACCATATTTACATTCTTCTCTGAAAATTCAAGTTTGCTGCCTTTGTTTACCTTCATCATTTGCTTTCTTTGTCTTTTATTCCTCCCTCATATCTCTTTTCCCTTCTTGCTACAAGTTTTCCTCCATGTTGTCTAAGACCGATTCAGTATTCATGGGCCAATTCAAACCCAGAATGAAAAAGCTGACCCACAGCTTACTCAAGATGTATTCTAACAATTTCCTTTTAAATGCTAGGAAATTGTGCAGTCTGGAGGTTTATTTTATTCTTGCTGACTCTCTTCTAAAACACTTAAATTATCACTGAATCCACAATTTGTATGGATGCAAAACCAGTCTGAGATAGTCTTGCAAGTGTGCACTTCTTGAAATATCTGATTGTTAGAGTTTAAGGGAACAGAATAATTCTCAGGAACAAATAGTGCTGCCTCGCGTGCTGGAGTCAGTATCGCTCTCAGCATATGTCATTGCTTGCAAGATATAAATACTGCTCTGGTGAAACTAATCTGATACACTGCATCCGTAATTGTTTTTCCATTTGATTACACTGCAGAAAAGTTTGTGCAATCTAATGTGATTTGATAATACTGCATAATAAGTCCATGTAGAATACTAAGTGTTTTGGGAACAAGTGTTTCTCATATAACTGGCTTCCCTTCCCTTCTGCCCTGCCTTTCCCTTTCCCTTTCCTTTTCCCTTTCCCTTTCCCTTTCCCTTTCCCTTTCCCTTTCCCTTTCCCTTTCCCTTTCCCTTTCCCTTTCCCTTTCCCTTTCCCTTTCCCTTTTCCCCTTTCCCTTCCCTTTTTCCTTCCCTATTTGCTCTCCTCTCCTCTCCTCTCTTCTCCTCTCCTTTTCCATTGTTATAGAAACACACCAAAATAACAGTTTTTTTTTTTTTTTTTTTTTTTTTTTTACAGCTTGCCTTTTACTGGATCACTTAGGGGGCTGTTTTGACTGAAATGTGAGGAGGCTTAAGTATGGGGCAAATGCTGAAGATGGTGACATGCTAATTTTGAATTCTGATTCTTACTCTCTGTTGAAGGTTTCACTCCCCAAGACCCAACCTCAAATTCTCCATCTGTTAATATTTCAGTACTATTTTCATTGCTTCCTCCCTTTAATTTATTTTCTACTTATTATATAATGCTAGCTACAGACATGAGTTTCAAATCAATAGAAAATGCATTTGTTGTACAGATTAAAGATGACTTTTCTGTTAGGTTTCTGCAGTTTAATGAATGTAGCTTTGTGAATTTCATAAACAAAAGGATAGATTTTTGCATCTAGCTTATGTGTTATTGGGGAAAAAATATGTGGAATATCTCTATTGTTGACATTAACCTACATCAATTTTTTCAATTCAGTGAAAAAAGAAACAATCTACAGGAATATTCTGATGCCAAGGAATCATTATGAATTCTACATGTATCTTTTCTTATTAATGATTTTGACTATCATCAGAGACTTTCAGAACCACAAAATGCCTCTGTTCAATTTAGACTTAATATCTGTGAAAGTTCAAGAGATACGGAAAGTTATGTTTAATTCAAAGCAAAACTACAATTTAAAATACAGGAATAAAGCAACTCTGGGCCCCATGTTTGATGAACAGATTTGATACAGATTTGTTTGGGTTTTTTAAAGTTATTTGCTAAGAGATTTTCTAAAAGTCATGTGCATAGTTTGGATTTATTTGCTGAAAGATATTTGAAATTTCTTGTCTCTTTTATATTAACTTTTTAACCAGTTATCCTCTCAAAGTGAATTTGTTAAGAACTGGACCCTGATACATATCAACAGCAGGGAGTTTTCACTTACCCTTCCCATCTTACTTTGTTAGAATATACATTTCTTTGCCCTGTCTTTGCCTAATGTGTGTTTGCAAAGTGCCTACTACAGACTTCATGCCACATGAATAATGCATACAATGTTAAGTCTATAATTTTGGATAGGTGATCAAGAGAATGAAATATGAAAGGTCTATTTCATTTTTGGCCATTTTGCTTCTCAGTGTAGGCTCCTTTGATACCAAGAGCTATCTGTAGAATCCCTAACACACTTTGATGAAAAAGTGCCTTCTGGCAAGATGAACAATGATTGTGCTTTTTAATAGCACAATCATTATGACAGTGATGACATATTGCCTACAAACTGCAGCTTGCAAACACAACTCAGAGATTCAGAAGAGATTTCTGTATTCTCTATTCCACTTCTAAAAGCTTAGATCAAGGATATCAAAAACAAACAAGACAAAAGAAACACCAACTGTAATTTGGTGAAACAAAAATCTGACGAACAGAATACATGGTGTTGGGGCATGACTGAATTTTCTGTCTCCTCCACAACATGAATTAGCTTTATAGTAGAGTCAGCAGCATCAAGAATAAATCCAGATGATTGAGATGATCAGCATCCAAATAGTAGTATGCTGCATATATCATCGATATTTGTAGGGGTTGACTGGAACAAAGATTACCCTTCTATTTTTGCTGTCAGAAATCTATGGCAAAGGAAAAAAGTATAGTAGCAGTGAGCCTACAATGAAAAATATCAAACACATAGCTCTCAGTTTCTGTTTTGCCTTTAAAAATTATAATTATAGATACATATTATTCATTATCCATATTGTGGTTACTTTCCCCCAAAAGAAAATCTCTGCACTTAATATAAACACATTTTAAAAACAGTCATTACATTAATAACTTTTATGAGCAGAGTATATGACTCACAGAAAGTGCAGGTGTGCAGGAAGCACCTCAATGATTAGACAGTATTAAGACAATTTGCAAATAGAGAGCTGAGTATGTTTTCATTCCATTTTCAACTACTTCTTTTTATAACTTCTTTTAAAAGCCTATCTTTCTCAAAATGAAAGGTTCAATAGAACTTACACTTCTTTCAGAATTTCTTGTACCTTTGTTAAAGACTATTGCAAGTGTATCAGATAGTCTAACACAACTTGTTTATAGAGATCAGTACATTCTGATTAGTTCTAGCTTAGAATTTCATAGTTTCTGAACTCTCCTAGCTAGTTGCTCAGTATCAATCTAAAAGGGGTGATAACACAGGCCCAAACACTGCTATACAATGCTCTAATGTGGCATATCTGCATGAAACAATCACTCCATAGCAAAATGCATCTACTACCACATCAAAGTTCTTGTTCCTCTGCTACATCATCTCTTTCTTTCTCTAGAGAACCTCAGAGCTTTTGTTTTTCATATTTCAGAGGCTGAATGGACTGAAGAATCTCCTATCTTCAACCAATCAGAGCCTGGCTGAAAACTTCCATAATAAGGAAAAATTTAATTTTTTTTTAAGGAGTTAAAGCTTTGCAGCCTCTAGTATCTACACATAACTATCATTATTTTCATGTAGAGTTTGGTACTGCAGCTGTAAATCACCAGGTGAAGCTTGCCCTGTCCCCGAGGCAGAAACTCCTCAGGGACCAATCAGAGATGAACTCCAGTGTAACAAGTGATTTTCTCTTGCTCTTTAACTGCAAAGAAAACTTTCTTTAAGCATACAGAAGTACTCAAACAGATATAGCTACTTTAAATTACATTCATCCTTAGGTAGCATACAATGTAAAAGACTTTTATCTAAAAGAATCATCCTCTTTGCTGAGGGCTCTTTCACCATGCTGATGGCATTAAGGACTGGTACACCACCACAGGAAATTCTTACATACAATGGAAACACTTCAGACAATAATGCAAGTCTGTGTCTTGTATTTGTACACTATCTAAAAAACTTTGAATTTTTAAATAAACACAAATAAATAAAACTCATCTCACTTCATAATGGAAAATGATTGGAATTCTTCATTTCTCCATGTCTAAGTAAAAATGATAGTGATTATTTTTAACATCTCAATGTCCTCGAACAGGTCCAGAGGAGGGCAACCAAGCTGGTGAAGGGACTCGAACACAGATCCTACGAGGAGAGGCTGAGGGAGCTGGGGCTGTTCAGCCTGGAGAAGAGGAGGCTCAGGGGAGACCTCATTGCCCTCTACAACTACCTGAAAGGAGGCTGGAGCCAGGCGGGGGTTGGTCTCTTTTCCCAGGCAACTCTCAGTAAGACAAGAGGGCATGGTCTTAAATTGTGCCGGGGTAAGTTCAGACTGGATATTAGAAAGAATTTTTTCACAGAAAGGGTGATCAGACATTGGAACGGGCTGCCTGGGGAGGTGGTGGACTCTTCGTCCCTGGAGATATTTAAAAAGAGACTCGATATGGCACTCAGTGCCGTGGTCTAGTGACTGTGGTGGTAATTGATCAAGGGTTGGACTCGATGATCTCTGAGGTCCCTTCCAACCCAGCCTATTCTATTCTATTCTATTCTATTCTATTCTATTCTATTCTATTCTATTCTATTCTATTCTATTCTATTCTATTCTAATAAATAACCTGATAAAGACATCCTATGTCTTTTCCAAACTGCTTATGGGCCGATGTCATTTCCTATCTATCTACTTTGAAATGGATCCAATTCACTACTTCAGAATAGATTAATACTTACAGTATCTTACAATATCTATTACCCGTATTATAGTTTAATAGGATTCTTAGTCTTTTACCTAGAGGATGACATTTTAAATCACACCACCATTTTACTATTAAGCAAAGAAATTATAGTCACGTCCTGAAATGAACATCAGTGTGAGGCTGACTCAGTTATCTCCAAGGGATGACTTTATAGCTTTGAGAACTGACAGATTGTAGTGTTATCAAATGCATGCAGGGCATGGTGTTGTGGCTGTAAATCACATGGGCAACTCACACAGCAGCCAGCACCCTTTGGAATAATCTTCACATTCCTGTTGTGTCCAATAAGCCTCTTAGTTGAAAGACTACACAATGCACTTTTTTCTCCAGCACTGGTAAATGATAGCTCCTGGGGCTTTGACAGATGCTTGCTAAAATTTAAACAAGACTTTTTGTTGGACGTTTATCTCTACTTGTAACTCTTCAAGGACTATAAAGGACAATCAACTCTAATCCAAAGAGTCAATTTATCTTTTGTGATTTGCTTTAGACCTATTTAAATCTGAACTGCTAATCTAAAATCCTAGAGTCACTATATAAATAAAAAGAATAAATCAAGCCATTACGGTTGGATTGTACTAATATTTAGGTAATCTATTACATTTTCTGCTTTGTACGAGAGAGATATCCTGCTACTGCTAACAGACTGACCTCAGAAATTATGTTGAAAGAGCAAGTTGCACCCCAGTCTGGGAGGAAGTCCCTCCCTGTTTGGCACAAACTGAAATGTTACTTCTCAGTTTATGGCTTCCATCACAGATCCAATCTATGTGGAATAAAAGGCAACTGCAGAAATTTCAGATTCTACCTTCTGTTGATATCCTCACTGAAGTAAGGACAGCAACCCCTAGGAGCTTGAGCCCACTGTCGTTTTAACTCCATTCATGAAAAAAATGCACCTACTTTATATTAAATTGTTATTAATTGCTTAAGGCCTGAAAATTGTTACTGCTGCTCCCATAGGAGAGAGTTTTTAGGTCTATAGTTGTGAAGAATCAGATCACATAGTAATTTCTTTGGCCATTTGCTGGGTCATCCAACCAAAAGTATTTCAGGGACCAAAGCTTGGTTCAGCCCATCTAACAGTAATTTCTTGAAATATATCTTTTTCTACCTAGAAATACAACTGTGCTCACTTTGATCTCCACCTCATTTTTCAGAAGAGTCACTCTGGATTTACAGTGATGAATGAATGTATATTTGACTCATAATGTTGTTTATACTTCTTAACTCTGGTCAAGAGATGGAATACTGACTTGCACAGCCACCTACCCCACCTACCAAATCAAAATCCTGACTATCTTTATCTCGAAAACGGCTTTTCTTTGTTTTTTTCTTTTTTTTTCTTTCTTTTTTTTTTTTTTTTTTTTTTTTAAATATGCAGTCCTAAGGACCACAATGAGTAGGCAATTTACAAACCATATATGCAAACTTGCATGCATCCTGAGATTCCTATGGTTTTGTTAATTTGGTGTTTGTTTTCTTTGCCTCTATACTCTCTTCCCCTTAGTGGATGAAGAAGGCTACATCAACACTGGGTCGTTTTTGATGTTGACTTTCAGAATTTTTTTTACTTGATAGGTAAATGATAAAGTATTCATAAAACTACAGGCTGAATCACACACACATGCTTCAAGAAATAAATATTAGGTTCATAATGCTTTAAAGGTAGAAAAAACAGTATATCCTTGGATTTTTCATTTTGTTGTTCTGAGAAGGCCAACAAATCTCAGGACAGTTGAAGAAGATAATCTCCAGTAACTAACAGTGTAAAATTAATCAGCACTTTTAGCAGAGCAGAAGTGTTCTTTACAAAGCAAATCATTATTCCTAGGACATTAATGTCCTAGTTTTACATCATACCTACTCAACATCTAAGTCATACAATTTTGTACACTCATACTTACTGTGACAACACAGAGTTTCAAGGAAATATTCAACAAGATCTTTCCCTGACTATGGAAGGAAAACCCTCATGTTATTGAAGCTGGGAAGTTCATTTTAACATCGTTCAGGTTTCATTAATTAATTCTGCACTACAGAATGTTAAACAGTTTCTCAGAATGTAGCCATGGACCTGATTGCTTAACCCCAAACGTATGTATTCTGATCTAGAATGGCTGAGATGGTATTTTCCAAAGTAGAAGCTTAGTTCTTTGCTACAATTCCCTTCAATTCCCTTCCTCAACACAGAAAGCCTTTGTACCCTTTCTACAGCTTGACTAAGGTCCTGAGGAAAAAAAGCATCCTCATCAAAATCTCATCAAAGCAGGCAGTTAGGGTGAAAAAAAAACCAACCAACCAACCAACCAACCAACCAAAAACTAAAATATTTTTTTCCCCATAAGTTTTCTACAAAATTAATTAAGCCCAGTTCTTAGAAGTAATTTAATGATTTAGAACAGTGCTTTGTTTACAAACTTCGTGTTATTTAAGATCTTAAATGTCTGGATCCTGGATAAACAAAAGAACCATACTGTAATCAGTGATATTTAAGATAGAGGTACTTTCTTGTATGGTGTACAGGAAAACGTAATTCTTTAAGAATGATACCCCACACTCCTGTACCCCTTAGTTACCTTTAGCTGTCCTCTTGGAAAGGGTGCAAACAAAGCTTGATTCTCTCCAAGAACTAGGTGCTATTGCTTGGATTATAGGAAGGCAATAAGACCTCTGCAGTGGTGATGTGTGCATGTTATTTTTGTAAAAATTCTATAAGAGGTCAAGTCTTTTAGAAAGAAATCTGGAAGAGTAGACTAGAAGTTGTCTTTTCACTCTTTTTTTTTTTTTTTTTTTTTTTTTTTTTAATCCAGCATCACATCAATTCCAGATGCAAGACACAGACTTTCACTTCTTCCTCTACCTTTAGGGATTTAAAACTCCCTACCTGAGTGGATAACACCACACTAGTCTGCAACAGATTCTGTGAGGGTAAAACACTCTCACTCCCTTCATAATGCACTGTGCATGGAAATAGAAATAGTACCCACATTAACTGCTGATGCAGCCATACAGTTATCAAATGCAGATACAACTGATGTAGTAACCTCACATGCATTTATTTTCCAGTACTACATAAAAGAAGACCATGCAAATACAAGGCAAATCACTTGCATCAGATTTTTTTTTGCCCCTTAGAAAATAAACAACTGAAACATAAATGAAATGAATGAAACAAAATAAAAACAACTTTTTTTGTTGTTGTTGCTCTCTGTTACATTTAGCACATACAATCCACCTCTTGAATTTATTTGTTTAGGGTGTTTGCATGCAGTGTGGCCTTGCAGGAAAATGAAATGGCTGTTCAAGGAAAGTGAAAAATGAAAAAAGTATTGTGGCTCCGAATTTATTTGATGGATGCACTTATTGACTCAACAACTGCATTTCAGAGATTCTCTGTTTTTTTTGTTTTTCCCCAGCTACACTGTCCACAGTTAAATTTTACAAAATCTAACCTGCAACGAAACACAAGTCCCACCTGTATCTCCCCTAGAGCCTTACACAAATTAAAATTAAATTGAACAAACATTGTAAGGTTTCATATACCTGAGCAATTTTGGCATTACAAGCAAACCAAGACAAACCAAATGACTCAGTTTTGGGCTACTGAGCTGTTTGTGTTTTTTAACTTCAGCTTTCTAGCAATCTGGATGTCTGAAGTTGCAATTGTATACAGACAACAATCAGGGAACAGGAAGTCCAAATAAAAGATAACATAATTGCAGCGGTAGTGGTCAAGGGTTGGACCTGATGATCTCTGAGGTCCCTTCCAACCCAGCCGATTCTATGATTCTATGATTCTATAATATATTTTTTCTAACTCTGAAGTTGTGTTCTCATTCAGCCTTAAATAATTTCCATCTTCAGACACTTAGTGATCAAAAGAATTCTTGGTACTATGTTAACTAAAGGTTTATTAATATTTTCATTACTGAAACTCATTGCTTAGTCCAGGAGAGTTGGAGGACGTTATGAACAGTAATGGTACAGCTAAAACACCTTCTTAGGAACTGATATATAATGTTACAAACTCTACTTGGACAGATATTCTGATTTGGAGAAATACTTAAATATGATTTTACTCACTGCAGAGAGTAGTAAGGGGGTTTGTTTGCACAAGTGTCATCAGGATACTAATGTATTCTTATAATATTAATATATAAGAAGTACTTAGTTACTTAATTTTATCTAATGAACTTTGCAGTCTTTATGATTTCAGATATTGCACTTCACAGATTTTTACACCATAACAAGAGCTACAAAACAACAACAGGTAGTCAGAGAGAACTATTAGCTGCCTATAAGTAACAGTACTTAATGACTGTAGAAGCTATTAAAATACAGACAACCATAATTTCATCAGGAAAAAACCAGGTCTGTAGAGAGAAAGAACATCTTTGATTTCTAGTTCTTCTACTTTACTGTCCTGGAGCCAATATACTGTAGCTCTCTCTCCTAGTGATTGCTGCGCTTCCTAACAGTCTTATAGGTCAAACTCAAGGTACTGTGTTTCATAACAAGATCAGTTTTCTTGACATTTTTGGATACAGTTTAAAGAGTTACACTAAATCTGCACTTTTGATAAAATATAACTGATCCCATTGTTTTAAAAATGAACATATCTGAGAAGAACATTGACCTATTTATCTGACAAAGAGGCATTAATATGCACGTCCTAGTCACTTCTATATCACCATTGCTAAAGAACTTAAAAACAGGAAAAAAAAAAGCATGTTTCATCCAGCACATCTAATTATAATCGTAAAACTATCCTTTTAAATACTTGTGGTATCTTTTTCTATTCTATATTTGTTTTCTACATTTACATTTTTGACCCAAAACTGTATAATTGAAGAGAAAATACACGCCTTAAATTTTATTCTTCTTGAGCCTTCAGACTGATACCTTATACAGTTGCTCATGCACACTGCTGGCTCCATAGAAGCTCTGTGCCATATCAAGTCTTTATAAGCAGACACACTGGAAGACAGGGACCACATTTTTCTGTGCTGCAACTATAGATACTATATATGCATATCTGTATCATAAAGTGAGCATGGCTCTCTATACCCAAGAAAAGATTTGCTGGAAATGCTAAGGCAGCTGGAGAGTCATAAACCCTCCCTCTTCCAAAAGCAGCAGATAATGGGACATTCATGTGCTGCCTCTGGGGAAGTTTTTGCTGCCATGTGTCTGTGCCTGGCCTGCATCCAAGGCACAGCTTAAGCCAGCTTTGTCTGATACCAGCATACATATGGTGTATACATATCCATGGCTATGTCTGTGAAAATTTAGGCTCATATATTTGAACCTCCTCTGAACACCCAGCAGAGAACAGGCATACTGGACAGGTGCTTTTGCACTCAAATACATCAGAAAATTAATTCAGCACAATCCTTTTTCTCCCATGTATATCTGAAGTTCAGACTTGCAAAAGCACTGAACGTGAGGACGGAAAGAAAATTATAGACAATGAAGACTACTTTTCATGCCTTTTATCGTACCAGGTTCAAATCCTTTTTTTTTTTCATTTATCTAGAGGAAGTATATGGATAGAGGCAACTGGCTAAAAGGCCCATCAGCCAGAGTTGTTTGTGTTATGTGCCCTGTTATGTTTGCTTTTGATTTAAGTGCAGTTGCTAAATATATATCTCTGCAGATTGATGCAGAATTATTTTCTGAGAGATGACAATGTCACAAATGTACCATAGAAAGGAACACAGATGAACTCCAAATAAAGCTTTCTGCAAAAGGAGATATTTTTTAAACACATGCCCTTAAAATTCCATTAAAATGAAGATACTATTTTGGAACAATCCATACAAGTTTTAAATTAATATACTGTGGTTGCTAAACTGTGCATTTTATTATATTAAAATGTTATTAAAATGTGTTCTATCTAAAGTAAGAAGTGCCTAATAAATAAATACTCAGCCCGGTAGTACTCTGTTAGCTCTATACAAAATCTATCAATATAAAGAGCACTCTGTTTATCTGCTTTAATAAAAGCCAATAAATCAGAGATTATCAGAAGGCTAGACTGAAAAACACATGAGTAAGACTGGTATGCTGGAAGCAAGGCACGTGTGTTAACATTAAATGCCACAGCATCTTAGCACCTGGAGCCTTTCCTGAAACCAGAGCTCAAGGCTGCTTTAATTGCCTGGCACAGCTGAAGTCTCTGCACTTACCAATCTTCAAGAAATAGCAGAAGAAATACCCTTCAAGAAAGCACTGAGCTTTCATCATTAATACAGAGCCTGTGTGTACCTGGCTCCTCAAGAACTCACCAGTCATGATGAAACTCGCAGTCCAAAGTTATTTAACTTTTTAGTACCTCGGTGGACTAAATCTTGAAAAGTGAAAGAGAAAACCCATGCCTTCCATCTGAATTGAATTCACACAGCAACTGAACTTGCAACAATTCTAATTAAATTGGATCTGTTCCAAGTCTTTAATAGCATTCCACTGAGTTTGTTAGCATTTATACACACACACACAAAAAAAAAAAGTTTATAATTCACCATGGCAAACTGTCATAAAAAGGGTAACATGGGTGAAGATACAGTCACATCATAAATGCCTATAAAATTATATTGTACCAAGACTTCTGCACCCAAGTGACAGAGAGAAGTATTTCTGGTAACAGGCTCTTGAATTATAACACTGTTTAATGATCAAATGGCACACTCCATGATGCAGACAAACTCTGTCTCCATGGAGAATACTCCATATATTTTTAATGTAGAGTCTTATGAATATAACAACATACAGTATGAATATTTAAGGACCATGCGAAGGCTGGATGATCAGCTGAGAGATGTCCTTCACTTAGATCTCTATATAAAAAGTATAAATATTTATAAGGTAGTAGTATTAACATCATGTATAATACTAGAACATGCACAGCTGCATCAGCATTTTCTTTTATACTCTGTCTAGCACAGAAAATAATTTTGGATTGAGAACTTGATAACTAATGTCAAGGAGAGAAGTACTTTTGCCAAGGAAGGAGAGCACGGAAAGGATGGCAAAAGAGTTTATCCTCCACATGATCTTTCTGCAGCATTATAAGTAGGTGTTTGAGTTTTATGTATTTTTTGACTAAGGTTTAGTCCATTGAAAAATATGGTTATTACAATCAAACCAAAACAAATTAAGAAGATTATATAATTAAATCTCATTTTTGCTGCATAAAAATTCATAGCAGTGATGAGTCTGAAAGCATTATTCATGTCACTGCTCTCATGACAGTTCCTTTGGTTTCATGGGACAAGTCTTATTTATTCAGTATTCAGACTAGAGTTCCTAACAATAAGACCCAAACTACAGTTTGCAAAGGTAAGAAAAAAACTCCAGAACTTCAGGTTCCCAGACACTGAAGGTTTAATATTGACTGTGATTTTCGCTCTTAGAGAAACATCAAAGTGTTGCTACTATTTTCATTCTGTATTCATGTTGCTGGATATGTTATACCATAAATATATTTAGACTATTCTCCAAAGTCTGAGTAACTAACAGAATAATCCACTCTGCATTTGTGAAACCACCATTCAGAGTTTTCTTCTAAGGCTCCATAGGGTCTTTCAAATAATATAAACATTATCCTGTTCATCACTATTATACTAAAAATAAAATCTGACTTTTCGAGTCGCAGAAGATATGCTGAATGTAGCTTAGCTCTTTTTCTAAGTGCCTTGGAAATAAATAGGTAATCAATCATATTTAATCAATATGTTTTTCAGCCATGCAGATTCACGTCTATAATTCCATCTTTATTCAAATACTCTTTAGTCTCAGTACATTCTTTATTGATTATGTTTTTTTTCATCAAAAACATGCAGATAAATAAGTGGCATGTCTTAAAACTTGGACTATGAATTTAGAAAAAAATATTAAAAGAATCCCCTTTGACTATCATGATATCAAATATATTTCACTATTCTAAGGCTTGGAGCAAGTCTTCTTAGCTGCCTGGATCTCACTGACACTGAGAATGTTGTACTGGGATTATACGGATTGACTTCAAATGTAGTAGAATCGAGTGCCAGTTTTTCACTTCAACATATTCATTAAAGCACTGACACAGGCACAAACATTCCCTGAAGCAGATGTGCAGGTCTTTATATACAATTTCTGTCTAAATACAAAGTAGGAGATAGGTAGATTTAAAAGCCATAAGATTTCCAGCTTAAAAATATTAAACAAAGCCTCTGCAAGCCCAATTTTAGGGATCACAGTCATCTGTTGATTATTTTGTTTCAAATGTTAAAGTGTGACAAAATGCCTCCTACTGTCAATCTTTCCATTGTCTAGATTGGCAATGAATAAACATGAACATAGTTGTCTAATTCTGTTTGAAAACTGTTGAAAAATGTAAATAACTATTGAGCTCAGAACAAACAGTTGAATGTGGCATTTGCTTTTGTTTTATATAGCTTGCAATGAGAGGAAGAACAGCATGACATTAAAAGCACAATCTATCTTATTGTGTGGTTGTTTTCCAGGGACTTCCTAAAAGCCCGGCTCTTCACTCATTCCAGAAGATAAAAAGCAGCTCAGTTTGGCTGGTTTGATCAGTGAAATGAGAGGCAAGAAAGAATATTTGCATTTAAAATTGCTCTTCAATCTGTCTTTCCTAGACCTAGGAGCTGTACCACTTTCTCAGTGTCTCAACAGATGGGACTATTTCTTGAGAACAAATTATGTATTTCTTTGTAAATACAAGAAGATAATCTAAGTAATCATATTATGACGAGTGGCATTCAGTGAAGCAGTATTCTTTCTTATCCTGAAGTTAAAAAGCAATTGCAAGTAAAATATAAGAGCAATGCATATTTGAGTCCCATATGCACCCTGTTTTGGTATTTCTTTGCATCTGGGGTAAGGGAAGTAACCTCTAGACTTGCATTAGACTTCTTAACAAAGAACAAGGTCTGAAAGCAACAGTATTTTTGATTTGTATTTGTGCTAAGCACCCTTCAAACATTTAGCTTCAATCTTTAGTGAATAAAGTCTGAATGCTCAGATTAAACTATATTGTGCTGAACAATGCCACAGTAGGACGTGCTTGCCAGCAGAAGATCTACTCAGGCACTTCTTACTCTCACTTCAGTATGAATCTGTCATTCATGTCTATTGCCTTTTTGCTGTTTCATAATGTGCCATCAATTAAAATTTCTTATTCTTGTTGAGAAAAGACACTCTAAGTCCCACCTCAATTTGTATATACGACATCAGTGTTAATTTTCCTTACTATATTATAAAAAAATCTTAATTCTTGTAATGAAAAATGTCACAAACTCAATCTTCCCATTGTCTCTTTTGATAAAGGCAATGATGCAGGATGGAAACCATGTTTGAACATGTTTTCATTTACCATCTCCTATCTGGATGCACTGTGTCCTGGTTTGGGCCAGGAAAAAGGTGATTTTCTGTCTTGTACTTTTGCTTTCAGCTAAGTCTCTTGTAAGTAGCTGCACTTGCTGAAATTAACAGCAAGTTTCTCAGACAGTGTCTGCTTCTGGGACTGATAACACTCGATGTTTATAGTTACTGCCAGAGACTGGTGTGCAGAGCCAAGGACACTGCTCAGCTCTGAGGAACATTTTACCCTCCAGAAGGAGTAAGGAGGTCCCACCTGAAACCCTCCTTTGGGGAGGACAGGAGAAGATAAATGCCAGAATTGACCAAACAGAGTATTCCATCCCATACACGTCATACTCAGTATAAATTTGAGAGATCAAAAGGGTCAAACCACTTCCTGCCTTTCCTGTCCTTCCTGCTTCCCTTCCTCGCCTGTTCCCTGTTTTGCTTCGTCATCCTGGGAGGATTCCATCCATTCCTCTGCCTGTGGTTCTGATCCGTGCTAGCCTGAATCTGTGTGTTCCTGCTTCAGCTCCCGACTGCTGCTGACTCCAGGATTCCAGCCTGGACTTTCCCAGGGCTGCCCTGCAGCCTCAGTGGTGATGTGAGAGTTATTGGGGGAGAAGGGGGAGGAACGTGGTATCAATTTTCCTGTATATTTTTATATATTTAGTAATTTTTCCTATTTATCATTACTGTTTCATTAAAGTTGTGTAGTTTAGTTTCCAACCCATCAGTCTCTCTCCCTTATTCTCTCTCCTTTCATTGCTGGGCCAGTGTTAAACTGTGACACACTGATACAGAAACTCCAAGATTTCTAGATGGGACATCATCTGTCTAAGAGAAAAGACCTCAGAACAAACGTGAACTAGATGTAAGGTTAAAAGACGTAATTTAAATGCAATTCCAGTAGCATTCTCTCTATTCAGAACATCTCTGCCCTAATTTACAAAATTAAAAATCCCAAACAGCCATCTTGTCACTAGTTCTACCTGAGAAGCCTGTTGGCATTCCTGCCTTTCCTATCATCCACTTCAGGCTCTTCAGCATCCTGGGAGTAATAACACAGCTCAGTGGTAAATAGTCCTCCAAGAAAGTTCCGGACTGAGTCATTGCTGCCAACTGATTGTGGCTATATGTATTGCTGTACATGGAGAGAAGAATTAAGCAATAATTCAAATGAATTTGTGTACTGATTTGGGGAAGGAGTGTAAGTTGATATATAATGCATTAAATGGGGAGCCACACTGTGTGTTTTCCAGGTAAGAAAGAAACCAAACCAAACCAAACCAAACCAAACCAAACCAAAAAACCCCACCAAAACACAACCCAAATAGGACAAAAAAAGCAGAACTTGTGGTCTATAAGGCTGTTTTTAAATGGAGGTTTGAATATTTTCCAGCAGGTAGGGAAATCTTCAGTATGGCAGTGTTTCTGGATTAGAAATACAAAATTTTATCTTGGCAGGTAATCACAAAGAGTTAAGTTCAGCTTTGAGAAAGACACTGCTTCTGAGGGAAGTTCACAATGACCAATTCAAGCTTCTGCTCTGAACTGCACTCTAAAGGACCTCGGCTTCAGCAGAAGAGGAACATGTACACACCAGTCACACTAAAATATTACTTTGAACAGCACTCTCATTCACTGGGTTACAAACCCAAGAAAACCTCTCCATCCCAGAAGCTGCACAGCAGCTGCTAAGCTCTCCATCAAAATTTACACAGTAACTATTTCTTTCTTTTTGCATGTATTTTCTAACATCTGCACCTCCTTTTCCTGCAAGTATTCTTCTGAAGTTCCTCTGTGCCGCTACCTATGCTGCAACAAATAAAAGCTATAGGTCAGTTTCAAAAGTAAGTAAAGAAAAAGGCATGAGGTGTGTCACTCCCCCTTCCCTTTCTAGCCCTCTTCTTTTCTGGAAGTTGTTCAAATTTTTTTTCCCTTTGCTTTGGCTTGACGCTCAAAATGTTGAATGTGAATAAATTCACCACAATGACAAGGTTTCACTTTTCTTGAGAAGTCTTTAGACATTTTCTTTTATGGACTCTCACAAAGGCCATTAGGAAACCTCAAAATATTTAGACAATGGATAATTACAAAGGAGTGATCCAAACTCCTAAATGCGTGTCCAAACCCGTTTGAACAGTTAGCTGTCTCAAGGTCAAATAGTCAATACAATCTTCAATTAGCAGAGCTGAGCAAATATCTAAAGATCTTTTTTTCAGGAAGTGCTGTTTAAACATTTAAAAAAATCTGCTGCAGACATCCTATTGCTTGAGTTCACATTCAGCTCAGCATGCAAATGACTATATTCTGTTAGAGCAGAGAAAAATCAAAAATATGGATATTCACAATCAATGACATTGCATTCATGTGCACAACTAATCAAACCAATGGTGTCTGCATATAGTAGGCAAAAACTGGAGTGAAACATGGTAGTCAAAAATGAAAAACATAAACATCTACAGAAATCATAATATACTTGTGGCTTGCCTACAAGCAGAAAATGAGACAAAGTAAGTTGGATAAATTATTCATTGTAAATTAGTTTTTCATCCCTAGGATTATGTGTGAAAAAACAACAATTACATGATATTTGATGCTGGTCAACAAATACATCAACATGCTTTTAGTATCCAATGAGATCTGCAGTGTAGTGGCTTATTGGAGAAGAAAAACTGCTGATTACTTCCTGCAAAATCAGAATGTTTTCCTTTACAAATAATTAAAAAATACGTATCTAAATAATACGACAGTGAACTTTTCCTGTAAATTACAAATCTTTGCAAAATGGCAATTTGGCAATTCTCATTGCAAACTGACAGCAAGTCAGGGGAAGCCTACAAATTCCCAGCTATTGAACAGAGATGTTGAAAGAACAAAGGAGAGCAGAGGATCTCCAAAATATTTTAATTTGTCCTACTTTCCTTTGTAGTAAATTCTTGCTTTGATTTAAGTAGGCAAAATAGAAGCACAAACACATTTGATTGGTTTTATTAGAATAATACAAGCTAAAATGATTCCTTTAGCTGAGCATATCTTTTGTGTTTCTCAGAGCCAAAGCATTTCAAAACAATGTGGAACTCTTTGAATGCTTTCCTAACCCCAATTAGCCAGCTGCCTCAATTTTTTCTCCTGCTTTTCATTTATTTACCATCTAGTAAAAGTTTAAGAAATTTTTGCTAAAAAGTGGTTCATAGCCTAGGACATTTATCAGTGCTGTAGATTAGAAAAAAACAAAAACAAAACTAATTAATTTATAATTTTATAATCTTAATGTCACATTACAAAGATTCTTTTTTGAAGTTGTCACTCATGGATTTGGAAAAGAAACAGTATTGCACAGAAAGGAAAGTCTCACACATTTTGATACTGACAGATAATATGCTACCTATCAAGGGAGGCTATACTTTTAAAATTACTTTTTTTTTTTTTTTTTTTTTTTTTTTTTAGGGCTTTTATCTCATTTAAAGATGGAAACTGTGTGGAGGTTAATAATAACAGAGACTGACTTTATTCTTCTCCTTTCTTGCAACTGCAGGTCAGCTGTGACTCTTGGCATTTACAGAATACACACCCCTGACTGGAAGCAGCCATGATCTAATCTGTACAAATACAGATGGTTGAGTAAAACTTTTCCAAAAAAAAATTAACTTTTGTTTCAATTTCCTTTCTTCTGTTCTAGGATGACTATTAATTAAAAAAAAAAAAATGCATCTTCTCAATTATAGTGAATATTCTCAGTGGTTGTCCTAGTGATAAGAATATGGAATGGATGGGATGTTCATTTTACCCTGAGATTTACCACAGCTGGGATAAGTCAGGCAGCATATTTGATAGGACTTTCTCCTGTACTTGTATATCTGACCTAATAACCTAATAAAGATATTTTAAGAAGGGAAAGTTAATGAAGATGACTGGAAATCTTTGATACTTACAGCACATTTATTTTTAACACCTCATAAGAAAAGGTGACAATGCTGCTCCTTGCTAAATATGCACCACTGTATCAGCTTTCATGAAAATTACCACAATTTCTATATTTTATGTTTCTGTAATACAATGTTGAATACAAATATATATATTTGTATGTAATAAAAATAATTTAGAACAATCCCTACCCCTGTTTTCTCATAGAGGATGTAATCAATTATTTCTAAAGACTTGCGTACAGAAATGAGTGAATTTTAGTTATAATATAATCTTTAGAACATCTGTATTTCTCTTTGTGATGCCATGATAGTGACCCAGCATGACCTTGTAGCCAAAACTAAGGTGTGAACAATTCTGTGAAACCCACATCACCCAGACCACACATCTGCAGCCACACTGCATCCCCCAGACTGTAATTCATCAGCAGGGTGTAAGCAGTAGAGACGGAGGAATTATCGTCCTGGAGTCCTCCAGTTCAGAAGTACTTGATGTTCACCCCAGATCTTGGCTCACATCTGTTACTAACACACACAGTTACTTACATATTCTTCATAGGCCTCGTGTGCAGGTGGAGGGGGTGGTCTGTAGCCTGGGACAGCTGGGGCACCCCTTGTTCTGGGAGTGGGCACACCCCTTGCCACTGGTGGGACAGGGAGGGCTCCACGGGTCACCGGCGCTCCTCTGGGTGCTTGGGCACCTCGTCCAGGCAGGGGGGGAGGAATTGCACCCCCACGTCCCCTGGGGGAAGCAAAAAAAGACGATCACTTTGGCATGTACGACCAGAAAAGACGTGCAATTTTAAAGGCTCTTACCTTTTTACTGCTTTTTAAAGGATGATATAACTCTGGGGTTTTGGCAGCTACAATGTCAAGCACTTTTAGGCAATATCTCAGGCAGAACTCGTATTATGGAAAGGCATTATTTTTTAAGCCACCCAGTGCCTTTTGCACCTGATCCCCTTGTTGCTTGTACTAATAAAATTTTGGATCATTGTAATTCACAATTTTGCTGCAAAGCAGTTCCAGAGGAAGAAGAAAGCGAGGAACTATTTCAGTTGCTCTCAAACTATTTTACAAGAACAGTCATTGCTCTTGTTCTTGTGTGTATTGGTGGGTGGGAGAAATTGACTGGAAGAAAGAAGATGGTGCAGGATGACAGAAATTTGCAGGGCAAAGAAGAGCAAGAACATAGCAGAAGAGGTAGGGTGGCAAAGAATTCTCTTTTCTCCCACTGTGCAGAGAAAAAGGCACATACCGAGCACAGGTTTAGCATCCTCCCATTTCTTTATGCTATATCCATCTTTCTGAACTAACTGGTAAGTCAAAAGAAGTTGTGTCTGCTTAGAAAGTGGTTCTTGTAACTACACTACATGACAAATTAGAACAGGGGTATATCAGGGAAGCAATCTGTGAGTTTTGTTTCAGAGCAGTATGGTCCTGGGTGTGCTGCCCTTTCTGAAGACTGAGTGTTGGGTACAACCATGGGTGACCCCAGATCCAGAGCTGTCAATGAAACTCAGGTCTCTCACAGTCATGTGAGATGTGACTCTTTCTCTGCTGGGACAACCAAACCCACAGCACTGGTGTGTGATGTTCGCTACTTTACTACAAGCTTTAGTAGCCACTGACACAGAACAGCAGAATGGCTTGGGTAAGACCTTCATAAAATCACTGGCCCAAACTCCCTGCTTCAGGCAGAGACATCTTTCACCAGAACAAGTTGCTCAAAGCCCAGTCAAACTTCACCTTGAATACTTCCAGTGATGGAACATCCATCATTAGAGCAGAATTACCTCCCTTGAGCTGCTGGTCACACTTGTTATGCAGCCCAAGATACAGTTGGTCTTCTGGGCTGCGAAAACACATTGCGAGCTCATGTCCAGATTCCCATCTACCAATAACACAAACCCAAGTCCTTTACAGGGTTCCTGTCAAGTCTTTCATCCTCTAGTCTGTGCTGACACTGTTGATTACTCGTGTGCAGGACCTTGCTCTTGGCCTTGTTGAACTTCAAGGGGTCAAGACAGACTGACCTCTCAAGCCTGTCAAGGTTTCTCTGTTTGGCATCCCTTCCCTTAAGAATATGAACTGCATGACCATAAATGTAATTATGCTATTAGCATAAATATTTAGCTTATAATACATCAGTTGAAATTTTTACAAAAATATTCCTCTCAGATTTCTGACTGGTCAATAAGGAAAGGATCCAATATCCTCTATCTGTTCAACTGATCCAATCGCTTGGGTATTTTGCAGGAAATGGGTGTCAGCACTCTGCTGATTATGGTTTGAACCTAATTTAAAAGCTATTGTTTTGTTGCAGTGACATTCTGAACATCATTATTAAGCCCTTCAGAGATCTTAGAAGAATGGTTTCTGGTGCCCAAAAAGACTCTGAGTGGAATATGGTCACAAATTACAAGCTTAAAAAAATCCTCTGCATCATACTACTGATAAAAAATCCCACTCAAGAAGAACTGAGGGCAAGTGTTATGAACACCTTCAGGGGGAAAAAAAAAGGTCATAGATAAGATCAACTAGTTCAATTACCAGAGAACAACTCCTCTGTCAAGCTCCTCCATATCGTATTTCTTCCAAAATAAAAGTAAATGTCTTTGAACCCATCCTGAAGTTATCTCTACGGATGACTAGAAGCGGCATTCATAGATGCCTGAGGCAACAAATTTCTTAAGGGTTCACTGTTCAAAATGAGTCTGAAGGAGTGACTGAACAGGACTTACAAACAGGCACAGCTGCTACCTATATATTAAAAAAATACATGGAAGAATTCAGGAAATATTAATTCAGCAGTGTATTTAGATTATATCAATGAAAATAATAGAAAACTGATAACCAATGTAACAAACAATATATAATACAATATATATATTTTAGATATAATATATATATAAAAATTATTTGGCAAAAAAAGGTCCAGAGTATGTAGCCTGCTCTGACTATACTGTTTTACTGACCAATAATGTTATGCTACTGAACACATACTGTGCCGGCATAAGAAAAATATCCTTTCACTGGCTTCACAATCTGCTCTGATTTTGTTGCTTGATAGTTGTATACCACGCACTGTATCCTGTGTACTGTAGATCAGAGACCTTGGCACAACAAGGTGAGGCCTATCAGCCTCAGTGCCTGGCAGGGTTATGGAGCAGATCATCCCGGGGGTAATCACACAGCACCTACAGGAGGGACAGGGGATCAGACCCAGCCAGCACGGGTTTAGGAAGGGCAGGTCCTGTCTGACCAACCTGATCTCCTTTTATGATCGGATGGGGGGCAGTGTGGATCAGCTGGAAGGCAGAAGGGATCTGCAGAGGGACATGGACAAACTGGAGAGTTCGGACAGTTCCAGTGGGATGAGGTTCAACACGGCCAAGTGCCGGGTCCTGCACTTTGGCCACAACAACCCCGTGCAGTGCTACAGGCTGGGCACAGAGTGGCTGAGAGCAGCCAGGCAGAGAGGGACCTGGGAGTCTGGATCGACAGGAAGCTGAACATGAGCCAGCAGTGTGCCCAGGTGGCCAAGAAGGCCAATGGCATCCTGGCCTGGATCAGGAACAGCGTGGCCAGCAGGTCCAGGGAAGTGATTCTGCCCCTGTACTCAGCCCTGGTGAGGCCACAGCTCGAGTCCTGTGTCCAGTTCTGGGCCCCTCAGTTCAGGAAGGAGATTGAGGTCCTGGAGCAGGTCCAAAGGAGGGCAACCAGGCTGGTGAAGGGACTCCAGCACAAGTCCTGTGAGGAGAGGCTGAGGGAGCTGGGGGTGTTCAGCCTGGAGAAGAGGAGGCTCAGGGGAGACCTCATCGCTCTCTACAACTCCCTGAAAGGAGGCTGGAGCCAGGGGGAGGTTGTTTTTTTCTCCCTGGCAGCTATCAGTAGGACAAGAGGACATGGACTTAAGCTCTGACAGGGGAGGTTCAAGTCAGATATGAGGAAGAAATTTTTTACAGAGAAGGTGATCAGGCATTGGAATGGGCTGCCCAGGGAGGTGGTGGATTCTCTGTCCCTGGAGGTTTTTAAGTAGAGACTGGATGTGGCACTCAGTGCCATGGTATGGTAACCATGGCAGAAGTGGGCCAAAGGTTGGACTTGATGATCTCAGAGGTCCTTTCCAACCTGTCTGATTCTGTGATTCTGTGAACACAGACCACACAAGTTATCAGAAGAAATGTTTTGGTTTATTGACAGATTGTATGTGTATGTGATTTTCTTTATTGCTTTTTAAACTTTGTTTCACTTTTTTTGTTGTTTCTTTTTTTGTTTTGTTTTGGTTTTACACTTTCTAAAGATATTAGCATAATACCTCATGCTACCACACCTTGAAGGAGCTGTAGGTGGCACACGGATCCCTCTTCCTCGAATGCCCCGTCCACGTGCTGAATCCTCAGAACCATTCAAATACGACAATTCTCTCAGCTGCTCCTGGCGAATTTCATCATTATAGTCCTGAAATGCAAAAAGTGAAACTTGCTGAAACTTTGTATTTTGGCTGATCTGCCAAACCACCCAAACCAGAAACTACGTGGGTACTATTTGGATGAATCGCTCCACATTATCACCTGCGTGCTGAAAAACCATACAGAAAGAATGGACAACTATTCACAATATGTGGACAGACAGATCCATATGGGTAGTTAAGGTGGTCTTAAAGAACACATACACACAAAATAAGACACAAGGCACAGAAGGCATTAGTGCAAAGCATACACCAAGAACATGTCTGTACATGAGATGCAAATGAATTTTCACATAATAAAGCTACCAATCTCAAACAAGTTGAAATCAGATCAAAAAATGCATCTCATAAATACTTTATGTTTTTTTCTGGCAGACATTCCCGGCTACCTTTACACACTTATGCCACAATTTCCACCTTCACTGAACCTTAGCATGCAAAATTTGCACTCAAGTGATTTGATTGAATATTTAATCCAATACCACTTAGCATCACTGAATGTAGCCTTCAGTTACTCTGCATATCATGAACATAAACAACTTCTGAAAGGAGCTTCAGGACTTGTAAATAACAAAGCTGTGTCTACTATATAAAATTGTCAAATGAGATAAAATAGACTCACTTTAAGACTGCAGGGTATCAACTTTAGCACTGCAAGCTTCTGCTGGCTCAGTAAACGGAACATTGGATAGAATTTCTTTTCTTACTGATAGAAATGCATAATATTGGGCAATTTATACTTATTTTGTAACCCTTATCTCAGTCAGAAGTTCCTTTTTCTTCAGCTTCCTTTCTTTTGCATTCAGTTCTTTGCCTGTTGATCACAGTAGCAAAGAGCCCACTGCAGCAGCTGGCTTGCTGGCAGCAGAATTGTGCAACAGCTAATTACTGTTTCCAAACAGAAAGAATCATTGGATTTTAGCCCTTCGGTCAGCATTAGCTCCAACATAGAATGGTTTCAGTTGAAAGGGACTTTAATGATCATCTAGTTTCAACCCCTTGCATGGCCAGGGACACCTTCCACAGGCAACTGCCATGGATTGATATGCAAGGGTCTGAAACGCTACAGTGCCTGCTGCATCTTGGGGTGACCAGCCAGGGGGCATTACAACTGGCACCACTTTTTAGCCAAGCTGAAGATCAAGAGAACTGTGAGATGGAGCCTGGTTCTTGTTCATTCCTTCTCCTTCCTGAGGAGGTCCAGTTTTAAAGATATTTAAATTTAAAGATATGATGCTGACCCTGTTCTATTCTACAAGAGAGTAGTCCTGGTTAAGATGTCCCTTTTAAATTTCTGGGGAGTGCTGCAGTAAAATCTAGTAATAAAATTCAGAAAAGAACCCAATTTATACAATACAGTGCATGATATTTGCAGCAGAATCTTAAGTAAAAAAAAAAAAAAATCCCTAATTTCCTAATAAATCAGATAATGACGTTCAGTTCACACTAATCACCAAATCTTTTAGCATATTCTTCTGTCATTCTAACAATAATGGTAATAAGCCAAAAACATCTTTGAAGTGTTCTGTAAAACACAGAGAGAAAACCACAGATATAATCAGTGAGGATACATTTACAGAAATTACACAGCAGTCATTATCCACTGTAACTGTAACTGTATCCACTGCTTTGCTTAATATTATCTGCTACTCCTGCTGGTTTCACAAGGATTAGGACTTCAAAACTGCTGAGTTTACCCTTCAGGTTCCAAACCAGCGCTGAGACTGAACTTCTTAATACTGCACGTTAATTTTGTAAGAGACGTGTGTGGGGGGGGGGAAATAGAAAAACAAAGGACCTGCAAGCAGCAGAAACTGGAACCTTCTATGTTGCTGTTTTCACCTTTCTCCTTTGGGGAATTGCTATATAAACTAATTCTATCAGCAGATGCCACAAAGCTGCTATTCCTTCCTCAGAAACACTTATAATTTAAACTATTATTACTGATGAAACAGAAAATCTAAATTAAATTTATAATGTAGAGCAAGATCTGCAAATATGCACCATTCTGTTATGTGCTGCACTTAGGTTTTCTAAAGGTTAATTGCCAGACATCCAGGTAAAAAGTGTCTACAGTGTATATTGGAATGGTAAGGTAAAGAAAACAATGTGAAAGGACTGCAGTTAAGATGCTGGGATGGATATCCTGAAAGAGAAAGATTTCTATTAAAAAAATGAACTCTATATAGATAATTTATATTATGTGCCCTTTAAGAAAGCACTAAAAAGATCGTTATTTCTGAACCTGAAATCTTTTCAACAGAAATGCTCACTTCAACTTTTTCATTAAACAGAAACATAACACTGAATTAATCTTTCGTAACTGCTGTGAATCTAGCTAGAGACACGGTATCCTGCTGAATATTTAACTAGCACGTGAGCAAAATAATGCTGCGGATGTTTCATATATATCTAGTCCCAAGAGAGTACAAGATGTTGCAAGATATATCTGGACTGAAGAAAGCATAATGAAGTAGGTACATACTGCAGTAGTATATTGAGTTTCAGAAAAAATCCCATATTCCTTGTATTAAAATAAGCTCATGATAAATGTTCTGTACTTCTTGGCTTTTCTTACAACTTTAATAATCTTATAGCTATTCTTTTGGATGATAACCTACATTAACCTATATGTTTTGCTCTTATCTATATTCTTACAGACATTATTACCTATAAGTAGCTTTTTTATTTACTGATGATACTAAAGGTGCCATCTGCTAGTGTCATGGTGGTCTATGCTTGCAAACAACCACTGTAGGTGAGCTAACCAACCATACTCACAATTATTCACTTAAACATGTATCTTGACCTTAGAAATACCACGGATTTACAACCTTACCAACTTAGTAGCACCCAGGGCCACCTTTAGTTGTAAAGTTTATGTAAGTCCCTAAAAAACAAATTACATATCTAGGTAAATTTCAGTATTCTGGAGTACATCAACTCACTTACCCCAACTTACCAAAATTATGTTTATTAAAGAGTGTTGGGAATGATTAATTAGGTTGGTTGCTTTCACTGTTCTGGGAACAAAGGAAATTGTTTAGTGTCAGAGTCTGATCAGTAGTAACTCATTCAGGGGCCTCTCTGGCAGTAAAAGCAGAGAAACATAGAATCACTAAGGTTGGAAAAGACATCTAGGATCATAAAGTCCAACTGTCAACCCAACACCACCATGCCAACTAAGCCATGTCCTGAAGTGCCACATCCACACATTTTTTGAATGCCTCCAGAGATGGTGACTCTACCACTTCCCCGGGCAGCCTACTCCAATGTTGACCACTCTTTTAATAAAGAAATTTTTCCTAATATCCAATCTAAAGCTCCCCTGATGCAACTTGAGGCCATTTTCTCTCATACTATCACTCATTACTTGGGAGAAGAAGCCAACACCCATGTTATTACAACCTCCTTTCAGGTAGTTGTAGAGACTGAGATGTGGGAAAGAGTGGAAAGCATGGAAGCTGCTAGAGAACACTAGGAACGTTTTGGGAAAAATAGCAAAGTATGACACATGCTGCAAAACCTGACCTGAATTAACAAAAACACATAGTGACAAGGGAGGAGAATTAATAGAGAAATCAAAGTGTAAGGCACAGACAGACGCAACAAATTTTGGGAATATATATCTGTTATTACCATAACAAAGACTCTTTGAAGTCAAGGATAAATCAGAAATCAGTCCTTAAAGGACTGTGACCTCCTGTCCTGATGTGCTCTGCACATTCCGCTTCTTTCTGTGTCCAGGAATGATTTTCACTATTAATAAATATCATTACTACTATCTGTGACAATTGAATTTCATTCTCACTCCATAGTTAAGGAGAGAGTAATTTAGGTGAAATCAAGCTACCTTAAGAATGGGCAGTTATGCAAATCAGACCTAAAATGATAATCATAATTGTTCACACTGACAATTTTGAAGTATGAATAGGGCTCACTTGGTCCCTTACACAGATGACATTTCAGAGTATATAAACAGTCCTTACAGAGTTAAGCTAGCCATGTGTTATGTGAAGAGCAGACTGTCTTCCAAGTAGTCTTGCTAATACTAGGACAGATTCACAGGTATCTTAATTCTACAGGCAAAAAGGAGTCCTGAGGAATCAATAACTCAAATTTAAAGGTGGCCTATGCAGAGGTTCCAATGGTTCTGGGAATCTCAGTCTGCACTGCTTGAACTATGAAATTCTTTTTCCCTCAGGAACATAATATTGTCTGGAATTCTTGGATTGCCAACGGAGAGCACCACATTCACAGACATACACAGCTACTTGAGATCTGCTCTTCCTGCGGTTGGGTAGTAGAAAGGAAACGGGAGATAGATTTGGACTCCTGCAGCACTTCTGCATCCTGCCCAGCTCCCAGCATCAGTGAAAGAGCTCCAGAGTTCTTTGCATTTGTACAGATCCCTGACACTAGAATAACTCCTCTAGATCCTGATGTTGCTGCCTTGGGGATATTTTCAGGCAAGTTAAATTCCAATTAGCCTAAAATATCCATTGAGGACATGCCTCAGAGAACACATAGCTAGCCAATAGGACACAGAAGTGTCAGTGCATTTTAGGTGGAGGTAGGTGATGTGAATATGGCCCTCTTTTGTTTGCTTGTTTGTTCTTAGATCCTTATTAATTCTGGATTAATTCTGCTTGTGTTCACTGTGGCCTCATGAGAGTGAGCTATGATTCATCTTCAAAACATAGTGAGAACCCCTAACCTGGACTAATGGGGTCAGGATCTGCAGTTTATTATGCTGAAGAGATCAAGAACTCAGGAATTACCCACTTTCTGGGGAATTGAAAAGCTGTGTGTTTTTATATTGGACTAATGTGAAAAAGAAGAGCAGCACAGAAGACTTCAGTGAACTAAATCATCCATCAATAGAGATATTTGGCATTTTCTGTCATTTATATTCTAAGATGCTGTTCCAAGACTCCAATACACTCAAAATGTAAATATATCAGACTTTTCTCTGCACATATCCAAGGCTTCTCTCTATCACTGTCTACTTAGGAAACTTAGACAATTGTGCCAGGTAGGTTGAGGAGCCCTCTCCATCAGATAAAATTTGAGTGAGACAGTACTTCAACTGCTCATGGAAATTAGGTGGATGTAACTGCACACTCAGACTTCATTCTTCGTCTCTCTACCACAAAATCAAAATTCATTGCAAAACATGGGATAAATCTGTAGTTGAGACCATGCCCAAGCAAGCAATTCCTATAATGCTCATCAGAACCATGGGAGCTGGCTCTAGCCCACCCTTCGTGGATGTCTGATGGGTATGGCATATGTTCTCAACAGTATACAGAGGAACTCAAAACTGACAGCAGTTTTGATGTTCCTAGCTAAGACCCATGCTCTCTGAACCCATGTTAAATATATATGCATAGTTTCCTGGTTACCTACAGTCAAAGCCATCTGTTAAGATGGCTTTTTGCCCATTCACAGATTGGTCTGATTATTGCACTGGAGCATTGGTGCCAGGTAATGATAGTTTTAGATGGACAGCCTGCAGTGCACCATGAGTGACAGTGCTTCTGCCAGAAGTCCTCCTCAGTGACTCCAATATCGCAGTAACACCACATGCCTCTTTGCATTTGCCCATGTATATTGACAGTTATGTCGGGCCATTTTGTGTGCATGCAGTTCTCTGGAAGCCAGTAACACCAATAAATAAATAAAAATACAAATATAATCCATCTGAGCCCAAAGAAGAAATTATTTTCTCTAAGCAATCAGCAACCTAGCCAGCTGCATAGCTATAAACATTATGCACTTTCAGTTGCCACATATGCAAAAAATTACTGTCTTTACCTGTTTATAGTGTGTCTGAAAAATAAAACTTAATTGTGTGGGTCACCCTTAGAGATTGAAACACATAAAACAGACCATACATTTCTCTCAGTAGCAATCTGAATGTATTGCAGCCAATATGAGTTTCAGCTTATAAATGCCTATGGGCAGAATGCAAGTAGACATAAGCTGGAGCCATGTACACTTGCCTTTGAGGTTAGTTGACAGCTGGAGGATTTGTCAGCTTGCCACAGAGAGCACTAACCCAAGTGTGGATGTCATTTTTCTCTTTGAGCATGCACAATTAAATCTGCCTGGCATCATCAGCATGGGGCACCACACTCTACAAGCAGTGTGGAAGGCGGGGGATGTCTTGCTCCTCAGCACATGAATAAAAGCTGCCAGTCCCAGAGTGTAAATTGTGCATAGGCAGCTGCTAAAAAACTTTGATGTGGATACTTTAGTTTTTTGCTAGAACAGAGCAAACCAAGCCTAATTTAATTGTAGAACAAATTTAATATTTTGTTTATCAACAGGTTACTCCAGTTCACACTGAAATGCTGTTAGCTACACAAAATAACCACACTAAAGATGGGTGCATGGCATTTGAGGAACTTGCAGAAACCTGTATTAAATTGAAGCCATTTGCCCCAATTTTTTCCACCCCTCTTGCTCACAGGCTCTCAAGCAAATGGATACGGTGGTCTGTAATTCATTCAAATGACAGCTACAATGCAAAGGAAGTCAGTTAGCTGACAGCTCCCTATCTGTGAATTTAATTCCAAGTGAATCCCAGCTGCCAGAGACTTGTGCTTATTTACAGCTGTCACTTGAAGGGAATATATAAGGGAACTGGTAATAAGAACAAAGGGCATATAGCAGGCTGCAGAAGGGTGGCATAGCCACCTACTCCTAAAGAAATCATCGTGGATTTGCACTGCATGTCTACGCTGGCTCCAAGGCAGGGATGTGATATGGTTGGTCTTCCTCCAGGAAAGCTCACTTGCTTCTAAGGAGGCAGGGAGCAGGACTGCCATTGCTCCTCCCCATCCATGTGCTGCAGCTCTACTACTAATGAGATAACTAATTGCTCTTAAAGCTGGAGTCTATTCTAGTCCACAATAAACCAAAAAAATATATAAATATATTTTATCCATATAGGTATATAATATCTGCATGTATTTTCTTGTTGTACACATTACTTGTGCATCCTTTTTTTCCTCAGCTATGTGAGGTGGGAGCTGCATTCCCTCCTGCTAACCACTGCTGTAGGTTTGCAGCTCCCTTGCCAAGGATAACAGGGATGGCAACAGCAGCCAGCTAAATTCAGACACGTTTACTCTTGTTTAGTGTGCCTGTCTCATCCCGCCTGGCTACAGCTACGCTCTCTCAGTCCCATGTGGCACAGTACACAAAAGATGCTGTTCGAACTGAGGAGACTGGAAAGAGCAGTGAAGGATGAGAAGTCTAGGCAAGGAAATATCTTATTAGGCGTTTGTTGAGTGCCCTTTATTTTATGTCTTCTGAATTGTTTTAGAACTTAAAAAAATCCCATTAGGTGATAAACTGTACAAGCCACTCACACACAGTATGTTGGTAATGAACTTGATACATGACACAGAAATTAGTTTTAAAAATACATTAGTAATTTTTTGACTTACTGCTATGCAGGGTTAAGATAACATGAGCTCTCTTCAGAATAAGGAGAGTCTCGGCAAGCACTCAGTCTTTTTCATAGCAGAAATGTTCTTAATAATGCTACTAGCATATACTGAAATATATTTAACAACCTTGGTCTGATTTGAAGTCAGGAGATAGGTTGAGAATATCTTAAATTCAGTCACCACAGAGCCAGCTGTAACATCCTGAGAGCAGGAGCTGGCAGAAGGGTGATTCATCACAGCAGCACTGTGTCTGACAGAGGAGCTGTGGGGATGGTGGCTTTGCCTATCTGTTTGGTCCTCCATTTTTCCAGAATAAGGATTTCTCCAAACTAGCTTGGGTCCTGGTAACCTAGGTTCTGGTCTAGATCCCATGCATGAATCCCTTCAGGAACCCTGAATCTTCATTTACTTATCCAGTTTATCCATAGATTGTGTGTCAGAAGGGTTTTGCAGGCTCAAAATAAATAAGACCACCCGCAATGCTGATACTCTGACCACAGGAGCATCATCTCCTCTCCTGATGGCCCTGCACCAACACCAGCACCAGCAGTGTCACTGCCTGGCACAGTTCCTCGGCAGAGGAGAAACTGGTGGCACAGGCTGTGAAAAAGCTGAACTGACAGTGAGAAAAAGGATGAAGACTTTTCTTCCTCTGTCACGTGTGGCAGTAGGCATGGGAGCTCCTTCCAGAAACCCCAGGCCACCATAAGGGACTGGCTTTGGAGAGGTAGCAGTGCCTTGGCATTCTCCCCAGTCAGAGGTCCAAGCAGAAAACACAAGTCTCTGCATTTCTCGTGTACTGCTCACTTCACAGAAATCTGAGTAACCCATAGCAAAGAGCACAGCATATTTTCCCGAGAGCCAAGACTTTTCTGCATACTAAGGAAAAAAAAAATCAAGTAAAAACATGCTGTGAAGATGGTCTGTAATAGCACCGTAAAAATACAAGAGCAATTTTCACTGCTGGAATCAAAGCCATTTTAAATCTATTTGTTTCAAATGGCTATAATCTAAATTAGTTTCAGTACTGAGAGATTTATGGATACCCAGTGTAATGATAGAGAGGAGAATGACAGGGGAACAAACAGGTATGCAAGGAATGTCCCTCTCCCCACATTCAGTAAGGAAAAGTCAGTGAAAAGATACTGCTATGGAATCTCAGGGTCAACATCCAAACTGTCACAGAAACTAAAAATATTAAAATAATTTAGATGCAACTTTCTGAAGTTTATGTCAAATTTTAAGTGAGAAACAAATATTGAAATAAATAAATAAAAATACTGAATGGAAGAGAAAGAGACATTAAATAAAAGCTGATCTCATGGCATTGAAAAAACAATTAAATAGGAAGCTCAGTAAATTATCAAAAAGACACTTTTAAAGTATGTAAGTTTTAAAAATCTTATTTAATAACTCCATTAGGCAGGTATGCATGAGGTATAAGATATTGTAGGTTTTGTCTTTTCAAAATAAGATCTGAGACAAAAGGAAAAATTATTAAGGAAATAATAGCAGTAACAGGAGAAAGAACATATCTTCTTAAAAAAGCTTAGACTATACACCAGGTACAGATATACTTGTCAAATGTCTCTCCACTTTCATTGTACATGAAAGATTAGGCATGGAGTATATAAGTGAGCAAGTGCTATAATTACTGTAGACAGGTATGATGAAAATATTTTCAGACTTTCTAGCTCAACAATTTACTATATATCATGATATATCATGATATCATGATAAAAGATTATCAGTTCTATATTTGTTATTATTCAACTTGACTATATTTTATTTTGCTGTTGCATACACCCTTGTAAATAAGTTTATCCACCAGGAGATAAAGCATCTGTATTTATTATGTCTCCTTCTCTGCTCTGCAGCATGCATTAAAGAAAGTTGCAGATATTTTAATACCATTACAACGACTTATTTATTTATTTATTAACAGAATATTAGCTAATGCCTGCTTATTACCAGGTAGCAAAACATTCTGCCTCTTAAAGATCTTCTAGCATCTTACGTTGCTTGATGGGCAGTGCACCTAACCTGCCTCTGCCCAGGTGGCTGCACAAGAGAAGCTTTAGATTGAATACAAACACCCCAGGCTTCAGGGGGAAAGTGAAACAAGCTCCACAGCTGAAGGACCCTCTCACATGGAGGACATCTGAGCAAAACCAACTCAGGATTCAAATCAGATACAATTATTACCCCAATGAGTAGCAATGCAGTAGAGGTAGAGATGTAGGGTGTCACGTGGAATGGTGCCAGAAAAGTTACAGGTAAAAAAATCTTTTTATAAATAACACCCAGAAGTGGAAAAACAGCTTTTAACAAGATGCATTTAGTATGTGAGTTTCTGCAGTTTCATCCCAACTTCTGCATACACTTCCGTGTTTCTCCAGTTCTGGTATATTCCTGCATCAGGTAATCTTGATGATAAGTACTGGACACAGAAGCAAACAGTGTTCTCAAGAGGAAAACCTCAGTTAAACTGGAGATACAAATGGGATAAAAAAAGTCAGATATCATGTTCCCTAGGTAATACTAGGATCATTAACATGTAAGTTCTTCAACCTTTTGATGGATTGCATGACCACTGGTATATTTTATTAAAGAAAAGCAACATGATGGAATAAAAAAAATAGACTTCTAAAGAGTTTCACAATTATAATCATATAACTGAAGATTAAATTCCAACTTCCTAATATCTGAAAATATTTCCTGAAATAAAAGAAACTTCAGTACTTTTCCACAACTTCTAAGCAATACAATCAGCAATTATATATGGCATGGAAAGGAATGAAGGGTGGAAGGAGGTAAAATAAGCTTAGAATATACATGCTCAGTTTCTTTTCAATTTACATTATTATACAGTTATGGACATATTAAAGTATTTTAAAAGTATTTGGAAGTATTTTAAAAAAGTAAACCTACCAAGTTTTATAACTACTGCATTGCATATAGCTCTGCATTTGAAAACATTTTTTACATCTGTTTTAGTCTTTTATAGTAATATTTAAATAATGGTACATAAGTGCATGTATGGTGGTCCTCACTGCTTATTATGAACATTCATCACTGAAATAATGATTAAATGTCTAAGTGTCTTTGAAGCTTTTAATCTGTCCCTTTATCAAAGGAAAAAAATAACTTACTATATTTAATTCTGTGCTATGAGTCAGAAATTCACAAAAAAGGAATTATTTTCTTATTCACAGAGATGAAATATTGTAGGGGTTTTTTTTCTTATGTTAAAGCAGATAACACACGTGAGAACTGGGTGGTAGGAATGCTCATGAAGTTTTTTGTTCTTTTAAATTAGAACTAATTCTTCAGTCTTTCCTACATAGCTAAAGCAAAAAGATCCTGTAACTGTATGTTAAATGTGTATGAAAAGAGGAATAGATATTTAAAGCACCATGCATTGTAGAGTGGCTCTTAAGGGAATAGTAATGATTACTAATATGGTTAATATCCTGGTCATAAATCATACATCTCTCTTAGAGTCTGAATTGACATAGTGAAAATAGAGCTTAATAATTAGGATATGAGACTGAAAAGAGTGACCTTTTTTCTTTTTTCTTTTATTTTTTTTAAATCCTAGAAGTACAAGGATAGACTAAGGAGGTATTTGAATACATGAATAAGCACCGCTCTCATGCACCAAAGCACCTTGTTGAGCTCAATCCCACCTATTCAAACCCGACTGAAATTCCAACTTGAGACAGGATCCCAGCAGCTGTTAGCCAAGCTCCATGTAAATTGGATTCCCCCTGCAGATCCCATTCAAGACAGAAGTGATAAAGTCAATTTAGAGCCCACGTGTGAGAGCCACTGACTGCACCTGTGTTTGGGACTTCAGAACAGTGATCTAGCACATCCGAATCCCAGAAACACATCAAAACCAGGCATCTGGAGTCTTGATGGCTTTTAAGGGACAGCCTTTGATGGTCTCAAATCCTTTCCCTGATTTTCCTCTGGAATCATGATTGGGGTTTGAACTCAGCCTTATATTCTTGACTAAGAAAAAAGATCCCATTGGTTTCAGTGCTTCTCTGTGACAGAAAGCTGGGACAGACAGCACAATTGTGAAGATACAGGGGGTTTAGTCATATAACTAAACATATAATTTCATTTTTATCTAAAAATAATAGCTAGCGCTAATAGGACTCAGCTGTGAAAAAAAATTACTAGCTGAATGATGCACTGTTGGTTCCTCACCTGTCTTCTATGCTGCTAAAAAACCTATGGTGAGCTATCTTCACAACATTGCTATAAATAGCAGCCTTACATTAAATGTTTTCCAACTAAAAAATTCTACAGACTCACAGTGGAAGTATTCAGAATAGAATAAATTGATTCTCTGGCCCTGGAGGTTTTTAAGAAGTGTCCTGGTTTGAGCCAGGATAAAGGTGATTTTCTGTCTTGTACTTTTGCTTTTAGCTAAGTCTTTTGTAAGTAGCTTCACTTGCTGTAATTAAGAGCAAGTTTCTCAGACACTATGCTGATAACACTGGATATTTATAGTTACTGCCAGAGACTGGTATGCTGGGCCAAGGACACTGCTCAGCTTTGAGAAACATTTTTCCCTCCAGAAGGAATAAAGAGGTCCCTCCTGCAGCCCACCTTTGGGGAGGAACGGACAAGATAGATGCCAGAATTGAACAAACAGAGTATTCCATCCCATACACGTCAGGGCAACCAAGCTGGTGAAGGGACTCGAACACAGATCCTACGAGGAGAGGCTGAGGGAGCTGGGGCTGTTCAGCCTGGAGAAGAGGAGGCTCAGGGGAGACCTCATTGCCCTCTACAACTACCTGAAAGGAGGATGGAGCCAGGCGGGGGTTGGTCTCTTTTCCCAGGCAACTCTCAGTAAGACAAGAGGGCATGGTCTTAAATTGTGCCGGGGTAAGTTCAGACTGGATATTAGAAAGAATTTTTTCACAGAAAGGGTGATCAGACATTGGAACGGGCTGCCTGGGGAGGTGGTGGACTCTTCGTCCCTGGAGATATTTAAAAAGAGACTCGATATGGCACTCAGTGCCGTGGTCTAGTGACTGTGGTGGTAATTGATCAAGGGTTGGACTCGATGATCTCTGAGGTCCCTTCCAACCCCGCCTATTCTATGATTCTATGATTCTATACTCAGTATAAATTTGAGGGATCACGAGGGGCAAGCCTGCTCCCTGCTCCCAGGTTTCCAGCTTCCAGGTTTCCTGCCTTTCCGGTTTCCCTCCCTTCACCTGTGCCCTGCTTCCTTCATCATCCTGAGAGGATTCCGTCCGTTCGCCTGCCTGTAGTCCTGATCCGTGCCAGCCTGAATCTGTGTGTTCCTGCCTCCAGCTCCTGACTACTGTCGACTCCAGGATTCCAGCCTGGACTTTCCCAGGGCTGCCCTGCAGCCTCGGTGGTGACGTGAGAGTTATTGGGGAAAAGGGGGGAGGGAACGTGGTATCAACTTTCCTGTATATTTGTATATGTTCAGTAATTTTTCCTATTTATCATTACTGTTTCATTAAAGTTGTGTATTTTAGTTTCCAGCCCATAAGTCTCTCTTCCTTATTCTCTCTCTTTATCAATGAGGAGAGAGAGATTAATATATAAATCTGTTACCCGGTTTAATTGCCGGGCCAGTGTTAAACTGTGAGATTTCATTGGCGCCCAACGTGGGGCTCAAGCTAACTGGCTCCATGACAAGAAGAGACTGGATGTGGCACTCAGTCCCATGTCCCAATAACCACGGGAGTAAGTCAAGGGTTGGACTTGATGCTTTCAGAGGTCCTTTCCAACTCAGATGATTCTGTGACTCTGTGATTCTTTGAAAAATGATTGTGAACCCATTAGTTCCAAACTCTTATTTAATAATAATTTACCCAGTTCTACATTAATGACTTTAGAAGTATGCAAATGTTTGCTGGATAATCCTTCTGTTTTCCCATTCAATTCAAGTAAAATTTCCAAAATTTAATTAAATGTGTCAAGTTTAGCAAAACTACATACCTTGTCTTTCTATATAATAATTCACCTCATCACAGAAAGTATGACTAAAGAAATAACAGTAACTTCATCACTGTTGTTTTGTTGAAAGGAGTCCTACAAATGAAATTAACTGAGATGACTTTATTTCTCTTTTTTTTTTTTCATAATTTAAATGATCCATTATTTAAACTGAAATTTAATTAAAACTGAAATATATTAAATTTAATTTAAATTAATTTTCAATGTCTGTCATTCATTTTAATTCTACATCTGAACAGGTACTGGATATCAATGTCTCACTATGCATTTAAATCCAGCATAGCAGGCCAAGGCAAATACATACAACTTCATCACACCTCAAGGTGCTGAGTACTCTCAGCTTCTGGTGGCTGCAGCTAATCCTACTTAGCAGCAAAGGTAGATTATTTTATTGAATTTAAGATTTCTATCCATGGGGTTTATGAGATTAAATCCTCCATTCCAGCTCTCTCCCAGGCACGTCTGACTAACATACACTGCCATTTACACTCACCACCACTTGGGATAAGTGGATTAAGCTAAAAGTCTATGATTCTCCCAGATTGCTAAAAGTTTCTATAAATAACTTGGGTTGAAAAAATTATGTCTTGTCCTCAAATTTTGAAGTCCAGGTTTTTCTCCTATCACCCCAACACCTCACTAAGACTCTCTGGGAATTATCATACCCATTATTGCTGTGACTAAAACCCCAAATTTTCAAATCACTCAACTTGGTGACTGCACAAACTGGAAAATTTTAAATGTGCTAAAGTCTGCTACTGTAAGTCTGTCCACCAGCAGCTAAACCATTACCTCTATTTTTCTGCACATGACAAAAATGAGAAGATAGATGTCAGGTAGTTCTTGGATAGATGTCAGGTAGTACCCACCTTTGAGTACCCACTTCCTTGCCTCTGCTGAAGGAAAAGTTTGCAACTAACTTCTCAAAAAGGCTTTCTGGACAATCACCAGCACTTTGTGCCTGCTAGCTAGGAAATATAATTTATTTTTATTTTGAAATATATGGAAAGCTGAGTTCCAGGACTCCTCAATCTGAGAATCTCAAGAGAACCCATCCCAATCCTACACTTCCTTCTGTATTAAGAACAGGAGTAAAACAAAAGCAAACCTATAATTATTGTATTTACTTTCAAGTGATTTGACCTTTTTCCCTGGATACTCTAGACTCTGCTGTAATGAACTACTCCCAACAAATGTTACTTGTGATCTCAAGTATATACTGACTCCAGATTGGTAAGGACTACTGTCCATATCCCCATGAAAAAGGTTTAGAAGCAAAAGTGGTGTGAGTGAGCTGTTAGAAGAATCTTTTTGAAATATTACAATGCACATTACTGACCAATAAAGTAATTTTTATCTCTTTCCAAGCCTGTTCCATAGCTTTTTCAATATTGGGAAACCTCTGAACAGGCTTTTCTTAATATAACCAGAGCCTTGCGTGCCTTAATATAAGCAGAGCCTTAAGTGCTACATTTCTGCAACTGTCAGAGGAGTGCACCAGGTCTTCTTTTAAGTGGAAATTTTACCTCTTCAGTTGCCTTCATTTATTTCACTTTAGATTGGCAGAGATTAAGCGTTTGGAGATTACTTGTAAATATATCAATTACATGTATATTAAACACCTAAGCATAAATCAAGATATAAAGAAATTAAAGATACACCATAGAAATATATCTGGTACCTTTTCAAACACTGCCAGGTGCACTGCAAAAACCAGGAGCACTTCAAATTTCTCCATGTTTCGTCCCATTGGCAAAGCAATTTTTCGTTCACCTCTATAAGGCCACTTCCCAGCACCAATATAAAACAACCAGAATGAAGGAAAAAAGCTTTATGTACTACAGAATGCAGTGCAATACACCATCAACTCAGTTTTACACAGACATGAGTATCTGAAAATGTTAGCTATTTTCCCTTTTTTTGTTTAAACCAAAATATCTGAGGGGAACTCAGGGACTGCTTAAAGACTCAAGCATGCCTTATTAGAATATCTCTTCTGTACCCTATTGAGTGTCTTTGCTTCTTGTAATTTCTCAGTTTTCCATTTTCCCAAACATAATTCACAGTTAGCAGAAACTATTCATTTGAGAGCATCCAAGCAGAAAATCCTTCAGATTGTTCCAGTAGTGCACTAGAAAAAAAACACCTTTCATTCTTTTTCTTCCACTTATTTATTTTTTCAATATTACCATCTTACTGTATGTTCTGTTTCTTACTTTGCGAGTGGTCACAGTATAAGAAAAGCGCAGCAGAGGAACAATGATCTATCTTGACTCAAATCCAAAGAAGTTTTGGTATTTAAGATTTCCCAAATTTGCTATTATTTAGAAGAAAGGAGCTTTCCCTCCCTCCAACTTTTATTTGACAGTGTTCTTTTTTTTTACTATTCTTCAAAACTAGTGAGCACTTAGAAGAACTGGACACACAAGAGTCCATGAGCCCTGACAGACTGCACCAATGAGTGCTGAGGAAGATGGCTGATGGCATCATGAGCCCACTCAAATATCCTTGAACGGGCATGGCAATTGGTAGAGGTTCCTGAAGTCTGGAAGACAGCAGAAATCACTTCACACATGAAGGACAAGACTGCATGACTCATTTCTTATGCTGTATTAAACTTTCCCAGAATGTAGGCTAAAGACATTTTGAAAAAAGGATCTGTTCAACTGTCATCACATTCGCCTGCAAATGTAAATTAATTCCCAGCATAACACCCACCTTCTTTAAGACGTAATTTAATTTGATATTAGTTCTGTTTCTCTTAGGTCTGAGATTTTCTTGACATAAAAGTGTCAGATCAACACAGTAGAACATGCCCAGCTAAGACGCTGTACTTGACTAAGACAGCACATACTTATGGCTGTGTTTTCAAAGAACACTTTAACCTCCCATAAAAGTTTGGATACACAAATAACTGTATTTGCAGAGTTGTAAATCTACTAGTTCTTTGTGCAATTATGTGTGCCTGTATTTGAACTCATCTTGGATTCACAGATACAGATTTTGCAAGTAGTGTTCACTGCTCTGAAAACGTATTTGCATTTTTCAACATGGTACACATTTTCTCTTCTTAAATGTATTTATACAGATATAAGTTAACAAAGTTTTTCACTGTGCAGGATTTTTTTCTGCTTACCTAAACTATAAAAGGAAAAGTCTCTCTGAAGCTTTTATGTGGGTTGTTTTGGTTTTTTGGTGGTTTTTTTTTTTTTAGTTCTAAGAGCCCTTTCAAAATGCAGAAATGTTGGTAAGTCCTATTAAAGCATAAGAATTTTTTAGAAGTGGTATTTGGCATACACTACTAACAGAAACATTTGCACATTTAAGTATGTCTGTCTAGAGTTAAATGTAAAGTTTTAAATGGTATTAAGATTCACCTTTTACTATTTTTATCTTTAAATATATCATGGTAGCATACTTGACCATTTTTTCCCATTGCATACAAAAGCTAAGACAGTGTAAGTGAACTCAGATGTTTAGTGAATGCATTTAAAGTTAAAAACCAGAAAATAGGAATATGCACCACTAGATTATGCTGTTTGTTTCCTGGGAATAGAATCCTTAGATTTTTATTTCATTTCCTAAGTGAAATGTATTCTAACTGCAAACATTTCTATTCTGACAGTTAATATATAATTTGTTTATAGGAACCCTGTACCACCATACACTTTCTGTTTTTTATTAACATGGAATGCAGTTGTCCTATGGCAAGTAAAAGTTATAATCCTGATTTACTGAAAAATTTTGGGGTACAGAAGCAGAACAGAAGAAATATTTGCCTTTTGCTCTATGAAATTCAAAAAATGTCTTGCTGTCTAAGAATAAAGTCACAGACCTGAGCCTGTAGGCTAGTATAACTAGGACAAAAGTAAATCTATTGCTAGAACCTTACTTTCACAGTAACCTATGAGAATGTAAGGACAATTGTTTTGGTTTTTATCGCTGAAGTCTGATACAACAACTTAATTATCTGCACAATGTTCCTCTTCTTTTGTTATTCTATAGCTCCGTGATCTGACTTGTTTGCTATTCAGCAGTGAGTGCTGATGTGGAAAACACTATATTGCTTCAGTGGAAACTATGGAAACTAGTTGTCACCAATGATATTGCAAGTTACCTTCTAAAACAGATGTTAGGTAATGAATTTCCTGGATTAAGACAGCAGAGTACTGAAACACTCACTTAAAAGTTAATACACCAGATGTATATGTTATGGAAAGATGCTCACCCATTTGAGACACTGATGTGATTAAACAAGTTTTTGAAGTAGAAGTAAGATATAAATTATCACACATCATCAGTACTTCTCATTTGAACGCAAGTACCAAGCTTGATATAAAATTACAGTTTATATATTTCAAGTTCATCTGGCACAGACTGAGAAGATGGAATAACAAATCAATTCACCAGTTCCTAATTTGCAATTATTCATTTGCATCTAGGGTTGCGTCCAGCTCTCCAGAGACAGAAACAACTAATGAAGTTTTCATGACATCAGGTATTTTTTGCCCAGCTTCATTGTTTCATTCTAAGCCCAGTATACACCTGTGCTGAGGATTTATCAAGGACAGGGTGAAAAAACATCAGATCTCAAATACACTGCCATACGAAATGGAAGCCTCATTACAATGGTTACCATCTCAATCACATGCCCAGATTTTTCTTTCTAGAGGCAAGAGGGAGGATTTTAAAATTTTACTAATTCATTTTTTAATTTTTATTTCTTTCTTTTATGGTGGGAGAGGTTTTTAATTTGTTTTCATCATTCTTTAACAGACTGATTTTTTTTTCATTTCACGAAATAAAAGATTAAGTGTTATGAGATGGATAATATGGTAATTATTTAAAAAAATATCACACATAATAATAAATATTTCTTATCATACAAATTCTGCTCTTTCATTGTCACTCAAGACTGAATAGAATAACATGAGAGTGATGCTTTATGCTATTACTCAATATCATTTTATGCCCACTTAGGGCTTCAGAAAACAAAACACTAAAGAAAGCAATTCTCTTCACTGTTTTAGCATTTTCTACCTATGATGAAATACTCATTATTGTACTGATTGATGACAGTTTAGCATAAGGGCACTACCTATCAAATATGTTTGGCTTAACTATTAAATACTATATGTATTTCCTCGAAGCCAAGACTACACTGATACTTAAATGTCATAAAACATCAAACATATTTAACACATATTTATGTGCGTCCACATATACATACATACGTGTATATGAACACGTGTGTGTGTATATATATATAAATACACTTACATAAAAAAAGATTTCCAGGTGATTTGTGAGTTATTATAGAGATACACTGCTTTAGAGAACTTGTATTCATAGTACAAGAAAGAAAACTGAAACAAAAGAATCCATTTTCTATTTTTCCTTTTTAAGAAAGAATTCTAATGACTTCAGGGTTAATCTCTTTTAAAGCCATGCAAAGCATTTTGGTTTTAGCTCTCTGCTGGTAACATTATGCTTATTTTAGCACCTTAAAGGAGCTTCTGCAATCATATTACTCATATTCAGCTTTCAGTTATTTGAAAGTCAGCATTAAAAGATCACCATTCTGTATTCTACTGGTGTTCCATGATGGGGAGGGATCTAGAAATCATAGAACTCATGTATATGATGCCCACATTCTTCCTTGTGAGTTTTCTTCTAGTATTCATTTTCTCAGTCATGTTTTTTTTCTGAGTATTTTCTACATACACTGATCTGCTGGCACTGTTCTGCCCCAGAAATGAGAGGCTCCAAGCATATTCTCATCAGCACTATGTAAAGCAGGTGCTACAAATGGAGTTTCTCCTTTGAATTTATTCCCCACCAGGTAATGAACATATTTATTTAAGTCAAAAATAAGAAAAAAACACAGCTAAGACTCACTGACTGATCCCTTCTGTTTCAGGATTCTGTTTAAAATTGCATCTAATTTTGCAGGTATTAAAAACACCACTAAACAGACAAATAAAGCAAACAATTAACTAAGCAATGTGTGGACTATGCATCGCCTGTCTCTGCCAAAAAGTGCAAATTGTAATTGACTGAAGAGCAGAATACAAACTAAATATGAGAATACAGGATAGATACTGGTTTTAGATACATCCATTGGCAAAGTTCCTTGGCAGGAATTTTCTATAAGACAGGGAAATGACAGAGAAGAGTCTTTTAGGCATCATCTAAGTTTATAACTGAACTGGACAAGAGAGGATGTCCTCACATGAGGACAGATAAGCAGCACCTGATCTATCAGCTCATTTTTCTATTTTGTTTTTGGTTTTGATATTTGTCTAGTCCCTTACGGTATCATAGGGTTATTTAAAATAGATCAATCTGTCTTGTAAGTAGTGGTAAACCATCTGGGGTGCATTTGGTGCTATGGTTTTATTTTTTCTTTTATCTTTCCTTCAGTACAGCAAAAAGAACCAGTTTGTTCTGTAGTAGTATAGGAAAAGTGTCAGCTATACAGCATGCTAGCCATATAACACAACTACATTGTTCATTCATCCGGATCTTTTAAATCTATCAGCCTGATGGTAAAGGTATTTGAAGTCTTTCAAAGGACAAATTACTAAAATTCAAATACAGTCTAAATTACTTAACACTTTAATGTGATGTACAAGTCTGCTGTGCACTGACCATAAAGTGACCTTGGCAGAGCTATTTACAGCAATGTTTTAGATGCACAATTTAACCTGGATTTGCAAAAGGGCATTTATCACATCAGAATCTGCATAAGTAATCACACTTGTTCTTGGGCTTTGGCACCCACACAGTAAAGATCCAAAAAAAAAAACATCAGAAAGCCCCATAATGATAGTTTCTGTTGCTCAAACAAACTTGCTACAATGAAGTGAAATGTTATGTCTGGCATTCATGGAAATGTCCTAATCAACTGAGGAAATACACTGTTTACTACAAAGGTTTCATAACTGTTTTAAGAAGACTGCTGCAATACCTGAAATGTTATGGAACAAGAATTGTAATTAGTATGATAGAGACCCAACACATTTATGTCCTCCAGTACTGTAAGACTCTTCCTTTGCTTACTTAAACACCTGAAGAAGCTCACTCACCTAAAGCCAGCCCAAAGCACAAGTTTCTTGATTTTGACTCTGAGGCTGATGGAATATTCACCATTGTCTTAAACATGATAGAGAAAGAGGCTGCTACTTTATGGATTCTATGTGATGTAACGCCATATGTTCTTTGTCAGTTAAGTATTTCTTTGGTACTATAGTAAAGGCTGAAGATTGGTTTTCATTACAAATTGAATTGTTTTTTTTAACAGAAATATTTCAGGGAAGTAAAACCAGGAAAAAGAGATATCCGACTTCAGTGAATTCTAATGAAAATCAGTCTGAATGCTTTTAACATACGTTTGAAGAATAACCTATCCTAAGTTATTAAACTTTCTTTTAGTAACTAAGTCAGGCTGTACCAGTTCCAGAAATCATTGTCTAGAACATCAAAGAAATTCTGAAGTCATAAATTCTTATTTGAAACAAAAATGTAACTTTTCTAGGCTTCTTACCCTGCAAAAGACCAGAGCTCGTAGTGTAATCTGATTGCTGCAGAGGCATGTCAGTGGACAAGAGTGTGTCATTCAAGGATTTCCTGCCTATTCCCCCCAAAAGGCTCATTAGAAATCCAGTTAAGAAAAAAAAGAGAGGAAAACAGGCAATATGTCTTCCTTCAACTCAGTCTTCTGTTCATGGGTAGCCCTGAAACAGCTACCTTTCTAGGACCTGAACTTCTTGCTTGAGTCATCTTCCACTTATTCCTTGGAGAGATAAAATGTGTTCATAAAACACAGGATAGAAAAAACTTGCACTTATACAAACAAGAGGAAAGGAATTTAGCCTGGAGCCACTGAATATTATTCACTGGGGAAAGGGGAGACAAAAAAACACAGAAGGGATTATCTGGAGGGATGAAGAAGATTTATGGAAATCAAAATGAGAGGATCCTGTGGTAACCTGCTCCTTGTATTAACAACAGAATACAGTCACAATATAGAATGGAATCCCTGCATTAACAGAATACAATTCTTATATCAGTAACAGTGCAATCACCTGCACTGACTGCTGTTTTTTTTCACATTACCCAGGGGCTATGTGTGCGATCCTATGGGTGTGCATTCACAGTCATCAGTGAGTAACCTTGCAATATGTCTGGTGACACAATTCCCCAGACTCCTGTTTACCACTTATCATGTGGTAGCAGTCTTTGACAACCAGCACAAAGCCTGTGCAAGCAGTGCATGCACTCAGGTCCATTCCTCATTTATGAACAAAGAAGATAAATGTTGTAGTGTCCTAACCTCAGGCAGGAATAGAATCATTAAACACAAACTCCAGTTTATCTCATGTACACATACAAGTAAAAAAAAACAAACAAACCAACCCCAAAACAAGAAAACTCTTATTCATTTTTTGTTTGTTTAAAATGCTTCTTCTGGTTGATTAACTGAAATCATGAACAGAATAGTAATTAACAATATTGATTAATGAGTTCCTTCATAGAATGTATGTATGACTATTTGATACTTGATGTCAAATATATTATATTTAATACCTGTTTACTTGAATTATTCTATTTAATGCATGTTTATTTGAAATAATTTTAATTATCGTGTTAAGAAATTCTGTATATTGAAGAAACTCACTTGGTTAGTTCTGTCACTGTTTTGATAAGTATTATGAACATTAGAAAGAATCACTGAATACATCAGATGAAGAGGAAAATTATTATCATTAAAGCTGTCACTAAACATAGAGGCTGTCGGTTGTAACTATCATCTGCCTCTCACTTTTTGTTAGCATTAGTGAAAGAGCAAAAAGCACTGATGCTGGAGTGCTGCCACTGTTCTGGGAAATGAGAAAATACTGATGGCCTCCAAAAGAATCAGGCTCCCAAACATCAGTTCCCAGAACATCTTGAGCACTTCCCTCACCCACATCTATGTAACAAAACAAGGTAACCTATGAGTTTATTTTTCAGTGCAATAATGTACTGCTACAGCTGTTGGCCTCTGACACAGGGATTTTTGCTGCTTCCCCACCCTCCCACAGACATTGCTGTCCTTCATCTTTTTTGACATCTTAGGAAACAAACTAGGTTTTAAACAGTTACCTCAGCACAAATTTTTGGAGACTCACTGTTCTTTGCCCGTTTTGTAAAGCACATCATTTCTGACAAGAGTAGGAATTTGGAGCAGCAAAAAAATAAATTGCTGATGTTGCTTGTAATGTGCACATCACAAACCTCCTAATATTAAGAACACAAGTACAGCTTCCTGTTTCACTCCCAATACCTTCAGGAAAATAATGAATCTAGTTATACCTTGGAGTAAGTGCTCAGAAAACCACTACTAAAGACATTAAAGAAACGGGCGGTAACAGTACTGCAAAATGCACTAGGAAGGGACCTACAGAAAAACTGGAGAGGGACTTTTCTGAAGGGCATGTAGAGATAGGACAAGGGGAAACAATTTCAAACTGAAAGAGGGTAGATTTAGACTATATATTAGGAATAAATGGTTTACTGAGAGGGTGATGAGAGACTGGAGCAGGTTGTCCAGGAAAGCTGTGGATGCCCCCTCCCTGTCAGCATCCAAGGGGGGCCTTGAGCAACCTGGTCTAATGGAAGGTGTCCCTGCCCATATAGGTGAGTTGGAAATCTTTAAGGTCTCTTCCAACCCAAACCATTTTATGATTCTATAACCATCATATGTGAACTGGAGGCAGGGGGGTCCAAGAAGCCAGGATACAAGAATGGTAAAAGGCAGAAATTGTACACAAAATACTGGAGTTTGTGCCCATCATGCTGAGCCAGTGTATGATAGACTTAAACCTGAATGTGAGCATGAATTTTCAAGCAGAAGACCTGCAGAAACACAGAGGAGGTAGCTACAATTCCTATTTTGACAGCTCACCCTCTGCAGCCCTACACCATCAAACTGACATGGTGTCCATGGCTGTGACATGTGCTGGGCCTGTGAGTCGTGTGCTCACAGAACTAGAAGAGAATTAGAGCTCCTCCTCAACTCCACACACACATCTTTCTCAGGGCCAGATGGAAAGAGTGTGTGGCCTGTGTCTCAGTTAAATTATCTTGCCATTTATAGCAGCATGTAGTGGAACTGCATTACATCCAATAGATTTATTTAGGACTTACAATAAGAGTAAATAAGAATGTAATCTGGCCATTTTTCTGATGATCAAAATAAGGGCAGGCACTTAAGTTCCATGCTAATCAAAACCTCAAGCTATTTAAAATACTAGTTGAAGAGTATGCATACATATTTACACTGAAAATGTCTCATGATTTTACAAACTGAAAAAAAAAAAGCAGAGAGGGAAGAAACAGATGGTGTGCAAAACATCATAAGTGAATAAACAAGACACAAGGAACAAAGTCACCACAAAATCAAGAACTGTCAAACAAATACTGACTCTGGAATAGACTCACTCGGACAGACAAAGACTCCACAGGCATCTCAGTGCCACGGCGTGCATTATTTAGACACAGGCTTTGCCAGGATGTCACTGGGTTAGGGAGACTCCAGCAACACCTGCTAGACTATCCACATCCTCCCCATCTGCTGCTCTCCATCACTGCCATCGTCTGTCCCATTGGTCTTTCCTAAGTCTGGCCATGGGTTTTGCTATGTGAAATCTGGTGAAATCTGTTATGTGGGAATAATTTCTGCTTCTTTTTCCAGTCACTGCAATTAATCCTTGTTTCTCCTTTCTCAATCCTATCTTTTCCCCCTGGTTTATTTATGCCCTGTCATAATTTTAAACATAATTCAGCTTTCACAGTTATTATGATTCCACCTAGTATTCCAATCTTGCCATTGTCAGCAGTCTCACCTCTTTTTCCAAGGAGACACAATTTTTCTCTGTTGAAAATTAGGAGGAATTTGCTGTGGCTGCTCCTCCCTGGCAGTGTCCAAGGTCAGGCTGGATGGGAATTTGAGCAACCTGATCTATGGGGAGGTGTCCCTGCCCATGCAGGAGGGTTGGAACAAGATGATCTTTAAGGTTCCTTCCAACCCTAGACATTCTATGATTCTGTGATTCAACATCTTTTCCACCTCATGGCATCTATAATGGACATGGAAGAGCATCACTACCTGAGATCAGTGGAATCCCCAGTTATAACCTTATAACTCATAATCTAGGATGGGGGTGATCTGCCACAGAACTGTGGACTAGAAACAGGGCATCCAGCTATGAAGGGAATGAATGTGAACAGGAGTATACCAAAAGAAGGATGATTAAGCATACTCTTAGTTACAAATTTCTCTACAGGCTCTTTTTTTGGAAAGCTTTCAACACAAGATTCACCCATTTTCACCTCCTGGGAAAACAGTGGGCACCATATGGATAATATATTCAGCTGCTGCCCAGCACTCCTCTTCCCTATTTACTAAAGAACAGACTTTTTTTTCTCTTGCATGCTGGATAAACTGCCAACATTCAACTTATAGCTAAGTCTTGGGCTACAGACATTTTAAGAAGTCTGTTGCTTAGTATAGCCACCTGTCTAATGCTTCTCATAGTTGTCATTCTTCTTTTATCCCTGCCTAAGTGGGTTACTTGTATCATCGACATGGTTTGCTGGGCTTGTTTCATCTAGTCTGTTCATGCACGCTGTTTCTTAGCAATGAATCTTTGCTGTACTTCAGAAACAGAGGGTTCTAATAATCTTCATACCTGGACCTACATTGTAGCAATTGCTAAATGATGTAGTATTTCAACAGGCATTGCTTCTTTTACCATCTGAGACACAAATGTTTCTGTCAGCAGATATCCCTGCCCTTGATGTTGCAAACTGTTTACCTGAGACTGACAACAGAATTTTGAGTCATTACCAAAAAAAAAAAAAAAGGATTTTCATGTAATTTTCAGTCTCTTTTGATGCCATTTTTCCTGAGTTGTTGCCACAGGTTCTTTTCTCACAATTCGAGAAAGCTCTGATGTAGATATGTTGAACTCCATTATAAATGAAAAAAAAAACATTAGTTAACACAAATCTTTCTCATACATTTGTTGGAGTCTCCTCATTATAAGTTGAGGTCAGAAGACTGAAAAAGTAGATCATGTTATCCATTTACAAAGCTTTTTATATTTCCAGCTCTTATACCAAATTTATCATCACACTTCCCTGTGAAATAGGCACAGTAATTAACTACAATTATGCTGATTTTCCTAATTAGGTATCAAGCTGCATCAATGCTAAAAATCTCTCATAAAGTTACACAGTGAATCAAAAGCAGGAATTCTTACTCTTCTCTAGTGCTTGACTCCAAATTCACCGTTATCTGGGAACTCACCTACATGTTCATGGAGACCTGATTTTTCTTTATGAGGAACATACTTAGTCAAGAGCACTGAAAGTGTTAAAGCAACATCACCATTAGCACCCCCTTAGTAGGCCAAATATTCCTAGTCATGTGATGCAGAACCCTTATGGGACTGTCTCACTCTTGTCCTCATCCAATCTATCTGTCCTGTGCATTCCCAAACAAAAAGATAAACTATGAATTAAAAAGTCTCCTCCTGCACAAGCAAAATGCAAAATATGGAGGAGTTAAAACATAAAAATGACTAAGAAAAGTACCAAAATGCTGGAAGCACAGGAATTCCCTCACAGAAGCATAGTTTAAGCATCCTGCACTGAGCATTGGGTCAAAGATATCATTAGCATAATTGCAGAACCTCCATTGGAGCTTTCATAAAAGTGAATAACAGTGTAAAGGGCAGATACATTATTTAGAAATTAATTTCCCTTGGCCCTGAATAAAAAGATAATAATCATAAAGGGATCATTTTTCCTCTTCTTTATTCAATCATACCAGTTAAAATATCAGTTTACAAAGCACATAACATTTCAATTGGATCCAATGGAAAATAGCAAGCTTTATGTGCTCTCTTGGACTTTTACTCCCTAGGTTCTATTATCCTGTTAGAAGGTTTTAAAGCCAGCCTGTGTTTCCAGGCTTGAGCTCTACAGGTAAACTCTCCAGTTTACAGTTAACTCTCCAGTTACTGTGGCCTGACTCACACATCACACACCAGTCACATTGATCAAAAAGATGAGGATACCAACCTTTCTTTTTCAAGAATGGGAAAATGAGCTTATCTACTATCTCAGTAAAGTGCAGACATAAAAAATTTCTCATGATGAAATAGTCATTCGCCCCTCTACAGTTCTGTTTTCTTTTTACACAGTTATGCGTTAGCAAGTTGCTAAAGGGGGAAAAATATTGAGACATTTGGATCCAAATTTGTTACATCAGATATTTTGAATTATTCCAAAGAGACATGAGTAACGGAGTTACAAAGCTGAGTTAAAGATACAAATTCAAAGTTGTGTTCTCATTTTTAAGGGCATATCTGAGACAAATTATTCCAGTTATGTTTCAGTAAGACACACTAAATGATGAAACAAACTGAAGTTTGATAGCATTGTTAGTCACACTTCCATGACATTAACTTCCTGTAATAATCCACACCAGTCAGAGGCCAAAGAAGCTGAAGATTCACACTGTCATACACCAAAACATAGAAGTTTCTAACAGCAGAAGGAGTACTGGTGGTGGAAGAAAATCCCTGGGATTGCCCTGCTCTCTGGAAGAGGGTGTTCAGTGATGGTAGGATGGTAGGACTGCTACCACACAGCTCCTTCCACTGGGTGCCTGTCCCAGTATGCAAAAACACAAAGTGATTAACCTTGCTGATAATGAGCTGTCTTAACGTCCTATGGAAAAGAAGATGGGAGTTTGCTGCTAGGGCATTCAGAGGAGTCCACTCCATTTGTTTTGATTTTCTCATGCTATTGAAAAGCTTGTCAATGGTCTTTGTTTTTTTAAGGTTTAAAACAAAGACAATCCATCTTCTCTATAGAGATTATTTTTATTGTTTTTATCATCAGTTTCTTATACAGAACTGTTAACCATGGCATTTTTCTCATCTGAAAAATGTTTGCTCACAGATAAGACACCATAAGCAAGAAGCTCCTGGCCTCTGTTGGTGTTAATTTCTCTTCTATAACTATTTCATCTCTTTCAAAGGTATCTAATATCTGTCTCAGGTGTTTTTTAACCTTACTAAAGAAGTACTGCTGAAGACAATGTATCATTAGGTTTGGAATGCACTAATTACACAACCAGCCAAGGAATTTTAGAAACCTCCTCGGGCAAATAGCGCTTTTAGACTGCCCTACAGGGGATAGCCTCCATTTGCATAGTGGGTTGAGGATTTTTAGTTTTATTTCAGAGTTAGGATGAAAAGAAAATACTTGTTAGGATACTGTGCATATCGAGTCAATGGATGAGATGGACAATGGATGGGGAAGAGTTTCTGTTGATGATACTACCTTTCTTCTCTTCATACAAATGTACACTGAGGAATTGTACCTCAACTGAAAAAAACCCTGAAGTTTTATAAAAATAAGATTTTTATTTAAATAAATTTTACAAGGACACCTCTGAGCTTAGGAGTGTTTGTATGTCTTCTAAACCTCTCAAAAAGCTTACTTATAATTTAGGCACAACCATTGCAATCAGACTCTGTATCAGACAACAGGGTGTTATAAGAGCAAGAAAACTTACTGATCACTCTAATTATGTTAACCAGTAATGCTAACAATTGGTGATTCAGGTCACTGCTGTATTAAAACTGACTTTTTTTTCCTCATAAGACTATGAAACATACAGATTTATGGATAGAGTAATGACAGGTTAAGGAGGTCTGATGGTGGTTAATAAAATCTGAAAATAATTAGAAAAAATATTTTCTATGCCAGATTTCTTTTGGCATGAACATGCAGGGAAAATATGCTGTGCACTTGGTGCCAAGCTTTGTACGCTAATTCTAAAATGAGATATGGAGTTTATGACAGCCATCTGCTGAGATCTCTTCCCTGTCATCCAAATGAAATTAAAATATTGATCAAACAGTTTCTTTGTGAACCTGGAAAATTTAATAGTAGAGTTGTTACATACACTTGTATATTACAATATCTGCCTTCTCTTTGTAAACTATAGATTATAAATCAAGAGTTTTCTGCATGGAAAATCACATCTTCCTTTTCCATAGTCAGCATTATTTACTAGTGAAGGCCATAAACACCAAAACTGAAAGTAAGGTCTTCAGCTTAATTTCTGAACACCAGCTCTACTTTCACTGCAGTGTCTTGAAAGGCTTTGTCTAGTGTATTCTCAGCACATGCCCAAGACACCCCTATAGCATCAGGTGTCTCACAAAATATAATCTGTTGTTGTTGCTCTCTTTAAACTACAAGTAGCGGGAAGAGAAAACACCAACAGCTTCCCTCAAAGCTACTGCTCTGCAAGCCTAGGATCAGCTTTGCTTGATGGAGTTCAGAACCACATTTTGTCAGTTTCCAGGAGAGTCTGTTTACATCAACCCTTACACTAGGAGATGCAGAACAGCATGGAGGAGAGAAGACACATCCCACTCTTTCTTGCATTAATACAAACTTCAGGCAAGCATACAATGTCCTCTAAGCTGAGGACCACTCTCTGGATACGGGCTTTAACCTCTGTAAAAAAGTAGTAATATTAGATAAAGATTAATTTTTCTCCTTGTCAGTAAAATTTATTAAGTTACTTTAAAAGAGAATTCTTGTGCTCCAGCTTATGATTTCAGGACTTTTTATATATTTATATTAAACAGTGACCCCAGAGTGAAGAACAACCCTATCAACACTCCAGACTTCATGGTCTTATAAGAGCTTCCTATTCTCTTCATTCAGAGAATATTTTCAGTTTCCCTAACCTTGAAATATAGCAATTAGAATAATGAAATACCATGACTTGCTTTAATATTCTCTAATTGTTAAATAACTCTGGAAATGTTCAATAAATTAAAATTTATTTAAGAATTGCCAAAGAATAAAGAGTGGGAAACAGTTACTCACTGACACAAAGACCTGCATACCCTTAAAGTTCATTCTTACGACTACTGGATTCAGTTCTCCCTGAGGAATTTCAAAGCTGCCAGCAATGCTTTGACAGCAGTGTAAATAAAAAAGTATCAGGTGACTTCTGTGTGTTATCTGCAGTCTTAAATGGGTAGATATAAGAATATTTCAGGAATATACATTTTCTACAGCAAATATTAATAAATATTCAATAAAGTACAGTATTTAATAATAAAAGTAAAAATAGGCTGCTAATGCATTCTTGCTCTACTGACAAAAGCTCCATTAATTAACTAGCAATTTTATTTCATTTCTACATTAATTTTAAGTTACAGTTGAAAGACAGGCAAAGTACTGTCCTATATTCCTATCTATTATCTTTGCTTTCCTGCAATACTCTTTTTTATACATGCTTTATATTAATTTTACTATGTCTGTAGACAGGGCAGAAGAAATGGCTTTTTCAACAAGAGCCCTTGTTAGTCACTGTATGGCTTTAATAGCTCTCAAGGTACTTAGTGTACTGAAAAACATTGCTTGTAGAACTGTTTATCATTTACAGAAGTTAGAAACTATGCAGTGAATGAGGAGAGCATGGCATAGCCAGATCAGTTTGTCTGGGCAAGTCAGCTATGTCAGCTCCTCTTCTAAGGGGTTTCAGTTTCCGAAATGAGATTCCCAGAATTTGACTTACTGCCATGTAGAACTACAATCAAAATCAATATCAATGAGACCCTTGCTACAATGTACAGAGCTTTCTCAAAACATTTAGTGTCAAATTCTCCAGTCGATGAGGTTAAAAGTACCTCAGATTAAGTGCTCCATGGGAGGGAAATCAGTGACTCAGTCTCCCAAACAGCTCAATATGAAGTGACAGTGAAAGAGCCAGAAAAGCTTCAGGAGTCATCACAAAGGGTACAGAGAACAAGACAGTTCATTTTACAATTTATGTAAAATCCTGTGTACCGAGTGAAATTCTGGTCTGCCCATCTCAGGACAATGTAATGGAGTTGTACGGATGATGGAGGACGTAATGGATAGATGGAACAAAGGAAGGTAACTAATATGAACCAGGGGATGGAGCAGCTATCTTTTGAGGTGAGACTTCAGTCACCTGGACTCTTCTGTTTAGAGGTGAATACCCACAGAATCACAGAATGGTTGAAGATGGAAGAGAACTCCAGAGGTCAGATGGTCCAAGTCTGATGTTCAAGCAGGGTTACCTAGAGCCAGTTGCCCAGGTGTCCCTGCAGCTTCTGAGTATCTCCAAGGACAGAGACTCTGCAACCTCTCTGAGAAACCTGTGCCAGTGCTGAGTCAGCCTCACAGCAAAAAAGTGTTTCCTGAGGTTCAGAGGGAACCTCCTGTATTTCATTTTGTGTCCATTACCTCTAGCCCTGCCACTGGACACCACTGCAAAAAGCCTCTGTCCTTGTACTGCTCATACAAGAGATGCTCCAGTCCCTTGATCAGCATCAGGACCCTTTGCTGGTCTCTGTCCAGTATGTCCACCTCTCTCTTGTGGTGGGGAGCCCAGCACCGGACACAGTAAATATTGAAGGGGTTAAGAATGAGGATTAAAAAATAATGAAATAATTTGACCTTCACAAACTAAGTACTTGCAATACAACAAATCTCTCTCTTCCTTCTACTCACCCTTCCCAACCCAAGAAGCAGAGGGCAATCCACTGTGCTAGCAGAAGCAAGGTTGAAACAGGTGAAAAAATATTTTACACAACAGAGAGGGAATTTCTAGAACTTGTCACAGGACCAGGTGGAGGCACATGGTATCAGTAGATTAAAAATGAGGTAAGATCATAATCAACTGCTACAATTTGGAGTTGTCTTTTATAACTACTAAAATCCAGACTAGCTTATTTCTTTCAGGATACTAAAGAAAATTCAAAACAGTACTGTTTGTAACAGAACACTGCAATATTTTTAGAATTGAATTTATTTTTTTACTTAAATGCAACAACATGTTCACAAGCTACAGCAAGAAATAATAGAAGAAATTTAATGTCTCTAATTTTTCCATATACTACTTTTTACACGTACTATTTTTTACTTTTACAAGGCACATAGATCGTTTTCACAAGAACAAGCCATCATTGGCAGGGGTATTCTGATTACCTGCATTACTCTCTTCCATCTCTAAATCCCGCAAAGTTATAATTAGCATGTTAGTTTTCATGCTGAGTGTTTTTCTATTGATGGCATTACTCAAAAGAAAAAATTCAAAGTAACTAAACTCAGGAAAAAGTCCAGGTTTCTAGCAGGCTCCCTCCTAAAGCATTAGTACTGCTCTATTATGCCTTCAGAAGTTTCCATTTCAACCATTATGCTTTATTCTTCAAAGGCTTTTCTTCTATTTCCCTTGAGTTTTTGCAATTAGTACAGAACTTGGCAGCCAGAATGCTTGGAAGAGGCAGGACTTTTAACACGGATGTACTCTAACAACCAATATAGCAGAGAGAGTACCAAATAACCACATCTCTGCATTTTCCTATACAAAGAATAATAACATTTGCAGTGGTCCTGAACACACACAAAAAAAAACTTATTTAAAAACAGTGAAAGTGGTTTTAATTTTTTTTTCTTAAATTTAAAATTTTCAAAGATAAATTAAGTGTTTACAGCTAAAAGAAACATTTACATTTTAAATTGCCTTGCATAGTTTTTTTGCAGGGACTAAATCCATGAGGATAGGAATACCTAGATAATCTTAAGCAAGTTAATCCCTGAAAATTTGGCTTCAGTATTTTAATCTTTTTCGTATTTACACCTTTAATCATTGTCATCAATATAACTAAACAACACAACCAGACAACAGAAAAGTAAATAAATCCTATTGTGCTTCACCAATCTTCAAAAAATAAAAGGTAAATATAAGTTGAGCACTGATACTCCACTTCTAAAGATGATACATGTACAATCCATAATCCTTAACTGAAGTGTGCTGATTTCCAGTTTGGATTTGGCTAGTTATCTAGGGTTTGAGAACTTAACAATTCAAGTAAATCTGGAGAGCTGGGAAACCTGAAGAACAAACGTGAATGAAAATATTTCATCTCAGCTTGAAGAGAGTGATGAGAGTGCAGTTCAGCAATTTTCAAATTGTGTGACAGTGCTGAAGGAGTACTCTAGAGAATTATTATATTTTTAATATTGCCTTGCTCAATACATCCCAAGTGAGTCTGACAGAGAAGTCACAGCATAAAGGAAAGAAAATGAAAATTTCATTGTGACAGAGAAATTTTGCACATGGGAAACATTTTCAAGCTTTTTCATTCCCAGCTGATTGGAGAAAATTGTAGGTTATCAGAAACCTCTTATGACACTATCTATTGTTAATGTTTTTAATATCACCCACGGTAAAAACTGTGAAAGCAATCAAGCCACTGACATTTTCTTTCGTCTTTCACTACTGCTTTTATCTGATTAAAACATAAATAGAGATACCTAAGGCACCCAGAAAAGATAAAGCAGGGTTTCATCTTTTTTGTGAGCCTGCTTACTTCCTGAGTGTTTTGCCTACCATTTTTGCATTATAATGTCCCTTTGCTGTATGCTACACTTTTAGTATTTCAAGATCGATGTCTTCTCCTGGGTAAGTGTGGGACTTAATTCTTGTATCTGGTGCTCCTTGTGCTGACTTGACTCATCTTGGTCATGGTCAGAACGTGATTTTAAAAATGTTAAAATATTTTAATTCAAAATGTGAAAGATTTAGAGTTCCTGAAAGTAGCAGAGCTTCCCAGACATCCAGAAGAACTCTTTTACACCAATCAAGGCCTCCTGGTACCTATCACATCCATTTGAGAATGAAAGTGGTTGTGGGTTTATGTGATAGGGCCTGAGAGTATTTTGGGTTTAGTGAATGACAAATGAATGATGTATGGGACTATAAATAGTCACAAAGAAAACTTGTGTTGCTGAAAAGCTCCATTTATGAATATTTTATAATCTGCATGCAAATTTATGTCATACCTCTGCCAAAACAAGGACAGTGATAAATTCCCCCCATGCTGCAATCACCTGTTCAGAACTGAAAGCCAAGATTGCTTGATTTTAAGCCTGAGCAAGTCAATGAGAGTAACTGTGGCTACACAAGGATTCAGAAAGGGTCTTGGGTTTTTTTGACAACTTAGTGCAGGAAAATTCAGGCAAACCAAGGAAGATGTCATGACAAGGCACAGAAAATGTCAAGATGCTGAACTGTATTCAGCTCTTTTATTCCTGATTTAGAAGAAATTCATAGAGGAACTCTGCTCTATACATGTAATTGATTCACCTCTATTTCCTTTCCCAAATGTTCCAGTGCAGTCAATATATGAAGTTCTTGGATGAAAATCCTTATAATATAATTAGTAGACGAAGCTACAGAATGTTACAAAAGCAATATACACACAATATAATCTGATCAATTCAATTTCTTCAAGTGCTCCTCCCCCCCTTCCAGAGGCTTCTATCATCTTGTTTCTGTTATGTGATGTGAAGTATCAGGGTCACACATTACTGGGAGGCAACTCACCTTCACGTTTACTCATAGGTCACAGATCCAAGGAGTATCTGAGAAGTCCTCTGTCAACAAATTAAATTGTACCTTGAAGCAAACAACATAATGACTAAGCACTGAATATAATTGGAATGTGTATCTTGTAGAAGAGACCATCCTTCTTCAGAGACATCCTGTGACAAAAAAATCTGGCCTGACCCTATATCTCACCTCACGTGAGTCTGCAAAGATCTTTTGAGATCAAGATGCAGTTTTCACCAGCTGAAGTACTCATGGTTTCATCACACCTGAATGAAATCTGGAGCCTAAAACACAACATACAAACCTCTGTTGCCATTGCTTACAAATAACACTTTCTTGGCAAATCCTGCTGCAATTACTTATGTCAGTGGCCCAACTGACTTTTAAGTCGGTAGCTACTGGAACATCCCCCCAAACTGGGACACTCTTCTTCTGAGAACATTACCAGCAAACCAAAATTTTGGAAAATGATTTATGCAACAACATGAAAATGTTCCTTTATTAATGCACGCTCTACTAGTACACTTCACTTAATCAGGACACAGATAATTAGGAAATCTGGTTAATTGGGACTTTTCCTAGGGAGCTGAATTAAACCAAATGAGTTTTGACTGGCAAGGGACAATGGTTAATTGGGATGATAATTCCACTTAATTGGTACGCCTGCAGGCAGTTAAGTGGTCTGTGAGGCTTAGAAGCTAGTAAGTCTTTCTTTCCTCACCAGACACCTGTGCCCATCCAAAATCAGTAAAACAAAATAGTTTTAATGCCCACATGTACACATTAAGCACTGCTCAAAAGTTCACTTTCTTCCACAGGTCATCACTGAAAGAGTTGAAAGGAAAGGAACAGAGGACTGCTAAATTTTTCAAGATGTGTTTCACTTCAGAGTAAGGAAATGAATGACCTCGTTTTTTGTTTTTCCTGACTCGTGGAATATTCTATTACCAGAGTTTCTTTCAGCCACCATATTCTAACATTGAAAAATTAGGGGAAAATAAAAAAATCTGGTACTTCTAGTAAAAAATTGCATATGCCATTCACAGTCAGCTTGCCTTGAGATAATAAGTGATCTTCATTACTTCCTGTTGCAGAAGTAATATTAGCCTTTGCTTCCTTTGCTCCCCATGAAGTTTTCCTGAACCAAGTCCAGCATTGCTGACTTCCACGTGAAACTTCACCATGAGATCCCCAAGGGAGCACTCTCACATTTATGGCCCCAGAGTTTCAGATCCCTCTCAGGCCATCAGCCCACATCCTATCCAGCTCACTGTTGTACTTTAAGTGCATCTCAAGTGCTTTGACTATTTGGCTTACTAAGACAGCATGATAGATTTACCACAGCTGTATAATGTTGTTTGGGAAAGCAAAAATGCACAAACTGAAATGTTTACTTCAAAAATTTGTCCTTGATGAAGATGATACTATTGTGAGGCTCCTCTTAACTAGGAAAGTGGTTTTCACGTAGCTTGTAGACAACATCTATAAGGCCCGTACTCCTCCAATTTGGTTGAAATTTTTAGATTTCAAATTTTCTGACACATAGATGCTACAGCTGCATTAGATTAGCCTCATTTCTTTAAGCAAACAGGTAAGTTCATTTTTAATTACTTTTTTTCTCTTATGATATCATTGCAGCATGCTTAATTTGAAATTTAAAAAAAAAAAAAAAAAAAAAAAAGCAAACTAGAAAAGAAGACAAAGAGTTGATGGTAACTTAGGTAAGCTTTTGCGTAAACTCCATCCTTCCCTGGGGTGTAGGAATTAACAATGGGAAATCAGAAAGACAAACAGTAAAGCAACCACCAAGTATCTGAAAATTACGACACTGCAATTTGTATTTACCATACTAGGGAAAATAATGATTAAGAGTAACTGGTCAATACTTAAACAATGTTAGAATCAAATTAAACAGACAATCATTACCTCTTATTCCCTAATAACCTGCTATCAGTACACAATTTTAAAATATTAACAATCACAAATATCCCTGTACAAGAAAGAAAATATTATTTTTACAATATTAACTGATTTGGAACATTTTTATAATTTGGACAATTCTGTATTGGCCAGGCATCATGTAGATGTTTCCTCCATCCCTTTGGTAAGTGTAGTCCTACACACTGAACTAGGGCACTGGTATGCCACTGCACGGCTCTGCCAGTTCAAGTTCTGAGTATTTTAAAAAGAAACCATACAGACTACTATGTAAATGGGGGTACGTGTAATGCTGGGAGGGGTCTCTACTGCCTTTCCTACAAATTGCCCCATTTCTTTGCCGAGACCTTTTCAGAAAGGAAGGAAATAGGAGCCTGTTCCCAACCCCAGTCACATGAACTTCATGAAAATGAAATGTCATAAGCAGCATACTCAGAAATCTCCTGAGGATATAATCTCCAAATCATGCTCTTTAACTGGAAAAGAGACTGTTCAGTTGTTCACTAATTTACATTTATGGCCTTACAAAGTATAAATGTAACTAGCAATTATACAAAAGGAGAATATACCTAAGCAAGCCCTACTAAAGTAATGAGATAAAAAGAGTGCTTTTTATTAACACCAACGTTTTAAGGCAATATCAGGCTCCATTTTTTCTAACCTAACCTTGGAGAAAATAAATTGCTTCTCTGATTTTAATTCAACTAGTAACTCTCCACTACAATATCTCAGCCTTAAAATAGCTAAAGCCTTGAAGGGGCCCTTGTCTCCATTTGCAGATCTTTTCTCTATAAAGTTGACTGCTTCTCTGAGCACTATGAGTGTTCTTAAAAACAGAATAAATTACTTTAATAGATCCCTGACTTCTGGATTGTTTATCAGTGCTATGACATCTTTCTATGCACATGGTGTAATCACCTTTATCCCTTATTTATGCACTTAAGCCTGGAAATCCTTTTCTGCTATACACAGCCCACAGTACTGATTCAACACAAAAGAAATTAAGTCTTGTATTTTCCTGAGACATAAAATTCCAGGGTTTCACTCTATTAACACTGACACTGCAGGAATTTGTACTCAGTGGAACTCCACACTAAACAACTGCAACAAAAACTTTGTTATGATCCTAGGTCAAAATGTAATTTAGTTGTTCTCTTTCTTGTACAGTTTCTATTATTTCCCACCAACTACATGGTGGTAGCTTTAAACTGCATTATTCTCCTGCAATTGAATAATTTCCTTACTATTTTCCTAGGCTCAACATAAGTGAGAATTACTGTACCAAAAATTCAGTGAGACTCATTTGAAAAGCTTTTTAAATCCCCTCTTTTTTTTTTTTTTTCAAAAAAGTAAAAGTCATCTACGGAAGACCTGGGTAAGAATAAACATTTATGCAAAAACAACAGAGATGATCGGTGAACTTCTGAAAAGACCTTGTAGTCAATTTTTTCTTTCCAAGAGGAGAAGCAGTCCTGGCTGAAGCAGTCACAGGACCTTGATAAAGCCACGCTAACAAGAGATGTTCATCACTTGGTTTCCAAGACTGAGTAAATGGCAACTTTATAATGGTCTGTTTCTACTGATACATACACATGTAATTTCCTTGATTATCTACTTAGATATTCCTGAACTGTGCCAGCAAAACTGTTAAATATAAATCCAAGTTGTGGATCTCCAAAATACAAAAATGATTTACTGTGAGAAGAAAGCCACAGCGTGAAGGATTGAGTATAGGTGTGCACATGTTACAGACCATTTCATTTGTGCAAGAAAACAAAGTGTTCTTAAACTTCTGCTCTTACTACATGGGAACTAAAAAATGTAGAATGGGACCAACTTCATCTTGGGGATATCTGCTTGGTACCATAACACACAACTGAAACAAGGTTGTAATTGCATAAGAAGTCTGAGTTCAATCTTAGCTCATCTTAGTTGATGTGCAGGTACACATTTATCTTGGATGTTTTCTGTGATTTTGTATCAGGAATACTATGTACTTTCAACATTTTAAAAGAATTATTTTTCAGAAACTTGGGTTCCTGGCATACCTATCTGGGAATGTGAGTCTGCAGCCAGAAATGTTGTTGAAAGCTGGGAGCTGCTAAATAGCATCCTGCAAGCTGCTCACATAACCCAAATGCCACAGATATTAAAAGGGCAGCACTTGGAAATACGTTATTTGAGTTAAATGACTATTTCAGAACAAAAATAACATGAAATGGTAGTAAGAAGGATGGACAAGTATGTTTTTAGGGTAGCTGATTGATAATTGAAGCAAAAGATACCAGTGAAATGTGAGTGATCAGTCTGACTAAGGGCAACAAACAGGTATTTAGAAGTACAATGTGATTATCTCCTTCAATTCCACTCCAAAAAGTGAAAAAGATTTATGTTTCTATATGAAGTTCTAAAGACTGTTAAAGAAAACACTGTGGCATTTAACTCATGCTTTAGTTCTGGATTTATAATGAAAGGTTATCTACATGATGTGAATGAATGTTTTATCACTCTAAGAGTATAGGACATGAGACCATTTGTGCTGTATGCAATAATTTCCAAATGATTTCCAAATTAATTTCCAAATCAAGCACCTCAACTGAACTTTTTATCATTTAATGTCTTGATTTAAATCTTAGATGGAATTAGCAGAGATTGTACTGAATGATTTGCAAATTGGTATTGTGGTATACTTATTATTACTTTATTACTCTTAGTATTTGAGAGAAATTGTCTACAGATATCACTTATTGGGTCAGCAGTATTAGCACTATTTGGACAATTTTTTTTTTTTTTTTTTTTTTTTTTTTTACTGCTTTGTAAACCAGTGGATGGTAAAGATGTGAATGTCAAATTACTATCAGAAAACTACAGGGTCAACATTCAAGAGCTGACATGGGATAAGACAGCAGTCAAACAGGAAAAAAAAAAAGCCTAATGAAATTAGACTTAACAGTTCTGTTAGGTATTCTATTTATTGAAGAACAAGTTTGAGGAAACATCAGATTTCCTTTGAACTCTCTCTCTGGAGACCTAAAGGGATAACCAATAGCTGGAAAGATGAGGAGGTGCTTTTATGTGGAAAAGATACAGAACTACTGACTGGAGAGTTAATTTAGGGGAAAAAAACAGAAGCTTGAAACTAGACATAATTGTAAACAGTAAGGGTAAGTGAATCTTAGCAGTAATAGTATGAACTCCAGATCATCTGTAGCACTTGAAATGAGATTGTATGTCTTTCTGAAACATATATTTTGTACAGCTCTGTGTGGTCTGTGACCAAAAGGTTGTACTTCCTGCTTTCAGAATCTGTGAATCTAAAATTTCTCTCCTGATTTCCTCTTCACAAGTTCTCGGGACAGAGAACTGCCTAAATTGTTGCCACCATGCTCATTGATACATGCCTACAGAAGACATACATAAATCACTTAAAAGAGTCAAGAAGTTTTTCTGACCCCCACAGGATACTGGACAGATGCATTCTTTCCTTCTATTTTCCATAGAAATACTTGGGAGACACAAGAAACCTGTCACCCTTTGAGATAAGATGTCAGTCAATTTATGACAGCAGAAAGAACCTCTCAGGTGCACCATATAACGCATTACTTCTGTACACAGAAGGAAAACTGCCAGCTTTAATATCAAAGAGTGATTCTCCCTCCCTTTCTGATTACCAATCTCTGATCAGATTGGTTGGAAAGATACATCTTTCCATAAACAGAAGTCCTCAGGTAGTTTTCCTCACCTGCAGTGGGTGTCAGGCAGTAGCAAAGCATTAGTTAGGCATTGGAGTGGGATGCCCAGGGAGGTGGTGGAGTCACCATTCCTGGAGGTATTTTAAAACCTTGTAGATGATGCAGTTCAGGACATACTCTAGTGGGTGATACAGGTATTGATACATATATTCTATTCAGGAGGTATGTTGACAGTTGGACATGGTAATTTTAGAGGTCTTTTCCAAGTGTGGTGATCCAGTGATTGTGATTTGTCATGGAGAGCAGCTAGATGAGAGCTGCTGAGAGCAGGATGCACAACAAAATCTGGTGGTCTTGGTATAAGGGTAGTTTGATGAAATCTAACATCCTAACATTATAAAACAATAGGCAATACCATATTATACTAACATGTTTTCTAGTAAGCATAGCAATATATATATCTCATTATGAGGAACACAATACACTAAAATAATATGTAATAAAATACACAAACTCAATGTACTTTTTCTGTTCCTGCTGGCCACAAACTAAATAAGAACACTTCTATATAAGAACTGATTAAAGAAGTACAAGTCAAGATTTAATTGATATACTGTATAGCTTTTGACTACAGCCCCTTGGTACAGTAAATTACATAAAACCAGGCTACAGATTGGCAGATAATGAAATACATTTAGATTTGGTTGGTTTGTCATTGAAATAATGAGGACACGACCCAGATACTTGGTAAGTTTGAAATGTGACACAGGATAAATTATTTTTTAAATTATATTGAAATACATAATTGCATTACAGAATGTGATTCTGCATTCCATCAGGAAAAAATATTTGTGACTGTGCAAAAAGTTGGACTCTGAGTGAAGACTAGTTAACCAAATTAAAAGGGAGATCTCTTTAAACATACTGTAACATCTTCATATTCTTTGGGAGAGAGATGGAGATGGTAAAAGTACATTCTCATGCAGGTATGCAATAGCATATCAGGGATTCATACTATTTTATTACATGAATCATCCACTGTACCACAATGAAGATGCAGTAGTGAAGCAAACTGTCACGATTCCCATGGCACAAACATTTTCCAGAGCTTTAGATCACCTCTCTTTATAACTGCACCTGCTTTCAGTTTGGTATGCAAGCTCCTACCCTGGATGCACTTTGTTTTACAGGCTGACATAAATCCATTAAGTGCTTTTCAAAGCAAGATACACAGAAAAGTGTAGACCAGCCAATACTCAAGGCACAATCTGTCTTTCTGATGTGTTTATAGGCAGAAATTTCAATCAAAATCAGAACAAAATGTTTGTTTAATTTAGCATTGGCTCCTTTCAGTGGTTTTCAACCCATCACTCTAAGGATAATGATTGGGCAGCGACTGTGGCTGTTTACTGTGTAACTTTGTTACACATGGGGCTACCCTTTGTGACATTGAGGGGATTTTCCTAGCTCCTCTGAGATAACAGTTCTGGTTCCCTGAACTTGCTGTAACTACTATTGTTTTACACCTCTTTGTTGCTTTTGTCCACCACTTTTAACTTGGTCACCTTTACAATATAGCATTATTTATTCCCTTCCTAAGAAATAACAGTGATGTAAATCAAATAATGAAAATAATGAACAGCTATTAACTGCCAATCTAGAAGTAATTATTTTCTCTGCAAATTCTCCATGACCTTTTGAAGTCTTCACTCTTTGGTAAAAGTCAGCAGCCTGTGCTTCCCTGCCAGTTGTCCCACTGACTAACCCTGGACAATCTATGTCTATTCATTTAACCCTAATCTTGGAGCCTAGTTAAGAGTCCAGGGTCAACCACAGTTTAATACTTTAGTTTTGAATTTAAACATAGTTTAAAGAAGTGAAGAAACAATTAAAGAAAAGATCTAAAAAATAAGGGCTTTCAATTTTTTTCCAGTTCCTTCTTGTAGTGGACAAGAAGGCCAAATGTTCAGGCTAACTGTGTAGTAAGTATCCATTATAAACAGAAACATAAATTTGCACCTTAATAAGAAATAGCCACAAGCCTTGCCAAGATTGTCACACTGCTTGCATCCAAATATTTGTCACTCCCTTCAATCTGCTGCTAAAAACTCTGATTTTCAACAGTGCTGTAACTGAATTGTTACTGACTGGGTCATTCACAAGTCAGGAAAATTTTGCTCCTATTTTGTTCCAATTTTTTTTTTTCATGCTTACTTGATAAGAAGCGTAAAATAATTTGCATGCATCAAGGAGTTTTCAAACAGCTGAGAGAAATCAGCAAGTGGGTAGATAGTAGTTGTACTCACAGCTGTTTAAATAGGAAATATGAGATATTTGTTCCTGAGCATGCTTTTGTTGATTTCTGTATCCATCCTCATCCTTTCTCTCTGAATGAGCTCCTGCCTCTGTTCACTGGTAACATTCTGTCCCATCATTCCCAAATTACTCCCATTTCCAGCCCTGGTACCAGACTGTCTCGCTTCTCTTTCACCATAAGGTCTCCAGTCAGCTCTGAGAAAAACTGATCACAAGACTCTAGTGTCATCACATGACTCTTCAGAAAGATTATGCTTCATATAGACTTCCTTTTAAAAAGAGGCTTGTGTACCTATGAGAGTTTAATTCCATTTTAATCTAAGTCAACAATGGTTTCCCTTTGTAGTCAACATAATACAGACCATTCCAGAGAATTATTTCTCTCCTATTAAAACCCTCTTCTAGTTTCACGCTTACTTTATCTTGAAGTATGTCTCACCATGTTTCCAAAGTGAAGTGTCTGAACATAGAATCAGAAATATGCTGAAATTAAATACTCTAATATCAAGATGGAAATATCTCCATCTTTAAAATTTAGTAAGTAAATCAAGTTTGACAGGCAAAGAAGTTTCACATACCAATTCCTAAACAAAATAGATACATTCACACCTATCTAAGGAACATTTCTTATTAAGAAAGTTTGAGCCCTATCACTTGCATCAACAACTGAGAGATTCTACAGGAATATCAGGTGTCACTAACACAATCTTATCAATAAACTTACTAATTTAATATGAAATCAGATTTGTTGACAAATTTATTTTTATCAAGCCATTGAAACATGAAAGAAAAGGTTAGATTCCTTTCTCATTTTTTTTTCTAAGTTGCAATCTTTTCCAGCTATTCAGTGAAGGACTGGTGTATGGCTGGTCACAGCAAAATCACTACAGTCACTTAAAAAATTTGCATAGCAAAGTGACAGCATTTCATTTAAAGTTATTTGAGGCAATCAAATCTAAAAATATTTAGAAAACACTGAAGTAGTTCAAATGGGAAGAACAGTAGACAGTACTAGGAAAAAAATGGCATTAAACCATAAAATAACAGAAGATCCATTTCATTAGTTGACTGCTTCTTGACTTCTGAGATGAGGCTACTCTGTGCCACCTTAATCATCCCACCCCAGTAAGAGAAAAAGGAAGCTAAGGAAGCTAAAGGCAGCTCAGAAAGACACAGAAAGGCATGGCAAGGATAGTCAGAGTTATGTCATGGATAATCAGAGCTACTTCCACTTCTGTACAAGAAAAGAGGGAGGACTGGTGCAAGATTATCCACTGCTTTGAACTATACAAGCAGATCAGGTCACTCATCTGAAGTGTTAGTAGCTGATATAGTACTTATAAGAGAAGCAGGCTTTTGGGGTTTTAGTTTTGTTTTACATACAGAGCACAATTGAACTGTGAAACTCTTTGCCAGATGATGCTTATTTAAGGCCAAAAACTTAACTGAGCTCCAAAAAAAAGCATTTTACAAGCTCAGGGAAGAGAAGGAAAATCTGGCACATGGTATAAGGCAACACAATCTGAACACAGCCTTGCAAAGATCCCGTTTTTTGCCTGCTGGAAACTGATAGAACACAACAGAGGAAAGATTAATCTGTATTTGTGCTTTTTCTTTTATATTATTCTAAGCAAGTATAACTTGGCATCCTCAGAATTGGCTGCAGAGACCGTTGCTATATTAAAAATAAAATAAAATACAAGGTTTAAAAATGCCACCAAAACCTGATCTCTTCCTTTTTTTTTTTTTTTTAATAAACAAAAAACAAAAAATAAACAAAAAATCCCAACCCAAACACAACACCCCCCCCCCCCAAACCAAAAAACCCAAAAAAACCCTCAAAACAAACTCCAAGCTTAATACACTGCCTGGCTATTATTTACAGTATGGTTTTCAATTTGAGTTAAAGAAGAAAAAGCATTTTTTTATTTGTGTCTACCTCCACAAATGAATCAAACCTTAAAAACCCTACTGGCATTTTGCTGAAATAAGTGAAACAGAGATAAAGTAAACTGACTGAACCAAGCTCATCTGATCATGAGTTCACTGAAAGAGCCAAAATAAATCACTCTTATCTCTTTGCTTTCAGTATTATAACTCCAACATTGTCATTTTTGACCCTCACATTGATTATTGATTATTGGGGAAAAACAACCTAGTATATAAAGATGGAAAACACATAATAACATCTTGCACATCTGTTTGGGTTTTTTTCATCATTAAAAGTACTTCTTTGCAGAAAAAGTTGTTTTAGATAGACTTTTCATGCTTACTTCTATATCAAATCACATGGAAATTTGTTTTCAGACTTGTGGGGCTGGCATGCCAACGAGCGAGCCACTTGAAGTCATTTGAAGAATTATGTGCTCTTTGTGTTGCTTTTTAGGTTCAAAGAAGAAACAAACAAAAGTCTATACTGTGTATCAGTAAGTACATAAAATTCAGTCAGTTGAGAAATACTGGAGAGTACTTTTCAATTAAAAAGGCCATTTCAATGTACATCTCCATCCCCAAACTTGCACTTTCAGGTTTGCCAAACTTAAAATGAATGATTTAAGCTATACAAATGCTGCTGCTCAACTGGCCAATATCATGGTTAAGAAAAACTCTAGAGTATTTAAAAGTCAAGATCTACTCTACAAGTTATGATAACCTAAGTACACTTGTGTTTGAACATATTTATTATAATCTGATTTGATAAGTAGTGTTTAGGAAAAAAAGCTGTGAAGAGGTAAAGCACTATGACATTTAGGCCTTGACAGAATCTCTGCATTTTTTTCCTTCATTATCAAAACTTGTGTGTAAAATTGCTAGAGATGTTCACAATGGGAAAAAGAGAATCCAGCACAACCAGCTGCTCAAATAATTTCCTTATTACAGTTTTAAAATAATTACTGTAGTAATAATTGATGACTTCAAGTATCTTTGTAGAATGTGCAAGTATAAATTATTTACTCTGACAGTTATAAAACCCACCCCTTTTAGTGATGGAGCTGTGTTGCTGCTCACCATCAGTTAGGGAAATATTTTGCCTGTTGAGGTTCCTTAAGAGGGGACAAAATCCCACTGAAAATCTCCCCAGAAATATAGCTTCTATGGAGTATGATATGGCATGTAAATAGAGATTAAACATTACACTGTGCATATAGAGAAGAAATCATACACAGAAAGAAAATTGAAAATATATACAGAAGAAATTCAGATGGATAGTAAAAATGAGCAATACCTATGTCATATACCTACATATACTTGTTATAAAACAATCAGGAATGTGTTATTCTGTGTTGCATTTACTGCAATATAGTCAGCACTACAAGGCATGTCAGATCACTAGAGAAAGACCTTCAAGGGATTAAACTCTAGGATTATTTTTTAATTGTTTAATTATTTAATTGTTCCTGCTGAAAACAAACTGGTATCAAAGTTTCCTTTCAGTTCCCTCTAAATCTGAATTTTTTTTATACACACTTCTAGTATGAATAATCCCCAGTATGAAATTAGTAACTTTTTATTTCATTGAAAGGCTCTTTTTCCTCGATAATCTGTTTCCTCAGCCTGAAGAGCTGCTGCTGGAAGATGTATCAGTGAGAATGCTCATCCTTCTTAAAAGACTGGTAAGAAAATTATTTTAATCAGAGTACAGAGCAAGGTGAAATAATGAGATTGAAGTAAACCACTAAAAAAAAAAGAGGTTTAGGCATCTACAAGATAGTCTGTAAAACATTGTAGCCTGAATTCACAACAACATAAAAATCTGCACTCCCCTACTGCCTCATGACACTAATTGCTAATGAAGGATCTGATCTGATCTGATCACCACCTTCAGAAAACACCAGAATAAACAGACAGATGATCATCAATGATCGTCCATCAACTGGAGTGCACATAATGACTATCTGTTTATTCCCAGCCTTTAAGTGGTGCCAATATGCCTCAATTTAAAGCAGATACAAGTGGCTAGGAAAATGTATGTAAATGAGCTGAACAGCAGCTCTTAAAAGTGGTAATTGGTTCAATTTCTGATCATCTGACCGCACAGTTGTAAACAATCTTTTCAAAGCCATTGTGTCACTGCAGCTGCAACCTGCCCTCTACATAATAGCTCCCTATTACAGGGCACTCATAAAATGTATGATCAGTATCTGCTTCACTCCTTGTCCCAAGGGATGCTGATGTTAAATAAAAAAGCTCTGCTTAAAGGGATAGAAATAGCTATCGGAAAAAGATTTTGCATGTGTTAGGAAGCACAGAACTCCTAAAGACAGAACAGCACCTTAGGATATGGAAAAAATAGTTTGTTCAGAAAGTATATTATTAAGTTTAAATGTAAATCAGAATGATATGGTCATATCTGATCAGAATGATGTTGTATTTCACTGTTAATTAATAACGAAGAAAGTTTCACAATATCTATCTTATAAACTTTTAAAAATCATCAGAGCTTGAAAAACTTTTAAGCTATTTCCCCCCAGTACTGGCCATTTTAAAATCTTTCCTTCTAGTTCAGTGACCCTGCAACCCACTGAGACTTAACATCAGCTTTAGGTTCCTTAACCAGACCTTGGTCCCTGGCAGTCTGGGGTCAGAAGTACCTGTCAGTCAGATAGCTATGGAATTTACTGGAAGTGTTGGCCACAGAGGTGAATCTGCAAAACACACATCCTTCTAAGCATCCCTACTGTTTTTACTTTCCAAATACCTAATACTGGATAACCTATATTATGTCAGTATCAGTTCCAAACACAATCTTTACCCTAAAACCTCGACTTGTGGGAGCACATTTGTGTTATTTTTACTGGGTTGAGAAAAAAACAAATAGGCAGTTGTGTTCCAAAACTCTAAGGTAGTAATCCTATTTACTTAATCATGGGTCTTCTGAGCTGTCATATTATTACTACATTCAAATTAACACCAAAATAAAATGTATGACAATATCTATTTACTAATTGGATATAAGACCCCCATGCATGCAAGCCAAAGTTTTGCAGAAACCCCACAAAAGATCTAGTAAAGTCAGTTGCTTAATAAATCTTATCCACCAGTTAGCTTTGCCCTGATGGCAGCTCCTAAGCAGACCTCAAGACATGTGCAAAATACACCATATCATAGAATGGTTTAGCTTAAGATCATCTAGTCCTAACCCCCCTGCATAGGCACAGCCCCTCCCACTGGACCAGGTTGCTCAAAGCCCCATCCAGCCTGGCCTTGAACACTTCCAGGGACAGGGCATTCCCAATTTCTCTGGGCAACCTGTGCATGTGTCTCAGCACATGGGAAGCAGAAGACAGTAAAGGAAGCAGCTTGGCTTTTAAATCCTGGTCGTTGGCAAGCTACTGAGGCTGCAGACATTGGGGGTTCAACCAATAACTGAAATGCTTCTTGGAGGGATCCTGGTGCAGCACCTGAGGCTGAGCTGCCAGCACCTTTGAAATGTGTTAACATGAGGAACAGCCAGTGCAAATAGCAGTAGTTAGTATCCACCACTGGCTTGGAGGTAAAGTCTTCACTAGTAGAAATTTGACACTATACTTGGGCAAGGTTGAAGGTGAAGATTAAGTAATCACATTTAAATTCAAAGTACTTCTTCATTAAAACTTTGCTTCAGCTAAAAAATGTTCAAGTTTTTTTTTGTCAGTCCTATACTAAATTTGTCTCTTCTATTACATTTTTAAGGCATTTAGTTTAAAATTTAGTTACATTAAAACCTACAGATAAAGTATAAAAACATTCTTCCACCTGACTGACACAATCATTATTTCTGAGGGCAATATTTCACATAAACTCCCCAAAATTCATAAGCAATGTGAAAACTCATTTGTATAGTTTATTACATCCTTGATATGGTATAAATAAAATAAATAAAACTGTTAGATTCTACTGCTTTTCTCCTTGTCATGCAATTCTAGTATCCAGCGCTGCAATAAATTAGGTCTTACAAACAACAAAACATCATAAAAGAAATTCAAGAGATGCTGTAAAATAGGGAACAAAAAGGAAATTATCCAGACCAGGATTTTTGAGTAGAAACCCCTTGACACAGGTTTTAACCAACTCGTTAATAATTGTTTTGTAAACTATTGTAAATCTGAAATGAAGCAGAGGAAATAAAACTAACAAACAAGTCATAAAGTACAATTGTTACTTGTTTGGAGTGATTATAGATGCTGCCAACCAAGTAAAAAACCTTGTAACAAAGAACTAGTTTTCTATTTCCTCCAGTGTAACTATTATACTTCTGTTAGAAAAGACATACAATCCTTATCAATAAATAACAAGTCACACAAAATATATGCTTGTGCAGTTGCTGAATATTTACAACAGCAACATGCCACAGATTTTAACACAAACTCATCTCACACTGCTCTGTTTCCCTGATTCACCCAGAAAAGATTTTTTGAGGCTGGATACAACATGTTATGGATATTAAAAATCCAGGGGGCAAAGGAACAAGTACCATCATCATGGCATCATGCTACAACGCAGGAGCTCTCTTCCAGAATGAAGAGGACATACAAAGAAATTTTTAAATAGGAACCTATTATAGTAAAATAAAGTTTGGCAAAGTCAAGAACAACTGGAAATAGGGTTATACAAAGGACAGAGTGTGGAAGTCTTTGCAATTGGCCCTGTTACTATTTTTACCTATAGCACTGCAGACTTTTCAGGAATGTGTTACTTAAATAGATATTTTCTTTCAGTGTCATGGTTTGGCAGATCTTCACTGTTAAGTTGCAGCCAAAATGTCATTTCATGTCATGCTGCCAGGATTATGACACTAATTTGTCCTATTATTGTATGTTCCACAACATGTCAGAAATAATAAAATAAATATTTTCTTTTCTCGTGGTTATTTCCAAGAATTAAAAAAAATATTTTATTACCAGTGTTCCCAAATTGGAAGCACAATAAGAGGACGGAATGGGAGAATCAGAAAGACAGTCAGCTTGTGTAAAATGAAGCTAATTTATGGGCACTCACTTGGTGCCAAGAAACTTTATAATTTAAAGCAAACATCCAGCTGTTTATTTTCAACAAAGTTAAATTACTTATTTTTAATTCTTAAAAAAAATGTGTTTATTTGCTTTAAAAAATTTGAAGGTATTAAACACTATACTTAAATATTTTACTTGAATGTATTCTCCTCTTCCTCTGTCTAGAAACCGCACCAAATAAGATGTGTAAATTTTGCCATGCAAATACCTGTATAAATCACTGAACATCTCTTATCTGAGCTTCACTTAGTATTTAATATGGTTATGCTTGACTTCTTGGACAAATTTTGAGTATAAAAATATAACGGAATACTGTATAAAGGTGGAAAAAATAAATTTCAGAGAGTTTGATGGGACAGCAATAGACAAAAAGGACAATATTTTTGAAAATTATGTATTCAGTATAAATGAAACTGAGAAGGATCCCAGATTTAGAGTATACTCTTGTGCTCTCTTAGATGATGAAATATTGCTAAGCTGTGATGTGAGTCAAGATGAACTGCCTGAACAGAAATGTCTGAGGAATGTTTTGCTCATGCTGTTTGTTCCACAAATAATTCATTAACCTCATTAGCAAGATATTTACATAAATCATAGCATATATAAAAATGTTTTCAGACACTTAACTGTGCAAAAATCTTTAAAAGTTATTCACATCCTGGTGACTGATGTCTGCAGCCAGAAGAAAAAAGCAAGTCCATCCCTCCCTCCAAAAACCAAGAGGGAGAGCAAAAAGCAATGACACATGGAAATAATAAAATATCTAGAAAACATTTTAGGGGATCAACTGTGACAATTAATGGCCTGTTCAGCATCTCCCTGCAATGAAGGAACGAAAGATGAATGTTCAATAGAACCTCCCCCCCCCACCCTTTAGCTAAAGGTACGTAAAGAAGGCACAAATTCAATGCAGCAAAATTATAACGAGAGACAGCAGAATGCTGCAAGTCACTTACAGGAACGAGGAATTTTTTAATTTCTTCCAAGGCATGACTCATACGAGAATATGCCTCCCCAGGTGGAGCAAAGACTTCAATTAATACGTGAAGCTCATCACTCAAGTGTGCATATTTGGCTTCACCACTTTTTCTTAGTTCTTCCTCCTATTAAAAAAAAAGGTGTTGCGTTAGTTTGTTTTTTTTTAGAACTAATTTTGCATTGATTCGGCATTTACAGAAAACATGACAAAAGGACATAATGTAAGCAGATTTCTAAACCCTTTGAGAAATAGAAGTCTAGTACTTAAAGATTTAAAAATCAATTTTGAGAGTTTGAATGATAGAACCAGCATAATTATCATCTACCACAGATTCTAATCAGCACAGTAAAAAAATGCTAAATACTCTAGAAGCAAGTATTGAAATATTAAATCTGTAATGGAATAGCTGCATTAATCTGTCTGACTCTAGCTGTTCACAAAAAAAAAAAAAAAAAGTGATCCATTTAACCATTTTTGAGCACTTTAATAAATTCTATTGCTTATTAAAGTCTTTCAGCTATTTAATGAATATCTGCAAGCTGTATATTTTAGTGTCACTAAAGGGAAGTATGCCCTAGTACTTCTATTTGAGAAACAACGTTTGAATTTCAGTCCAAGTTCTAGTATATTGTACCTATGCAACCACTGATGGAGATTCACCTCAACTAGATTTATCTTGACAATATTTGGGTCCTAAATTTTGCAGCTATAAAATAAGCATAACAATCCTATTTTATGTTACAATAATGCTCTGAAACATCAATCCACTTTCTTATACAAGGTTTTGAGATAGTGAATGGTGAATGTAAATTGTAATACGTATTCATAGTGGCTACCCCTGCAAAAAAAACAAGATTTGTAATAGTGATCATGTTAATGACATTGGCTATGACAACATAATGAAAACTTTATGTCATTACTACAAAAGATAGCAATAAGTAATGCTGAAGATACGATGAGCTGAAAACTTAATCTGCAAAAATATTTTGAGAAATGTAATTTTGAAGAAAATAAGTATGTATATGTGCATTTCACAGATGGAAAACAGAATCAGAGAAAAAGAAGCAAACTAATTTGCTTGAAATTGGCTAAAAAGTTATAGCTTTTTAGTAGGTACTAAATCAATACTTTATGAAAATTTAGTTATCTAAGATAAAATTTTTAACAGTATATTACAGTACTTATTTGCCTAATTTACTTCTTCATTAATTTCACATATTTTAGCCTTGCCTAATTGACACCATTCTTGACACCAAAAATATGTGCACAATGTTATTCTTCAAACAAAAAACATACAGTTCTTTCTACCCACAGCAAGTGACACAGTCCCAAGAACTTTCTGCTTTCTCACAGAATACTCAATGGCTCCATGCTTTAGCTCCCAAGCCCTAGATCTGAATCCATGTCAAGTCAACATTTTGCAGATAATAATAAAATCCTAAGTTAATAAATGTGATCAATTATTTCATTTTTAAAAGTGGGAAACTGACATAGTTGTTCTCAACTAAAACCTAAAAACTAAGATAAGCAGTATGGATAGTGGCATATTTCTATCTTTTCATACATAAAGTATCTTTGACATTTTCGCTTATCACTGAAATTTCTTTGAAATGTCCATAAGAACCACAGCGTAAAGTAACAGTCTGTCTTGAGATGTTCCAGTACTTTTAAGGTTTCTGGGAAAAAAAAAACATTTGATTGCAGCTTCTTTAATGATTTAAGATCAAGTATTTCTAAATATTTAAGTTTTCATAGTTATAAAGCATCATCCTAGTAATTGCTGGAAGTTTCTTTCATATTGCTTTTTTAAGATTTAAAAAAAAAAAAAAAAAAAAAAAAAAAAAAAAGAAACAGCAAAAAAAGAAACAGCTCCTAAGTTGTTTTTCTGGAGAGATCTGCCAACAATCTTTGCAAAACTTATAAATTTGTTCTTTTTCTCAAATGCTAAAATAATATTTGGCTCATTATTTTGATGAGGACTTTGCACAGCTAACAGTTACATGATTTGATAATACAAACCTGTCTCACAGAGAGTTTGGTATATGGTGGTAACAATATTTCTTTTTCATTTCCTGAAACAGTTCAGGAATTCTCAAAACACATAATATTGAAACCTTCCTAGGTTCAGCAAATGCTTTCTGTCACTACTCAGCTGTCATTTCTACAGAAGTTAGAAACAGCAGTCTGGGGCTGTGAGATCCTCAACATTTCCTTCTGAAGGTAACTAATGATGGGTTTTGTTGGTGGAGTGTATGGGGCTAGAGACTGAATTTTCACAAAGAGTAAAACATCAGAAACTTTTTATTTTATTGCAGCAGTGTGTGTTGACAGAGAGGAACTTAAATCACTTCAGGAAACATATGGAACAGTAGGAATTCACAGAGCATGAGTGCACGGCATCTTTACTTTCCCAAAGACAATGAATATAACTGAGTATTTTAGGACCAAGTGTAGCCTTACATTTAATCATATATCAAGTATCAGTCATCTAACAATCAAAACAACAGCTATAACTCACACTGTTGAGGAGACATCAGTCTACATGGGAGGTTATATCTGCTGGCAAGTAATATAGCTTTCCAAGAGCAGCACGGAGGACTGGGATCTCCCAGGAACATGTGAAGCTGGACAAGTGGTTTGCAAATTTTCATGAGCAAGAAGCACAATCCAGCTGCACAGCAAAACAGTCTGTGCTGTGGACCCAACAACCACACTATTTATCACAACAGCACTACCCCTTCTCTAGCATTGTTGTGGGGTTTGCTCTATGCTTATTGTAGCCTGGTTGCACAAAATTATTTCCAATTAGAAGTCAGAGAGCCTCTGAGAGCCCAGCTTTGGTTTAGTTTCATAGGAGAAGAGTCCAGTTCATTCCCCATGATCTCTGATTACTGTAAGTAGAGGCCCAGTCCTTGGGAATGATCGGGAGTCTGTCTTCTAAACTGTGCCTCCAATTCTAACTAAAACACTAATGAATAAACAGCCCATGTAGGGGGTACTGACCAAGATGGAAGAGAGACATATATGAGACTTTCTAGCACCTGTTACATGAAGGCTGAGTGACATTATTACAGATATATTTTATTTGGTGTTATTTGTAAGGTTATCTGGGTGCTGTTGGCCTTGCTAGACTGCACCACTAGTGGTGTCCAATGCACCAGATCATTTACCTGTGGGCTTTGGCTGTTTCTCAGTTAATTCTGCCTTAACCACCTGTGAGGTCCAGACATTGCCCATGGTGCTGCCTGTAACTTCTGTCAGATTATCCCACCCTTTTATGCTCAACACTTTCCCACACCATGTCCAGAAGTTTTCCACACCCTGTTCAGGTTGCACAGCCTTGGTCAGGGTCTATCCAGCAACCCACTAGTTCACCCACAGCCCTAGCACAAAAATTGTAACTGCTTAAACCTATTCAAGTAGACATGAACCAATTCACAGTGAAATACAACATGCATTGGAAGCCTGATGGATTTACTATTGGCAACTGCCCTGAAAATAATCAAAACAGTTAGTCTTAGGCACTGGATTTTAGGGAAAAAAACAAAACAAAACAAAAAAACAAACCAAAAATACCCAAAACAAACCTGGGACCAGATCAGTTCTCATTTATAAAATAAATGGAAAAGATTCCATGGGTTTCTGGATCAGCAATAGCAAGCTCTCTTAGTACTGATGCCCATGTTAATCATATGTTTCTTATTTACTGCACAGTGATGATGTTTAAATCCTCTGCAGATTCAGCATAGCAGAGGAAACACCCCCCACCCTCCAGAAACAATTGTCCCCCTATCCTGACCCTCTTTCACTGCCTTCTGCATGCCACTTCCCTTCACCTCTTGAAGCTGACAGTAGTATATTCAAAACCCAAGACAAGCTTTCCTCACACTGTTTGCTTCAGGCTTCCTTCATCCTCCTCTGCTCCCTCGCGATGTGTCTGTCACATAGCACTGAAGTCTACCTCCCCTTAACCTGACACATGACTCCATAACTCACTCCCTAACAAAAGAGAACAGATGTTTTGAAACACCTGCTGGTTTTTACCATGTCCAGTTGACCAAAACAGGAAAAATGAATTATACAATTCTGCAGCAGAAATTTGAGGAGTACCAACCCCTGCAAAAGTGAAGCATCTGAGTGATAGAATAAAGGCCAAGAAAAAAAATAAATTAATTCTGGCTGAGAAATCAGCTCTTGCCATTTTAATAGGGTGTGTGCTGACAGAGAACTGATTTCTGTCTAGAACCTTTGTCAAAATGCTTGAATAAAACTACTGGAAGGAACTTGAAAGAACAAATGTATTTTGAGTAACAAACAAAATTGCACAATTCAGACTGATTAATAAAAAGTGTCCTCATAAAACTTAAATAACAGAAGATCCAAAAATAATAGAAGAGAAATCTGCAGCAGGAACTGTGAAAATCTCAGATACAAGTTTCACTAGTACAAAACATAGAACTTTCTGTAATATAGCAAATACAGCTATGAAAAGGAACAAGTACTTCAAGAAGAATATGACAATATCTCACAAGAATTTGCAAATAAAAGCAAAGCACAGAGACTAGACAAAGATGTTAATCACAGTGCTGCTGCTACAGAACCATTATTCATGAGATCAATGGACAATGCTACAGAAGAAAAGTAATGAATGTGCAGTTTGACAAATGGAAACCTATTAATTTTTAATCTGGACATAAATGCTAAATACTAGATGTCTGAAACACTGCACTAAAAGTAATGAGTGAACTATATGACAAGAATATCAGAATAGATATAAATATTGGTGGTACTTGTTTTGGGGTTAAAAAACTTTCAGGTTTTAGGTCCCATCGGTGGAAAAACAGGAAAAAAAAAATAGAGGAACAATCTGAGAATGAATGAGGTGGAATGGGACAGTTCTTATCAGAGTAGAGAGCAAAGCTTTGAGACCTTAGCCATCCTTTGCCTGTTGTTTTTAAAGCAGTTATTCACATTCCAGGAAGAATTAAAAGGAAGATGATGACTATGAGTACCTTAGGAGACCTCACACAGTAGCACAAAGAAAATGGGTGTAAAAGCTGCAGCTAGCCACACACTCCCCACAATGAAATATAGGCATGTAGAAAGAACATTGTTTACAACAGAGGAAACTTTAGAGATGCAGGTTGCAACATTCATTTTTCTATATTTGATGCATCATTAAAATTCTTGTAGTTACTTTGGTGAAATGGAGCAGAGATTTATGTACATTCAGTACTGCCATGGGCAAACAGGTCCTTCAGTTCAAGGGTTCTTTATGTCCTGATGATTTTCACAGTGAAATATAACAACATCTAAATGGTAAAGAGGTACTAAGCTGTACCTAGATAATATTTGTGTTTAGATAGGTAAGAAGCAAAGCAAAGACAAATCAGTAGAAACATATGATGATAATACAACCACTGAATCAGTGTCAGAACAGCCTGAAGACCAGGGGTATACATTAGATGAACAAGAAAATAAATGCTTAGGAGAATGGTTAACAAATTAAAGTGTTATGTGCCACAACTGAGGCTACAAGTGAGACCAACTACTGATCCATGTATAAATTACCCACAAGAAAGTGTGGACATAAATTTCACAAAGCTACAAACATTCCCACACTTGTACAAATATAAGAAAAGGTAAAACAGAATCACCTGGGCTTCAGACAACTGTTGCTGTGACTAAACATGCCAAAGACATTCAATGAATACATCCAGTGAATTGGAAGTTTGCAAAGCTAATGGAGGAAAAGAAAAGCACATTTACCAAACCTAAATATGCTTTGGAAAAAAAATTATTTTCATCTTAAAACTTAAAATCACAGTTAGGGACCACTGCATACCGGGTGCGCTCAAACACAGCAAAAAGACTTTGCTTTAATTAATAAGAGTACAAAAGGTCAAGTTTTATTTAAGAGAGGATATTTACCTATTTGTTGCATACAAATAACAAAGTACATTGTTTGAACTCCCAGTAGGTTGTTACACTCCTACTATAGGCAAAACCATACCTTATATAACGTATACAACAAATACACCAAGTATCTTGTGCTAGTCTCTTTCCTTGGTGTTATGCTCAGGGTTCCACTGCAGTGGGGGTCCTAAGGATAATGGCTTCATCTGGAAAGGGGGGTGGAAGATGTGTGGAAGGTGGGCCTTGTGAACTGGCAGCATCTTGTGTCCTTTGCTGCAAGACGTAGAATATTGATGGGTATTATTTCTCCCTCCTCTCACCAGAAAGTATTTGGGGTAATTTTTATGTTTGTAAACACACTAAAAAAATTGCTTTCTCCATCATTTTGTAACTCCATTCCCCACCAAAATTCACTAAATATGGTAAAGTTTTTTTGTTTGCTCATAAAGTGATTTTACCCAGCTCAAAGTTACACTACTAGAGGTTACTGACCCTGATGCCAAGTCAGTACAGCCCTGGAGCTTTCCTTATCACCCTGTACCTTTGCTTTTAAGGTCTCCCCTTTGATCCTATCCCAATACTACTTATGCTGCAGTTTTATTCTAGGGCCATAGCAGCAGACTTATCATAGATAGATAGAATAGATAGAATAACAACTTATCACTATGTATTAGTTACAAATGCAGTACAGATCTAGGCAAAAGATAAAATAACATAGGTAAAAATTATTCACCCTTTAAAGAACTGCTGCTAGAAGAAAGTAAGTTCAAAGGGAGCTGGGGGCAGACCAAAGCCAGCCCAGAGCCAGCCTGGCAGGTCCCAAGCCCTCTGCTGCTGCCTTAGAAGCAAGCCTGCAGTCCACAGCAAGTATTTGCAGAGATACAGGGCTACAAGTGTCCTCTGAAAGAAAAGATATTACTTACTGCCTTTGCTGAACAGGTCTGAAAAAAACACTCCTGGGATACACAGGTTGTTTTTCAGCTACAGATGTCTAATTTTTATCTAAATACACACTTAGATGAGGCCTGCTGATTTCAATGCATCCCCAATTTCAATCAAGCAGAGCAGATTTCAGACTATACTAATTAATATCTCTAGATTTAGAAAAATCATTTGGACTCTGCCACAGGGTGAGTTCTGATTGCCAGAGGTACAGCTGAGGATGAGGTTCTGCTCAAAGTGACAAACACAAATTAGCACAAACCACATTCCCAAAACTCATCACTATGGTGCAGGGGTTTGTTCAACTATACCAGGCTGCTGACAGCAGTGACAAGTAAAAACATCCAAAAGGATAAATGTAATTATTTAGAGATTTTAGAAAACAAAGACTAGCGAGATTTTACAATGTCTGATGACACTGTAAGAACTTTAAGAGCTTGCTGTGTCAAAAATAAAGCAGCAAGCCTGTGGCACAAGAGAAAAAGATTATTTGAGCAAAGTAGACAGAGCTTTGTGTACACTGGTTGGAGGAAAATTTACTCTTTTCCTCTGCTATCATCCTAACTTTTCTGAAATAACTTAACTAGTTCTATATCATATTTCTAGCTCTAGTTATGTCTTCATGTTTGGAGCCAAGTTATGTTGGTTTTTGTAATTTTGAATACATTTTTTAGAGACATAGAAGGTGAAGATTCACCTCAAAGTGATACAGATATAATAGGACACTAGAAAGCTCTACTAACGTTGTAGGTAAATCAGCAACCTAGCAGATGACAAATACATATAACCTTCTTTCCAAGATTTCTGATAATTTATGCTAAGAATTCTATATAGTGACAATAATTGTAGGATAGTTAGTTATTTACAATTTTTATTATTCAGAAAACATTCATCTTGACATCTTTAAAGTGTAAACAGTGTTTTCAAAAGCTCTGTTTAATAAAAAATACTTTCCATTTAAAATATATAAAAAGCTATAACTATATCCTTTTTTTTTCCTTTTCTATCATTAAGTTTGCTATTATTATTATTGGTCCTTTGAGAATTCAGCTTTTTCTCCGAGGAATAAATATCACAGAATATTTATATCCTAAGAATGGCAAAGGATATTCTGTCTTTAAGTACGGAAACTTATATGAAAAGAAATGGATGAATTCTATTGCTATGCACTACACTATTGAACTTGAAATATGTCTACTCCAGTTGTATAGTAGTCAAGTACTCAGAAGAGTTTGGTTTTGTTTCCCAAAGGAAACAGTAAAAGGAGTATTCTTGCCATAGAGAAAATTCCGGAAGGAAAAAATTCATGACAAAACTACTGTCTGTAAAAGGAGAATTAAAACCTTTTATTTCTACAACATCAACCAGCAGAGGCCTAATGTGTACACTTACCTTTGTCTATGAAGTAAACTGAAACTTCACTTTGGGAATTCATGTATTTGTATATTTAATCCCAATTTCACAAGGAAAGCTACAAGGGCACACTTAAAGGTCCCCACTTGCTTAACCACCTATTGATGAAGAATGCTTGACCAAATACCAACCTCCATAACAAATTCACTGATGCACACTCATTACCACAGTGCCTAATTGCTATTGTAGGTACCTACAAAAAGACATTTCCAAGACTCTCCAGATCTTACTGTGTCACTTGCCCATTTAGTTCATAGCTGCAGATGAACTCAGACACTCAAGATTTAGGCATGATTTTGCTCTTTAACACCAGACTGTGGTCATGTAAACTGTTCAGTTGCTTCCTATGAAATCTACAAATGCCAGTTTTACACAGTAATACTCTTCAGACACAGAAGTGTTGGACTGGCAGTGCTGCATGAGGGTGAAGGAAATCTGATAGTTATTTCCAGCTTAATCTTCTTTCATATTCATAAACTAGTGAGGATCTTAAGTAAGATAGGTGCTCTGAATACACTGCTACTGAATGAAAATCAGCATTGCTGCCCTTTTCCTTAACAAGGTAGCAGTTGGAGGTAAAATCAAGTTGCACATTATGAAAATTAGGAAATAGGCATTTATTGTAGGGAAGTTGCTACAATAATCCCACAAGAACCATTTAGGCAAGTGTTCTGTTCAACTATACATAAGGGTTCCAGAAAATGAGTTGAAAAATAATGAAAATGTTGCAATGATAACAAACAGCTCTGTCTGTGCACACTGTGAAAGACTAGATAATGTTATTCCATTCTACAGAGAGATTTTATTCAGTATCACATATCAATGAAGAGGACATTATCTGTTAGGTATTTTTAAGAAAGGAAAAGAAATGAAACTGCAAAACCTGTACTACTGCTCCACCTTCAATACTGAATACTGTTCTAGTGCCCCAATTTAACACAAGTATTAGAATCAAAAAAAGATGAAAAGGATGATTCTGAGTATGGAAATATTTCCATATGAGAATCTGAACACAGAAGTCTTGGCAATCCTGAAGTCCCTTGCAGTTCAAGATGTCTTTTAAACAACTGATTCTTGGAAGACCTCTCAACTTTCACTAGTTCTTATGTCCTTACCCAAGCTTTCAGTCCTGCATTTGCAGGAGCTGTAGACTAGGTTATGCTGTCTCATTTGGAAATATAACTACAGCTAGTAGGGCAGGATAGATGTGTTGTACACATACAGAACAAAACAACATGCAAATTTGTTTTTTCTTCTACAATACTTGCAATTGATTGTGGATGTGTTAAATGTTATCTTTTTCATTAAACAGCACCTATAACATAGACATCTATGCTTAAGGCAGTTACATGTCAAATACAGAACTCACTTCTAATAATGTTTCTCCCTAGGCTACACATTTTGTTTAAAAGATTATGTTACTAATTAGTATTCAAATGAGCTCAATGCAGTATTACGAGTACTTCAAATAGAAAGAAGGAAACACTTCAGCTGCTCTGATTGCTCATTATAATCAGAACTGAGAGAGTGCAGAGGAGAGAGATTTACAGCCACTTTGGCTGCAAATTCAGGAATCATGATTGCTGCAAGATGTGCAACAGTCTGCATCCTTCATCTCCTCACCTCCTGACTGCTGCCTTCACCTCCTCATCTCCTGTGGTGCCACCCTCCCCTGACCCTCACACAGGGGAGACTTCTTGAAGGGTAATGTACTTAAGTCTGAGACCAACCTTTTGAAGTCTGTCTGGGAAGACTGTGAAGGCACAAGTTTTAAAAGATAGAACTGACCATCCCAATTAGATCTTAATTGTTTTTTTCTAATGAGTCGCCACTATTGAGCAAGTTTCTAAGTTACTGCTTTGTACCCTGAAATGCAATGGTATCTGTGATGCAGGAAAGTCCTTCCCTAAACACCTGGGATAAGGGTAGGGACCTCTCCCTGTCTCCCATCCTGGAATAGGCAGGGGATCAGGGATGGTTCAACTTCCAGCAGTTTAACAACCTGGCTGATAAGCTGTATTAAAAACTTTATTTTTCTGCAACGGGGCTGATTACCAATAATTATTTCCTAAAGTCTGTCCCTTGATTAACCACCATACTACAAAGACAAGCAGCACATGTATTCAATTATCCTACCACCAAATATAGAAAGAGATCATTATTTTATATATCCCTTTGATTGTCATGCAGTGATGCAGAAACCACACTGGTGGAGGGAAGCCACTTTGGCAGAGACTGAATTCTGTGGAATGAGGAAGGAGAAGAAGTTCATAAATAATTGGCAAATGCTGTATCTATTGGTGTTTACACAGACCAAAATGTTTCAATATCTGGAATTACTTCAAAAATGCACTATCTTCCAAAAAACCCTATTTAAAATAACAGATAAATCAAATACCTGAAAAGTCAACCTGTGTGCCAAACTCTCTTTTCACAAAGATACACTTTTTCTAAATTAGAATTTTAATGCCTTGCAAATAAAACATCTCCTCCCACATATGACAGTTGTACATGACTTCACAGCTTTCAGTTGCTTTTCCTTTCCTTGTAGGATTAAGTTTTTTCATAATGATAAAAAACACAAACACCCTTTTCAACAACACAATTACTTTTTCCTCTATTATCCATAAAATCTAACTACTCACATTATATTCATTTAGACAAATAAATTTTACTGAGGATGCAAGCTCTTGGACAATTTCTCAGAGAAGTGTTGGATTTAGTTAACAGATGAGTGTATTTAGCAATATTCCATGTATCATCAGTTTATGTCTGACAGTTTTGCTGAATGCAAATAAAATTGCTTGCAAAGAGATTCTTGGTCATCTCAGCTATGATGGTGATTTGCTCTGCAAAGATGGAAGACCACATTTTCTAATCTTTTCATAATGGAAAATTTTAAGTATATTAGTTCAATATAAGCCTTAAATGGGTCTAAAACCCCTGCATTTTTTAATGAATAGTGATTATAGCAATTCTAATAGCAATTTACTAGAAGGCTCATTTTCATGAAATGTGCAGGGTACTCAGACCATGGACAATTCAGGTAACATCCAGCTCCTTGGCTGAGCAGTCTAGGCCTTATCTGAGCTCTGAAAGACTGAAGAAGCTATCACTCAAAAGAAACATAGAGGAAGTTAAAAGGAGTTCTTCCAAGTTTGTTTACCTTAATTTGTCTGGAAAAGAATGATGGTAGCTTTTGGTTGGGGTAACTTACCTCCAGTGTTCCTCACTGCTAATTTTTAGAATTATTTACATAAGAACAACAAAGATGTATCCCCATTGGAAAGCAGACTGACCCCATTGGCAAGGTACACAAACATCCTAGGATCATAGAGAATGGAGCCTGTCGGATGGCAAGGGCTCTCCTCTGGGAAGTTCAGTGTTCACAATCAAATAGTTTTCTTTACACATTCCCAAAAAAGATATCAGGTGTGCATTCCCTTCAAAGGATCTTACCCCTGGCTGAAGGGTTCAGTAGTATTAAACTATTTAGGCCAAGATGTCAGTGACAGGGCAGACAGGGGATTTCTTCTAAAACCTCGTGGCATACTCCTCCTGCTCCCCTCTCCTGAACTTGCTATTCCTACAAGTTCACTCACAGTGTCCAAACCAGAACAGATTATCAGAAACACACCAAACAAATGTTAAATTGCAAGAGTAAAATAATTTTACAATTTAATTGAAAGCAGATCACTGTATTACAGAAAAGACTAAGTGCTAGCAATCTTCAAAGAGTCAGCTAATTTTACTGCACAAAAATTAATATTAATTTTGCACTTAAATTTTATCATCCAGATCATCCTTGGAAATTTAAAGCACTCCTCCAACCCCCTTTATGCTCTTAGATTTATGCAAGAAGATATAACCTTGTGCATAGGCTTTGAGAGTTGCAAAATTTTCATTATACGGTAGCCATATCTCAGGCAATCATAAAATATGCAGATTATGTTAATCAATTATAGTCAATTCTGCTTAATGTCACCATCAGTTTACCACAATATTTCCCTCTATGAAAAGCCTTTTCCCAGGAAACACTGTAACCTGCTTCTGGCTGAAAATGAAGCATTGCATTTGTTTTCCAGTTCTTTAGTGCTTTAGCACCTGTGGTCTCCCTTGTTGCTCATTTTCAATACCAGTAGAAATGAACATAAAATTGAACAGCAGCCCTGTTTATGGCAGACTTTTTCCATAGCTTTGAGACAAAAGATGAGGGTATTTTTATTGCTGTATGAGTATCCTCAAATGTTCTGTCTCACATTAAGTGCTGAAAAAAACACATTTTCTTCCCTTTCTTTCCTTCTAAATTGAAAGAAGGGTAAAATAAAAATAAATCCTAAATCAGGAGTACATGCAGCATAGAAACTGAGCAGAGCTTTGGCTCTGAACAGACTTGGCTTCTTGTGCTATATTTTCCATCTGAATATTGTTGTTTGTTTGTTTTTTTCATTGAAACTCTGCAAAGAACAAATGACTCAAGTTCTTTGAGGGCATAATTACACTCCCCAGGCTGTGCTAAACCCCATGTCTTTTTGAGGTGCTGGAGCTGAGACAAGGTCCCAGTCTGAAAGAATTGTTATGGGACATCTGGACAATTATTTCAGTTCCCTGAGTAGTATTAATTTACCATAACTTAGATGTCCAAAAGTTAGATATTTAAGCCTAAATGAGTCATGTGGAGCTCTCAATGAAAAGAAACAGAGGCTCTCATAGGGTGACTCATCTTAAGCTGAGGATGGTATTCAACGTAATTTGGAAGTTTAGGTGATTAAATCAGTTTAAGGATCTAAATATCATCTTGGATTTGCCGAAACAGCGTTAAATAAAGAAGTAATCAAGGAAAAATTGGCAACTCTAAAAATGTAAACAATAGGCCTAGAATCAGTTGGATTACCTTATAAAAATTAGTAGCATGAGGGGGAAAATAAAGTACTGGATCCATGCTGGACAAATATATCAAGTGCTAGGCATCATTTTTCTAACTGGCTGAAGGATTACAGACATCAGTTTATCTGTAGAAAGATAACAGAACTAGCATGAATCAGGAACATTGCCTATATCAACTTTATCCTTTAAACACACATTTAAGAGTTACCTGTTGGGCAAGCTGGATGAAAATGTCACTGTATTACAAGTGACTTAGATATTCCATAACTGATGCCACAGAGAGCAAACAAGCAGGTAGAAACTTAAGCGACGATGCAAGTCATGGTTGAGATGTTATCATTGCTGCGTGGTGTGATTTTCATTCCACTCAAGAAGAGTCAGTGATTGCAAAAGCAATACTGGGCAACAGATCCCAGTATGATTTAAGAGAGATGATATATCTACCTATGAGAAATTCAATTTGGTTTAGTTTCATTTTATGTAAGTTACAGAGGATTTGGCAACCATGGACTTTCCCAGCAGAAAAGCCATGCAGAATTTGGGCTTTGGCCTTTCTCCTGGGACCTGTGGGAATCGTGTTGCACAACAATACCTGTTTATATTGAACTTCTCTCAGCTGTGGTTTACCAGTTATAGACTTTCACCACCAGGGAATCCATCACAAAAGGACAAGTTCTGCCTCTCTGCATTCCAGTGTCACAGTGGACATCACGTTGCATTACTGCAGGGACCTGTGATATACAGAGTAGGCTGGTAAAGCACTTGAGGTGCCTCTACAGTAACCAGAGTATGATGTCTGCCCTAGCAGGATTTCTTGATCCCCTGGCTGTGCTTGGGGTCTGCTGCCCGACTTGGTCACCTACTTACAGGTCTTGCACTGTCCCTTCCTATATCCTTGCTGCCTGCCACCTGAGGGTGCAAAACCCTCATCCAACACCGGACTGCATGTGTGTTTCCTTGGCAAGTTTTTCACAGAATCACAGAATGTTTAGGTTGGAAGAGACCCCCAAGATCATCCAGTCCAACCTTTGACTAACACCACAGTCAACTACTAAACCATGTCCTTAAGGACCAGGTCCAAAAGTCTTTTAAATGCCTCCAGGAATGGTGACTTCACCACTGTCCTGGGCAAGCCATCCCAGTGCCTGACATTGCTTTTCCTCCATACCCCACAGAAAGCATTCCATTAGCTGGGGACTGACTTACCTTCCTTCCTCCATTTGTAGAGAAAGGGAGGTTTTTTTGTTTCATTTTGACCTTTTTTGTTTGTTTTTGTTTTGTTTGTTTTATGCTTGGTTGGTTTGTTTTTTTGTTGTTGTTTTGGGGTTTGTTTTTTTTTTTTGTGTGTGTGTGTTTTCTGTTTGTTTGGGTTTTTTTGTTTTTTTATTGAATGTTGCTTTTAGAGCACTATGTCACAGTAGCTCTGTGAATCTCATCATGCCAGAGGGTGTTTCTGTACTAGAAATGTTCTGGGGCAAAGATATATTCTCATTAACCATTTCTGCTGTGCTTGCAGACTGCTTTTGCCTGCCCACACAGGCAGCACAGCTGGTGAGCACCCACTGAAACAGTCAGGAGGGGGGAAGGAGCACCTCCCTCTGTGGCATGGAGACCCTGTCAGTCCACTGCCTACCACTCCTCTAAGCCCCTCTCATGCTGGTTTTCAATCTTTCTGCCACTGTCTCCTCAGACACATGGAGGGTGACAAATGAGATGAACTGTCATGTTCATCACAGAGACAGAGAGATGACTGTTTTGTGTCTGTGGAAATGCAGATCAACAGCCATAGCAGACTGCTGTGCAGGAAGAGAAATTAAATGACACTTTTGGGTGGATAATATGGAAAATAAATGTAACCAACCATCTGCCTATAATGCAGTATTGGTCCCAGACTATGTGAATGACAGCTTCAGACTGTCAGCTGAACTAAAGCCCCCAAATTATTTGGTTTGTGCTTAGTTCTGTGCTTAGGAATTGCTCTTCTTTCATTCCTACAGTTGGAATCTATTTGACTAAGTGTTGCTATCCATCTCCTGTCACGCAGAATAGGAGATGATGACACAGGACTCCAGACAACATGTGGGAAGAGGTTAATAAAACAGAATTTCTTAACTAAGATCCCCCTTAGCTTTTCTTTCCACAGAAAACAGAAAAGGCTATTTTATTTTTCACATTATGCAACTAAGATATCAATAGCTGGACAGATGCTCACAATAGTAGGAATACAGTGGGTTTACCTGCAAAGTTCAGACTCATTTTACCTAAATCAGCACATGCTATTGAAATACTTGTAAGTTTGAAGCCCAACATGCTTTCCTTCTGCTTACCTTCTGAAGCCATAGAGGTAGTACCGATATGTTAAGAGGCTGAGAAACTCTGACAATGGAGCATAAATTTTATTAAATAATTGCAGAGCCAGATAATGCTACCACTATTGCTACAAAATCTAGTGCATGTTATTGCATAATTTCTGAAGAAAAAAAAAAAAGCAACAAAAAACCAAAACCAAAACAAACAACAACAACAACAAAAAAAAAACAACACAAAAAACAAACAAGGAAAAAGATGTTGAGTTGGAAATACTGTCAGCAGGCTGAACAGTAGAAACAGACTGGCTGTCTGCCAGACCCAGCTAGTCCAACAGTTCAAACCCAGCCAGTTCCAAACATCAACAGCTAGGAATCCCTGAGGTTCTGCAGAGCCAAAGGAAGCTTTTGATTACATGTTGATGTGATGCCTTGGTTGAGTGTTAATTTGTGAGCATACAGCACTTATGGGGTTCTATTGCTATAAAGGGCTATGCATTCGCCTTAAATCTGGAGGAATTTCCTTTGTCTTATAGCATCCCTTGCAGTAAACAAAATAGTCTACTATAAACCACAAATGCTGTCCAAACTGAAAGCACGGTTTTGAGCATCATTTACTTGCAGGCCAAAGCACAAAGGGTCAGGGCAAAACCAATGCCCAGTATGAAATAAATCATCCCATTTACCAGTGCACGAGGCCTGTGACTGCTGACTAGTTTTGTAATCTATCCATGCCATCTTTTGAATCAGCAACCCACTGTTTCTATCACTTTTTGAATCTAAGCACAGCATGCAAGTGTTCTAATTCATATGTGGTCTTCTGCACTGGAAAATCAAAATATTCTGGTTTTGGATTTGAAAACCTGCATTCTCTAAGTGTACAACACTTTTTGTCAGCACTGTGGAATCTGAATGATCAATGAATGGTTTACACACAGCAGTCTCCTTTAGTGTTCCAGTATAGTTCATAACAATGCACACCTAGATAGCATTATGGGGTTTTTTCTTGCTTATTTTCAGTAGACTGCTTTGTGTTTTATTTTTATTTAAATTCATTCCTTCTACCCAGATGGGTCAAAAATATTTGCAAACATACGCTTTGGGGAATCTTTATAGCTGCTTCCCCAGAGTGTTCATAAAGAAACAAGTGACTTGGAAAGAGAATCCTTCTGTTCTCTCTTCACAGAAATTCAGCTTTCATTAGCAGGAGAAAAAGAGATAGAGGGCTAGAAGGAAAAGGTTTATAAAACATTATGCAGTAATGAAGGCCAAAAATAATAGCTTTCTCTTTTTTGGTACATTGTTACTTAGGTTTGTATAGGTTTCCTGAAGGCCTGTAAGATCTTCACTGTTGATTTTCTGCTACTTGTGTATTGGAAAAGGGATCTGACTGTGCTCCGTGTAATGGACAGTGATGATTTTTGAGGACAGCACCAGATTTTCTCCAATATATTTTTTTTTCCTTTGAGGAGATAACTGCATCTACTTCACTGATGCTCAGTATCAGAATTTACTCTCTTCTGCTCTTGTTTCTGACAAACTGAAAACCCTAAGACTTGACCAGGCACAGGTAGTGCAGTGCTGTTTTGCTGACCATTGGCTGTTACAGAGCAGGAAACCTGGTGTCCACAGCAGCAGCATGGCAGAGCCTCTGTGGCAGCCTTGGAGAGCTAGTTGGAGATCAAAACAGGGATGGAAAAACATCTGCCATCAGTAGTACTGCCAACAAAACTTGGTAGCGTTTCTATGCGAGTTGTTCAACAAAATATAGCCTGTGCTGGCTACAGATTACACTTGCCAGTGCCCATATCTTCTACCATTGGCTACTGGATCTGGTGGGCATGCTTGACATCACTCATCTGGGCTAAATAAGCAAACTTGCAATTACCACAATGACTAATGAGAAGATAAAACCAGCAGACATACAAGACTCCTGAATGGGAAATGAAACAATCCAGTGTGTTTGTTTCATGCAAACCAGCAGAGAATGCAGGACCCAGTACCCATTTGGCTGCAGCTAGAGGTCTATTTGCCTTCAGGAAAAAGAAAAAGAGTTGAGACAAAGTAGCCATGTGAAAATCTTCATAGGAGGAAGCTACAAGAGGTCCTATTTGGAGGTTGGATATTTAAAGGAAAGTTTTAGTTCCTGAAGAAAACTGCCTATTTGGTATTTTCTGTTATGTTCAGGTGAAGGGGCTGTGGCACAGATTTTCTGTGAACACACTTATTTCTTCCTCTAAAAGAAGCAGGGAGGGAGGCCCAGTATTACCTAACCAAGGGGCACCAGTAGCAAGGCCTAAAAGTACTAGGGGAGTTTTTCTCATTGCTGTTGGTGCAAGGCTGGGCATTAAAAGATGAGTTTAAGAAACAGCCACAGAATATTCATAAAGAGTTATATAGTATCAATTAACAGTTTGACTCACTTATGACTTTAAAAGTGTTAGAAGCCTTTTTTTACTTTCTATTTGAATAGGTGCTTCACTGGTTGGCTTCTGAACACAACTGAAATAATTAGAAATAAAAAGAAACTTCCAGAATGACCAGAAGGGACAACTCAAGAGTTCATATCCACCAACTGAGTGGAGCTGGAATGTTGCTTTTTGAAAAAAAAAACCCAACAAAAAAACCCAAACAAAACCCAAACAATCCCACAACCACAATCAGTCTTTCTCTCTTTTATTTTATCTCTCTCATGGCACATCTTCCAGAACAACTGAAGATATGCAGAAAAAATCCTTTCCTGCCTTACTCTGCAATGTTCCTCAATCATGTCTTTCTTCCAGTTTCTGGGTACATAACTTTTCTAAAAATGCACAACTGCAAATTTGTTCTGCAAAGTCAAATCAAATCCATACTTCTCAAAAGCCACTATTCTTTTTCATTTAGGGAGGTACTTATTCCTCCAAAGATTGCACAGCATATAAAACTCAGCTGGATGTAAGTATCAGTTGTGAAACCCCACAGTACCATGACCCATCCATTCCTATACTGAGAAGAGAAAAATACAGAACAAATCAGGTTATCTTCATTTTCCTTTGGAGGCCCATCCTGCATTCTCCATTGATAATATATACACCTCAGGCTCCTGAATTAAGTGCCTCCAATTTTCTTGCTGTGACTGCATGACTACTTTTCAAAAAATAAACCATGGTATGCTCCTTAAAGCACATGATCTGAAAATGGACTTACACTGTCTCTACCAATTTAGACTGTCTGGGAGAAAAGAGTGAGATTAAGGAGTGAGAGGAAAGTGCCTCCATTAGAACAATTTAGGCAATTGGCAATGTCTACTCTGTGGCTGTGAACTGGATATGAATTAGTAAAAACATTTAGGATACTGAGTGATAAAAGAGTTGTGCTTCAGGTTCTGCCACAGCTTGAATTGCTTCATTTTGAATATGCCACTTTTGCTAAGGTTTAATCTAATGAAAAAAAGATTTGTAAACCAAAAAGATCTAAATACAGAGGAAACAGAGAAATCACAAAGGCCAGAAGCAAAATGTACTATATCCTCTTAATTATTCACTGACACAGCAGCTGCAGGGCTCAGAATCACAGTGCTTAATGTATTAAATGCTCTTTTGGCCAGTGTCTGAAAGCACCTGTATATTCTATTGCAGGACTAAAAGGACTTATGCAATGCTTTACTAGGCATAGGTAGATGAGTACACTTTTCTCCCCACCCAAATCTCCTTTTCAATAGGCATTGCATCTCTGAAAGCACATTTACAAAATGAACTCAACACAAAAGCTAAACTGCAAGTGGCTCCAGATAATATAAATGTCAAGACTCAGTTCTGAAAAAAAATACATAATATTTTACTGGATGTAGCTAATTAATAAATTTATAGCTTAGAAATATTGGAACTCCCATCAACATTATGGATTGTTAAATTGGACTTGATGGTTGGTTTCCAACAGTGACAATTCTGTGATTCTGTGAAATCTAATATTTTGTATTTTATTCCGAAGTTCTAAATATTTACTACTGTACCCCATGTAAATAATAATGTAATGAAAAATAAACATTTTTATTTAGACACTTTTGTAATTTCTTTGGCACGCGTACTTAGCCTTTTCCTTTTATTCTTGGAAAATGTTTTGTGTGCAAGTGTTGATATAATATGGCTTGATGTTTCTAAGCCAAACAATAAATGAAATGAGCTGTTCATTGGACTCTTTATCATGAATTTTGTTCATTATGAAGCAAGACATACTGAACAAAAACATTCCTTGAAAACAGCTGCTGCAGCCAATGCAGCATACATGAGCTGGAATAGGTACAAAGACAAATGACTAGGGTGTTGAGAAGCATCAGGACTGTATTAGGAGAGAATATTAAAATAGCCTGTACTTTTTTTCTAGTCAAAGCCAAGAGTTAGCAAAGATATATATAAGAAAAAATTAGTATTGAAGATGGAAAATAAATTTTGAGGACTAAATTTCTAAATACCAGAGACTATTTTTATCTGAAGACAGTCTTCAGATGCCAGTAATGGGAAAAAAAATCTTACAATGAGTTTAATCAGGTTATTAAAATGGCTGTATAATATTATCACAGACAAAGCAGGTCCCCTTCCAGAGCAACATCTGATGAGACTTGTTGTGCTCAGTCTTAACTTCATCTTTCTTTGGGTTAGCACTTCAGCTTTAAACATATGCTGAAGCATCACTGATTTCCTGGAACACTTACAGTCTCTATTTCCTAACAGGACATTCAGACAGTCAGTATTTGGAGCTTCAGGCTAATGAATAACTGCTGTACCCTTTCTTGTAGAAGCAGCACATTGCCAGAGTGCTGTTAAGTAACCTGGTTACTGTTACTGACATGTGAACTGCTTAAATAGGAAATACCTTGTTGGGAGAAGAATAAATATAATAGTTTGGTTTTAATTTTTCCAAAATATTTGCATTTTTCCCCTCCTCTATTTGCATTTTGTCCAAAATACATGAAATAGTGCTAAATTTCTTTTCACCGTGCAATTTCCCATCAGCTCAAAGGAAAGAGCAAAATGGGTGGTACTGCAGCAATAATATAAAGACACATACATGGAGTAAAGTGGAGAATGAGAATCTCTACTAGGATATTATGATTGATGCACATAATTTTAAAATTTAATATCAATATTAGAATCAAATTCTCTCTAAGTACTTCACCAAAACATAATTAACATACAGACACAGGCACAACTGTATAATTAATCTGCACTCTGTGGAGTACAGGACCACCAAGGGTCCCTTGGTCACCCTCTCCTCCTCCAGATTGCTTCTTGCCTGGGAATTTTACTGGGCCAGCTTCCCTGTGATGCCAAATGTAATGCCCACAGCTTGAGAACCCACTTCATGGCTCATGCAGAATACTACTGACTTGACAGGAAGGGATGGACAGACACTGTTCAGCTTGCAGCCAGTGTACACCTGAGTAGCACACCCATCCTGCACCATGGTTCACAGTGGTTCACTCTGCTTCTTTGGCATTGGTAGTGATTAGAGGTGTGCTATGATTTTAAGTGTGCCTCGATGATCAAACCACTGTACAGCTTAGTCTCACATCTGATTCCCAATGCATCTGTAAAACCTTTACACTGAACATAAAGTGGACATAACAGGCATTTCAACAGATTATTAGAAATAATGCACATGACACTTAGTGCTATGGCAAAATGTGATTTTGCACCATTAGTTTTGCTACTGAATTTTTCAAGCCATAGAAGTATAGAATGGTTTGGGTTGGAAGGGAATTTAAAGATCATCTAGTTACAACTTCCCTTGCCATGAGCAGGGACACCTTATACTATACCAGGTTGCTCAAAAATCCTATCTAAAATTGCTGTGAACACTTAGAGGAAGGGGGCATCCCCAACCTCCATGCACAACTTGTGCCAGTGTCTCATCACCCTCACAGGGAATTTCTTCCTTAAACCTAATCTAAATATATTCTCTTCCAGCCATTACCCCCTGTCCTACCACATGTCCTCATAATAAGTCCCCTCCCCAGCTTTCTTGTAAGTCTCCCTTATCTACTGGAAGGCCATCATGGACATCATTGTTTTCTGTGTTCCTAGTTACACAAAGCTGACAGCTTTCTGGTATTAAAAAATGGCTCTTTCATTTAGAAGATCACAGCAATTACTAAATTATCAAGATGAACTATTATACTCCTATTTTATGTAGCGTGATAGCATATATAAAGTAAAATAAGTCCTCTTCTGTATCCTACAAAATTATTCAAGGTCATTGTCTTTCTTATCCAACTATTTAATGTTGCTACTTTTTTAAGTTATTTTTTTCTAATCAACAGGCTGAGAAAACAGGCTACCCTCCAGCAATAGCAAACCACAGCTCTGGTTCCATTCAGCTGAGCATCGCCCTGAGGCCTCTTCCTTCCCAGCCACGGGGATCCTACTGAGCCATTTGCTCCTTGGCTAGGTGTCCTGGTTTGAGCCAGAATATAGGTAATTTTCTGTCTTGTCCTTTTGCTCTCAGCTAAGTCTCTTGTAAGTGTCTGTACTTACTGAAATTAACAGCAAGTTTCTCAACCAGTGTCTGCTTCTAGGACTGATAATGCTCAATGTTTATACTTACTGCTAGAGACTGGTGTGCAGAGCCAAGGACACTGCTCAGCTCTGAGGAACATTTTTGCCCTCTGGAAGGAGAAAAGGAGTAAAGAGGTCACACCTGCAGCCCTCCTTTAGGGAGGAATGGACAAGATAAATGACCAAAATTGACCAGAGCATTCCATCCCATGCAAGTCATACTCAGTATAAATTTGAGGGATCAAGAGGGTCAAACCCCTTCCCTTCCTCCTCTTCTTCACCTGTCCCTGTTTGCTTTGGCATCCAGGCAGGATTCCATCCATTCCTCTGCCTGTGGTCCTGATCCATACCAGCCTGAATCTGTGTGTTCCTGCCTCCAGCTCCCGACTGCTGCTGACTCCAGGAATCCAGCCTGGACTTTCCCAGGGCTGCCCTGCAGCCTTGGTGGTGCCATGAGAGTTACTGAGGGAAAGAGTGTGAGGAACATGGTATCATTTTCCTGTATATTTGTATATATTTAGTAATTTTTACTTTTTTTTTTTTCATTACTGTTTCATGAAAGCGGTGTCTGGTTAAGTTTCCAGCCCATAAGTCTCTCTCCCTTACTTTCTCTCCTTTCTTTATCAGGGAGGGGAGGGGGATTAATAGACTGCCTGTTATTCAGTTTAATTGCTGGGCCAGCATTAAACCGTGACACTAGGACAGCTCTACATTTCCCAACCAAGAACATATGAGCTGCTGAGTCTGCTAATGTTGTTCGTCCTTGTTGGTTTTCATCAGCTGTCTAATCACAAAGGGATAATACTAAATAGTGTGAAACAAAAAAATGAAGGTTATAGAGGGTAATTTTATTTCTGCATATGTATGAAGAAAATGTTAAGCACTTAATCAGTATCAAAGCTATACATTTTCATTGCATTTCACTTGCCATCTTAAAAATCCTTTCTTTAGAAAACTCTACTGTCCCCTCTACCTGGTTCTGTAACACTGGCATGAACTGGTAAAAATCTCTGTACTTCTCTGAAAGAAATAAATCAGATCCAAAGATTTCAAATTTGCAGTATCCCAAGAACATGTAATTGGCCATTTACATTTTACAGTTTTTTACAAAGGTTCCTTTCCAGCTGCAGCAGAGGAGCAATGATTCTGTAACTTGCTAGTAAAACAGTGAACTGCAAAATATCCAAGAAAATGTTGTAGTTTTATAAAGAATGACACTTTAAGAAATATCTGTGTATGACCTCAGAATACAGGTTCTGAGCTCAGTTTCTACAACTTCAACAAGTCAGCAGGGCGCTATAGCTGAAACCTCTGCAAAAATTCATCTTAACCAAATCAAATTTTTAATAAAGACAAAAGACCACGGGAAAAAATATTTTGAACTAGAACACTTAATGTGATCATTAATTACATTTTATAGTAACCAACTTAGTGGGAAAAGAAGAAATAATGTCTTCTCTCAATTTTGAAAATTAACACTGCTTTCAGTTAGAAGCAGTACTAAATTAATGTAATGACAACTTACTTCATAACCTGCATTAATATTTTGTAAATGGTGTAAGTCAGCATCTTGCAAAACACTTTGAACAAATTATAGGATATTTGTGCTGCAGAACAAACTGCTATGATGTACAACAATACACAATGTTATGTATCACTGTAAAGCTCCACCATGAGGCAACTTTACTACCTGAACAATCAAGACCTTTCTTTTTTGAAAGTAATTGTAAAAAAAAATAAAAAATAAAAAAGCTTGTGAAGAAAAATGGCAACATGGAAAGGAACACTATTTATCTTTTTCTGTTCTGATGATTCTCAGAGCTCTCATTTGGAGTAAATGCATTGGGTGCTATGCTAGGGATGGCCTCTTTAATGTAGACTCTAATAAACATGTATTATTTTAAATAGAAAAGGATCCATCCTTATCTAAGGAAGTCCATAGAATGACTTTCATTTATAACATATATAAAACCACCTCCTACTAAAAGAAAGTGACAGTGAAACATTCCCAGGTTGTTGAGATTCAGAAATCAGTCAGTAATCAAAACAGAGGAGAAAAGTAAAACAGGCCACAGGACTCAGCACGTGGCACAGATTTAGGACTGTCCACTTCCATCTTTCTGTCCACAGCCTTCTGTCAGGGGGATTACTTTCTCCCAGATATCGCTAGTTTTCTATATTAGGTGTAAAAATCCATCTCACTGGAACAAAGCATGAAGGTAATGATAATGTGTGGAAGATTAATAGAGATGGTAGGCTACCATCCTTAGGGGAAACAAATTGCTGTTGCACAGTTTTTTTGTTGAAAGGTAATGGGAAAATTTTCTGCTTGTATATGGGAGAAATAAAACACAAGTATGCTTTAAAGGCATACACTGCCTAAGAAAACACCATGTAGAACATTATGCTTACATATTTCATTCTTAATGCAAAATGACTTGGAACACTGCTTTAGGTGAACCTGCCTCCAGTAAGGACCTATCTCCATGTCAGGAGAGCTTTCAGGTTTGGTTGGGGATGGTCTGAGAGCTGTCTCTGGGATGAAAGACAGCAAAAAGAGTGGACAACGGCAGACTAGAAAAGTGCTAGAAATACTACAAGGAATAAATTGTAGCATTTTTCATCACAGAGTTACTTCCTATATAGTGAAGCATCAAAGAGAGACCACAGCAATCAGTGCTTTCCAAAAGTACAATTACTCATTAATTTATGTACATTAAGACAACATGTTTGACTTTTTACAGTGTGCTTCCTAAAAATATTTTAATAGAAGAAATGTTATTTGTTTTTTGTTTTTGTTTAGTTTTGTTTAATTTTGTTTTGTTTTAAGAAAATCTGCATTTGGTAATGAAAATGTACAAGTTTCCACAGACCATTGTAGCATTGGGTATAGCCTGGCTAAGGGATCCTTTTTTTTACCAGAGGTTATTAGGAGGAAAGATTATCACTGGCAACTTATTAGAAAGGTAAAACCAGCTTGCAGAACTGCTGAATGCAGCCAGACCTCTGCACTGGAAATTAACATAACAGAGTAATCCTAAAGAGGTTGGTTATTGATCTTCTAACAACTAGTCATGTATCCAATTATAACTTCTCTTTGCACTTTTCTTAACTCACAGGGAGAAGTGTTTTTCTCAGGGCCAGGCACAGACACCAGCACATCCCTCATTGCTCTGAGGAGACAGAAGAAGCTGCAGAAGCATGGAATAATTTCCCACTCAAACAACCCTGCCTGTTATCTTTGCTCCTGGCTTAAGCCATAGAATCCTTTGAGGAGAAAACCTGGAAGGGGTGGTTAGGAAAATAAGTATGACAACAGATTACTCATTGCATCAATCCTCTGTGGTCTTTAAAAACACTCCATAGACCACTTCTGCCCTTTGTCCTTCATTGTTCTTGCACTTTGGGGTCATGGAGGGGAAGTGCCATGGACTTGGCACAGCTGCTGTGTCTCACAGTGTTGGATATCTCAAAAACCTCCCAATAAGTGAAAGAAGGCAGCCCCAGTCCGAATCCCTTCTCCTCCCTGACGACAACAAGGTGAGTTTGTAACACTTCATGGGAAAATCTGATAAAGTGCAGACATGGCTGAGGTAGGTTTAGATACTAAGTTGGATACAATGCCACACTTGCAAAAGTGGACTGTAGAAACACAAACAAGAAAAGTCTCCTTACTACCCATACTACAGCATACTGGGTGGGCTTATGAACTCAGGGCTCTATCAGCTGAAACCTCATTTCATGATGCTATTTTCCAGAAGAGAAATGCCATTAAATTTTTGTTGAGACTTTCTTCTTCCCTTTGAGAAGTGAATGAATCCATTCTTGAAAGGCTGTGAAATGAATACTCCTTTTTTTCTTAAATGCAAAACCTAACTGCTTTCTAAGCACTTTGGAAAACCTGGTATGTTAACTGCTGAGAAATTTAAATACTTAAAGGATAAAAAAAAAGTGTTTAAATGGCTAAGCTTTCTTAAGTGGTTTCTTAAATTGCCTGGAAGCCATCTGATCAGTAGAAGTGCAAGAAAAAATGCAAAAACATCCGAAGCTGCACAAGCAATAATTAATGCAATCCCATATGCAGCAATTTTCAACACAATTATGATGACCCTGGATTCACTGAGAACAGATTGGACAAAGGAAAAACCTCCTTTAGGCACCACAAGTCTTAACATCTTTCAGTTTTCTAGAAACGTTCAAAAGAAAGATAAAAAATTACCATTCTTGTCTGAAGTAAAATAAAATAAAATAAAAATTAGACCTCATTGCTCATAATGAGTTGCATAACAAGGATATTTACATGGCAACAATGTCACAGATTTTGGTTTGAAAAGTCTCTAATTTATGGGCATGGAAAAGAGCTGTGTAAATAATCTGTAATGAGGATTTAGTTTGCTGAATTTTGACCTTTGCTTTTTCCTCCCATAGTACCTAGCAGCAGACTCCTTGATGCCAGTGCCTTTTACATGAGATTAGCTGGTGATCTGAATTTCTCTGGTGTTTATTGACCACGCTATTTATTCAATAATGTTATTTCACCTCCCTGACTGGATAAGCATTTTAGGCACTGGAAATTAGCAAAACTGGACTACCGAGAGTATTTCTGGATGTGAATCTAAAATTTCCTAGTAAAACCTGATTTTTCAAATACTAAAGCAACTCGAAATGAATACAGAAGCCTGATTAAATCATCCTGTGCCAGTACCCGTGGTTCACTCTTTAAATAAATATCCAGCCTACCTTTCCTAGCACCTTGTACCCTCATTCTCTAAATTCATGTACTCTCAGAAAGACATCAAAAACCTGAATTTCCCTTGATATACCTGAAGTGCCATCTGCTTTCTGGAAATTAGGTGAACTTGGCCCACAGTCATTCATTCTTCTCATTTTATTGTTATTTTCTAACTAGTTGCTTCTAAAAGGTCACTTATTTTTACATCACACGAACATTCTTACCACACCCATTTCTAGGCTCATGAATCTCTATTTCTCATCCGCACAGATCTTGGTCTTAATGAAATCAAAATTGCCTTGACTATGTAATGTGAATGTTACAGATTACACAAGGGGAGCAACAGAACAGGCACAGCACTGCAATGGACAGGTCAATGTGCCTGTCAGATGACCTGTGGGATAGAAGAAGATGATGGAGCTCAAGTCCACCTGGCAGATTTGCATTAGAAGAAAACTGATGAGCAGAGTGAAAACAAAACCCAGAATCTTCTGACCTATGTGTGTCTATGGCTTTCTCCAAAGTCATCCCTTTATTACAACACATTACAAACCACCAAAAAAGGAGGGTCCAAAGAGCACACCTCAGTCTTTCCTATGGCCTTACACCATGGCTGTAGAAATGTGGCATGTCAAACCCCTTTGCAATATAAATACTAAGTATTGTGGCATGAAATTTTTCCCCAGACAGAAATACATCTCAGTATATGGCAACATTAAAAATATCACCACTGTTTAGAAGAAATGGCAGAAATCCACAAGGACAATTACTCAGATGAATATTCTGACATGCTGGAGAAATGTAATGATTTTATCCATATCACCCAAACTGGAAAGATAGTATATCTGATGCATGCACGAGCAGAAGAACCATTCAAAACTAAAGCAAGCACAAAAATGTTTAATTCACAAGAATGATTTATCTGCTATGCTTCCAAGCAAGTGCCATGAAAATTTTCTTGACTGGGTGTTCTTTGATAGCTCTTTTCTATTTTTCCACCTATGCAAAAATAGATTAATTAAGCATTTTGTAACAACTTACAAGTTTCTAGAATGAGTGTGGCCAGGAATTGGTCGATATTTTCTGTCTATTGAGAAACTGAAACCCAAAGAATAGGAGAGCTCATGAGTGAGACAGACCTGGGTCAGGAGCTAACACTTCTGACAGGGCTTTGACATTTATTTTTTCTTATGGTTTTGTGAAACAGTGACTCAAAACTACTGAACTATGTGACTTCCAGCCATCACCTGCCACATCATTTGCTGGATTTCTGGAATTTTCCAGTGTGATTTTAGCAGCACTGCAGGCAATATGCTGTTGGACTGGCTACCCCTTCCTCACTAAGCAAGCTAGGGCCACTTCCTATGTCTTTGCTGAAACACCAAATTCTTGGAAGAAAACATGGGTTCCCATCTGCAATATAATGCTTTAAAAGGCAATTTCATATACACCAACTTCATCAATGAAAGTACAAACTCTGTAAAGTGTGTGGAGCTGTCTTTTCTCACACACCCTTTGATGACAGCCCCCTTGGGCCAAGAAAAGAAGCAATGGTGGAAGAACAATGCAACGACTGCTGCCAATCCCCAGTGAGAGCTATGTCTGAATTAGCTGACATCACACTTATCAATACACAAGTTTTGCTAATAAGAATACTGCGTGCATGGGAAAAACATTAAGCTGTGCTTCCTAGCACTGGTGGAGTTCTCCATAGCATCCTCTTTATGAGGCTCACTCTGGAAACCAACATGGACAGCTTGAGAGGCCTTGGCACTATGCCTGTCCTTCAAAGCCCCAGGCTGCCAGAGCCCAGTGATTAGAGAACAGAAGAGGGCTTTCAAGCATAACAAGAAAGGACACAGCAAGTAAGAGAACTGCTGTGTACACAGTAGCAACGCTGGTGGGCTGAAATGAATACTACCGAATAGCTGGCAAAATGTTTAGGAGACTCAAAAGTTCAGTCTAGCAGAAAATCTGGGAATTGAAAACACTTGAGAAACTGCAGAACCAGATATTAAAGCAACACTGTTTAAACATTCACAGATGATGAAACTGGTATTCATAAGTAGACATCAGATGTATAAGGATTTCAAAATTCAGTGTTATGTTCCAGCTAAACTGTCTCTGGGTTAGAACATTGTATGGAACAAAGATATACCCATGAAACAGCAAGCAGGCAAAACATAAAATCTAGCCAGAAAAAATTCAGAAGAATTAAAAAAAAAAAAGGAGTAGTCTGAAGAGTAATATTAATCCCCTCAATTTTGAAGAAACATCTGGTCCTGAACCACACCCACATGCCACAAGCTGTATTACAGATGTGACTGGTAGCTATCCAGGCAATAGGAGGCACATAACACAGTGTGTGCCAGGTCACACTAGTGGACTTCTGAAATTTCACAAACATTAAGGGTGGGAAGCAAGCATGTGCTAAGGTCCATGCTCACACAGAGCAGTTAAAATACTCTAAGGTACTTCAAAGGGCACTAGACACCCATGTTTAAGTAAATCAATACTCAACACTGTTCAAGAAGTCTGAAGAGCAATTCAGCTTGCCTTCAAGTAAGACACCTGTATCTAACCAGATGAAGAGATCTTCGCACCTCAGTGATAGTGCAAAATCTGCACTGGTTTCAACAGGATTTTACACACTTTGTTTTCACGTAGCTACCTACATTTATGTACCTGAATCTGAAGCTGTATTCACTCACAAAATTGATTTAGCTGAGATGATGAAAGTTTTGTGTGGTCAGTGGCAGTGCAGAAGATGGGCTGGTGTAAGTAGAGCAGAAACCTAACATTAAAATTGCCAGAGCTTGCATAGCCTTGGCATGTAAAGGGATGTTTATTTCTTCTCAAATCAGACACTGTTCAGTAGACAGGAGGTTTTTTGTTTGTTTGATTTTTGGTTTATTGTAGGTTTTTTTGTTTTGCTCTTTTTATGAAACCCAGATGCATTATATAGGGGAACATTTTAAAGTTATTTTAAATCTCTGTTTTCTGCTGTACCATGTCAGACAACACTGTATCTTTACTAAGTAACTTGTTTCTGTGGAGGTTGGTCATGATATTTCTTTCAAAAGTTTATCTCTGACAAATGAAGTTATTAAGAAGATGATTATTTTCCATTTTCAGAAACAATTTTGGTTTCAGAGTTTACATACAAATTCAAAAGACAATTACATGCTATTCTGCAGAATATTTTATACCTCATTGCAATTTGCATATCCTCCAGAAAAATGTCACTTTACTTTGTATTTCAGCGTTCCCTTTGTATCATGTTGCACAAAATACTTCATGCTGTCATTTTTACAAAAGCTGCTTAGTAAATCCTTATAATCTCAGTCAAAACTAAATTGAAAGGCAGTATTTAAAGTCTGTTCACCTGAATAAGAAATCTGCCAGAAACACAACCATGACATCCCTAAAAAGAACACACCGACTGGTTTTGAAATTGTATTCATATTCATAATACTTTGGAACAACAGAAAAAATATAAGCCAGTGAAATTTTTGGAGCTTAAGGTGAAAACTTTATGCTCTTACTATCCTTCAGGACAAACACTCAGGCTGGATGTTCCCAGTCAATGCTTCCAGCCCAGACATCTTTACGTCTGCTCAAATTAGGTCTGCATTTATATCATACCATTAGATACTCACACAATCACAGAATGGGTTGGAAGGGACCTTCAGATATAATCTAACCCAACCCTCCTGCCGTAGACAGGATGATCTCTCACTAGATCAGGTTGCTCCCATCCCCATCCAACCTGAACTTGAACACTTTCAGTGATGAGGCATCCACAACTTCTCTGGGCAACCTGCTCCAGTGTCTCACCACCTTCATTGCAAGACATATCTTCCTTATGTCCAAACTAATCTGCTGTTGTTCCATTTAAATGGCCCTCCTCTGGAACCACTCCAACAGGTCCATGACTGTTCAAGACCTCAGAGCTGGATGCAGTAATCCTATTGGTGTCTCACAAGAGTAAAGTAGAGAGGGATCAGCCTGCTGGACATACTTCTTGGTATGCAGCCCAGGGCATGATTGGTTTTCTGGACTCACTGTACAATGATATCATATAATCACTGCAAGGTCAAAGAAGCAGCTTGAGATCATCCTTATGAAAATTTGATGCTGTTTACATCACTGTAGTGCTCACATCACCCAACTTCAGGCATGACCCTTAGCTAAATGAGTAGATATCCCCTGGCTATAGTTAGCTTTTCCTGGAGGATGGCACAATGCAGGAGTTCATCTGTGGGACATAAATAGCAATGCATAGAACCACATCCATTTTACACCTGAACTTTCTCAAACTTCAGAGATGTGCATGCCCTTTGGCTTCTGCAGAATTTAATGTCTGCAGCTCAGGCCCTCACTGGGGGCTGTGCAGGTAAAGAAAGACTAAATATCCTAAGGGTTAGAAATTGTCCAGATATAACAGCATAACCTCCCTGAACTGAGAATAGAGTAACAAGTAAGACAGAAATAAAGTCTTTTATTTGAAAAAAACAAGAAAACCCCAACTCATATGTAAATACCTACAAGCAGCTCAAAGATCCAACTAATGACTATAGCAACCCAGACACCAAAGGCATCAAGACAAAGCAGAAATAATAAACAATATAAAACTATCTCTTTGTGTGTAGTCTGAGCATTTTTGTTTTTATCCCTTGAGATGCCAGAAGCTGTCAGGATAATTTCTAAAATTTCAAAACACTCAGATACACTCCTATCAGCCCAGAAGCACATTCGTCTTCTTAGTGACACTCTACTGTGGCCTATTCAATATGTAATGAATGACTTTTCTATATTTAAAATTAAAATGAGAGCATACATCAAGAATTATTCACAAAGGAAAAAACTATCACAAATATAATACAGTGTATAAAAGAAGTCCTAGTTTTTCATGCCCAGTAATATCTGAGTCTTAAAGCAATGCCACTTCCTTGAAGCCTATAAACCCTTCTCCTTAACTTATAGAAAATGAAAGAAATAAATCAAATGCAAGATAAAGAAACCCGTTAGACTGGTATCACCAGTCAGGTCTTTGTTTCAACTCTTACCTAAACATTTTTTTTCTGGTACCAGTAATCTCTTCTAATATTGCCTGCAATACTGCTGCCATACTTTCAGTCCCATGCATACAACCTATTCTAATTCCAAATTTTTTCTAATGACAAAATAATGCAACAAGAAATCTTTGCACATACAGCTTAGCGAAATTTAATTAGGAATGCTGAATGGAAAAGCATAACATGCTTCTCTGATGGCTAATGTATTGTAAAGAAGCATTTGATCACACTTCCATGTGATAGAAAGGAATTCCGTCCTCGATTATATTCACTTTTTCAATTATCCAGGAATATTATTTGCCCTTAATTCTCCCCTCATAATTTTCTAAACCACTGAATACTATAGAGTCAAGAAATAATGCTAGGTGAGTTAATAATTGATTGTAGTATAATTCCTAGATTTCATTGCTGTGCTACAAATAACACAATACAAAATGTGCAAAATTGCCCTCACTGCTTTGTAATACAAGCAACTTTTATAGCTAAGCCATGAAGAAGACTTGTTTGAAGCAAAAGTCCACGTACCAAATAGCCTGGTATATGATATACCATAAGTTTGTTCTCACTGACGTCCACATGAAAAATTAACTTTTCACAGAAGGCTTTAATGCTTGCATTCTTAAGCCACATATGTTAAATCATTTTATCTGTTTATTATTCTAGACTGTCTCCTTCATCAATAAATTGCCAGAATACATCTGAAATATATTTCTGCATAATTAGGCCAAATAATTAGGCAAAAATTCATGTAATTGGGATTATGACTGACACTTTATTCACTTTAGCTGAAATTCTAGATATGAGCTCCTGTTCACATGTGAAAAGTTTAAAACTGAATGCAGATCTCTAATTACTTGACATTATATTAACTATTTCAATACACATTCTTCTGTTTTAGTATATGTTCATCAATTCCTTTGGAATTCTTTCATGCATTTAAAACAGACAGCTGTGCTTGATCTCCCCTGCTTTCTGTCCTAGTCACACTGTAGGTTTTGTTGTTTGGTTAGTTGATTCTTATTTTGAAATTTTCACAAGTGTTTACAGAATGGTATATATTCTCTACTGTGAAAGGATAGTTTATAAACTGCTGCTTTGTATGGCTATCTGAATTGAAACACCCATTAAATATTTTCTGTGAGTTCAGATAAACATAGGAGTATTATATTGCAGTCTTATGTTCTCAAGCTGTAGGGGCATAACAAATATGAAAGACTAATTCTACCCTAAAATGCTGAAGAAAGTGGCTTCTTAGAAGAAATGCATTGGCATACACTTTTTTATTTCTAGAATTTGGAACAGTACTGGCTTCTTCAGAGTGAAACAGGAATTTTGAATAGTCTCACTCCCTCGAGCACTATCCAGAACAGGCAGCATCCATCTGATGTCCTTTAGTTCCAAAAAATTCAGATGTGGAGCCCGAACTAGTTAAAAGGCAGAGAAGACAGAGGGATTCATCCCATATATCTACAGGATGTAGATGTCGAAAGAGGGAACAGATTGTCATAGGGGTGTGGCTGACATTCACTACAGAAAGCAACTACAGAGTAACCTGCATTAGAGACCTAAAGAGAAGAATCTCTCTCCCTGTGTACATTCTGTGATGTTCAGAAGAGAGGGTTCACAAGAAGAGAGGATTCACCCATCTTTTTTTGTGTGGTAGTGCTGGGATGTTGCTGCAGGAAAAGCAGACCACTCAAAACTGGAATATGGAAAAAGTAAAAAAATTCTCCTAAAAAAATACTTGGTGCATGTAATAAGCATTATCTATCTACATTATTAACCAAAGTCTGTATATAATCTAGCTAGCACAGAGCCAATAATGTGAGACACAATTTTGTTCCCTGTGATAGCTACCTGCATCATGGGAGGAGAAAGCAAATTTGCAGTTTCATTACAGTGTTCTACTCATGTAATAAAAAAGAGGAAAGAGAAAATGGCAGAAACCAGACAAAACTAAAGGTAGATATTCCCAGTACAGGAACTGTAAAAGATAGAGACTTGTCTGATTCTCAGGAAAAATATCTGGAGTCTGGATCATCAAGGGGACATAAACAAATATTTTGTCTCGGAGGCTCAATATCGTATCATTTTTTACCATGGACTTGCTAGCACCATGATTAAATCTCCTACTTAAAAGCAGTAAAGAAAAACCTTCCTATATTTCATTGTGTGACAATTGCAAGAGATTCATTTCTGTGAAGCGTGTTTTAAAAATTGCAGCTAAATTTTGGAAAGAAGAAACTAAAATATTAGTTCTGTTTGCAACAGTGACACCAGTTGGCCTTGAAACAGTAAAACAGGACTAATAATTTATTGTCAAACTATTCAGGAGTACATATTTGTTACATCATTTAAAGAAATGTGAAACATTATTTTTGATCTTACACAAGTATCTATGGATCAAGTCTCTTATTAGCCAAAGACTCAATGACAGTGTTAGACCAGGGCCGAGTGTGTGTAATTATGTTTCTAATTAAGGAAGTGAGGCTTGCTGGCCATTCCCTATATCTCCCAACTCTATAAACAGACCTCTGGAGAAGGATTAACAACATAATACAAAGGAAAACATCCCTCTTCTTTCTATCTAATGCCAGATAAACAGCATTTGGTAACAGACTTCCATAATATAACATGAGATGAAGTAGGACCTAGAGAGGAACAGAAAAATAGAGCTGGTTTTCTGTTGTTTTTTTTTTCCTCCACTTCAAAAAACTACTCTTAAGTGAATTCTTCAAATTTTATACATATCCTCTAAATCATTTATCCACTAGAGCACCAAAGAACAAACACACAACATACAGCCATTGACATTCACAGCAAGGGTTTGTAAACACAGGAAGGGAAGACTTGTCTGACAGCTCTAAATTAAGCAAAGCATTTGCAAATCCATGAGCTAAAAAAATCCCAACCATGTTTTTATATCTTCTAAATGCAGTTTATGAGATCAGGTTCTTATGTTAAGTTCCAAGGTTACTTCTAGAGTCTTAGTCCCAAAGAAAGTTCTCAAATGGAAGGCAAAAGATGAAAGAATATGGGGATCAGGGTAAGGCTTTGTGTGCATACTTTTATCACTAATCACTACCCATCTTTTTAAATAGGTACAAAAAATGGAAAAGAACCTGAAAGCCTTGAGCAAAACCACAAGTGTCCTTAGAAGTGGGATGAGTTCTGCCAAGATAGCAGGTCACTCATCTGAACTCAGAAAATTTTGAATTTAGTGTAGTCACACACAGTGTTCATAAAGAGATTTATAATTATCAATTAATTAATTCTCTGTAGACACCTCTAAAGTAGATGGGCAAGCACTGTTATCCTTTATTGTGGAGAAACCAAGAAAGCCAGAGAAACACAGTGATGAGAACTAAATGAAAGATGTATTTCTCTTGAAACCAAATGCCAGCTCCATATTAGATTGAATTATTGTTCATCAAATAACAGAAATAAGAAAAATAAGGAAAAGAAATGAATAATACCATTTGCAATGTTAATAACATACCTTCTGATTTCATTGCCTATACATGCCCAGAGATCTGCACTCATGACTTTAGCTGTGGTTGATAAAACACAAAGGTAGATCATGCTAAAGTCTTCTTGGGAAGGAGCTGTTGTCAGAGAATATGTAGAATTAAAATGTCTATTTTTTTGAGAAGATGAAAGGAAGGTGGTTTTGCTTGGTTGTTTTGGGTTTTTTTTTGGTTGTTAATATCTTATATATTTTTAAACTTATGTTAAATCTGTACAGATTTTCTTAAAGCTGTTATTGATAAGCCACAAATTATTGCAGATTGTATAAAAACTGTGTCATGATGAAATTATGTTCTAAAGTTATACTGATGTTGGGCAGATAAATGAAAAAGGAATACTACATTACAACATTAATCAATCAGAAAAATAATCCAGAGGCTAATCAATGTCTCTGAATAAGAGAACATTAATCCCTGATGGAAATATTACAAGCAAGATAGTATCTAGATTAGCTATCTAAATTCCACTCACCATCTTTTCCTATTATGTTTATCATGAAATCAAATTTCCGAGGACTCCAGAGCTTCTGCTCCAAGTCTGATTTTTTTTCATTATTCTATTTAATTGTGTGCACTGTAATTTAATTTACTGTAATGCTGCTTCTATTGTGGCAACACAAAGTTCCTTAGAACAGTAGCCCATTAAAGTATATTAACAGTATTTATCATGATCCTCAAGAGTATAGATAATATTATGCATGGAAAACTGGGATTTAACATAATTGTTGCAAACAATTCAAAGCAGTTCTTTTTGCATTTATCTATATGTAAAACAGCAAGAACAATAATTGTAAAACAAAACTCAGCGAGATCAAACCTGTTTCTTATAAAGCCTCATGCCAATAAATAAAATACTTTGGAATATAAATCACTGTTCTGAAAAAGTATAGATGGGAAAAAGCATAGTGTGAAAAGATCTGCAGAGCCACAAATTGCTTTAAGCCATTAAGTTGATTTACTTATAATTTTCTTGTCCTTATTTTATTTATTTTCCTCTCTCTCACACATGAATGTGCTGCTTTTTTCTTCTCGGGCTTATTTTTTTAAAGTAAAAATTAGTGCTGCTTCAAGGGCACTGTTTTTAGTGTCAGGACTCTCTCACTGACTATGCAGTTCAGGTTTGCAAATACCAGGGATGGGAGAAGGGGATCTTCCAGTTAGCAGCCTGGTCTCTCAGCCAAACCTTTTTGGTGAGGTGGGGCACCAGAGTCCCCCTGTTGTCAGTGGGCAGCAACTGAATGGTACCAACAGGCACCACATGATTTTCTGGCGAAGAAATCTGAACGACCTGAAACAAAAAAGAGTTTGGCACAGATCTGGATGTCAAACTCAGACATTTAGGTGTCAAACTGGCACCATTACAGACAGAGCGAGATTGCACCTAAGGTACCTGCCAGCTTGTTTCTCATGCATAATATATGTGTACACAGCTTTGTTTACTTTGCTGGAGTATTTAGAAAAAGTTATGATATTCCATAAACAAAAATTTAAACTGTTTTCAGGTCAAAAATTTACTAAAGTTTTACAAGCTGGCAAAACAGAGAGCATGTTATGTTTCAGTACTTCAAATAATACATTATTTTTCACTATGGGTTATCTTTGGACTTCCCTCATTCTTCTCTCATGACACTTATTTGCCTTGCTGCCTTTAAAGTTTCATGATCCTCCATCACTTTTAACTCAGAAGAGAAAGAATAAACCTGAAGCACCATCTCAATGTTTTGCCTCTCGGAAGCAGCCTAATTTAGCAGAAAGAGACTAATGTGTCCCACCTTTTTAAAAAGAGTAGTACGTCTTACAATTGTCCTGGTCACACCTAAGAAATGCGTAAGTCTCGTTTATCATTGACTGTGAAGGAGGCAACAAAGAATTTCAATATCACCACTCTGTTGAACCAGTAATAAACCAGGGATTTTTCAGCATCTGTTTGATGTCTGATATAATTCTTCTGTAAGGACAATATAATTTCCTGAACTATAAGCCTTAGAGTATGGAATTTTTAGCACAGAGTTAAATTGTCCTCTTGGCTATTCCGTTTTGAAAATGTCATCACTCATTACATGGAAGTATCACATCACTCCATGAATTGAGTTAGCAGGAAATACTTAAAGTGATATATCTGGTTGAATCTCTGCAACCATTCTAAAACATCTCACTCTTTAGACTGGGACTTTGGTCTAAAAATTAATAGAGAAATATCTGGAGATTGTATTTGAATTCCATTTGCTCACTCAGCAAAATACTAGGAGTGATTTATTCCTCTCTCTGGTCATTAGCAAAACAGCCACTGGCTTCAGCAGTACAAGAATTGTACTTATGGGATATTGAGAGTATTAGAGGAAATCTTATAGATTTCCTTAGGAGTCAAAGGAGATCATTCCAATAATTTTTGAATTTCAATTAAGTCACAAACAATTTAATTGCTTAAATGAGTGTCACACTTTTCTGATTGTTTTACCCTAGCTTTGCAGGTAATCAACCTATGAACATTAATTTTTCAGAAGTTATTAATATAGCTCAGAGTTAGAAAGATACGGTAATCTTGATTTTTCTGCCATCTTTGCAATTTAAAATAGAAACTTGTGTTCCAGTTTTCCATGTGATGGTGAAACGTACGTCTTTGTTATATATTACCAAATAATTTATTAAAAAAGCAGCATATCATCGAGGTCAGAGGCTTCAGTTAATTTTCCTTTAATAAGTACATAAGATTGCACAAATTGTTTGATATTTATAGCTTTTCCAAGAAATTACAGGTGAGTAAGTTACAGAATCAACGAAATGGACTGTTTCCAGTATTTACAGCCAAAATTAGTAGTCTCTGAGAGAAAATAAGGCCATGAAGATTTTTTATTTCTTCAGTTTATGAGTTTTCTCTCCTTGGGAATATCCATTGAACTGAACACCAGCACAGCAATCTTTCCTGGTATCGTTTTGTGACTGTTCCCTCAGGGACTGGGCTAAGAGATGGTGAGCAGATAAATATCATGCTTCTGTGAGCCAGCAATTCCTGATGGGTAATTCTTGACTCTGATGTTACACAGGACCTTGCACCAGTGAAAACTAGCTCCAATATTAAGGAACAAAAGCTAACTTGTGGCCTGTGTCCCTTCTCAGTAATCTAATTATATGAAAATAAATGACAGTAATTTGGGCTCTAGGTAAAATCTTACAATACTTGCTTTCACAAGTAACATGTACAAGCCTGAAGGTAGAGACAGTTTGGTTAGTGAGAGACATATATGATTTCTCCAATGGGACAACAAAGATCTATCATATACTCCTACTGTGACCAAGCCAAAGATCCAGAGAAGAACTGGAACCTCACTGGAGAAGTCAACCAATGGCTTCCATAGTCTGATCTTCAGATACAGAAGTCCAGGTCTGAGCTGTCAGGTAATGTAATCTCTAGAGAAGTGATTTTTCTAGAACTTAGGAGACTCAAACAATGTGGAACTCAATGTGACAGAGAAAAGCAGCCACAGTGCCTCATACTCCTGCAGCAAAGAGTAATGTGGGGATTTGACAACCTCGAAGTGTTTTGATCTCCTTCTCTGGTATAAAGGATGGTTCAGTATTGATGTGGGTTTTTTTAACATGAAACTCAAAACAGAGAAAAAGGTGACACATCATGACATTTAGGACATGCAATGGTCTGGAGGCTAATTCAAGTATGTTCTGAGAAGAAAGTTAAGTTTTATATCACAGTGAAAGGAACACTATTGAATAATTTGGTGATAATCAGAGTAATGCTACTTTAACTCTATGCTTAAAATTAAAATTCTGTTGTCTGCTGGGAATTTTGGACCAATCTGTAGAAACATTTAGGAAATGGGTTACGAAACAATCTTGAAACTTGGAAAGCTATTATGCATGGGAATAGGAGTGTTGAATGTTAATTAGTATGGGAATTTCAAACTTGATAAAAGACACACATCCCTAGTCTCCTGTGCAGAAGAAATCAGGAGGATCTAATATAGAACGACCTAAGCTCAACCAAGAACTACAGCTATATGTCACACACACATCTTTCATGCTGTCTTTGTCTCTCTCTACACATATACGTATAGATAAAAAGCTTTCAAAAAGCTTTCCTCAAGCCTAACTCCTCTAAGCAAGGTCAGGATGGTTAAGCCATCCCATCAAAACAAAGGAGAACTGTTCTTAACTTAGAAAGAGCCAGGGGGAAGACTTTCTCTGCAGCAAGATGGGCTTTCTACTTAAATGGATCTAAAACTTAGAGAGGGAAGTCAGAGAAAACCTTCTGAATCTTAAATGACAAACCACCTTCAGAAGGAAAAATCCATACTGCAAGCAAAGAAATAAACTTGCCATCATTGGAAACAAATGGACTTTCCCAAAATGTTATAGAACAAACTGAGTCAAGGCTTACTGTGTTGCAAAAAATTTGAAACTGCATAAATTGAAGGGTATCAGGCAGTTGATCTTTGTAGCCATATTCTAAATTCAAAGTTACTTGTCAATGATATTAGGGAGACACCTGTTAACACAGATAAGCTTTCTGACAGATAAGGGACTATGTATCAGAAGACATCTCATTGCTGAAGGATGCAGACAGGACCAACTGAATACAGGAAAGGGAAGCACCTCTCCCAGCAGGGCCAGTTACTCTGCTTAGTGGTCTCATATTTTTGAGTATGATCCCACTTCAGCAGGCAAGCCAGACAGAGGTAAACAACAGAAGCTGCAAAAACTGCCAAACGGAAGATGCTCCTGGTTGCCAGGAATGTGGTTCTGACAGGTGATCTGGAGGAACTCAATATTCCCACAGAGTGCAGAGAGACATGTGGCAAAAAAATCAGGGAGAAATAGTACAAGCTCCAAGTTGTGCTCCCTCCTACAGAACTCTGGCAGGTAACTAGCTCAAGAAATAGCAGTGTTTAAGAAACTACATATTCTCATGCTTAAAAATACATATTGTTATGCTTTTTATGTAAAAGAAAGCTATTCCAGCTTCACAAAATTCACAGAATTACCAGAGTTGGAAGGGACCTCTAGAGATCATCTGGTCCAACTCTCCCACTAAAGCAGGATCACCTAGAGCACATTACACAGGACAAAACCCAGGTGGGTTTTGAACATCTCCAGAGAAGGAGACTCCAGAACATCCCTGGGCAGCCTGTTCCAGTGCCTTGTCACCCTCATAGTAAAAAATTTTTTTCTTACGTTTAGATGGAACTTACTATGTTCCAGTTTGTGCCCATTGCCCCTCCTCTTGTCACCAGGAACTATTAAGAGTCTGGCTTCATCTTCCTTGTACCCACCCTTTGGATACTTGTCAACATTAACAAGGTCTCCCCTCAGGTCACTCCTCAGCCTTCTCCAGGATAGAGAGTCCCAGCTCTCTCATATTTTCCTCCTAAAAGAGATGCTCCAGTCCACCAGTCATCTTTGTTGCTCTCCACTGGACTCTATCCAGAAGTTCCCTCTCTTGAACTGAGGAGCACAAAACTGGATGCAGGATTCCAGCTGCTCACCAGGGCAGAGTAGAGGGTGAGAATGATCTCCCTCGACCTGCTGGCCACACTCTCCTTTATGCAATCCAGGATTCCATTGGCCTTCCTGGCAACAAGACCACACTGCTGGCTCCTGCATAATTTACTATCTATCAGGAACCCCAGATTCTTCTCCTTCAAACTGCTTTCCAGCAGGTCCACCCCTAACCTATATTGCTGCTTGGGGTTCTTCCTGCCCAGAGGCAGGACCCCACACTTGCTATTATTGAACATCATCAGGTTCTCCTCTGTCCAGCTCTCCAGCCTGTCCAAGTCATGCTGGACAACAGCACAGCCCTCCAGAGGGTCAGCCACCCCTCCCAGTTTTGTATCATCAGTGTACTTGCTGAAGATACACCCTGTCCCCTCCTCCAGGTCATTAATAAATATGATGAGTGGAACATCTCCCTTATGAGGAAAGGCTGAGGGAGCTGGGTCTCTTTAGTTTGGAGAAAAGGAGACTGAGGGGTGACCTCATCAATGTTTTCAAATATGTAAGGGGTGAGTGCCAGGGAGATGGAGTTAGGCTTTTCTCAGTGGTGACCAGTGATAGGACAAGGGATAATGGGTGTAAATTGAAGCATAGGAGGTTCAAGTTGAATATTAGAAAAATTTTTTTTACTGTAAGGGTGACAGAGCCCTGGAACAGGCTGCCCAGGGGGGTTGTGGAGTCTCCTTCACTGGAGACATTCAAAACCCGCCTGGACACGTTCCTGGGAGATGTACTCTAGGTGGCCCTGCTCTGGCAGGGGGGGTTGGACTAGATGATCTTTCGAGGTCCCTTCCAACCCCTAGGATTCTATGATTCTATGATTCTATGAACAAGACTGAACTGAGTACTGACCCCTGGGGGACACCACTGGTTACAGTCCTCCAACACAACCCCACTCCATTGATTACCCTCTAACACACCAGCTCTCAATCCATCTTACTGTCCACTCATCTAAACCACACTTGCTGCATGCATTTTATTTTTTTTAATGGCCCATTGAAAAGCACTCGTTCCATGGTTGAAAAGAATAAAATATGCACCTATATACAAAAGCATTCAATTCGTTCCACTTGTAATGAGATTTCTCCTATCACTTTAATTTGATTGTTTACCTTCACAGTCACCTCTGATGCTGTTTGGAAGATGAAGAGAAATGTGAAAGAATCAAAAGCCAAGCAACTTAACATTACCATGTTTAATCTCATTGCTACTTGTTCTGAAGAATATTTGCATATTTGTAATATTGTATTTCTACAGGAACGCCAACCTTTAGTGGCAGGATGTAAGCCAGAAAGATAGTATGAGCTCAACCTTTTTTAAAAACTCATTGGAAATTGGCTATGCTCTTAGGGTGCACACAATCCTCAGTGGTCAAGGTTGTGCTCAATATGTTGAACAATATAGTATCTATGATTTAAAAATAAATGGGAGTTATTCAGCCACAAAATATTTTATATTTTAGATACAGTTTTGCATGCCAAGTCAAAAGGAAGAACTATCGCAAAGCCAGAATCATCTTTGGTTGTGTCTAGTGGACTGTCCATGTTTCATGATGATGCTTTTTCATGCCAGAACACTGAAGAACCTTTCTCATATTAAAGAAAACTAAACTTCTGCTGAGACCTTAAACACAGAGGTTGAAGTACTCATAATAGGCACACTGCTCTGGAAGAATCAAAATTTTCCTTATATCCCAAACAACATTCTGCAAAACTTCTGCATTTACACCGAGACAACTTTTCAACAATTTCTAACACAACCTTCTGTGACACATACATGTATAATCTGTGTGCTATTCAGTGCACATTTGGAGTTGTTAATTTACTTTAAGTAAGTTGCATTGCCTTTTCAAAGTAATTATAGAATCATATCATAGAATCATAGAATGGTTTGGGTTGGAAGGGACCTTAAAGATTATCTAGTTCCACCCCCTCTTCATGGGCAGGGACAACTCCTATTAGACCAGGTTGCTCAATGCCCCATCCAACCTGACCTTCAACACTTTCAGGGAGGAGGCACCCAAAATGTCCCTGGGCAAACTGTTCCAGTGTCTCACCAACCCCACACTAAAGAATTTCTTCCTCATGACAAACCTAAATCTACCCTCTACAAGCTTAAAATCATTATATTTTGTCCTGTCACTACACACCCTCCCCAGCTTTCCTGTAGGTCCCCTTTGTGTACTGGAATGCCTCTATAAGGTCTCCTCAGAGCCTTCTCTTCTCCAGGATGAACAACCCTTTGTTCTCAAAGGACAAGTGCTCCAGCCCTCAGATCACCTTTTTGGCCCTCCTCTGGACTTGCCCCAAAAGCTCTGTCCAGTGTCAGGGGCTGCAGAATTGCACACAGTGCTCCAGGTGGGGTCTCAAGAGAGTGGAATAGATGGGGAGTATCACCTCCCTAGAGCTGCTGCCCATGCTTCTTCTGATGCAGCCCGGGATACAGTTGGCTTTCTGGGCTGCAAGTGCACATTGCCAGCTCATGTTGAGTTTCTCATTAACCAACACCCCCAAGTCATTCTTCTCAAGGCTGTTCTCAATCCATTATCTGCCCAACCTGTATTTGTGCTTGGGATTGCTCTGACCCAGGTGCATGACCTCGCACTTGGCCTTGTTGAACTTGACGAGGTTGGCATGGATGCACATCTCAAGGCTGTCCCTCAGGATGCCTTCCCTTCCCTCCAGTGTGTCAACCACATCACACATCTTGACGTAGTCAGCAAACTTGTTGTTGAGGGTAATCTATCCTGCTCCTACACCGTAGGCACAGCAGACACTCAAATATTTCAAGTCACTCTTAGCATACGTCTCCTGGCTCTCTGGAAAGGAACAGCCCAAATTCCTTAACCTTTGAAATTTACCCAGTGATCTCTTTTTTAAAGACAAAGAAATTCTGTATAGCAGATACATCTCCCTTGACAGAGTCAAGAAACTGGAAACTGCCCTTCAATTTTTCAAAACTAGAGTATGGCCAGAGTGGTTCACTGTAGATCCAAGCATTTGCCTACTGTAATTTTGGCCCTAAAGCCCCACAAACCAGTGGATCGGTTCTTTTCTAATAGTAAATACCTAAGGATTTAGGGCATAAGTGTATTTAATATTTTCTAGCAGAAGTTTTGTATGCTTCAATGCAGATCAGCATTCAGCTGCACTGGACTGATGGGGAAAAGCACAAGTGCCCGCAGTCTGCCTAGAAGTGTTATGGCTTGTAACATAATACAGAAAGTATTAAGGAAATTCCAGTTGACAGACATAAGTTACGTAGATTTTTCTCAAAATTTTTCCAGAAGGAAGTCTCATTTGTCAGTATACACACACTGATTTTTTTCTTTGGTAAAATAGCTTAAAAAAGCTCCAGACTTTGGTAATTTGTATTTAAATCAGTAAAAACATAGCATGTAAATGAAACCGGTGGACTTGTTCTATGGAAAGGAAACTTTTAACAAAAGGAAGCTGTTTTTTCCTTAGTGGTGTAGCAATTCATGGTCGCAGTCAAAAATATTTTCTTTCAGGTTTCCTAGTATCTCAAGCTAGAATATCCGCCCTTAAATGCTAATTGTAACTATTACCCATCCCATGATCATCCTCAGCTTGGAACCGGTAACAATGATGTACATGGATCAAGTAATTCCTATATCTCACTGTAATTGCACAGGAATTTTTGTTTGAGTCAGTACTGTCTAAGCAGGGTTACAATAATAGTTGTTTATGAGGCCTCCTCTACAGAGGTTGCTGTTGTCACTACCATATTGAATGCTATTTAACTCTACAAATTCAATTTTTACACCATTCTCATATGAATGAGTTTCCATGAAGTTCATACTTAGTATCAGATGAACTTTAACAATATGACGAGAAAAAAGTACCCTGAATTTTCTGTTTTGCTGACATACTCATGAATGAATGTATAACTGGCATGCTGGAACTGTTCATTAAGGCCAAATGAAATTCAAATGATATGATAAGAAGAGTGACTGATTTCAAACTCAGAGGACTTAGTCTATCTGCCTGTGTTTAAAAACATTTAGCTGGTAACAAGCCCTTCACACTCCCTGGGCAAATTGCTGCTCTTGGCAATAATAACCTGAGTGGGTGGCTGAGAATAGAGCTGACAGATGCAATACTGATGCAAATTACTGCTACTTAGCAGCACATGGATTCATTCATTCAGGGAGTAATTTTTTATCATTCCAGAAGCAAGCCAAAAGTCATAAAATATTTTACTTGTCAAAACCTAGAAATAAAATCCTTAGTGTATTCAACATTTATTATCATAAAATATAATGTTAAATAGATAACTGAGGCGTAAGTATGCCCAATGTCATAAAATTTATGAAAAGAGGAAATATATTCAGTGTGCTTAATTTATCTTTTTTGTGGAGTTTTTATCACTATTGCAATTGGAGACCTCATAATATAAGTACGACTGCCGATACACATTACCAAGACCAAACAATGCTAACCATAAAATCCTGATTAGTCTTTCCTTTATTCTGGCTTATTATTTCTTTCATTATTTTAGCTACTGAGATAAGTGACAGAGGCAGCAGAAAGGAAAGCAGAGTAATGTACATTACTAAAAGCATTATACAATTTGGTGAAATTAGCAGTCATTATTTGTGTTGACTATAATACTGCTGTGGAACAGATTGTAATGTGAGACGCCAAAATGCAATCACTACTTGTTCTTAGGATCAGATATTTATAAAACTGTCTAACCTTAAAAATAAGTACCTTAGGTCCACTGAAAAGACAATCATTCCAAACATTTTTTGTCTCTTTCATCTATAGTGCATTTTTACATGCATTTAAGCAAAACTTGTCCTATGTTATCTTTTTTAGAACTGTGCCTTGAATCATCAATCTTTTTTTAAAAAGTCCCATCTCTAAAGACACAATAAACAAAAGAGAAAAACTATTTTTGTACACCTACAGTACAGCAAGGGACCAAGAGAAGTTGTATCTTCTCAAAAGCAATGGACTTCTATCAGAACAAATGAACTTCAAGCTGTTTTCTCTTTTTGGTTAATTATTTAAATAACAGTGGTATAATATAACTGTGGTGATCCACAATTATATGGAAAGCAAGCTTTGAGTAGCAAAAGAAAAAAATGTATTTAAGCAACTGATGTAACATGAAAAAAACAAATAAGCTTTGGAGTCAGAGTCTATTATGAGTCTATTAATTGAGTCAGTCATTAATAAGCAGAAAGGCAATCTAAGTGTAACAGCAAAAGCACAGATATATTTACACTAATTGAAACTAAAATCCAGCCAGAGTACCTTAGCTTTATCTCTCATGGATCCTTTTCCCAGGATGGACATTTTTGCACCTGTTTCTTCTTGTAACCTCTTCAAGGAGTTTCCTCTTGGTCCAAGCAATTTCCCAACAAAATTGAACTAGAAAGTAAATAAGAGAAATATTTTAGGCCAAAGGTTCTTTTCTAAATACTTCACCAAACTTTATAAACATACTACTTATAAACCAAAAGTTTATTTTCCTTAAAAAAAAAAAAATACTGAGGCATCCTCTCATCTAGCATGAAAGACACTAAAGCATTTATGGTTTCTTTGAACTGCAGAAGACTCCTCTCTAGGACAAAACCAGATAGCAGCGTCTTAGGTTTACCTAACTGCTGAAAAAGAGCTTTGCTTACCAGGCTGTATGGGTGAAACCCAGAGAAGGCATACATTCTTTCCTAGGTTAATCAGCTTTATTGATAAAGTAATATATTCTGTAAAGTTAGAGCTTTTGGTGCATTTTTAGGAATTGATTTGTTACACATACATTTTAAAATAAGTGCTGTTTTGTGTTTTGCTAGCGATGGAACAAATAAGAAACAACAGATCACTCTAAGGTACTCAAGGCTATTTTTGAAGAGGATTTTAAAGAGTGATGGGCTTTGCCTGATATGTTGCTAATACTCTTGGACACCAAACAGCACATGTAACACATGTAGCATTACTTTTTCTGTATGAAGAGAGATGCTTCCATGAAAATCAGAGGACAGAACAATAAACTAATGTGGTGTTAATGCTATATTGACACAAACTAATATAAAGGGAAGAATTTTTAACTAACAGTAATATGTTTATTCTGTAATCAATAGCCTCTTCAATTTTATGCTGTCCAAAATATTTTTAAAACTCTATGACATGCTGTTTTCGGAAGCTGACTGAAAAACATCAGCACTTTTTTTAACTATGTTAAAGTCTGAACAGACCGTACTTTGGTCTAACTTTCAACAGAGAACAAGCTTAGCCAAGGAAAAAGGTGTGTAACTGTACCAGCATTTCCTCATTTCTATTTCAGAGATGACATGAAGAACATGACAATAGGAGAAAGCAATCAAGAACATGCTGCTGTCAAAAATATACCATAGTGTCTATAAATAAGTTATAATAAACTTTGTTTGTGTTATCTTCTACTTTAAAAATGGAAAAAAAAAAAAAAAAAAAAGGTGAAATATTCTTGCTTCTTCTGTAGCCAGCAAAAATAGAACACAAATGCATCAGCCAAGGTAATAACAACCAAACTCAGTCAAGTCAGATGCCCCAGAACCCAAGCTGCCTATCAGTCCAGTGTTCCCAATTATAAATCACTTGTCCCTTCCTTCAAATATTAGTTAAATAATCAGAGAAAATAATAAGTAATCACAGGAATGATAAAAATGTACGATAAAACCTGTCAGCAAACAAACATACCTGGTTACAGCAAGATAGCATGTAATGTTGCAGAAAAAGCAATGAGTTTTGAAGCTCAAAAAACAAAGATTTTTCAAGATTGTGTGCTTGCACTTTTTTTCCAACTCTATCTGTTGATTTCATAAAAGCTATCAACACTACAATAAGTCCTACTCCCTTTTGGGGCAGAATTTAGAGATGATGCCTTATCAAGGCACAAAGAGCACTATGTCATGAAACTATAGCTATGCGCATTCTAGGTACAACTTGTCTTAGAAAAAGTTGGTGCCTTAAAATTTATTATGAAAATGAACTAAACACCGTGGAAGGAATGGCAAGGACTGAAGTTCAACTTTAATTCCAGACTTTGGACTTTTTCTATAGATAGAAGTAAGATTTCAAAATCTATACATTGTGTGTATGCGAAGGTTTGTTACACATATTAGAGCACATGGTAGACCTTGGTTTTCTGCAGGGAGCACATTATTTGCAGAATGTCTGTTCAAGATGTTACACCACTAAATCTTTTGTGGCACACATCACCAGTCAGAGAAGAACCATCTACTGCTGCATCCTTTCAGTGTCTCTTAACAGTAAGAGAAGTTCTCCCTCAATTGCTGGAAAAGCTATACCACTACAGAAGTTTGGAAGACAGTACAAGAAGGCCAGCCAAAGCTCTACTTCATTTGTTCTCTGAACTGAATTAAACTATTAAAATGCACTCTATAAAGATTTATGCTGACCATTTATATTTAAGCACTTCATAAAGTGTCTAATAATTACCCTGACATGGCTGCAAAGGAGTGGTACAGCCAGCAAAACTATGTACTAAGTGGATTTTAATCACTTCACAGGAAATAAGTGGCTGGGGATTTTAATTCTATTGATTATGTAGCAGACACACATTCACATTTCATCTACCTTCTCCAAAATACCTATCAGGAAGCTAGCAGTTGTTTACAATTGAAGAAATGAACTGCTCTTAATTTGGTTTTGTTTAAAGCTGCAGAAAAGCCAGTGTGCTGTATCAGGCATTCAACCATTGTTTTGGTCTTCTCAACATCCCAATAGTGGCCTAAGGCCACGGGCTATCCCCAGCACCAGTCTATAATCACGAAACTCCCTACAATGAAAACATTGGTAGAGTAACTTTGACCAAATAACTTGTGAAAAATTAAATCCTTTATGTTCACATGTAGGTAAAAATGTCACACAAGTAAAATAAAATTTTAATGAGAAGAACAAACTGTAAGAAATCTGAAGCACAACTTTAATTCCCTTACTTATTTTAGTAAGATAGGCTGGAAAAGACCTTAAGCAGAAACAATTTTAATACAGGAAAACTTAGTGTCCTGTTAGAGCCACACGCACACACAGAGCCAAAGCATATAGCAGCAGTGTAGGAAAACATGGAAACTCAGATAGTTTGACTGCATTTAATCACAGAATCACAAAACATCATAGTTAGAAAAAGACCTCTAAGATCATCAAGTTCAACCATCAATACAGAAGAAGCCACCATTCCCACTAGAGCATGTCCTGAAGTGCCTCATCTACATGTGTTTGGTTTTTTTTTTTGATAACTCCAGATATGGTGATGCCATCACTTTCTGGGCAGCCTGTTCCACACTTGACTTCTCCCTCAGTAAATAAATTCTTCCTTGTATCTAGTCTAAACCTCCCCTGGTGAAACTTTAGGCCATTTCCTCTAGTTCTATCATTGTTCCCTTGAGAGAAGAGGCCAACACCCACCTCCCTATAATCTCCTTCTAGGTAGTTTTAGAGAGCAATAAGGTCTTCTCTCAGCGTCATCTTCTCCAAACTAAACGATCCCAATTCCCTCAGCCTCTCCTCATAAGATTTGTTCTCCAGACCCCTTACCAGCTTCTCTGAACTCACTCCAGCAACTCAATCTCCTTCCTGTAGTGAAGGGCCCAGAACAGAACAGAGTACTCAAGGTGTGAACTCACCAGTGCAGAGTACAGGGGCACAATCACATCCCTTCTTCTGGCCACACTATTACTGATACAAGCCAAGATGCCATTGGCTTTCTTGGACACCTGGGCACACTGCTGGCTCATATGCAGACAGGTGCCAACCAACACCTCCAGGTCCTTTTCCATTGGGCAGCTTTCCAGACAGTCTTTCCCCAGCCTGTAGAATTGCCCTGATTCTCCTTATCTAGATTGTTGATAAAGATATTGGACAAGACCAGGCCCAAAACGGAGCCCTGGGGGACACCACTGGTGACCAGCTGCCAACTGGATTTAACTCCATTCACTACAACTGTCCGGGCCTGGCCACGTGGCCAGTTTTGCACAGTTTTGCATACCTTTCTATGCTCTGAACCACCAGGTTATCAAGAAGAATGCTCTGGGAAACAGTGTCAAAGGCTTTACTTAAGTCCAGGTAGACAACATCCACAGCCTTTCCCTGGTCTACTAGGTGGGCCATCTCATCCACCATCACGTTGGTCAGCCAAGACCTTCCTTTCCTGAACCCATGCTGTCTGGGCCTGATTCCCTGAACCCATGGCTGTCCTGCACTTGCCATGCAGTGACAACCCTTGCCCACAAATACACATTTCTGGTAAAGGCACTCTAACTACAGATCTTATTTTGCAATCTTAGTTTTTAAGTAATTCTGCCATGTGCACAAATTTTCTCAAAATAATAGTAGTTCTTTATTCCCGGGATATCTGGTCATGTCAGGAGAGGATAGCTGAGAAATTATGACATACAGAAGAAAGACTATTAACAAAAAGCTTTTATTGCTGGAGAGAAAACAGACTTTCACTTGAAAAATATGATTATGGTTGTGTTACTAGATGTTTTTATAGGTGGCTTAACTTTTCAATCATATTTATGAATGTGAGAAGTAGAATTCCTTCCTGGTTTATGACAGAGATTTTGCACATTATTTTCTTTGACTTTTTAATCATTTGTCTGGGGGAGACAGATGCATGTCTTCAGGGGAAAATGATCAGGTGACAGCAGGGAATGCTTTGGTTATAATCAAATGCACATGATGTTTTGTGTGTCAACAGCTGTGCAATAAATTTTACCCTGTGAAGAAGAAAAAACCCTGACACAGAATATAGATCAATAGTTCTTTCAAATATCCATATCTCAACATCTTTCCCAACCAATATACATATTTTTACAAGATTTATCTGCATCTTCCACACCCCACCCTGCACAAGCTGTCAAGAGTGTGAGGTGCCCAAAGCAAACACTCTGGCTTCTCAGTCTCCATCAGAGGTTTTTTGTGTTTGTTTTTTTGTTTGTTTGTTTGTTTGTTTGTTTTTGGGGGGGGAGGGGAGGTGGGTTTTTTTGTTTGTTTGTTTTTGTTTTGTTTTTTTGTTTTTAAATATTCATCTGGAAACAGTCAAAAATGATACTGCACATGTGGACACATAGATATTATTCTCTTTCCCCAAACTGTGCTGCTCCCATCTGTCTGCAAAGTTTTATACTTATGCACAGAGAATACTTACTGACAGTTGGATATTGTGCTTGAGTGTATAGACTAGGACTGTATATTAAAATCAGATATTAAATACCCAAGAAACATACATAAAATGGAGAAGTCTTAAAAATTAATTACACATTTTTTTTACCAAAAACCCTGCCTATTTTAGTAAAAAGCTTACAGCTGTGCTCCATGTGTGAATAAATCTATAACAGACTTGCTCATCTCCCAAACCCCTTGCAGTAAAACTTGCTTTAGGCTAGTACACTGAGAAGTGAATCCCTAAAACTAACCAGGTATCATCAAGTTGGATCACATCTCAGGGTGTCTTCCTCCTAGTGTCATCATTTATGATGTCAATATACCATACATGGTTTCTATGAAATGCCAGAGATTAATTAAATAATTAAAATAAAATAAATAAATAACCTGTAAGTTATGTGAACATAATGTGAACAATAACTAGTTCTTCAAATATATTCTGCAGCTTACATACAATGTTGTGATAATCTTAAGCATACTACAACTCCTCAAGAGCATTACTATGTGGCTTTATTGCCAAGACAATATCTCTACAATAAAGATATCTATCTACAATAGAGATATCTACAAATGATATGTGCTAATGCTTTTTTTAAGGCTTGTACCACCAAACTTCAATGTAGCTATGTCAGAACCAAAGGAGAAGGCTGCCCTTTCCTACAGAGCTTGCTGGGTCTCATCTCTTCACTATGCTTTGAACAATAACCCAGTGTCAGGCTATGGGGAGAAAAATGGGCTCAAAATTAAATGCTCAAAGGGAAAGTACAGCTTCTTGAAAACTTTGAGCCAAATTAATTTCTGGCTTAAATAAATAGAATTACCCCAAGAATAAATAAAATAACAGAGCTACAATCATTAAAGCTACTGTGACTAGAAAGTTTATCTAAGAAACACTTTTGTATAACATTTTTTTTATCTTGAAAAGCACTGGGAGTTCATATTTACAATGGGGTTGAAGGAGACGCTGCAATATTTGTCTGTCTCTTTACTAGCTCATAGCAAGCACCTAAACCAACAGTGAAAAAATATTTTTGGCATAACTCCATTAAAATAGATGGTCAGTGACTCCAGACAAATATCTTCCACATGCAAGTCCACACTGAGATAGCAAAAATATCCCCAGTTCTCATATTAGTGGTTTTCTGTCAGAATTTGGTAACAAGTTGTGGTATTTCTATAAGTGAGCCTTAAAATAAATTTTCTGGTTTAAAAAAAAAGGAAAAAGTGTGGTGTATGATGTATCTTTATTCAGTTAAACTGTCTTAACTCAGGAAAATCTGAATAGCTATTCTCTAATACATGCATTAACAGCACAATTTATTAAAGTCTGCTAATCTGTGAGACACACAAATACTTTTCTTGGATGTTTCTATTTTTAACTCTGATGTGAGGTAATTGAGAAAAAGCTAAGGAACCAATTAATGCAGTGGGTCTATATTAAATCTGAGATTAACAAATTTAAGGCGTTTATTATTTTTAATTGCAGAGATGTGCAGAGAAACTCATCATCCCAGGCACTGCGCAGACATGCAGGAAGACACGATCTTGACCCTGAAGAGTTGTAAAGTATGTTAAAAAATCAAATAGGTCTTGTTGAATATATGTGGATACTATTGCTTCTTAGGATAGCCAGAGACTGACTGCAGAAACTACTGTCATTAAAATCACTGGGCTCAGGTATGAAAGCAGGTATAATCCAAGGTAAGAGCAGCAGGATCAGGTTCTGCTGACTGGAGGACCATGCTGGAGCCTGCTTTTTCAACTCAGAAACAGGAATGAGGATGCTAATGTGACATTTTGCCTTTGACTTTAGCCTTTCTTATGATTCCCCTGCAGCTTGGAACAAACCACTTTTTCCTAAGCTTCTCTCTGTTTGGCCAGTCCAGCAGGGAAGGTGTGGGAGGCTGAGGGCAGGCAGGAATGGATCTCAGGCTTCTTGCCAATGCTGGGGAGGTCAGAGCTGTGGGCAAACTACTGATGAGTCAGAGGGTTTTGACTGATCCCAACCCATCTTTGCAAGGAGCTGAGAAGTTCTTTGGGGGCTTACTGCTCCTTAATGGAAAGCTGTTGAAGAAGGGTTGTATTTTTTTTTAAAGAATACGCTGAGCCCTTGTATTTTAAGCTCTTTGTATTTTTGTCCTTGTATTTTAAGTCACATTCTACTGAATCAAGGGCGAGAGGACTTTTTAGGATAAAAAGCCACCTCTCTTTTAAAATTGATACTAGCCAAGACTGAAGTAGTCAACTGTTGCAACTTAGAAATACATAAAATATAAGGAAAGCAATAAGGAGTTCTTGGAATTGTGTATCTAAGACTAGCTCATTTGAAGGACATCATTTAAACTGATATTTGTACAAATAATAACAATTCAGACTGCAGAAGTGTACCACTAAGCTTTTTTCAAAGTACATAATTAAATAAAGCATAAGCACAGGTATGAAAATAGGTACTAAGACTACACACACTTAAAAGCACAATCAACATTTGGTTAATTGGGCTTATTACTCCCACAGATACACAATTAACTGGTCACAGTAATAAACACCATCTGGTCTTTGCTAACTGGCAGCAACCTACCAACTTTTTTCTAACTTGGAAGAGTTTGGAAGCAAGATCTAAAGGAGTTGCAATACACTGGGATTTCCAACTATATACTCTTATTCTTACTGAGATAAATATGATTTCATATTAGATGACAGATTTCTCTTTGCCAAATGCTATATTGGCACAGTCAAGCTCTAAGTCAAGATCCAGGATAAGTTAGGGTTGAACTATGTATTTTAGTAATACTGAACTAGTAAAAATACAGCACAAAACTCAGGTTTCTTTTCAGTCAAGAAAATTATAGCAATAGTTAATTTGGACCCAGTATGTTAATAAATCGATTTAATATACATGCATATAGTATCTAATTTTGTAGACAGTATTGTATTAAATCACAAATGGATTACATTAATTAAAAACTCTGTTTTTAAAACTTGATTTTGTCTTTTGCTATTAAAATAATTATACTTACAGCAGCATTTATGTGTCAATTTACATAAACCAAGCACTGAGCAAATATTAGTTTTATTCTCAAGTCATGTTCTTAATCAAAGCAAAGCACTAAACTGACTGACATATGCAAACCCACACAGCTCTATGGAATTTAAACCAGCCTGCAAAAGCACTCAAAAACTTTTTACAAAATTCTGGCTCTTCCCTTTCCCACACTTCATTTTCTATACTGTTTTTGTTATGTTGTTGTTGTTCTTTATTTCTAGAGATGAATACAAGAAAATACAATCTTCATTGTAGCTCATTAACTTCTAATTTTTCTATGCTTAAAGAGGAAAATCAAGTATCTTTCAAGATTTTTTTTATGAGAAGTTGGCTGTTCTGAGGTGATAATGCAAAAAATATTTCAAGAGGAGCAAGTCATTCCAAAACAAAATTGACAAGGTGAGAACAGTTAAACAATGCTGTGTTAATTTGAAGACTCAAACGTGCTGAGTTCTGTTCCCAAGGTGTTCAGGTAGGACCTCTGTCTGATTCATACTTCTCAAGTGAAAAATATACATATTTAAGATAACAGACATTGTCCTCTACTTGCCTGTTCAATCAAATGTGGCAGGGCAGAATACAGAATTGGACAACACAGAATAAACACTGTTAGATATATCATCACAGGTCATCAGCACTCCAAGAGCAGACATTGCCATACAATGACTCCAGGGTAAGCAAAACTGCAGCTTGGATGCTCCTACATGATAAAATACTAAATGTTCTGCTAATTTTCTCACTTACACCTTTTTTCTCAACCTCACACCACAGGCTAAGATCTGATTCTCACTTGAAAGAATGTTATAGAAGCAATATTGAATTATCCTCTAACATAAGATTAAGAAATGCCTCAAGTATATTTAATAGCTATCCAGTTTTAACTTAATATTTATTCCATTGTAATTAGCCTGCTTCTACAATCTACAAGAAAGATCTTCAAGAAAGATGAATGTGTTTGCAAAATATATATTTAAGATAGCTACCAATTGCAAAAAAGGGCAGCAAATATTTTCCGTAACTTGTCAACCAGTATTTCCCCAGCTGTTCAAGGGAGCTGGGACTGTTCTCCTGGAAGGATTAAAGTGACACAGTAGCCATACCCAAGTAGTTAACCTGGTATCTAGGAAGATGGTTCAGCCTTTGAAACTCACTTTCACTTTGGCAAATGACTGAGCTAAGTGGTCAGTGCCCATGTTTGCCACATTTCAAGCACATAGGTCCCATTCCAGGTTTTTGTCTGCCTTGAGCTTCAGTCACTCAGCATGAGATCTTGTAAATCCCCAGTTTCACTGCCTCGTTCATTTCAAACGAGCTCATTAACATGAGCTTTGGTATCTCACACATACTTATGAAATGATAAATTCCTGGTCTGGAGCTCAGTGTTCAATACCTAGATCCTGCAATGGACAGAACAAAAACTTGTAGTCCTCTGAGGAACCTGCACCCTACAGTACTTTTAAATTCCTCCCAGAAGTCACTGCATTTAAGTTCTTTCATGGAGTTACAAAAAGTGAAATGCTTTGATTTCCAGCCCTCAAGAATTTATACCCTGAGTAATTCCTTATATTTCTCTGTACAAATACTCCAGTCACTGAAATGAACTAAAAAAACATCAACAAATATGTGACAAAACTATATGAAACTATAAGGAAAATTAACATGCACTGAGGGTAAATATAAGTGTAATTTTATGTGGAACGTATTCTGTGGAAATCTCAAAAGTATTTTACAGTTTGTAATTTAATAAAGAACATATATATCTCTAAATCATTTAGATTACAGAAAAGTAGAGGAAACAAACATATATTGTTCAAGGTAAAAACTAAAGATTTTTTCCAATTTGTTCCAAGTCCATGAGAATGTTTTCCCACTACAAATTTATTTACAAAAACCCCCTTAAGATTAAATACATCTGTAAATAATATTGCACCAAATTAAGAACGGAAGAAAACAGTAGACAACTGGTGATTTGTGTACTGTTCTCCATTAAGCACTCTAATACAGTGATGTTTACAACCTAGCAAATATACTCTCAGTTGTACACACCATTCACAAAATCACAATTAAAGCAGCATATATTTTCATCATTTGACCATTAGATTCATACAAAAAACTGCATTATGAAAATACAATTTAATTTAAAAACCAGTCCATAAGTTCAAGTTTCATTTAAAACATCTAAAGTCATAGATAAATTTGCCACAGATGACAACTTGCATCTTTGTCATGTCTTTTCTTATGGCATGTACCATCATGAGTTTTGTTTATAATACAAGAGCAAATAGATATTTCTCAATGTATTTTAAAAGTACAGTTTCCAAACTAAGATTTATCAAATGCTTGTAGATGCAGAGTACTGATATTTATATGTTGTTTGTTTTTTCTTAGGCTTGTTGATCCCACCCACAGTTAGAATAACAGAAACCGTCTGCCTTGTGAATCTTCAGCAAATACAAAACAAATTAACTCCAAGCATGCTAAGAATCATGGATCCCCAAGCTCCAGAGGGGCTTTCCACTGGTGAATTCTAGTGTCATGGCAGTTAAGCCTGGTGAGCCTAGAACTTGACTATTGTCAAAGAAATACCACAGAATATTTATCATATGACAGTTTCTGATTTAGTACATCCACAGAAAAAAAAAAAAAAAAAAAAAGAAAAATTAAATTACAGGAAAAATTGCCCTGAAGTTAATAGTAATAAATTAGGAAAAGGATTGTTCTGTGAAAATCCTATTTCCAAATCACAGAAGTATGGAGCAAAAAAAACCCCAGAAAATAACTGAAATACATTATCTTGGATGATTGTCTGCAGTCTAGAGGTGGGTAGGAGGACAAGTTGCACAGGGAAACTGCTACCTCCAGTCAACTTCATTCTTTCTTGTTCTCATGACAGAACAAGTGGCATGTATGGAGTGACAGCACACCATGTCCCAGCTACCATGATGTTGACAGACACCTCTACTGGTAGCTCTGATAGTCCTGTGTACCTTCCAAGAAGTCTGTGCAGACTCCAAAGACATGGTAGCAGCAGTAATTTGCAGTCCTTATATAAAACAAATACTGAGGAATGCTGGAGAGAATTTCTGGAGGCCAAATGTTGTTTATTTGGGAGCTGAAAGCTGGGACCTGGACTGCAGCACTCTTTGCACCATCCTCATTACACCATGTGCAGACTCAGAGAGAAGGGGATGTGACAAAGCAAAGTTGAATTCATGGGCTGAAATACTAGTGTTAGGAATAAGTACTGAGATTCATCTGGAACTGAGGACAGATGTAGGACAGGGAGAGTCTGTACAAAAGGAAAAGACTTCTTTTGAAGTATGAAGGATCCAGCTGTGGATATGTCTAAAGTCAGAGAGATTACAAGTGCAGGATATGCAATAATATTTAACTGACGTAAATATTAGAATCAAGAAAAAAAGCAGGTTTTATTCAAGTAAGAAGAAAACCACAAAACAAAACAACAACTATTAACTCCCAGCCTAAAAAAAACCCTAAAAGCCCCCAAACCCACACAAAACTGCTAAGAGAAAAACTTCAAGATTTAAAAGGAATATTCAAGAAAGATGAGGTCAAAACACAAATATAAAATGGTTTTTCTCCATCTGGGTTCATAATGGAGGAAATTGTGACAGGTGGCTGGGAGGAAAATAACGCATGAAAAATTTTCTAAGAATTTCCTATTAAACTACTAAAAATCAGAATACTCATAAAATCAGTCAACAGGAAAACAAATGCATTAGAGAGGCGAAGAGCTGAGATGGCTCTTTTAAAGAGAAATAATTTATCATCAATCTATCAGTGTTCTCTAAGGAACAAACAAACATGGAAAAGAAAGTAATATACCTGATACCATATACCTGATTTCTAAAAGACATTCATTTCTCAAGATCCTTTCTATCAACAGCTCTTGATAAAACCAGGCTGACAAGGGGTTGGGAAGAAGGCCCTCCATGTATTATTAAAAAAAAAAAAAAAACAAAAACCCAGAATTAAACTATAGGAAAAAATTGGACTAAATGGTTGTATTCACACTGCAATGAAATTGTTAGTTTGGTCCCACAGGAATCCAGTGAGATTGCAAGGCTGGGAAAAGGAGTGAACAGTAAGAAGACAAACTTTACTGATGATGCTAAGGCTCTGAAGGCAGGAACGGCTTTAAAGATCTACATGTTATGATACTTGGTGATTAAATGACAGCCAAAATGATGGAAATGAATGTAGAACATAATGGAAGACATTCCACCTTTATAAAATGATGTGCTGTTTCTAACTCCACAGTAGTAGTGAAAAAAAAGCAATTTGTATGTGCCACATTATGAACTGTTAGGGAAAGATTAAACAAAAGAGAATAACATTATGCTACTTTATATGATCTATATAAGCCTATAATACTACAACACCTTGAAGACTATTTAAAGTTATGGCTTCTCAATTTCAGAAAGGCCATTTTAGGACTGAGCAATTTGGACAAAAAAACCCCTATATTTCTGTACAAAGACTGACTAAATAGGAATCACTGAGTGAGTCTATAGCTATGACTCTTCATTTTGCAAGAAATCACAACTAAGACCTACAAAAGTTCCCTATAATATGAGAATAAAGAAGGCCAATTGTATGTGATCTCCAAAGCATCCTCCAGTAAAGACACTGGAGGACAGCAGAAGATCCAAGCAAGGAGCAGTCTCAAAATGAGCAAGGATTCCTCAAACTAACCTTAGTTTAGGACATCCTTGTTGGAAGTTGGGATAATATTTTGGACATGTACCTCTGTATAGTTTGACTGTACTCACAGTCATTTTTAGGTGTCCAGTGTTGGTTATTGCTGGAAGAGCTAAATCACAGCAGCGTTATGTTCTTGTCATAAGGCACCAAAGTCACACCATGAAGTAACTGGATTATAATGTGAATTGCAGTATTTTGCAAGATTTTGTAATAGTGAGAGATAATCCATGTGTCATGCTGAAGCTAGTGTTAACTCCTTTTTACTTAAATCCCATTCTGTTTTCATCAGGTGTATGTTATGTGTAGTAACTAGAATGTTAATATGCAAAAACAGTTATAAGCAAAAAAAGCATAACCTTTTTTTTTATATTGTACTGTACTGCAAAAGTAGCATTCTTACACAACATTTTACTTTGAGATATAATATTCTCCATTAATACTTTAGGCATATATATGGAATTATTCTGTTATTGTCCAAACATAATTGTCTTAAATAGATACTGTAAAAAATAAAAATTTGTAGTATTATGCTTTGATTAAAATATTAATCTCTAAAGATACAGTTTTTCACAGTCCTCTGGAGATGTATCTACAAGATTTTGTTCAGACACGAAGAGAGCAATTTACAACAGTGATGGCAACTAAATAAATTATATTCTCCATTTAAATAAATCATCAGCTCTGAAAAATGAATTGCAACCATCTACAGCAGAATGTTTCCTTCCACTATTCAGTGGGAGCCATCAATGTGGTGGGTTTTATTTCATGCAGATAGATTATGACAAATAAATTAATTCTTTGCATTTCTTTAGACTGCAACATATAAAATGAGGCTGAAGACCTAATTCTGCTTCCTTATTTGTTCAGAGACAATCACATTTATATACATAATAAATGGATGTAATGTATCTCGTATTGATGGAGCTCTGTCACAGAATTAGTGCTCAACACTCAGTTTCTTATCTGACTCACACTTATATTCATCTACTTCAGACAGAAAAAACAAGGAGAGTGCAGAATGGGGTTCTTTCTGTTTTTTCTTACTAAAAATACAATGATTAATTACTCTGATGTATACTTCATTAGAATTAATCTCCTGAAAAATGTATTATTCATCTCTTGTAAATAAGATTTTCAAAGACAGCAATTTATAGCCTTGCCATGTAGACAACAAATTAGGAGCTAAAATGACCTAAAAATACTTGTGAAACAGACTTTTTTAAAATACTAACACTAATTAAAATTCCTTAATTTTGCTTTCTCATCAAAAAGCATCGAATTAATTCACAATATGACAGAATTTAGAATGACAAAGTAAAGAAGTGGGTTTGATATTGGAAGTAGACATTGAAGTTTTTGTAAAATATATCGTATTTATTATTTATTTTATAAGGTTTTGAGGCCATTATAAGCTATAGGTACAATATACCTGGCAAACCACTTAATGATTACTTTTGAGAGGTAGTTTCAATGTGATGAAGACATGGTTATTATTAACATAAAAGCAATCAAATTGGTTTATATAAAATTTTAAGATTTTATATAAAAGAGATGAGCATTGAGTCAAAAATAAAATGACTCGTTTACAGCACTTTATGGCAAGTCTTAAGAAAAGATGACAAAAATATCTTTTCACTACTAGAATTAACATCGATTTGCACAATCTGAGTATACTGTATGCTTTGGAGAAAAAAAGGTTATTAAAGAAAATTAATGAAATATTCAGTGCACTCAGTTTTTCCTTATTTTCATGTAAATGGATTGATAGTGGCCTGATGTAAACTGCTAAATGACAGCTTTCAGAGCTAATCAATGTTTTTATTTTATGTTAAAAGGATTTTTTTAAGTGTCAATGTTAGTAGACCAGTATATATACAAATAAGTCTGTGTATCTTAAATAAACTCCATCTAAAAAATATTTTACTGTAATCTCTCATTTTGTTATAAGCAGAGTACAGTCCTTGTTGACCTGAAAGCCAGAGGTAATCAATGTGCCAAAGTCTCTGAGCAAAATTCAGTACAGCATACCTGAAAACAAAACTGTAAATCAAGCACTAAGCAGAAACAATAATTTATTAGGAGCTATAAATATATTCCCATTCTACACAAAATGGTTCCTTATAAATGAGATTTGCCTTTACTTCTGGAACATTAAAATCAGAAAATAACGTACTGGTTAAAAATATATTGGGCATCTTACCCATTTTAAGCAATTTCTTAGCTATTTGTCTTAGCCTGTATCATTAGCAATTTGAACATGTTTAGCTAATTTCTATGATTCCTCACTTGGCTGAAATGACTGTACACAGCTCAACAGATTGGTTTCCTTTCAGTTGCAAAGACAATTTCAATCCCATTTTCCCATCAAAAATAAAATCCCATTAAAAATAAAATCCATTACATATTAAAACTATTAAAATACAACACTATTTAGGACAAACTTCATTAATAACAATTCTGTTCTAGCCTTGCCAAGCAACTGATTCATTTAATTGTATTCATTCCACTATCCAAATGAGCTCATATAGATGTACACAAGGAAGCTAAAAATTGCCAAAAGTTTAGTGAGCTCTATTACACCAGGGAGCAGTGTCCCACAGGAAACAATGTAAGAACCATAAACTGGAGAATTGCAACTGTAAGCTCATTAAATATGCATTATAAAATATAACATACGCAACACAGGGCTGTTTTTTATTTTTCAAAGATTTATGTTGATGAGTTCTGTCTCATTCAAAATAATTGCAGTGTAACAACAATACCGTAATTTGCATCAGATGTTTGTGCAGATTTGCAAAACCTGTGTTTACACTTCTCTGCGGAGCCAGTGGGCACAGCACCACTCTTGGTTACACACTCAAGCAGCTCTCGCTTCTGCCCTAGAATTTTGAAATTTTGAAACCACTGAGCAGAGAAGGATGTGCAGGCTATATGATTCCATGATTCTATGCTCATACACTGTGCCAGGACATAAACTCACTCAGTGCTGTACTTGGGCACCTGTACTGCCCAACTGTCCAGGCAAGGATTTGGACCTCTCAGCAAACCCACCCCCACAATATCTCTGAGAAGCACTTGGGGATTAACTGGGCCAGGAATGATTTCCAAGATGCATTTTTTATGAAGTCATCTTTACAGAGGACAGGAGATTTAATGCTGTGGCCATGGCTGGACCATAACAACAGAGACCAGCAGCCATTGACACTGCTTAATTTCCTATTGTAGATACAGTCACATGCATTTTGGTTACAGTTGAAATCCAAGAGAAAAATATTTATTGTTTCAGCTGTATTAAAGTTTCTTTTTTATTAGATTTGTATTATAAGACTCTTACCATCCTGTTATATGTTTGCATAAAACCAGAATTTTCTAGACACAGCCATTCGGTGTTTAAACACATAAATGGTAATATCTGAAATCTCTTTTCCTGTAAGGCTGGGCAAAATTAACAATTATTATTATACCCTTGATGAGAGGGAGCCATGAGGGAGGAGCCATGAACTCACTCTTTATCCTAAAGCACTTTTTAAGCACTGTAAGGCAGGCAGTGTAAATGTCCAAATATATGTAATAAAATTGTTTTGAAGGAAGCAGAACAAAATATGATCAGCAGATTGCAGGAAAAAATTGGAGTGCTTCACCAAACCTAAGGGGTTTTGTCTAGTCACATCTTGCATCTTCTTGGTCATAAAGTACACCACTCCATTAAAAAGAGGCATTAGATTAAATGAAAAACACACAGTTCAGTACAAACCATAAAAATTGTCAAAGACCAAGAAGTCTATGGATCAAGAAAATGTTCATTCACATAATTTGTAAAAAAATTATGAAGTAACACATGACAATGTCTGAATGATACATATGTATGAATTTTTAATATCCAAGTTATTTAAACTACTTTATTTAATTGAATATGTAAACTATATAAGTATTTCAACTAATCTCAAAGAAATAATTAAATTATTCAGAAAAAATGTGGTTTTCTGTATGTGATGTGTATAGGCATTCTCAAGAGGCTTGAGGAAGCTTAGAAACCACAGAATGGGAGGTGAAGTTTTTTGTCATGGATTACACCCAGGTCAAGAGTTAAGAACAAAGATTACTGGAAAAGACAGACTGTCCCATGCCAATATTGTGGGCTTCACTGCAGGCTTTTTGTTGCAACAATCACTTAAGAAACAGAGCTTTACTTTGGTCTGGACTTCCAAGGAAACACAGAAATTTTGGCTGCAATCGAATAGCTGTGGGGAGTGTGGTGGCTATGAAGATTACGGCTTCTGCTCTTATAAACCCACAATAGAAATAAAAGGGGAATTGAAAGGAACAGGGCAGCAACACAGAAAATAGAGTCTTGGGAGCAGCAGCTGCAAAATATGTTGCTAATGGGTGGAAGGCTAAACCTGGCACCCACTAAGGAATGGCAGCTATTCAGTCTGCCAGGGATTTCATCCAAGTGATTGACAGCTTTCCCTGCAGGCAGTGCCACACAGCTATCCCCCTCAACTAGCCAGACTCAGGGCATCTCAACTCAAGATCATGTGTTGCAATCACATCTTCTATATATACTTAAAACAGAAAAGAAAATACAGTCTAAACAGATGCTAAATGCCCCTGGGGTAAGAAGGTGCTAGTTAAAAGAGTGAGGCTTTGTTTACACAGTGGTATTTAAAATTTATTTAAAACAAATTATAAACGGGAGTAGTTAAATACTATTTAGCTTTTTGTTTGGACAGATTAACTCAGAAATGATGCGGTCTTAATTTGAATTAATTTCTGAACCAAATAAATATAGAACTAATTAGGGCAACAAAATTAATTGCACTTAATTTTCCTAGGAATCCCTCAACAAATATGCCCCTTTCATACAAAAAAAAGGCTGAATCTTCTGCCTACGTTTCTTTATATATGGAACCCGAACACCAAATAAACCCTTTCTGACACTGAAATTAAAACTCTCTCACATCCTTATTGAGAGAAGTTGATAATTTTGCAGTACTGAGTAATCAATTGACTGTGTTATTTTGAAGACAAAAATATCACCTTTCCACTATAGCTAAATAGGGAATGTCTCAGACAGATGGTAAAGGTTTTTGAAAGTTATGCTATGAAACAAAAAATATTGGAAAAAAAACCTAATTACAGCAATCACTGCTGTATCAACTGTAGTGTTAGATTCTTTAACATTTATTTCATATTCATTGTATTAACCTCTCTCCAATTAGGAAGCACAAAATATTTTGTTTAAGTAATGAATACTTCTTGCTTTAGTGAAACAACATAATTATTGAGATGAAGATACTTCAACATATGTCAAATGCACTGTGAGGATATCAAAAAACATTCCTGCATCTAAGCAGTCTCCAAAACAATGTTCCAGCAATTACTGAATGCACCATTTGCAAGTTGGCTGATGATACCAAGCTGGGAGGTGCTGTTGACTCACTTGGTGGACAAGATGCCTTGCAGAGGGATGCAGACAGATTAGAGCATTGGGCAATGATTAATGAGATGAAATTTACCAAGTCCAAATGCTGGATTCTGCATCTGAGATGGAGTAATATTGGACACAAATTAAAACTGGGATAGGAGCAGCTGGAAAGCAGCCCTGTAGAAAGGGGCCTGGAGGTGCTGGTTGGCAGCAAGCTGGATACAACCCAGCTGTGTGGCTGCCAGGAGAGCAAACAACATGGGAGGATGGGGTGGGGAGGGGGACATCAAACACAGCATAACTAGCTGGTCAAAAGAGGGGATTATCCTGCTGTATGCAGCATTGGTGCAGCCTCACCTTGAATACTGTGTGAAGTTCAGGGCCACACAAGCGCATGGAGATTCTTAAATGCGTCCAGAGCAGGGGAAAAAAAGCCTTGTGAAATGGCTAGAAGGCATGTCCTATGAGCAGAGAGGCTGAGGACTTCTGGTGTAAAGGAGGCTGAGGGACAACCTCAGGGACAATTGCTCTCTACAGCTTCCTGAGGAGGGGAAGGGGGAAAGGGAAGTGCTCAGCTCTTCTACCTGATACTCAGTGATAAGACACATGGGAACAGCTCAGAGCTGTGCCAGGGGAGACTTAGACTGAACATTAAGAGGCATTTGTTTACCAAGAGGTGGTCAAACACTGGAATGAGCTTCCTGGAGATGTCAATGTCCCAAGCCTGCCAGTGTTTAAGAGGCATTTGACAACATTCTTTCACTTTTGGTCAGTCTTGAATTGGTGAGGCATTTGGACTAGATGATCACTTTAGGTCCCTTCTCACTGTAATATTCTAGTTTAGCCTATTCCATTCCACTCAATTTCATTCTAATACATATTGTTGTAACCCCTTACTTAGGCTTAAGCAGGTTTTGTCTTAAAAGTATCAATGGGATGGTGTTTTATACTTTGTAATTACAGCTTAGATAGTGGTCAGTTCAATATAAAGAAATATCCCCATTTTTAACTTTAAAATTTACCTCTTCTCAGTCAAGTCATGGGATGATTCATATGAGTCATACATAATTTGTATAGAAAGTTGTTCCACAAAGCTGATGAAGAATAACATTATATCTGAAAGGAGGCTGTAGCCATGTGGGGGTTGGTCTCTTCTCCCAGGCAGCTACTAGTAAGACAAGAGGACACGGTCTTAAGCTCTGACAGGAGAGGATTAGGTTAGATATTAGGAAAAAATACTTTACAGAGAGGGTGATCAGGCATTGGAATGGGCTGCCCAGGGAGGTGGTGGGTTCTCCGTCCCTGGAGCTTTTTAAGAAGAGACTGAATGTGGTACTCAGTGCCATAGTCTGGTAACCACGGTGGTAGTAGATTAAGGGTTGGACGTGATGATCTCAGAGGTCCTTTCCAACCCAGATGATTCTGTGATTTCTGACACTGTTATACCCTGGTTCCCTGCAGTCTGCACTGTAACAGCATCAGTGCCTAACCATGGCCCTCATCATGGGAAGAACTTACACGTGTTCTCTGAATGGGGTCTCTGTCCTATTTCCATTGTTCACAGACCTTGCAAGAATTTAGTTGTCTTTCAATTGTCTGGCTTCTTTAACATGCAGCCAAAATTAGTAAATATAATAGAAAAATTGAGTCAGAGTACAAGTTGGAAGGTAATGAATATAGGCAAGTTTTCCTCCCTTAAAGATCTGGTTGGGAAAAAAATAACAAAAAGTCCCCCACAAGGCCTATCCAACCACAGCTCACTTCCTATTTCTCCATTTAAAGCATTCCAACCTCCCTACAGACTCACACCAGTTCCTCTGGGGCCCTGCTTCAAGACACCTTACTTCCCAACAATGCTCTATCTCTTTTCTATTCAAGGAAACTTATTTTTCACTCTCCCCTCTACAAAATAGGAAACAAGTTCTTTACTCAAAAGTGTCTACTGACGTTAGAAGTATATAAATAGATAACAGGTCCCCCTATTTTTTTTTCTTATTGATGTTTTCCAAATATGTTTTATTCCCCCTCCTCTCTGTGAAGGAAGATGGCTGGGACAATATACAAAGACTAACAGTTTAATGTGCTTTTCTTTTTCTTTATAAATTCTTGCAGATGCTATATTGGCAATTCTGAAAATATTGGAATAATGTGTCCTGGTTTTGAATTATACTTATTTTTGAACCAAACTCAGTATTACAACGTAATACTTCCAATGTGAAGCCACAATGAAGAAGATGAATCATTTTATGTTTGTATTTATAGTCCAGTTGATTAAGACTGTATGTTCATGACCTTAAAGAGTATTTTAGAAATGAGACTATATGAAAGAGAAACCCACAATAATAATTTCAAACTTTAAAATCATCAAATACTTATATTATTTTAAAATAATTTTAAAATTGACTAATAACTAATAACTTTGTAAGCAGAGGCAGAACCCTGCAAAACATGCTCTTTGAAACTAAAATTGCCTTTGTTTACTTTCACTTGAAAACCATTGTGATTTTCATGAAAGTTGTCTTCACAGGAAACAATTTTAGAGGCTAGCAAGCAAGTGATTATCATCAGAATTACGTATTGTATTTTTTCTGAAAATGTTTAAAAAATGCTCACAAAATTTTTACATAATTACGAAACTGGAAATAGTAAAAAAGGAAAATTAACTCCAGTAATGAAAACAAAAAACCCACCTTCAATTGTCCTGATAAACTGCATATGAAAGGTGTAATTCTGACAGACTGCCATTATGGTGATGCTCAAAAAAGTGCTGATTGCATGGCTCCTCACCAGCAGTATCACTGTACATTCAACTGTGTGTATGAGGATCATTATAGATAAGAGGAAAACAAATCAATGGTATGGCAAGTTAGTACAAATTCCAAGAGTGGCTTTATGCTTCTGGAACTTTTAAAGAGAGAACAATACAGCTCCACTGAGAAAGTCTCCGCTATAATGTCAATTAACATCTTGAAAGAAACTAGGAGGAATACTTCACAACATCTGAATACATTATGTTACTGTGAAAGTAATTTTTTAAACACACAACAATACAACAATATATAATGTGCACCTCAAACTAGCCAGTTCTATACTCTTATTCTACTCTAAAGTAGCCTATTAAGTAGCATCACATTCTCTTTGGTAAGGTAGAGAGATAAAAAACTGATGTGGGTTTAAAGTAAAATGTCTTTACAAAAAAGCTGTCTCAATAAAGCACCACCAAATAACAGCTATTTGGTCAGACATTAGAAAGTAGGAGAAATCACTTGAACAAATGAAAATCAGCATGGAAAACATTCATTTTTTCTTATTCTTAAGTTCTTGCTGCAATTGTCAAATATCCCTTCCTCAGTGTGCAGACACAAAAAAAGAAAAATTAACTTCTGTTCTAAATAGATGATTAGGAGACAAGGCAAAGCTGATGAGAAAACAAAAAGAAAGTGTTATATTCCAGGCCATTTGGTAAAGATTTCCTGACTTATTTTCTCACTGCTTATTCAGATATTGCTCCTGACATCAATTCTTCTTTTTCAGAGTTAGATTACCAGAATTCACCTGGAAGACAGCATCCTTCTCTGTATAACAAGTTCTAAAACATGCAGACACAAATTGGACCGAGAATTAATGCACTGAGAAAACCATGCTGTTAGCAGCTTTCAAATACAAGTGTACACTAAAGATAACATAAAATTTCTGAATTAATTGTTAGCAATCATTTTGCTGCTTTGACCTGCAAATGATGAAATACAGAGTTAAAGGGGCAGTTAGGTAAAAGCATACCTTATTCAAAGAAAATATCTGTGAATTGTTAAGGCTTTAAAATCTTCTACTTAGCCATCAGCTTCTAGCAGATCAACAAACTGTACCTTAGGATTTACTATGTTTAAGGTTTCCAATGCCAGTAATCTCCAAATGCACACTTTGGGAAGCCCAGCAGGGTGCAGAGATCTCCATTACAGAAAGTAAATAACAAATCACAATTTTACAAGAAACTAATGTGGCCATTCCCACTTTCTGAGGTAGCAAGCCAATTTAGGTAATTACATTCTTTGGTTGCCTCAGCAATGCCTTGGTGTGTACCTATTGCACATAATAGGTACACTCAGGGACATTTAAGCAGAGACCTAAAAGCAGGCTTCTACCTTGGTTCCACTGAATGACAATATCTCCTTTTCTTGTGTACCACCGTCAGATTCTGACAAAATATTATTCCCAGAAACATAAGTAAAAAAAAAAAACCCAAACAACAATTAATTAGCAGTTATTATTTAACAAACATAAGACTTGGGAACATTGACTATGGAGATCCTTGAGGAGGTGGGATTGTGATGCTTGGACACAGCTTTTAAGTTTCTATATATCCTTAAACCGGGCATCCCAACTGGCTTAATGCTTGAGTAATGTCAAATATTTTTTCATTAAAGCAAATGCTGGGAGGGTTCTGTACTGAATTTTATTATATGCTAACACTGTCCTGCCAAGCTGATGGGTCTGAAATGCACACAAAGAATTGTACTTGATTGTTTATTTGCTATATAAAAAGAAACTGGTCAAAGTAATTGCAAGTTTAGAAGTAAACAAACACACTTTTAAGTAGTTAAACTTGGTTCAGCTGCAATGGATATATTCTTCAAGGTCAGGTCAAATGAACATCACTGTAACTCTGTAATGGTGTCAGTGAAGATGAAAAACCTCATGCACATGTGCCAGCAGCACAAATGAAAACAGCTCAGAAGAAAGGTATTTCTTGAACACTTCCTATTAAAATGTCTCTTTAGTAAGTGGTGTTACTTAACTGCTGTGTTAATTCCTATTTATTTCCTTCTACACTCAGGGAAAATATCATATCTTCTTTTTTTAATCTTTAATCACATTTTTAAAAGGTGTGTTGCATTGTTATTCTACCCAAATAATGTGAAAATCAGTTTTAATAAAAGGTCTTCCAAAGACACTTAATTATGAACGTGTGAGGATCACCTCTGCTACTGCTTTACAAGCAATCTGCTTTCCATATTGTTTTCTCTATCAGCTGCACTGGGTTACCTACAGAGTTAACAGCAGGTAGCAAAAAACTGACAAGATGAAGAATGCAGTTGCTAACAGGGAATTTACATTCCCCTAGCTCATGCATCACCACAGGTTACACAAGTTTTAATGACTCTTCTGAACTGACAAGATGAGGATGCTCCCACTCCATGGGACTAATCAGAACCAGTAAAATGCTTCAGTGACTAAAATTGGACTGAAAGTTGCATAAGTGGTTACCTTGCCTTAAAGACAAATGGAGATAGTGGGGGTTCATTTAGATTCTCCCAATTATAACACCCACTGAAACAGAAAACCCTGTTACAAAGGTAATGAAGGTATGAGGAATTCAAATGGAACAACATAAAGAGAATCTTGGCAGAAAAGACATCTGAAATGTATAAACATTGACTAAATATTGGGTATAAATGTCCTGCTTCTGCATTCATCCACCTATATTAACAATAGATCATTATACAAGATGGAAATTTCTATAAAGTGACAGAATCTGACAGACTACTTGACAATAAATCTTGTTATATCAGAGTATCGGGTGCTGAAAATTGTATCTATTTTTTGCATTTGGTAGAACCAAGAATGGAATAAGACATATTTCAAGCTAGAAGAGGTTCCTAAAGATATACTAAAAATAGAGATGACTTTCAAGGATAGTAACTGCTCAGTGGATTAATCTGCTTGGAAGAAAATGAATTATTTTAGAAGGTTTAAAACCCAGGAACTGCAAGCTCTGTGACCAAGTGTCATGAAACTGCTCAGAAGATGGGGTATTCATGTTAATGGCTTCTCCCTACCATGTATAGTATCTCTATAGCCACATTGTCATTTTCTCTTTGATCTGCCCTGCTTAGCAAGGAAGGAGCCTTTAAGTCACAAAATCTTTATGGTGTACTGAACCAAATAGATAATTTTTTGTCTGACCTCCGTTTCAGAGGGCATACAGGCTGAACTCATTCAGGTGGATCTTGAGAAGACATCAGTAGAAATTGCAGGTGCAGTTCAGAGGCAGCATTTGGCTTCTTATAATCTCCACAAATGTTCTGCTACTGCAACAATAAATCTTTTACAGACATTGCTAACTCTGTTTGAGGTCTTAGATATATTGATTGTTTAGAACTCCGTAAGGTCTGATTGAATTAAATATACTATTGCTCTAATCTACAACCCACAAATTACTTCCCATTTAAGCAACATAGTGATTTTGTTTCCCAGAATTATAGCAAATTTATAAGCAGTAAATCATATCATATTCTTACACAGAAATTTGAATGCTTTTTTCCCCCTTCTTTCTAATGGAAAAAGCAAAGACATCAAATGTTGCTCTCTCCGTGGGAGAGCATAGTTTATCAAAGAATGACTGAATTATTGAGGTTGGAAAAGAGCTCTGAGATCATCAAGAGTAGCATATGTCCTAACACTACCACACTGGCTAGACCACAGCACTAAGTGCCACATCCAGCCTTTCCTTAAAACACCTCCAGGGATGGTGACTCCACCCCTTCCCTGAGCAGTTCATTCTAACGCCTGATCACTCTCTTCGTGACGAAGACATAGACTGTATATATATAACACTCCTATCAAAATGCCATTTAAGTAAGTGGTGTTTCTTAATTGCTGTTTCCTGTTTACTTCTTTCTCTACTCAGGGAAAATATAATTTTTTTTTACAATCTATATATTTCTGATATCCTACCTAAACCTCCTCTGATGCAGTTCCAGGCCATGCCCTCTCATCCTGTCACTAGTTGCCTGGGAGAAGAGCCTGACCCCTACACAGCTACAACCTCCATTCAGGTAGTTGTAGAGAGTGACAAGGTCCCCCCTGCGTCTCCTCCAGGCTAAACAACCCCAGCTCCCTCAGCCTCTCCCTGTAAGACTTTCCCCCTAATCCCTTCACAGCCTCGTTGCTCTCCTCTGGACCTGCTCCAGCACCTCAATGTCCTCCTTAAAGTGAGGGGCCCAGAACTGGACACAGTACTCAAGGTGTGGCCTCATCAGTGCTGAGTACAAGGGGAGAATTACACCCCTAGTCCTGCTGGCCACACTATTGCTGATACAAGCCAGGATGCCACTAGCCTTCCGGGCCACCTGGGCACACTGCTGGCTCATGTTCACCCAGTTGTCAGCCAGTACTCCCAGGTCCCTCTCTGCCAGGCTGCTCTCCAGCCACTCTTCCCCCAGTCTGTAGTGCTGCATGGGGTTACTGTGGCCAAAGTGTAGGACCCTGCACTTGGTCTTCTTGAACTACATACTACTCGCCTCAGCCCACTGACCTAGCCCATCCAGGTCAAGACAGAACAACACATAAAGACAAGAATACATATAATCTGTTGTTAAGAAAATTATTGAGTTAGGTGTTAGAGATGAAATGATCAGTATGTGAGGGACAATCAACAAAACAACAGATAAACCAAACAGAATCCAGATTGAGAAAAACCACATGGATCATTGAGCCTCAATGCAGATTTCCCACAAAATTTCTATTCTTCCTACACACAAAAAGGCACAAAACAGTCACCAGCATCCTATGATACACGTAAGTCCTAGTAGAAAAGACCAAGAGCCAGTAACCATGACATGCATAAGAGTAAGAAAAAACCAAAAGCTTTCACAAAAATACAACCATTAGACAGACTTTTCAAAATATCCTAGCAGGATCATGGAAATTATGTTTACAGTCTTCTTGTATCTCACTTTAACTCTCCACTTCATAATAAATCTGTTTTCACCTCTAAAAGCTGAAGTCTGCCACCCTGTCATAGAAATTGATGACTCCTATCTTACAGGGTATATTGATATTAAACTGAGGAGACTACTTCTATAGTAAAAAAAGTTATTGTAAGGTACTGTATTGCTTACAGTTATTTAAAAATTAAGTTTAAAGCTTGCCTATTTTTATAGAATGCAGCTCTAAAGAGTGTCCTATTACACACCTAAGAATGAAAAAGACACTGATGTATTTCAGTGCTTTTGAGAAGTTAGAAATATGGAGTAGCAGTAAAGCATTAGTACTCTGCAGAACACAATAGCATGAACAATAGCAGTAGAAAGAACACCTTGAAAGAAGTAGAAAGCTTTAGAAAAGAATGTAAATCCAATATATGGAAAACTTAAGGATGTATTTCACTGCTTTGTAAAACACATCTGATGCTGCACAGCAGGTATATAGCTACCCTACATTTTTTTCAGACCACAGAATTAACTTTTATTCACATATGCAGTCACATGCATAAATGTGACTAGTAAACTATGCATCAAGAAATTATATTCACCTCTTCTACACACTATCATTTGTAAAGTATTAACAAAAAGTTAGAGAACAGTGTCTTCTGAACAAGCTAACTGTCTTTTTCACTTTCTTGACTTATTTGTTCTGTATAATTACTATGCATTACCTCAAAACATTAACAAGAGACAACTCACTCTCTTACAAGCATGATAAATACAATGTATGTGACTCTATCACTTCATGATTAATAGGGTCTTTTTTATTCATGAAGTGAGATGTCAGACTCAGCTGAAAAATGTGTATCATCGTATATGTATTTATTCCAAAGTCTACTAAAATTGCTTTACACTGCTACAGATGGATACAATAACAACCACTTTTCACTGTTTTTTGAATTAACACAAGATGTATGTCAAATGATGACCTTAAACTTCCTCTGTTGGAAATTTCATCTAAACTTGACAAATATACTAGATGCTAGAATAATATAGTAATAACAACTCACATGAAATCTACTACATCTTCCAATCATGCTCCTAGAAAAAAATCTTTGAAGCTTTGAAATAATCATTGGCCTTCCATTCTCTGGAAGGAAAAATATGTTTGTTTTTTTTCTTTATCACCTTTTTATTCCTCATGTCACTACACTTTGAGATGTTACACTGTGTAAATAATTAAATTTACTTTTAATTTAACACCAGTAGACGTCCTTCCTTTACAACTTACTGAAAAGTTAGTTAATAATATTTGTTGGAAGCACTGTTACTGTCATACTTCCGGAAGTTCTTCCTTTCACCCACAAAAAGATTTAGGATGTGTCCATGAGCAGCACCCCATCAAAACACAGTACCTTTTTCTCCCTATCTATAACAGAGTAATAATGAGTGTTACAAAATTATTTTAATTGAAAATTGTATAAAAATCAAAAGGGCCTGTTAACAGGTACATTAAAATATCTCCTGAGTTTTACACTTGCTGGTTTTCATTATAAGCCATTCCGCTGGCTGATAAACCTTCACATTTATCTTAGGTCATTTCTTGAATAATTAAGATGAGAGAGGCCACAAAATCAAGTAATATGGAAGTGAAGAAAGTGAAGTTATACATTAGTGCATCAAATCCTATACATTTTCACTAGTCAAGCCCTGAAAGGAGTATCTGATATTTCTGACACTTGTTATATAAAGCTTTAGAACCGAGACAGACATAGTCTGCATTTTCTATTTTCCCATTTATAAAAGTATGAGGGAGGCAATTATTCATATAATGAGAAACAGCACACTGGCTGAAGAAAAAAATTACTTTTAGGTTACATACTAATGTTAGAGACTATGTTATAAAGCAGATTTCAAGTTACTTGAGGCAGGAGAAGAAAGACCTTGCTGCTAGTTATTTATTTCCAGTCTGAAATCATCTGAACAAGAGAATAGGTTTATGATAAGCTTGAACTGTAACTCAACGTGTATGATTTTAGGAAAACAGCTTTGTGTAGATATTTTTCAAGCACAGAAGCCTCCACAGCATCTTTTTTTTTATTATTGTTACTTTCCTTGCTATAAATTTTTATTCTTGAAAAAAAAATATCTATTTTATGCATCCTAGGAATATACCCAGTATCTTCAAGCAAAACAAAACAAAGACTGTAAAAATATAAAATATATACAAGTCTTTGCCACCATCAAATCGTATGTCATCAGTCTCAAGCTGTTATACCAATACAGGACTATTTATTTTTAATGTAACTTCAAACTATGTATTTCCATCGAGATCTCATTTTGGCCAAATTCCAACTAACTTTGTTACAATAAAGATCTCCTTAGTGTCTTAATTTGTTTCTTTATTGTATGTCATAAATGCAGTCTTCATTTACACAAAGATGCCTACAGTGCTAGTAGTTCTTTTCCTTAAGCATCACATATTTTTAATGTAGCAATGTGATAAATGAAAAAAAAATTCCTGTTATAAACATCAGTAAAAATAAAAGTAGTTCCAGATACTAATCACTCCCTATTACAACCTGCATGTGGGGCATCTGACAATTGGTCAGCTGACAACAGAATCTCTGATTTAGAGGAAAAACTTCCTCCCATGTCTCAGTTACCAAACATCACACAGCAAAATGAAGTAGTCAGATCTTAATATAACTTCCAAAATTCTACTACATACATTTTTCAGTTTGTACATCTACTTGTGTACACCACCTTTGGAACAGCATTGCACTGACAACAGTTCAGCTAGCACACTAAAGAGGGGCGTGGGGGGAAAAACAAAACAAACCAAAACTATCTGAAACTACAACTTGACCTTTATCAACACTGAAGTCACTGCTGCCAGAGTACTAAAGAATATTTCACATAACATCTGAAGTTAATATTGATTACAAGAAAAGAGAAAGACCAAGACCAAGTGTGAGCACTGCTGGTGCATCAACACATTAACTTGAATCTCTAGAATTCTCTTTAGTTAGTTCTAATCCTTGGCTGCAGCAGTTGTAATACAGCTCATATGTCTTTTTTAAAGGCAGGTACTAGTTTAATCTGCACCCCATCAGCACATCTGCATCATCCTGCATTAAGAAATTAGTCTGTAAGTAAAAAATATTTTTGTTTTCTCAAGGTAACAAGAAAATGTCATATATATACCAGTAACTATAGCCTGGTCAGCACTGATTCAGTAAGGGGAAGTCATGCTTGACCAATCTGATAAGACTTTTATGGAATAACTAGGTGGGTAGATGAGGGGAGAGCAGATGACATGGTTACCTCGACCTCAGCAAAGCTTTTAACACTGTCTCCCACAGCATCCTCACAACCAAACTTCAGAAATGTGGACTGGATGATTGGGTAGTGACATAGGTGAGGAACTGGCTGAAGGACACAGTTCAGAGACTTGTGGTCAGTGGGGCTGAGTCCCACTGGAGGCCTGTGAGTAGTGGTGTCCCTCAGTCGTCAGTACTGTGTCCAGTTCTGTTCAGTATATTTGTCAATGACCTGGACAAAGGGATAGAGTCTATTGTTAGCAAGTTCTCTGAAGATAAAAAGCCAGGAGGGGTGGCTGACACACCAGAAGGCTGTGCTGCCATCCAGCATGACCTGGACAGGCTGGAGAATTGGGAACAGAGAAACCGCATGAGGTTCAACAAGGGCAAATGTGGAGTACTCCATCTGGGGAAGAACAAGCCCATGCACCTGTACAGGTTAGAGGCTGTCCTACTGCAAAGCAGCTCTGTGGAAAGAGACCTGGGAGTCATGGGGGACAAAAAGATGTCCATGAGCCAACAATGTGCTCTTGTGGCCAAAAAGGCAAACGGCATCCCAGGGCATCAATCAAGAAGTGTGGCAAGCAGGTCAGAGGAGTTTATCCTACCCCTATCCTCTGTGCTGGTGAGGCCCTATCTGGCCTACTGTGTGCAGTTCTGGGATCCCCAGGGTCAAGAAGGGCAAGGAACTACTAGGGAGTGTAGGATGATTAAGGGACTGGAGTATCTACCCCATGAGGAAAGACTAAGAGAGCTTGAGCTGTTTAGCTTGGAGAAAAGGAGACTGAGAAGGCTCTCATGAGTGTTGATATATATCTAAAGGGCAGGTGTCAGGAGGAAGGGGCCAGACTCTTCTTCATGGTGTCCAATGACAGAACAACCTGTGTTGGTCACAGACTGGCAGACAGAAAATTTAGCCTGAATATGAGAAAATACTTTTTTACTCTGAAGGCAACAGACTACTGGAACAAATTGGCCAGGGAGGTTGTGGAGTCTCCATCCCCGGAGACATTCAAAACCTGCCTGGACCCGTTCCTCTGTAATCTGCTTTAGGGGATGTTGCTGTAGATGTTTTACAGCAGTATCTTCCAACCCCTGCCATTCTGTGATTCTGTGATTCTGCTTGGGGATAAAACAGGGGAGCTGAGAGTGATTCAGCTTCCTAGGTAAAAGGATGTTCGGTTCTACAGTAAAAAACTTAGATACATATTTTCTTTAGAAAAAACAATATATCTTGTCATAAAAGCCTAATGTTTCATACATTCAAGTGTGAGTTTATTATTTTTTTGTACAGGGAGCATGAATAAAACATGAATAAGTTAGTTTCTTTATGATTATCTGTTTGATAGTTTGTGCAGCCTTTGCATGCTGTCTCTACGCAACACAAATCCTTGCCAGGCTGAAGCTGGTAAAATTAGCAATATTTTGTCAGTTGATATTGTGAATTATTAATCTTAGAATTCTGGTGTGTGTGTGTGTACATGTGCGTGCTTTATGCAATAAACATTTGTTTTTCAGTATGTTTTATCTCACTGTAACTTTAATGTTATAAAGAAATTTGGAAAGGAAAGTGGACCTATGAGGTGCTGCTGATGGAAGACATACAAATACCAAAGAAAAAGAAAACCTTTGCTTCTAAGGTGTAAGAAGATAAACGGATGGATGAAGACACCTAGCATCTTCAAAAGTAAGCCTTTAGAATAACAACTAAACTAGAGAGGCTTCTCCAATGGCTTTCAATGTTTTTTATCAGGTTCTATGTTTATGTCATATTTCCGAGTATACAGTAACTACCTTTTCTTAGGTGGTTTCATTTCACTAACTTTAGTGTTGAAGTTTCCTGCTTTCTAGTTAAAAAATGACAAAATGGTGCTTTTAGAAAATCTATTTACATACGAACACTTGGTATTAAATTAATCAATATGGAAAAGACTATTTTTCTCTTAGTAAGCTTCTAATCTCACAAGGATGAGGTAGTATTTTAACCCCAATAATCTAAAAGCAACCTAAGTGGTCCCAGTAAAAAAAACCTGCTTTTTTACTGAGTGCCTCCTTCTAAAATTGTACATCATGTAAGGGACATAGTTGACACGGAATCCTTTCTAGGAAGATCCTTTCTTTCCTTTTGCTTCCCTCTCTGGCTGTAGTGAGGGGACTTGTTCCAACATTGTTCCAGCACTACCTTTAGTCAAACTTGACAAGCAAGAAAGGGCAATGCATTCGCAGAACCTGTTACAGTTCCCAAAGTACTCTAATGATTGATCACTTTGTTCAGCGATAAATTCGAAGTCATAGTGTTATCTCAAAAATGACTTCTGAATCTCCTTTCCCAGAATGTAACTATCTTCCTCTGTGGTACCAGTTAATTCATCCCTTATGATCCCATTTGCAGTAGAAAGCTCATATGCATAGATTTCTCATGTTATAAGCATTCTCTGATTAAATAGGTATTTTGAGATTACAGTACTCCTAATACATCAGAAACGCAAATAAAAAAAGTCATATATTATTTAAAAATAGTCTTGTTTCTTCATTGCACTGAATATCTGTTATGATGAGCAATTTGTTTGGCAGTTTTCTCTTGCCAGCTATAATTTGAAAGTAATCAAGTCTCTGCAACTGCTTATATAATATGGCTCTTATACTGGTATCACTTCTACTAGATCTTCTCTCCATTCTGGACGCTAACTTTTGATAGTGGGGAAAAAAGGTTTATTTTTTTCTTTTCTTGATTTATTTGGACTATATGCTGGGCCTCTATATAAACCAAAACCCTAGTAGCATCATCCTGCACAGAATTAAAAGTATTTCTAAGTATGCAACAGCTGTAGGCTCTTTTGGCCAGGCCTAAGTTACCTTTAAATTAATTAATTATTTACTGCTAACAACGAAGACAGAAAATGACTGAAGCTGACCTAAGTTACACAGCCCACTCAGAAATCTGGGTGTCCATCTGGCAAATCTCCACAATCTAATTTAAAGTTAGTTGGTATGTTTCAGTGGGATGCACTCAAATATCATTTACATCTCTTCAAGCTGTACAGCCATGTACAACCATGGGCAACCTACTCTGTGGCTTCACTAAATGCTAATAATTTCACCTTTTATCCAATTTGGATATTTCTTGTTTCAAACTATGCCATGTGTCTCTTACCACACCATGCACCTCTGTGAAGGGCCTCCTAAACACACTCCCTGCAGACACAAGGGAAGATGCTCTTAGGTCCTCTGGAGCCCACTCTCCTGACTTGTTCATCCCAGCTCCTTCAGCTCCTTCACACAGGGCAAGTACTCCAGCCCCTGATGATCTTGGTGGCCCTCCACTGAACTCAATCACATGTGTCTGTCTTTCTTGTATTTGGAGAACTAAAACTGGACAGAGGCATGCAGAAAATAATTTTGTACTGCCAGCAGATTGAAACGTTTATTATCCTATCATCATTCCTTTTCCAGGATACATATCTCTTATCTTGAATGTGAAGAAAATCTCAGCCCTCTCTATACCAGATTAAGTCATCTTGCTTACTAAGCAGACACATTTCGAATCATAGTGTTGATGTGCACCTGTCTCTGACACTGAAGACACAATTGAACCCAGTAATTTTCTCTCTCCTTTGAGGGAACAATCATGAGAAGATTTGTAGAGATTCCCTCTTCCATTTCTTCCATATCCCTAGAAGACCATATTTTTTATTTGCATTCCTCTATAGACTCTTTTGAAACTAAGTCCTTAAAAAAGAGGCAGAAGGTAAATTACCTCAAAACAGAACTTTCCACTTTTCCCCCTATCATCTCTTCCTTCTAATTATATTAGAAACATGATGTTAAGTGCTCTGAAAGTTATCTTGTCTTTTTACACTAGTATGATTTTTGCAAAAAAATATGACAAATGTAATTATGCCTGAAAGAAATAAAACGTATCTTCTTGAAGAGGCTGAAAGAATACTAAAACGTGATCTGCACTAGCACTAAGCTAATTACAGTGACACCACTCATACCTCTAGAATTCTCTTAGTGTCAGCACTTACATTATGAATCTCTTATTGCTGGGGTTTATAACTGTGTTCTACATGAGTTAGCTACTCTTATGGGAGAGCACAACATGGTTTTTAATGGTTTCATTAGTGACATTTTCGCAAAAATAGTTTACATTTCAGTTTGAAAATTTGTAACTCCCTTGACTGTTACACAGTGTAAATCATGAACAAGTTGTGACTAAAGTAGGACAACACGGTAAGAAAAAATCCATCCAAAATGTGATTTATATGCTTGGATTTTAAAAGGTGAGACCACTAGATCAGGTTGCTCAAAGCCCCATTTAACCTGGCCTTGAACACTGTCAGGGAGGGGGCAGCCATAGTTCCCTGGGCAACCTGAGGCAAGTGTCTCACCAACCTTGTAAAGAATTTCTTCCTAATATCTAATCTAAATTTATTATATTTCGGTTTGAAACCATCATTCTTCATCCTATCACTACAAGCCCTTGTAAAAAGTCTCACCCCAGCCCCCTTCAGATACTGGAAGGCTGCTATAAGGTGTCTTCAGAGCCTTCTCTTCTTCAGGCTGAACAACTCCAATTCTCTCATCCTGTCTTCATAGACGAGATGCTCCAGCCCTCTAATTGTCTTTGTGGCCCTTCCCAAATGACAGAGAAATAGTTTATTCAAAACTAAAACTAAAACTCTCTAATTTCTAAGAAATAGGTTTGTTATTTTATATCATTTTTGAATGTTTTTTCTATACCCTGTATTATATTCCTTTTAATATTTCATTAAGAATTGCTTCAGTGACTTTTCCTCAGTTACAAATAATCAGCTGAAGAAGATTTAATTCTTCCATGCTGAGTTGACACAAACAAAAAACAATTTCTGTCATCAGACAGTAGATGGTCTATCAGCTTGGAAACCAGTGATTAGTCAGCAAGTGGTGTGCAATCATGCCACATATGCCATGCTATACATTTTTTAGAGTGGAATAATTCATACTTGATAGTATTTATCTTAGTGCTACTTCCTACCTACAACCAGGATTATGATATCAACAGGTAGATGGAAACATATCTCTGTTATATTCATCACCCATTCTAAATTTATCCCATTGAAACAAAACTATGATTTCATATTTAGGAAAAGTCATGGAAGAATTGCCTACCCCCATCTTTTCTTAAGAATGTATGAGTGACATCTCTCACTGTGAATTACCACATTTTTTGAAATATAAGAGGGAGAGCATGGTTTCCTCTCAGTTTGTAACATTTTCCTTCTGACTCCAAATCCCTAAAACAATAGTTTCTGAATAAGCCTGTGGTTCTACTATTAACTGAAAACTTAAATCTGTCAAGTGAACAGGCTTGCAACTGATTATTTGTATACTGATTCTACTACTACTCTTGGGCTGTAAAGACTGATGAACCCCCAAGTTCTTCAATGGAAGCACATATCCTTTGCTCAGCATACAAAAGCATCACCTGTTTATTTTGTTTTCTCAATGTGAGTAAAAATGAAACAGGAAAAAAGTCAGCTGAGGTCAAACACACTCTGGGCTAAATGCTGCAAATCAGCAAGTAAGAGGGAATTTTGAATCTAAATTCCTTTTATCACCATAGTCATATACATACATAGCCATATACAGCAACAGAGTCATGTCTTAAATGTCTCTGGTGATACGTTGGAAGCTGGAGAATCAGGGAAGAAGTCACCAAAATCCATGGAAAATTGTAACGGAATTAAAAAAAACCTCTCAAATCAGAACCTTGATAAGGAAACCCCTAAGACTAAACCACGGGGTCCAAACAGACTCACAGACACTGGGGCTCACTGGCTCTAGAGAAGGCTACTTCTGTCACTGTATCTTGATCACAGGTGATCTTTGAAGTTTGGAGAGAGCATGGAGCTGGCTAGAAGCACACATTCAAACTAAGGTAAAGGCTGTGACATAAGTTCATGCTATAAGAGGTCTGAAGGTCACCATATAGTCATGAGAAAAGCCTATGAGACCAAAGCACATAGCTAACCACAACAGTTTCCTCAGCTCTGATGTCCAAAGGACTGCTTAGGTATTTAGGTACTCCTGAAGTCTGCATTGTTCTGTGATGAGCCATATTACCTCCAAGCTAATCATTAGGTCTAATGCAAAGGGACCAATGCAGAGCATTAGCTTATGTGTCAACATTTTATTTCAAAATCAATTTTCAAAATTTTTAGCCAAGAGGTACTACTACTTTGAAGTGACCTTATAACCCACTTGAACAGAGAAAAAAAGCCTGAAGAGACACAAAAAACAATCCATCTTCAGCTTCAAGAGGCAGAAACATTCTTCAGTAGTGTTTGCATAAGTCAAAATGGTACCTTTGATTTTAAGAACTGACAAGTTCATGTAGATTCTGCATTTACAATACATTTGATCAGTTTAGACCAGAACAAGAGGCATATGGAAAAATAAGCACCAACTACCTGTTGCAGTAATTCTAAACTTCCCATCGTAGGGTTTTAACTTTAAATATTTTTTTCAGTGTCTGAGAGCAAGTAAATATTTATTTTAATAGCAAGTCTAGCAAGTTGTTAAGACACTTGAAACCCTACTACTTCACTTAATGTTATTGTAAAGACATAAATACTTATGTCTTTAATCCTCTGCTGAAACCCAAGTAGACTGCCCACAAGAGAAAAAAACCTAGCATATGATTTATACTTCACTAGACTTCCTTATTAAAAACTTTACCATTATGATAAACAATATGAAGTGGTACCACAATTTAAAGAAAGTAAATCTTATATCCTATATGATAGCACCACTTCAAATTGAAAAGCTATATTGGATCTGGCTGATTGCAGTTAATTTTCTTCATAACAGACTGTAAGCTGTGTTTTGGATTTCTGACCAAAACAGTGTTGAAAAGGCATTGGTGTTCTAGCTATTGCTTGCACAGCTTCTGTTTCTCACTTTGCCTCACCAATGAGTAGGGTGGGAGTGGTTAAGAAGCTGGGAGAGGACACATTTGGTCCCAGCTAATCAAAGGGATATCCCATACCATATACATCATGCCCAGAAATAAAAGCTGGAGGCAAGGAGGAGGAAGGGGGGGATATTTGAGCTATGGGGTTTGTCTTCCCAAGAAACTGTTATTGGAGCCCTGCTTTCCTGGAGATGACTGAAGACCTGACTGCCAATGGGAAGCAGTGAGTTAATTCCGTTTCCCTTTGTGCAAATTATTCTCTGTTTACTTGTATGTGCACCTTTATCTTTAGCTACTAAACTGTCCTTACTTAAATCCAGGAGTTTTCCTCTTTTAGCTTTCCGATTCTCTCCCCGAGCCTGCTGTACGGGAGCAACCAAGAAGCTTACTTGCTCACCCACAACAAAAGCCTTTCCAGCTGTTTTAAACTTCTTGCAATAAATATTTTGGTTTACATTAATAGGAAAAGGATCTTTCTGTTTCAACAAGACATAGCATAATATATATGCCATTCTTACATACGTTTCAGCATTACACAAAATCTCTCCCACAGGATTCATAGAATCATAGGATTCATTTCTTTAAGCCTGCTATTTTTAAGGATATTTTCAAAATTGTGTTAAAGAACCCATTTGCTGTCAAGTAGTTTCTTGTACTGCCCCATACTTTAAAATATTGAAGTTAAAAATGCTAACATAACTGGTAACCTCCTCTTAAATGCCAGAAGAAAAAAAACCCAAAAAACTACGCAAACCAAGAAACATACCAAAAACCAAATAATCTAAAAGTGATCACAAATTATAAGTTTTTTATCAGCACAGGTCATTGGCTTAGTTCTGCTCCTACTAATGTCAACAGCGTTGATAAATCTCATCCTAACTAATGGTCTGGTGTACTTCTCATAAAGCATAGGTCCAGTTTGAAAGTTTTGTGTTCACTGTGAAATTCACTGTGTCTTTAGATATAATTATTTTCTTTTCACTATGCTTTTTAGTCTTTAAGCAGCAACTTTAAGTAAATGGACATCACCTAGATTCTATTTTTTATGAAAAACCACCAACAGGCTTGTTTGCTGACCTTCCACTGATACCATCTAAGACAGATTTTAATCCAAAACCCCTCACTTAGTTCAAACAGCAGAGGAAAAAACAACGCTGCTGTAATTACCAACAAACCCCCAGATATCTTCCATTGTAGGTGGAGCTCATCTCTGCAAACAGTCATCCACAATCTGTGTATCATTAATATGAAGTCGTGCTCCTAATTAGGATTATTTGTTTAATGCCGGCTGAATTCCTCTCTGCTCTCAAAGTTATTTCAATAAAGTAGTGTTAAAAATAATTTTTTCTCCTTTTTCTGCCCCCCCCCCCCCCAAATAGGAATCATAAAATAATAGTGGAGACTAATGAAAGATTTTTGGAGGCTTAGAAAACAAGAAACACAACAAACATTCCCACTGGTGAGTAGATAGGATTTGTCTGTATTCTACACTGCTGCTACCAGCTGCTGTTTCTCTCTTGCTGATCTTTTTTATTTGCCTCATTTCCTAGGTATGTTGTGCTTTCCAACCTGTCAGCTCCTTGAAAAAAAGACTAGTTGAAGACTTATTGAGCATATTGACTACAAAGGGTGTCTCCAATTCAGTTTAGGCCTTTGAGTGCTCTGAATATGAAATGTTAAATTGTAACTACTCTAAAAGCCTACCAAGAAATAAGGAAGGTAATACTGCATTCCACCATAACAGCACAGACTGAGCCTTTGTAAATCACAAAGTAGCAATTTAGTGCTCCTGTCTGTAATTTTAAGGATGAGTTCAAGGAAGAAAACAGTAAAAGCTGGAGGCTGAACTATATATCTGCATGTATAAATAAGGGAAATTTACCCTGCAAAAAATCTTTCAAAATTATATAAACAAGGGGGGGGAGGAGGGCGGGGAAAGTACTTCAGTGTTGGGAATACTTTTTGCCCCACTTACTTTTAATTATATTGCTGCTGTTTTAATTAGATTGCTAAAATTTATACAGCTATGGATGGTTAAATGAAACAGAGAAATGGATCTGTACAGTGCTATCTGGAATATGTGTTATCCTCTGCAGCTTAAGTTTTATGAAGCAATTTCTTAAGAGGCCTGTACAGAGCAAAATTCTCAGCATGACAAATAGGTTAGCTAATGTTGTTGGAGATGCTTTGAACAGGAGTGTTAGCAAAACAAATAAATCTTTAACAAAAATGGGGAACTATTAAAATCCAGTTACTTTCTGTATCCAGCCAAAAGTTGTTCAAGATTGGCTTAGGCCCTGGAAATGCTGGTGTCAGGTTTCATCTCCTGATGGAAAAGGTAAGTGGAGAGATGGCTGAAAGGTCATGTCCTAAGTAAGCAAAGAAATGACCCGCCTGGTGGATGAGGGGAAGGCTGTGGATGTGGTCTATCTGGACTTCAGCAAGGCTTTCGACACCGTCTCCCACAGCATCCTCCTGAGAAAGCTGGCTGCCCACAGCTTGGACAAGCCTACTCTGCACTGGGTTAAGAATTGGCTGGAGGGTCGGGCCCAGAGAGTGGTGCTGAATGGGGCTGCGTCCGGTTGGCGGCCGGTCACGAGCGGAGTCCCCCAGGGATCAGTGCTGGGCCCAGTCCTGTTCAATATCTTCATCGATGACTTGGATGAGGGGATTGAGTCTATCATCAGCAAGTTTGCTGATGACACCAAGCTGGGGAGAAGTGTTGATCAGCTGGAAGGCAGGAGGATTCTGCAGAGAGACCTAGACAGACTGGAGAGATGGGCTGACTCCAATGGGATGAGCTTCAACAAGGCCAAGTGCCGGGTCCTGCACTTTGGCCACAGCAACCCCATGCAGCGCTACAGACTGGGGACAGAGTGGTTGGAGAGCAGCCAGGCAGAGAGGGACCTGGGAGTCTGGATTGACAGGAAGCTGAACATGAGCCAGCAGTGTGCCCAGGTGGCCAAGAAGGCCAATGGCATCCTGGCCTGGATCAGGAACAGTGTCACCAGCAGGTCCAAGGAGGTGATTCTGCCCCTGTACTCAGCCCTGGTGAGGCCACACCTCGAGTACTGTGTTCAGTTCTGGGCCCCTCAGTTCAAGAAGGATATTGAGGTCCTCGAACAGGTCCAGAGGAGGGCAACCAAGCTGGTGAAGGGACTCGAACACAGATCCTACGAGGAGAGGCTGAGGGAGCTGGGGCTGTTCAGCCTGGAGAAGAGGAGGCTCAGGGGAGACCTCATTGCCCTCTACAACTACCTGAAAGGAGGATGGAGCCAGGCGGGGGTTGGTCTCTTTTCCCAGGCAACTCTCAGTAAGACAAGAGGGCATGGTCTTAAATTGTGCCGGGGTAAGTTCAGACTGGATATTAGAAAGAATTTTTTCACAGAAAGGGTGATCAGACATTGGAACGGGCTGCCTGGGGAGGTGGTGGACTCTTCGTCCCTGGAGATATTTAAAAAGAGACTCGATATGGCACTCAGTGCCGTGGTCTAGTGACTGTGGTGGTAATTGATCAAGGGTTGGACTCGATGATCTCTGAGGTCCCTTCCAACCCAGCCTATTCTATGATTCTATGATTCTATGAAATAAAATTAATATGTTTTTTTTTCTTCATGTTTTTCACTGAAAGAACCACACAGGTATTTCTCAGAATTTTTCAAATATGCATTGTTAGTAAATGCGGGACAGAAGACTCATTTGAATTTTGTTTTTTGAGTACAGTTAGAAATACTGAAAAACTGTACTGAATAGTGCAATTACATCACTCACAAGAAAATTTTGGAAACGTGGAATGAGGTTTTGAAGTTTGAGAGGTTTTGTCTTTTCAGTTGAGATACAGGAACAGATCAAGAACAACAAAAAAGAAGATTAACTGATTTTATACGTTATTCAAGAATTCACACACTTGATTTTACTTGAATTAGCTGGGCAGTTCATAATGTAATTTGAAGTTTGAAATATTGCTGCCATTATATTTGAAAAAAAAAAATTATTGAAATGGAAAATATAGATTAATAGGAAATTTGTTACAAGGTAGAATTGAAATAGTATGCACCTCAAAGATACATCTTCAAACATGTGAGCAACTTAATTAGTGTCTGCTCTTTCATGAGTAAATTCTTTTTATTCAAGTACCTTTTCAAGAGATTTTCCTGGACCTTAAGTAGAAAACACTTAATGTAAATTTTCTGCAGTAATTTCTTTGTAAGTCAGTGACTCCAGAAACCAGAGATTTAAGGAAAGCATCAAAAATTATTAAATTCCAGATTTAACATAGAGAATACATAAACAATTTTTTGCCCCTATTATTCCTGGTGTTCTCTAGAACTGAGATTATGGACCACAACTACTCTTCAATATGAAAACTGAATTGGCCTTAAAACCAATAAAACCTTAAAACTCCTATATATTTATAAAAAAGAAAAGTGATAATTTGTTACAAAGATGCACATTCAGTTATTTCCTCAAGACCTGGTAGGGGTAGAAATCTTTCAAGAAAGCCTTCTTTATTTAAACAACTATTCATACTGTCTATTTCAGTACAGGACACTTTATCTAAATGAATAATTTTCTGCCTTCTGTTGTTCAGGCATCTCTTTAAAAATTCATCAAAATACCAGAACTAGCAGAATCTCTAGATTCACCCTGGCATCAGTCTAAACTCTAGTACGCTTCCAAGTATTTTTCTTGGCTTCCATGGGAGAAAAAATATACCAGTAGGGTAGGAAAACATCCTTATTCTGTAGTTAGACACTTAGATCTGTTTCTATTTATTAAGAGTATTGGAGATTTTTTCCCCCGATCTTCTGAAACACCCACAGGAATGAGTGACAGATAGAATTTCCCTTTTGCATCAAAAAGGTCCTCATTGTATTACAGCAATATAAATCACAGTTTGAAGTCCTGGCTACTCACAGAACCAACAGCCCAGGTCTCCTGTTTATTTGAAATTTTGTACTTTCTTTCCCATCTGCCTAATCACTATTATCTTCTTTCTTCCAATCCTACTTATGAGAAAAAAAAAACACAAATCACCTGGAGATGACTAATATTCGAACAACTTTTTTGAAAGCAGAATAGGAACTGCCAGGTTTGAAAGAAACAAAACATAAAAGAATGCTAAAATAAAAATCACCATATTAATTGTATGAGCTCTAGGTTAAAGATAGAAAATCTCACCCTGCACAATGGTTTCTCTAGCACCAGGGATTTTGCATGAGTTATTTGCTTGAAATCATGGGTTTATGAAGTATGAAACAATACAAACAATATTGCTCAGTCTATTGTTTTATTTGAATCTTTAAAGTAGTAAATGATGCACTGCAATATTAAAGATTTTTTTCTATACATATGGTTAATTTTTTCTGACTTGTCAGCTGTTTTATGTATCCGAACTTAGAGAAAGCAAAAGTAATGAACAAAACAACCCATCCCTTAGAGATTTAAATCCAGCTAAGCTGAAGCCAGTTAAAACAGGAGCTGAAGCCAGCACAAAGAGGACATCACTTCACCCAAGTCAACATTGTTTTAACTTACACTATGCACTAGATAATCTTGCAAATTAAAACTTTCTATATTATGTGGTACATAGAGCTAAGGTTTAAAACAAGTTCTCAAATTATTAAACTGTACAAAGGAATAAATTTTCAAAATCACAAAAAACCAATATGATTACACAAAAAAATTGAAAGTCAAATTACTGGTTAGTAAATAAAGTCTATAATAAAGTTTGATTTAATACTTTAAAATAATTCACAAATTTATGCCAAGAGAAAATGAATTCAGCCTGATTTCTCAAAGAACCTTTGTAGAAGGAATCAAAACAAAAAAACTTGAGTTTGAATTTGTTGGAAAACAGGTCTTTGTTTGGAAAGATATGTCAATCAGTAGATAACTGCTTGCCAGAGAATCAGCATATTCACCAGTTCAGAGTGGCCTCCACACTCACTCCTGACCATTCTCTAATGCAGGAATAAGCTGCTCTTTTTCCTTGTCTTCAAGTTCAATCATTTCATTTCTTTTACTCCTCCTGTCTCTTACCCTCCCTATGTTCCTTTTCCTAATTATTTCCTCAATGAAACACCACTGCACAGTCTCTTTTGTGAACTGAACCTAGTTACCATCCTCTAGCCCATATGCTCTTCCCTCCACCCCAGGCATGACTCTATTCACTCTCTCCTCACAATGAAGTTTTATTTTCTACTGATACTGTCACTGAAGTTTCTCTTTACTCATTTCTATATAAAATCTTTATGATTTTCTTTCAATTTTCTTACAGTATCTTCACCAGTATGTGACATCTCCTGCATAGTATCAATTGTATTTCTTTCGTGTTCATGACTCTGATTAAACTTCCAGATACACTCAACAGAAACATCAGTCATTTTGTTTCTCTGTATAAAATACTACTGAATAAAGTATACCAAAAAAGGAAGTTCTTTTAATTTCTGAAATAATTTAGAGAATAATATTCATAGATTTGCCACAGCTAGGATTCCTCTGAATTACTTCATAATTTTTTTTGCTTACACATTTTTAATATAGAGTTGACAAACTACAAAATACTGTAATGAACTAGAGTAAAACTTAATAGGGGAAATTTCAGAAACAATTCTCAGCTCAGCTGATACACAACTTCTAGTACTAAGATATGTTGGCCTCTTACATTTCTAATCTGATCTACACAGCAACATATAAAGGAAAAAAACCTTTTATATAGATATGAGAAAGGGATGATTCAATTTACTAAGCACCTAATAAACTTTATCTGTTTAATGAATTACATACTTGATAAAGGCTGACAAAATGCTGATAGCTGCCTTACGGCTGATACCTGGACAGGACATTCATTAATACAATCAGTGTTCAAGCTCATGGGAATTACTTGTAATTCCATATGTGATAAAACAAATAAAATTATCCCATTGACTTATACTACATTTACTAGAAAGAGTAAAAGTACAAAAAGAATTCTGCTGCATTGGGGTAGTGTGGCAGGGCTTTGGAAGCAGGGGGGGCACAGGGGTGGCTGCTGTGAGAAGCTGCTGGAAGCTCCCCCGACCCCAACTCCGTCCCCTCCTCTGGACAAGGCTGAGCAGAGTGGAGGAGCTGCGGCAGATTCAAGAAGAGGGAAATGGCAAAAAGACGTGCAGAGCAGAGGAGAGAAGGAGATAAGAGTGATGCCAGGGCAGAGATACAAGGTCCATGAGGAAAGAGGAGCAGGAGGTGCCCAAGCAGAAACTTTCCTCGCATCCTGTGGGGAGATGGCAGTCGTCCCTCTGCAGCCCACGGAGGAGTGCCTGAAGGATCACGTAGAGCAGACATGGATCTGCAGCCTGTGCAGGGTCACAAGAGAGGGGCAAATGTGGATCTGCAGCCCTGAAGGACCCTGCAGGTGAGGTGACTCTGTGTGCAGCCCAGGCTGGAGCAGTCTGTGCCTGAGGGACTGCATCTCCTGGGAGGGACTCATGTCCCAGGGGTTCCTGAAGAACTCTCCTGTGAAAGAGGCTCCATGTTGGAGGGGAGGAAGAATGTGAAGAGTCCTTCTCCTGAAGAAGAAGGAGCGGCAGACACACCGTATGGGGAACTGATCCTAAACCCCCACTCCCTGTGCCACTTGGAGGCGAAGCAGGAGTGAAATACCTCGGGTGGGAAAGAAGGGAAAGGTGGAGGGGAGGTATTTTAAGATCTGGTGGTGGTTTCTCTTTCTCCTGTTCTGATAAATTATTTTTTTTTTTGTCCCTAAGCTGACTCTGTCTGCTTTGTCCATGACGTAATTAGGGAATTAAAATCTCTGTGTCTTTATCTCAATTTCTGAGCCTTTGGGTGTATTTTCTCCTCCCTGGTCCATAGTGGGGGTCGGGATGAGTGAGCAGAAGCCTGGTTGGTACTGGCTGGGCCTAAACCTTGACACCTGCAAATGGTTATTTCATCTAAAATATGTTTCACATGCCCTCTAAGACAGTTTTTAGTGGAAAGATTCACTCTGAGGCGTAACATACACACGTGAAGTACAGTACTTTGTTGATCAAATCACCTGGGAATTTAGTTTTTAAAACACCCTAAGAGATTTTACTTGAACAAATAAATTTCATTTCAAGAGCTGTCACTCCAACTGACATATTATATAAAATATTACTAGTTTAAAAAAATCACTAAGAATGAGAAAGGTGAATTCAGCAGTCATTCATCATTCAAGGAACCATCATCAGAGAAAACAACATAAAGACTTTGAAATTTAACTTTTTTTACAGTAGACATTAGCATTAGTTTAAGTCTTTAACAGAGCTGGTAATGTAAGACAGCTGTTTGTAATGACACCCTTAGATTTATTTTCCTGACTGCACCAGCAATTTCACAAATTAGACTGTAGACAGTTGAGTACAGACAATTTTAAAATACTTATTCTACATTTTCAAGAGCTCTTTAGTCACTAGAAGGCTTTTGTTTTCAGTTAACTTTTGCTTAAACATGAAAATACTGCTTCTAACTCTACAGTTGTCACTGAAGGGATCCACCCTCACTACAGCTGAACCTACACACCATAATACACCTTTAGACCAAGGGTTCCTTTGAGGCAATTTATATTTCCACATATAGTTAAAACAAGAACAAATGGTTTTAAGAGATTGATCAAGCTGCTAAATAGGGAGTCTGTAAACCACGATTTTTCCTTTTCACCTGGTCAGAATTCTTTTCCAAAATGTTGTACTCTTGGACACTTTCTTCAGTTTTATGGAACCCTACTCACCCAGACCTAGCTTATAGGCAAACAATGAATGGATAACTTAACATTCTTTCAAATGTAAATGCCTCTGAGGTGAAATTATACAGCAATTCTTTTAACTGTTTTCAAAGTCCAGGTCTGATCATCTGCTCTTATTACAATATTCTGCTAAATGGGTGAAATAAATGTCTTTTTTTACCCAATTTCTACTTTGTTTGTTTGTTTTGTTATTTATAAAGCAGTCTGAAACAATAGCTGTGTAACTATCTTTACACACTTTGACTATCATAATGTAAGCAATTCACCAAGAAAACATAAGACACCAGACCTCAGCAGTAAGCTCTTTGGTAAAAATGGCAAAAGCAGTCCTTGAAAGATGGTTACTAGGTGGTATAAGGAAACTTGAAGTTCTGGGAGGAACTCTGTATCAAGCATGGAAAATTGTGAGGAAATGAACTAGAGAAACTTTCCAAGAGTGCACTCTGCCTTAATGAACAAGTATTTAGTTTCCACTGCACTAGTGTCTTTTTTGTTTTATTGCTCAGAATCTGTAGAAATGCTTTGTATCTGTTAATACTCATTCATATAACAAGCTTATTAAAGTAAATTAAGTTTAATTCAATCATATTCAGGCACTATACTGGACCGATTATTGCATTAGTCTTCTAAATAGTTTGTCTTCATTCTACTATCCTCATCAAATAGGATTCTGAATAATTATCACATTTTTATGAAGTTACACAGTACAATTACATTTTTATCAAGAACTTCAGTTCACCTATATATAACATTTGCACAAAGTACCACAAATATCAACAAAGCACCTCAGGTTATGCACTAAGAAAGCAATTCCCTATAGGACTGCGTGCATTACTACAGTCTTTACTATTTGGATGACTAGATTACCTCAGTTTTCTGTTCACTACTCAGGAGGTAAATGTCAGCTGGAATCACTGAATCTCAATTTTTTTTACACCTTTCATTTTGTTTGATAGGCATTTACTCATTGTAATTTATTGCTCTTACTGATGTATAAAGCAAAAAGATGAGAATGTAATCAAGGCTAATGAATCAAAAATTGTGATAATAAATCAGCAAAGAAAAAAATGCATGCTTCCAATTTCAGTTTGAATACAATCAGAACAACTGGTTATGTAAAATACTGAATACACACAGCGAAAATCAACATTGTCTTTCATGTAAAATAAAAACTGAAGCTTCAGACAAGGATCTGAATTTGGGGTTCTATTGCAAGAAAATACATGGCACAAAGACATTTCAGTTTTATTAACAGGCACATACCTTATCGAAGTCATAGTTTGCAGTAATAATGCTAATTTAAAAACTTACTACACAAGAGAAAATACCCAAGCTCCTGAAAATGCAGCACACTTCAGTTAGCTTTTCAAAGCTACTGAAACATTTTTGCTATATTCTGAAAGAATGGGTTTTGTTCTATCACAATTTATTTTCTAAAAAGATAGTCCATGGGAAAAAAGCAACCATAAGAAAACATCTGAACAAAATCTACTTGAAGTAAAAAGGGAAAAAAAAAAAAAAAAAAAATTCAGTCACTTCAATAGCTGTCTTGAATGGCCCTTTTGAAAGACAGAAGTTAGAATATATAATAGCTAGAAAGAGGCAAATTCAAATAGAAGTTTAAGTTCTAGTTGTTTGGTTTCTTTTAATATTGCAAAGCCTACACACTACCAGTCAATAAAAAGGATTAGGTATAAGACTTTTTCATCATTCTATTAAGAAAGATTAAACAAGTGTTAGACATATTTACAGTACCTTTGGATATTGTTTGACAGGGATCAGAACTCTTTCTGACAGCTTTATATTTTTGTTGCTGATCACATCAAGATATTTCTTTTCTTCATCTTCCTTCTTGCCTTCTGAACCCTGAAATTTTTCAATTTCTGAAAAGTATTAAAAAAGCAAGCAATCAGTACCATGGTTCTTCTCATCCTGAGAAATTTTAAAATTATACAATATTATACAGACTACACTAAACACTTGTGCTGTTTGTATTCATGTGACATGTCTTTGAAAAAAACTTGGATTACCACCTGTGCTGGGAGACAGAGGTGATACTCCACAGGTGACTCTTCCACTAGTTCTTCCACAGGTGAAACCAAAGCCAAATGATCTCAGTAGAAGGAGAAACAGATGAGACTTTTGATTCAGTTTATCAGTTGTTTAAAGAGGATCACATCTTTACAGCTTAATGCTATTTTCTAAACATGACCTGCTAGAATTAAGTCAAATGCAATGGCTAACTTTAAAAAGGTGTATTAATGAAATTTTTCACTGTTACAGCATTTCCATTCAAATGTTTCTGAATTACTTAAAGGTTGTACATCATAAGTCCTCCACAAATATATATTTCATTAAAGAAATGCAGTTATATAGTAAAAAATGGTACATAGAACATAGAGAGAATTTATGAAAACAACCCAGGTTGAATAGCTTTGAGTTTCTTATTTCTTAAAGTTCTATAAGCAACAGATAATAAAAAACAATTGAATGCATTATCCTGTAAAGAAAATCTAATATGTCATATAAGAGATACCTGATAGCACAGATACTACTAAAAAATCTGAATTTGCTGCAGTGTCACTGACAGCAAAGAAGATGTCAAAACATTTAATGAGTTACTTATCACAATAACTGAAAAAGGGACAGCTGTGGGTCTGATGAACATGGGGATCCAAGGACTAAAAAGTAAGCATGGAGTAACACAATGACAGAAATGTGTAAAAAATTTACAGATTTCTTTTATTTGCAGCAAGTCTAAGAAAATCTAATTAAGACAAGAACCCCATTACATGATCTGTAAATAAACACTGAAGTTGCCTATTCTAGATCAAATTACGCAATTAAATCCGGCAGTTGCAGAGAGACCACAATGCCATTGCTATAGACATTTTAAAACCTTCAAAAACACGAATAAAAGAAATCAGACTAGATACAAATTAACTAATTTAAGATTAAGAAGTTACCATAATAAACAATAAAACTGTCAGGAAAACAAGTTTCATTCTTAATAAAGACATTATTTTACCTGAAAAAATCTGGTGTGTTCCATTCAGTGAGTGCAAGATTATTAGGAACAAGCTAAAAAAGCAATATTCTCCACTAAGATATTTTCTTAAGCAAGCTTACCCAATACCTTCCTATCTGTTCTTTAAAACTGAATGCAACAAAATTATAAAAACGGTTGGGCTATGGGGTGAACCAGGAAGAAAAAAAGATGCATGAACAAGTCCGTGAGACCAGAAGTGGTCTCTTCTGCGTGCGGTCTCCAAGAGCTTTGTGATGTCACCAGAGAGCCAGGGTAACCCCTGGTGACATCAACCCTTTTGAAACGGTGGGGCAGCCCTGGAGGGCCACAGTGCTGTCGTCCTCCCTTGGAGACAGACGTCTGCAGCTGGGGAGACGGATCTCTGTACCTCCGGCTGCCTTCTGAGAGCACTCACTGAGAGCATTTCTCAAGACGGGCACACCCGCAGGGCTCAGGAAACTGGGCCTGACTTGCCGTGCCCCCAGCCTTGGACTGTTTTTCCTTTCTCAGAGGTCAGGAACTCTGAACTCCTGCCTGCACACAGCAGTCAGTCACCATCCTGCCCTTGGAGCAGGAACACACTAGGACACCCCTGGTGTCACTTCCATTGCCCCGCGGCGGTCTCTGGCATTCTGTGGCACAAGAAGCAGAGCCCCGAGGCAGGGTGGGAAGCTCTTCGGTGCTTGACTGACTTCCACAGCTTGGCTGCTTCCTGCAGGTCACATCTCCAGAGCTTTGCACATCTGCTCTGGATCTCAAGATGGACATGCCAGAAAGCGGCACCTCTTCCCCTCTTCCCAGCACCAGCCAGGGGCCCCAGCCTGAGGATCCAATCTGCCCAATCTGCTGGGGCACCATCACAGACGAAGCTTCTGTGAGCAGGTGCAGGCACATTTTCTGCTTTTCCTGTATATTGGACTGGTCCCGCATAAGAGCTGTGTGCCCCATCTGCCAGTGCCCTCTCTTATTCTTGGACCGCAAGGTGGGAGACAACAACTATGAGCGGTACCGTCTGGTGCAGTACATCATCTTAGCCAGACAAGCTCAAGCAGAGGGAGCTCGGCCCCGCTTTGCAGAAGGGAGGCAGCAGCCTTCCTCAGGCATCCAGCACCACAGTTCCTCCAGCAGCGGTCATGGAGGTAGCTATGCCGGAGCCCTAGAGGGCAGCCAAAGCAGGTCCCCGAGCCAGCACCACGAAGGCCACAGCAGGAGTTGGCAAAGCCAGCGCTACCACCCCTACAGAAGCAGCCGGCATCAGCAGCACAGAGCTCAGGAAGCCACTCGCGACCAGGCCCAAGCCCCAAGGCCCGAAAGGGACCTCCCCAGCTCCTCTGCAAGGAGCCGACGCCCTCAGCGGGGACACCGGCTCTCCTTCCACAACGAGCAGGCAGCAAGGAGCCCATCCCGCCAGAGGTCCCGCAGCGCTCAGCACCAAAGACGGGCGGAGCAGCAAAGGGAGAGGAGCAACAGTGACGAGGACCAACCTCGGAGGATGGCAAGGCACGGCCAGCCTTATTCTAGGAGAAGCAGGGGCCACCAGAGGGGACGCCGCCTTTCCCTCAGGGACGAGCAGCCTACGAGGAGCCCATCCAGGCGCAGCTCTCCCGGCACTCCGCGCCAAACACGGACGGAGCAGCAAAGCAGGAGGGTTCCAGAAGACAGGCAAGCTCTAAGCCCTGAACGCCGAGTCCCAGCTCGGTCCAGGGGAAGGCAGCGCCCTCACAGGAGAAGCCCCATTCCCTCCAGGGAACGGCAGGCAGCAAGGAGCCGATCCCGGCAGAGGTCCCGCAGCCCTGCCAGGCGCAGAGCACAATAGCACACATCCTACCAAGAAGGGTGCTGCGCTACTGCTTGCCCTGCTGCTAGTGCCAGAAGTGGTCCCACTTGTCACCAAAACTGCTCCTGCATCCAATTGGGAAAGTAACATCGTATCCACCTGTATGGCCTGGGACTGAGCATCTGCTTTCCCCTGAAGAATGCTCCGGGACATCTAACGGGACACTAATCTAATCTACTGAAGAGCTCTTTTTCAGTAGATTAAAAAGCTACTGAAAAGCATTTCAGTATGCTGAAATAAAGCTTATTCTTACTTAATTCTGACTTTATTCTTTGCTTTATTCTTACTGTGCCAATAAAATGTTAATTATACAGTTCACTTCAAAGAACTTGACACCTGTTACAAAACTTCTGTCATGAATATAGTTTTTCCATTAAAATTAGGCATCCCATAGTAAAAACAGCCCTTTGTTATATTTAAGAGTTTCGTCAAAACTTAAGAAAAAAATAATGTTCTTCCTGTCTGCCCCTCCAACCTACAAAAAATCGACATCTCCATATCCCTTTCTGCTGTCAACATTTGCCTCCCACTTAAAGGAGTGCAAGTCTATTCTGCATCTTCCTTATCTGGCTCTTCTCATTCCTCTCTTTGCAGTCCTGGTATTGCATCATTAAGAAACATGACCTACTGTTCCAAGGTCAGGCCCTTAGAGAATGATCCATTTCTGATGATGAGAGTTACTTCCAGAATGGGAATATCACCAATCAAGAGAGAGAGAGAGCTAGAGAGCGAGCAAGAAAGAAAGAAAGAAGGAAAGAAAGAAAGACAGACAGACAGACAGAAAGAAAGAAAGAAAGAAAGAAAGAAAGAAAGAAAGAAAGAAAGAAAGAAAGAAAGAAAGAAAGAAAGAAAGAAAGAAAGAAAGTAGCAACTCAGGCTGAGCTGTTCAGGTGTTGGGCTGCACCGAATGGTTGAGCCTGTCACTCACACCAGAGGAAAGCAGTCCCAAGACCTGTGTACACTGTGGACCAGGTGACTGACCTGCTCAGCCTGGTTATAGACATGAAAGGGGGTGGAGAGGTTGAGGAATGTTTCGGAAGGTGAAAGAGAGAGAGACTCTCAGAGCCATAGCCAGCTGGCCTTGAGGCAAAAGCAGCAAATGGAAGTGCCACAAGAAGCACAGGACGCCCTGCCCTCCAGTCACCAGGCAGAAGGAGGGAACCAAAGAGACAGGGCTGAATGGGAGGGAACAAGGCCCTCCCTGAGGCAGCAGGTGAATCCCTCCTCGGCCTCCCCCACCGATTCTGACAAAAGCCCACCCAGGGAGTTGCTGAGGCAAAGAGCATTAGGCCCACTCCTTTAAAAACTGAAAGCAGGGGCATTGCTGGAGGGGATTCCCTTCTGAGAGGAACAGAGGGCCCCTTCTGCCAGACAGACTCATCCCACAGGGCAGTCTGCTCTTTCCCTGAGGCTCAGCTCACAGATGTTACTAGGAAGCTCCCAGCTCTGGTGAGATGCTCTGATGAGCACCCACTACTGGTCCCAAGAAGACTCAGAGAGTGCAGGTGCTCTTTTCCTCCGTTCCTTTCGTGGCAGGGAATGCTGAAAGGAATAGGGAGGTACCCCTGATCAATGAGTGATTTAGAGGCTGGTGCCACAGCTTAAACTTTGGGTTCTTTGATCATCGGGATGTTTATAAAACACCAGACCTACTGGTGCTGGACGGAGCAGAATTATCCGGCAGAGGATTTTTGGCCAGGAGCTGGTAGGGCTTATTGGGATGAGAGGGCTTTAAACCAGGTTGAAAGGGGATAAAACCAGGCCCCTTAGAGATGAGCCATGCCTGAGGTGGCATGGCAGTGCTAGGGCTCAAACCCATAGCTCACCTTAAATGCATCAACACCAATGCACACAGCATGCCGTAAACAGGAGGAGCTGGAAGCCACTGTGTGGCAGGACAGCTATGATGTAGTTGCCATCACAGGTGGGACAATTCTCCTGACTGCAATGCTGAGATGGATGCTTTTAAGCTCCTCAGGAAGGATAGGGAAGGAGAGGGAGTGGAGTGGCTCTGTATATTAAGGAGTAGCCCAAACTTAGATGTCCTATCTTCCTTTCTATATGGGCAACTGATTTTTACTGCCTGGATTCTATTTTGTCTGCCCACAGCACTCTCGGCACCTTGCAGATGTATGCCGGAGGGACTGATTCCTCTTGAAATTGTAGCATCAGTAGAAATAGAATTACCTCAAGTATCTATTCACTAGTAGAAAAAATATAAACATAATATCAATAGTATTTAAAAAAAAAAAAAAAAAGTTGTCAAGGAAATTGGCAGTCTTTCCTCAGTAAAAATAACAAAAAGCAATCAAAGTCAGCATCAGCACATGTAGTATAAAGGAAAGATCTGGGATGCATTTTGAGTGAAGTGGCCTGCTAAGTACAGAGGTTGATAAAATTAAGGTTACAGCAATGTGAGCTACAACATGCGGTTTTTATTGGATTTGGAAGAATATTAGTAAGAAATGTGTCAGAAATGGTCCTGCTTCCAAAGGGTTGTGCTGTGGAACAGTCATGAAGAGGGTCAAGTCAAAATTCCTACAAATCTCACCAAAAGCTGTGAGATTCTGCTCAACAGCAGGGCAGTCCCGAGGGATGAGAGACCGGGGAAAATTTGTTCCCTGAGACCAGAAGTGGTCTCTTCTGCGTGCGGTCTCCAAGAGCTTTGTGATGTCACCAGAGAGCCAGGGTAACCCCTGGTGACATCAACCCTTTTGAAACGGTGGGGCAGCCCTGGAGGGCCACAGTGCTGTCGTCCTCCCTTGGAGACAGACGTCTGCAGCTGGGGAGACGGATCTCTGTACCTCCGGCTGCCTTCTGAGAGCACTCACTGAGAGCATTTCTCAAGACGGGCACACCCGCAGGGCTCAGGAAACTGGGCCTGACTTGCCGTGCCCCCAGCCTTGGACTGTTTTTCCTTTCTCAGAGGTCAGGAACTCTGAACTCCTGCCTGCACACAGCAGTCAGTCACCATCCTGCCCTTGGAGCAGGAACACACTAGGACGCCCCTGGTGTCACTTCCATTGCCCCGCGGCGGTCTCTGGCATTCTGTGGCACAAGAAGCAGAGCCCCGAGGCAGGGTGGGAAGCTCTTCGGTGCTTGACTGACTTCCACAGCTTGGCTGCTTCCTGCAGGTCACATCTCCAGAGCTTTGCACATCTGCTCTGGATCTCAAGATGGACATGCCAGAAAGCGGCACCTCTTCCCCTCTTCCCAGCACCAGCCAGGGGCCCCAGCCTGAGGATCCAATCTGCCCAATCTGCTGGGGCACCATCACCGACGAAGCTTCTGTGAGCAGGTGCAGGCACATTTTCTGCTTTTCCTGTATATTGGACTGGTCCCGCATAAGAGCTGTGTGCCCCATCTGCCAGTGCCCTCTCTTATTCTTGGACCGCAAGGTGGGAGACAACAACTATGAGCGGTACCGTCTGGTGCAGTACATCATCTTAGCCAGACAAGCTCAAGCAGAGGGAGCTCGGCCCCGCTTTGCAGAAGGGAGGCAGCAGCCTTCCTCAGGCATCCAGCACCACAGTTCCTCCAGCAGCGGTCATGGAGGTAGCTATGCCGGAGCCCTAGAGGGCAGCCAAAGCAGGTCCCCGAGCCAGCACCACGAAGGCCACAGCAGGAGTTGGCAAAGCCAGCGCTACCACCCCTACAGAAGCAGCCGGCATCAGCAGCACAGAGCTCAGGAAGCCACTCGCGACCAGGCCCAAGCCCCAAGGCCCGAAAGGGACCTCCCCAGCTCCTCTGCAAGGAGCCGACGCCCTCAGCGGGGACACCGGCTCTCCTTCCACAACGAGCAGGCAGCAAGGAGCCCATCCCGCCAGAGGTCCCGCAGCGCTCAGCACCAAAGACGGGCGGAGCAGCAAAGGGAGAGGAGCAACAGTGACGAGGACCAACCTCGGAGGATGGCAAGGCACGGCCAGCCTTATTCTAGGAGAAGCAGGGGCCACCAGAGGGGACGCCGCCTTTCCCTCAGGGACGAGCAGCCTACGAGGAGCCCATCCAGGCGCAGCTCTCCCGGCACTCTGCGCCAAACACGGACGGAGCAGCAAAGCAGGAGGGTTCCAGAAGACAGGCAAGCTCTAAGCCCTGAACGCCGAGTCCCAGCTCGGTCCAGGGGAAGGCAGCGCCCTCACAGGAGAAGCCCCATTCCCTCCAGGGAACGGCAGGCAGCAAGGAGCCGATCCCGGCAGAGGTCCCGCAGCCCTGCCAGGCGCAGAGCACAATAGCACACATCCTACCAAGAAGGGTGCTGCGCTACTGCTTGCCCTGCTGCTAGTGCCAGAAGTGGTCCCACTTGTCACCAAAACTGCTCCTGCATCCAATTGGGAAAGTAACATCGTATCCACCTGTATGGCCCGGGACTGAGCATCTGCTTTCCCCTGAAGAATGCTCCGGGACATCTAACGGGACACTAATCTAATCTACTGAAGAGCTCTTTTTCAGTAGATTAAAAAGCTACTGAAAAGCATTTCAGTATGCTGAAATAAAGCTTATTCTTACTTAATTCTGACTTTATTCTTTGCTTTATTCTTACTGTGCCAATAAAATGTTAATTATACAGTTCACTTCAAAGAACTTGACACCTGTTACAAAACTTCTGTCATGAATATAGTTTTTCTATTAAAATTAGGCATCCCATAGTAAAAACAGCCCTTTGTTATATTTAAGAGTTTCGTCAAAACTTAAGAAAAAAATAATGTTCTTCCTGTCTGCCCTCCAACCTACAAAAAATCGACATCTCCATATCCCTTTCTGCTGTCAACATTTGCCTCCCACTTAAAGGAGTGCAAGTCTATTCTGCATCTTCCTTATCTGGCTCTTCTCATTCCTCTCTTTGCAGTCCTGGTATTGCATCATTAAGAAACATGACCTACTGTTCCAAGGTCAGGCCCTTAGAGAATGATCCATTTCTGATGATGAGAGTTACTTCCAGAATGGGAATATCACCAATCAAGAGAGAGAGAGAGCTAGAGAGCGAGCAAGAAAGAAAGAAAGAAGGAAAGAAAGAAAGACAGACAGACAGACAGAAAGAAAGAAAGAAAGAAAGAAAGAAAGAAAGAAAGAAAGAAAGAAAGAAAGAAAGAAAGAAAGTAGCAACTCAGGCTGAGCTGTTCAGGTGTTGGGCTGCACCGAATGGTTGAGCCTGTCACTCACACCAGAGGAAAGCAGTCCCAAGACCTGTGTACACTGTGGACCAGGTGACTGACCTGCTCAGCCTGGTTATAGACATGAAAGGGGGTGGAGAGGTTGAGGAATGTTTCGGAAGGTGAAAGAGAGAGAGACTCTCAGAGCCATAGCCAGCTGGCCTTGAGGCAAAAGCAGCAAATGGAAGTGCCACAAGAAGCACAGGACCCCCTGCCCTCCAGTCACCAGGCAGAAGGAGGGAACCAAAGAGACAGGGCTGAATGGGAGGGAACAAGGCCCTCCCTGAGGCAGCAGGTGAATCCCTCCTCGGCCTCCCCCACCGATTCTGACAAAAGCCCACCCAGGGAGTTGCTGAGGCAAAGAGCATTAGGCCCACTCCTTTAAAAACTGAAAGCAGGGGCATTGCTGGAGGGGATTCCCTTCTGAGAGGAACAGAGGGCCCCTTCTGCCAGACAGACTCATCCCACAGGGCAGTCTGCTCTTTCCCTGAGGCTCAGCTCACAGATGTTACTAGGAAGCTCCCAGCTCTGGTGAGATGCTCTGATGAGCACCCACTACTGGTCCCAAGAAGACTCAGAGAGTGCAGGTGCTCTTTTCCTCCGTTCCTTTCGTGGCAGGGAATGCTGAAAGGAATAGGGAGGTACCCCTGATCAATGAGTGATTTAGAGGCTGGTGCCACAGCTTAAACTTTGGGTTCTTTGATCATCGGGATGTTTATAAAACACCAGACCTACTGGTGCTGGACGGAGCAGAATTATCCGGCAGAGGATTTTTGGCCAGGAGCTGGTAGGGCTTATTGGGATGAGAGGGCTTTAAACCAGGTTGAAAGGGGATAAAACCAGGCCCCTTAGAGATGAGCCATGCCTGAGGTGGCATGGCAGTGCTAGGGCTCAAACCCATAGCTCACCTTAAATGCATCAACACCAATGCACACAGCATGCCGTAAACAGGAGGAGCTGGAAGCCACTGTGTGGCAGGACAGCTATGATGTAGTTGCCATCACAGGTGGGACAATTCTCCTGACTGCAATGCTGAGATGGATGCTTTTAAGCTCCTCAGGAAGGATAGGGAAGGAGAGGGAGTGGAGTGGCTCTGTATATTAAGGAGTAGCCCAAACTTAGATGTCCTATCTTCCTTTCTATATGGGCAACTGATTTTTACTGCCTGGATTCTATTTTGTCTGCCCACAGCACTCTCGGCACCTTGCAGATGTATGCCGGAGGGACTGATTCCTCTTGAAATTGTAGCATCAGTAGAAATAGAATTACCTCAAGTATCTATTCACTAGTAGAAAAAATATAAACATAATATCAATAGTATTTAAAAAAAAAAAAAAAAAGTTGTCAAGGAAATTGGCAGTCTTTCCTCAGTAAAAATAACAAAAAGCAATCAAAGTCAGCATCAGCACATGTAGTATAAAGGAAAGATCTGGGATGCATTTTGAGTGAAGTGGCCTGCTAAGTACAGAGGTTGATAAAATTAAGGTTACAGCAATGTGAGCTACAACATGCGGTTTTTATTGGATTTGGAAGAATATTAGTAAGAAATGTGTCAGAAATGGTCCTGCTTCCAAAGGGTTGTGCTGTGGAACAGTCATGAAGAGGGTCAAGTCAAAATTCCTACAAATCTCACCAAAAGCTGTGAGATTCTGCTCAACAGCAGGGCAGTCCCGAGGGATGAGAGACCGGGGAAAATTTGTTCCCTGAGACCAGAAGTGGTCTCTTCTGCGTGCGGTCTCCAAGAGCTTTGTGATGTCACCAGAGAGCCAGGGTAACCCCTGGTGACATCAACCCTTTTGAAACGGTGGGGCAGCCCTGGAGGGCCACAGTGCTGTCGTCCTCCCTTGGAGACAGACGTCTGCAGCTGGGGAGACGGATCTCTGTACCTCCGGCTGCCTTCTGAGAGCACTCACTGAGAGCATTTCTCAAGACGGGCACACCCGCAGGGCTCAGGAAACTGGGCCTGACTTGCCGTGCCCCCAGCCTTGGACTGTTTTTCCTTTCTCAGAGGTCAGGAACTCTGAACTCCTGCCTGCACACAGCAGTCAGTCACCATCCTGCCCTTGGAGCAGGAACACACTAGGACGCCCCTGGTGTCACTTCCATTGCCCCGCGGCGGTCTCTGCCATTCTGTGGCACAAGAAGCAGAGCCCCGAGGCAGGGTGGGAAGCTCTTCGGTGCTTGACTGACTTCCACAGCTTGGCTGCTTCCTGCAGGTCACATCTCCAGAGCTTTGCACATCTGCTCTGGATCTCAAGATGGACATGCCAGAAAGCGGCACCTCTTCCCCTCTTCCCAGCACCAGCCAGGGGCCCCAGCCTGAGGATCCAATCTGCCCAATCTGCTGGGGCACCATCACCGACGAAGCTTCTGTGAGCAGGTGCAGGCACATTTTCTGCTTTTCCTGTATATTGGACTGGTCCCGCATAAGAGCTGTGTGCCCCATCTGCCAGTGCCCTCTCTTATTCTTGGACCGCAAGGTGGGAGACAACAACTATGAGCGGTACCGTCTGGTGCAGTACATCATCTTAGCCAGACAAGCTCAAGCAGAGGGAGCTCGGCCCCGCTTTGCAGAAGGGAGGCAGCAGCCTTCCTCAGGCATCCAGCACCACAGTTCCTCCAGCAGCGGTCATGGAGGTAGCTATGCCGGAGCCCTAGAGGGCAGCCAAAGCAGGTCCCCGAGCCAGCACCACGAAGGCCACAGCAGGAGTTGGCAAAGCCAGCGCTACCACCCCTACAGAAGCAGCCGGCATCAGCAGCACAGAGCTCAGGAAGCCACTCGCGACCAGGCCCAAGCCCCAAGGCCCGAAAGGGACCTCCCCAGCTCCTCTGCAAGGAGCCGACGCCCTCAGCGGGGACACCGGCTCTCCTTCCACAACGAGCAGGCAGCAAGGAGCCCATCCCGCCAGAGGTCCCGCAGCGCTCAGCACCAAAGACGGGCGGAGCAGCAAAGGGAGAGGAGCAACAGTGACGAGGACCAACCTCGGAGGATGGCAAGGCACGGCCAGCCTTATTCTAGGAGAAGCAGGGGCCACCAGAGGGGACGCCGCCTTTCCCTCAGGGACGAGCAGCCTACGAGGAGCCCATCCAGGCGCAGCTCTCCCGGCACTCCGCGCCAAACACGGACGGAGCAGCAAAGCAGGAGGGTTCCAGAAGACAGGCAAGCTCTAAGCCCTGAACGCCGAGTCCCAGCTCGGTCCAGGGGAAGGCAGCGCCCTCACAGGAGAAGCCCCATTCCCTCCAGGGAACGGCAGGCAGCAAGGAGCCGATCCCGGCAGAGGTCCCGCAGCCCTGCCAGGCGCAGAGCACAATAGCACACATCCTACCAAGAAGGGTGCTGCGCTACTGCTTGCCCTGCTGCTAGTGCCAGAAGTGGTCCCACTTGTCACCAAAACTGCTCCTGCATCCAATTGGGAAAGTAACATCGTATCCACCTGTATGGCCTGGGACTGAGCATCTGCTTTCCCCTGAAGAATGCTCCGGGACATCTAACGGGACACTAATCTAATCTACTGAAGAGCTCTTTTTCAGTAGATTAAAAAGCTACTGAAAAGCATTTCAGTATGCTGAAATAAAGCTTATTCTTACTTAATTCTGACTTTATTCTTTGCTTTATCCTTACTGTGCCAATAAAATGTTAATTATACAGTTCACTTCAAAGAACTTGACACCTGTTACAAAACTTCTGTCATGAATATAGTTTTTCCATTAAAATTAGGCATCCCATAGTAAAAACAGCCCTTTGTTATATTTAAGAGTTTCGTCAAAACTTAAGAAAAAAATAATGTTCTTCCTGTCTGCCCCTCCAACCTACAAAAAATCGACATCTCCATATCCCTTTCTGCTGTCAACATTTGCCTCCCACTTAAAGGAGTGCAAGTCTATTCTGCATCTTCCTTATCTGGCTCTTCTCATTCCTCTCTTTGCAGTCCTGGTATTGCATCATTAAGAAACATGACCTACTGTTCCAAGGTCAGGCCCTTAGAGAATGATCCATTTCTGATGATGAGAGTTACTTCCAGAATGGGAATATCACCAATCAAGAGAGAGAGAGAGCTAGAGAGCGAGCAAGAAAGAAAGAAAGAAGGAAAGAAAGAAAGACAGACAGACAGAAAGAAAGAAAGAAAGAAAGAAGGAAAGAAAGACAGACAGACAGACAGAAAGAAAGAAAGAAAGAAAGAAAGTAGCAACTCAGGCTGAGCTGTTCAGGTGTTGGGCTGCACCGAATGGTTGAGCCTGTCACTCACACCAGAGGAAAGCAGTCCCAAGACCTGTGTACACTGTGGACCAGGTGACTGACCTGCTCAGCCTGGTTATAGACATGAAAGGGGGTGGAGAGGTTGAGGAATGTTTCGGAAGGTGAAAGAGAGAGAGACTCTCAGAGCCATAGCCAGCTGGCCTTGAGGCAAAAGCAGCAAATGGAAGTGCCACAAGAAGCACAGGACCCCCTGCCCTCCAGTCACCAGGCAGAAGGAGGGAACCAAAGAGACAGGGCTGAATGGGAGGGAACAAGGCCCTCCCTGAGGCAGCAGGTGAATCCCTCCTCGGCCTCCCCCACCGATTCTGACAAAAGCCCACCCAGGGAGTTGCTGAGGCAAAGAGCATTAGGCCCACTCCTTTAAAAACTGAAAGCAGGGGCATTGCTGGAGGGGATTCCCTTCTGAGAGGAACAGAGGGCCCCTTCTGCCAGACAGACTCATCCCACAGGGCAGTCTGCTCTTTCCCTGAGGCTCAGCTCACAGATGTTACTAGGAAGCTCCCAGCTCTGGTGAGATGCTCTGATGAGCACCCACTACTGGTCCCAAGAAGACTCAGAGAGTGCAGGTGCTCTTTTCCTCCGTTCCTTTCGTGGCAGGGAATGCTGAAAGGAATAGGGAGGTACCCCTGATCAATGAGTGATTTAGAGGCTGGTGCCACAGCTTAAACTTTGGGTTCTTTGATCATCGGGATGTTTATAAAACACCAGACCTACTGGTGCTGGACGGAGCAGAATTATCCGGCAGAGGATTTTTGGCCAGGAGCTGGTAGGGCTTATTGGGATGAGAGGGCTTTAAACCAGGTTGAAAGGGGATAAAACCAGGCCCCTTAGAGATGAGCCATGCCTGAGGTGGCATGGCAGTGCTAGGGCTCAAACCCATAGCTCACCTTAAATGCATCAACACCAATGCACACAGCATGCCGTAAACAGGAGGAGCTGGAAGCCACTGTGTGGCAGGACAGCTATGATGTAGTTGCCATCACAGGTGGGACAATTCTCCTGACTGCAATGCTGAGATGGATGCTTTTAAGCTCCTCAGGAAGGATAGGGAAGGAGAGGGAGTGGAGTGGCTCTGTATATTAAGGAGTAGCCCAAACTTAGATGTCCTATCTTCCTTTCTATATGGGCAACTGATTTTTACTGCCTGGATTCTATTTTGTCTGCCCACAGCACTCTCGGCACCTTGCAGATGTATGCCGGAGGGACTGATTCCTCTTGAAATTGTAGCATCAGTAGAAATAGAATTACCTCAAGTATCTATTCACTAGTAGAAAAAATATAAACATAATATCAATAGTATTTAAAAAAAAAAAAAAAAGTTGTCAAGGAAATTGGCAGTCTTTCCTCAGTAAAAATAACAAAAAGCAACCAAAGTCAGCATCAGCACATGTAGTATAAAGGAAAGATCTGGGATGCATTTTGAGTGAAGTGGCCTGCTAAGTACAGAGGTTGATAAAATTAAGGTTACAGCAATGTGAGCTACAACATGCGGTTTTTATTGGATTTGGAAGAATATTAGTAAGAAATGTGTCAGAAATGGTCCTGCTTCCAAAGGGTTGTGCTGTGGAACAGTCATGAAGAGGGTCAAGTCAAAATTCCTACAAATCTCACCAAAAGCTGTGAGATTCTGCTCAACAGCAGGGCAGTCCCGAGGGATGAGAGACCGGGGAAAATTTGTTCCCTGAGACCAGAAGTGGTCTCTTCTGCGTGCGGTCTCCAAGAGCTTTGTGATGTCACCAGAGAGCCAGGGTAACCCCTGGTGACATCAACCCTTTTGAAACGGTGGGGCAGCCCTGGAGGGCCACAGTGCTGTCGTCCTCCCTTGGAGACAGACGTCTGCAGCTGGGGAGACGGATCTCTGTACCTCCGGCTGCCTTCTGAGAGCACTCACTGAGAGCATTTCTCAAGACGGGCACACCCGCAGGGCTCAGGAAACTGGGCCTGACTTGCCGTGCCCCCAGCCTTGGACTGTTTTTCCTTTCTCAGAGGTCAGGAACTCTGAACTCCTGCCTGCACACAGCAGTCAGTCACCATCCTGCCCTTGGAGCAGGAACACACTAGGACACCCCTGGTGTCACTTCCATTGCCCCGCGGCGGTCTCTGGCATTCTGTGGCACAAGAAGCAGAGCCCCGAGGCAGGGTGGGAAGCTCTTCGGTGCTTGACTGACTTCCACAGCTTGGCTGCTTCCTGCAGGTCACATCTCCAGAGCTTTGCACATCTGCTCTGGATCTCAAGATGGACATGCCAGAAAGCGGCACCTCTTCCCCTCTTCCCAGCACCAGCCAGGGGCCCCAGCCTGAGGATCCAATCTGCCCAATCTGCTGGGGCACCATCACCGACGAAGCTTCTGTGAGCAGGTGCAGGCACATTTTCTGCTTTTCCTGTATATTGGACTGGTCCCGCATAAGAGCTGTGTGCCCCATCTGCCAGTGCCCTCTCTTATTCTTGGACCGCAAGGTGGGAGACAACAACTATGAGCGGTACCGTCTGGTGCAGTACATCATCTTAGCCAGACAAGCTCAAGCAGAGGGAGCTCGGCCCCGCTTTGCAGAAGGGAGGCAGCAGCCTTCCTCAGGCATCCAGCACCACAGTTCCTCCAGCAGCGGTCATGGAGGTAGCTATGCCGGAGCCCTAGAGGGCAGCCAAAGCAGGTCCCCGAGCCAGCACCACGAAGGCCACAGCAGGAGTTGGCAAAGCCAGCGCTACCACCCCTACAGAAGCAGCCGGCATCAGCAGCACAGAGCTCAGGAAGCCACTCGCGACCAGGCCCAAGCCCCAAGGCCCGAAAGGGACCTCCCCAGCTCCTCTGCAAGGAGCCGACGCCCTCAGCGGGGACACCGGCTCTCCTTCCACAACGAGCAGGCAGCAAGGAGCCCATCCCGCCAGAGGTCCCGCAGCGCTCAGCACCAAAGACGGGCGGAGCAGCAAAGGGAGAGGAGCAACAGTGACGAGGACCAACCTCGGAGGATGGCAAGGCACGGCCAGCCTTATTCTAGGAGAAGCAGGGGCCACCAGAGGGGACGCCGCCTTTCCCTCAGGGACGAGCAGCCTACGAGGAGCCCATCCAGGCGCAGCTCTCCCGGCACTCCGCGCCAGACACGGACGGAGCAGCAAAGCAGGAGGGTTCCAGAAGACAGGCAAGCTCTAAGCCCTGAACGCCGAGTCCCAGCTCGGTCCAGGGGAAGGCAGCGCCCTCACAGGAGAAGCCCCATTCCCTCCAGGGAACGGCAGGCAGCAAGGAGCCGATCCCGGCAGAGGTCCCGCAGCCCTGCCAGGCGCAGAGCACAATAGCACACATCCTACCAAGAAGGGTGCTGCGCTACTGCTTGCCCTGCTGCTAGTGCCAGAAGTGGTCCCACTTGTCACCAAAACTGCTCCTGCATCCAATTGGGAAAGTAACATCGTATCCACCTGTATGGCCAGCGACTGAGCATCTGCTTTCCCCTGAAGAATGCTCCGGGACATCTAACGGGACACTAATCTAATCTACTGAAGAGCTCTTTTTCAGTAGATTAAAAAGCTACTGAAAAGCATTTCAGTATGCTGAAATAAAGCTTATTCTTACTTAATTCTGACTTTATTCTTTGCTTTATCCTTACTGTGCCAATAAAATGTTAATTATACAGTTCACTTCAAAGAACTTGACACCTGTTACAAAACTTCTGTCATGAATATAGTTTTTCCATTAAAATTAGGCATCCCATAGTAAAAACAGCCCTTTGTTATATTTAAGAGTTTCGTCAAAACTTAAGAAAAAAATAATGTTCTTCCTGTCTGCCTCTCCAACCTACAAAAAATCGACATCTCCATATCCCTTTCTGCTGTCAACATTTGCCTCCCACTTAAAGGAGTGCAAGTCTATTCTGCATCTTCCTTATCTGGCTCTTCTCATTCCTCTCTTTGCAGTCCTGGTATTGCATCATTAAGAAACATGACCTACTGTTCCAAGGTCAGGCCCTTAGAGAATGATCCATTTCTGATGATGAGAGTTACTTCCAGAATGGGAATATCACCAATCAAGAGAGAGAGAGAGCTAGAGAGCGAGCAAGAAAGAAAGAAAGAAGGAAAGAAAGAAAGACAGACAGACAGAAAGAAAGAAAGAAAGAAAGAAAGTAGCAACTCAGGCTGAGCTGTTCAGGTGTTGGGCTGCACCGAATGGTTGAGCCTGTCACTCACACCAGAGGAAAGCAGTCCCAAGACCTGTGTACACTGTGGACCAGGTGACTGACCTGCTCAGCCTGGTTATAGACATGAAAGGGGGTGGAGAGGTTGAGGAATGTTTCGGAAGGTGAAAGAGAGAGAGACTCTCAGAGCCATAGCCAGCTGGCCTTGAGGCAAAAGCAGCAAATGGAAGTGCCACAAGAAGCACAGGACCCCCTGCCCTCCAGTCACCAGGCAGAAGGAGGGAACCAAAGAGACAGGGCTGAATGGGAGGGAACAAGGCTCTCCCTGAGGCAGCAGGTGAATCCCTCCTCGGCCTCCCCCACCGATTCTGACAAAAGCCCACCCAGGGAGTTGCTGAGGCAAAGAGCATTAGGCCCACTCCTTTAAAAACTGAAAGCAGGGGCATTGCTGGAGGGGATTCCCTTCTGAGAGGAACAGAGGGCCCCTTCTGCCAGACAGACTCATCCCACAGGGCAGTCTGCTCTTTCCCTGAGGCTCAGCTCACAGATGTTACTAGGAAGCTCCCAGCTCTGGTGAGATGCTCTGATGAGCACCCACTACTGGTCCCAAGAAGACTCAGAGAGTGCAGGTGCTCTTTTCCTCCGTTCCTTTCGTGGCAGGGAATGCTGAAAGGAATAGGGAGGTACCCCTGATCAATGAGTGATTTAGAGGCTGGTGCCACAGCTTAAACTTTGGGTTCTTTGATCATCGGGATGTTTATAAAACACCAGACCTACTGGTGCTGGACGGAGCAGAATTATCCGGCAGAGGATTTTTGGCCAGGAGCTGGTAGGGCTTATTGGGATGAGAGGGCTTTAAACCAGGTTGAAAGGGGATAAAACCAGGCCCCTTAGAGATGAGCCATGCCTGAGGTGGCATGGCAGTGCTAGGGCTCAAACCCATAGCTCACCTTAAATGCATCAACACCAATGCACACAGCATGCCGTAAACAGGAGGAGCTGGAAGCCACTGTGTGGCAGGACAGCTATGATGTAGTTGCCATCACAGGTGGGACAATTCTCCTGACTGCAATGCTGAGATGGATGCTTTTAAGCTCCTCAGGAAGGATAGGGAAGGAGAGGGAGTGGAGTGGCTCTGTATATTAAGGAGTAGCCCAAACTTAGATGTCCTATCTTCCTTTCTATATGGGCAACTGATTTTTACTGCCTGGATTCTATTTTGTCTGCCCACAGCACTCTCGGCACCTTGCAGATGTATGCCGGAGGGACTGATTCCTCTTGAAATTGTAGCATCAGTAGAAATAGAATTACCTCAAGTATCTATTCACTAGTAGAAAAAATATAAACATAATATCAATAGTATTTAAAAAAAAAAAAAAAAGTTGTCAAGGAAATTGGCAGTCTTTCCTCAGTAAAAATAACAAAAAGCAACCAAAGTCAGCATCAGCACATGTAGTATAAAGGAAAGATCTGGGATGCGTTTTGAGTGAAGTGGCCTGCTAAGTACAGAGGTTGATAAAATTAAGGTTACAGCAATGTGAGCTACAACATGCGGTTTTTATTGGATTTGGAAGAATATTAGTAAGAAATGTGTCAGAAATGGTCCTGCTTCCAAAGGGTTGTGCTGTGGAACAGTCATGAAGAGGGTCAAGTCAAAATTCCTACAAATCTCACCAAAAGCTGTGAGATTCTGCTCAACAGCAGGGCAGTCCCGAGGGATGAGAGACCGGGGAAAATTTGTTCCCTGAGACCAGAAGTGGTCTCTTCTGCGTGCGGTCTCCAAGAGCTTTGTGATGTCACCAGAGAGCCAGGGTAACCCCTGGTGACATCAACCCTTTTGAAACGGTGGGGCAGCCCTGGAGGGCCACAGTGCTGTCGTCCTCCCTTGGAGACAGACGTCTGCAGCTGGGGAGACGGATCTCTGTACCTCCGGCTGCCTTCTGAGAGCACTCACTGAGAGCATTTCTCAAGACGGGCACACCCGCAGGGCTCAGGAAACTGGGCCTGACTTGCCGTGCCCCCAGCCTTGGACTGTTTTTCCTTTCTCAGAGGTCAGGAACTCTGAACTCCTGCCTGCACACAGCAGTCAGTCACCATCCTGCCCTTGGAGCAGGAACACACTAGGACACCCCTGGTGTCACTTCCATTGCCCCGCGGCGGTCTCTGCCATTCTGTGGCACAAGAAGCAGAGCCCCGAGGCAGGGTGGGAAGCTCTTCGGTGCTTGACTGACTTCCACAGCTTGGCTGCTTCCTGCAGGTCACATCTCCAGAGCTTTGCACATCTGCTCTGGATCTCAAGATGGACATGCCAGAAAGCGGCACCTCTTCCCCTCTTCCCAGCACCAGCCAGGGGCCCCAGCCTGAGGATCCAATCTGCCCAATCTGCTGGGGCACCATCACCGACGAAGCTTCTGTGAGCAGGTGCAGGCACATTTTCTGCTTTTCCTGTATATTGGACTGGTCCCGCATAAGAGCTGTGTGCCCCATCTGCCAGTGCCCTCTCTTATTCTTGGACCGCAAGGTGGGAGACAACAACTATGAGCGGTACCGTCTGGTGCAGTACATCATCTTAGCCAGACAAGCTCAAGCAGAGGGAGCTCGGCCCCGCTTTGCAGAAGGGAGGCAGCAGCCTTCCTCAGGCATCCAGCACCACAGTTCCTCCAGCAGCGGTCATGGAGGTAGCTATGCCGGAGCCCTAGAGGGCAGCCAAAGCAGGTCCCCGAGCCAGCACCACGAAGGCCACAGCAGGAGTTGGCAAAGCCAGCGCTACCACCCCTACAGAAGCAGCCGGCATCAGCAGCACAGAGCTCAGGAAGCCACTCGCGACCAGGCCCAAGCCCCAAGGCCCGAAAGGGACCTCCCCAGCTCCTCTGCAAGGAGCCGACGCCCTCAGCGGGGACACCGGCTCTCCTTCCACAACGAGCAGGCAGCAAGGAGCCCATCCCGCCAGAGGTCCCGCAGCGCTCAGCACCAAAGACGGGCGGAGCAGCAAAGGGAGAGGAGCAACAGTGACGAGGACCAACCTCGGAGGATGGCAAGGCACGGCCAGCCTTATTCTAGGAGAAGCAGGGGCCACCAGAGGGGACGCCGCCTTTCCCTCAGGGACGAGCAGCCTACGAGGAGCCCATCCAGGCGCAGCTCTCCCGGCACTCCGCGCCAAACACGGACGGAGCAGCAAAGCAGGAGGGTTCCAGAAGACAGGCAAGCTCTAAGCCCTGAACGCCGAGTCCCAGCTCGGTCCAGGGGAAGGCAGCGCCCTCACAGGAGAAGCCCCATTCCCTCCAGGGAACGGCAGGCAGCAAGGAGCCGATCCCGGCAGAGGTCCCGCAGCCCTGCCAGGCGCAGAGCACAATAGCACACATCCTACCAAGAAGGGTGCTGTGCTACTGCTTGCCCTGCTGCTAGTGCCAGAAGTGGTCCCACTTGTCACCAAAACTGCTCCTGCATCCAATTGGGAAAATAACATCGTATCCACCTGTATGGCCTGGGACTGAGCATCTGCTTTCCCCTGAAGAATGCTCCGGGACATCTAACGGGACACTAATCTAACCTACTGAAGAGCTCTTTTTCAAAACTATCTGCTTTATTCGTACTGTGCCAATAAAATGTTAATTATACAGTTCACTTCAAAGAACTTGACACCTGTTACAAAACTTCTGTCATGAATATAGTTTTTCCATTAAAATTAGGCATCCCATAGTAAAAACAGCGTTTTGTTATATTTAAGCGTTACGTCAAAACTTAATTAAAAAAAAAAACAGGAGGAGCTGTAAGCCACTGTGCGGTCAGACAGCTATGATGTAGGAAGGCAGAAACAGAGGTTATCCTTTTGGGTGACTGTTACAGACCACCCAACAATGATGAGGAGACAGCTGAGGCATTCTACAAGTGGCTTGAAGAGATCTTTCTATCGCTAGTCCTTGTTCTAATGGCTGTTCAACCGACAAGAGGTTTGATGGAAGTGTAACATAGGAGAGAGGAGTCAGGCTAGGAGGTTTTTTGAGTGTATGGAAGAGAACTCCTCACATGGCTGGTAAGCCAGCCTATTGGAAGAGGTGCCTCACTAGATCTTGTGTTCACAACAGGGAAGGACTGGTGGGGGGTGTAGTGGTTCGGGGCCATCTTGGGCTTAGAACTTATGGTCATGTTCTCAATCCTATGTAAAGCAAGGAGGGGGTTAGCAAAACTTCCACCGTGTACTTCTGAAGGACAGACTTCATCCTGTTCAGGACAGTGGTTTAGAAAGTGCCTGGGGAGGCAGTACTCAAAGACAAAGGGGTCCAGGAAGGCTGGACATCTTTCAAGAAGGAAATCTTAAAAGCAGCGGAGCAGGTTGTCCCAATGCCTTGTAAGACAAAATGGCAGGGAAGATGACTGGCCTGGCTCAACAGGGAGGGAGATTTTACTAGGACTCAGGAAAAAAAGAGTTTACCTCCTTTGGAAGAAGGGGCAGGCATCTTGGGATAAGTACAGGGATCTAATTAGGTTATACAGAGATAAAATTAGGAAGGAAAAGCCTAGGTGGAGATCAATCTGGCTGCTGCCAGAAAGGACAACAAAAAAATTTTACAGATGTATCAATAACAAAGAGAGAGTGAGGGAGAGTCTCCATTCTTTATTGGATGCAGGGGAAACATGACTGCCAAGGATGAGGAAAAGGCTGAAACACTTAATACGCTTCTTTGCCTGTGTCTTCATTAGTCAGACAACCACACCCAGGGGATTCAGCCCTCTGAGCTGGAAGATGAGGATGGAGAGCAGCACAACCTCCCCCTATAATCCAGGAGGAAGCAGTTAACACCGTTATGGCACCTGGACACCCACAAGTCTGGATGGGATCCCCCCTATGAGTAGTGAGGGAGCTGGCAGGGGAGCTCATCAAGCCTCTGTCCATTACCTACAAACAGTCTTAGTTAACAGGGGAGGTTCCCAGATGACTGGAGGCTTGCCAGTGTGATGTCCATCTACAAGAAGGGCTGGAAGGAGGATCCAGGAAGCCACAGACCTGTCAGGCTGACCTCGGTGCCTGGAAAAATTATGGAGAGGTTCATCCTGAGTGTGCTCACGTGGCAAGTGCAGGACAGTCAAGGAATCAGGCCCAGCCAGCATGGGTTCAGGAAAGACAAGTCCTGCCTGGCCATCCTGGTCTTGTTCTATGGCCATGTGACCCACCTACTAGACAAGGGGAAGGCTGTACACATTGTCTACCTGGACTTTACTAAAGTCTTCGACACTGTCTCCCACAGCATTCTCCTCAAGAAACCGGCAGCTCATGGCATACGTGGACAGGTGTACTCTTCATTGGGTTAGAAACTGGCTCTATGGTTGGACCCAGAGAGTTGTAGTGAACAGAGTTAAATCCAGTTGGTGACCAGTCACCAGTGGTATTCCCCTGGGCTCAGTTTTGGGGCCAATCCTGTTCAATTTTTTTTCATCTAGATCTAATGATCTAATGATCTAGACGAGGGGATTGAGGGTGGCTTTCTCAGAAAGTTTGCAGACAACACCAAATTGGGTAGGAGTGTTGATCTGCTTGAGGGTAGGAAGGCTCTGCAAAGGGCCCTGGACAGGCCGGACCAGTGGGACAAGGCCCACTGCGTGAGTTCTAATAAGGCCACATGTGGGGTACGGCACTTGGGCTGCAACAACCCCCAGCAGCAGTACAGGCTTGGGGAGGAGTGGCTGGGAAGCTGCCAGGCAGAAAAGGACCCAGGGATGCTGGTTGACAGCCAGCTGAGTATGACCCAGCAGTGTGCCCAGGTGACCACGAAGGCCACCAGCATCTTGGCTGGTATCAGGAATAGTGCGTCCAGCAGGGGAAGTGAAGGGATTGTGCCCCTGTACTGGGCACTGGTGAGACCGCACCTCGAGTACCGTATCCACTTCTGCACCCCTCAGCACAAGACAAACATTGAGTTGCTGGAGAGAATCCAGAGAAGGGCAGCCAAGGTGGTGAAGGAGAACAAGCCCTGTGAGGAGAGGCTGAGGGAATTGGAGAAGAGACCGTATTGCTCCCTGCAGCTCCCTAGAAGGAGGTTGTAGGGAGCTGGGTGCTGGCCTCATCTCTCAAGTGAACGATTATAGAACTGGATGAAATGGCCTGAAGTTGCACCAGAGGAGGTTTAGATAAGATCTGAGGAAGAAAATATTTACTGAGAGAGTAGTTAGGCATTGAAATGGGCTGCCCAAGGAGGTGGTGGAGTCACCATCCCTAGAAGTATTTAAAAACTGTGTAGATCAGGAACTTCAGGACATGCTCTAGTGGGTGATACAGATATTGATATATGTATTTTATTCAGGGAGGATGCTGACAGTTGGAAGTGGTAATCTTTCACAACTGTGGTGATTCTGCAGTTCTGAAAGAGCAACAATTCCTAGATCACAGGCATCTCAATGTTAAAAAGAGCTTTTATAATTCAAGATAATTTAAAATTACACAGTGTGAACTGATGTAAGGGTTAATATAAAATGCCTGCTAGTAACTGTCTGGGGGTCATATTGACCTAATAGAAGCTAACACAGAATGCCTGGTTAATAGAAACTAAGACATTGTTTGGGTAGTCATCACCTTACAAGGGAGATACATGTACCAAACTGATAGCTATAGCAAACTTGAGATAAGAAACAGAACACGTTGTCGGCCTGGCTGAAGACCGAAGGAATGTGTATGCTCAGGGAAGAAGAGGTGAAAAGTGTACCCAGAAAAAGACCTTTGCTTCCCTTTTTCTTCATCCCCATGACCACCAGGGAGAGACACCATGCAAGCGCAGGAGGAAGGAGATTACGGAAATGACCTCCTGGGACTAATTTTAATACAAAGCGGGAGTTGGTGATGCGCATGTATAGGAATATTGCAAAATCTAATGAATATGTGTAACTTCAGTGTATATAACAAGAGCCTAGGCAGGGGTTTGGTGTGCAAGTTAGGAGGAGAGATCCCCCTTGTACCTGGCACTGGAATAAAACATACCTCTCTATAAGTTAGCAAGTTAGAGAGTCGTCTCTCCGCAAGTCAGAACCCTGAATACCTAAAATGATATTAAGAATCACACAAAATCCCAGCATATTTTTAAAACAGCAAACACTAAAAGTATACATTGTGTGGTTCTGACCACAGATTTATAATTGTCTCAAAAGAATCAATTTTAAAGAATGAATAGCCCTGGGTGGGGTGGAGAACTTGTCTGGCCAGAACAGAGCAGGAGGTGACACCTCCGGAATGTGATAAGACCTTCTGGGTGGAGACTCTTCTGTGAGCACCAGCTGCAATGCTGGGTGGTCCCTCCAGGCACGACAGAGCCACCTCCATTGTACTTGTGAAGTACCTGGCTGTGGTGGCTTGAAGGATGGCACCAGGAAGAAGATAAGAACTGATGACTGGGTGGAGATTACTCCCCTTTCCTGAGGGCCAGCCTTCAGTTCTGGGACCTTCCTGGAGGCATGATGTGCTGGCTAAACAGAAGGGGAATTTCTCCAGAAAGAAGATAAGAATTGATGACTGGGTGGAGGACTACACCCTTCTGCTCCCCTCTGGGCAGCCTGTCTCCCAAGGAACCTGGATGATTGACAGCTGCAACTTTGGCTGGGGGTATATATATGGCTGTCCATGCTTGGCCTTTTTGTCGTCTCTTGACCCACCACCATTCCTGCATCGGACCCTGTCCAGGATCAGCACCCTCCCGAAGAAAACTTCGCTGGACAGCCGGACCCCTGGTGGTGACTCTCTCTCTCTCTCTCTCTCTCTCTCTCTCTCTCTCTCATTTTTCCCCACTATTACCCTTTTCCTACACTTTTCTATCTCATTCTTTCTTACCATTTTCCCTCTCTCTCTCTCTCTTATATTTTATTTTCATCTCTCCCTCTTTTGCCTTGCTCCATATCTTTGCCTGTATTAATTGTCAAATAAAATCTGCTTGCACTCGACCTTTTATGGTTGGACTTTGTTTCGCGTATCCAAACAAAAATAAATTTTAAATGTTACCTCCGGACCGTAACATACATGAAGGCTTATATTCTGTCTAAAGAGTTTCAATTTTGTTTGAAAGCAAAACTACTGGATTTTGAGAGAAAAAAAAAAAAAACTAAAAAACAAAGGGGAAAAAAAAAGCAGCAGATGGCTTCTTCATGGGAAGGGAATATCCTTAGAGGCTTCCATTCATGAAAAGGACCATCCAAATGCCTAAGGATGGGTAATCTAAAAGTAAAAACACTCAGTGTCTAGTAGGAGTTGGAAGGGGTTACCAGGACAGCACAATCAACCAGAAGCTCTGAAAAATTACTGAGTGGCACACTGCATTCACTCAGAAAAAAATGCATCTGCTAACAACATTCCTCCACTCTAAGTACACATGCTTATTAATTCACACAGCTACTTGGGATGATTCAGGGATGATAAAGGTGTAATTCCTATTCCAAACCTGAGTCAAAGCTAGATGTCTGTGTTATCTCTTGTACGTAAGTACAAACTGAATTCTTCTACGTCCAAAATCACCAGAAGCTTTCTAACTGCACTAACTCAAGACCAACTCTTGGCTCTCAGACAAGAAAAGTGCCTACTAAAATAATGTCAAGAACAAATTCTAAAAGGCAAGTCAAAAAGGAATTGCAGAGACCTGTAAAATCAGGAATAATACGAGAAAGAAAAGAAAATTCATATGCACTGTTTCTCAGGAGTGGAAAGCATCAAGTTGACAAGTTACAAATTAAAAACAAAAACATACTTTCACATACAACATATAATTACATTGTGGAGATACTGAAAGCACCCATATTGATAAAAACAAGCCTTTTACACCTCAAAACGCCATTGTATATTGAAAGTTTCTTTAATATTGCTGGCTTTTTTCACTGCTGGCCTTAATGACCATTATCCTCTAACAAGTTGCCTATTCTACAAAACGTAGAGGAAGCTTAGGGAAGTGAACATATTCTGCAGTCAGTAGTCATTAAACTGCAATTATAACAAAGGGTCCAGATTAGCCCTCCACTTCCCCAAAACAGGAAATATGTTGACAAAGTGGAGTGAGCTCAGCAGAGGCCACCCAAGATGGCTGGGGCCAGAGTACATGCCCTCTGTGAGGAGACGCTGGGAGAACGGGACCTATGTATTGGTGGTAATAGACAGCTTTGGAGGACCTAACAGCAGCTTCCCAGTGCTTACTTGAAGATGGAGTCATGCTCTTCATAGCACTGTGCAAAAGGGGAATGAGAAACAACAAAGAAGAGGAGAAACAAAAAAGGTTTTATCTTCCCCTAAGAAAAACATTCTCACCATAAAAGACAGCCCAGAATTGCTCCAGGTTACCAAGAGATCTGCAATCTCTTCCTTTGGAGGACTGAAGACCTATCTGAAAAAAGCCCTGAATGGACAAGGTCTGATCCCTTGACTGGTACTGAAACACTAGCCTATGATCCTATAAATGCTATAAGTTCTAGAGCTATACTTTTCTATCAAATTTAACAGAACTTGCCAAAAGATGCAAATGGTATTGCAGATAAACTTAGAAAAAGATATAGAAACGGCCTGACTGCATAAGCTCTGCTTCATTTGGAAATGTTTTAAGAAAAAATAAATAGTATAGGTAGAAAATAAATTCAACAAATTCATAGTTTTAATTGACTATAAACCAAAGGAAGAAAACAATAGAGAAAATGAAAGTGAGCAAAGCTGATTTGCTACAAACTTAGATTTCCTAAATTCCTTTCTATATGGGCAACTGATTTTTACTGCCTGGATACTATTTTGTCTGCCCATAGCACTCTCGGCACCTTGCAGATGTATGCCGGAGGGACTGATTCCTCTTGAAATTGTAGCATCAGTAGAAATAGAATTACCTCAAGTATCTATTCACTAGTAGAAAAAATATAAACATAATATCAATAGTATTTAAAAAAAAAAAAAAAAAGTTGTCAAGGAAATTGGCAGTCTTTCCTCAGTAAAAATAACAAAAAGCAATCAAAGTCAGCATCAGCACATGTAGTATAAAGGAAAGATCTGGGATGCATTTTGAGTGAAGTGGCCTGCTAAGTACAGGGGTTGATAAAATTAAAGTTACAGCAATGTGAGCTACAACATGCAGTTTTTATTGGATTTGGAAGAATATTAGTAAGAAATGTGTCAGAAATGGTCCTGCTTCCAAAGGGTTGTGCTGTGGAACAGTCATGAAGAGGGTCAAGTCAAAATTCCTACAAATCTCACCAAAAGCTGTGAGATTCTGCTCAACAGCAGGGCAGTCCCGAGGGATGAGAGACCGGGGAAAATTTGTTCCCTGAGACCAGAAGTGGTCTCTTCTGCGTGCGGTCTCCAAGAGCTTTGTGATGTCACCAGAGAGCCAGGGTAACCCCTGGTGACATCAACCCTTTTGAAACGGTGGGGCAGCCCTGGAGGGCCACAGTGCTGTCGTCCTCCCTTGGAGACAGACGTCTGCAGCTGGGGAGACGGATCTCTGTACCTCCGGCTGCCTTCTGAGAGCACTCACTGAGAGCATTTCTCAAGACGGGCACACCCGCAGGGCTCAGGAAACTGGGCCTGACTTGCCGTGCCCCCAGCCTTGGACTGTTTTTCCTTTCTCAGAGGTCAGGAACTCTGAACTCCTGCCTGCACACAGCAGTCAGTCACCATCCTGCCCTTGGAGCAGGAACACACTAGGACGCCCCTGGTGTCACTTCCATTGCCCCGCGGCGGTCTCTGCCATTCTGTGGCACAAGAAGCAGAGCCCCGAGGCAGGGTGGGAAGCTCTTCGGTGCTTGACTGACTTCCACAGCTTGGCTGCTTCCTGCAGGTCACATCTCCAGAGCTTTGCACATCTGCTCTGGATCTCAAGATGGACATGCCAGAAAGCGGCACCTCTTCCCCTCTTCCCAGCACCAGCCAGGGGCCTCAGGCTGTGCCACTGGAAGATTCTGAGGATCCAACCTGCCCCATCTGCTGGAGCACCATCATCGATGAGGCGTCTGTGTGGTGCACGCACACTTTCTGTTTTTCCTGTATATTGGACTGGTCCCGCATAAGAGCTGTGTGCCCCATCTGCCAGTGCCCTCTCCTCTTTATCTACCGTAAGGTGGGAAACAACAGCTATGATCTGTACCGTCTGGTGCAGTCCAGCAGCTTAGTCAGAGAAGCTCAAGCAGAGGCAGCTCGGCCCCGCTTTGCAGAAGGGAGGCAGCAGCCTTCCTCAGGCATCCAGCACCACAGTTCCTCCAGCAGCGGTCATGGAGGTAGCTATGCCGGAGCCCTAGAGGGCAGCCAAAGCAGGTCCCCGAGCCAGCACCACGAAGGCCACAGCAGTATAATGGAAGGCCAGCGCTACCACCTCTCCAGCAGGAGAAGACATCAGCAGCACAGATCTCAGGAAGCCACTCGCGACCAGGCCCAAGCCCCAAGGCCCGAAAGGGACCTCCCCAGCTCCTCTGCAAGGAGCCGACGCCCTCAGCGGGGACACCGGCTCTCCTTCCACAACGAGCAGGCAGCAAGGAGCCCATCCCGCCAGAGGTCCCGCAGCGCTCAGCACCAAAGACGGGCGGAGCAGCAAAGGGAGAGGAGCAACAGTGACGAGGACCAACCTCGGAGGATGGCAAGGCACGGCCAGCCTTATTCTAGGAGAAGCAGGGGCCACCAGAGGGGACGCCGCCTTTCCCTCAGGGACGAGCAGCATACGAGGAGCCCATCCAGGCGCAGCGTTCTCGGTGCTCGGTGCCACACACAGACAGAGCAGCAAAGCAGGAGGGTTCCAGAAGACAGGCAAGCTCTAAGCCCTGAACGCCGAGTCCCAGCTCGGTCCAGGGGAAGGCAGCGCCGTCACAGGAGAAGCCCCATTCCCTCCAGGGAACGGCAGGCAGCAAGGAGACGATCCCAGCAGAGGTCCCACAGCCCTGCCAGGCGCAGAGCACAATAGCACACATCCTACCAAGAAGGGTGCTGCGCTACTGCTTGCCCTGCTGCTAGTGCCAGAAGCAGGTCCCACTTGTCACCAAAACTGCTCCTGCATCCAATTGGGAAAGTAACATCGTATCCACCTGTATGGCCTGGGACTGAGCATCTGCTTTCCCCTGAAGAATGCTCCGGGAAATCTAAAGGGACCCTTGCAAGCCCCTTGAGGTTTTTTGTGATAACAGAAGAGAATCTTGACTTCTGGCTTTCTTATACTGATCAGTGTTATACTTCTCTAATACATGTACTGAACACTTTATATGAATGTGACTTTCCTCTTTACATTGCAGTTTCATAGGATGATCAGGAAAAGGGATTATTGCTTTGTCTCCTTTCTGCTCTGGTTCTAATGACATACCTATCGTTTCGCAGAAAAATTCTTGTTCTGCTGCACCACCTTTTTTTCACTGTTTTCCCAGAAGAGCCCACAGAGTAAGCTTTCCTGTTACCACTCTTCTCACAAGGTGGCATCGATAAGTGAAGTCAATTGACCATTACTCTCCTCTTCCTCCATAATGGCTAGAAGCAAGCCTTTGAAAGGTTTATTGTCTTCTCCTTCCTCCTTACGAACTTTAAAAGAATCCTGAAAGGAACCACATTTGTCTCTTTGGTGTGCTCTGTACATAACCTCACATTTCATGCCCTCAGTGGGAGTACATGCTACAGACTCTTCATGCCAAAAGACTACCAAGTAACTGAAGAAGAGTCGTGTACCAAACCCAGTTATTTTTAAGTAATGCTGGCAGGCAGAGGAGATTTCTCCATTGGGGACAGACAGAGGTGACACAACGCATTGATCACTGGACCAAGACAAATCCTATTAAATTTTGCATTCTGACTAAAATCACCCTTAATTCTGTATATTCCTTGCATCACTCCCTGGCTACGACAACCACAGATCAGAAGGAATAGGATGCATCCATGAAGGAATTCACATCAGGATTATGCTGCTGATTTGCTGGTTCATGACACACATGCAGCAAGTGAATCATAGAATCATAGAATTGGCTGGGTTGGAAGGAACCTCAGAGATCATCAAGTCCAACCCTTGATCCACTACCGCTGCGGTTACTAGACTATGGCACTGAGTGCCACATCTTTTTAAATATCTCCAGGGACGGAGAATCCACTACTTCCCTGGGCAGCCTATTCCAATGTCTGGTCACCCTCTCTGTAAAGAAATTCTTTCTAATATCCAACCTAAACTTCCCCTGGCACAACTTAAGTCCATGCCCTCTTGTCTTGTTGAAAGTTGCCTGGGAAAAGAGACCAACTCCCCCCCGGCTCCAGCCTCCTTTCAGGGAGTTGTAGAGAGTGATGAGGTCTCCCCTGAGCCTCCTCTTCTCCAGGCTGAACAGCCCCAGCTCCCTCAGCCTCTCCTCACAGGACTTGTGCTGGAGTCCCTTCACCAGCCTGGTTGCCCTCCTTTGGACCTGCTCCAGGACCTCAATCTCCTTCCTGAACTGAGGGGCCCAGAACTGGACACAGGACTCGAGCTGTGGCCTCACCAGGGCTGAGTACAGGGGCAGAATCACTTCCCTGGACCTGCTGGCCACGCTGTTCCTGATCCAGGCCAGGATGCCATTGGCCTTCTTGGCCACCTGGGCACACTGCTGGCTCATGTTCAGCTTCCTGTCAATCCAGACTCCCAGGTCCCTCTCTGCCTGGCTGCTCTCAGCCACTCTGTGCCCAGCCTGGAGCTCCCCATGGGGTTGTTGTGGCCAAAGTGCAGGACCCGGCACTTGGCCGTGTTGAACCTCATCCCATTGGAATCAGCCCAACTCTCCAGTCTATCCAGGTCCCTCTGCAGAGCCCTCCTGCCTTCCAGCTGATCCACACACCCCCCCAGCTTAGTGTCATCTGCGAATTTGCTAATTGTGGACTCAATCCCCTCATCTAAATCATCAGTGAAGATATTAAACAGGACTGGGCCCAACCCTGATCCCTGGGGGACACCACTGGTGACCAGCCGCCAACTGGATCAGCACCGTTCAGCACCACTTTCTGGGCCCGGCCCTCCAGCCAGTTCCTAACCCAGCACAGGGTGCTCTTGTCCAAGCTGTGGGCTGACAGCTTTTTCAGGAGAATGCTGTGGGAGACGGTGTCAAAGGCTTTGCTTGAAGTCCAGGTAGACCACATCCACAGCCCTCCCCTCATCCACGTGGGGGGTCACCTGATCAGGTTGGTCAAGCAGGACCTGCCCTTCCTAAACCCATGCTGGCTGCATCTAATCTCTTGCCCATCCTGCAGGTGCTGTGTGATTGCCCCCAGGATGATCTGCTCCATAACCCTGCCAGGCACTGAGGTCAGGCTGACAGGCCTGGAGTTTCCTGGGTCCTCCTCCCATCCCTTTTTGTGGATTGGCGTGACATTCGCCAACTTCCAGTCATCTGGGACCTCCCCAGTGAGCCAGGACTGTTGGTAGATGATAGAGAGAGGCTTGGCGAGCTCTTCTGCCAGCTCCCTCATCACCCTTGGGTGGATTCCATCTGGTCCCATAGACTTGTGGGGATCCAAGCAGCTCAGTAGGTCATGGACTGTGTCCTTCAGGATTACAGGGGGGCTGTTCAGATTCTTGTCACCTTCTATAAGCTCCAGAAGCCATCTGTCCTCAGGATAACCTGTCTTTCTGTTGAAAACTGAGGCAAAGAAGGTGTTAAATACCTCAGCCTTTTCTTCATCTTTGACAACTACATTCCCACCCGTGTCCAGTAAAGAATGGATGTTTTCCTTGCCCCTTCTTTTGCTGTTGTTGTATTAGTAGAAGGACTTTTTGTTATCCTTCACAGAGGTGGTGAGATTCAGTTCAAGTTGTGCCTTTGTCTCTCTAATTTTCTTTCTACATGACCTTACTATATTCCTAAATTCCTCCTGAGTAATTAGCCCTTTTTTCCATAATTGGTAGGCCCTCTTCTTAACCCTGATTTCTTTCAAAGTCTCCCAGTTCAGCCAGACCGGTCGTCTTCCCCGCCAGCTCACCTTTTGGCACATTGGGACAGCCTGCTCCTGTGCTTTCAAAATTTGCTCCTTGAAGTATGTCCATCCCTCCTGGACCCCTCTGTTTTCAAGGGCTGTTTCCCAGGGTACACTCTGAACTAGTCTTCTGAACAGGCCAAAATCTGCCCTCCAGAAGTCCAACATAGAGGTTTTATTGACGACCCTTTTTGTGTCCCTGAATATTGAGAACTCTATTATTTCATGATTGCTAAGTCCCAGACGTCCACCGACCACCACATCTCCCACCAGCCCCTCTCTGTTTATGAAAAGAAGGTCAAGCAGGGCTCCATCCCTGGTGGGCTCATTTACCAGTTGGAGCAGGAAATTATCCTCTATACACTCTAGGAATCTCCTAGACTGCCTCCTCTCTGCGGTGTGGAGTTCCCAGCAGATGTCTGGCAGGTTAAAGTCACCCACGAGAACAACGATTTTGAAACATCTGCCAGCTGCCTGTAGAATAATTCATCATCCTCATCATCCTGATTAGGTGGTTTGTAACAGACTCCCATCACGATAACAGCCTTGTTGGCCTTCCCTCTGATTCTAATCCACAGGCACTCCACCTTATTATTGCTGACTTCAACTTCTACAGTGTCAAGAGACTCTCTAACATACAGAGCTACCCCTCCGCCACTCCTACCCTGCCTGTCCCTTCTGAAGAGCCTGTAGCCACCCATGGCAGCACTCCAGTCATGGGAGTCATCCCACCATGTTTCTGTGATAGCGACTGCATCATAGCTTTCCTGCTGCACGATGGCTTCCAGCTCCACTTGTTTGTTGCCCATGCTGCGTGCACTGGTGTACATGCACTTCAGCTGGGCTGCTGGTTTGTCTCTTATTTTGGGTAGTCCACCCTTAGGCTCCTTTCTGGAGAGCCCAGTTTCAACCCCTTTCCCCTTCAAACCTAGTTTAAAGCTCTCCTTATCAGCCCCGCCAACTTATAAGCTAGAGTCCTTTTCCCCCTGTTAGATAGATGAAGCCCATCTGATTTGAGGACACTAGGTAGTATGGAATTTGCCCCATGGTCAAAAAACCCAAAGTTCCGCCAGTGGCACCAATCCCTTAGCCACCTATTGATCAGATAGATTTTCCTAGTCCTCTCCTCATTCAGGTCTTCTACTGCTGGAACTGAGGCAAACACCACCTGTGCTCCTGACCCATCAACTAACCGACCCAGTGCCTTGAAGTCCTTTTTAATCACCCTTGTACTTCTTCCATTAATGTCATCACTGCAAGCCTGGACTACCAACAGTGGATAATAATCTGAGGGCTGAATTAGCTGAGGGAGTCTCCTACTAATATCCCTCACCCGGGTGCCGGGAAGGCAGCAGACCTCTCTGTGGGATGGGTCAGGTCAACATATAGGGCCCTCAGTTCCCCTCAGAAGGGAGTCACCAACTACGACTACCCTTCTTCTTTTCTTCGTAGCTGAAGTTGTAACCCGTCTGGTAGGCAGGGGGCGAACAGGAGACCTTCCAGACAGCTCTTCCTCTTGTCTGGCCTCTGCCTGATTCTCTGAGTCCAGGGCCTCATATCTGTTCTCTAAGAGCACCTGGGGGAATGGTGGGGGTTGGGAGGGGATTCTTTTCTCTTTCCGATGGGGGACCTGTTTCCATTCCCCCCTGTCCACCTGGTCTGCATCATCTGCCTGAAGGGAGGAGGGGCAGGGCTTCACTGTCTCCTGTTGGATTTCATTTGTGGTCGAAAGGGTGTGACTCCACCAGTCAATTTCCCTTTCACTGTCCCTAATACTTCTTAGTCTCTCTACCTCCTCCTTGAGCTCTGCCACCATGCATAGCAAGTCATTCACTTGCTCACATCGCACGCAGACCCCACTCACACTGTCCTCAGATGCTAGCACTAGGCTCAAGCACTGCGCAGCCAAAGGCCTGGACAGCTACATCCACCTTAAGGGGTTCCATCTGTGTGGACACACCCTTTGTCATAACAGTGACAGCTTTTCCTTTTCTGAAAACCATTGCTCCTTCAAGAGGTTCTTGTGCTCCTCCTGCTTGCTCTGCCTGTGCCAACTGCCTCGCTATCTGCCGTGCCACGTTCCTGTTTTCCGGCTCCTGTTCGCCGCGCTCCAGGTCGCTGGCGCTCCCAGCAGCCGCTTAAATCCCTGGTGGCAGGGCTGGTCGCAGCCCCCTTATCAGCTGATTGGCCTCGCCAGAGACCCTCCAGCAGAAAGGTTGTGTAGCAGGCTCCCAGCAGCCGTTTTCCAAGTGCTCCATGGGGAGAGCTATGTTCACGTGCCAGACACACTATACAAAGATAATCATTGCCTTTAGATTGTAAAGCTACATGTTTGTTTCTGTAAATGCAGCCATTACATATTTCACGTTTACTGAAAGTCAGAGTTCATAAGTATAAAATGTGGAGGACAACAGAAAAAAGTCCATACCCATCCATCATTCTTCCATCCAGGATAAACACAAGGAACTCAACAGTAAATTTTCAACAACACTGATCTTGGGAAGAAAGATTCAAAAAAGCATTCCTTGGGAAGAAAATTCACACATTTGCTGCCCACTTTTCCTCTGAGATAACCAAATTAAAGCAGGGAGATGGAGAGCTATTCAGTTACCTCCTACAGTACCTGTCAAGCCCCAAGCATGCTTCATTCTTGCCTTTTATCAGTAACACACTACTCTTGCACTTACTGTATAATACATGTGTACCTCATCCCTCTTGGTTGGAAGAGAACATGCATATCACAGTCACACTAAAGAGGGTCACACCACTAGAGAAGTGTCAAAGTCAAACGGTATTTCTAGCCTCGTTTTAGAGATAATTTTCCCTGAGAAAATTCATCTTTCTCTCTCTTCAGACCCAAAGAACTGTGAAATTCTAAAAATACTGTTGGCCCATTTATGACTTTTTAGTGAGGATTAGCTTCTTTTTCCTTCTCTAGCATGATATATCATAAAATGGAATAGCTTAGTGAAGAGCTCTTTTTCAAAACTATCTGCTTTATTCTTACTGTGCCAATAAAATGTTAATTATACAGTTCACTTCAAAGAACTTGACACCTGTTACAAAACTTCTGTCATGAATATAGTTTTTCCATTAAAATTAGGCATCCCATAGTAAAAACAGCCTTTTGTTATATTTAAGAGTTTCGTCAAAACTTAAGAAAAAAATAATGTTCTTCCTGTCTGCCTCTCCAGCCTACAAAAAATCGACATCTACACATCCCTTTCTGCTGTCAACATTTGCCTCCCACTTAAAGGAGTGCAAGTCTATTCTGCATCTTCCTTATCTGGCTCTTCTCATTCCTCTCTTTGCAGTCCTGGTATTGCATCATTAAGAAACATGACCTACTGTTCCCAAGACCTGTGTACGCTGTGACCAGGTGAATGACCTCCTCAGCCTGGTTGCAGATCTGAAAAGGGGTGGAGAGGTTGAGGAATATAAACCCAAACTTAGATGTCCTATCTTCCTTTCTATATGAGCAACTGCTTTTTACTGCCTGGATACTATTTTGTCTGCCCATAGCACTCTTGGCACCTTGCAGATGTATGCCGGAGGGACTGATTCCTCTTGAAATTGTAGCATCAGTAGAAATAGAATTACCTCATGTATCTGTTCATTAGTAGAAAAAATGTAAACATAGTATCAATAGTATTATTAAAAAAAAAAAAAAAATTGTCAAGGAAATTGGCAATCTTTCCTCAGTAAAAATAAGAAATTGCACTCAAAGTCACTCACATGCTGGATAAAGGAAAGATCTAGGATGAGTTTGGAGTGTAGTGACCTGTTAAGTACAATTGTTAATAAAAAAGTTATAGCAATGTGAGGTACAAGGTATATTTTTATTGCATTTGGAAGAATATTGTTTTTAAAAAGACTGAGCATTTACACCATTGATTAAATATATTTTTTTAATTATTTGTTTTTTAAAAAGAAGGCAAGCCATTGTGTAAGATTTTAAAGATTAAGGGTCTTTTAGAATTCTTTTTGAAGTTCAACATATCTTTCTTTGGGAAGTTATTCTATAGAGGCTGATTTTCTTTTGTCTAAGAACGTGACTACTCTTGAAGAGAATTAGAGAGCATGAAAACTTAGACTAGAAAAAAAAAAAGAAAGCAAAACCCATCAAAAACACCAGTTGGTTTTATTTCTGAATCTACGTTTGGGTGTTCTTGAATTTAACATCCTATGAAACTGTTGCTATGATGTGAAAGAAATTAATGTAGTGCTTGTCAACAAAGACTTTTGTAGCTTCTACTGCATTTAAGTCCATTCAATAAGGCATGTAAGACATTCCAAAGTGCTCTCCTGGTTTAATATGAAGAGAAAATAACAATGCTGTGTTAGATTTTATGGTGTGGGACAGCTAAGGGATCAAAGATGAATCAGTCAATGAAGTCACCAGTAAGTCCTCCAGTGGGACATTCATTACCTATCCCTGGCTGATGGCATTCTTGAGAATGCCTCACTGGAGCAACTAGCAAAAAGGAAGCAATTCTGTCTCTACACTTTCTGGAAAGAAAGAAATACTTGATTTTTCTCTTCAGTCCTAGAACTTATTAGTGATAAAAATGTCTGCTATTCTGTCCTGAAAGCAAGAAAGAGAGATGAACAGCAGGCTTTTTTTTCCCCTAATCTTTTTCCTACTTTTACTCTTTTTCCTACTCTCTCCCCCCACCTCTTTTTTTTTTTTTTTTTTTCCCCCCCATTGTGAGGTAGAACATCTACAGAATAAGACTGACACCTTAGAAGTACACAATATTGAAAATTATGAAAAGATGCCACTTACTTAAGTTAAGAAACGGTATAAAATTCTCCTCCTTGGAGTTCAGGCCTCTCACTGACCTCTCTTGGTCTTCCAGTTAGCAATACCACTAATGAGCTAATAGCGTCTGCTAACACAGTTATCACAGTATCTGAAAGGAGTCTAAAATCCTTCAAAACAGTAGTTTCCACTTAGTATGTGATCTTGGATTCAGAAAGTCAACTCTACCCAAAAGAGTGACAGGAAAACTTAAGTTCACCAGGGGAGAGAGAGATGATGAAACCTTAAGTAAATGCAAGGAAATGCTGAGAGGCAGAAGAGATCAAGAGTGTCTCAAGGTATGTATGACCTTTGCTTCTCAATGTGCTTCTGTCAACAAATAAAAAAAGATTGGCTCTGTCTGCAATGCAGACAGGAAAACACAGTGTGTACACATATATAAAAAGAACAGTTATATGTAAAATATACTTTTTATTTGTAACTGGTAAAAAAAGCACTAAAGAAGGAAATCAGAGATGCAGTGCTGATTTATATGATTATATGTACCATATCTACCACTATACAGTTAAACATTTATTGCTTCATCACAGAGATCATTTACAGAGAAGTTGCATCCACATTCTCATTAATACTATATGGCCAAGAGATATGTTTACTTCTGGCAAATATCAAATTTAATGATGTTCAGAGATTCACTAAATGTTACCAAGGTTTCACAACTCCTCCAAGAGATCCCAGTGCTTCCTGTCACAATGGAACATTACTGATCTCCTTCCTTTGCAGTAGATTTTAATTTACCCTATTTTAGACTTAGAGAACGATTACAAATAATACCTTTTGGATAAACTGGTATTTTAATTGAAGGACTATCATACTTATATTTAACAGCAGAAAGTAAGCCCTCACTCACAAATCCAGTAGAGAGAATATTTTTCCTCTAGGCTTCCACTCTGATGTCTGCACAAATAGATCCTCACTCCAGAGGGTTAGCACTGGACACTAAAAGATGATCTACCCACCTGTATTTCTGCTTCAGGGAGGAACAGTCAGCAAAATCTAGAAGTACATGGTTTATGCAGCAACATAAACTTTCACACTTATAAATATGAAGTGAAAACTGAAGAAATTGAAGTGGTGAAAATGAATAAACTTTCAGATACTGTACTAATCTATAGAGATTTTTTTTTTTTTTCAAGACTCCTATGTATTTTTCTAGACCATTTTCAATGAATTTGACAGAACACACTTATGATCACACCACACTCATTAGGTCCTCCTCATCCGTGCTAATTATTAACCCATAAAATACTGATCTGCAGAAATAACAGGAAGCATGCTAATAAGGTCCCAATGATTGAGCCAGTGTATCATTTCTGTTCTGTTTAATAACACCACCATAACATAAGGATACAGAAATTAGCCCAGTAATCATCTCAGAAGCAGGAAAAAGTGCTAGTAGCAACAGATACAGTTAGTAACTACATATTAGTTTAAGTTAGGTGACTCCAAGTGTTTGTGGCTACCATACATCTATGCAGGAAACAGCACTTGGCAAATGAGACAAAAATAGGGCTGTGTTACAATTGAATACAAGCCTACAAACTTTGACAAAAAGCAGGAAATCCAAGTCCTGCCTGAAAACAGGATTGTCTGGCAACTTAAAAAAATAAAATTTTAAGCAAGAGAACTTGGGTTGAGGGGAAGAAAAACATGTTAGCACAAGGTAATGGGATTTCATTACACTATATTATTTGATGCAGGGAAAATTAATCCTTGAGTGGTATTACAGCTTCATATTGCAGCAAACAAAATGCCTGTTTTTCACAGGCTTGTCACTTGCCTTAAGACTACTTGTTTTCACTGTAGAGGCCACAGAAATAAATTAAAATGTCCAGATGTCAAGAAGGCTTGTTTCATTTCCTGCAAATACCCTTCAATTCCTCCAACTCTGTTTCTAGGAATCAATTTTAAAAGGTGAAGAAGACCTATCTGAACCTGTCTGCAGCCCACTTCATCACTGCTAAAAATGAAAGCCTGTTATCTTGTCAAGGGGAAGAACAGGGACCAGGATAATGTTTTCAAATAATATGAGTGCAGTGTATGCTCCTGACGTGTATACAAAAATCAGTGACAAGGAAGCCTCCCTTTTTTTCCAATAGATCCTTTGCTTGTTAGTCAATTAAAAAAAAAAAAAAAGCACCACACAAAACCTTTGGGAGTTAAGACCCACGTCAGCAGCTGTACTAAAGGGACAGCATGGATTCACATGCCAAGAGTATGTGTATCCCAGACAAGCTCACTAGAAAAGAACAGTTGGATGCAACTGAATCCACAGCAAGGAGTGCTGACAGTCAGGAAACTTGGCAAGCAACACAAGAAGCTTTCAATAGCAGTGAAACCTGCTTGTAATAAACCTAAACAGCTGCTTAATTTGTTTGACTAGGAGTAAGTTTGAATTCTTGCTGAGTTTTTACACAAGTGTATATCCATAAATGATACCCAGGAATTATACTCTCAACTCCATCTGGCTGGAAGACCCCATGCTGACATAAAATGGCCAGGTACAGTTTTTTTCACCATGTTAAAAAAGGTGCATTTCCTGTTCTCAAATCCACTTTGAAGTGCTGCAGCTCTAATGGCAACAAATCATAAAACCAAATATATTCTCAGCTCCCAGATATGGCTTTTCATCATTTCAATTCAAGTTCAAAGCAGTGTAACCCATTTTCAAGGCACTTCCAAGCCTGTGGCCCAGGCTATACAAAAGCTGGCCTAAAAGTCTATGTCAGACCTTAGGAGAAGTAAGTTCACTCCTCAAGCACAGTGCAACTCCCTATGTTATCAGGGTGGACAAGATTGGGTTCAGATCTCTCAGAGTCTTTTCACAAGATTAAGGTCTGTTATGTCGCTTTACTAAATACCTGACCCAATGCATTGTTTTTATCTTATTGTCACTACCACAAAAATCTGGTAAAAAGTGCAACTAATGAATTTTAAGTTTCCATCAGGTTTGTGAACAGTATCTTTCATCACTTGCCCTTGCACCTTAAATATCCTTATTTGTTTCATATTTTCTTTATGAAAAAAAGAAAATATGTGTCCTTTTCTTCTCACTATCCTTCCAGATCTCTCATCTATTTAGATGGATAAGGAAGCAGCAGATATTTTAGCAGATTCAGTTATTATTGTATTATTGTCTGCTTGCTACCTTTCAGAATGGATGTGGGACTAAGCTATCCTCTTTTCCCTCAACACAGCCACTATTTGGAATACCAAGATACAACAGCCAATTCTCCTTCTTAGCAACAGATAGAAATGTCACATGTGTAGTTTATCCTTGTATCAGATATGGCTAAAATTAGCCACCATGTTCAAAAGTTATTTGGGAAAGAGCCTAGCAAACAAATAGACCACTTAATTGTATAAAGTAACTGTATTTCCTTGAATATTTTTCCTTAAAATTCCTATTAAAAAAAATAAATCAGTATTCTTGTTTTCCCTAAGGACTTAAGAACATTAAATAATAGAAAAACACAGAAATGCAGGTTACATGAATAGGAGGGAATGTAATAAAATGATCTCTGATGTAGGAGCCCATAGGCTGTCCCTGTGCAGGCTCTTTATTACCTCTCTTCTCACTAGCGCATATATATATAATTAAACTGCTTAGTGAATAATGTACAGCAGCAAGTTAAGGCACTATGAACCCAGTATGAATACTTGTGTGATATTTGTGTAGAACAGGATAAAGGTCTGGAACAGAATTCAGAAATTTAATTAAACATCATTGAATGTAATCTAAAAAGCAGAAGTATCTTCTAGTTTGTTTGTTTTTCACCAATTTGAATGCTGTTTTGTTATCCAGAAGCTAGCCAAATGAATCCGAGATATGTCCTGCTTTTTTTAAAAGCAGTTATTTCCTCCCGTACAGGTAGCTGGCAGGAAAGCTTTTGACTGTAAATGTGAAAAAAGAGTAACCATTGTACTTAAAATTGTCAAGCTAATGAAAACACTTGTTAGACATCTGTGTATCTGGTAACATCTTATCTTCTTTCCTGTCTCTTCCACTTCATATGTCACCGTCACGAATTACCTCACTATTACTCTTCAATAACAGGCATATAGATAACTCCTTCTGCCAAAATGTCTTTTTTCCGAGCACACTGGTGAAACAGTAGTCATCTCCCTAAGGCTGGCATGATTTGAGAACTGTCCTACTTAACAAACATCCTAATTAGCCATGTCCAGATGAAACAGCTTATGCTACTGCAGCTTACATATCATGAAATATTTAATAAACAAGGGAAAAAGCAATGAAATGTTAAAATGAACTGCTCAGTTTGCTTGCATTTTGTGTCTCAGACTAACAAGTCTAGTTACACGTCTGTCACTGACGATCTCAGCAGCTGGTAAAAAGAAACGTCTGTCAATCTGTTCCTGTTCTAAGAACATCCAGGGCACAGAAAGAGCCCAGGCAAACCCACAATGATGAAGAGTTTGTCGGCTGCCTTGATTAGCAAGGAAACAGCCTCCTGAGTTCAGAAAATGCCACAGGCTCAATTCTCAAAGAAGAAAATTTTCAGGAGCATCCCGTGTTGCAAGACAATCTGTTCTGCTGCAAAACAGCTCTGCTCAGGCTCAGTCTAATGCAAGAACTGCAATTTGATGCTGAGCTAATAAAGAATTCAGTATTTTGTAGCAGTGATTCTTTACTCAACAAATTATAACCATTTTATGGAAAAAAAAAAAAAAACAAAACCTCCAGCAGGACTCAGTATGTATATTGGGAGGTTTTTTATGTGCTCATAAAAATCACATAGCTTTCAGTATGTTATAGGATGGATGCCACCAATAGAAAAAGCTGGAACTATGCATAGATTCATCATTTCAGTTTTATGAAGTAATGAAAATTGAAGACAGAATTTTGTTTTAATCAGAAAATATCTTAGAATCTTAGGACTGAAAAGGTAAAATTGTTGATAATGACTGGGAGCATGCCAGTTCTTGCAGACACACAGTTTCCTGGCTGTCTAGTTAAATGACTGAGAATATTAATGTCTGTGTCAGAAGTACTTGCTTAGAAGGATGTTTCAAGAAAAAAATACAGGTCTTTTAGTAAATCTATAAAAATAGGAAGTGCAAGCAATTTTAGAAGAAAAATAATTAATTAAAAGATTATAAAGAAAAAAAAAGAGGATGTAAGATAGACAAAACAATATTTGATTCTTCACATAGTTTCTCAGAGATCTCCAATGCTTTAAAAATCCTTTCTTGGGTGAAAATTCTTTAATTCTAGAAAGTACAATGAAGCACTCTGACAGCTTGCAAATAATTATATAAGAGATGACATTAGGCACTCTGTAAATACAGCTTGTTTTTCATTACAAAGTGTTTCTGGAAAAGGAGAAATCCAGGATGAAGCTGGAAGAAGGCAAGGAATATGGAGCAAATGGTGTCAGGAGATGGCCATTCAAGGAAATAAATAGCAGAAAACCAAGAAAATTATAAGATCAATCAAGGAGGAAAAAAAAAAAAAAAAAAAAAAAAAAAAGATAGGAAAAGCCAGAAGTTCATGTAACATTTCTTCCTCTGTACAAAGAAGACAGCAAGTTATTGAGCAGGATGTGGAAAATCAAGGGAACAAATCTAAAGACTGCCTGAAAATTGTGTCTGAATAAAAGCTGAAAGAGGAATGGACAAGCATACAACTTGTCACTAATAAAGCTCGCATTGAACTCTTAATGTTAAATGGTAGATTATGCATTATATATACATGTATATAAATATATATATATATGAAATGTTAAAATACATACCCAAGTCTTTCAAGTTCAAGAAAATCTACTCAACCACCTCAGCAATTCAGATGACAGAAACACTCTACTTTAAAATACTTGTACAAATTAAATTACACAGACATGAAAGGAATTTTTCACAGAATTAAATTCAGCTTGTGGAAAAGCATGCAAAAAAAAGTCATGTTATATTTGAGCCTGTATTTGTATGTAAATTTAAAACAATGCAGGAAAAAAGGAATATCAACATGTAAATAAAGTGAAATGGGATAATATCAGCTTTTTTATTCTTTCTGCATTCTTTTCTAGCTTTTCCATCTAAAAATTGATGCTGTTAACATGAGCACACCAGTGACTTAAGCCTTCAGGAATCAAAAGATGTATGCTGCTCTACAATATATATGCTGCCACAAAAGGCATCTTTACTTTACCAATTAAAATGGTAGCACACAAATTAAGGACCAGGCTATCATTTTACTATGAAGACAGATTCCAATATGTGCAAACAAAAATGGTATAATTATTCATGTAATTAACTGAATCTTCTGGAATAATGCAACTTCTCATAAGTGGTTGTCTGGCTATCTGCCAAGAGGAACTTGTATATATGCAGATTTACCTTTGTGATCTATTCTGTTTTGTGAATATTGTTCATTGTCCTTCATTAATCTTCTCTTCCTCGTATAATTTAGAAAATATTTCATAAAGAAAAATTCTATGCATTTGAAAATATATGTCTCCAAAGAAACATTGCTGTTTTTATTAAAGGAGAAGCATCTGAAAAATCTATGTGAAAGAGTCCATAGAAGCACTTAGCTGACACAATCAAATCATAAGCAGTGCAGAATAGGGTAAACAAAAGGCAACGTGAAACTGCAGCAGAATCTTTCACTTGTGTGACAGCAGCCCCAACAACCCTGTCATGGGGATCAGTGTAAAACATGCTCTGAAAACCCCAAATTAAAGAGAAATATAAAAACTAATTAGTGCTACCAGATACGTTCTAAAACTGTCATGCTTAAGTAGAAATTAATTTATCCCTGGATTTAAAAACATTTAAGTCCTTAATACTGAAATAAAGAGGAGTCAGGTGATGAAGCTTCATCCTTAATGCTTACAGATAAAGCCAGGACTGGATAACAAAGTTCTCTGTAGACAAGCAGAACACAAAATCCAATACTATGAAACGTGCCTATGACTCTGCTATGAAGAGAAGGCTGAGAGAGTTGGGGCTATTCCTGGAGAAAAGAAGATTGAGGAGACCTTACAGTGGCCTTACAGTACATGATGGGGGCCTGCAGGAAATCTGGGGAGGGGCTTTTCACCAGAGAGAGTAGTGATAGAACAAGGGGCAATGGTTTTAAACTGGAAGAGGGTAGGTTTAGGTTAGGTATTAGGAAAACATTTTTCACCAGGAGGGTATAAGGTACTGGAATAAGCTGCCTAGAGAGGTTGTTGATGTCCCTTCTTGGGAAGTGTTTAAGGCCAGGCTGGATGAATCTTTGTACAACTTGGTCTAGGGGGAGGTGTCTCTGCCCACGCAGGGGGGTTGGACCTTGATGATCTTTAAGGTCCCTTCCAATCCAAACCATTCTATGATTCTGTGATTCCCACCACTCTCCCAACAGTCTCATTTGTAGGATGAAAGGGCTCTTGAGATGCAGATTCCACCAAATGTGCTCAGATCATGACATAAGCTATGATGAAACAAGTGGAAATAATACAAAAAAAGTATATTTTTTTTTAAGTGAAGATGAAATAATCCACACCTTTTTTTACTTGTCTGTTTTTCCTGCCATGCAAAATCCCAACCAAAAAGGGCCATTTGAGCAATGAACATACACCTTCTACTGTCTTCAATACTATTGCTTAAAGAAAGGAAAGGACTAGCCTTCATCTTGTTAATATTGTTATCACAGTAAGAAATTGTTGAGGTAACAACTCTTCCACACATGGCAAAAATATTTTTTTCTTCTGCTGTTGACATCGACACACAAAGAACAGATGAGTTTATATTGAAAATCTTCATTTTTATAATTTACAATTAGTTTTTCGTACTTTCACTGGGTAAAATGCACAAAATATTTCCTAATCAGAAACTTTTTACATTGGTGTTAAAGAGAAAAACAAACACTTTCAAAGCCATGCTATCATTTAGGAGTTTAGTTTCCTAGCCTCAAAATGGCATAGAATTCTAACCTGAAACTCATCTGCTCATATATTGATTTCCAGGAGCCAGGGTTTTGAAGGTATTCAGGTATCTTAAGAGGGTAAGCACCCAATTCAGCTCCATGAATTCTGGACTAAGATAAAGCATTTGCAAAGCATAAAAAATGTCTGGAAAAGATTGTTTTGGATCATGTCCATCTCATAGGGCAGTATTAAAGTGATGCTCTTCAGTAATTATATTCTTAAGCATAAGCCTTTGATCTTCCCTTGTTTTTGGTCTGCCCAAACTGCTAAACCATGACAAACTTCCCTGAGGCATTTACATGAAACCAGATTCTATTCAAACAGAAGGATCAAGAACTAAAACCTACACTGCATGGCACATTCTTTTAAAAAGGGTCCATTATGTAACATTATTAGTATATGACGTGTAAATACTATTCAACAGTAATATTCACTAAAGACAAAAAAGTAATATACCTATTACACTGTGTGAATTAAAATTAACTTATTAGCTCCTCTATTTGCAGTATTTTTTCAGGCCATATATATAATATATGCTGCCTTTAGTATACACTATCAACATTTATTTAAATATTAGTTTATATATTATTTTTCAATTAAATCTTTATTTTTATTATTAGGAAAATTACATAAAAGTGTGCTTGTTTAAACTTGAAGTTTTCCTGATATGAAACTTAAAAACCTATTATTAGTAGAATGGATATATAAAACTCATAAGGACTTAAAATCCATTCATAACGATACATTGAATTCTGTAAAAAGGTATAGGGGAAGCTTCTCAATTTGGAATAATAGAACAGTATATATCATCAGAGAAAGAGAAATTTTAAGATATAACAATTCAGCCACTGCTTATTAATTTTGTTACTGTGATGAGTGAGAAGACTGCTTTGTCATAATCAGAGGTGTAGGGTGCTAACATGGAGGACCACTACATAAACATATTTCCCTAAGGATCTGTAAGGAAGGTTAACTTGGCAGCTGGATCTTAGCTGGGAGATGATGCCTCATGAGCAAATGATGAATGGCTGGGTGAGTGGCCAAACAGACAATATGCTATGAAGATACCTAAAGAAACATATATTCCGTTTGGTAAGAAAAGAGAAAATAATGAGAAACTCTAAGAAAGGACAGTGCCCACTTGGAAGGTTATTTCAAGTGTTCTGAAGGGACACAAACAAGGAAGATTTAAGCTGTCATCCAAAAAGAAGGACGTAGAAGCCTTGAGAGTCTACATCTGGATAGATCCTGCATTATTCACCTGGGTGTCTATGGCAGGCAAGAGGGAAGCGAAGCCACATTCTCTTCTGGCACACCTGAGTTTACATCAAGGCAGCAGCCTGAATCCTCTTGTATGTATTTGGCACTGCCAGGCAATGCAATATTCCCAGTTGGAATCCAAGATCAAACTTTCATACCCTAAGCAACTAATAAGTATTTATCTTGAACTGCATTATGCAATGCCAGCAAAAGTTATCCCTGAAAGCTTCTCCTGTACATGAATTGTCACAAAAACAGATGACTAAAATGTGTATCTTTTCATAACAATTTTAGTAACCATTTCTATTAATAAAGTCACCAGTTCTATTTATAGTTCAGGCACATTGTACTCCACTTTACTTTTCCTGATAGCTCATGAATGACTCCCACACACCTAACAAGCAGAAATGAAGATTTTACATTTTTTTTTGTCCCTTGAACCTCCATTATTCTGTGTGAAAAGGTAGTAGTGTAGGCACCAGTGTACATTCTTAATGATGATTATAGCTCTTAAAGTATTTTATAGAACATACAGTTTTGCGGGCATGTATCAGTGAATTTCTGAAGTGAATTACAGCAGTTGTTATGCCACCAGGACATGATTTCTACTGTGAATATTTTAAATTATTTCTATACCCCAAAGGTCAAACACAATGGAATTCTGGCTTCATAAATTAAAGTAAGTATTCTTCAACAAATCATTGAATTTTCCTAAATACTTTTAACAAGACCATCAAATCTTCCTCCTAGAGCGGCCTTAAATAATGCTAGGAATTTTGCATAAGGATTCCTGAGCTGCTTGTTGTGTACAAATTCATACTGAACTGAGGCAGAAAACTCAGTATATGTGTTCCAATTAAATTAGAGTTCAGGATTCAACTGGAAAATAAACGAATAGGGTAACAATGCTTTTTTGTTAGAGACAGATATTTATTTACAGTGATTGTGTGAGAATCTTAATATTAAAGAAGCAAATTGAAGGAAGTATTAACAAACATATAATAGTCCAATCTTGCTATTACTTAGATGTGTAAATAAATTACAAAAACAATAATGTAAACATTATAGCTGTCAAATATAGCCAATGTTATGAATTATTCTGCACTCTGTTGGGTTTGTAATAGTACAAAATTGATTAAGTCATGACTAATGCAGAAAGATAAAAGAGCCCACAGCAGATATAAGTCCCTTATTTAAAGAGAGTAGTGAAAGATTCTGCAATGACAGGTGGAATAAAATGACCTGAGCATAATGGCAGTCTCTTCACAAAGAAGCCAAAACAACATAGCAACAACAGATTGCTCACCCATGCAGAAGTACCTTCGCTATTTTGGTTATTTTTCTGTAATTTAAATTCACTTCTTAAAAAGCTTTCATTCTCTGCAATGGTAGTGAACAAATAAATGGTACATATTAACAATCCAAAGATCTTGCGTTGCCTTAATCGTTCTATTTGTAGAACACAGTACTTCCTGTGAAGCTGGGTGAGTTCTTAATAACATTATTACATCCTGATTTTAGTCCTATTACTCCTAAACTAAGAGCAGCACTGCCCAGTAGTGTGCTGGATCCTCACTCTGCAAAGCTTCCTGGATGCTCCTCCTGTGTCCCAAGTTCTACCACCAGTCTGGTTACTCTCTCTCACCACCCTCAAAACATCCTTGCCTTGTGTGAAGGGTTTCAAATAAATCACTTAAATTGTGGTAAGGATGATGCTGTCTGATTTTCTACTCCACTGGATACCAGATTCTCCAAAAATATGAGGTATTTGCATTGTCAGCTCTACCTTATTTCCAATGAAAAACATGACATTCCTGTTGAAGACTGACATTTGGCAGCCATCTGTATATCATAAATAATTCCAGAAATAACTAAACAAAATCAAAATTCTTCCAAAAATTCTATGTGCTATATGCTTTGTGTACAGTCTGCAATGACACTGATACTATATATATTGTCCAAATTGTACAAATAGATGACTATTTTAATGGCAGTGTCACTGAAGACAGCAAAGCAGGCTAGAATGCAATCCGAAACGTGAAGTCACCATATGAAGTAAAAGCTAAGAACGGCAAGATTTGCTACTATATATGAGGCTCTAAGTAATATATCTGCCTCTTAGCCTTCTGCCATAAAAGTATCCTATTTTAACCTATAATTTTACTTTTTTAAAAAATGAAAACATTTAAAATGTACTTGTCAAAGGAGATGTTAATTGCTCAGTGAGATACAGTTTCAATAAAAAGCTGCTATAGAGATATTTTGATTTAAAAACCTAGATTTTCAAATACCAGTTGATGTCCAGAGAGTCATAGACCATTTCCTAAATACTAGAAATTTTTATGCTTTTACTAGAAATACGACAGCTTACACCTACATCTCAACACAGGTGTAAATAAACCCCCAAGTGGCCCAGTACTTAAAGAGTCAACAAATAACTAAAGATTGCACCATCTCAACTTGATATACCAATGTAATGGTAACAGTGGTCTGAAGAGTGAATTTTAGCAGCAGAATTTCAGGCACAGAATGTGCATAGAAAATGTCTAATGACCCTCAAAAGATTGTTTATTACAGTAACAATGACCTTAGCAGATGCATGACGATAAGTAAAGCCATTTCAAAAGAGGTATGCATACTAGCAGTACTATATAATCTTATCCAGTTGTCCTCCTACAAGACTATGCTGTGGAAAAAAAAAAAAAACAACTGCTTTAATACACTGTTAAAAACACGTAATAATACACCTAACTGTTGTTGGAAAAAAAAATTAAAAACAAAAAGCCCAAGATTTTAAAAAAAAAACCAGCACAAAATATTGACTACCAAAACATAAGCAAAAAGTGTTCAGTAAGTATCTTAAACCCCACTACATCTGTGTAGGTATAGGTAGGTATATGTAGCAGCTTCTCATGGTACAATCAGCAGAATAACAGACATGCAATTACACCTCTGGTCATTCACATTTCATTTCAGTTCTCATGATCAGGCAAATCAAATAAAATGAAATAATTCAACTAAGGTATGTTTTCTTCTGAATGACAGAAACTCTATGATTTACTGAAAAAGCATTTCCTTACATTTATTTTTCTAAGGATAATATAAATTGCACTGATATTTTTATGTACTTGTCAGATACTAATCTGTCTCAATGGCCTAATGATGGATTCTTTATAGTGTGATGTTACAAATATTTCTTATAAACACTAATAAGTTACCTTTCAAAATTAATTTATGCATTGTTGAATACATGAGTTTATTTTGAAATATTCTGACTATCCAATGCAACCTAATACTGAAAAGTTAGGTTTCTAAAACTGGAAAATTATGAATGATTATTTCAGGTGTATATATGTTTATGTAAGTCATAGAAATACAAAAACGTGTCATCTCATTGATTTAAATAATTTCTTTAGGGTTTATCAGCAAATCTTTATACATATTGCCTCAAGATACTACCAAAATCACTTTCATTTGTTTGAGCATATCTTTTACTAATAGCAAGAGTTCTGAGGAAAACACTGAAGTGAAAAAATTCAGGACCTTAAAGTAAATGTCAAAATAAAATAAGCAGAGTAACTAGTCAAGGAGACTAGTTTATTAACAAGGAGAAAAAATATTTGAAGAATGTGAATTAAATGCAGACACTTGCCACGGTAAAGACAAAATGGTATCAAAACACAACAATGAGATATAGACAAATCCTAGGAGTTTTCACTAAATTAAGGATAAAAGAGATGAGAGCCAACAAACAAATATCAGCACTCAGGCTTAGAAGAATATTTCTAGAGCCAGTCCAAGATGTAATCCCTTCAATACAAATTGCAGAAATTCATTACTGAGGCTCTCCATCTTATAACAACATCATGAATCACTGACACAATTAATGAATAAAGCACCTACCACCTCAAATGGAAGCTATTTTAAAAACATTTGTTTTCTGGTTTCTCAGCTGTGTGGGTCTGACCTCACAGATTTGCAATTGTCTCAAAGGAGCAATTTTAAAATGAATAGCTCTGGCTAGGGTGGAGGACCTGGCTGGTCAGAGCTGAGCAGGGAGTGACACCTTGGGATGTGATAAAACCTACTGGGTGGAGACTGCTCCCCTTTTCTGAGCACCAGCCTGCAATACTGGGTGTTCCCTCCAGGCAGGACTGAGCCACCGTGACTGTACTTGCGAAGTACCTGGCTAAGGGGGCTGGAACAGAGGAGAAATGTCACCTGGAAGAACATAAGAACTGATGACTGGGTGGGGGACTACACCCTTCTGCTCGCCTCCAGACAGCCTGTCTTCCAACAAACCTGGCTGACTGACAGCTGTCCCTTCGGAACCAAAGGGACTCAGGGGTATATCTACGACTGTCCATGCTGTGGCTGGGGTCGTCTTGACCCGCCGCCATTTCTGCATCGGACCCCGTCCAGAATCAGCACCATCCTGAAGAAACTCGCTGGACAGCTGGACCTCTGGTGGTGACACTCTCTCTCTCTCTGTCTCTCTCTTTCTTTCCACTTTCTTACCCTTTTCCTACGCTTCTCTCTGTCATTCTTTCTTACCACTTTCTTACCACTTTTTCCTCTCTTATATCTTCTTTTCCTCGCTCCCTCTTTTTCCTGGCACTATATTTTTGCCTGTGTCAATTGTCAAATAAAATCTGCTTTCACTCGACCCTTTCTACGTTTGGACTTTGTTTCGCGGATCCAAAGCAAAAATAAATTTTAATGTTACCTCAGAGCGTAACATCAGCACACGCCAATTGTGCCTCCACAGGGCACAGTTAGAAGTTTGCTTGCTGCAAGAGCCCGGAGGCAGCCGAGACAGCAGAAAGACATGGGAAGGAGGAATGCAGCACAGTGACTGAAAGGCACAGGTGGGGACCTATAGGTGGGCAGACTGGAGAAGAGTGCCCTGGACAGGGAACACAGCCAAAGGGTCAGCACCCTGGAACAAGTCACCTGGCCACTTCTATACAGCAAGACTCCTCTATACTCCTCTTCCAGCTTCAACTGAGAAGTGCTTTTGGCTCCTTTCCCATTCCTTTAGAATGGAAGAGACTATGTCTATTGGAAGAAATATTGGACCTACAATGATCTTCCAGGCCAACTGCCCAACCAGTTCAGGGCTGACCAAGTTAAAATGTGTTGTTAAGGGTGTTGTACAAATGCCTCGAAAACAGACAGGCTTGGGGTATCGACCCAAAGATCTTTAGGAACCCTCTCAGTAAAGAAATGCTGCCTTTTGCCCAATCTAAATATCTCCTGCTGCAGCTTTGAATCATTCCTATGTGTTCTGTCACTGGATACCTGATAAGTTCCTATTTAAGTGGTCTCTATCCCTTCTGACATGCACATGCTCCCCTCATTTTTTCCTCTTTGGCTTATCTGACACTGAAGACAGGCAGGGAGCAAAATGGAGAGGTCAACTGTGAAAAAGCCACAAGCACATACAGATATAAAGGAAAACTTTGAAGTAAGGCTTTTTAGCTCTAACGAAGCTGTTCTGCTTCCCCAGCTGATTTACACTCTGTGCAATCTTAGCACTGATATGTAACAAAGCACAATAGATGCTAACAATTCATGAAACAATATGTATTTAATTATTAAAGTAAGTTAGATAATTAGTAAAATTATCTAGAAAATAAATACATATTTTACAGGCTGTTCTATTGATTTTAACTAGAAAGAGAGTAAATTATCTCTGAAATACCACTAATAAGGTAGCCTGAGGGCAAATTTGTTCAGTCCAATGGTAGACTGCTGAATAGAACCACTTTAACATCACAGTTCAGAAGTGGTGTAGATTTGTGGAACAGAAAATCTGGTTTTGCTGAGTCATAGCAACAGGTCTTCAATTTTATAGCAACAACTAGTTGTACTAGGTCATAAGCCTTAACTGTCTTTCTGGTCTTTTACCTTAGTTTAGCTTGATTTTAGCCATATCTGCAAAAATTATTTGAGAAACTTTAGTTACAACTTGTTCTAAGATCAGATAATGCCACAAGAGTTTAGTTTCTTGTAATTAAACCAGGAAGAGTACTCAAGGGTCAGGCATCTAACTCCATGCTTTCGGACTTGTTTAAGCTGTACTGGTTATTCTCTAATGCTTTCTTTAAGGTTAGCTTTTCCTCAGCTTTCCAGTTGCATGGTTCTACTTTGCAAAAAGAAAGAAAGAGAGAAAAGTCTTAACAAACCTCAGCAATCATATCACAGGATGACCCACAGATCAACAGAAAAGTAAAAAGCATAATCTATTACTAAATATGAGGTTGAAATAGATAAAAATAACTCTCAGCAAGCTCAGTATCTGAGAGGAAATCCTCCACCACCACCACTGATACTGTATTCTTATTGAAGAAGTGAGATGCTGCCAACTCACTAAAACATCCTGCCATTTAACTAGGACCATGGATGATCAGAGAGAAGAGACATTAGAAGAGAGGAACAAATATTTGAACTATTCATTTCATTGCATTACTAATGAATATCAACAGAAACTATCATTTTGATTGTGTTATTTTTACTCCAATTGTAACAATGCTAAGTGGCTGTTTTATCTTGATTAGATTGTTAAAGCATTAATTAAAGCAACAATAAATTCTAATTCTTGGATCCTCCTACACAGTGTGGGGTTTTTGTGATTACCCATGTATAATTATGTAAATAGGAGAGGATCTCTCTGTTTCCTCCTGGAGACTGAGAACAAAATGACAAGTGTTAAGTATACCATGGAACCCTGCATGAAAGAAATAAAGATGAAATCTAAATAGCTGCTTTTAGATGTTTGAAAGAATAGAGTTGTTACAACAGTGGAACAACATGGTAAAATTTAAGGTGAGAAACAGAAATTAACAGCTTTAAGCCATAAACTTAAAGAGTTTGCTGCATGACTGTCAGAAGTAGTCAGTTTTTGATGCATGGACAACTTTCTGAAATCCTTTCAAATGTTGTTTCCCTCTTTCCCAAGGCACAGAGAGTGCACCCACTAGCAGGGAGGTGGGCATCACAGCACACCAGGGACAGAGCAAGGACATGACCAGCAAGGACCCTCCACAGCACCCATCACCTGCAGAGGAGCAGCTGACATTCCTGCTGCCCTGGCTGACCCTGCCACCCCAACCTTGTGCACCTGCCACAGGCTAAGGCAGAGTGTGAAAAGGGAGGTATGGGAGACAGATACAAAATAATTTACATAGTGATGGCCTTTTTCTGTCTCCTAATTCATAACAACCAAATGTTGGGATCACCTGAATATTGAAGAACTTCTGCTGTTCTTGTTCTGCATACATACTCTTCACAGAATCACTCAAGCAGATATTCCCATCCACCTCTCTCCTGCACCAGGTCCTGTTGAGATTTCCATCAGATAAAAAAGCATCTGAGCTATCACTTATCAGGGGCAGTGTTGGACTGAAGTTTCAAGGATGGCATCAAGTTCAGTTTTATATACACCACACTCAAATTTCATCATGCTGCAATTAACTGGAAATGAATTTAAAATTACTTAAAACTTATGAAAAGAAAGATCATATATATCACAAAGTACCAATTTATTTTATGGACATAATACTCTCCTAAGAGCGTCCTTAATCCACATAATTTTTGACTGCTCTTTGCAATGGAACATTTTTATCAGCAGATATTCAAATCAAAATCCATGTGCCTGACCACATTCAGAGAGCACAATACATAGAGACAGCACATACTCATTATCCCATATATAAAGCAGAAAAACTGCTTTCTAGACTGACCACTACTCACTCAGGGTTTGCAGAATTAATTTACTGAATAACTCCACAAGCTGCACAGAGGTGTCTGAATACAAGGGGATCAAACATGCAGAGGTAAGAAGGAATAACAAAACAAAGAAACGACAGTAGTTTAACTATCAAAAAGGTAACTGCAAAAAGGCTATCAGCGTAGAATATTTTCCCAAGGCAGCAGCAGCACAGGCTACCCAGGGAAACAGACTGTGCAATTTCCATCACCTGGCATTTTCAAGAACTATCTGGACAGAAGATTCTTAAAACAACACAGCTGATTCAGTTTAGGGAATAGCAGAATAAAGCATGTGACTTTCCAGAAAGCCTTATACTAAAAATATGTTGAATTACAGAAAAATATTATGTTGATGAGACTTTTTTATTTAGCCTAAATTTGTACAAGGCTTGCTTTAATACAATATACTGCGTATCCCATCATTAGAATGGAAATAAGTTATTACAGCTATGTGAACCATGGTTAAATCAACCCATTCATAATACAAGGACTTGAAGAATATTAGCATGAAACATTAATGTCTCTTAAGACAGAAATCAGCTGTTCCACAGGGAAAATATGCAGAACATGGTAGAAATGCGGCACATTTAGAATTCACTAAAAACAAACAAACAAACAAACAAAAAAACCCAAAGTAAATAATAAAATAGTTTCTTTGGCTGCCCATTTAGAGAGGCAAATAAACTTTTAACATCTTAACATACTGAATGGCTCCCAAACTTTCTAAAGCAACATACTGCCTTTCTCTCATCCCTGGCTCCTGAGACCTGACTGCCACAAGTTCTCCAGTTCAGCCCACAGTGCTTCTTAGAATGTCTTCAAAAATCACAGATGTATGCTTAAAATTTACAAAAATACTTTCTGAAGAAAAATTATTGAAACATAATGAATCAATTACTATTCTTTCTCAAGGAACAGAGTAATAGAGGAAGAAAGGAAATCAAGAAACAACTAATAAATATATAGTGACCATGGAAATTCAAAGGCAAATTAATTTAACATCTAATAACAATACAGTTACGAAAGGTTTAGAAACTGATTTCTCACAAAAAAATCTGAGCATGTTTATTTACCTACCTATTTTTTTCTGTGGTTATTATTTTGTACTTTATCAGATGAAGAAGTGTAGCAGTAACTTTGGCTGTATAAGGTAAAATTGTGAGGCAGTCTTATGAAGTGTTTCAGGCTCCAATTAAGCTATTGCCAAATCTGGAACAGTGATCTGCTGTCAGCTCTGCAGGCATTAGTAGCTTTACTTATCATTGAACTATTCTTAATGCAAAACTAGCACAAAGCAATGCCCAGAAGTCAACAATTCTTAAGCTGTCCACCCTAGAGGATGTTGTAGCTTTAACACTCCTTTAAAAAGAAGACATTTTACACTCTTTTAAATGAAATTAAAGTACTCATTGACTACATAATAAGTCAAGGATCTACACATTTCAAAACTGAGTCTGAAATATGGATGTGAATTTACTCTTCAGAGCTGCTAAAGGCTAGATAGGAAAAGGAAAGCACGTGCAGTAAAAGCAATTACTCTTGTTCTCCTTCAACATCTCAAGAAATACAGCACTCACATAAGACACAGCAATCATGGAACAGGATCCACTTTTTCTAATGTAGGCTGCCTTACTTAGTCCAAGCTTTGGTTAAATAGGTCTGCAAGTGAATGTCCTAGAATAGGCACCTAAGTCTCTTCTTTAGTCCACAGAGTGCAGCACATGCGATAAAATATTTGCAAAGATGAGAAGTCCAACCAAGTGAGACAGCCCTCTTTTTCTATTCATACACTGCCTAGAGCAAGACAGAATCTGAATTTCCACTTAATGTCAGTGCCCACCACTCCCTGCTGAGCATCCAAGGAACTCATGTTAACTACATGCACCCCCACAGGGCTTAATTTTGCAGAATGATAGCAGTGGAAACCATCTTTAATGTAATTTTTCTGAGCTTTTATGGATGAGTGCAGTAACATCAGCAGAAAGTTTCCAGGCATAGCTGGGAAGCATCCCGTGCTAGAGTCAGGCAGTGCCAGGAAAGGAACTAAATTGCCACTTGGGATACATGGGGCTTTAAGGCAGCAGCCTCATTCATTGATTAACTTCCTCTTCAGTCTGAAGTGATACAAATACACATTGCCTAATCCTGAGAAGGGGCTATGGTGGAACAGCAGAACGTGTTTCTAAGTGTCTTCTGCTGAAGACACTGCACAGCATTTACCATTTCCCTCTAAATTAAGGAAGAGCAGCACAGGTCTTTGTAGTCAGGTCAGCCTATAGGGACTGCTTATGGTGAATACGGTATGAAATGGCTTTCAAGGAAATGGCAAAATGGATCCTTTCCAAAACTCCTGAAAATTAGGGGTGATTTTTTCCTCAAAAGCTTTTTCACTTAAAAAGCCCCATCAGGATAATGAATAATAAAAGAAAAATAAAGATATCAGTAAAGATAATGACTATAGAGTTTTCTAGAGTAGAGATACATAACCATACCATCATGAAATGCTATTCTCACTGTATTTAGAATTCTTACATTAGACATCCAAGTACCTCACCCTCATGTCCTTGAATGTAAAAATAAAAATCAACCTGGCATCTTTTCTTGTAGCAAGGAGATCTGTTGCATTACTAGAGTTATACTATTACTGGAATGATCGTACTGCTGGAACTATAGACTATTCACAGGTAATTCTGAAGTTTTTAAAAAATGTAGTGTTAATTTCAGCACATTTTCTGGCAACAGCCAATCTGAAATAATCCAAAAACCAAATCCAACTATGAGGAAATGTTCTTAAAATCTATCTCCTCTGAGAATATGCATGTCAGCTAGACCTAGGGCATAGAATGAAATAATTCAAAACCTGCGACATATTCAGTGTTACAGTTCTAACACAGGTTGATTTCTCAAAACCTGGCTTGAAATTATAGCAAAAAAATTATGATACCTATCCACTGATACTTCTGCTCTAAAATATGTTAAACTAGATTGCTCTGCACAGATTACAAGATTTAATGAAAATCAAAAAAATACTTCATATTAAATATTGCCTGAGAGATTCATACCCTCTTAGCCAGAAGGAAAGCAAGCATGCGTGGCTTTTTCAACACTAAGTAATTCCCCAAAATTTCAGCTGGTTGAACAACAGGCAGATTAAAAGAAATAAGATTACTAAATCAGCAAAATCTGTTTTCTGTATTAGAAGTATTAAATCTCTTGGGGAAGAAAAAACTGAGAGTTCACCTATTCACACTGATGAACTGGGACAACTAGTTTCTACATCAGGTTATCAATAAAAGAATGAACAGACTGCCTAATCTAAAGTGCACATTTGGTATCCTTCCATCTCAGCAATGACTAATTGTGCAAGATTCCCTGTGATCATAGATAACATTCACCCTGTCAGGCACCTTTCACTTACTAGATGAAGTTTTATGACTTTGTGACAGTTGTCACAACTTTGGGACAAACAGATTTGTTTTCATAACTGACCCATTATTCCAGTTCATCTAAGCATGTACCCAGCCTCAGCAGACCAAGGTCTATATATCAACCTCCCCAGCTAATCAGGATTATAAAAATATTAAAGTAAATAAATGTATTTTTTCCAAAATGCATTGCATAATGAAGAATTACCTTTTAAATACCACCAATGGGAATACTAGAAGAGTTTGTAAAGCTAATAGAATCACTAAGGTTGAGTGAAGGGAATACTGTAAGCCTTCTGAATTAATGGTAATTGATATATATATTTCATGAGATGCAGAATGCAGACTGATTGATGATGGTGACTGATAATAGTTAAAACAAGTGAAATTTATATCTTCGAAATACAAAGCCTAAAGGTAAGATATCTGTGATTAAGTACTTAAGAAACAAAAGCAAGTTGCCCTAATCGTTGTGTCATTTAGGCTGGAAACGACTTTAAGATCATCAAGTGTACTGCCAAGTCCACTACTTAACCATGTCCTAAGCATCACATCTAAACATCTTTTAAATACCTCCAGGGATCGTGACTCAACCATGCCTCTGGGCAGCCTGTTCCAGTGTCTGACAACCCCTTCCATTAAGAAATGTTTTCCAATATCCAATCTAACCCCCCGTAGCTCAATGTACTTTAAAGTGTCTCTTTCTCTTCCCCCCAACCCTCTATTCTAAATGAAGAAAAAGGCTTGAAACTTCAAGCTCCCTTTCTCATTCTATTCTATCTCTCTTGAAGACAAGACTGCACAATCCTACCTTTAGATGTCACAGTCCCATGCAAATGGAAGAGCCTCACAAGATATCAACAGCTTTACTGGGCTGACTATGAAACTTACTTTGATGTTCTAGTTCAGGTGATTTAGAAAAAGGATATGTCAGAGGGACAAACTCTATGTTTGTGTATATTACCTGATGCCATTCATGTTAGGATAGTTTTAGATTACGTAATTTATTTAAGGTTCAATATTCTCAGTATAAAGATAAATGTTATGGCAATAACAGTAATGTTTCCCTATGGAGGTTACAAGGGAACAGCAAAGTGAGTAACATCAGGATGCTTCCAGTTTACTATTTAAGAAGGGGTCTTTTTTTTCTCAGAAAAGCCTACAAATAAAATAATAATTTATTTAATTCAAACATTAATCCTTAAACCTCTATGACCAAGCCACTAATATTTCTCCCAATGTACTAAATCCCACAAGGTACAAGGACAGATATGCAAGTGTTTTAATATTATGGCTAGCTCAGCTCCTTGAAATTTTTTTTTTTCAGTTTTATGGGAAAGAATGGGATCTTTCTTGTAATTAATCTTCACAATGATAAAAATTCACAGGGTAAATTGTTCTGAGTAGGATGCCTGCATTTTGTTTGCATTGAAAAACAAACTGGCTCTGAGGCATATCCACTTGGCACTAATATGACTCAAGAGATTTAGATAATATAAAGCAGTCTTGTACAACATACCGAAGTTAAATCTGAGCACTATTTCAGCATATCACTTCAGTATATCAGAAGTGTAAAGAAAAATAAAATAGTATATTTAGAGGCATTTGAAAACACTGAATTACCTATATTGATACACTTGTCAAATGTGTTAACAAGAGGCAATGGGTCTCTGCAGTACATAAAATGTACCTGTTACAAAACATGAGTTAACAGAAGCAGACACTGAGAACCTTTGCCTGAAGAGTCAGTGAAAGTCTCAATATATCAGAAAAACTCCCTTTCACCTATGGATTAAATAAGAATAAATATCTTCAGTCCCAATAAGTTAATTAATATATGATTATAAAGCAATTTTCACTCTATGTGAAAATCATCATTAAACACTTGCCAATTACAACTGTATTTTATTCACTTAAATATGTACCATTTGTATCATCTTTTGCACTAATACATTTTAATGATGACATATACTTCTGTAAAGACTTCTCTACGTTCATTACTATTGCCTTTACATGTCTTAGGGTCATTTAGCAAAATAGGAGCAATGAATGGTCAAGTCAAGGGTTTAGAAGAATCTCCTGTGTTTTGAGATAAAAGTCTGCCCTAAGGTTTTCTGGCCTATTTTTTGACATCAAACACAAAGACAAAAATAAAAATTTTCCATAATTCAATCTCAATTAAAACATTATTTTAGCAACTCTTTTGACTCTTAGCTCCATAACAGCAGAATGGCAGATCACAGAATTGTAGAATGATTTAGGCTGGAAGGGAACTTTGAGATCATCTGGTTCCAAGCCCCCTGGATGGGCAAGGACACCTTCCACTAGTGTTGGGAAGAGTGCAAAGAAATACGGAGACTGCAGCAAAACCCAATATGGTTGAAACACAGCTCTCAGAACTAAAGGCTTTAGTCCGCTTCATCAGTCTCAAAACACGGAGTGGCCATAATCGCCAGGTGCCCACATTCCCTCAGAAATTCCCCCACGCCCACCAGACCAGGTTGATCAAAGCCCCATCCAACCTGGCCTTGAACACTTCCTGGGAGGAGGCAGCCACAACCTCCTTGGGCAACCTGTGCCAGTGTCTCACCACCCTCACAGGAAAGAATTTCTTCCTAATGTCTAACCTGCATCTTCCCTCTTCAAGTTTCAAACTACTTCCCTTTGTCCTCCCAGTACATACCCATGTAAAAAGCCTTATCCCAGCTTTCTTGTAGGAATCTTGTAAAAATACTTGTAGTGTTTCTGTGCATTTCAGAGTATGTGAAAGTGAGGGTAAAAAAGAGCTCAAAATATAAGTGCAATCTTATGAAAAGGCTAGGCCTGTGTTGTCTAAATAGACCTAAATTAGAGTCCTGTTCTGCCTGTAGAATTTAAAATCTGATTTAATCTCCATTCTAATTTTTTTATTAGAAAAATATTTAGGTACAGCTACAAATTTCAATATCTTGAAACTTCATCGTACTAAAAAGCTTAATACTGCTTTATATTAAATCAATGACAAAAGTACCTGTCCACAATATCAGAATACCAGATTCACTGTAATCATTGTGCTTTTCCCCAACCCTTTCTGATATGAACCTTTTTGTTTTGCTGTTTGCAAACCTAATTAATGCTATGAAGAAGTATCTTCAAATATTTGTCATTTTGTCTTCCAAATAACTCAGATGAGTTTAAGACCTGAAATGCTCTGTAGATAAACAGCTGGTGTTTTTATTTACAATGACTGACTTAAAAAATTTACCATCCAAATTTTAACTAAGCATCATGAAAAAACCTGACCTGTTTGCAGTGAGCACTGCTCGTATGTTTGGATAATGGAACATTTGTATCAACCTTAAAGAGGCACAGAGAAGAGGCATCACTTAAACCTGAAGTAAGACTGGTAGTTCAACAGGTTTATGGGCAGAGGCTTTCCTCCTGGCTCCATGCTTGGCATATTGTTTCCTTCCAGCCCCACTCCAAATTTCACGTGATCAAAAACACTTCTCTCTTTGACCTCTTCCATCTTCTGTCACTCCAGTCTTTGCATTAAATTTTCCCATCACCAATCTTCCCTTCTTGGTCCCCAATAAGGACTTCCAAATATTTCTCAAACATACACCAACAGGTACATCTTAAATTCAGTTAGGTTTCCTTTAATTCCTAGGCTGACAGCCCTGGGAATAATAAAATAGGCCAGCTTGGATAGAGGCAAACCAGCAATTACTTCCGAAATTATACTGTAGACGCTGGTATCTTAATTCATTTGAACTTCTTTATCCTGAGAATTTTTTGTACTGACAGGCACCACCTCCTAACTACAAATTTATTTTATGATATAAAGTAAAATATATTTCAGAAGAAAGATGACTTCCAGACATGACTATTTTCACCCTGAATTCTGCTCAGAGTTTCAAAATCATCACATCTAGAAAGTCCACATAATCAAGCTGAAGCTTTTGATTAGTAAGGTTTACTTTGGGATATCTATACTCAAAGACAAATTCCCACTCTGCTTCCTAATATTTCCATTAATCTTAGGATATATTGCAGGGTAGTCATTCTAAGCAGTCTTCTGTAAAGAAACAGTATGTGCCTGAGAGCATGATGATTTCAGTTAATTTTTCATTATCAAATTACAAGAGATAACTACATCCCCTTTGTACTCAAGATGATAACTTTGGATGGCATCTCAGCTCCAGTCCTTAGATGGGTTCAGAAATTTATTATTATTTCAGAAACTAGATTCAGAAATTTCTTATTTCTGTTTCCAGGGCTAGAAATTCAGGCTCTATTTATGGGGCTTTGAGGAGCCTGGTCTAGTGGAAGGTGTCCCTACCCAGAGTAGGAGTTGGAACTAGATCTTTAAAGTCCTTTCCAACTCAAACCATTATCAACTCTATGAAGCTGTATGAAAGGAAAAAAAAGTTTTTAAAAAAAAGGTTTTAATTCAGTCTTTATAGTCTTTGCAGTAGAAGAGGCAAAAATTTACATTTTCCCTATTCAACTTAGAGAAAGGAACCTTACTATACCTTTACACTACAGATACACCATGCCATTTTTTTCTAAGGAAAAAAACCTATGTCTCTAGAAGGAAGATGTTCTACAGGCTAACTTAAATGCTTCATAATACCTGCATTGCCATTTCTTGGTCTCCTAGATACTAAAAACTCATGAAATTTTAATAGGCCTGTGACAGCACATAACTTGAGTTATCTGGATTCACCACTTCTTCTGTTCTTGAGGGAAAGTCAGCCACTCCATATACCAGCAACAGATTCAGTGCACAGTCTGATTTCTAGCCAGACAACTGTCAGACAGACATTTTGACAGGTGGGAAATATCTCTATGTATTTTTACAGTCATCAATCATGGTGCAATGTACTGCATTTTTTTCTAGTTCATTACCTTGACTCAAAAAAAATTATCAGAACCCATCTGTTTTAATATCCTAAAGACAGAGTGGCAAATCTATGCAAGACTTATAAAATATGCTAATTTTAGCAAAACACTGCAAGTGAAATATAATTTTCTTCCCATCCATACCCCAAGAAACTGGCAAGTTCACAGGGACTAAAGAAAGCAAAACTTGATACATTTACAGTTCAAAATATTTTTTTATTTATTTTCTCATCTTAAACAAAAGGACATTTGTTAAATACAGAATTAACAATCCTTGGCAAAATCTACATCTATTTAACTTCTTTTTGTCTTTTCAGAGCAACACAGTTTATTGAGAGTTTCTACAGCAGTGTGTTCAAATCATTCCACAGTTATTAGGAGTTTCTGTTCTGTCTTTCAGATATTATCATAAGGAATATTTCATTCCTAACAATTCAGTAGAAAACCAAAATAATAATGAAGTATGACTTTCGGTCCAAAGTGAATTCAGGAATTTATAAGTAGGCACAGAAGGATCTATGGATAACTACCTGAGCAGCTGCTCAGCTATCACCACCTGGATCCATTACCATATGCAGCACAGACATTGGAAAAGTGCATCCCTCTCCCTAAATATCCTGGAAGTGGTTCAGATACAGATTTCTCAGTATTCTAGTCAGTTCAAGCAGATGTAAGTGAAGTACTTGTGCCATGCTTAGTCTTCCAGATGCTACAGAAATCCTCACATAAGTATTATTACCAGGCAGTAGAGAGTGTACAGCATAATATAATTATATCTGTAGTAACATAACCACAGTTACGCTGTATTTTTCCAATTGAAGTTTTAAGACTCTATTTAATTATTATGTAAAAAAAATGGATATTTCCAGAAATCTGTGCTTTTGGAATGACTTTCAAGTGGTACAAGATACCAAATGTTGGGCATTCCACGGACCTCCATACGAATAACCTGACAAAACACTGACAGATGCTGGGTCCAGAACTGAGCAGTTCCTATGCTGAGCCCCAAGCTGACTTCATAAGAAATCATTTCTAAGAATCTCTGAGCATGGGAAGATGCAATGTTGAAAACTATTTGAATAAATAGGGATGTTTATGCATTTCAACAGTCCCAAAAAATTAAGAAAAAAGCATGTATTTCAATAGGTAAGTTTAATGGATTTTCTGGTCCCTTATGCTGCCATGTGTATTCTCCTGGTTTGTTTATATTTCACAGGCCCTTAACTCTTATAAATCCTGTCACCCCAGCCTTTGACACATGGGCAAGCACTGCTAAAAATACGCTACAGACAGCATTGTACCGTGCACATATTGCTTACTGTCAAACTGAACCCTTTTAAAGTTTAAATCTCCAATACAACATCAGCAGCTTTATGCAAGCATAAAATCCACTGCTTCTAGACCATTCCTTTGATGTGCAAACACTGAGATTAACCCTGTATTCAAAATCCAGGTAACCCCAAACAATGTAAAATGTGAGGCTCCTTCACTTCCCTTCCATGTTATTTATTCTACAGCCACTGTGCTACTGCCCAACAGAAGAGCTTCTCTCTTCAGTCACTGTCTGCAAGGAATTTTAAATGGCTTTTTAACTTGTGTTAATCATTTGCAGACAGTTAATGGAAACAAACCTACTATTATCAGCATCCTATTCTAATATTTACTTATTCTAAAAATGTAACTTAAATAATATTACTGTTATTTTCCAATATTTTTTAACCTTTATTTTTATTTCCTGCAAAAAAAAAGTTAGAATTTTGATATTTTTAGACTAAGAGTCATCTGGAAGCAGCAAGACTCTTTTTTCTATGTAGTACCATTTCAAATTCTTCTCTAGTATCAAATTTCTCTGCTATCTATTTCCAACACAAAACGGACTTTACCTCATCCTAGCTATGTATGATCAGCTCTGTGGCCATCTTTAGCATTATGTTTTTAGGAAGATCATCAGAAGCTTCTGGAAAGCAAGAAGCTTGTATCACCATTTTCCATTACTCATTAAAAAGTCCAGAACAAGGCACAGATGCTTCCTGCCTAAGGAAATTAGAACCTAAAATCTAGAAAAACTATGTTGGAGTGCATGCAAATAAGAGAAGACAGGGAAAAAAATTAGGAAACTAGGAGAGAGCTCCTATGTGCCTTGCTTTTTAAATCATTCTTTCAAATTGTATCAGTTCTGAATCATTTATTAAATAACCGAGGTTTTAAGGAGGAAGTAAACATGGTAGCTTAGGGAAATAGGGTGGAAAGAATCACCTAAAATGCATTCAAGAGCAAAAGCAGAAAAAAGTTATGCCTGTAGTATGAAAACTCTTCTGCAGAGAATGGAGAAGGAAAGTGTATGATGAGGCAGGCAATCTCACGATGTGGAGCTGTTCAAACCTGACAGCAGAAGAAAGGAAAAATGAAAGGGACTTGACATCATCAACATCTCAATTATACCTACTAACTCAATACAGTAGGGCCAAAAAGCATTCCCTGGACCCAAGACCAGCTGCCACACACAACTCACATCTATATTCATTTAAACTTTTCTAATCAAAACAAATGCCTTTCTTGAGTAGGTCCTAGTTTGTGCTAAATTCTGAATCACGACCAGGGCTTTGTCTGGGAGAATTCTAATTGGCCTGCCTAAAACCCACATCAGAAAATATCCCACAAATTTAACAGAGTGGGCAAAGCTGCCAGTCCTTCCACCTGAGTCCTAGTTCTATTTACTACTACAGACAGGGCCTTTGTGTGTGGCAAAAAGAATGGGCAGAGGATAGCAGAACGTATATTCTTTGATTCCTTCACCACTTTTCCATGTTCTATATGAGCTCCCTAGCAAAGATGCATCCCAGTTCACTTTAAAGTGAGGAGGTTTCAGATCCTTCCATCCAAGAGTTATGCTTCTGCGAATACATCAGGAAAACATGATCCAGGTCAGGGTAGTGGTCATTAAGTGTTACATTATCAGTATGTTCCACAAAATCCAAAACAGTGCATGCGATCTTTGTGAATTCAGTTAGGCCTGAGCCTTTGTGTTAATATTTTATTATATATGTACAGGTATAGGTAAACAACTACTGCTTTATGTTGCTTTGCAATAACAATGTGGGACTTCTGGATTATAAAATGACCAGGATCCTTTCATGACCTACAAAGACAAGGTAGGAATGCTTTCAGAAGCATTCCAGAATCCCAGTGAAACGACTGACTGAGCACCCAATGCTTCTCAAAAGATGCTACACATCAGCAGTTTGGAAGTTCTAACTCAAACTTGTAAACAGATGCAGTCTGAGCTTCCACTGATCATGAACTTGCTTCTACCTGAGAAAAGGAACAGTAAAATACTGACCTGATAGTGGTTTTTCCACCAACTTCGAAGAGATTAAAAAAGAAATATAAAACACTCTGCAGTGGAGAATCATCTTGATTTATTTGTTGCTAGGTATGCAGTACTTACAGAAAATGAAATTCCAGCCTCAGTTTCTGATTAAAAGCCCTGTAGCGTTAATTAGTTTCACAGGATGACTACAGTGCATAATTATTTAATTTTATAGGCTTTTAATGCACTCCTTAATTTTACAACTGTCTGCTTATTTTATTAATTTTTGGAGGGAGTAAAAAGATACAATCAATTAATTTTCCTGAATACCTCACTAAAGCGTGACACTGGAAAACTTCCCAAGGACACAGCAGAGTCCCCACCACAGGATTTTTTCAAGATGTGATTGGACAGGGTGCTCAATAATCTCATATAGGCTCCCTTTCCATGAAAGGTTAGACCAGATAATCTTTTGAGGTCACTTCCAGCCTGGGCTGTTTAAAGATTCTTCTGCAAAATAAATTAAAGTAGTTTTTTCATAATTCGTTGCAAGTCAGTCGCGTCACGCTTAGATGTGGTTATCTTAGAGGTCTTTTCCAACCATGAGAATCCTGTGATTCTGTGAAGTGCATTTTGTCCTTCATTGGTTCTTTAAAGAACAATGACTAAACACACCAATTACTTCTAGTAGAATTAATGTATTTTCATATCTCATCTTTACAAAGTAAAATATGACAAAGTAAAATGGCAACGTTATTTTTTTCTTTTAGGACTCGAATGCATAAACACAGTTGGTCCCTTAGCACTTCCACCTGCACTTAATATCCACAGTGAATGAGGTTCCTGTCTGGAAAGCCTTACCTATTTAGCTAGTTACCCAAATGCAGGTGCATTTGACTGTGTCACAATTATAATCTTGAACTTCATATAGTTCTGAACAGCTGTTCCTAATCAGAAGTTACACACAAAAGGAAATTTTCCCCTTGTGGAGCCTCCTTCAGCATCAAAATAAGTAATTATTTTATTAAAGTTCATTAAATCTGGTCATACTGCTACTGCAAAAGCAGACAATTTCTACAACTGTTTTCAGCATAATCAGTTTTTAAACCATACCAAAGTTATGTTCCTTCCTCTGTCACTGTTCATTTTCTTTGCAGCTTACTATGAAGAACCTTATCAAAGGCTTTGTGGAAATCCTAGAACATTATGTCTGACAGGTAACCTTTACATACTTTACTTGCATTTCTTCTAAGAACTCCAGCAGACTCAAAAAGCCCACTCTTCCTTAGAGGAACTCTGATACTTTCACCCCATCATACTACAGAACTGTATTATTATTATCTTTAATTAAAATATTTAGTTTACCTGAAATTCTCAGGAAACCTCCTGGACTGTAACTCACAGCCTCCTGCCTGCTCTTGTAAGGACAGTATCACAGGAGATATTGCATTCTTCTGCAACAATTACTGTTTAAGAAATACAGCTTGCTCTACCTGTTCTCCGTTTTCATAAATGGTTTTGTTCAGAGTATTTAAAATTTGCAAAATGCTCAAAAGTATATCTGATGCTTCATAGATACATAACCACAGGCCAAGTGTCTGTCTTGTGAAATTCATAACCTAGTTCATAAAGCTATTTAGAGGAACATTATCCAGATCTATTTCACTTCTGCTTTATTTCATATGTATTTCCATGGAGAGAAATAATACATTATTCAGTTAGATGCTTATGAAATAATAATTTTGATTCTCACTTTAGGGAGTCACAGAAAGCAGAAGTGAAACAAAGTATACAGCTAGAGAGCTGTATTATATGTGTACAGAGAGAGTTTTATTACTAACACTGTCTCCCATAACATGAAAGACTAGTAATTACTTCCTGAAATATGAGGGAATTCTTAAAAACGAAATGAAAAGCATATATATCAATAGCTGATCTGTAAACTACTGTGTAGAAAAGGAGATCATCCATGTCAAAATATACTCAAGCCAATCATTCACTACAATGTCATGGCAGTTTTCAGTAGTGTTTCCAGGCTTAAAACTGGAACTGAGTCTTTATTAGTAAACATAAAGCTTATGCCCAAACCTTATTTTCCTAAATACTTCACAGACTGAGGTATACATTACACTGTAAAGGTAGCCCTTGAGCTTTTTTTTTCTTCTTTTTTTTCCTTTTTTTTTTTCTTTTTTTCTTTTTTCTTTTCCTTTTTTTTTTTTCTTTTTTTTTCTTTTTCCTTTTTTTCTTTTTTTCTTTTTTCTCCTTTTTTATTTTTTCTTTTTTTTCTTTTTTTTCTTCTTTTCCTTTTTTGCTTTTTTTTTCCTTTTTTCTTTTTTCCTTTTTTCTTTTCTTTTTTTTCTTTTTTCCTGTTTTTTTCTTTTTTTCTTTTTTCTTTTATTTTTTTTTTCCTTTTTTTCTTTTCTTTTTTTCTTTTTCCTTTTTTCTTTTCTTTTTTCCCTTTTTCTTTTATTTTTTTCTTTTTTCCTTTTTTTTTCTTTTTTCTTTTCTTTTTTCTTTTTTTTTTCCCTTTTTTTTTTCTTTTTTCTTCTTTTTTTTCTTCTTTTCTTTTTTTTTTCTTTTTTTTTCCCTTTTTTTTTTCTTTTTTATTTTGGTGGGATTACTTAGGTTTTTTTTTTTTCCTTACTGGCATCTCTCTGGCCTTTTGACATAAGAGAAAGCAGCTTGGATCAGAGGCAAAATGCCTCAGAAGATTCTAGCAGATTAAGGAATAGTGTCCTTCTCTGGCAGTTATTCTTGAAAATGCTAGCGGAGGGAAAAGAAACTGGAACAGCATGGAAGAGAAATAAGCTGGCCTTTTAACTCCAAGCAAACTAACATCTATGTGACTACTGGTAACAAAATGGCTTAGGAGCAAAAAGCTAAAAAAAACCAAAACAAAACCAAAACCAAAACCAAAACAAAACCAAAACCAAAACAAAACAAAGAAAACCAACCTACTGCATAGTTATGCCAACCTGTTACTGCTCATTGGAAGCTGATTCTACATTTTTTGCTGGTGACTGCTGAACTATACTACTCCAGTTTATACTATCTGCTATCTTTATACAGAACTGATTTGCTGTGAGCTTTACAGGAGCTGTTTGGCTAACTACTGTTTCTCCATGTTTTGTCCATATATATATAGGTTTACACACATAAAAACAGATATCCCACAACCTTTAGTATTCCCACACTATTTGCACAACAATGGAAGGAAACTGAAATGGAAACGAAAGCAACTGTTTTGCCTTGAAAAAAACCCCAAATATTAAGCATAGGAAAACCAGCAACCATTGACCACGTGGACAACCAACACTGGTGGCCCTCTCCTGTGTTCAAAGCAGTGTAAAACTGAATGCCTGCATAAATTAGTTAAAACTTTCTTAGTTGAGTTAGAAGTATAAGGGAAACTTGGGATTGGGAGCAAATGGACAGAAGTATTTCTTATCTAATTGGTTTTATTATATTAATTTTCATGGGTCATCACTACTACTGTAGCTAACTGCATTCAGTATTCTGTGATTATTTCTTTTAGGTTGTGATAAGGAACAAAGCTTGCTTGCTAGCTACTGTTGATTTCTGTGTACACTTGGGTCTCTGAGCCACCTTGTTGATTACTTGCTTCGAAATTATGACAGTCTTCAAGTTTCCTGATTGACTGGTATTGCCAATAGGGTCCAGATTTGACAAGAGAGCTACAAAGATGTGAAGTATTTTCACTTACTGACTGAAAAATAAGTACAAGACATAGATACATATCAGATAGACATGTGAGTCAGTTTCTCAACCATTGGTAATTGTAAACTGATAGAAACATGTGCAGGGCCAACACTGGAGAAAGAAGCTGCAGAAGGAACAGGAGCCTAACAGCATCAGCAGAATAGCAAAATTTCTTGCTATTTTGATTCAGAACATAAAAAATGACAATTTAATTCTTCAAATTTCAAATAATGTGTGAAGTAGTTGCATTTAGGTTGAAAATAATCTGAAATTACAATTTCATCTATTTTAGTGCAATATTAATTTTTTTTATTCTTTTATTTTATACTGCAAATTGGTGTTCTAAAAATGTTACCTTAAAAGAATACATTTATCAAAACTCAAGAATTCATAGGTATATTTTTGCCTTACAGAAGAAATCCAGGTTTACTAGTAATGTGTTTTAGAAACAGTTCTATTCATTTGTTTTAAAATTCTTGGCACCGTAAACCAAGTCACACTTTTAGATTAAGCTGAAATCTAAAGAAACACCACTAACCACATTTCTGACTAGCAAAAAGGGATATTAAAGTAAATAACAGATGACGTCAAGAAGCCCAGAGCTAATGAGTTCCTTTTTTAGTTTGGCATTTATTAAACAAACAAAAAATTTGCTTTGATTAGATGATTAAGCAGTAAGATTAACTTAAAAAGTGAAGGATCTCAGAATTGTTTTATGTTAGAGACTACTCAGATGTTTTCAGATTGCTTGAACCTCTTTAAATTTATACTAAGTTCCTAGGATATGACGTAAAGCTCAAGCAAACAGTTACAACTAAAGTGGCACTTGCTCCACATCAGATGGTTCTCCCTCTATGCCATGGTCCAGGAACTGTGTATCAGTGACATCATCTTTTTACTGAGGATGAGCAGCTTTACATCACTGCTGCAGCTGTCAGCAGAGCCTCTTGAAGCGGGGCCAGAGACTGCAGCTGCTTTGTGTCAGCTGGTGACAATAGAAGAGGAAAGAAGAGGAGGTGAAGGAGACAGTGGCAGAAGATTTGGGGAAAAAAAAAAAAAAGGAAAGGAACTGTACCTAATGGGACACAGAGAACATATCAGAGATTTAGGAGACTCCACAGTTAGGTGCTTGGAAAACTGGCTGAATAACGCTAAGGCTGCTAGCAAATACTTCTGAAAATTCAAGATGAGATTTCAAAGGACAGAAAAAGCTAAAATACTACCAGTCTTCAAAAGGAAAGAAAAATTAAAGCTAAGTCAGTAGAATTTATGAAAATATTTGTAAATGCTAGGAATATATTGAAAAACTGCTAACTTAGACTTATTACAAACCATGACATGTTTACTTTTATAACAGACAGTATAACAGACCTTTGAAAATTTTTCATCTTTCTAAACCAGTACCTTTAAGATGAACAATGATAATTTCTACTGTATATAAGATCACTCTAGAAGGGTTATGGCATGTCATGCTTTCGGGAGGATGTCAGGGAAGATGTTGTCAAAAGATGTTACCTCTATTGAACTAGTACAGATATTTTTTTCAATTCATATATCTATGAGCATCTTAACAGAACGAAATCTAGAACAATGCACTAAAATTGCAACAAAAATGCATAACAAGAGCTAGGAATTAATTTTTACTTGAATAAGGCTTCCATCAATAACACACACACAAATTTAAGGTAAAATTGCACACACAGAAAGTAAATATCCAGACCTTTTGGGCAGCTCTATTAAGCTTTCAGTAACATACTTCAATTTGAAAGAGATCTGTACAGTATTAAAGAAAGTTTAAACTTTCAACCTTTCAAATCCTATTTTTCTTCTTAACTCCTTATGATTTAGGCTGCAAATTATAGTTTTCTACTACTTTAGTGGACTTAGAGATGGTCTAAGAAGAGCTTTTCATCCTGAAAATAAAACAAAGCTGTACTACTAGAGTTTGTTAAATATAAAACAGACATTTGACTTACTCAAAATGCAATTATCTTTTAGATTGCTATGAATATGGGCTTATAGCTGGTATCCTTTAAAAATTCAGGTTAAGGATCCAATATTTATTGGTGTCATTGAGATAATTGCATCCGATTTTCTTTGCTGGCTCTTAAGAACTTCCAGTAGCAATTTTATTATCTGACCTAACTGTAGAAATGATTAGCAGAACGTGACTTGCCAAGTAGCAGTTTAAACACTGCCTGCAGCTCATCATGCCTTAAAATACTTTTTTTTAAATAAAATTCTAGAGATTAAATGCTGGCCTCTATCAAGCAGGGAAGTATGGCATAAAGACATCAAGATATTGCCCAGAAAAACAAACAAACACACACACATAACCCAACCAAAAACCCCACATGCCTAGAAAAAGGTAACTGCTGTGCAAGAAGCACATAAAGAATGAATGACTGGACTGTATTATTTTGCAGAAGGAGCAGTGCAGTCTAGATGCTCTTGTGAGGGTGGGACCAGCCCAGACCAGGATGTACTATTTATTGGTTGGTACACTTGCAGAGATAACCAAGAAAAACTTCCAAAGATATTAATGGAGACGAAAGTTGAAGACATGATGGGCTTTACACTTGGCAAAAGACCAAAGGTTATCAAAGAAAACAAATCTATTACAGATGGCAATGGAAAATGCCTTTATGGGCATGTTCACAGGGAAGAGATCAACCAAACTGAAACTTAGAAAGAATAGGTACTATAAACAGTGACATCTGGGTGCAGGGGCATTTCCAGAACAGACTTCAAACCTTACTGATGGCATTTACAGGCAAGCCTGTTTTGCAGTTAGCAGTTTCCTGACAAACAAGTGAAAAAAACATTCCTATGTACTACTACACCAAATTTACATAGCACCTCACACCGGCCTCCCAGAGCTTCTAAGCTAAATGGGACAAGAGCGTTACATAATTCAGGAAATAGAAAGTGTAAAAATTATGAAAAAGACCAATAAAAAGTAAGTATTATGAACATTTAGGTGCAAAATTTTCACTAAAAGGTAGAAAAGTCTGAGTGACGTATTATTCAAATACAAATATATAGTAAGCAGCAGACAGATGCTGGTTTTTTTTTTCCTCCTGCTGTCTACCATGCAGCCCAAGTGACAAGCTTCCAGACATCCAGTACTTGGAAGTACTACAGGGAAATTTTACCCACTGAGTGATGTTACCCAAAAAGCATGGTTAGTATACATGGGTTATTCAACCATTTCAAATGAAGCAATACTAACAATCAAAAGATTAAATATTTCGTCCTCCAAAGAATGCCTCTTTTGTTCAATAATTTCATTTCTCAAAGTTGCCTTCCCATATTTTCTCAAGGAGGCACATGCTGAATCATCTCTCAATTTCATGTTTGTGCAATGTACTTACAGCATAAGATTAATTTTGTACTTCAACAGGGCTACAAACAATAGATTTGAACACAAGTTAAGACTCCTGTTCAGGCAAAAAAGATTAATATTAAACATTAAAAATTAACATTAAAGACAAGTGCTAAATTATTAGTACCATGTTTTCTAACTACTGATTTGTTTGTAAAGTTGTACAAAACAGATGAAACCCTTTAGGAATTAATCCAAATAGACAAGTTTTAGAATTCAGAGGACATGAGCTCATAATGAGCTCATAATTTACACTACTAGGAACTCAAATGAGGAACTCAATCTTAGAGGGCTTTTTGTCAGACAAATCAAAAACTGCCTTACAGAATACCATAAGAAACAGAGATGTCTCACAGACTGAGACAGTTTTACCTGAATTCACTCTCTTTTTCCATGGAAGGAAATGGGATAATGAGCTGCTATGAGGACTGAAAAATTGTAGAACCACCATAAGAACATTTTTAGTGGTTGAAATTATATTGCCCAATAATGAATTAATGAAGAAAGCTGGGATAGAAAAAAAAGTATCCACAACTTCATGCCTTGGCAAGTGATGAGCTCAAGAACACTTTAGTCTTACAAAGTCTAAGATGAACGATATGACTGGCAGCTTGCTGCATAAACTATAGCTGAAAGCAGAAGCAATATAATGGAGATATTGTCAGCAGTTTCAGAGTTAAGAAAACTTGCAAACTTGCTTCCACTGAGCAATATTACGTTATTTGGCAAAATTTTAAACCATAATTAGTTTTCCAACAAGAATATATTATTTAATACTGTTTTGTTAAGCTTTGCAAATGGCTTTGTTGCTTTATATTTTTTAAAAAAGAGTTAAAATGTTTTTTCCTCTGCTTCTACCTGTTTGCTGAGACCCCAAAAGCAGCCCATGTAATAGAATCATGAGTCAAGAATGTATCTTTGGAGATCAGTAAAGAAATCATGTCACTTTCCATCGAGTAGCAAATGGAAACACAAGACCAGAATACCTTAGATATCTACTTCTCATTCACACACTATAGATTCTACCCAATCTATACTATTTGGAGTGTTCTTTGGTGGGTAGCTGTTTGAGGTAGCCCATAACACAATCCAGTTAAAGACAAAATATACAGTAAGAATCAAACAGATACTGCAAAGTTAAATTGACTGTGGTGCATCTATACTGCAATCCACAATTCAGATGACTGCATGTTGTAGTGTGCAATCCCCTTATGGATTCAGAATCTGGTTATAAGATTATGGTTAGATTTAGAACAGACTAATTTAGAAAAACTTCACCTGTTCTAATGTCCAAGTTAAATTACTGTCTATGCACAGAAAACAAATAAAAAAAAAAGCTACATCCTCTAAGTTACCTTGATCATTCTCTTCCATTCTTTCCTCCTAAAGGCAGGTACAAATTGTTTGGAGGAGATTTTCTGTTTTTCATTAAATCAGTTAAAACAACAAACAAATACGCTAAAGTAACAATCATTATAACAGATGGGGGGAAAAAAATAACCACTTTAGCTGTAATTCTGAATCTCAAAAGAAATTTTTGCTTATATATTCATAGCTACAAAGGCTGAGGCCTTAGAAGTCATGTTTGTGATAAAATCTACGATACTCTCTCCTTGGAACGTCAGTAGATAAGTTATAGAATGAAAAGTTTATTCAAAACCAATGGGATAATAGATAAATGCTTTATCATGTGTGAAAAGGAGGGCTTTTCAAGTGCTAGTGAAGTCAACATTAGGCAACATTCAGATTTTATGTTGTGTTTAAGCAGCATTTCATGTAATGCTTTCTTTGCTTATTTGAGTCATCAGCAGTAGGCTCTGTTTAGTTGTTAAAGTACTGCTAAATATCTCCAAGAACATTCCTCATTGAATCACAGAATCATCATGGTTGGAATGGACCTTCAAGGTCATTCAAATGCAGCTGCCAGTCCTACACCACCTAAATCATCTCCTGAAGCACCACATCTACCTGTTTTGTGAATAGCACCATGGATGGTGACTCCACCACTTCCATGGGCAACTTGTTCCAACGCTTCACTACTCTTTCAGTGCAGAAATACATTGGTGACACCCAGGTAGACCAAACTTTAAGAAGTAAAAGACAAATAGAGATAAACTACACAAATCCCTGAAGGTTTTGAACATGCTTGGAAAGAGTCACAGAGCCAAGTTAAGAAGCAAATGGAGGATACTTAGGAGAAAAGTTAACACAGTAAAATTAACAGAAAACACGGTAAGAACAGTGAGAGAACAGTAACTGAGCCCCACAAGACAAAAAGAAAGGCATAAAGCTGCCCTGGGATAGTGAACTGTGTAACAAAATTCAACCTAATCCAGCTTTCTGAAGGAACCCATGAGGCCCACTCCTCTCCAAAGTACACCACAGGCAAATCTAAACACAGAGTATAAGAAAAGTAATTGTGTAGTGAATTGATGTCAATTTTCTAAGTATTGTGGAATAAAGGTGACCAAAATGGTCACAGATCATCTTGGAGAGTACAGAAACAGCCAACTTGCAACAGTTCTCAGACCAATAGCTTCTGTATCTTGGGTGTAATGAAAACAAAGCATTACTACACCCAAACAGGATTTGATAGCAGACAAAAGTATAAAATTATATGTCTTCATGACAATTTGAGTGAAAAGTCACAATAAGTCAGTCTGGAAAGACCTGGCAGTTACAGTTCTTCAGAACACAGTGGAGCAAAATCCATAAATAATGTCATTTCACACAAACTGGGGACTCCTACTTGAAGTGTTACTGAAGAAAATAACGCTCATCACAAGGTGGCTAGTGGAATAAATTTTTACCTACTAAATTAGGGTAAAATGTTGAGCCCAAGCTCTTTAAGGACCTTGGGTAAAGCTCTGAGCACAAAAGAAAATTTTGGTCCGAGGTTCCAACACCATGATTTCTCAAAAGAAAAAAAAATTCTAAAAGGCATATATTAACATCACCATGATTACAGTTTATGAAGCATATACTGATATTTATCAAAGTAATATTTGTATTGAGGAAACCACTGAGGCTTTTAGCCCCTGTAAAAAATAGTCAAACAGAAGGAAAAAAACCCTTATTGTTACATCAAACGTCATCGCTCTGTAATGCCACAGGCAAAATTGTGACTATGATGACTGGGTTCAGGGGAAGGAGTGGGCAGGTAAAAATAAACCTACATTATTCTTCTCTCTTTCATGAAATAATGTATAGAGAAGATGCTTCTACACAAGATATGATAATGCATATCAATTCTATTAGTTTACTAATCTGCTGTATCTGACATAAGATGTTCTGTAGTAAGCAATAGTTCTGTGATTCTGTTTAAGCAATGTATAGGAAATTATGGTTTCAGACAGATCTCAGATCAGTACCTCTGACTTTAACTGAAAAAAATGTTAAAAAGAAAAATACACCTCTTAAAATAGTTCTGGAGTCTAATTCTGGTCCAGAGATGCTACTGTTAAAGAACGGTACAAATCATGAGCAAGATGTCAGACAGGTAACAATTCAACAAAAAGTGTTAGTAGTAAGGCTCAAGCTGCCAGAAACTAATTCAGCAATCTACTCTGCAGGATTTTAATTTATGTGTCACAGTCCGAGTTAACATTAAAAATTTATCTTTGTTTTGAATCTGCAAATCAATGTCCAACTGTAGCAGGGTTGGATGCAAGCAGACTTTATTTGACAACTGACACAGGCAAAATGATAGAGCCAGACAAAAGAGGGAGAGAGGAGAAGATAATAGAGAAAAGTGGAGGAAAAAAAGGGTAAGAAAGTGGGAAGAGAGAAAGAGAGAGAAATAGAGATAAAGAAAGTCACCACCAGGGGTTCAGCTGTCCAGCAAGTTTCCTCAAGATGGAGCTGATCCTGAACAGGGTCAGATGCAGAACGGTGGTGGGTCAAGAGACAACAAAACAGCCACAGCATGGACAGCCATATGTACCCCCGAGTTCCTTTTGTTCCGAAGGGGCAGCTGTCAGTCAGCTACCACAGGAGCCAGGGTCATTGGTATCAGAGTCACTGGGGACAGGCTGCCTGGAGGGGAGCTGCTGCAGAAGGGTGCAGTCCCCCACCCACTCATCAGTTCTTATCTCCTTCCAGGGTCACCCCTGCTGTGCTTCAGCCGGGCCAGGTCCATTAGCATCAGAGCCATTGCAAACAGGCTCACCTGGAGGGGTGGCTTCCAGCACACAGCTCTTATCTCCTTCCAGGTGCCACTTCCCCTCGGTTCCAGCCACCTTAGCCAGGTACTTTAGCATCAGTACCATCAAAGGCATTGGAATGGGCTGCCCAGGGAAGCAGTGGATTCTCCGTCCCTGGAGATATTTGAAAAGAGACTGGATGTGGCACTCAGTGCCAGTCTAGTAACCGCAGCGGTAGTGGATCAAGGGTTGGACTTGATGATTTCTGCAGTCCCTTCCAACCCAACCAGTTCTATGATTCTGCGATTCTAAAGTGGCTTCCTCCACCCTGGCCGGGGTAATCGTGCCTGAAGGGACAGACATCTCAGCATTGCAGGCTGGCCCTCAGAAAAGGGGAGTCAGTCTCCACCCAGACGGTAGTTCTTAGTTCTTATCTCTTTCCCAGGTGTCACCCGCTGCTCAGCTCTGGCCAGGCCAGGTCCTCCACCCTAGCCAGGGCTATTCACTTTAAAATTGCTCTTTTGAGACAATTTCAAATCAGTGAGATCAGACTCTCAAAGTAAGGAAAGAATCACAGAATCACTGAGGCTGGGAAGGACCTCTGAGATCATCGAGTCCAACTTAAGAAAAGTGAGTAAGCACCACAGCCTGACTTAGAATGCTGGATGTGGTCACTATTTAAGTCAACCTGGTTAAGTCTATGTTCTGCAACATGGGAGCAGTCCCAACTCTGGTACTGATCCAGCTTTATGCTGGAACAAGACTGGAATGTGCAGCATCACTTCTCTCTATGCTAAGTCTTTGTTTCCTTGAGAAACAGTAGCATGAGAGAAGGAAGAGAGAGAGAAGCACAATACTCCAAGGAGTAGGCTGACCTAAACAATTAGGGAAATAAGACTGCAAAGCTTACAGTGGAATATACCTGCCTCACAAACCAGATACAAACAGCATATCTCTACACCGTCAGTGCTAACAACAGGAAACCGTGACAGAACCACATTTCTGAGAGAAGGTGAATTACATTTTATTCAGGGAATATACCAGAATGCTTGGAAATTCCAGTGCTTTAGTAAGTTTATCTGTATGGATGCAAACATACAGGAGTCATTATTTCTAGGACATTCAGCCTTCAAGTAAACAGCACCATGATAATATGACCACCTTTTCAAAGGAGCATTAGCAGTGTCACGCTGAATCATCCATGCACTGGGGTTTGGACAGAGGGTTATGGACTACAAGCATGAATAATCAAAAGATGGAAGTGAAGACTTTTCCCCTAAAACAGTGCACTACTCTCCTGCTACTGTACTAAATACAACACTTTAAGGTTTTCCCTCTCATCCTACTTTTTCATTATTAGTAACAAAACACCTTTAAAGGCTGTAAGAAGGAACACAGGTGAACAGTGAAAAACTTTGGTTGCAGCCAAAATTTGGCATTAGCTTCTAATTATCTTCATCTATTTAAAACTCGGGGCTTCTTAGTGTTTGGATAGATGCAGAATCATGTCAAGCTCAGGCTTTGTGTCCAAAGGTGATGCATTTCTGCTTTCTCATTAAGACAACTCCTTCTATTTCCACCACAAGAAGCGTTTGGATGGTTCACAATATAAATGTTCATTATTTAAAAAAAATAAATATCTCAAATTCTCTGTAGCAGTGGAAAAAACTTGGTCTTCTCCCTTGCACCCCATATATAATTTCCAATTATTCATACATATTAGGGAAGCAAGAGATTTCCATGATGAAACAGATGGTTTGTGTATTCTAACAAGCTGGTACTGTACGAACAACTTTTTGTCATGCACAGCTCCATATAAACTATTGCATATCCAAGTTACCTTGCAGTTTAGTCTTGGGGAAAATTAAGAATAATAAAATAGGCATTGTGAGCACCTGCTTTCTTACATTCCCTGTTGGGCCTATGGATCCCTTTGCTTTCCAGTGATCACTAAAATTTCTTACAGAATTTTGCCCAACATCATCTGTTGGTGTTTACAAAGAACCATTAGCAGAAAGCCAAGAACAAGTGAAGCCCGACAGACCCTCTCACACCCAGTAGCAGCAGCAACACAGCATCTGGAGAATGCCTAACAAACAAACAAGAATAAATTACAGGACATTCTGCAATAGTGTGTTTACATAGACCGAACAATCTCCTTGTTAAAAGGAAGTGTGTAGGATCAGCAAAATGAGTCCACATGATGTAAGAACTGAGCATGGAATATTACTCACCAATGGCTTTTGAGCTTAACAATAAATGGATATAGAATTCATACATTTATCTTGATCTGCAACTATAAGAGGGAAGTTTTCAAATTTTAAAATGGGTTAAAGTTTGCATACAAATATTAGTGAAATTATTGCAAACATGTACCTGTAGGAAACCTAAATCTATTGACAGCTGTACAGCCGCATGGATACACTAAGACAGTATCATTTAAGAAAATTAACTCTCAGTTTTCCTGTTGAACAGTTATCTGAAGATAGGCATGGAAAGAGTTCTCTTGAAGTTTTTCTTCCTTTTATCACTCCTTAATTTGCCCTTCAAACTTCAAAAGAAAAGACAGTAAATCTCATAAGAATGTCGTGCTGATTTTTTCAGCAGAACTGGGGAAAAGAATAAGTTTAAGCTGCAAATTAGAAAGTGACTCAGCTTCATAGCTGCAGCAAATCAGCACTGTCCTAAGTATTTAGGAAAAACCCAAGTCCTGCTCTTTCCCCACCTGGAGTTCACACTCTGAACCCAGAGGATAGATGGCACAACCCCTAGACAACACTAAGTTCTTATCTCCTTCTCAAAAGAGACAAAAATGCTAAAAAGAAATTTGCTTAGAAATATTCAGAAAAATAAGCAATGAGACCACATTGTAAGAAATACAGAGCATAAAGATTTACACTGTGAGAGGCAAGATGGTAATTACATTTTTCACCAGAAAGTGATTTTCAAAACACACACACAATCCCTGATTTCAAGGCAAGTTCTTTAACTTCAAGCATTTGAAAGAGAGCTTTGAAACACACATTTGGATCCTAGGGAGCACTAAACTAGGGGAATATGCCCAGAGGAGATTTGTTCTCTTTTTCCAGTGCTCACACATCCTAGGAAAACTATTTTTCCTCCACCTCACAGTGCTGGTCTTTGGAAGTTGATAAGGCAAAGGGTTTGATCTTTCCTTTCTTTTTGCGGACATACCTGCTTTCACCGGCTAGCAAATGTAAACTGCTTCTACTATAAAAGAAGTAGATTTTTTTTTTTCCTACCAGATCCAAAGGAGATATTAATGGAAGAATGTAGATTTTACTCAATCTTTTACAGACTAGCATGCAGTATTCCTTTTTCCAATAGCTTCAACAATTCCCAGAATTCAGTATTTTATAAATCAAAAGCTTCTGAGGTTTACATCTTTTTTTCTGTAACCTTTACATCAAGAAATAGATGTTAGAGTATGTGACGTACCCTTCAGCAGATGCTGAGAAATCGAAAGGCAACAGTGACCTGGCCTGTCTTTTGGGTTTTGAAACATGCTAACCCAAGAAAAAACAGAAATAGCACATTTGTAGTTTTAATTCAGTCTTTGATTATATCATATGCATCTATATATGACTAAAAACATTTTCTCTTATTCAAATGGGCATGAACTTCATTATGAACATATTAGCATTATTATGAGCTTCATTTCATAAATTTTTAAATATTGAAACTTTAAAATTCCAATTTAGCAGCAAAACTTGCAAAATCAGAAACTGGAATCAATTATTTCAGGATTTTTTTTTGGAAGTCAGAAGTTTTTAATGTGCTGAAAGTCTTATATAATTTTTCTTCTCAGTTTTTATTAGTTCCAGACCATTTTTTAGGATAAGGAAGTAGCTGTACTCATTTCCAGCAGGATTCTAATTAAAATATGACAGGATTTACAGAGAACCATAATAACCAGGATTATTTTTGCCTGCAAATTAAAAAAGAATAATTTTGTATTAAAAGTAAAAGGAATAATACAGATTTCTTATTGTCACGGTTTTAGCCAATAACCCCATGACAGATACTATTATTCCTCCCACTGCCTTCCCTGGGGAAGATAAAAGGGGAATAAGGAAGAGAGACTAAGACTGGGGAAAACTAGAGAAGGTTTAACGGAATAATACGTGGCAATAATGGTGAAATAACAAATAGTAATAATACAAATATATACAAGTAAGTACATGCATTCAAAGACAGAAGCGAATGTGCAAATACGGAACCCATGGAATCACAGAACGGTTTGGTTGAAACAGAACTTTAGGATCATCAAATCCAACCCTTAATGCAGCATCACCTCCTCAATGGGTCATTACTTCCCAACCAGAAAAGTCCCACACTGGACTCAGCAGCAGACAGAGGTGCCCGAGTCCAGGGTCCCAGTGACAGCTCCCAAAGGCCTGGGAGCAGCCAAGCCCGTCCTACTCGGAGAGACAGGAGAAGGCGACCTGTGCTGGAGAACATAATAAAACAGAATGCCAAACAACCAGACCCCAAGGCGGGCAGCACAGCGACCATGGAGACCATGGCACGGCACAGCGACCATGGAGACCATGGCACGGCACAGCGACCATGGAGACCATGGCACGGCACAGCACAGAGGATACTGCCTCTCCTTCTGGAGCACCTAGAGCAGAGTCAGCTGAGGAGGACTCAGACTCAGAATATGATCGGTCCTATTCCATGAGGGACTTGCGTACTCTGAGAAAAGACTACAGCTGTTTCTCAGGTGAACCAGTTCTCACTTGGTTACTCCGGTGCTGGAATGATGGGGCTGCTACCATAACATTAACTCAGAGAGAAGCCAGGCAGTTGGGATCCCTGGCCAAAGATGCAGGTATTGATCGGGCATTTGGAGAAAATGATTGAACCACCAGCCTATGGAGACGACTCTTGTCATCTGTAAGGCAGAGACATCCCTATAAAGAGGAAATAGACTGCCCACAGGTCAAAGCAGCCACACTTGAAAAACCCATCAGATATCTGGCACAGCATGGCACAGCGTCCATGGAGACCAGAGCACAGCATAGCGGCCATGGAGACCCCAGCATGGAGCCACTTCCCACGGCCCACCCGGGGGGGAGTGCTGTGATTGGTCCGTGTGGGTCACCTGACCCCCCCCCACCCACCCGGCCCAGGCACCCCGAGGCGGGAGCGATGGGGGCAGCGTCCCCCGAGGAAGTTTCCATCTTGGTATTCTCAAACCGGGACACTTGTAAAGCTCTTCCGGAGACCTCAAAGAGTAGAATGAAATTCGACATTAGTCTACATCGCACAAATGAAGTTTTAGAAGACATTCGGTGAAGGTATATAGCTGAAGGAAGAAACAAGTGAAAACTCCAAGTACTGCACACCTCAGATCTTTACCCAAGTGTCAAGGGTTTCCATTCCTCTGGTACAGCTGTGTTGGTGCTCTGGGTTTATACAGCCAAAGACTACACTGTAGTATCATTAAAGTTCCCTACTTGACACACTTCGTTTCAAAATCTGTCTGCTTCCTCAGGTGTTCTGATACCTCGAGCTGACACTGATAACGCTCTGCTACAGTACCCACCCATGGACTGAAAAATTCAAGGTGAACAAAAGCTGAAAGCATACCTTCACATTTTTTCACATTGTATTGGTAGGATCAGCCTGCAAACAATTTTTTTTTCTATAAATCATGTTTTATTAACACCTAAACTTCTTGAGTAAAAAAACTTTGTTTTGATTTATTTTCAAAAGTTTTTAAAGAGAAGTTCATAATCTGAGGTTGGCCATGAGGACACTGAATTATCCTTCAAATTCAACAGTTTGTTGGAGAAAAGAGATTTATAAGGAAACAGTAAATACTGCATGTTTTTGAAAATGCACTCTAACCCTGAAATAAAGTGCCAGGGAACTGCAGTGATTCTATAGGTCAGGAAAACATGGTTTCACCCAGGCAGTATTGTTTAGCCTATAATCACAGTGTGCGGTATTCCCCTTTTAACAAAACTTGGAGAGGAAATACGAAGCAATAGCTACATTCTGTGTTCTAAAACAAGACCCAACACACCTGATAATTCAAGCTGGACACCGGTGTCCTCAGAGGTCACAGAGGAACCATTTTACTATAAAGGCATGGCTTTCACGGGCTTTGGTGTTCAGCCTTTCTTAGGAGTCTTATGCACTGGTCACTGCTGATCAAATTTGATTTTATGGGCTATTAAATTGCCCAGCATGCTATAGCAACTCCATTAATATATTCTGTCTGCATATTGCTTTAAAGAGAAAACCAAGCATCCAACGCACAAGCATGATAGATCTGTTGGGCCAGACGATCCCTTTCCCAGCAGGTGCTAGGATATGAAGCTGTTTTGGCATGAGGAGCCCAACCATGCCACCTCCTGGTTAGGAATAGCCACTCTGTTCTAAACATTACACAGGTGTTTTGCTCCGTGCTTGGGAAGCTTAATAGTTCACTGGGATTTTCTTCTTGGCTACCTCTGCCTTCCCTTGGTATGGACAGCAAATATTACCAATTTTCAAAATTCTTCAGTTTAAAAATATCTACTTTGAGGCATAAAAGATGGACAGTACATGCCCCCTGAATTAATACACCAAGAAGACTTCAAGTATGAAAGAAATTTACTAGAAGAATTCCCAGGACAAATAAAAAACACTCTTCTTCTTCCAAGGGAAACATTCATGTTGCCAAAAAACAGTACACTGTGTGCTGATGAGGTTATGGCCATCCAGATAAGCCCCAGCAAATGCCTTTTAACTTCCTTTAAAGTGTCGGTACTAAATTCTGCTGTTCGAGCTGAATTGCTCCTTAAGCAGCTCCACTGATTCAAATGGCACCGTTTAAAGAGTGAAGCACTATTTTGTTAAACAAAGGTAAAGACTCTAACCTTCACCTATTGTATTTTTATTGCTCCCTCTTTGCAAGAGAATTTACTGTGTTTCAAAGTAAATGCTTTCTGAGATCACAGATCGAATCATCCTAAACTGCTTCAGACGTCTGAAAAAGAGAAAAACCTATTTATTTCTTTTTAACCATATCTATCTTTTGTCCTCGTCTTAAGGAAATGCAGCTTTTATGACTAACAACTTAGATTCAATATAAGCAATTAAAGGTTATTGCCTGGGATTCATCTGCATTATGTTCTTCAAGGTAATAGCACTTCCTAAGATTAACACAGATACCATGTTGTCACATCACAATTAAATAATCCAAAGCTATACATCTTTTAAGAAAGCAAAACTCAGTTTTAAAACCTACAGTTTATTCTATAGATTTTCATTATTACAAATATATCAGCTGCATCAGTCAATACATTATAGTTGTATAAGGACTGTCTGATAGCCCACTAATGGCAACAGAAAGATTTCCATTAACTTTAGTGAGCTTTGAACCAAGTGTTATTATAATTCTTAGCACATCGATGCTCTATGGAAATCATAAGTACCTCATATTCATCGAGAGTTTGCATTATTACTCATTCTTTTATTGAAAATGATCCAAATGATTATTCTAGTTTCTAATGAAGCCAAGATATCTGAAAGACATGCTCTAAACCTGTGTTTCCTGAGTCAGTCTTCCAGTTATTTACACTACTCTTCTTGGGACAGCAATGTAAATTATGATTAATACAAACTATTTTGTGAATACAGATTTCTTCTCATTTCATGTAAACATCAGAAAAAAAGAGAAATGATAAGCAGAAAAGTGACTGCTCACAAATTAATATTAATATACAACTTCACATTAACATTTTATATTAATCTTATTTTAATCCAAAGGCTTGTTTAAAAAGAGTAAACTAATAAATTTGCAAATACATTTTCACAAGTAGTTTTCAATGGAAACATTGATAGAAAGAAAAAGTGTCAAAGGCCTGACTTCAACAGGTCATGGGCTTGACCAACAGTCTCACATCTTGGTCTCAGGATATGATTGCCTTATTCTATATTGACACAACAAACAATTTTCATATAGCAACCTTATTACTGCCCCAGGTTTTCAACAGAAAAACACAGGTATGAACAAAATCTGCTTTTCTCTCTGAAAAACGAATCTCCATGAGTCCAAAGAAATCCAAAACTCATATAAGCCAATGTATTACTTGAAATCTTGAACACCAGACAAAATGAATTTTTATTACATCAACAGTTTTCAGACTAGCTACAGCAATCACTGCAGACTTGAAGGGAAGACTGTACTAATGCCCACTGAATGTAAGGCTGAGTAATTACACACTTTTTGAATAATTATGCCCTGCCCTACAAGAAGCATTATGATGCTGAGCTATATGAAGTTAATTGACATGACTGGAGGTTTAACAAACTCATGCTATGCCACATGGAATAATCCAGAGTCTTAACATAAGATTTAAGTACAAGGCCTGATTCTCACTGCCTTCAGAATGCCAGCTGAAAATCAGGGGTGAACTGCACTGTCATTACATAGAGAGAAATTAGCTACCTCATTACCCAAGTAATGCTGATATTTCCATGGGGACAAACACTCTTACTTTGATCAGCTCTTTCCAATAGGTCTTTTTCCTTTATGTATATTTTACAAAATACATAACTGGCTTAAATAATGTACTATGCAAGATATTTCAAAGCCACATGCATTTATGTAAAATGTGATTCTCCAAAAGAAGTTATAAAATTGAAATTGTACTGCTGGAATGCTTATCACTTGCATGCCCTTCTGCAGTTGCACACAGCAGCATAACTCTTTGCAACCTAAGATTCTTGTAACTGACATGAAAAATCACAACACTTTCAAGTTAGAGAAAATGCTTGAGGCTTTTTACTCTGAAGCAAAAACCTTCAAATCTACACTTACTCTTTTCATACAAAATATACTGGCAATCAAAAAAGCTTAGTATATAATAAAAATAGCACCTGGCTGATACTGTTACTTACAGAGCTGACCGTAGGATGTATTTTAAAAAAACAGAAATCCAGAGTCTGGACATCTTGTGAACACATCCTAGAAATACCTTATCACAGAGATCCTTGAACAACAGCCCCATGTTCTTGCGACAAAGCTCTACATTCTGCCGGTTCTACACAGTCCCTTCCTATTTACACCCAGCAGCAACCAGTGCATTAATTCTTGTTTCATTAAGTAATTATACTCTTACCTTGTCAAAAATGCTCTAATAGTCATCATATGTTAGATTCTAAAACAAATCTCTAGAAAGCCTGACAGATGGTGTTTTGTAGCCTAATGCCAGGTATCTGGTGCGAATCTGACATTAGCATTCCCTACAGCTGCCACAGAAAACGCACCTTCATCTTTCAAAAATCCTCTGAAAAAAAAGTAGTCCTTGTTAAACAAAAAAACCAACAAAAAAAAAGTGATCAAAGTAACATTTATTCAGTCTCTCAGTTGCCCAAGATGCAGTGGTTGCATAGACTCAATGCTCAGAAACACTTTTTTTTTTTTTTCCTCTTTTTTTTTTTTTTTTTTTTTTTTAAACTTAACTTTGCACGCTTTCAATTATGTCCTTCATACGTTTTCTTTCTCATGTATACACAGGCACTCTCAGTAGATGCCTCCCCCCTCTGGGAAAAAATAGAACTGCACGGTGCAAAAAATACATCCCTCCAAGAAATAACGACTTTGTTTATCTTTTATTAGAAAAACAACTGCAAAAAGTACCATGGTTGCCTCATCAGCAGAAAGGTAGCTACGACAGGAATGTACTAAATGTGCTGACATTTATACCGAATGTCTAAAGTATCAAATGGGAGCACTCCAACAAAACCTGGACTCAGTATCTTCATTCATAATCAATAAAACATTTAAGATAAGACAACAGAAATAGCGCTGACACTGAGAAAGACACTTACTGCTGGCGTTTTAAGTTTTAATTAGTTATGATTTTCTTTAAGACATTACAGAACTTTGGAAATTAATCACCACCTCTGAATGTGAGGTAATTTGAATTTGTGACTCTCTTGAGGGCCTAACCATATATTTATTCTCATTTGAAGGGACTGATAGGTTGTCTTGATTAATAGTGTTCTTTAGGCATTATGTTCCAAATATAACACTTTTTTTAAAAAAATTTCTTATTATAAACCTCAGAAGAAACAGAAGCATAAAGAGAACTGACTGTATTACACTTCTGCAAAAGTTGAAACCCTGTACCACCAGGGCTGCACTCAGTATCTATACTAAGCAGTTGGTAAAAAAGACTTACAAAATTATAAACTTTGAAAAGAACTGCCAGTCGAACTAGTGCCACTAAAGCAAGGACAGCAGAGTTACAACGAGTAACAAGATGCTACAAGCAGCATACTCTGCATCGCCATGAAAAAGAACACGGGAAAATCATCACGACCGGGATGATACAGTACCATGAAATTCAGAAGCCACATCCAACCCACGCCTGGCATTGCGTAGTCAACTAAAAAAGTGCCACGCTAACAGCATAACACTATTGCCATATAAACCTAATTACTTCAGCATAAGAAGAAAAAAATAATTAAAAAAAAAAGGATATAACGAGTTTAATAAGCAACTAGCATCTATCTTTTGTGTAAATAAAAACAGGAACCATGGAAGCCCTTTCCCGCACAGCCTGAACACCCGCACTCGAGGCGATGCTTCTGCAACCAACATCCGCGGAAGGGGAAGCGGAGGGAAGGCAGCCGGCGGCCCCAGACAGGGTCCCCTGCTTCCCCGGGGGAAGCTTTAGGGGCACACCAGCTCCACGAACTACCGCTGCCCGGCCCCGCGACAGTTCGTGGGGGCTGGTGTGCCCAAAAACCTCGCCGAGCCCACGCGTGGCCAAGTCCCCACTCAGAGGAGCGGGCGCCGAGGTTGCGCGGGAGCGCGGCCGCCGGACGCCCGCCCGGAGACTCGCGTTGCGCCCCGGGTTCGAAGGAACGGCGGGGCCGCGGCGCCTCACGGCGGCCGGTGGGCCGCGGGGGGTGGTATCGGAGGCTTACCGTCGGCCAGGAGGCGCATGGCGTGAACAAAGGAGGGATCCAGGCTGTCCTTCTCTGCCATCAGCTCGGGCAGGTATTTCTCCTGCTCCATCGCCTCGGGGCCGCGGCGCCTGGGCACGCCGGGGAGGGCTGCGCGGGCGGGCTCCGCGCCTCCGGGTCGCCTCCTTCTCGCCTTCTCTGCCTCTCTCGCCCGCCCCCCTCCTGGGCGCCCCGCCGCTCGCAGGTGCGCCGGGGCGGGGCGGGACGCTGCCCTCGGCGGCCCCGGCACCGCCTCCGCTTTCCCCTAGCGCCGCGCGGGGGCGGGGGCGTGCGCGGGCCGGCGCGGTCAGTGGCGGCTCCCGCTTCCTTCTTTGCCGTGCCACCCGCCACGCACCCACCCACCCCCGCCCACGGGCTCCTCTCCCGCCCCCCACTCCCACCTCCCGCCAGCCAACGACCCGCTCCCACCGGACGCCTTAACCGGGGAGGCGGGGCCAAGATCGCCCCGCCCTCCACCGCTTCTATTGGTGGATGAGCCCAGGTAGGCGGGGCCCCGCCCGGGAGAGTCGCCTCGCTATTGGTTGTCGCTAGGCGGGCGGCCCCGGGCGGCGGGCGCGCGAGAAGGGGTGAGCGTCCGTCTGTCCGTCCGCCCGTGTGCCCGTGTCCGTGTGTCTGCGTGCGCGCGTGTCTGTGCGCGGCCGCGCGCGCGGGGCCGTCAGTCAGACCCCGCGGCTGCTCCGCTGCGCCCCTGGGAGCGGGAGCACGTGCGGCGTGCCGGCCCGCGCGCCCCCCGGTGGGTTTGTCCGCGGGACCGGGTGCGCGCGCGTGTGCCTCTCACTGTGTCTGCGCCTCGCGGGGGGGGGGGAGTGTCTGTGGGAGCGCCCCACGCGTGACGGGGTGGTTGTACCTGAAAGTGGGGGGGGGGGGGGGGGGGAGAGGGGTGTGCGCAGTGCGCCGTGTCCCTGGGTGTTGTGCTGCCTGTGGGTGCGTGCCCGGGTGCCTGCGTGTGCGCCCCGTGTCCCCCAGGCCGCCAAGGCGCCTGCACGCCCGTGGCTCTGCCTGGGGCTCCCTCCCTCCCTCTCTCTCCCTCTCTGCCCCTGCTTTCGGCCGTGCGTTGTCCCCGCCCGTTTCCGCCGGTGCCCGCCTGTGTGTCGGCTGCACCGTGGCCGAGTGTGCGTGGCCGTGTCGGTGTCGCTTTGTGTGTCCGTGGGACTCTGCGTCCGTCTGTCCGTCTGCCTGCCGCCCGCCCTCCCGCCGCCGGGCGCTGTCCGCGGTGCTGAAGTCTCGGGCGGGGCCCTGCGAGCCGCTTCCCCTCCGCCGCCCTCTTCCCACCCGAGCGCCGGGTCCCTTCCCCCAGCTCCGCCCCGCTCCTCGTCCCGCCGGCTCCCGGACGGGGGGCGGGGAGGTCATCGGCTAACGGGGTCCTGCACCGGCGGAGTGCCGGGGCTGGAGATGCCCAACGGCGTCTCCCCTGAGGATGCGCTGAGAACACCAGCTGCCGCGCAAGGCGGCTTAAACAGCGCGCTGAAAATATCGGCCCCTGGCTGCTGCGCTCAGCTGGAGAGAGAGCAGGGGGCGGCTGGCGGCCCCACATTTCACAATTAGAGCTATTATGCAATTAAAGTGTCTACAGCTGTAGTAAACAAAATTTAATTTAATTAGAATTTACTTTTAAGTATATATTTACTACGGGTTATATTTATCCAGGATTCTCCCCCAACAGACAATTTAATAACGTGTTTTGATGTTGAGAGTAAACAAAAGATGTGTAACTCATCTTAAGCCATTAAAACTTCATTCATGAGACCTCAAGAGCAGTCTACCACTGGTGCTCAATGCCTATCTGAGATTCTTTCTTTGTATGTAGCACAAAGACTACTAACTTACTATTCTAATAAAACAAATGGTTGCTGCCTACTACTGTTAATCTCAAGATTTTTTTGTTGTGGTCCTTGGAAATATTTTTTTTTCTTTTTTGTGCCAGATGATGAAGGAATGAGAAAAGGTAAGAAAGGTAAACATCAAAACAGAAACTCTGTAAGGTCATCCACAAGGTTTTCAAGGTATTTTACAGCCATGGCATAAAAATTTGGTCTGTGATATTTTCAAAATCCTAAGATATATGTAGGCGACCTTTATGCAATTTCTGCTCGGTGTGCAGGTAATTGAGGGACTACACGTGTTTACAAGAATATGTAGAGAATGTTAGAGGCTGAGGTGCTATTATTCTATAATATTTCCAGGGGTGGAACAACATACCTGAGGACTAATTTCCCTGCTCAGAATGTAGAATAAGGAAAACAGTGTGATCTCAGCAAACTTGTTAAACACTTAAGAAACAGAGAGGACTGATGACAGAACTGAAAGGTTTAATTGGCAAACAACTTTACTACAAATTGGGTATGGGAATAAAAAATACACACAACACAAAAAACAAAGAAAACAAAACAAAACAAGAAACAAACAAAAAAATGCCCAAAATAAGCCAAAAAAAAAGAAACAATAAAAAAGCAATTAGCCAACAGCTAGAACAAAACAAAAATACAAAGAAAACATAGAACTACAATATCTTATTAATAAATTACCCTGATTCAATTTGTTGCATGAATAGTTCTTCTTTTCCAGTTAATAGTGTCACAATAAATGGCTTACTGTTTGCAATACAGCTCAGGTCTGTCAGGCCCTGAGAGATAACCTACATCTTCAGATCATCCATCCTTCCACAGCTCTGTTCATCAGAATAGGTCTGGCTCCTGGAGCCTCTCAGTTCAAAAAGAGAGAAGATTTGTGATAGTTGTATTTGGCTAAAGTTCTTCCAAGACCAACCTAAACCATCCTTACTTAGAAGCAATCCTGGTCTAGTAGCTTTCAAAACTTACCAGATGGTCATATATATGGAAAATTAGTTTTGTGGGCTTTCCATCCAGGGTGTTAAGAGAACGGTGTTACTTTAGTCTGCTTAACTGTGCTTAATCTACTTAGATAATATTAAGCTTTGATTTAAATACTTTTAAGTTTATTAAACAGTGGGAAATGCTACATTCATCAAACTGACTTTCCTGGTTGAAGGGGTAGAGATAAGTTTCCTGTAAGTTAGTTTTTCAGAAGTTATAAAGTTAAATTGACTTTCAGTGATACTCAGGCTGCAAAGTCATTGCCATGCTTTTCTGAATTTTACCTTATACCTCATTAAAAAAAAAAAAAAGCATTAAAATCCATCAGACAGGAAATATAGACCTCTAATGATATCAAGCATGACTTCATTGCTAGTTGGACATCAATTTTTTCATAGCTACTAAAAGCCAAAGACACATTTTACAACTTTTTAGTTTGAAGTGTCAAGCCAAATTAAAGTTTATCTGTACTATACTTTATTACAAAGTCTGATATTTAAATGGATCAGAGCATACCAGATTATAGTTTATTTGAACATAGGACAGGTAACAATCATATTTTTTTCCAGTGCCAACTAAATACATGTGTATTATCAAGTAGCACTGAAGTAAAAAGTCAGTGGAAAAAAACAGTTACGGGAAAATCTCCAAACTTTCCAAATGCTTACTTAAAAACAATGAAATCTTTTGAGACCATGCAGTAGAATGAATGACCAGTGTGAGCACAATGACAATGAATTACCCTTCTGACACATCACATTATAGTCACTATAATAGTTTAAATTGGTACGATTATCTCTGTGTGTGAGAGTACACCTCATACACCAAAGATCAAATTTGTCAAGAGTTTTCAATTTCAGATATTCCATTTACTTTCAAATTTCATCTCTGTTTCATTTGCTTTAGTTACAGCTAAGGGTTATCTGGTTCCTGAACTGACTACAGATCAGGACAGAAAAAAAAAAAAAAAAGAGATTCTCCTACAGTTTATTAACCATACCCTTCCCTTAAAGTCAAATTATAATAGACAATATAAGGAATAAAGTACATATGCAAGAAAGAGTGAATGTTCCCTTCTCCTTCAGTTTCTTTGATTCTTCTTGGCATACTGTCTATATCCAGGCTTCACCTGATCTACAGGCCCCCCTGGCCTGTAGACACCAGTCTTTGACTCTGTGGCTTTGACTGAAAATGGGTCTCCTGAACACACACATGCTGTCAGTGCAAAGCTTGTTTCCAGGTAACAACACAGGGAGGACATATTAGTCTTTGGCCATCAGTGGGTCTGGTTGTGCCTTCCCCTCTTAGAGGCTAACCACTTGCCACATAATCCAGAAGGAAAGTGTACTTCAGCAAGTACACAAATCACTGTAGATCATGTTCATACTACCTTGGTCACAACAGCAGACTCAGCCATGTAGTCCAGCCCAACTCGATGGATCTCCGTGGCAAGTCTCTGATTTCAGTAGAGTTTTAGTCTCTCCACTCATACAACAATCCCTGATTTTCTTAGAGACAAGTCATACAGATTAGTCTTTAATCTACTTAATAATATAAATCATCTTAAGCTAAAAATGTATCAATCCTTATTTCCTACCAAGGTATCAAATAGACTCATACAATTGATGAGTTTAGGACTCCAGAGGAGTTTAGTGTGAGTTCCAGGTGTACAACACAAAATCTCTAGTAGACTATAAAGCACCAGTTGACAGAAAATTTGCTTAAATAGAAATTAATAGCAAAGAATTAAATGCAATCTAGAATGTCTGTTCTCTTCTTTCTTTCTTTCTTGTGATGTTACCACAACTGAAAGAGAAGTTGTGAGTCTATGGCATAACTAAAATTTTCTTCTCTCCACATCTAGGAAAACACCAGATCTTATATTTTGCTTTCCTATTTTTGAAGTTCTGTCTCTGCTGTTCCCTCTATTATAGCTTATCCATTGCAGATAGCTCAAAAACCTTCACAAAAATTTTCATGGTCATAGCACAATGTCCACTCACCTCCCCTAGGCTTACTAAAATCACTAAGCAGTAAATGTCTGCATTTCCTTATCCTTACATCCAAGGCTTGGCACTGTTCATTTTCATACGAAAACTCTGATTACACTGCTTGTAGCCTTGTTACATGCTTGTAGGTATGGATACAAGAAAGCTAATGATACAATATAATCCCACTTTTTCCTGCTTTTTTATTTGTTTGTTTTGTTTGTTGTTGTTGTGGGGTTTTTTGGCTTGGTTTGTTATTTTGGGGGGCTTTGGTGGGTTTGGATGAATTTTTTGCAATGTATTTGTGACTTTTAATCCAGAGGTTTTATTGGCTTAGTTTAAGTTTTTTTTCAGAGAATATTTATCTGTAATTGATTAATTAGTAGCTTGATTTTTTTAACTTTGTTTCCTTGAGAAGGATATGATGGAGACAACTGCTTGAACTTGATTAGTTCATTGATCAGGTACACAAACCCAGAGCCAGGCAACAAGATAAAATTATACTTTATTAGTGCATTTGTCCACTGCAATGTTGTAACAACTAAAATGGAATAAATTCAGCATATGAGTTAATGTATGACTATGTATGCATTTACAACACATGGGTCTACAGAATGTAGCCAGTTCCCACTTATCAGAAGTGTAGAGGTACACTAAGAAAGTTTGAAACAAATAATCTATGAATGGTTTTCATATGGCAATCCTAAAATCAAATACATAAACCTATATGAAATAGAAATAATCAAAACATGGAATGAAAAAGAAAATTCTTCACTAAACAACTTTCAAGATACTTTACAATATGAAAAGGTCAGAAAGAGTTCCAACTAACTTCCCAAACTGTAGACAAATGTTAAGGAAAATTTGTTCAAAAGGAAGCCTGACTTGAAGTAACATTTGAAACTATACAGTATCTTTATCAATTTACATACTCATAAGTATAAACTTTCATAATTGTTTGTTATAAATCCATTTACAGTGTGCAATACTAGCAACACAACAGTTTAAGAAAAATCCTATTTGCTAAATATAGCATTGGAATTGCCTTCCAGGATCTTGAAAGAGAGAAGCTTTGGAGCTTTAAAGAAACCTAACACTCTCCCCTTTATAAAGAACTACTTTAAGCAGAACATTTCAAGAGGTGCCCATAATTTAGGAACGAGTAAGCTGTCCAATTTAGGGTTCAATCTAGATATTACCCCCAGTATGGAACAAAAAAACCACAAAAAATCTCCTTTTGGCAATGTATATTCTAGTTCTGCAGGTGGCTGGCAGTGGCATTTGTGTTTGTCTGTTTTAAATAAATTGTAGAATCAAAACTTCACATATATTTCACTCTTACTGAATTATTTTAGGGTTCTTAAGAGTATACAAAAGAAGGTGTGTAAAATAAAATAAAATTATTTGAAAAACAAGTTATCATTTTTCTAACTTTAAACCATGGAAAAATGTTATTAATTATTTTACAATTTATTTGAGCAAATCTGAGCATACCCAAAGGCATTTTTTTCTAAAGGTTAATAAGGGAGGTAGACATTTCTAGTTCAGAAGAATAAAATAACTATACAAACTTTATGAGTCAATTTTACTTAGAGAATGAGTCCTTTATGAAAATGCTTTTAAATTCTCAGTTTCTATTTTTAGGTAAGAGCACTTTAGCTCCTGGAATATCCTTAGTCCACACTGAGCTTTCTCACCCATAAGATTTAAAAAAAAAATCATTAAGAAACTTAAAATTTAAAAACTTCAGATCATGAGTAATTTTGAAACTTTTAGCAAGTTATTCTCTTGTCCTTGGTCCTTAAAATGAGCAAAGATATTTAATGGTCCCAGCAGTTTCTTTGGGGGGAAGTTGTCAGTATTTATAGTGCAACAACAGAACTTAGTTCTTCTTGTAACAGGTCTCCTGGAAATGGGCACAATGAATGGAGAAGGTAAGGAAACTCAAAAGAGAAGAAATTTTAAAAGCAGGACAACATTCAGCAAGTTTGTGAAAAAGTGTTTTCACTGTCTGACCAGTCCCAGTTATAAAGTAATAAGAATGAAAATGGTAAAAGCTCAGCAAACATTATTAAATCTGCTTATAATGATGGAGGTTATTTGTGCCAGAGCAAATAGATTTGCTTTATTTTGGGAAATGCCCTGTATTAGTCTTAACCATTGCAAAGCTCAGTTCACCCATGGAGCAAATGGATTCCTTGCCTGCATAGAGCATTAAGTGCAGTCTCATCTTGCTATTACTTAATTTTCAAAATAAGTAATTCCAAAGCTCAATGAACTCAGTGATTATATAACTTTATTGTTCAGGGGATGAAAGTTAAGGACAGATTATACCACTGTTACCTATGTTTAAGCACTGTCCCAGTTCAGTCAATATCATACTAATTTTCTGCAATGACTGAACAATACTATTGCCTTATGATCTTAATTTTATAGGATCTTGATTTATTATTTTACACTTTGGCTTCTCAAGGGCAATTCAAACTTCTGGATTTACAGAACATTTTTAGTAATTGCTATGGATTTCTATAAATTTAGTGTGCTGCATACAAATGAGAAATTAACAGCTGTTAAGATAAAACTTGTGAGAAACCTACAATGGAATTATACTTCCGAACTATGTAAATGTCACCTACGGTACCTAAAACATAACTATGTTCATTTTGGGGGGAATATAAAAATGCAAAGACTGATGGATTTGAAAAGATTTATTTTAAAATAATTTTTAATCAATTATGCAAAACTCCTTTTCTTTGTTCCTGTATTTGCCATCTGCTTTTTCACCTTCACATACTTTATTTTAAGCATAACTTGCTTGTCATAATACCACAAAATATTCATACTGTAAAGCCAGGATGGATATCTATTGAAGACCTTTGGAATAATATTTCCAGAACAGACTACCCACATCATAAAATACCTGTGTAAGCACAAAGTTACTACAACATTTACAGTACTAATTGAATTATTTCATGTTACCAGAAGTTTTCTGATTATGTCCACTGAAAATAAAAGAATGAACAAATTATCATGTGTGTAGGTGTTTTTTTTCTGTTTGTTCTTTTTTTTGTGGGGTGGTGGGCTTTTTTTTTTTTTTTTTTTTATTTTTTGGGTTGGTTGGTTTGGGCTTCTTTGTCTTGTTCAAGGTTTTTTGCGGTTTTTGTTTTGGTGTTTTCCTTCTTTATATATGTAGTCATTGGCAATGGACTTTGAATCAGGCAAAAGGACTTTGCAGCAGATGTACTTCAATCTGGTGGGATTGCTATCATGCTGTACACCAGCAGGGCCTTCCACTGATTGTAGGTGAAGGTCTAGTTCTGTGTTTGTCTTTAAAACCAAACGAGGACCAGTAATTCTCTGGCATAGAAAATGAAGTAGAATCCTTTATAATAAGTATTATTATTATTATTATTATTATTCACTTCCTTTGGGGAATTTAAGCCTATCTCAAAAGAAAATGTTGATGCATCAGGCTATGTCGGACTGGTGATTTGATTTAAGCTATTTGTTTTCCAGGTAATTCAGATCAAGTTTCTATTCCATATATTCTGATCCCTTTTATATCATGTACCATTCAATTAAATATTACAAAACTGGGACAATAACTCTATATCATCTTGGCTAGTGTAGCTGAGAGAGAGGGACTGCTGAATGCTGAATGCATAATGGCAATATAAATGTACAACTGCTTTTTCAGTTGTTTTCTGCTTATGTCTTTTTCTACCATAAACAGCAGTTTTTACATTTAATAAAAGAAAAAAATAAATAGGAAGAGAAGGGTAAGAAAGGGAGAGAAAGGAAGTTTCTTCATGAACTTGGTACTTCAAGCTTCAAGCTATACTAGATAATGTACTGGCAGTTACTTTTCATGAGGTGCTAGATGTATTACCAACCTAGGCAGTGGTTCTCTGTAAGACACAGACAAATTAATCCTTCTTGGTTGATCCTAGAGTGTTCCCGAATAACTAAACCATCTGATGGAAAAGATAATTGATCCACTTCTTCTATACTCAGATTTTTGTGTTTGTTCTGGATGCAGATGTGGATGTTGCCATGCAAAGCTTAGTATCACATAGCTTACTTCACAGATATCCATAAAAAGCTACCCATTTTACAGAAAAACTTCAGATATCCCCATAAAATAGGAATATTGGAAGAAAACCTGTAAATTTTACCTGCTGGAAACTTTTTTCTGGTTTATAAATTTCCTGGTTTAAGCAGAGAGAGTTGTGCTGTCTTAAATAAATTGCATTTACTACAAGGGGTATTTTATAAGGTTAGAAATAAGGCAACTTCAAGAAAGACTAGGTGCCAGCTATGGGATTGCTGCATCAGCTTGCTTACCTTTGCTCCTCACTCCCCCAAGGCACATGGCTTTGGATACATGAATCAAATGGCTGCAACTGATCACATAGAAAGAAAATTTCTTGACCCTAATAGATTAAACTATGTGCATTTCTCATTTAGGTCTGTAGGCCATGTCCTTGTTAGAAACCACATTATCATTTTACAAATTTCTAAATATTTTTTTAATAAATTTTCAAAAAAAAAAAAATTTACTTATGGAAGAATCATTCAATAGCTTAATTATACTTATACTTACTTATTACACAAATTATACTTATGGCAAAACCAGAAAGAGGAAGCACTTCCTTCATACTCAAGGGACAATTCTGTGCTATGGTCATCAAATTGTTGTTGCTTTTCTGAGGTAATTTCCAAGAAAAAAGTTGATTTTTTTTCAAGTCCTCTTAACCTTATTAAGTTCCCTGATCCTGTAAATTGATTTTCTCTGGTTGCCTTCTGAACTTTCACAATAAATTTATTCTGGCTTGACACGAAGAGAAAGGATAAGTAAAAATTGTAACTATCAATTACCCAGCTCTAATCTCACCCATTCATCCAAGCTCTTTGTAGTTTTCCCACTCTCCTAGCAGGTCTTTTCAGTATTGCAGTAATTCAGGTTGATAAAACTAGGTGTTGGGCAAGTTGGTTGTTCACATACACAACGTGGTAGATGTTAGATTTGACATGTCCTGTTGTCAGAGTGGTTTGTAAAAATCCCCTATAGGACTGATAAAACCAATTAATTGCATATAAATGAAGGAAGAGGATTAGAAAGATCCATATTTGGTAGAGAGTAGAAGATCTGGAACTCATGTCACTTGTTTACTACAGCTCAGTATGAACCTTTGACATGTACCAGTGTTCCAGTGTTCTGCTCTGTGCTTGTATCCATCAAAGACTGCTCAGGAACTGGAAATTCAGTTCTGGGAGAAGGAATAAGTATTTCCGGGGAGGCAGGAGTAGAAAATAGAGCTTACCCCAAATTTCCATATACATACTAAGGAAGAAGAAAATAAATAACAAGAGATGTCATCCTGCTTTTGTGGACCTTCCTTTGGATGCTTGAGAGTTCTTTTCTTTACAGGTCTGTTTTGCTTTAGGCTTAGGAAGAAATTGTTTTAATTTAAGAAGCAGCTGGTCTGACTATGCTATTCTTTTGACATCTTTAGATACTCTTAGTTTAGTGAACTACTATATGCAGTTGATGCTCAGCTAAAAAGGAATTCAGTAACTATATCTATGCCAGAATAATTTATTGTAGTATCAGATAAGCCAATTTAATTAAAAAATAAAGGAATTATCAGATACCCTATGAGTCGAAACATAAACACAGGTTGGTAGTTAAAAGTATGACAAAAGAGAAAAAAAAAATCAGTATGGCATGGGCCATAAAATTACACTCCTCGGAAACTAAAGCAGTCTCTTCTTCACAGGTGCCCTACAGGGATTTAGTTCCAGTCTGTGCACAAAACTGTTTAAAAAAAATGTGTATTGCTTTCTGGATTAAGCTGGACCTTGCATTCCTTGATCATTTCTTCCAATGGGTTGCCCAGGACCATTTTATGTAATAGGGAGACATAAGTGTGCACAGAGTTCCTCATGTTCCTTGTATTACTAAGCCCATGATTGATAGATATTCAGTGGCTTTGAAGCCTAGTAGAGACCTCCCTGGATCTATCCTTCTAACTACATTTCTCTCTCTCTTTCCACTGGGTGCTGCAATGCCAAATTACTTGTGAGCTGTTTATTGCATGTGTATACAAATACCTTTCTAGATGTCAGTGTTTGTGGTAACAGTAAGAGCTAACCCTATTTCTTGGCAGACATGCATTTATTTAAGAGGGAGAAACTAAGTACATATGTGCTATCACATATGTGACCTCAACATGAGGGTCACATTTGAGAGCCCCTGATTTCTGAAAGCAAGCTGTAGATCCAAGAATGCTCCTAAAGTAAGTATCTGCATAGAAAACATATGAAGAATTGCACTGTCAACCTAGTACCACAGCAATCTGACAGCTGACTGTGCTGCAGTACAGTTGAGAAGAATGTCCCATTTCTGTATAAGCACAAGTTCTTTGAACTGAAGATTTTCATCCCACGTAGCCGGGGCTAGCCCCTTGCACAGCTCTCTAACAGACTATTTCCTCATTGAAATTCTGGAGTCATGGTTGATCACACATTCAAGATTATATGAGTCTACCCTGCGGTGTGGAACTCCTTCACTTGGAAGTGTTATTGTTAGATGCTGTCAGAGAGCTTGCATTTACATCTCCTAAGATCTGCATCAAGGCAAAAGCAAATTTTTTCTGAAGAATATAATGTTAGCAGGGGTGAATTAAAGTCTAGGACAAAAACATATCTCAGTCACTAAAATATGATTAAGGACATTAGCTTATAGGTAAAAACAATTTTTAAAAATTTAATCTGTAGGTCATGAGACACTTTTAAATGCCTGAACTCTAAACCAAGACAGTAGCTAAACTTTTTGCAAGGGATACTGTCAAAACATCAATTCTTTAAGTTGCTGAAAAGAGAGGTGCCTTAAATATCTGTTAAGAACAAAACAGACGTTAAGTCTGTGAGGACTAGGAGAGAAACAAAAGTGCTGGGTTTTTATGAAAAAAAAAATAACCCTTCTGTTGGCTAAAAGGATGCATCTTTAAAACAATCAAAATTTGCTTTCTAAAATATAAAACTTCCTTGGTTTTGGCACTTCAAAAGGTTTTGTACCCACATGCTTATGTATATGTGTATATGGCCTATACACCTTGGTTTTCTCAGCCTGGAAACCATCATTCAGTAGGTGCATACCTCGGTTTGGACTTGATACAGACGTAGGCTGCAGCAGGGACAGATGACTGGACCCGGGAGCTGTGAAGCACTCACATGTGCTGTAAAATGTGTGTTATAGTTTATGAGAGTAGGTATTAAAGCAGGAGTGAGAAACGTTCTGTATTTCTGCTTTCTTTTATAAACTACAGTAATTATTTTTTCTCATAAATGTGGCAGGACTGGCTTGATTCGCAAAATCTAAACAAGTCACCTCAGAACCCTGCTTTGCAACCAAATGGAAAATGGCCCCAGGGCACTGGAAATTTTATCTCGCCCTCTTTAGTAAACTTTAGTGATGTTTAATACTCTAATAAAGGAGAAATCCACAGGATTAGTTTTAGCAATATCATGTGATCCATCCCATTATAATATATATTAATTGATTAGACTTGTGAGCATTAATAAGATTCCTGAAACTAATAAACTTACTAAATCAATTTACAATATATGACAAATTAAGAAGATTAGTGCTGTAACTCACCATTGTCTACAGAACTAAGTAAAAATTAATGATAAGTAAAACTGGGCTTCCTTTTTGGTTTGTTTTCATCCAGCTGCATCCAGCTATAAAAGGGCTATCAAACAAAACACTAACTAGTAGTCAGTTCAAGACAGTTGCAGAAAGTAATCCCTTGGCTTCAAGTATCTTTCTGGTACTGTCACAGTTTCAGAGAAGTGCCTGGAATTTCACAAATCCTGTTGCTGCTTATGGTCAGGTGCCAGCCATGAATTTCATGGGCCTCCTATGCAGTCCATGAAGGATAAAGCAGCTGAGAATGGTATCCACGAGGACAAGCAGTCTGAGTGAGAGTAGAATGCAATCCCAATTATCCTAATGGTTTGGGGCAGCTAGCTCCCATGTGGGCAGGGAATCTTCTCCAAAGTCTTAAAATCTCTTTCCTTGGGCCACATCTGTTTCCCATGGAGTGTCAGTGGTGGTGGCAGACATCTTTGGTCACTGTCATGTTAGTTATAGCTATCTGTCCTCCACAGTATGGAATATGGAGCCCACCTCCTCTTCTCTATATGTACTGATATCTAGGAATGTCATCCAAACATTTGCAAACACTTACTAAGTTTATCATAGAATTTTCAGGGTTGGAAAGGGACCTTTAAGATGATCTAGTTCCAACCCCCCTGCAATAGCAGGGACACCTCCCACCAGATCAGGTTGCTCAGAGCCCAGTCCAGCCTGGCCTTAAAAACTTCCAGGGATGGGGCTTCTACCACCTCTCTGGGCAACCTGTTGCTGTATTTCACCACTCTCATGGTGAAGAACTTTTTCCTAATATCTAATCTAAATCTACCCTCCTCCGGTTTGAATCCATTTCCCCTAGTCCTGTCACTACCTGGCATCCTAAAAAGTCCATCACCAGCTTTCTTATAGACTCCCTTCAGATACTGGAGGGCTACAATAAGGTCCTCTCAGAGCCTTCTCCTCTCCAGACTGAATAACCCCAATTCTCTCAGTCTGTCTTCATAGGAGAGGTGCTCCAGCCCTCTGATCATCCTCATGGCCCTTCTCTGGACATGCTCCAGCACATCCATGTCTTTCTTGTAACTGGCTCCAGAAATGGAGTCTCTTTATTCCTTCCATGGTAATGCTTCTTTAGAATCCCTTCTGTAGAAACTTTTTCACTGTTTGGAGCAATTATATATTTACTAGTCAAAAAGAGAGCGTGTGTGGGGGAATGCAGCCTCAGGATTAGGCCACTTTCCTGAGAAGAAGACAATGCAGTTTCAAATCTCACATGTGCAAATGCTTAAAATCTAATACAAAAATTATCATTAAAAGAGGGATTGCAACCCAGATCTATCTCCTCTTTCAAGTGAATTCCCTGAACTGCCAGATTAGAGTCTAATTTTCCTTTGGACAGTGAAATACTGAAGATACTTCACTATTCTAGAATTATTGAGAAAACTCTTCCTTCTCTTGAAGACTTTACAATCTACTGGCAATACAAGGTACAAGAAGCATGTTCTTCAAATAAATAATAGAATGAAAATTTGTAGTGATTTAATGTATAAGCCACTCAACTACTAAAAAAAAAGGGCAGTGCTTTCATGTTTTCCAGTTGCCTTTTTTGTATATTTTGCACCTGTATTAATTTTATTAGGGTGGCAAAACCCAGGAAAATATTTGTGAAATGAACACTTTTGTTAAGTTTGGTCTTATATGGGTACTGGAGAAGGGGATAGAATTTAAAGCATAACCTGCAGTTTTTAATATTTGTTTGCTTTCCAGTCATCATATTAGCTGACCTGGTTCTATCAGGAAGTCCTTACCCAGAGATGGTACAAAAACTCTAGGTGTACTAATGATACCTGAAGACTTAACTGTCAACATGCAGATAAAATTATTTAGAAAATAGCTTTTGTGGAAATAGGTTGTGTTTTAACATTCTGGGATTCATTTCAAGAGAAACTGGAGATCACAAAGCCAGCTACCTAACTTTAAGCTAGTTAGTGCTACATTCCTTATAGCACATCTAGAAGGGGATTAATCTCATTGACTGCCAAGGTAGCTTTAGTTAATTAAAACAGATCTAGGAGACAAATTTTCAGATACTATCTTAGCTTAGATGGATCCCAACATTTGTGTCTAACTTCAGTAAGATTTCTTTATGTTTTATGAGACTCATATTAACGGGAAGATCTTTTCAGGTCACTGTAAGCTACAATGTAAGTAACTTCAGGAAGAACTGAGGCTGCCCATTGATGACTCAGCCTTAGGCCAGTTTACAAACACATTTGCCCTGAGCATATCTTACCATGGGAGCTGCAGCACACTTTCCTCATCTTCCTCTGCAAATCCCACAAATAGAGACATCAACATATGAAACAGAAAAACAATGCCAATAGATCTAGTAGCTCAAGGATGAATTACTCTGTCATCCTCCTCTTGGAATTTACAGGTCTTTTATGATTCTCTTTTACTATTCCTTTGGGGTTTCAGAGAGACCACTTATGAGATTCCTGCAATATTGATCCTATATCTACTTGCATCTTTTACAGCTGGATTTTTGTCAGGCAAAATAGAGTGTCCTTTACTTCAGTAATCTCAAAGCCCATATTAAACCTTGTAGTGTAGAAGCAGAAAAATATTTTTGAAATTTTAATTTTCTTTCTTTTCCTCAGCCTTTCATCATATTGTTCTAATGTTATGTTCTGAAGCCAGACTAATCCTTAAATACTCTGTTACACAAACAGAGTAAATAACAGCCCACATTGGTTCTGGATACTGTGGGTCACTTGAGAACTAATATCAGAGTTTTACCGTACTTGACTATCTCATGCAACTCTCTCACTAAATCCTTTTGTTCACTACATTTCAACATTCCATCCCAGCAGGCAGATCACTTCTGGTCTGGGATGCTTAGGCAGAAGGTTTTGCCAGTTTGTTTTGTGATGCTGTTTTCACTCCTTCACCTTCTACTTTCTTGGACCTCCTCTTTCTAAGACCTCTTCTTTTCATGAATCTTTAATTTGCAACATCAGCTGTTCTTTCTGGTATGCTAAGCACATGGTTTCCCCAATCTAAATAGTCTGTGTGCAGAGCCACAATGTATTATCAGACTCATGGCTGGTGTTTGTATGTTATGTGTCTTCATTAACTGGAGGATTTTGGGTGAGACACTTTTTTCTAGTCATATCATCATAGAATGGTTTTGATTGGAAGGGACCTTAAAGATCATCTAGTTCCAACCCCCTTGCATAGGCAGGGACACCTTCCACTAGACCAGGTTTCTCAAAGCCCCATCCAACTTGATGAACACTTCCAGGGGATGAGGCATCTACAACCTTCCTGGGCAATCTGTTTCAGTGCCTCACCATCCTTGCACTGAAGAATTTCTTCCTATTACCCCTTGTGTTATCACTACATACCCTTAGAAAAAGTCTATCCCCAGCTTTCCTGTAGACTCCCTTCAGGTACTGGTACTATAAGATCTCCCTGGAGCCTCTTCTTCTCCAGACTGAACAACCCCAACTCAGTCTCTCTTTATAGAAGAGGTGCCCCATCTCTCTGATCATCTTTGAGGCCTTCCACTGGAATCCAGTTACTATAAAAAGTTACAACTAGATTGTACCTGATACAGCTAACAAGTAGCTAACAAATAAAAAAATAAATTAACTATAAACATTTTAAAAATCTACAGGACATAGTAGGTAATATACCAAAAAGTTCTTTTAAAATGTTAGTATATATTTTAATTTTAAAGGTAATTTATTTTCAGATTTTTGGCAAAACAACAGAAAGATTTCTCATTGTTTTCTTATGTGATTATATTGTACCTTCCACACATAATATCACAAACTATACAAATAATACAGGAAGAGAAAGAAATTAAAATTGTTTAGTTTTCCAGTTCCAAGATATATCTGTACTACAGAACTAATAGTAATTCTCATTCTTATCACCTTTTGTTTTGATTATCTAAGAAATACTTTCCATTATGAAACATTATTGAAACCCCTTTTTGAGGGTAGCTTGTATATCTCTATTATTTGTAGAAACTATTACAGGCAAAAAGCTCTGATGCCAGGAAAATAGCAATGGCTGATGCCAGGAATTTATCTTAAGATTTGACTGGGCAATAAACCTCAGAGAATTGCCATTTTCCTGTTGGTGTTTCCATTATTGCTTCTTGACTGGCAGTATACCAAAGCCACAGACTATCTAATCATGGGACCCTGCTCCTTCTGCAGCCACATTAACATCCACTGCAGTGAGGAGTACTGGAATAAAAGTTTCAAACTTGATGTAGTAATTTAAAAAAAAAAAAAAAAAAAAAAAGCATGAATTGCAGGTCATTACATATGACAACTGCAGTGAAAGAACATCGTTCTTTCTCAACTTGGTTTTGATAAGGCATTTCATATTCCACTGAATTTTCCCAAGCTGAAACTCTAACTGTCCTTAGTATTTTGCTTTATTTCTCAGTTTCTGTTTGTGACATTTTTTACAAAAGAGGTACTTTTCCAAAAACCTTTTTCAGTGACTGATTCATATCAGATGACAATGTTTTCCCCCTTCTTTTTAGCACAGCTCATCTTAAATCTTCTGTAGTAGTAGCTGAGGTCAGTGGCAAGTGTCAAATCTGAATTGATGTTGATGTTGCATACTAAAAATGAGGGAATTTTTACACTTGCCCATGACAAGATCTGTCATGGTTACTAATTTGTGCTTATCTGTACCAGTATGTGCTGCTGAGAACTTATGCAGTCATTTATTAATTTGTAAAATACGTATGGATGAAGCAAGTTTATCACTGACAGGATATAGGAATGCTTCTTACATTTTTTGTAATGTCACTATTTTTCTCTATAACATTCCATTGAGCAAGCTGTAGTAAGGCCAAAGCCAGTAGTGATTAGCAGTAACAGGCTTGGCAGGAAATGAAAAGTCTGACCCAGAGGGGAACACAACAGTGGCCTCTCCTTGACTGCTATTGATCTAGTCCCACCGAGGTCAACATTCAGGAGCTTTCATATATTCAGTATACACTTATTATATTTGCTTCAAATATATTGTGACCTGAAACCATTTCTCTATTTTAGTTTGTGTCTCCTATAATTTCTAATTGCAAGATGCAGAAGTTTACTATATGTGGACTTTTTGCAACTTGAAGTCACCCCATGGAACAGTGGAACAAATTAGTAGATCTGTAAGATTTCACCAGTTTTTATTTTAGGATGGATCTATTACAGAGAACTAAGTTGTTACTACTATTTAGCTTCCCTCTTTTTTGTAAGGTGAGGTAGAATGGCTACTGCAAACTGAAATATCATTAATTTCATTTTTTTTAAAGGTTGTAAACACACAAAAACACACAAAACCCAACCAGTTTTCATAGATTGCTTTGACAATCAGGCAGAACATTTAAAGAGATAGTCTGATTCTTAAGGTTAAAATGTTTAATAGCTTTACTCATCTATTCCTTTTCAGAATTTTATAATTGTGAATGACTACAGCATGAATTTTAGAAAACCAGACAGTTTTTGTTTAGGATATCTAATGATAGGCAATCCACTGCTGATTTTAATACTATGAACTAACTTTTGTTTCACTTTTAATTGGCTGGTATCAACATTATGTTTTTTGCCTCGAAGTTTTATTAGTTTTCCCTGTAATGTGCAAAAAATTAAAGAAAATAGCTGGTACAAATTCTCCTAATTCAAGCTGATCATTTTATACAAAGTGATAGGTAAATCTGAAATGTTACAAACAGGATTAATCTAAAATTATATGAGAGGATGATGTCACACTGTTCTGCACTATGGTTGATTAAAGCCACATATTCAGAAAGAAAATTAAACTAAACGAGAAAAAAAGAAAAAATTGGTATGATTGATTAAATTAGAAGATAATAAGAGAGAATTTTTTTGTTTTGTTTAGAGTAGCAAAAAAAAAAAAATATGGTGGACAAGCATAATGTATGTGTTATAGATGCCTCCTCCTACATTTAATATGATTTATCTCTCTCCTCTCCTATTCTGAAATATTTGAATTGTAGAGTAATCTAGTACTGTATTCCATGCAAATGAATGCACAGGGCTTTGTTAGAATGAAAGGAGTGGCCAGGCTGTGGGCAAGACAAGAAGAACAGAATGTCTAAAAATGATCATGTTAAAACTGCTTTTAGGGGAAAATAGCTTGAACTCATTTTCAGTGTCAGAGAAGATGGGGGTGAAAAGAAGACCAAATACCCTTCAGTTTCACAACAGTGAATGATCAGTCACATTGTAATTTCAAATGTGAATACTGGAATACCAAGCAGTTGTAGTAGTTCAGTTTCTTGTCCCAACTATGTGTGCACTAAGGCAGGGAAAAATAAGGGATATACATAAGTCACACCCCACAAGGTGGGTGCAGAACTGTCACAAATGACAAAGTGAGCATGGCTCCCCAGAGGTGGGGGCCAAACAAAATATCACGTCCCACGGAGTGGGCATGGGTAAGGCTCCCCAGAGTGGGGGTCAACCCAGGGAGATTTGGACTGGACCCCTTTGCTTTCTAAACTCCCTCAGAGAGGATCCTAGGTGTGGCTGGGCCCAATTCTTCTCCTCCTCTATTTAATCTCTTTTAACAACCCGTTCGTCGAGATTAAGTTTGGGAATTCTCTGCACAGTACTCAGGAGTAAGGTTATTACCCAGGAGGTTTGTATAAAAACACAACTTTATTTAAAGGTGAATAAGATTATAAAGCATGTGAGATTACAACTATCAGAATTATAAATTATGGTACTTTCAAAGCAATGGATTACAATTTAGCAAAATTTAGGGAAGCTGCCAAAAGAACAGGTTACAACTAACAAAACAAAGCAATGTGTAGTGAAACTTAACAAAGTTAGAAACTATGTTACCCTCATGTGCTGAGATAAGATTAGAAACAGAGACGCAGAGAGAGAGAGAGAAAGATAAAGAAGAGAGAGAGAAGATATCACCACCCTTGGATTCAGCAAGGATCTTGGTAGGAAATCTGGGTCCTTGGATGGTGGGTGCACACCCAGCATTTTGAATGTGCCTCTTTTATGCCTCCTGACCCCACCTTTTCGGGCAGGCGGGTCTTTGGCATATCTTGCACAGCCAGGTGTTCGCTTGGACCCCTCCAGATGGGGTGACACAGCAATAATCCTTATTTCTGAGCATGTGCCCTCTCCAGTGGCTTTACCCGGAGCATACACAAGATATGACTCTGCCTCTGCAGGGTATAGCTTGACTGTCCCTGTCCCTTATCAACGAAGGACAGTGTCCTGCCTGTCAGGGTGGCCATCAAACAGAGCTCCCCTTGCAAGGTTCAGCTTATTGGGATAGCCACTAAAGGAGGGGTTGTTCCTGTCAGAATAGGTCCTGTTTATCAGGGTGGTTACCCAAATGGGGGTCTCTCCTTGAGAGAACAGAGTCCAGATGGCTTATTGAATGAGGCCTCCACCCAAGCACAGTGTCCACTTTGTCAGGGTGGCTGTTTTGAAACAAATATTCTTTTCAGGATTCTACAACATTAATATATATATTAGCTGTTAAACATACATATCTTGTTAGCATATCAGGTAAACACTTATGACATCACATGACAAAAGCCTTTATAGTGATGTTGAGGCACTGGAAACTGTATGTAGGGAAGACAAAGACATTTCTAACTGTATTGCATCCTGTAACTATGAAATATATGTATTCAGTTGTAGGGAACACAGTGGTAGAGTTTCAAAAGCATAAGTGGCAAATCAGGAAATGTATATTTGAGGACTTAAAAACACAGTGTTTTGATTTTACTAAAAATGCATGCAAAGAAGTCTCTGCTGAGGTTTATATATATTTGTCATAAAGAGCTGCACCAGCACTTACCCGTGTGTATTCATAAGACACCTCATACAGGTCTGAGCACTATATATTGAAAGACATTTATAAAATGAGCTTTGGCTTGACTTTCATTAAGTGTGAAAACAGTATTGTAGAGTGTTACCCGTTAATGATCAGTTCCATGCATTTCTGTGTTATGATGAGTCATTGTTGTGATGAAAACCTCAGCCAAAATATTCAACCACTCTCACCTGAAAAGCAAATTGCTGAGAATTCCTTATAAAGCAGTAAACCAGAACAGCTCTTACTGGCTGTGGTGATCAATGCATGCTTAGGAAACTGAAAACCTCAGAGGACTGTAGTCTGTGAAGAACAGACCAGATAGTTCCATTTCAATATGAGTTATATACTTCCCTTTTTAGGAAAATCACATGATTAACCTCAGCTTGAAACTTAAGTTCTAACCTGTACTGACCTTACTTGTTACAGCTGCAGGGCTAGGATCAGGGCAGGGTTGTGGGGAGCTGGAGACCATCCCTGCTGAGGCATCACTGGGCAGGGGCTGGAAGATGAGGGTGGCTGAAGTGGGGTCTGGGCTGTGGGCAGGAGGGGAGGAGGGACAGGCCCTGGAAGTCAGGGCTGATTGGTGCCCTTGGGACCCCAGAATACAGTGACAGAAGAAACAGCAGCTCACAGCTATAGGATTTAATCCTAAAAATGCTTAAGGTTTCCTTGCTGGGATTACACACCCCTCACAAGTAACTTCTGCTGAGATCTAGGCCGACAGTTTCCAGAAATGAAATACATATCGATCTGAAAGAGCAGTGAAAATGCTCTCATTTGTTTGAATTGGCAGAGACTGATCAGTATAAATGTCGTGAGTCACTGCTTACGTAGCCTGAATATCATCTCTGTCTGTTTAAAAAGCTTGTGAGTATTATAACTATTTTATGACCAGGTAAACATTGCAACTGGACATCTATTGGTTCCCAGCATGCTGTGTTGAGAGGTGGTTTTTTTGCCCTGTTAGACTGTGTGAATTTCTTGGGGCAGAGCAGCAATCCCTCTCTCCCAGCCAGGCAGGGATCAGTGCTCTGCAGGGCTGGGAAGCTGCTCAGCATCTGGAGTGTGCACGGTCAGGAGTGTGGTCATAGGCTGCTCAGTGCCAAGGAATGGCCTAGGCTGCTTTGATAGACTGGGAGGGATGTAACTATACAGCCTATGAAAGAAATGTATCTCCCTCACTCTAAAGTGTAACCTCTTACTCCCTTCATATACATGCAGACCATCAAACATTTAGTAGTTTCAAGTGTTAATGAAGTCAAAATTGGACAACTTTCAGAATTTGTGTTACATGCAAGCAGCACTGCATGTAATGATTTATTTGCCTATTTGAGTCAGCAGCAGTAGGCTGTTTTTGAAACTGCTGTTCAGTTGTTAAAGTGCTGCTGAAATCACCAAGAACATTCCTCTTTGAATCACAGAATCATCATGGTTGCAAAGGAACTTCAAGATCATTAAATCCTGCCATCAGTCCTACACCAGCCTTCACCATTGTCATCTCCTGAAGCACCACACCTACCTGTTTTTTGAATACCCCCAAGGATGGCAATTCCACCACCACCATGGGCAGCCTGTTCCAATGCTTTATTACTCTTTCAGTGAAGAAATTTTTCTTAATATCTAATCTGAACCCCGCTGCCACAATTTGAAACCACTCCCTCTTGTCCCATCACTAGTCAGTAGGGAGAAGAGGCCAACACTTGCCTCACTACAGCCTCCTTTCAGGTAGTTGTAGAGAGCAATGAGGTCTCCCCTCAATCTCCTCTTCTCCAGGCTGAATGGGCCCAGCTCCCTCAGGCTTTCCTCATAAGACCTGTTCTCCAGACCCCTATTCAGCCCAGTTGCCCTCCTCTGCACCCTCTCCATCACCTCAATGTCCCTTCTATACTATGGTGCCCAAAACTGCACACAGTACTCGAGGTGCAGTGTCACCAAGGCTGAGTAAAAGTGTAAGATCACCTCCCTGGCACTGTTAGTCACACTGTTCCTGATACAGGCCAGGATGTATCTTTGCTGAAACTTCTTTGCTTTAATGCAAGAAATGAAGGGTATTGTTAATTAGCATGAATTAATTTTGGTTATATTTTCAAGTGAGAAAATATATGCTTGCTGCAGACTTCAGGTCACTGTGTCTGATCTTTGAAGAGTGGATCACCATGTAGGCTGCTATATATAATTTGTAAATTGTTCACTTAGTGTGCATTGAATAAGAACTTGCACTGAACAGGACAGAGAAAACCACAGAATAATTCACCCATCAAGAAGGTATTTTTAAATTTACAAAGTTAAAATAAGTAGACAAAAGGACAGCCTAATTTCTTGTTTTCCAAGTTTCTTAAACCTGTGCTTTAGCAACAAAGAATTTTATTTTATTAAAGGACAGTGAAAACATCTCAATTATTCAGCAGAGCTAAATTAGAAATGACACATATAAGCGTGTTAGAAGTTTCTGTATGTATGTTGCTTTTGAATTATGTACTGTGAACACTAATGACAAAAAAAGGAATAATTGCATTAAGAAATTAGTATACTGTAACTTGATATTTTCCAATTGGAATGCATGGTGAACAGTAGAGATGGTAAAATATAGTGCTGCTGCCTGATAAATAATTTTACCTCCCTTAGCAATTATTATGCACAGGAATACAACAGCATTGTCTATCAGTGCTGAAATCTCTTCACTATTTGTATAAGAATGAATACAAATCAATAGTTCTGTTGTATCCTTTGAGTAACCAAGATGGATGAGAACACGGTGACAGTCTGTCTAGGCAGCACAACACAAATGTCTTAAGTGAGTAATAGGATACATATCACAATGTTTTCCTTCTTGGGGTTAATCGAGTACATTTCTTTATTGAGTTCAGCAATGTTATACATGTTTTAAACAAACTATTTTGACATACTGTTATTTTTTTTCTATTACTATTAAATAATTCAAAACACCGAAGGTTTTTATATGATTATTTAAAATTGTTAAGTCATTAACTTCTAAATATGTGGTTTTCTTCAGAAAACCATTCTTTCACACTAACACCAAAACTGAATTCTTTCACAGTGTGTATTCAAATTCAGAAAATATAAATCTCTCCAAGAATGCTGGGGTTTAAACAGTAGACATTTTTAAGTTTAGGCTTACTACAACAAAACCTCTTAGTAGTTAACCTCTTAACATGCTGACCTAAGGAGATAATTCTGAAATTTCCAGAGCACAGACAATGTCAGCTCCAGTGCTTCCCTTTTTGGAGTAGCAAGTAGGAGAGTCAACCAAGCAACTTATATAGGAGTTGTACTGCATCTTGAGCTGAAGCTGATGTCACGCTTTCCCAGAAGGCGTAATCAGAAGATAAACAGAAGGGTGGGCAGTGGGCCAGCTGCCAAAAAATGCCTTTGCTGTAGTCCATAAAAGCTTTCTTTCTCCATTTAGGGCTCAGGTGGACTGTGGTGTACTGTACTTTAAGAAAAACATGGCAGTACTAGAACTAATGGAATAAAAATTTTCATTACGAAGATTACTAAAACTGAAAAAAAAGAGTGTACCAGTTGTAGTCATCCAGCTTTTTCTAGCAAGGGGCTTCAAGGCCATCTCTGTGTAGAGGCCAGGGCTGCCCCGTGCTGGACACAAGCAGTTCCAGCCAGCTCCAACCAACCCACCACAGAGCACTGCTGAGCCCCCCCAGCCAAGCAGGGGGTGCTTGGGAAAAAGGTACATAAAACAGGGCAGAAACACCACACAGGCAGAGGAAGAGGTAACAACAGGAGTGAGGAACAGCAGAGGGAACAACAAAGTCAATGAAGGAAGTGCTCCAGGCACCAGAGCAGACTCCCCTGCAGTTTGGAGAAAAGCCAGGTAGCTATTTCCTGAAGGAATTGTAGCTTGTGAGAGCCCACACTAGAGCAAGGGGAAAGTATGCGGAGGAAGAAGAGTCAGAGAGAACCCACTATATACTGCCTGTAATCCCCCAGACCCTCTGCTCCACAGCACCACAGGGGTTCTAGGAGGCTGGAGTAAAGTTGAGACTTGGAAAATGGTGAGGAGAGGTGTTTGTCTTTTTTTTTTTTTTTTTTTTCTTCTCACTACACAAAGCTATCTTAATTTGCAAGAAAATAAATTAATTATGCCCGAGCCAAGTTTGTTTTGCCCTCAACCGTGACTGGTAAGTGATGTGCCTGTCTTATTTCAACCCATGGCAATTCTCATCCTGTTTTCTCCTCCATGCTAATGAGTGGCTGAGCAGCTGGGTGGGCATTTTGTTGTCATGCAAGGCTAAGCCACCACAAGAAGCAAAATTTCTCTAATGCAAGAGAAAATGGCAAAAGGGAATCCCCAGGAAGACTTTGGAAATCTATTTGGCACTTTGGCAATCTCTCTCTTTTGGCAAAGCTCATTTTGAGTCTTCTATGGAGACATTCAAAACCCACTGGACACATTCCTATGTGACCTGCTGTAGGTGACTCTGTTCTGGAAAGAGGGTTGGACTCGGTGATCTTTAGACATCCCTTCCAAACCCTAACTTTCTGTGATTTCCATTATTTCTGTAATTTCTGTGATTTAAGATCTTTTAAAGAAGTTTAAACTGACACCTACTAGAATGAGCTTGATAGAGGTAATCCTCTGTCATAAAAACTAAACAGTGTCTCACAATTCTGTATGTTACTTAGCTTAGAATTATACTTAGAATAACTTATAATCAAAACATCAGTAGATACAAAACACCTACCTCAGCAATGCTACTCAAGAATATTGCAAATCTCGTTTTTTAAAATAAGTATGCAAAATTGGAAATGTGATATGCACACTACAGAAAAGCAGAGGAAGTCCTGTTTCATAGATTTGAAGAAAGACTCCAAGTCTGTTTTGCTGTCTATTGAAATGCTCTGATCCAGCATAGAAGAGAAACATGGTCCATTAAGTAGATGAAATATACTTACTGCATTTCTTCCAATTATTACTTTGATTTAAATATTTATAAAGCTGGACATTCTCCTGCATGAATCAGATGTAAATCATCAGTCATATCTCAGCTGGAGTAGAGATCTTTATGATAATTTTTTGTAGAAAGCAATGGAATTTTAAGAAAAAGTTTTAATAATAATTCTTTGCTTTATGTTTTGTCAGCTGTTCATTGCTGAACAGAAAAAGATGTAAAGTGCAACAGTAAAAAAAAATAATGTAATAATTTTGGATGAAATAAATCTCAGAAAGAATGTTGGGGTTTTTTAAATGGAAAAATGAAAAATCCATCTGAGCCCACTGGTAGATTTCAGAACAAGTTAACTTGACTGTATTTCATACATAATTGCAAGCTGATGAACAACTGACTACCAGTTCATCACTCGTGGACAATATAATAGAAATTTGTTAAATCTGAATCATACAAATGCATTTGCATAGTTTAATTGAGCAATAATCTTTCCATGTTAGGTGCTTTTCCAAGAAGGTTGATGAAATGCAGATATTTCTTATAAATATTCTTATAAATATCATTCCAACCACATAGTTAGACTTTAAAAGTCATCTGCAAGTCACTTCTTGTATTCTTGTATCAGAAAGGAAATAAAAATTCCTTTATTTCTGAACAATATGCTGATCTTTTTACTGACTCTGAAGAGGCCGTTAAACACAACAGAAATACTTCTGATGGTATTTGCTAAGCTAATCTCTGTGTCGTGTTTTGGAGAAGCTAATTTTCACAAACCATTATTATTGTTGAAGTGTGTATCATACAACTCTGCTAAAGCACTGCTAATGGTAGTAATGCAGAACCACCAGTTTACATGAGTCTTTTATTTGGATGTCATAGAATAATGGCAAGGGTGCTACTTTTGAATTGTACCTTTTCCATGGTATGCTGGCCTATGCAAACTTCTTCCCTGTGTGTTTACGAGCCACCTATCCAGACACCGACATCTGCTTGGAAGACAGGTTCTTTTTTTTAGATTAGAAGCTTAATTCACTAATTCACTTTGGATGTCCCCTCCTTGGAAGTGTTCAAAAAAAGGTTGGATGGGGCTTTGTGTAACCTGGTCTAGTGGGAGGTGGCCCTGCCCATGAAGGGGTTTGGACCTAGATTGTCTTTAAGAACCCTTCCAACCCAAACCATTCTATAATTCTATGACTTTATAATAAGTTATGACTTTAAACAAGACAGTTTGAGATGACAAAGCAAAAGAGTAATGAAAACCATTGTGCTGGAGTACTCTCTAGCTGCTATTGCCAAAAAAGTTGTGTTGGACAGCTGAGAAACGTGGTGTCACTTTCATCAGACTCCTATAACCTGCAGTTTTGTGGGAGAACTGAAAGACTGAACAGATGATTAAATGTTGCTTAGAATGACTGCACAAGCAACATAAATATGTAGATGTCTTTTTAGGCAAATGTCCTGTAAGTGTCCTATTCAAATAAGGCTCTTTCAAAAATGCATATACCATCAATATTCCACATCAGTTGTGAATCCATACCAAATTCATCGTTGTGAGATGGGGAAATAAGAGAAAAGAGCCACCACAGGCCATTGAGAGAAACAGCAAAATAAAGTTCTCTTTGTAACAGTAGTCACTCCATTTTAAACTGCAAAATGACTGTTTTGAGATAAATTATCTTAGACTGTCTTACAAGTAAGCAGATATTCATGTTATGTTACGTGGACTATGCACTGAAGACTGTGGATACACACTCAATCAAAATCACTTTTGAAGACACAGATATTTTGGTGATCTGTCCTGTGTTCAGCAATCATATAATTTGACATATGAGAAAGTGCGGGCATAGTCTGTGGATCCACAATAAGCCTGAAAAAGCATGCTTCCTTGATGCTGAGGAAAATCTAATGCTGGCTAGTTTGTGTGCCTTTTTGGAATGTAACATTACTATTTTTATCACAACCAAGAAAAAGCTGAAGTATAAACTGATGAAAAGGGAGGGCAGTTATTACTGTTTGCTTTCTATTTGTTATGGAAACTTTCACTCACTCTTTCAGGAAATTACAGGAGTACACTCATCATCTGCATGTCTCTAGAAGTCAGTTGAAACCAAGGATATGAAATTGACTTTAGCAAGTTTCTGCCAGGCAAAGTCTGTTCCAAATAGGAATTCAGGGATGATCTCTACAATGTGAACTGTGCTGTAGGCAGTAAACTATGGATTTGCACCTTATACCTTGGACATTCAGCAGATGACTGAATCAACAGCACTGAAAACACATTATACAAAGGTGCATCTGTAAGTCAGATTGGAAGAATTACTCATTGTTACATGGTTTTCCAATTATAAGGCTTTAGGCATCTATATAATGCCATTTAATCAAGGGAGGATAATGAGCTATTTGTTAATGGTACACTTACACAATGAATATATATTTTTATTTCTAATATGTGTTAAAGATCTCTTCTCATCAACAGCTATGCAAGGCTTGAGTGCTGTACCATGAAAACGTGTAGAAGATATTATCATTAAGAACATTTTCATTTGTACTATGTTACTACTACAGATTAGCAAGGGATACAATTTAGAAACAAAATCTGCATAAATGCTTTTAAAAAGGCATCTTTAGAATTTCGTTACCTCATTTTGTAGCACTCGATTAACTATCTAACTCTTGATTCACTGATCACTGGTGTGAAAGAAAAGGTCTTGTGAGAGAAAATACTGAGCAGCATTGTATCAGCAGAAAAGGATAAGACCCACAGTGCATATCTAAGCATACTTCACTTGAAAAGTAAAGATTGATTCGTGAACTTTAAGAGCAGAGGGGATTAGCTGACAATTTTTTTTTTTAAATTTTTTTTGAGGGGTAAATGTTTGTGTGCTACATGTTTCCTCTCAAGAAACATCCAAAGAAACTAATAGCCTTTTATTCACTTATTAACAGAATTCTAATTCAAAATTATGATAACGTGGTGTTTTATTTTCTAAGAGACAGTGGAATGAAATGGGGGGCACACAACAAATGACTTAGAAGATCGCTAATGCTATATTTCTTTGTTTACTTCCCTTTTAGTTTGACTGACTGAGACATCTCTGTGATCCTAGGCAAGGGAATAAGTAACTTGCATTGTAATCTCCCACAGCACCCAATATCCTTGGGTACCAACACATTTCCTGAAAACATCAAGTCAATAGACAATATGGATGGAAATTAGGAATCTCTCTATCTGAAATGAGGGAGTAATAGCAGGTCAAGCATCACAACAAACCTCCAGTGGTTGAGCTAGAAACTACTCACAGTTGAATTGACATCTAATGAAAAATTTGTAGAGTATTGTTAGCCATTAATAAGATAGTTTCATTGTAGGAAGAAGAGACAGTTCAGTCACACAGAAAGAAAACAACTTATAAGGAAAGAGAAATTTTACCTCCCAACATTTAACTTCTTGAAAAGCTTCAAAGCATTCAAATAAAGCCATCAAAAGCTTTATTGTGCAGAAAAACTGCATTTCCTGATTTTGAAATTCAGTTATGATATTTATGGAGGTTTAGAAGCTATTTATTAAAGGTCACTTTGTGCTGAGAAGGTTTAGTTGGATTCACATGAAAAATACTTGAAAGGAGTAACTCTCTGGAAATGCAAGATGAAATTTATCTGTAATATATAAGAACATATTTCTTAGATGTTGCTGTGTCATTCTGTAAAATAAAGCAACTGACATACATGAAAATTCAACAATGCAATATCATGGGTATGAGATCCAAAAATTGTTGACAAAGAAGAGAACCACTCATCAAGCACACCTTGCTCGGCCATCTTTCCACAGAAGAAAAGCAGCCTTTCATCTTGCATGCAGTAAGCTCCAACAGAAACTTTGAGACATCTAGAACAAGTATTGGATCAGTTTAGCAGAAAACACTAAACTACATGCAATTATGGGTGAACAGAGGGCTCTATGAAGCGCTGAAAGCAGTGTCTGCATCCACACACCAGGTTCAAAGCCCCCTACTCAGTGTAGATGGCCAAATGATTCTCACAGAAAAAAACTTCCATCCTGAACCGACGGTCTGAACATTTTCAGACTCTCTTCAGTGCCAACCATGTAGTCCAAGGCTCAGCAACTCAGCACATTACACAAAAACTGGTGAAAACCGAATTGGACATAGCCCCTACTTTGGGAGACACTCTTAAGGCCATACAGCATGTGAAAACTGTCAAGGCAGCTGGGGTTGGTGGTATCCCATCTGAAGTATGGAAGCATGGAAGCCAAGCACTCCATGCTAAATATCACGAGCTCCTTGTGATTTGTTGGGAACAAGAAAAATTACCACCAGATCTCTATAATGCAGTCTTCATCACCCTATACCAGAAGAAAGAAGAAAAGTCAAACTGCTCCAACTACCGAGGTATAATTCTGCTCTCCATTGCTGGAAAAGTCCTTGCGAGAGTACTTTTGAACAGTTTAGTACCTTCTATAGCAAAGGAAGTTCGACCTGAAAGCCAGTGTGGTTTCAGAGCCAATAGGAGTACCACAGACATGATATTTGTTCTCAGACAACTGCAAGAGAAGTGCAGGGAATAGAACAAAGGTCTTTATATAACATTCATTGACCTAACTAAAGCTTTTGACACTGTGAGTAGAAAGGGCCTTTGGCAACTCTTGGAACAATTAGGATGCCCTCCCAAGTTCCTCAAAATGATCATCCTGCTACATGAGGATCTGCGGGGCCAAGTCAGATATGTCGATGCACTCTCTGAATCCTTCCCAATAATCAATGGTCTGAAACAAGGCTGTGTTCTCACACCCACTCTATTCACAATTTTCTTCAGCACACTGCTCCAAAAGGCCATGGCCAACCTTGATGAAGAAAATGGCATTTACATCTGATATGGTACTGATGGCAGCCTATTCAGCCTTAGGTGACTGAAGGCCTACACCAAGACCCTAAATCACCATGTCCCAGGGTTGCTTTTTGCTGATGATGCCACCCTCCTTGCCAGCTCTGCAGCTCATAACATCCTGCTTTGAAGAAGCTGCTTATCTTTTTGGGATGGAAGTCAAGTTGAAGAAGACAGAATTTCTCTACCAGCCTGCACCACAGGAAGACTTCCATCATCCCCCACATCACCATAGGCAAATCAGAGCTTAAGACAGTCCAGCTGTCTGGGATACATTATTTCCTCAGACACCAAGATCAACTAGGAGATAGACAACAGATTAGCAAAGGCATACAGAGCATTCAGAGGGCTTCATAAAAGTGTCTGGAGCAATAAATACCTAAAGAAAAGCACAAAGATCAGTGTCTACAGAGCCACTGTACTGTCTACTCCTTTATATGGGTCTGAATCGTGGGTCATCTACTGCCACCACCTGCAACTCCTTGAACGCTTCCATCAGTGCTGTCTCTGTACAATCCTAAACATCCACTGGACTGTGTGACAAATGTTCCTGTCCTTGACCAGGCAAGGATCACCAGTACTGAGGCCATGATACTGAGGATGCAGCTGTGCTGGGCAGGGCACATCTCCAGGATGAAGGATCACCTCCTCCCTAAGATTGTGCTCTGTGATGAACTTGCCCCTGGCTGCCACACAGCCTGTCCCACATTGGCCTTATCAGCCCTCAGCACACTTGCAGCAAATGTAGGGAGAGCCCTTCTGAAATCTTCATTCACAAAGCCAAGCCATGAATATGACCACTTCAGTTGTGTAGTGAGACAGTGAGTCTCAGTGACGTCTTGTAGTAATAAAGAAAATGCAATGTTTAAATACATATACATTTTGAGAAACACAGTCTTTAAAAAGTATGAGATGATTATACACACAGACACATCCACTCACAACTGAAAATCATGTTTTAAAGGACAGTGATGAAAATTGTGATTTACAACAACTTTCTTGTTTTGTTCGACATAAATGAACACCTGTAAAAAAAACAGCTTAGCTATCTCTTCAGAAGACCAACCTATGCCATTGAAGAAAATCTGCATGTTTCAGTTTTATAATATCATCAAACTGTAGACATAAAGAAGTTTATGTAGACATACAGTTTTTTTTTTTTTAAAACCTCGATGAACATTCTAGTGTAGACTCCCAGTAAGTCACTTAGGTCTCATCATCTCAAGTAGAGTGGAAGTCCTATTGCTCCTACAATTTGCTTTTTCATGGTAAAATGTGCATGTTCCATTGGCAAATCTCTATCACGCATCATTCATAGTCTTTTTTTTTTTAATGTCTTATTTGAATCAACTCCTTAATAACTTTAGGGTTTTCTATTTAGGTTTGTTTGGTTTTTTTCCTACTCCATCATTTTTAGTGTACTTTTTTGGTAATTAAATTAAAAAATCAATAGAAAGAAAACATAATTTCTGAATAGTATGGCTTCTAACACATAATTTATTTTAAGGTCTTCAGCTATGCTTGATATGACTGACCTTTACTACCTTACAGTTTAAAAATCCCACTCCAACCTAATAATCCTCAAGGTTAATATTTATGAATTATATCCAGAGCTTTAACTGGCATTTAAATGAAAGTGGTTTTCATAAATACAGAATGCCTGCTGCTTTAATTTTATATTCACCTCAGGTTTTGAATATAAAGTTCAAACTGAAAGACAACTGTGAGTTCTGCTTCTGCACAGCTCAACACCTAAGTCCATTTAAGATTCAGAAAACAGATCTGCTCTACTTAGTAGGCTTTCCCAAAGCCTACTTAACAGAATTCACAGGATGGTGTTCTGTACTCTATGGCAAAATCCCAATTTAAAAGAAAAAGAAGTAATAATTTAAAGTCTAACATATACGTAAAGGAGACACAGCCTTACTGAGGCATTCAAGCTACATGTCTGTGGTTTCTTAGTGATGTAACTTAAAAATAGTCTGTGCTGTTGTAAAGCAAATTGCTCACTGCTGATGAAATTTGGCTGATGTGAAGCAAGGAATTCAAGATTTACTGGAGAAGGTGAAAAAAGATATGGCTGAAATCTATTAACAGAAGTATGTGCCTAGAAGAGAAAAGACTGTAGGCCACATATTTTCCTTTAAAAAGTTTGAAGTAAAATACAGTAGTATTGGAAACAGAGACTAGTGATTTCCCAGCTAATGTGTCCATTACACTTTAAAACTGTGTTCTCATTTCTGTCTTCACACTAGCCACTGAAGAATTTCCATTGTATGACAATCCTGGGAAACATCTGGTTTTCCTGTGGTTCACATAAGGCATGAGCACTCATATCCCATGTTCCTGTTTTCTGTATTCCATGCAATAGGTCAGAGACAGACTGAAAAAGGCAGTAAATAGTGTAATTTTTCATATCAAAACATCTAGCAGACAAGCATCAAGATTCAGAAATGGAATTTGAAGTCTGAGCTGGGAAATGAAGTCTCTTTCCCTGAGAATTTGAGAAGTCATTAAGCAGCTCTCTGGAAATAAAAAAGTCCTCATGATCTTATACTCTCACCCCTTCTCTAAATGACAATTTAAGAGACAGGAAAGAAAGCCAAGATGCTGATTGTCTTCCAGACCAATGGTTCATGTTGCTAATTCGAAGGAGTTTTGACAGCTGCATTTCATAGCAGTGTGGCTTCTGGGACACACCATGGAAAACAGGAATTGTAGACTCATGGTGAAACAGTTCTAGAACCAAATTCAGTAATTTTCTAAGGGTAAGAGTTTCAATGGCTAGATTATTATGCTAAACCTTAGGAATCACTGAATGAATTTTCAGTGAAAAGGGTTTTTCTGTGTGTAAAACTCAAAGCCATTTCCTAATTATACTGAGAACATGTCTATGAAACTCCTTAGAGACACCAAGACTCAATTTACAAATTTCAGATGATTTTAGAAAGCAGATGGGAAGAAAAATTTACACCCTCAGCATACCTGGAACAGAGTTTTAAATGTGAAAGAAAATGTCATTAGGGGCATTTAAGTATTTTTTTTATTTTATCCCAAGTGCATAAGCGGTGCTATGTCCTAAAGTGGATTTAGCTTTATGTCTGCTGTCCAAGTGGCAGGTTCTACAGTAGGTAAAATTAATTTTTTCTAACCTAAAAACCCCAGCATTGTAGAAGCTATACACAGATAACTGTTAAATATTTTCTTGTCTGGGATCCATCTACATTTAAATGTGTTTAGATCTTACTCCCTATAGGAAAGAGTGGCATCCTTGATAGAGTAAGTTTACTGATGGGAACAATTAGAATCAGAGACTTGTTGTCTATGCTGCCAATTAAACTATCAATATATATTGTTTAATATACCATTGTCAATTTTACTTACTATAGTACTTGCCAGTATTATTTCATGCTTACATGGAAGTCACTAATATAGTTTGTAATATCCTCCAAAGTAAAACACTGAATGGTGGAAAAACTACTTTGCATGAAGTTATAATTCTGGCCAACGCTTGTTTCCCAATTAACTTATTTACTTACTCTTTTGCCTTATTTAATCCTGACTCCTCAACTTTATCGTTCTACTTTGCATAAAATGAGTCCACTTCATCTGCTTTACTTGAATCCCTCAAATAATCTTCAAATCCCTGCATAAATAAAGTCTTACATTGAATACATAACCTTGCTGGCATTTGTGTGCTTGAAACAGTAATCTTTCAAACATACCTAACTTATGATGAAGAAATGCAAGTGATATTTTCTTGTAATCAGTAGTAAAACTCAGAACCTGGAGGGACATTTTCATAATTTTACTATCTAGAAAATTTATATGGTGCTCCTAAGTACTGGTCACTTACTTTTTACATTAAATTTACATTTACAGAACATTACATTCTGATGCATTCAGCTGAATGCCTTTTAGATTTTCAAAAGATTATTTCTAAAAGTAATTGACACAAAAGAGTGAACACTGATATGTTACCATGGTTTTGTCTGTTACAAATCAATATGAATATACTACTACAGTTCAAGTAGGAATACAGCTGGTAGTCATATTTCACTCCCAGGTGGGTCAAAAAATCAGGATTAATCTGTTCCTTGCATGATTAACTTCATACAGTGAACTGCCTGCTTTGAGTTCGTTTATGAATAAAAGACTTACCAACTTCTCCCAAGCTTTTTGCATAATGTAGAAAAACCTCATCACATTAAACTTATGACATCAGTTTTGAACAAAAGAAAGGTTCTATTATTTCAATAATAAATAAATAAATAAATCTTATTTTTGTACTGAAGATAAGGCATGTAAAGAATTTTGGATTTTAAAAGCTTTAATTCAAAATAGATATGACACTTGAATGAATTAAATTTTAACACCACTACTCAGTAACAGAAATACAAAACTAAAATGTGGAGCTTTTTTAGATAAATAGGGTAATAGATACATCAGGTACCTGATGTTTTGCATCAGTGAACTGACACACAGGAGAGACTCCTGTGTTGCTACACATCGCTGGTGGATTTGTGGGAAGAGGATCACTTTCTAATCCCTGTAAGATAAATAGCAGATGCCAAGCTCATTTCCTACCCTGACATTTTGAGACACAACCACAAGTAAATTCCATTTTCAACCGAAGTCAGTGACAAAACTCCTACTGACAGGGTTTCATCCTTCACACTTAAGTATCTGGGCTACTTGTAGTCACATCAAAGAAGTGGAAGCCTATTTTCAGAAACATTTTCTCAATATTCTAAGTTTTTATTTTCCCAAGTCTAGTAAATCTTTGAGAACTATCAAGAGGAGTTCAACATACATTGCATGTTCCACAATGGTTAGCTGGAACTGCAAAATATTCCTTCTAGTCACTTGCATGATGGATTGCTTCACAACACCTTACTCATCCACTGTGAAACAATGATTGACAGTGATGCAGAATCTAGCAGAGTTGTAAGAAGCTGATGACATCAATTTGCAGTATGTAGTCTGCAAAAGCAGGATTATTCTCCTCTAGAACAAGAGAATGATGAAAATTGCACAAGCATGGAAATAGGTGTGGCAGCAAATGTAAAACATGGAATCATGATTATGAGAAAGACAAAAAGTAGAAGGGTTGCCCTGGCCAACCTGAATCCAACAGGGAGAAAGGATGAAATATCCATAAATATAAACAAACAAACATCTGCTTTAGATATAAATAACTGTACGTGCAGTTGTACTCTTTACAAGAGTACAAGATGTTCCTTGTGGGCTACTGCTAATATAACATCAAAGACAAAAAAGATCAGAAAAGTGTCACTCTAAAAGCCAGATGCTGCCCTAAGGAGGTTCAGCCCTTTGGACAGAACATCTGCAAATTAACAACCTAGTAAACAAGGCAGCAGACTTGTGTAAGAAATGTTGAGGTAAAATGGTAGGACAGAAAGATAAATAACTTCTACACACTAATGAAAGACCTAGATGTTCTTTATGGACATCTTTACACTGATAGTTTGGTTCTTGCCTTATTTTTCTCAAATGCCCTAATCTTCTAATCTTTCATCCTACAAAACACTATGCATTTGTGATCTGTTGAGAAGCAATTACTTTTTCTCCAGAAATAATCTTTGTAAGGAACTCATTAATCATTAACCAGAGAAGAAGGAAACAAAAAAAAGAGATGCTGCTTTAATTTATCGGTCTGTTTTAAAAATATTTAAATATTGTCTTGTTATTTTTTATTTTGTTTTATCCTATGAATTCACCACATCACAAGGACATTTTCCTGGTATGCTTATATTTACAGCTGAATGCAGTGTTCTTTAGTAGTTTTTCCAGGAAAATGAATAGAGTTCTTGTCTATTTGTTCCAGAATGGGGTGTTTCTGAAACCATACTATATAAGAGAATGCATCCATAATTTTTTTTTTCTTCTTAATTTCCAATCCACTTTTTGAAAAGAAAAAAGAAAGTTCAGAGCATTTATTTATTTATTTAATATCTTTGGTTTCATTACTTTCTTTGGTTGGTATCAGTTATTTTAAAAATCAAAACTAATGGAGCAGTATAGTTTTACAAGAAAATGTATTACTTTAATATTACACTCTTGGAAAGTATCTGGGAGCTAAAATTTGACTGCTGTAGATGCTTGGTTCAAAAGGATGCATAATTAACCTTAGCTCTTTTCATAATACTGTGTTTTGACAACCAAATCATAAAACCTCAACATGAACAACTCCTGTTTTTATTGAAACCAACAGACAGAAACCCTAAATAATTGTTACATGGCCTGCTGGTAATACAAATTAGCTAGCATCACACAGAAACTATTGTAAACAAGTACAGTGTATTTGTACCAGAGATTCAGAGGCTTGGGCTGCAAACAAAATGTACAAATTTTAATATATCATTGAGATAAATTCTATCTAATCTGATTCTCAGGGTTAGCAAAATTTGTAATGTTCAAAGTTTGCTCCACTCTTTTATTTAATATTTTTATTTTTCTGTGCTCCACAACAACAGCAGATAATGTCAAGCACTCATTTCACGAAAGGTGTTTATGTCATGGAAGGCAAAACACAATGGTAAACTCTGAGATAATCTGAAGTGGTGCAGGATAGGTGAGACCAGGGAGTGTAGCTGAAAATTCTTCTAGAACAGCAGCTTAAGATTTGCACATCACATAAACCCCAAAGAGCATCCCCAAACCAGACTCAACTGTGAAATGAAAGCAAGAGATGCCAAGTATGCTGAATTATGTGTTACACTTTTACACCTGTTCTCTACCTGTTGAGTTGCAAGGAAAATGACAGATGGTCTGGACATCAGGCCATCAGCTCAATGCCTAGAAAAATGCCGGTCTTGCACTACCAATATTCTGGATTAAATTGTAGGAAGCTGCTATTTCTTAAAAAATATGGGTTTTTTCTTAATTCATGGAATCATAGAATCATAGAATCCTAGAATCCTAGGGGTTGGAAGGGACCTCAAAAGATCATCTAGTCCAACCCCCCCTGCCAGAGCAGGGCCACCTAGAGTACATCGCCTAGGAACGTGTCCAGGTGGGTTTTGAATGTCTCCAGTGAAGGAGACTCCACAACCCCCCTGGGCAGCCTGTTCCAGGGCTCTGTCACCCTCACAGTAAAAAAATTTTTTCTGATATTCAACTTGAACCTCCTATGCTTCAATTTACACCCATTATCCCTTGTCCTATCACTGGTCATCACTGAGAAAAGCCTAACTCCATCTCCCTGGCACTCACCCCTTACATATTTGAAAACATTGATGAGGTCACCCCTCAGTCTCCTTTTCTCCAAACTAAAGAGACCCAGCTCCCTCAGCCTTTCCTCATAAGGGAGATGTTCCACTCCCTTAATCATCTTAGTAGCTCTTATTTCCATTTAAAGGTTGTTTTCATACCTCCCAACACTTCTTGAAAAACACAGGACACTTCTGAGTTCAGGTCTTTGAACAGCATTCAGTGATTCATATTATGATCTTTTCAACAGCAAGAATTAGAACTGTAAGGTACTATTCAAGACCTTTGAGTCCAGATGACACAGAACATCACTGCCTACCAGGAAGAGAGAAAATTTAAGGGAAACCTCATGGAGTGTCTAAGAACATAAAAAGGGCAGGGGAATTATAATCAGGACAAACCCCTGGTGCACAATTATAGAAACTTACCTTCATATTCTTAAACACAGTCAGTGAAAGAGGTAATATTTGTGAGAAAAACAATCATAACTGCTGTGAATTTCTTAGACAGAAGGTCCCTTTTTTAATTTCTAACTACTACATTTCAAAAGAGCTTTGCTCTTTTCCTCTGCAAATCAATGTTTCATTACCTCCAGGATTTTGCTCATAGTAGATGCTCTGTTACTTTGGTCAGGGCTACAAAAATCTTGTAATTCATTCCATACACTTCTTTTTAAGTCATCCTACTACTAAAAGCAAATAGAGTACACATCAACAACTTTCTTGTGCCCTTTTGCACTCAGATCCCTTCTGAAGACACATTTCTACTTGATGCTTTCTATGCAGCAAATCACCAGTTAAAATCTGCAATGATTAGAGGTAGCAATCAACAGAACCCCCACACAGGCTATGACCTACTACTTGCTGCAGTCTTCAGATAGGTTTAATTTTCTGTGTGTTTTGGTATTTTTACACAGTGAGGACACATAGCTGAATTTATAATATGAGGTCAACAGGAACAAATCAGAAGGAGAATAGCTATGCCATGCCTGGAAATCAGAATCAGTGTTCTGTTAAGAAATGTCCTGTCCATGCCCAGGAAAATTACAAGCAATGCCTCTGCTTCTGTTCTTCAGCTTTTAAGTACAGTTGATAATCTTTCTCCTTTCATCTGTCTTATGTACTTGCACTCCTAGGAACAGGAACTGCTTTGCCTGTATTTCTCAAAATCACTTGTCAGAACTGGGTTGATAATATGCTTGGGACCTCTACAATGCATTATATTTTAAATAGTCAATAAGGTTTTTTACAACAGTACTCTTCCTTGGTTTAGTAGTCAAGTATTCAACAATTTTCAGTTTTAGACTAAAGCTTCTTCCTGCTCCTTGTACTCTTCTTTCTTTTGCTCTACTGATTTAATTTTCAATTAGGATTTTAAACATGAAAATATTTGTGTATATATAATTTTATGTATTTGAAAAACATCAGCAGAACTATTCTACTTCATCCAGTGATGAAGTACAGGTTCAGATTCTAGTCACAGACTGCAGTAAAGATGACAGAGGTATAGGTGCACACCTATATTTCTCCATTGCTTGTTGTTGCCTATAATAAAGGTGTTTAAATAGTATTCAAGATTAGAATTCAACTAACAATGAAGTCTAATATTTGAAAGATACTAGCCATTTATAGGCATCTAAAACTTTAGAAATCAACATTATTTTGACAAAATTCAGGAAGGCAACACCATGAAATTAAGTTAATTAATTGTTCCCAAGCCAGAAATGGATTTTCAAGCATCTAAATATTTTCCAGCTAATAGACAGAGGAGAACAATTTCTCTGGGTCTGGCAGCTAATTCAGACTTGTTTTTATCTCACTGGTATTTTCTCTGAGCATATTTGGCCACCCTTCACTGCATTTATATGTTAGTGAAGCGTGTGGCCATAGAATTAAGAGGCTGAGAGCCATAACGGTGCCTGTTCTGGTGTGGGCTCAGGGACAGCACACAGATCTCATCCCCTGTGGGATGTGCATTTCACCACAATTTAAAGGCTTTGGGATTCCCTGCTGGTGGAGGCTGCTGCTTTCCCTTATGGCAACTTTCTGCCTTTCTTTGTTCCCAAAGCATCCCTCTATCTGGACCCACTGAGCAGGCAGTATAGTGACATCAGGTTGCTTTCTGACTTTGCTGGAAGAAGTGCTTGTGGGAGGAGAATCACCTCTCAACAAGACAATGAAAAGGAATCATCTGATGACACCAGAGAAGCCCTCAGATGTCCAGAAAAAAAAAAGTAGACTGAGGATTTCTTTGTAAGCAATCGAATCCTCTGTGAGGGTGGCTCAATAGTTACCTTCAAATAAATCATTCAGTGCAGTCACTTCTACATGAAGTAGTTGAAAACATTTCTTTCTGTTTGCATAGTTTGACAGACTTTGTAAAAAATGTTCTACTCCAGAACAAAGACCTGCTTATTTTATTTCCAAATAGAAAAGAGAAATGTCAAACAAAAAAAATCAGTTATTTATTTGTTGCTTTTTTGTCCATTTAGATCTCAAAATCACAAAGCATTTATGCATGAGGTTAACATAAATATTACAGATGTGATTAAACGCTATGCTGAACTAAGTCCTGGCTCTCCTCTTTTCCAAGAAGTCTTGCCCAAACTGGGGATTATGTGTAAGCAGTTTCTTAGCTGTTACCATTTTTTATGGAAAGTAATTATGAATATGTAAATACTCAAAATATATTGTGCTGATTTTTAAATTAAAAACAGACTTTATTCTAATTTATTGCTTTTTTCCCCCTCCATTATACTGAGAGTGTTGGACTACCTGGTGTAGTGGAATATGTCCCTGTTCACGTCAGAGGAATTGCAACTGGATGAGCTTTAAGGTCCCTTCCAACCCAAATCATTCTATGATTCAACAAAAGAATAATGAAGTCTATATACACATATAGGGTGGGAGTGCCTGTGCAAGCCCCAGCATAGCTCCACATTGTTTTCCAGCTCAGCCAGGAACCACACACATTTCAGTTTTGTGTCTGTGAACATGAAGCTCAGAAGGATGCTGGAGAAGGAAAGAGCAATACATTTGCCCTGTCTCAGATCTGGCATGTGGCAGGGTTGTAGGAACTACTGGCTTTGGATGCAGTTTCTCTGTCGCATCTCACAGACAAAATGTCAGAGCTAGACACCCACCAGTACCATCTTCACTAATTTAAGGCCAGCAGTAGTTTATATTTGCAGCCTGGGGAAGTCAGTCTTTCCATGAAGTTTGGACATATGTTGAAAGACAGGTTGACCACAAGAAGAACCAAGACTGATTTGCATTCAATCAAGAAATTCTCAATCTCAAATTATCACTCAGTCTCATCACTGTAAATCCGAAATATGAAATTTGTAGCTGAGACAACAAACATTTCATTGGCTAGGTTACAACTGTGTATTCAAACCCATATTTTATTTAATTTCAATATTATGAATATGAACGTACAATTAATTCCCCCATTGTTTTTTACCAAGCTTCACAGGAAAAGACAACTCTAAAATATTATGAGGCATTAACAAGAGGGATTTATATAAAGATGATTTCAACCATTTCTGTGTCAATTACTATCACATCAAATCAAAGTTTGCAGCTTAGCCATTTTTTTACTAGACTTGTTTTTACTACGTTTGTCTGGATTTTCAAAAACTGTATGTTAGTCTGGTCCTGAATATTTGGTCGGAATTCAGTGGGTCTGTACATGAGAAAAGTATTTACAGGACCAAACATCTCCTCTGTAAAAAGTTGGCTCTGTTTTTAATGGCATGGGACTAGAATTAAGTCCTCCTTTTTAAAATCTTTGATTATGTAGGACATAATAATGAGTAATTTTCATAGTTTTGGTTGCACAGATAGATTAATTGTAAAATAATTTTCACATTCAGACAGAAATACTACCTTTGTTTATAAAATTATGTGACTTTACTTCTCTCTTTTTGGACTGTATTTGTGATACAAATATATTTTAATATGTTCTTATACTTTTTGAACAAAATTAAAAAAAAAAATTGCCTTTGGTTCATATTTATATTACTACCTGTAAAAATTCAATAGTCACTGAATTCTTCTTGCTTCATCCTATTTAGTGTTTCCTTTTGTATATGTCCATAATTTTTGTTCACTATGTCCTGATTAGTGATATAGTGTCTTATTTACATATTTTTCATCTTGCTGACTTCATATTTCATACTATGTGAGGTCATCTGTGTAGCAAAAATATCCTATATCTAATTTTAGTTCTTGTTCTCAGACAAATAAGGTATTCTAGTATAACAAATATCTTTTGTTAGTCTAACACACACCTCTAGTCTTTCCCATGCTATCTAGTCATCTACAAACCCAACAGATCTTCTCTGAAATTTCTGTGGCACAAATGGAGATTTAATTTGGCTGGAGTTTCTAAAAAAACCATTAAGGTTGATGTTAACCAACTGTTGTATCTCTGGCACAACTTCCAGACCATGCAACTCAAAAACCTAGAAATACAAAATTTTAAAAAATATATCTGTCTTGGAAGCTTTACTTTTGTTGAAGTAGTTATTTAGTTGGGCATTCTGGAATGGCTGTTCATCAGGTCTGTGCACTCATGCAAGCTAAAGTAAATGGATCTGGGGCAGGATGACACATTTGCCGCTCTGAGGGTAACTAATTGTAACTTGACAATTTATTTGCCTTTTATTTTTTATCCAGGACTGCATTGTTTAAAGTGTACTGTAAACACCAAAGAGATGATCATTGCTGCATAGATGAGGAATTATTAATTTGAGCATAAGAAATTGTGCAAAGAGATAGACAGAGAATGAAAATCTGAGGAAACTGGAAAATCTGAAGAAAGGTTTTCAGCCTTTGTGAAAATCCTGCAGTCATTATGCCAAAAAGAGAAGCTTAAGGGACTTTTAAAGGAGATCAGCAAAGTTTTATTGTAGGCATTGTCAGGGAATTCATTTCAGACGTCTAGGAACGAGGAAGGAAGATATTTTGAAAGAAAATTATTTGAAAAATTAGGTGTGTGAAAGACTCAGGGACAGGACTGACATCTTCACGGTGAATATGAAATGATAAATGGAATAGAAGAAATCACAGAAGACCCTGAAAATGAAAAAGCCTATTATATTTTATGTTATAAAGCAGAAAGAATGAGTGAAGCAATACAAGGTAAGAGCTGATATAGTCAAATGGAGGAGTAACAACAGATTTTGCATAACTGTTCTAAATAGATATGGTTGGGCTTTTGGCAAATCAGGGAGACCTGAGCTTTCTAAAGATTTTACTTAATGGCTAGGCCTTGCAGATTTGTTCAGTACAATATACACCAGTAAATCTAAAGAGATATTTCTTTTAGTAATGACCTCTGTATTACAATCCCAGGAGTTCTTATGAAAACAAATAGGAAGATAACAGAGATGAGTAGGGAGCAAGAAGAAAATCTGTTTTATTTATGCTCATTTCTGACCAACATTCCTGATTAAGAAACATGTGAATTGAGATATTTGCATGCAGGTAGGTGTTCAAAGTAGAATCAATTTATATAACTACCCACATATAGATACCAGCTGAATGAGTGCTAAGAAATAGAACTTTGGCCCTAAAGTGTTGTCTGAATTTAGCTGCAGATTACCAAGAAATTCTCAATACACCTTTTCTGCTCCTCAGTTCTTGTTCTTTTTTCAACAAAATAGTCTAAATATGGCAATGCAGTTTGCTTCGAGCTCCGTCAGCAGTCGCTTACTACTTCAGCTGAAGTGAAATTCAGCTGTTTGTAAAGTGTCAGAAAATTTAAGCCACTTGGGGGAATTAAAGAGGATTTTTCAGTGTGCCTGGACTTTCAACTATCCCTAGATTAAAAGGAAAAAATAACTTTTTATTCTGAACAAATAATTCCTTCTAGTATTTTGGGAACAGATGCAGTGCTTATGTTACTCTAAGAGATTAGAGTTATAAATGCATACAGTGAAGAGCTTGTCACTCTTTGGCACGCAAGTCAAAATCTTATAAAATTCTGAACAATGATCTTATCAGCGCACACATTCCAAACATACAGTAGCCTATGTGAAGACCTCTGCAGGACTAGGCCTAATTTTTCATGTCACTACCCATCACATTCTGGACTCTGCATTACCTATAAAAAAGGTGGCATAGAGATCAAAGTTAAGCCCACTTCTAGCAACAGACACAGAACAGTGAGCTAAGCATACCACTTTCCTCTGAGCAGAAGTTTATCACAAACACTCGAACACTGCTTGCCTTGAAAGATGTTGAATTGGCACTTGAAGCTGCAGCTGAGCAGAGCCATATATTGTTTTAGGAAGTCTTACAGCAGAAAAATGCTTTTCAAGAATTATTGAGATTCATAATTTTGACAACTTTCAGAAGAAAACTTCTGTAGAACTGAGCCATTGAGTAACTATTGACACCAATGTAGATTTTATCAAAGGTTTAAAATCTCTCCTGGGGTTGAATGGATAACTTGTTTCCTAAAAACTATGAAGTATACTCATTTTGTGATAGTCTCACAGTGCCTTTTGATAAGTTTTTCTAGACAAACTAACCAGGAATACTTGACACCAGACATTTTGGTATGTCTCACCACACAGAATATGAACCAGAGTGGCAGCAAGGATGCTGAGCCCTTTTGAAATCTATGTGAAGAACTCCACAGATCAAGGCTTTTTTGCCCAGACAAGACATCTTTGACTTAACAGCTGTTCATGTGCATGTAAAGAACTGCCTGTCTCTGGGCCAAGATCTGTGCCAAGATTCTTCCTGGTCCTTCCTTAGGACATAGAGCACTCCTATTTCACTGCCTCACTACAATCACTGATAATTTTGTTCTGTATTAAAAACTGAAACCATTTAAAATAAAAATATCTTGAATGGATAAATTAATAGTACAACATCTGTCAATGAACTGGCATGCACTTTAATTAAAGAAGGATTTGACCTTCTCTTTAGACTTTCTAAACGGACCTGTTCTCATAGGTGTTCATGGATTAATTCCACATAGGTGGTTAAGTAAATCCTTATTAATCCATGTATTTGAAACAGCCTATTACATGTCAATTTTCAGACATTTCCATGTTTGGTCTTTGAGTTTACCATGCAAGATCAGTATGAAAGTGTAAAAAGAAGATTGTAAGGTTGATAAAAGATTTAGCAATCTGATTAGGAATTCCTGGCACATGATGACATTTAAAAGATATATTAAACATCAAACACTTTAAAACCACATCCTTCATTAACTTTACATCAGAGTTTGACACTGCCAATTTAGGACAGAGGGTGTGAAATGGAAAGGAATTTAATACAAGCCAAAGGAGAGGGCAAAAGAAACCTTGCCCTTCTCTCCTTATCACTGAAATGCTTTTTCTCCTTTTTTCCACTCTCCTTTTCCCCTGAGTGATCATGTGTGTGTGTCAAATAATTCTGGTTTCAGTTTTCTTTGCCTGTTCTTTTCCTCTGTCCATTTTGCTGGTCGTCATAGTTACAGTGACCTCAGTCCTCCTCATCTTTCAGGGTCTTACAAGGATTTTTTTAAGCTTTTTCTTGTAACAGTGCTTTGCAATGCCAGCTTGTCCAATTCTTTAACTGTTATTGCTTTTCTTAATCTATTTGTCCCAGCAGTCTCCCCCTTTCCTGTGCTGTGTCCTCACAGGCTCCTCACAGCAGGCTGGAAGATCTCAGTTTTAATCTTCACCCCAGTATAACTTTCTTCCTGACAAGACTTCCCAATTTCAACCTTTTGTTTCCTAACCTTTGAGCAATATTTTGGCCTTGTCTTCATGCAGTTTTAAAGAGGTATTATAGTTCTTTTAGACTGAGATAAACCAGGCAGTCAGCACCGCAGTATCTCCAACTGCTTTTGCAGGGTTTTTTTTACTCCAGTCCAATCCCCTGACTTGTGGCTATGAAGGAGTCTGACCATGAGGCTTATGCTTTACTAGACAGGGTCAAGGTCACCCTTGAAACCACAGAAACATGATATAGCACTTGGCTTCTCCTCAACACTTAATAGGCTCTAGCAGAGGGTCTTGTAGCCTCTGTCCCAGTCAGGCTACTGCTCTTAAAACTGTTTTTTTAAAAGGCAGTAATCACAGGGAGGAAGTGCTAAGCCAAGGGGGGGAGTGGCTCTCACTGGATTCAAGGCTTATCTCAGGGAATGTGAGTGTAAGTTTTTTGTCACAGAATGCTGTGACTCTGTGTTGGACTGGTTCTGGCCAGATTTGCTTCAGATTTTGGGTAAGGACTAACTTGTCTACCATAATTTTCATAATAGCACTCAAATGAATTTCAGAAACAAGTTTTGCCTTTATATTCTGTTGTTATTAATTCAGAAATGGACACTATACCTGAGGATAAGTAGTTATACAAGCCAACAAATTTTAGTTATATCAATAATGTTATAGACAGCTTGAATAAGAAAATGGTTATTTAACAGTGTTTACTTGTTAGTCCTTTAAAAGACAATGACATGTAATATAACTATCCATCCTCTAAACCATTACCCAATTGTAGACTACCTAGTAAGTCATCGTATCCTTTTTTCCTATGCATAGAAAAATATCAGATCTAAGCTTGCTTATACATGCTGCCATCCTAAAGGATTTTAGGTATATAGTTAGCACCCAAACCTACTTTTTAAAAAACAGACATTTGATATATATATTAAAAATACATCGGAAATGGAAATGATGATGGTAAATGGACACAACTGCAGCTTCAATGGATACCTGCAGCACTCTAGTGGCCATTCTTCATAAATGCAACATCAAAAGCTGGATATTATTTTTAACAGTAGAAAGTTTAAGGGGAAAGAAATCTAACAACAAAGATTAAATGGCTACAGAGTAAGACATGAAAGTTTTGAAAACAAGCAATACTTACTGTGTGCACACTGATTAAACTTATTCAAGCAAACCTCTTTTAATTTAGCAGCATTCTTGATCTACATTACAAATATAATGCAAGTAGTTTCAGAGCAGAATGCATTATAGTTTGTGGTCATTTTATCTTTTGATGTACTAGCTCAATGGTTCAAGACAACTTAATTACTGGGAGCTTTACATAACTCACTTTTCCTTCATCCCACTGACTGTAGGAGGGAAATAATATGCAATATAAATGGGGAAAAGACTCTCTCCAGTCCTTATCAGCTGCTCTAAAAAAGTTATTTTTTTCTATGCAGTGCTATTTCTATCATTGCATATTGTCTATTTGCAGTGCTGAAGTAATAGATTTTACATAGAAAATTAATGTCTCCATGAGATAAATTATTTTCACATTTTACTTGAATATTCAGCTTTGTTTACTACATTTTTCCACCACATTTGTTGAATTAGCATCTAGAAACAGCAAAATAGGGAATCAAGGAAGTACTTATATAAAGAGATGTAATTGTCAAAGTGAGAGTTAAATAGTAAATTATTTCCTATACACATATTAATAACTTTTCTTATACAAGAGTGTCTACATATCAAATAGAAGAATTAATATTTGCATGTTATTTCAACTTGCATCATATTTATATGCATTCATCGTCTGGAACTCATCTACGATAAGAAAACTTGTCTGGATATTTTATTAGTATGATTCTTTTTTAAGAGAAGGTTGTAAACAAAAATATATCTGTAATTTTGTGTTATGAGAAACATTCAAATACAAAAATACGGGTCATGAAGAGAAGAATCTTAATCAATTAGAATGAGAAGGCAAGACATGATTATTAAGAGATTATGATGTCTAGGATAATGGAGTTGGCTCTCTGCACTCTAATCAGAAGCAGGTCTGGAGCACAGAGATGAAGAATAGGGCATATACTACAGCTGTACTCTCTTAGAGAAAGTGGAGAGATAATGGAACATTAACATTTCCCAAAATACCCTGTTTGAATAACTGCAACACTGCTACGTGATGATTCATAGAACTATTACAACTCTTATGTTTACTTCCAGGAACTGAAGGCACAATTTCTTTGCTATAGAAAGCCTCAGGGAAATGTGACCATCACCAGTCTCTGATGTTTCAGAAAGAAAGTTCTGAGATCTTCCAGCACTTTCACAATTCAGATGCTATTTGGAGGAATCCTTGCTTGCCTCCATGGGCAAGCTTTGCTCAAGACTTTCCAGATTAACACAGTAGATGCTTTCATTTGGCTCTGATTCTTTTCAGACAGTTTGAGACACTGCAGAAAGAACAGTACTTTAATAACAGGAAGAAACAGAATTAGGATCCATCTGCTGGCATTGAATTTTTCAGAACCGAGCAAAGCTGTCTTTCTCAAGGAAGCATCCACAGTACTTAGATATAGGATAAGATGCAGTGCCTTTATGTTCCCAGAAAAGTTTTTGTTTGCTCAAGTGACATACTTTAGCTCCAAACCAAAATGCACCAACTTTGGAGACATTAAAAGCTTCCTCCTGCTCTGCACTGGTTATTTGGGAGACTGCAGTTGTGTTTACATCTACCCTTAATTCAGTAGCATAAGAGTTTATTTGCTTACCCCTTATTCTCACCCCAGTGTCATCACTGAAGCTGCAGCAACACAGCTGGGTCAGGGAAAACAGCGTGGTTGAACGGATGGGTTCAGTCCCACTAAGAGCTGCGGTGCCAGAAGATGAGAATACCTTAAGACAAACATCAAACTGTGGCTTTTAGCAGTGCAGTGGAATAGAAGCTGGTATTTGGAATGGATATTTTAAGTCTAGAAGTTCTATAGCCAGGACATTGCCTCAAACAGACATCAGGAACTGTATGAAACACATTCATATAAATAACATTTTTCCATGGTTACCAACTATATGTTAAGTACAAGAGAAAAATATCAAAGCTGTGAGTTTTTGCAGAAACTTTATCAGAACAAAGGAGAAGTTGCTCTTCATGATGCTGCCAGTATTATCCAGAACAGACAGGAAAACAACAGTATCATACTTCCAGGGATGGACCTGGACCTCAGCCTTTAACAAGAAGAGTGCTGAAAGTACACTTGGGCTGATCACAGCCATCTGTCCATGACCTGCACCCAAGGAAATCTAACACCAGAGCAAAGAACTCCTTCTCTTTGAAGCCTAAAACAAGTGCATCCAGGAACTGTGGAAATAAAATATTTTCAGATTTAGATGCTGTTTGTTCATGTATATAAATAAACACTACCGGCTAATCTCTTCCACTATCTCTGCTACCTTTTGCCCAAAATTTATCTGCACATTTAATGATGAATAAGAATAATGGCAGGCATGAGTCCAGTTTAAGTATGGTGCTTCTAATCAACAGGATAAACAGAAAAATTATTCCTGTCTTTACAGCATATACGGTAATATCACATATCATTTAAATTATAAGTGACTAAAATGACTGTGGAGGCATCAGCAGAAAGAAAACCAAAGAAACTGGCAATGTCCAGGTTTTAACTGAATTTTAAAAATTTTTTTATCTATTTGAGGTGTACATTGGTGAATATCATCATAGAATCTTTGGTGGGCTAACATCTGTTTATGTTAACTGAAGAAATGAGATTTTCAGAGTAACATCTTTATTCATTTGATGCTTTTCTGTCAGTTTGTATAATAGTTTTATTTGAAAAATAAACCTTTAATAAAGTTCTACGACACAGTGCATCTCCATTAGTCAATAGCTACGTGATGAGAAGAATCTATAATATATATCCCTGATCAACAGAGAGAGTTACTGCAGGTGAATTTGCTATTGCTTACTTGTAAACAAGATGGTACTGTGCCAGTGCAAAATAAAATATGTGTGACAGGAGGGGATTTATCTTAATGACTTCAGAAACCCTATCCAATTTTAATTCTGAAATCCAGCTATAGCTGCAGCACCAGTGTTCTAATTTGTGTGCATGTTTAAAAGCATACTTGTTCCCCCCTTCCTTTCCTTTCTCTCTACCCTACAAACTATGGACAATATTAAGTACACTGTAATCAGGGCTTGAAAAATATTCACAAGTTTAAAATAGGGCATCTTCCCCTTGGCAAATATCATCTCTGCAAAGGTCAGGCTTTCATTTCAAAATATACTCTTCACCCTTACTCTCCCACTTGTAAGGATAATTGTCTGAATGCAAATTAAGTGGGAAGAAAACTGTCTTCCTAAGAGTTCAGACAAACAACTCACCAGCCCCTGTGGCTGCTTGGATGTGTCAGCTTCTGCTTTTTTTGACTCTCTGGTCAGCCCTGAAACTGAACTGGTTCAGGTCATTTCCCTATCACTGCTGCCTGGAAGGCACTGAGCATCATTTATGCAGGCAGAGGAAACCTTTGTTCCTGGGGGCAGCACACAAACACCCCTGCCTCCCAGGCAACCTCACACTAGCAAGAACCTGTGTTACTACTCAGGCAGCAACCAGGATGAGAGGGATGGAATTTCTTCAAGTTTTTAGCAGATAAAGGAAAGGCTGATGGCTGGGAAAGCACTTTATTATAGCAGGAACTTGCACAAGTCAGATTTCTTACATCTTCACAACATGGATGTCTCACCTGTGTCTATTTTCTCACTATCCTCCTTTCTACAGCAAGAACTCAGGAAACACCGCTGCTGCATAGGCCCCTCTAGCATGTTTTTGCTACAAACCTCTCCACTTCACAAAAAAATCTTTGAGATAAATACAAAAAAAATTTTCACCATTTATAATAACATCTCAGATATGAACAAAGGAACAAAAGAAACTCTGAAAAATATAAATTTTTTGTGTGATAGTCTGCTATTTTGTTGAAGCAGAAGATAGTACCTACCAATGAAAATCTCAGTACAAAAGTAAATAGGTTATAACTTATTTAAATCTTCTTGCTATTTGTCTTTGAAAAATCCCTGAAGTAAAATCTTTCTCTGGAATGTTAGGAAGTGCAATATGAAATATATCCATACCAATATTTTAGTCCTCTGTAGTAAGATGGTTTGATCCTGAAATATGTTTTTTCTCCTGGGTGTTATATTGTCCCCTGCATTTTAGTTCTGTTCACCCAGGAGCAGTATACTTTTTCTGCAAGAAAAGAAGCTTTATTATTCACCTTGTACTGGAATTCAACCCTACCCAAAAAATCCATTGCAAAACTCATGCCACAGTATTTTCTATACAGGTGATCACTCCCAAAATACAGTCTTGTTATTAGAAAGACTTTTTCCTCACAGAGGAACTATGAACTAATCAACAGGGTATCTGGAGAGATTTAACTTTCCATTGCTGTCAACAGATCTGCTATATGCCACAAGCCACATACATGGCTTGCTGAATGTTTTATCTGAGCTGAAGTGTGTCTTCTTTCTTTAGGCACTTCTGCAATTTCCATACCTGCTTCTACAGGGCTGCAGAAGGTGACAATGAGTGCAGAAAATGACAAACTAAACTCTCTACTCCTGGCTCATACTCCACAACCCCGGAGGTTCATGGAGTGACTGAAGTCACATCAGTACTGACCCTTCTTTCCAGAGGGAGCCTGGGGACAACTTTGCCCAGGGAGCCTCTGATCTTAGTACTCATGTGGCATTTTTGTATTTGAGACTGGAATCTATAAATGAATCTGAATTTAAAAGATTAATTTTCTGCTAAGGTTCAACCAAACCATTAGATCACAATAAATCCACAACACCCATTTCACAGCAGGCCTCAGACTTAAACGTTTCCTCTAGTAGGACAAAATCTTAAGACTAAAGCTTGCTGACCAAGCTCACTGTTCTAAGAAATCTGGTGTATATGAAATCAAATTCAGCTTGTTATCCAGTGCTTAGGTTTTTGTTGTTTGAGGATTTTTAAAAAGATATATTTTAAGTGAATAAAAGACATGGTAGTTTGTGTAGACCAACAGAAATAGTTCAGAAATAAAAAATAGATGACTTGGAAATTTAAAATAATAAAATATGCATGTGTGCACTTATGAAAGATTTCAAAAATCTAATAACTATTATATTTTAGTAATAGAAAGAGCTATGGCTAAAACAGCTATAAGGATTTGTGTTTGATGCAATATTACTCAACTCTTACTACTGTGCAAGCATACAATATTTTATACCATAACCCTTACACTCTATATTCAACTATTTAGATGGATAAATCAAGCTTAGAAATGCACTTGATTAGCCTGTCTTTAGATACATCTGATACCTTGAGAGCCCATGGAAATTAGCAAGAAAGTGATGGTTTAGTCTGTTTTTGTATAAGAGTATGTATTACAACACAGGGATCTAAAAATTAGGCTAAAATGCATTTTCCTAATTGCAGCTTCCTTAGTGCCAATGAGGTCAAATGTAGTCTACATTGTAGTTTGTTCTTAAAGTTCTCCATTTCTGAGAGTGAACACAAAGAGGGACAAAAATGTGATCTTTGCTGAACGTACTTGAGAGATTTATCTCCCTGGTACAAATACAAAACTCACAATCTTGATACATATTTTTTCAGCTAAATATCACTAGCTCATTTTGAATATTGAAATTTGTCCAAAGAACTTTCTTTTCAGTAGGAGAAGTAAAGAGGGGTTTCTCAGATGAAAGCTGATTATGATGGATGAAGGCATTCCTTATGGAAAGAGTGCAGTAAGTGCTCTTTTTCCCGTTGTTACAGAAAAGGTACTACAATCTGAAAAAAAAAAAAATCATCTTGCCTTTCAGAGCTGCTTCTTTCAAGCCTAAGTGTATGACATTGCAATGATCTATCCTGAAAGTATGAATGCTTTGAACTCCAAGTTATATTACCAAGGTATATATCCTAACTACTTCAAGATGAAAGATTCACTCTGCAGAAACTGTGGCAACATACATGGAATTTATAACTGTGATGTAAGGATGAAAGCCAAGGTTTTTTAAAAATTAGTGCTGTAGAGCAGCCAGTTTTTAAGGGTTTGTGGCACTGTGCATACCCATATGGTGCACTGTAATTCCTCAGCTAGTCTCTTTATAGATGTGGCAGTGGTCTGATTTAAGGCATTGAGCACTACCCCATTCAAAATCCTATGATTTGTAATTTTTTTTAACCAATCTGTATGTGGGTTACTGTGCAACAAGACCAAAATGCTGTGAATTCAGCATCAGTGGAGAAATTTGCACAATTGATAAGCACAAAGAGACTTCATGCTCACAAGGTCAGAATAATTCAGGCTGGGAGGGACCTCGGAATGTAACCACAACCCCTGCTCAAAGCAGGAGCAATCATAGGGGCAGACTATGTTGCTCAAGGCTTTACCCATTTTTATCAGGGAAATCTTCAAGGAAGGAGGCTGCAGAACCTGCTCTCTAGGTAAAATGCCCCACTTTTAGGCTGTTCTCATGGAAGTTTTTTATTATCTCTCTAATAACGCACACCTTCAATCAGTGGAGGCACTATTAACCCACCAAACTTCAAGATGTGAGTTATCAGAGTGCCTATTTTAGGACAGTTGTTACCAGCTCTTTTTTCTGCTCAGCCATTTTAGATCTGAAATTTACATTGAGATATTTGGAAGATAGTAGTGTCGAATGCCGTGAACACAGAGCCCTGGGTTGGATCCCATAAGTTAAATACAGGTCTAGACAAAGTAAAAGTTAGAAGCCACACTGTCATCAAGACACCTGTTTTAGATTTCACCTGAAATTAATTAGTTTTATTTCATTTCTAAAGTTTTCTCAGCAGGCAATAAGTCCAGAGCAATGATCTCCAAGAGTTTTGGAAAGCAAACTTACAGTTTGGCACCTGTGAACCTCTTAAATTAGGTGGTCAAAATTCTCCTCAGGAAGGTAGCATTTTGACAGCTCTGTAAACTGCCAAAGGTAGTTTTTCTTTTTTATTTTAATAGACAAATCTACCCATGTGAAGATACCATTCCTTACCTTTTTTTGAGTACGTGGAGAGTTAAACATAACTAGTCCTGTAAGAGATGGAGCCAGCCAAACTTTTTACTTTTGGATACTTGTAACATTTGTCTGAAGAGAAGTGTGTTTCTATTTCTCTCATCTCTCTGATTCTAGGAGAGAAGGAACATTCAGAAATTATGGTCCAAAATAGAATGAAATAAGGAAAGAGGAGTGAAATTGTTTCTACTGGAATCTGGATGCTCCACCTTTTGAAAAGTTTAAAGCATTACTTCACAATACACGAAATGTTGGAGACTCTAGAACACCCAGATTTAACAATAAATGAAATACCTTCTCATAGATATTATGTCTTGAGACTAGTTGAACATTTTTGGGAATTAAGGGGATGCTCACATTAGCTTTCAGAAGATAATATTTCTACTGTAATGAAATAACGTGTTATTAAAATCTCTCACCACTCTGATCAAAACTGCAAAAGAAAAAAGAAAAGCAAAACTTAGTAGCTTGTTATTTTTTGCTAAAAAAAAACAACTGGGAAACTTCTACTGCTAAATAGTTAGGAACACTATTAGTGGGAGTGATATTTTCTAGTTAAGACCTTTCTTTGATAGACTCCTTCAAACCTCTATTGATCACAGCAATCTGATCAAAAGGAATACTGTATATTCTATGTACAGTGGAACAAGTCAAGAGAAGAGACTTGGAGAAAATCCTCCTCTGACATGGAATAGACTTGTAATCAGATAATCAATGTAGGACATACTGCACTGACTGAACTAGGGGATTTGAAACTCCATCACTGCTTTCCAGGACTTCATTTTAAATCTTGAGACATTTCTCTATTAGGTATTCGTCAGCAGTTCATCCTTATCTGTAGGAACCTCTTCACATAAAGATATTTTCCCATTCACAATATGATAAAAAAACCAAACCCCCCCCCCCAAAAAAATATACTTCCCTGTTGATGTAATTTTGTTGAAAATGTATCCACCAGATCCACTCTTGAAACTGCCAGAAAATATCACTTAACTGACCACAAAAAGGCAAATTGACAATTGACCTTTGACAATCAACAAACTCATTTTCCTACTTTTAAACTATATTTTTAGAACAAGGAATCTCCCTTGATTTTGCTTGTATGGTTATATGCACCCATATAAACAAATCTATTATATGGCTTTCATATTTTAATCTTACTACACACTTTGTTACTACTTTTTTCACTTTGAATTGGAAACATCAAAACGCTGTTCTATTACACCAGAAATATAGTATACTATCTTTTCCTCCCAAAATGTCACAAATTATCTATTCCCAAAATAAAATGTTTTCTTTACAATGCATTGTTCAATGTCATATGGTCTATCATTCAGAAAATTAATGATTTCAGAGTCTATGATATAAAAGCCACTATGAGAAATAAATTGCACTAAATTGTATTAATGCATGTGAAGATCCTCACATAATGCTGCTACATAAACAGAAAAGCAATCTGTACTAGAAATATAAACAACAAAATAAATAAAATTTCAAGATGTATGCTATTTAGAAGATTAAATAAATATCCTTATTTTTATCCTGGAGACTATAAATCTCAGATTCTGGGGTTTCGGTCTGCTAAAAATACAAATATCCATGCAGTCAGGTTTTAAAAACACCAGACTAATAAATTGCTAAGTAGTTTCTCTGATACTTTGTTAATCCTACTACAGTACTCTTTGCATCTTTAAGTATCTCAATACCTTTAGAAACCTTGACTGAACTACTACTTGCATTTATCACAGAATAGAAAAGATAAAAGCATTAAGTCTAAGTTTATAATTAAAGTGTCAGAATGAGATATAACCAAGATATCATAAAAGCTAGTAGAAAAGAATTCTCCTCTAATCAAACACTCCTGTGTCAAGGGAGGCTGTTTTTATTGTTTTGTTTTGTTTTGCTTTTTTTTTTTTTTGAGACAGATTCTGTCTCTTTCTGTTATTAAAGATGGTCAAGTCAAAGTACACAGAGTCATCCTGTTGCTGGTAATATGCAATTTCCTGAGTGAACTGTGGTATGCTGAGTTTTTTTGTGATTCTGACAGACTGTGACTGTTTGTTTCCCTTTAAAAAAATAAAAATTCATGACAGGACAAAAGAGTTCTTTGGTGTAATTTACAGTGCAAAATATACATTGCCTAATATCAGCTAACGGATCTGTAGAAATATGACATATTCATAGAGTGGGGGTGTAATATATAATGGAAATGATTTATATCATCACCACTGGGTTTTCTGCTCCTGCTATATCAATTTTCTGAACAGCTAACAGCTAGCTTTATGGCATAGTGGAGAGATGATAAAATTACTAAATGGTATAAATTTGAATTAAGAGGAAAAATAATTTGTTGGTTTAAATTGGATTTATAATAATTAAATATTATCCCCTCTGAAGCAGAACCTTTCTTTCCAAAACTATGAATAGTTTGTGCAGTTTTAATGACAGTTTGAAAGAGATGAACTTTGTTTTCTATAAACTTTTCAAGACACATTAACCAGAATTATCTTCAATGTGAATATTATGAGAAATTATAAATTATGTCAATAAATTTAGACTAACTTGTTCTACAGTGTTTTGCAAATACCGTTGCTTATACTGGCAAATACTGTCTAAATATGCATGGCTTCACTGGACTTCACATCTATCTCATTTTTGCAACAAGGTATGTAGAAATGGCTTAGCTTGAATTCTGTTAATTTTTGAATAATAGCAACCAACTAACTCAGGATGAAGTCAAATCATACAGTCTCCTTTCACAAAAATTCCAATCGCAGAAGTAATCACAGAATTTCCATTGGAATCTGTGGCTTGATCATACTTGTTAGATCTGCAATCAGTCACTTATTTGAAGCCAACAGAACAATTATTATGGTAAAAGTTAAGTTTATCTAAAGAAGATACTGGAAAGATCACCAAATGGTTTAAATAAAAGTACATTGTCAGCTATCAAACTTTTTTTCTCCTCTTGAGGATACCTGAAGGTCTGATGGGATCTTTATCCCACTTTAGAAGAAAAACATAATCTCTGAAAAACATAGAGCAGCTCTGCCAAAGCTGTGAGCCTGACACAAGTTATTTGCTGTGATTTGTGACCTAGGTAGATTTAGATTAGCTGCATGCAACATGTCATTGACTACAGCTGGTAAATAGTTTATGGGATTGCACTGTATTTGTCAATTTGTAGATACCATCTACACAAGTATGTGATCTATTTGAATCCTAATATGGAAAATATCCCATGCCATCAAGTTTCATCTGTCAAAGTTATGTTTATTGGACCATGAAATGTGTCTAACATCTTGAGCTTTTAGCAGAAAGTATCTTCCCATTGAAACTAATCAGATTGCTACTAAGAAGTCAAGCCATTTCTGCTAGAAAATAAACAGGCTTTAAGCAGCTCACTTAAATTAAAAGAATGACCACTTATGAAAAAATATCACTATTAATACAAATACTATACACAATATGTGAAGTATATAAATAATATTATCTTATTTATGTATACTTGCAAATTTATTTTGTTAATGGCTACTCATTCAGAGTATACACTTATGTAAGTAGCTGGATAAAGATCTAATATCAAATAGTTAATGCAGAAAAAATCTCACCATTTTCTTTGCTATTTTGCAACATATGCCCTGCAAAATAATAGTATTATGCTTTTTATATATATATATTTCCCTTTGACATCATAGATATGATCTGCGAATTTCACATTTTAATAAGCTCTTTAAAGATCAAAAGACAAAAAAAAAGTAGGTCCAAAAGAAATACAATAATATGCTTAATTTTTAGTAAAACCCTACAAAATATAAAAAGGGGGAATGAGACAGAATGAGACGACTAAATTTGAAAGGAATTCTAAAAATTTAAATACAAGAAAAAATTCTAATTCAGAACCCTACTCAAATGTCCTCTGGAGTTTTTCCTCATTCATCTTACATTAACTGAGAGAAAGAGAATACAAAAGGATCCTTTTGAATATGTAAATTATTCTGTATTAATAAGCTATATATTCTAGATTTAACTGTTAGAACTCAGCTACGGCAATAAGACCAAACACATTTTAGTAATTTACATTTTTATAGCTCTTGCTAAAGCAATCCAGAATTGACTTTTACTGCCAAGAGGGGGCATAAGATAGTATATAAAAACATACTTTCTATATTTTGTTTAGATATTGCTTTTAGCGTGAATTTTTCTTAAAAACAATTGAAGAAACACAAAATATTCAATATCCACAATAGAAAATCAAATTAGCAAACAAACAAACCCTGTTCAACTGAGAAGGAACTTCAGAAAGACTTGCAATACTGCTGAGATGAAATCCACTGTCGGAAAAGGGGAAAATGGCAATATATAACAGAAAGACAACATCCTCAGTGGTCTTCTCTCAAAAATAATCAACCATTTCCTTCAGAAGAAAGAATGGTGCAGCTGTCCCCAAAACTGTATGGCTTATATCATAACTTCAATATTGCAAGTCATGTTTTACCCTCAGCTAAGTGCAGTGGCATCACAGAGTCATAGAATGATTTGGATTGGAAAGGACTTTAATGATCACCAACCTCCTGCATGGGCAGGGACACTTCCCACTAGACCAGGTTGCTCAATGCCCAATCCAACCCAGCCTTGAACAATTTGAGGATGTTCAAAACTTCTTTAAGCCAACCTCTTCTAGTGTTTCCCACCACCCTCACAGTGAATGATTTCTTTCTATGTCTAACCTAAATCTACTCTCTTATTGTTTAAAGCCATTATACTTTTGTCCTATAACTACTTGTCCTTGCAAACAGCCCCTCCCCAGCTTCTCTGTAGATGCCTCCAGGTACTGTACAGCTGCTATAACATCTTCCCAGAGCCTCTCCTCTCCAGGCTGAACAACCTCAACTCTTTCAGCCTGTCTTCACAGGAGAGGTGCTCCAGCCCTCTAATCATCTTTGTGGCCCTCTTGTGGACTGGTTCCAAGAGCTCTATGTCCTTCCTCTGGGGGGGGCTCCACAACTGGAAACAGTACTCCAGGTGGGGTCTCATGGGAGCAGAATAAAGGGGTAAGATTACTTTCCTTGACCCGCTGGCAGTTTGATCATTAGCCATGTTTTCTAAGGCTCTGATAATTTCAATTGTTCTTTTCCCAATATTCCATGCTAAATCCACACCTCTCTTTAAAAGTCATGCCTGAAATCATACAGGGATTTCTGGTTGGGGTCAAACCAGAGGCTTGTGGCAGCTGCAAATTAAAAGGATATTAATCAGTATATAATTACTATTAGCTTGTCTCAAACTGAACTGTACATGTATTATAATTACCTGTAAATAAGCTGTTTCTAGATATATGGTAACAATGTGCTGGCACAGCTAAACACAACATAAGAGCATTTTATTGAAGATTGTGTGCAATTTGACCACTAACCTATAAAAAAAAGACCTGTGCAGTTGCAAACAGCAGGCATTGGAAAATGGATAGACAGTGACTCAAGGAGTGGATATTTCAAGATAACAAAGAACAGTAAAAGGAGCAGACTCTGCAAATCAGTATGAAGACTGACAACCATCCAAAATCCAAAGCTATCCCTGATAAAAACACAACATCAGTACCCTGGTATACTCACATCTAGTGGAGGACACAAGGGTTAAAAACTAACAGTTTTATGTAGGTAGAGATAAGTACTGATAACATGAAAGAACTGACTGTTAGCTCAAAATATATTGTTAATCAATGTAGAATTGTTAATCAATTGTAGAATCAATTTTAAAACAAAACAATGTAGGGTTTTGTTTTAAAATTGGTTTGAATTTGTCATACTCCTGAACAATCCAGTCAAAGCAATCTCAAATTCCATAATACATGTATACATTTCTGCATTTGTTCATTTGCAATATAGCTGAGGTCTGCTCTGACTTTACAGATTTTTCGGAATAGAACTTGCAGTACGGCTGTGGACACCTGTGATTCTCAAGAACTATAAAAATTATATCCTAATGTATTTGCAAAAAAAAAAAATTACTCAACTGTCCATGTTTATTTTGTTTCATGAGTCAGGCACTGTTTATACACTTCACTGTACTATTGCAGGTATTACCCTTCTTGTACCAGCCATCTCAGCACTACAGTGTCTGATTTATCTCTATTCCTACCATTACAATAGTCAAATAATATACTCCACTTTCTCCTTATTGTTATGTGCAAAATGTTCCAGAGTGTTATTACAGAACAAAACACAGTAGTGGCACCATTAATGCAGGAACAAAGAGCAATACTCTACTACTCTTTAATTTCAATACCCATATACTGCCACCGGATGGAAAGTACCAGAGGCTTAAGAGATCAGAACAAAATATACATTTCCCTTTAATAGTTTCAGGTATTGCATTGTGTCATCCTGTTTCATAATAATTTGTATGTTAACTGTTTTCATTCCTACCATATCTTAGGAAATACACATAAAGACGTTCTCCAGTCTGAGGGTATGATGTAGAGGGAATCAAAGTTTATAACACTAAAAATTAAAAAATCAAAATTCAGGCTATCAATATTTATATATTTGCAACAAAGACATAGTAAGTGTTTCAAGACACCTTGAGAAAGCAGGTGATTGCTCTTGATGTTATTAACTGCAGTGCAGAACCAAATCCCATGGATGCCTTTTAGTGGGCTTCAATGCATTTATCTGGATTCCTTCTTAGTGTCCCATCAGCATTAGCCTTGGAATCTGGTATCCTTACAGTGAGTATGACCAGGAAACCAGCACAATCAGGATTATCATACCAAATGCCTCAGTCCCTGACAACATAAACTTAGTGACTTCATCTTCTTCTCTGTCCATTTCCTAAAATGTATGAGATAATAACTATTAAACTTTCAGAGGGTCTTGCTGTTATCTTCAGATTGTGCCTAGAATTAATGGGACATGTCTCAAGGTTTCCACTGGAACTAGAGTGGAAGAAACCTATGGAAACTTTAAAGCTTAATGTTTAAAAAGGTTGGTTGTCTTTTTGTTTGTTTTGGTGTTTTGTTTTGTTTTAATACTACTTTCCCCCTTCATTAAAAACACAGAATTCATAATTTCTGTGACAAATATAGGGCCCATGTATATTACAGAACAGACTCTGCCTTTGGAGATTTTATATATTCCCTGCTCAATGAATTATTAACATTTTATACCATTCATTTATCAAAAAAAAGGATGCTGAGAAAAGGCTTTTAATCAGGAGGAACCAGCAGGATCGCAGTTGGGGGAAAGGAAGGAGGTGCTCTTTTTTTAAGGTGAAAAGCCCTGGCAGTCATAAATGAGAAACATTTTCTTACAGCTCTACTCCTTCTTGAATATTCTTTATGCTGATATTTTATGTCAAAGTTTCAGGAAGTCACAAGCAGTAGAAATAGGATTTAAAGTAGTAATCTATAATGCTGAATGCAATCAGACAAACCCACCACCAATAATGAAATTCACTAGTAAATCATCTTTAAAAACAGAACTTTTTCTTTACATCCTCATAAGTCATTTTTAAGCCTGTTAGGAAAAAGATACAAAATTATAATCCCTTAGTGGAAGTTATTTCACCCTCCCTGTGAGAAACAAAGATGAATTGGCCTGAAGACACCTCTGACTTTACAAGTCAGGTTTATCTGACCAGAAAGGTCAGAGAAGCCAGTTCCAATCTGTGATTCCAGGGTTGTTCTTTTTTGGTTTTGGTTTGCTGCTTAGCTGTAAATATAGAAACAAAAATAACGCAGACAGAAGGTACAACGCTAGAAAGTATTGCCAAATATAAATCTCAATGTTGTTTTTTACAAAACTCCATATATAAATTAGCATAATTGTGTGCAAACTATGTCATGGCATTTGTCTAAATAACTAATCCACAGCTAGATCATAGTGGTGTGCAAGTATGAAATGCAGGCTTGACATGGAATTTATAAATTTAGCACTGGTTACGCCAAACTTCTTGTTGTTTAGATTTGGCTGTTTATTACAGTGGTGTGATATTTAGAAGACAGAGGAATTCATAGCACTGTGCTTAAGTTTTGGCAGAAGTATTACAAAACCTGCTGAAATGATGAACCTAGTATTGATTTAAGGACTTTGCTTGTCAAAGGAACAATTCTTCTGTACTCTGCTAGAAACCTAATGCTTAAAAAATGAAAAAATCTTTATGTGAAGACCTAGGGACTCTCACACCTAGTGTAGATGGTGCACACAGTGCTTCATTTGTCAGGGTCACAATCTTGTAGCTGTTAGGTCAGTGAAATTCTACAAGTATATTTTGCCTTTCAACAAAATTTCTGTGAAACCAGAAAAAAATCAGTCTGCGTTCTCCTAGTTCCTTGACAGGAGGGTATCATGGGTTTAGTGTTTGTGTGCCAATTGGGAAAATAGTTATGGAACTGTTACTTAATGCAGGCACAGTGAGCCCTGAAAAGAGATGGTGTGTGTGTTGCAAGCACCTAGCAGTACCAGTGTCATTATTGTCACTGAATACTCATTCCATTTTCCAGAAATGCCTTGGTGAGACCAGAGCTCCAAAAGGTAATATGCTGTCAGAGGCTGCTGTGGCTTTCACACCTGTCAGTTAACACAGATATTTTAATAAAATATAGTGGCTCAGAAGAAGCATAAGGCTTACTTTTCAGTCACGGAATGTCAATAGAACTAATGGAAACGACCAGAATATATCTGAAAGCTCAGTATTAATTTAGTCTGAAGTACAGGAAAATTTTGTTATTTTTTGGATTAGAAGTTACATTACTTGCATGATTTTAAATAGGTTAAAAAAATTATAAATTACTTAAAATGCACATTTACTCTTCTCTAACTGTAGTTATATTCTTAGTGCAGTGCAAAAGAGAGAAAAGGTTAAGGGAGATTATCATCTATGAAGAAAACATTTTGACTCTTCAGTACTACAGTTTTCTGTTTCTAATGGAAGAACATGGTGAATTCTGTACTCATTTCTGTATTTAAATGATGACTGAATATAAATCCATGCTTCTTAAACAGGACGTACATTTGAACATTTATTTGGAAATCTGCCAATTTTAATGGATGGGATTCTCTCTAGAAAAAAAAATCTTAGGGGAGATAAACAATATCGATTGCGACAAGAAAAGTAATGAGCTCATGCATAACAGTTAAATTGTAGACAACAAATGCAATAGTGTGAAATGTATTTCAGTTAAAATCAAGGTGTTATTAAAGCAATGAAGGCCAAAACAAAAAACAAAAAACAAAAACCAAAAACACATAGCTATACCATAGGTTAGGTTTTTTACACAATCTTTCCATTTGGTGAAAATTAAAAATGTGATTTATTTCTTATAGCAATAAATGGCTAAGATACCAGAAGCTAATAGTGTTTGGTTTCCTTTTATTTCCTTTTAGTTGTCCAAAAGTTGGCTGAGTCAATAAATAATAATTACCAGAAGTATGTAATTCAATGCAATTCCACTAAGATACTGTTCAGTAAATAACAGAGACCACTAATTACTGTAAATCTTTTTATAATGCCATTTCTCTCTTACTTTCAGCTTTCGTTTTATTTCTGTAAGTAGCTGCATTTTAAATGTCAAAACATTAATTATTCTAATGCTAAAAAGAGCTAATTTATCCTGCCAGTCACACAGAGCAAACAGATATCCTAGTGCATTTTTCAAAAGAATGGTTTTATTTTAAAGAACAACAAAAAATCAAATAAGAAAGCTTAAACATAATTTACTAGTTTTAATATGTAAAATATATGTGAACTATACCAGGCTGACTTTTTTTTTCCTTTTGATGATTTTTTAATACCCTTAAAATATGTTAGAGTTTCATATACTATGCTGTTCTGTGTTGTAGCACATTGGTGATTTTGAATAGTTTGCTCTATTTAAAAGCAGAGTTTGGATGAGTCAAAAGAACAAAACAGCCTGTAAAACTCATTTCTGTGGTGCTGTCCTTGATCCACCCAAAATACTTCCCCTTTTGTGCTGCTAATGTGAGGCACACACGTGCAACAAAGAGAGAAATGTGAAGGATCTTTTACCAGTTCAACTAATTTTCACATCCCATATGAACCAATATCCAAAATCTGGTGTCAACATTCTTCACCACATTATCTCCTAAGTTATATCACAATGCTGATAACATCTGGGGAAAAAACATTCAAGACTGAATAGTCTGTGAAGTTTATTCAATAATTATTAACATTTTTAATTGATTGTAACTCACCATGGACATTAAAAACAACAGGATGAAAATCAGAGTCATGCATTGTCTCATCTATTTTCCATCATCTTTGGATCCTTTGTGGGTTTATTCTATACCCTTGGGTGAGCCCTTAGAAAGATCTTCTTTTCTGCCCTGAAGAATTTTATCTGTACTACACAGAATCTCAGCATGCCAGAACAGCAATGCTGATAACCATTTCTTCATCCTAGTGGAAGCTTTTGGCTAAATATTTTGGACAAGAATATTTCTTTGGTTGAATAATCAGACAGCTGATTGCAAGATTATCACTGACTTCAGTGTTACGCATTGCTAATGCATTCACCTTGGGCACCTATTTGTTCACAAAAGAGAAATGGTGGCTTAGACAAGTCCCTGTTATAAGGAAAATAACCCTCAGTACTGAGGCCAGTGACAGAACACTCCTGAATTTTTAACACCTTTAGAAAAAAGAGGGTTTTTTTCATGCCTCTAGTGTTGTACTGTTTCTTAAAGTTCAGTTAGTGACTTCATTTAGCTTTCACTGTTGGCATTTATCAAAAATCAAATATCCATGGAATGACAGGCCATGTATTCCAACGAAAACAATGAATCTGAATTATTTCATTGCAGCAAAAAGTACTAAGCACAGCAACTGCTGATACTGAACACTGAGTCAAACCAAAGTATAGATAGCTATTGATGAAAACAGTTTCTGTCTACCATGTGGAATATAGAACAATACTAGGAAATCCCATTTTCCAGCTTGTGACCAGTTCCTTTAAACACCTTGGTAAGAAATTAGATATTGATACCTTTTTCTACCTAGTCTCACAAATGACTGATGTTCATAAGATGCATTTACCCTAAAAAAAAAAAAAAAAAAAAGCAGGTACTTTCAGCACTGGTTATGTTCTTTCATCTAACCTGTCAATGGGGTGCCAGGCCAGTATATTTCGTGTGATATGCTACTATTTTTCTACTGTGATCCACAGTTCTCATGTAATGCAACACTGGCAATACTGTCACTGTTTTTGCAATATGCCTTCTCTCTTTCATTCACCAATTACAACAATTACACTGGATTATATGCTCCAGAATGAAGGTTGTAGCCTATAAAATCCTTGTGGATTTATTGTTACTTTTCAATTATTATGTCAATAACACAGGTATTTTGAGGGATTTTTTTCCCCTCTTTTTTATGCTTCCCCATTTCACAAGTAATCTACTAGTAAACAAGTAAACATTTAGGGTTCTTTGCTGTGTTTTAAAGCAAAATTCTGCCTAGAGAAAAGGATCTGATTTACTGAAGATTGTTCTGTAATTAACAGTTACATCCTAAATTTCTGGTTAGGAACACTTTTATTGAGATCCAAAGGGAGCTGATAGGAATGAGAATTTCTTGATTTTTCAATGTCAAAAAAAAAAAATCGTATAGGCAGTCAACTTAGTAATGAGTCTGAGGAGAATATTTAAAGATTTAACATTGAACTGTTGAGGTATATAAAGCAAAGTAGGAGAAGGCAATTTCAGGCTGTAATAAACCCTTCAATTCACAATCTTTTTCATTTTGTTCATCAGTGTCTAGTTGCCTACACCAATGAAGCATTTAGAAGAAGCAGCGAGTATTTAGTATATCAAAAGCAAACTGGATTTCAGAAAATTTTTTTGCTAATAACATTTAAATGCTATGGAATTTTGTGCTTTAAATAGAAAAATATGTTAATTTATTGAGTATTCATTCATATAGTTACAGGAAACAGATGAAAGTAGAGCACCAACATGACCCTTTTTTATGTAAAGAAATGATGAATTCTCCACACCTTTATTTTGATCTTAAAGTGTTAAGGGTAAACAGCCACCTGTGAAATTCAGAAATAATGTTTTCAAGCAGTTAATTCATCTCTGATCTCACTGAAACCATTCCCAAGAATCCTTTCTGGGCATGTCCTTGCAGTCAAAAAACAACAGTAAAATTGGAATCACAAAGGACTTGCTTATAAGCAGAAAGGAAGCAAAATGAGATTCATTAATCCTTTATTTTGTAAAGAATATCTAGTTCTGTGTTTATTCAATGTGTGACTGAGGTTTCTTGGACTGTCCTTTAGGTTTCCATGAAAGAAGACTAAGAAAGAACAATGCAGTTATGAGAGGTATGCAAAGAAAATAAATTCTTCATCTATTAAAGAAGCTAGATACTTGCTGGATGAATAAGTGGGAAGAGACAGAAAGGTTCAGTCACAAACCTTCAGGCAGGTTGCAGAGACAGAGAATCATTCTATTTTCAAGGAAAACCAAAGACTTCATATAATGAGGTCAGAAAGACTAGAAACGAAAAACTGGGGAAAAAAAAAATCACAGAAAAACAGGTCAGCAGAAATCAGAAATATTAAAAAAATCTATGCCCTGTAGGATCCTCCTACCCTAGAGTTGTTCAGTAAAAGAGACCTGTAATATGTTTTAGAGTTTTGATGTCACAGGAACTGATCTCAGATCTGAAGACAAAGTTCCCATGCACCAAAATTAAAAGTTACACAAAATGTACAAGCTATACTTGAAAAACAGTGTGTATGAAATAAGGAGGATCTGTTTGTGCATAAATAGCAGCTATAGTTGGACAAATCTGCAAAGTAGGAGTAAGTTTTATTATGGGAAGAGGTAGTCAGAATTCTTTTTTGTATTTCATTGAGCTGGTAAGTTTTTCTGCTGCTTAAAACAAACCAACATCAGCAATAACGAAATTAGAAAATCCATTATCATTAAGCTGTGGAGTGTATCTACTTAGAGCATTCTGATTAACCAGGTAAGAAACCTTTTTTGTCAAAAGCCATTTTCTTCAACTGAATTAAGGAGTGTTGCCCTTTTAATGAAGGATTATTATTTTAATGAAAAATGAATGAAGCGCGATTATGGTCCTTCAAAGAAAGAAACAGCAACAGAAATTGATCTTTCAGATTTCATCAATTGGAAGCGTGCAGTTACTTATGACATTCTTTTAAGGTCATTTCAATACAGGTCATAGATCATATTTGTAAGCTTCATTTGTAACAGATAATACAAAGCGTGCAAAAGGCAACTGATTTTAAACTCTAGCATCATTGTCTTTAAAGAGAAGCAGGGTGACATGGACCTATAAAGCCAAAATAACTTTGCAGGGCTCACATTTTAATTCCTCACTTTAACAACATCTAAGTCCCCATATATTTATGTAAAGCTACTATAAGAACTTCAGCTTTTTAAAATTCTGTATTTCAAGAGGCTCTACCTTGGAATACTGTCTTACACATAATTTTTGACGTTAAGCATGGTAAAAATTGGTTTTTATAAATCTATGGTTTATGACACATTTGCTAGATCTGAGGCAACACATAAATGAGAATTTCATTTTTTCTATATGTCATTTTGCCACTTTATATGTTTACTTTAGGACTATATAAACCTCTTTTATGCTGTTTTATACAAATAAATAGTTTTGCTGGGCTAACTTAGACTCACTCTGAATCATTTATTTTGCTGAGTTATTGTAACTTATGTTCTGTTATTCCCAAATTAGGCATTACAAGATTACTTTCAAAGTTTAGCATTAAAAGTAGATGAACACAGACTATAAAATTGTATTGCAAGAGTCCTCATTAGTATTGGCTGAATGAATCATATTCTATAGCCAATAGTTTTTGCTTATGGGCTATGCTGCTTTGCTGATAGGATTAGCAAACAAATTGATAAATAAATCTCCCTTGAAATAAAAAGTATAAGCTTACAGTAGTGTTTTATTGGTTTGCTTCTTCACTATTTTAACTTTGGAAATTTCTTTGTAAGAACCTTCTCTAAGTAAAGAGACCTTTTGTTTGGTAGGGGTTTTTTTCTGTATAGTAGACTGCTCTTTAACTTGTTTTTATTTCAAAAGCAAGAGAATAGATTTTATGTATGCATTTGTTCCAGACAGCAAATAAGATAAACATGTTATTTAAAGGGGTTATTTGCCAGGGTTGTGAAGTCATTCAGCCTATAGAACACCAATGCACAAAGTATGACATCAGATGGTAGGCAAGGCCTTAATATCAATATAATCCATTTCTAGATCTGTGAAATGGCAGCTTAGTGACATTGACAGGAGTCTTTTGAAAATGGATTGCACCTTCATTAGCTTAGAGAACCCCCTTGCAACTGTTCACAGAGGATTTAGCACTTTTAACTCCAAGAAATACAGTCCTCCAGTAGATAGAAAGGAACAGCTTTTCCTGCCCCCATCATGGTCTCTTGTTATTTACAATATTGTGCTAACTCAGTGCAAGAAGCAAAATTAGTAGAGATGACCGGGTAAAGGAAAACGGCCAGGAGATTTTCTTACCCATGCAGACACAGCAGAATAGAAAATCAGAACTCATTCTTTGGGGAGTGTGGCTCAAATTCCACAGTCAGAATTGCTTAGCCTCTTTGAATGAGAACTTGATTCATACCTACGTAATTGATAACTGCTAGAAAGAATGGGCTATGTAATACCTAGAAAAGCAGGATTTATGCAAGTCAGAAATAGGAAAGGAATTAAAAACATACAAAAATTTCATTAAAGGGTTACATGCCACATAGATGGTAATAAAAAGAAATTGTGTTTTGTTTGATATATTTTTTTTCTGTAGGAAGGTTCTAATGAAAGCATAAATATATGGGTGATATACATACATTTTTTTGCCAGCTCTAGAGGAGAACCCCAAGTACTTCCATTCAGAGTCACCCATCAGCAAATCATTTAATGTAGCAGAGAATGGACAGCCAAATATTCCACATTAGGCACTGTAATATGCTTTCAGTTGGAGGCTTGACACTATATACTGTAACAGCTATCCCTTTAACATTTTTTTTTGTCACTGCAAAAAGATACATGCAGTTGCAGTGACCCAGTGGCCCAAGTACTGGCACTCAAATACTAATGTAACTTTCCAGAAGGGAAGATAAATGGAGCATGCCTGCTGTATAAGGTCAGAAAACTGCACAGAAAACCTAAATGAGATTCCAAGGCTCCTTATGAAGACTCTGGGCTGAATTAGATGCTTCCAAGTGGAAATCACAGAAGTCATAACTTGAAAGGAGACCAAAGTAGAATGAATGCGACTAAAGCGCTAAGCACAGAATATATTTAATTGCAACACTTCTGAGAGCTTGTGTTTTGTGATTAAGGGTTCATTTCTTGCAGTCTGGTATCCAATAACTGAAAGCTCCAGCATTTCAAACCCAAATATTTTCCTGCCAAATTTAGAATGGCTGGGGAACGTTCGGGATGAAATCCAGATCTTTGTTATGTCATTTAACATGTATTATATATTTGTTTGTATCTCTCATCACGGAAGAGGTTGGGGAAAAGAAAAATTGTAAAAGAATTAGGAGAGAATTATTATTGTGGGGAAATGAAGCTGGGTTTCCTCACCGACTCATAATTCCTGAATCAATCTTCATTTCACTATATTAATTACTCAGATCAAATTGAATGAAAAGTAAGTCTTATATAAAAGTGCAGTAGATTTGAATTTTTCTGCATTCCAGTCTTCTATAGATCTTCATCCCAAAACAGACCTGCTTTTTTCCTCTGTTTATAAGAATATGAACAAGGCTGAGGAAACAATAAATAACAATTGCACCTGTTGCTAGATAAGGTGTCCTGATCCACCCGTCAAGGAATCTCCATATCAAATTTTCTGAAAGAATTAGAATGCAGTCTGAACACAGGCTTCAGGGATACTGAACCTAGAATTTCTAAACAGATATAAGTGATCGCTGTGGTTCTTTACAAATGTCATGTAAATTTATTCTCTCATACACTGGGGTATGTAATAACCCAACCTCTGATTTAAAGCTCATGCAACCCCTCAGTCACTTAGAGACATAAGATCCTTTTAATGAATAAATAACTGCTACACTATGTATTTGTAAAGCATACAGTGGATATGAACTTCCTATAGTTTAAAGCACTGCAAAAGATGAGTAGCCTATATGGATTCTGACTTACACATAGCGCATACAACAGCCAAGTGTACATCAATATCATCAGACATCACATCAAAAGACTCTTTCAAGCACTATCTTTTTGCCCCTAGCATAACATCTCACTCCTCAGAACAGCTCAGGAAATGTTTTTTATGTAAAATCTAACAAGTCCCCTCAGTGATCTATTTCTGACAAGTTACCTGAATTACTGAACCGACCTTTCAACAAAGACAGAAAACGAGAAGCACAGACTCAGGTAAGTGTTCTCATGTCCTGCACACTGTTCAGAAGGCCTCATAAGACTTGTACATGTCTCAGGCATAATACAACTGAGAAATCAATAGAGAAAGGAAACAACAGGGATAAAAAATTAAGTAATAATTAATAAAAATTAAAACAATAACTTACTGTTTCTTGAGAAGGACTGCTTCTGTTAGATATGAACTGTTGCTGTTCTGCAGCTGGTCTTAGATGGAGCTAATCCATGGGACAAAAGGATACCAGAAAAGGAGAAAACTGTCTTTATTTCAGCCCACAAGTTTTTGAACTTTTGCCCTTCCAGTTATCTCTCTCATCCCATTGTGGGAGAGTGAGCGACCAACTGAGCTGATGCCTTGGGCTAAACCATCACAAATGGATAGCAATAAAAATGCTTGTACAATATTTGTTTATATGTGTAACTTTATAAAAATAATCTTTTTCTATGTTCAACAAAAAATCAAATAAGAGCAAAATTATCATAATTGAGATTACTTCACCTAAGGACTAGTTTCCACAACTGTTTATGTCATGTTTTAGGACTAGCCAAATTTTTTTAATTTAGGTATTTTCCCATGAAAGAAGAGTTAAAAAGTAAGTATCTAAAGTACAACATAAAGGCTAATCACATCTTCTTTTGCCATCAGAACCAAAATGTTTCAGCTTCTTTCCTGTAACAGTGTACAGCTAATCTTCACAATCATTGACAAAGATGCAGTGACTGGTAGGTCGTGTGACTGGGATAAATGGCCCATGAGAAAGTTAACATTAGAAGGAAATTACCTTATTGGAGAAAGCCCAGTATGATGAATGGCAACTCAGTAAAGGTGGCAGGCTGTCCCTGCTCTGCCCCTGAAGTAAATCAAATAAAGTCCTCTAAGAGTTGCTTCTTGGCAGACATTCAGGAGACATTCACAGTATTAAGCCATTCCTTTTACATGGTATTCATGTGTGCATCCACAAGCCTGTTGAAGATGTTGCCATCACTGGTCTCTTAAGGGAAAACCCAGTATGGTTTTTAATGAAACTTACAGTTTCATTCATGTGCATTCTTTTCATGTACGTGTGACTGTAATGTAGCCAGCAGCTAGGTTAGTACAAACTAGTTAGTTATATCTCTGATAGTGGATGTGGAGACAAGCACTGTGCTCCTTTCCTCCTTTGTCTCCTCCCTCTCTCACCATCCTCAAATCTCAAAAGATCAGAATCTGGGAAAACGATCAAGCCATTTAGTAACAGTCACGTGAGGTTTTCATAAAATATGATGCATATGAACACTGAGACATTTTAGAATACTATACTGCTACTTCACTTTTCTTTGGCATTTTTCATCTGGGAATTAAGCATTCTTCCTAATATTGACAAATGATAGTCAATACACATGGAGTAAATAATGCTACAGATGAAAATGAGATACATTACTCTGCAGCAGATGTGTATATCACCTCAAATATCACTAGATCCATATCTAAACTTCCTTCTTACCCTTTGCAGACACAAGTATGAAAACTACATTTCTTTCAGTCAATAGTCGTCTGATATAGATGAATAAATAAGTTTTTAAAAATCATTTCAGAACACAAATTATCAAGAGATGCAGCAATATTCCTGCTTGTTCAACACATCTCTTTTGAATGCCTTTCCAATGGCTGTTTGAATGCAAGTACAGAGGATAATTGTTATTTAGTGATTTTGCCTGTCTGTCACTAAACTGCTGTTTTTGGAAAAGGAGACCTGATTATAGGACCCAGTGTATTCTTATTTTTGTTAATCGAATATTGTCAAATGGTACTGGGCAGCTGGTTCTAGGCAGCCCTTCTCGAGCAGAGGGGTTGGGCAAGATGACCTCCAGAGGCACCTTCCATCCTCAACCATTCTCTGAAATTCCAATGCCTTTTCCATGCTCAGATACATGCAGCCTGTTGGCTACACATGTATTTCCTCACACAAGTGCAGGGTTATTTTGTCAAGTGCCTTCTAAGTGCAGATGTTCTTTTGTACAGTCTCTTTACAGCTATTCACTCTCTAGGATCCAATTTCTATTCTTCTGTCCTGCTCACAGGGAAATAAAATCCCCTGCCTTGATTCTGCTCGTACCATTTCCCAGTCACTTGTCAATAGGACAAATTGCTCTGCCTTTCTTTCTTTTTCCCCTTCACACTAGTCCCCAAAGTCTTTGAAGCCTTTTTCACTTACCAAAGTCATATTCCAAATATTGTCAGTAATGCAACAACCTCTGTTTGAACTGTCTTTTCAGTTCTCTAGCACGGAAAGCAATTCTCACTTGTTACAGGAAAGAAAGGCTGGACATTTTCACCGTTGGTGGCATTCATTAAAAAAAAAAGTTTCAGAGAACAATCAGTTCTCTCTTTGCACTTCATTCTCCTTGCAACTCTGGTTATATTTTTTTTTTCATTTAATAATTTGGAGCCACTTTTATGTTTTCTTATGGTTACGTGCTCCTGACACCAAGGCAAATATGATAAAAAGTAAGAGATGAGAGGGATGTTAAAATAATAAAAACTTTAAATTCCTGCTTGTGTTTTGCCCATGTATCTTACCAGAGGTATGTTGGCTGTAGATACTACTACCCGTCGGCTAAATACACAGTTTTAGGTGCTGTGCTGGAGGAAATACAAGCTCTGTTTGATGATCAATGACACATACAGCTGCAGAACCAGGGGCACCAGACACAACTCACAAACTGACTGCAGTAGTGAGAGAAAGTGAAATGTTCAACAGAGAAAAATGGGTGTTGGCATAATTGCTTGATCTGCATTTTAAAGGGAAAATTAAAATCATACTTCCATAAAACTGAGATACTAATCAATTATGGAATTTTACTTTGCACAGGACCCACTCTTTCCTGCAAGAATTTCTCTGGCTAAGAATCAGAGCCAGTTGTTAAAATGACCCAGTTTGGAAATGACCTGGAGGAAAAATAAGCCTTTGTTTTTCTTTTTCTTGTTGAAACTTTCTGGTCTTCCATCACTTTTTAGAAAAAAAAATAAATACTTAAACAGCTTAGTGGTCTTCCCCAGATAACCGTGTTCAACAGCTACAAAACTATTGCTAACATCAAATTTCAGTTTTTAAAAACCAATACAACTGAGAGGAAGAAAAAAAGAAGGAAGTTGAAACTCACAAGGGCAATATTACAGAAACAGAGAACATCTTTGTGTTAACTTTAGGACTAAAAGTTATTATTTCTGTTTCTGCTTTAAACTTATTATGCAATGGTAACCAGGTTATTTAATTCCTGTATCTCTGTTTTCCCACCCATGACGTATGTCAACTGGAATTTTGTGTGGATTAATATATTTGTTTACCACTTTGATATCTCTGTATATAAGAGGCTATTCCACTGAAGAGGATTCTTATGGAACATCACACAAAATTAATATGCAATAAAGACATATCCTTTGGGATATTTGTTTTAGTTTCTAGTGTCCAAATGAGTCAGAACACATTCATTGTACAGTTGTCTGTCCCAGGCCTAAACTGCATCAGGACCAGGAAACTTGAATGCCCCAATGCTTACTGAATGAGGGACCTAATAATGCATCTTTAGAGTCAAAATGTTGACTTCTGCTTTACCTGAAAACACTTGTAAAAGGAGGTGGTGTTGATTTGTACCTCTTTTATTTGTCCACCTATTGAGAAAGGACCTGGAGTGTCTGTTGTAGAGGCTTCATGTGATCAAGGGGCATGAGCTGCACACTACACTTTCCAGAGAGACAGTAAGATTTTTGTGGGGTTCCTTCCAACTTGTAATACAATTTGAATAAGAGACCAAAGAGAAATAATGACAGCCTTGTAGGTGGGGACTGTCACTTGGCTTCAGAGAAAGTCACAAGTTTTAGTCCTTGATGTATGGTCTTTTCCAGTACCATACATCATCTATCCGACAGTTGTTAAAAGAGCAAAAATATAAAACCAGTTCAAATCACACAGGCACCATTTTAGCCTTTCAGCCACCCACACATTTTGAAAGAAAGGCCTTGAATAGATGATTAAGACCTTTAAATCCCGAGTGTAGAAAATTACCTCAGGCTTTGAAACCCTAGAAAAAGAAAGGGAAGGATTTAAAACATCTTTCCTCTATGAATTCAGCTGGCAAGGCTGGCAAGTTAAAGCTAAGTTTAGTTGGAGCGCAACCCTAAAATCAGGAAAAATTATCTCTCTGGGAAACGTTGTTCATGGTATTCTGTATTTAAGAAGCATATGCAGCTAGGCTTATGGCTGGCAAGTTAAACTATATAAAAGTTCCTTAAATAAAAAAGAGTATTCTAGACAATGTCTGTGCCTGTGCACTGAGCCATGCTCATACACACAGGCTGTGGCTATGACCAAAAGCCATGATATGACATTTGTATCAATAAGAGCCATTCCACAACCAGCCTTAATATAAACTGGTTTTGTAGTTTATACACTGAATGTACCTTGAATTCTCTCCAAGTGAAGCACTGCTGTTCCTTTTATTTAACCCATACATTTGCCGAAAAAAGTCTAAGAAATTTTTCAGCAGCCTTATAAAAATCATGTCCAACAGTATAGCTCAATAAAAATAGCTTAGTTTCTTTGTGTGAGCTGATTTACTTTGCACCATCTTTCAAGTAATTTCTAAATATTGCAGAATGCTGGTGTTCAAAATAAAAATTAGGAAATACTCAGCATCTCCTGAATGGCCAAATAAATGCCTTCAGATCATCAGCCAGATAAACTTGTTTATTACAGAAAAGTCTCCAGACAGTTAGCACAAAGATAACTCTGTATTTAGGCATTTTATTAAAAAAATATTTATCACAAATGCATCCTTAGATACCACTTTAGGATTTTCTACCTATGGAATTAAAAACTCAAACACTAGTGAAGAAAAAAGCAGTAGAGATAATGCAGACTTCTACACTTACATGTTGACCTATTTTTTATATTAAATAATTAGACAAGGATGTTAAAAACAGCATTAAGTAATAGATTTATGCTTTTAAGTAGGAAAAGAAGTTGCTGACAATACTCCTAATACTAGACACACACCCATAGTGGTGGAGAGTAACAGTAAGAAAAGCAGTGCCAACAAGGCCTGAGAAATTCCCTAGAAGGTCAGTATCTTGCTCCCCAAGATATGAAATGGTTAATCTTGGTCCAGTCTAGATTTCTCTCCAAATGATGGAGTTCTTGAACTTCCCTTGGAAAACTTGCCCAGCTAAATAAGTCACAGTATTAGGAAGATTATCTAATATTAAGAGCAAATGGTAATGCAAGAGAAGACCTAATGTATCCCATTCTAAATCTCATTTTATAATGTAACTACTCACTGACTAATTATTTTTTCTCCTGTAGATATCAATATCACTGAAATGACATAAGCCCCATTGTATAGTATTTCATGACCCTCAGACAAATATACTTTAAAATAAATGGGTTCTTGTTGCCTAACCTGGCAAAGACTTGCATGGGTTTTTAATTTTTGTGTTCTGGGACATCAGCAATTTAAACATACACAAGGTTCAAAGGCAAATATACATTGAAATATTTAATAAATTAAAAAAAATAATATTTCTTACACAGTTTGAGAATTGCTGCTAGGTACAACGCTAAAAACCGTTATAATATATTCTGTTCTCTAGTCTTTCTTACTGCTTTTTTACAAACTACTCTGTAACCTTTCAAAGTCCAAACTTCAGTTTGAACTGGAGAAAGATGCCCAACTTTGATCTCATCATAACTGAATGAAAAGGTGTTTTACCTCCATACTGACAGAAAGCTCTAATTTGTCTAGGGAAAATTTAGAAAGATATAACTATATATTTTGAAAACTGATCCGTGATCTGACTACTCCTTCTAGTATAAAGGTTGAAATGTCACTTACTTCCTTTTAACCTTTTTTAAAATTTATTTTTATTTTTGGAGATATTGCATTGCAACAGTCCTATCTTTTTTTTGTGGTTTATATTCCAAGTTGTTCATTCCATGGATTGAAATTGTATCAGGATTTTTTTAATTGTAATAATTTACATATTTCTAGGGTTCTTTCACGCAGAAATTCACAGGCCTATATCTTTCACTAGAAGGTTGCTTATAATTTATTGTATTTAGTGTTTTAGTCATCACTTAGTAGTTTTAATGACAATGGCCCAGAAACTTGTGTAAACAATTTCTTGAGATCAGCATGTTAAATATGGTTATGCTTAAAGTATAGAAATTTTTAGTATAATCTTTGATTTTTCTCTGTCTTTGTATACATAGCCTCAATTGTTGCTACCTCTGTCATTTCTTTATTCTAAGAACAGTCTATTAACCATTCACTAAATAGCAATAATATTCCAGGTTTCTGCTTTCTTTCCACCCAAACTTATACCAGTGTTTTGAGACATTTATTTTATTTTCAAAGTCACTTTTAATTTATCTCTTTCTGAGAAATACTCTGTTGCACTAACTCTGTTGGCCTTGGTAGAACTGCCTATTTTTCTCATCTCTCTAGACTCGCCTCATTTAAGTTACTTCCCTAATACATTTAAAGTAGAAATTGGAAGATGAGTTGATATGAAAAGAGAAAATAGTCTAGCAGGTTTTCACAGGACACATAATGAAAAATCATTATTATATAAGAGCAAAGATGAATTTTTTGTCTTTTGAAAGTACTAGTGAAAGAGTAGTAAGAGGCATGCAATCGGTATCTGTCAAACACTTCCAACAGTTGCCACAAATCTCTAAGCACTCTGAATGCCTAATCACTACAAGCACAAAATTTTCATGAGGACTGGAAAGGTATTTTTTTTTCTTCCATTATAATAATTTATTTGTAATTAAATTAATGTAATCTATGACATCTGATCTACTACAAATGCAGAACATAGCAGAACAGTGGTTTGGAACATTAGCATGCCAAGGAGTTAAGAACTATGTCCTCTCATTCATTCACCACCCTGTAGAAAGAGATTTATTTTGCCCCTTTTATGTCCTTTACAAAATCATGACTTTCGACTAAGTTATGATCTTGGAAAAACACAGTTAGTTATGGATTGCTGCTTAACTTGTCAGAACAACTCTAGGCAAATGCAGCCTAACCATGATGAAATATTGGGTGCTTCAGCACTGTACAAGCCTATCTATAACCATAGATGAAAACTGCAAAATGATAATTAAATGCCAGAGCTTTGCGACGTTATAAGAGATGGGGTCTCCAACACAGATTTGAGTATCTTCAGCAGGACAGAACCTTGAGTAATGCCTTGTCAAGATACTCAGTACTTTTTGACTATTGTTGGAAGAGAGTCCTCTTCGTGACACAGGAGAAGGGTTCTGAACACAGATTTCTGTGCCTGCAGCTTAAGTGCCTAAGTCTCCTTTAGCTATCACCCAACACAGACATGCTTCAAGTTTACTATAGAAGTTCAGCTGTGTTACTACTATTTCATGCTTCAGCTCTGTTGGATTCACAAATTCACAGACACTTCTTTAGAGGTTATCATATCTGAAGTATACTTAAGCAAATATTCTTAGAATGAAAATTCCACCAAACTTGGTTGTAGTCTACTTTAACACAAGAAATCATTATTTAGTACAAGTTTGTAGCATTGACTCCTCTTTGCTGAGCTTTAGATAAAGGAGTTTGCCTCAAGAATGTATGAGTGATTTGTTGTTAATTCCTTATTCAACAACAAACAAATAAAATTGCCTGTATTAGACTTTTTTCCTTACTCTTTGCCTTTAAAGAATGGAAAACACTTCTTGACTTTTGAAGGCACTGAGCACCATATGAAGGCATGAACACTTCTTCAAATCAAAGAATCTCACATTTGAAGCGTTCCTTCAGTCCAGGTCATGTTCTCAAGCCCTTTGCATTGCTGTGAATCTGCCTGTGAGTTATGGGAAGTTCTTTTATATATTCTATATTTTTTCTTCCATAAAAGTGTTTCACACCTCAATGAAAACAGCCTGCTAGTATCAGTAATATTTGCTTTTTTTAACTAAACACCCAAAAATAAAAAGGAAAATGAGTTCTGCTAAGATCATCTTTTGACAGTACTGTATTCTGATCTGCTAGATGAAAACAATGTATTCTACCGTGTTTTCAATAAAGAAACAAACACAGATATTTCATAGAAATTAATAAATTCTTTCACAAATATTAAATAAAGTTAATCCCTCCACTGCTTTGTAGCTTACCTCCTTGAATCTTCCAGTCAAATTTCAGAGGGGGAGATAAACATTTAAAAGAAGATCTAGTAAACATACTAAAGATCCCCGTGAGAAAAAAAGCTAAATTGAGAAGGCACTTGGATAGAAACAAAAGCAGCCCCATTTTGAAGTCAAAGCCTATGATGGGCGTGGAACTATATCAGAGTTCAGTCATACCAGCTGCAGAAGTAGTATTTCACACTATAGTGAGTTTTAGATCATTTTATACCTGTTTGTGTATCTCATATGCAAAACAAGCAATAATGAATACTGATTCAGTGAAACTTCTGGCACTAGCACCTATACTCCTGTAAATACACAAAGTTGAACTCGATTAGAAAAAAAGCCATGCTATTAAATACTCTGTGGAGCAGAATTAGAGCTTCTAAAACCTAATATACATAGCATTCCTTCATCCACACCCTTCTGTTGCTCAGGGTACTTTGTCATCTTATAAGAGGCAACAAAGAGGAAAGAAGAGGATAATTTTTCTTTTAATACCCATGAGGAATCAGAGAAACAAAGAAAGATCTGGGTTGCAGCTGTTCTGCAAAAACTGCAGAACCATAACACTCATATCTGCTGGAGGATGCTGTTCTCAGCAGTTGCACAAACACAAAGCATAACCTTTTTTCCTAAATACAGGCCAACAGCAGACACCAGAGATTTAGATTTACAACATTTTTCTATGCCAAATCAACAAAATTTATAATGGGGATTACGATTGTGTTAACAAATCATTGTTTACTTTTTCACCGTGGTTCCTGGCAGTAAGAAACTTTAATCATGCTCTGAAATGACAGTGCAGAAATCTTACTGATCTGAAGCCAGCAATAGCAAAGAGCAGCACAAAGCAATCTTGAGTTAAAGGTGCAGTGAATTGTGTCCAGCCACAGAGCACCAATGTTGTAGACTACAATGATGACATTTTAGGTGCTGAACATTCAGTGTGTACTTTCCATTGAATTCATGAGTGCTGCTGGGATTTTAGAAGAGCTGTACTTTCACACAAGAGAATTGTCTCTTTCCAGAGGTATAACATGTCTTGAATAAAAGGATGCTGGCTTCCAGAAAAAAAGTTTGAAGTGGCTTTTGGAGATCATGTAATCAAATGAAGAGAGACTCAGAGCACAACCAACGAAATGAAGCTGCCCAGGGTCTTGTCCAGTAAAGACATGGACTTGTCTCCCAAAGATGGAGACTTCCCAAAATGTCTGGACAACCTATTCCAGAGTTTATCGAGCTTTGTATTTAAAAAAAACCTTCCAAATGTAAGAGCAAAATTTTCAGCATCCAGAAACTATCCCTCACCAGCAGCATCAGCCCATGAGAAGTTCCTACCACAAGATAAAGCTTCCAGCAGAAGATGTCTCTTGATGTTTAACTCTGGCAATCACTGTGACAAGTGCAGTGTTCTGGAATCTCAGCTTCAAAATGACTCAGTTAATAATGAGAAAGGGCAAATCAAAGTTGATACTCATGATGCTAGGAAATTCCTCCATATTATCATAGTATTTTTTAAAGGTCTCTGATAAAGACTGAGCAAAACTGTTGCAACTTGATGAAACCCCAAGAAACTTTTGATTCCCCCTCCCCCCCCCTTTTTTATTATAACCATGATTTCTGGTGGAAAGTCAAGGATTTTGAGGATTTCAGAAAAATATAACTATTTAAATATTTACAGAAAACTATCTGTGTTTTTAAGTGCCTTCCAGAACAAAAATCCCAGAACTTGAATGCAATCACTGTATAGAGAACGATTTTTATTGTGTTATTCACTTAATGCCTTAGCTATGACATCTGTGGAATATCTGTTCTGTGTCCACTGTCTGGATCAAATGCCTATTGAAATCATTAAGTAAAGATATGCATGTAGAGATAGGGCTGTATTGAAAGGTAAACTCTTGGGAGACAGGCAAGGCTATTCAGAGTTTAAAGGGTTTTCAAAGCCAGGAATATTTGTACACATTCAGTGACAGGCCAAAAAGGGCGACTTTGTGCTGCATCAGGCCTTGATGCACAACGGCTCTAAAACCAAAGCCATTTTTCTATTTTGGCATGATGTTATGCTGAACTAAAAATATCTACTGAGCAACTAGGCTTCCTTAGCTGAATCACCATTCAATCTTAATACGTGTAAACAGTGTCCACAGCAGTTTTTGCTCCCATCCAGTCAGCTGAAGTTATGAGAAGTGCAAGCTAAGTTTTGTCTGAAAATAATGATGCAAACAGATCATAAAAACTTTTCCTTTGTTATGTCACACTGAAATTTGTGCAAATGTGGCTGTGAAAAACAGAGCTGATGGAAAACTCCATGGACCACTGTATGTGCCACTATAAAAAAATTAGGGAAGGAGTGAGCCTTAGCAGTTTGTGAATTCCCTTGGTAGTGTTTTATTATTTCAAAATAATAAAAAAAAATCTGTATTTGACATGATACAGATGTCCTAATGGCATTTGAAGGGTGAAAAAGAAAAACAACCTCACAGTCTCATATCACTAAATAGAAAGTGACTTGTAAAGATTCTCTAAAATATGGGGAGATAAGGAGATCAAGAACATTTTATTTGCCCACTGAGGCAACATCTCTCCTGTCTGAATTCACAAAAGTTCTTGCAATGTACCCAAGATGAGTATTAGAAAATGATGCCATTACAGCTCACTAGTTGACTGAAACAAGGAAGTCAGTATAGCAATTTGCTCAGCTTTTTGTGAACTATGGTCATACGGTCACAGTATGGCTTCTCACAGTTATGACCCCATCATAACCTTTGATGGGAGAATACTGACACTAGAATTTTTAAAAGCTTTAGTCAGCATATGGTCTAGTTGCCATAGAACAAGGAATTTTTATATTCTAGCACCATAAAAACTGAATTCCTGTTTGTCTGTGCAGCATTGTACAATTTGCACTTCCTGCACGGATGAAAGACTTGGCCTTCAGTCTCTGACCTCCCAGTCTAGCTATGAGCATGCACAGAGAACAGCTATTCAAGCCCTGGAGCATCTTATTGCTGTAGTACATGATTAAGTAGAAATCAAGGAATATCTGTCAGTCTGTTTTTTACCACTCTTTTGACAGACTGCGGAAACACTTTAACACTAGGGGTAAAATGCTACCTTAGCTATGGAACCTTCAGAATAATGTGATTCCTTCTGAGTCAATTTTCTGCCTTTCAGTAACTCTGGACAAAGCCATAATGAAATTTCAAGGACTCAATGTACAAAAAAGATATTAACAATAGAATGTTCTTATAACAGTGGTGTAACTTGATGGCATCAACACAGTAGCAATAATGAGTGGCAACTGACTTGCACTGACTTGCAAAGCACAAAAAATTTATTGTCAGTGTTCAGAAAGTTCTTGGAAGCTATTCTGTAATTCAAAGAAAAGAAATTTTATGAATAACTTTAAAGTACTGTAAAGATCTTAGCACAGATTTACAGCCATTGATTAAGATGTAATTCTTTCTGAAGTCAATTTACGGGTAATTCATGCATATATGTGTCAAATAAAAATTAGGCTTAGAAACAGTTAACACTGTGTAACAATCTATAATACTGACTCTCCATATGCATAAGAATCTAAGGGAAACCAACAAACAAAAACATCTTCACTTTTATTTTCTATAGAAGTTTCTTGTCTGATTACATATAAAGACATTGTAGTCTGGGGGGAAAAAAAAGAATCTGGACGTGAAAAAAAGTCAACAAGATAAATCTTGCAGCTCAAAAGACAGTTTTTTTCTAACTGTCTGCTTCTGTGAAATAGAAAAAAAAAATCAAATACCCTTTTTTGTATTTAATAATAAATACTTTTGAGATATCTTTACATTACCACATAATCTCAAGGATGCGCACAGGGTTTTCTGACCAGCACAGGATTGTTTGCAACTGTATTGCAATCTGCTGCAAAGTGACATATTTGCCCGCAAAGACTAAGTAGTATAAAACAAAGGGGTCATGTTCTGTGTTGTCTAAGAACAGGCGCAATGACTTCAACAATAATGATAAATAGTAGAACATTGTATTAACTGAATGCATTTTACCTATTTATGTTGAATTATGGTACTTTTTTTTTCGTTTTCAACTATTCTAGGAAGATAACTTTGAACACAAAAACAAAGAAATCAAAAGGAAAAGGATGGCATGGTATGAACAACTAATATGTGAATAATCTAATAATAAAACAACCATTTGCTAAGTATGAATGTGTTAGGGTTCAATAAAGCAGAGGAAGGATATTATGTTTGAAGCATAGATATCTTTCCAATTTCCTTCAGCTTTGATCATTGCCAAGTGCTTCTGCAACTAAACCCTCAGTACACTTTTCTTCTGAGCTAGTAGAGACAACACAAAAAACAGCTTAGTGACAATATAAGTTTTTCTAGCCTGTTAGGTATGTTAGGAGAGAACAGCATCAACAAGACAGGAAAGAAAATAGACTGCTTAGTGCCACAAGTTGTGCTATTTCTAGTAAGTAAAGGATTAATTATGCTAGCTTTTACTCCAGTGTTTGGAAGAATATGCATTTGCATATTCTGTGGTCAAATAGATGCAGCGCTGCTGTGCTGTCACTTTCTGGAAATGCTTGGGACCCTAAACTGTCCCATTGCTGCTACTGCTCCTCTGCCCTGCATCAGTGTGGTCAGGGTTACTGTAATAACGTTTTGTCTTGGGTTAGTATGGTCGGGTTTTTGTAGCAGGGGAGCAATGAGCCCTGGCTCATGTGAGAAGCTGCTGGGAGATCCCCCATCTCCAATTTCAGCCCCTTGTCTGTCGGAGACTGAACAGATGTAAGGGTTTTGTGATTGTTGTAATTCCCCCCACTAAAATACCCTTTAGCACTCTAATAGAATTGGTCCGCAAGGAGTGGCACCGATCCACCTTTGCAAACCCCTGAACAAATCCTCATTAGAATTCCCAAAGGGACGGACAGAGAGGAAGAAGACAGTGAAAATCATCTGCGTATGGCTGAAGTCATGCATACAATGATAACGATAACATTGAGGAGAAAAACGATGGAGGAGCAGAAGGGGCTGAAGTCAGTTCTTGCTGCCCAGCCGTGATGATTCAGCCACGCTTACTCACTATGAAACAAAAGAGACAGGGCTATAAGATGAGGGGCTGCATTGGTGGGCTTTGGGAGTCTCATCAACACCAACCCTCCCCTGTCGGTTGTTGTCTACGTCAGGTCACGGGACATGACATATGGTAAGTAAGATGAACCTCTGCCAGTAGCATATCAAAGAAGTGAAAATGAGACTACAAAAAGAACTGCAGAGCAGAGAGGAGGAAGAGAGAGCAATGCCAGAGCAGACACACCAAGGTCAGCAAGGGAGGAAGGTGCCCGAGCGGCTTGTGGGGAAATGGCAGCAGTCCTCCCTTCCAGACATAGAGGAGGATGGTGGAGCAGTCTCCAAAGGACTGCGGTGGGGCAGATGTGGACCTCCAGCTTCTGAAGGATTGTGGAGAGGTGGATGTGCATCTGAAGCCATGGAAGATCATGGTGGGGCACATGTGCAGTTGTGGAGGACCCTGTGCAAGAGGAGGTGACTGTTCCCGCAGCAGCCGTGACTCTGTGTGCAGCCCGGGCTGGAGCAGTCTGTGCCTGAGGGACTGCACCTCCTGGGAGGGACTCATGTCCCAGGGGTTCCTGAAAGACTGTGTCCCGTGAGAGGGACCCCGCGTTGGAGTGGGGGAAGAATGTGAGGAGTCCTTACCCTGAGGAGGAAAGGGGCGGAAACACCGTGTGGGGAACTGACCCTAAACCCCCCTGCCTCTCCCTGTGCCCTGAGGGGGAGGCAGCAGTGAAGCGATCCGGACCTGGGAAGAAGGGAGGGGTGGGGGAGATGTATTAAGGTATTAAGATCTGCTTGAGTTTTCTCTTTCTCCTGATATATTACTTTTTTTTTTTTTTTTTTTTTTTTTTTTTCTCCCTCCTCAGGTGTATCTGTTTTGCCCATGCCCATAAATGGGGAGTGAAAACCTCCCTGTCCTTGTGTAGATTAACAAGTTTTAACATGGATTTTCTTCTCCCTGTCCCACGGTGGGGGTGGGGACTGAGTCGGCAGAGGCCTGGTTGGTACCAGTTGGGCCTAAACTGTGACTCGCTTGCAAGGAAATTGATTCTTTGTGTAATACTTATTGGAGCAATTGTGCACAGATCCTGTGCTGCCCTTATGTCATGCTCAATAGGCAGCACCCTTCTCTCCTCCTCCCTTCCTCACTAATGAGGTAACTTTACTAAGAAGGAGGGAATTCGCAAGGAAAGATGAACTTGTCCTTTGAAACTTGTTATGAAGGATAAATGCATTCTGATTCAAAAATCAGTTCGAATGAGAATAAAATTATACATCTCTGTCTGCAGCTGCCCCAAGCGAGGTGATTGCTCCCCCACCCCCTCGTTGTTGCTTCCTAGTCAGAATTGTCTGTTTCAAGCTGTCAGTCACTTCAGTCAGAATGGGCTATGTGGAAAAGACCAGCTATTTAAAATTCTTGAATTACCCTAGGCTGTTTTGAGTGAAACAGTAAATGTCCCTCACTGCTAGACCATCTTGCATTCCTTAGTACAAGCCTCATTCCCAGTTTCTGTAGCCAATGTTGCTTTCTCTAACATCTTTAATCTTAGAGATGTGTATCAGAAGGGATTGCCATTGTATCTATAGAGAGAACATTATTTCCCTGTAGTTTTGCATTTCCAGTTCAGAGGACATAGCCTAAAATCTAGTAAATGACTCAAATTCTGCTGTGATAATACTGTCAATCCAGTCTTAGGGTTTCAAGTACCAAACTGAAACACTGTATCCAGATACAGACCAGTGGTCAGCCTGGTATAGCTTAATTACAAAAAAATATCAACAGGTTGATATTTTATTGTCAGACATCTGTGACACTTTTATGCTGTGAATGATCTGCTAATTGAGTGGTAATGCCACTGAATGCAGTCCAGGTGGGATTCAGCTCACCTGTTTCTAATAGTGTTCCATCTCCCCTCTTTTAATCAGTGGACAGGTAAGTCCATTCGAAGAATCTACCCATCTAATTAAATTTTAAATCTAATCTGCAGTGAGATACCCGCACAATGACAGTTACTCCAATGAGAGCCCAGGCAGACATCTGCATGATAGGTATCTCTCCCATTTCAGCTTACTTGCACTGGAAGTTTTGTGATATGAATATCAATACCCTTTTTGTGTATTTATTTCAATGTGTATGTCCAGATACAGTTACCAGATAGGTAGTTTTTTCATTGAAAGACTTCGTATGGTTTGATTTCCAAATGTTTATCGTTGCTTAATGGTCATTATTATTTTTCTGCTAGATTAATTTGGTTTGTAGGTACTTATTATCGATTTATTTTTTATTTTATTTTTCATTTATCAGATGTTACTGTTACTAGCCTCCAGGCACACTCAGAATAAAAACATCACATGGTTTAACACTGTATTAGTTTCATTGAAGGAATCTGGTGATAACTGTATTAGGCCTGTATTTCTGACAACTTTGATGTCACTTTTAAATATATCTGCTACTACAAAGGAAATAATCAGGATCAAAGCAGTGAAGTAATCAATTTGCATTACATAGTGTGAGAATTAAACAGACAACAGTACTCCCCAGCATTGCTTTACCAAACTACATCCAAATTAGCAACATGCAAAGACTCTTCCCACCGTTTTTTCACTCAAATATTGCCACAGTGAAAGCAAAGAAACTCATGGTACAAAATTTCCCAGTCTGTAATGTCAGAGAAATATCTAAAAGCAGTGTCTGAAATGCCAGCATCTTAGCAAGTCTTTCATTTTAACCAGGTTTTGGGTTAGCTCAGCAGATACAGCTGCTGCTATATCAAGACAAAATGTCATCTCCATCAGCCATGTATCTGCAGTCTATGGCATTCCCTGCCTCCAGCCTCTGAGACTAATGAGGGGTGTTACTGCATCTTGCAAATTCCACACAAAGCTTCTAGTAGATATCATACCACACTATACATACTTCTGTCTTGGTTTTGGGCTAAATATGCAATTGCATACTTTTGGACTGAATATCAACTACTAAAAAATCTGAGAGTAAAGCTCACACAGGTTTTTCAGAAGATGTATGCCCATTCACAGGCATAGCTTTTCCTGTTTTCGCCCTGCCCAGTGCTCTCAGCTGAGCCTGAAAATCCACATCATCCAGCAAATTAGTCTGCAAAACCCATGGAGCTCCAGAACTGGATCACCCAGAGAGCACTGTGGGTCAGCTCACTTACCTTGTGGCACTTGTACAATTGGAGTTGGCTTGTTTTTTTTTCCTACAAGGAATGGTCAATGCAGTTGCCCTAGAAAATAGCATTTGGAGTTCCATAAATTTTACACCTTTAAGGCCGTAAGTGTACTGCCATTTATTTGCTTGCTGTTTGGATTTTTTTTTTTTTCTATTTTCTCCTCAGAGTTTTAGAGAAGAAAGGGCAAATTATTAACTGAAACTGATGAAACAGTCATCTGGTAGCCTCATAGTCATTAAGGTTGGAAAAGACCTTGAAGATCAAGTCCAGCTGTCAACCCAACACCACCATACCAAATAAACCGTGTCCCAAAGTTCCACGCCCACGTTTTCTGAACACCTCCAGGGATGATGACTCTACCAGTTTCCTTGGCAGCTTTTTCCAGTGCCTGACAACCCTTTCAGCATAGAAATTTTTCCTACTATCTAGTATAAAGCTCCCCTGGCACAACGTCAGACTATTTCCTCTTGTTCTATTGTTATTTACTTGGGAGAAGCGGCCCACACCCCCACCCACTACAGCCTCCTTTCAGGTACTTTTAGAAAGTGATAAGGTCTTCCCTCATCCTCCTTTTGTCCAAGGCAAACAGTCCTAGTTCCCACAGCCATCCCTCATAATTGTTTTTTGTGAAAGTTCTCTTGTTTGTTCTCTCCCATGATAATACATGTCCATATCAGTGTACTCAAGGAAATGTCTAACAGCAAAAGACCCATGCCAGTTTGTGTATATCACACCACAGAGCTACAAAACCAAGATAGATCCTGGCATAAACTGGAGGAATGGTGCACAGCTCTTCAGTGTGGTGAAAACTTGTATGTGTTTTTCTGAAATAAAAAGCTTTTTTCAGCTCATTTTGATTTATTTTAAAAATAAAATTTTCTGAAATACCTTTGAAAAAGAAGCAGAGGGTTTAGTTTGAGGGTTTCTTTCTGAAAATATAAAAGCACATTTGAAGAAGCAATCTGTAGTTATTTACGTGTAAAAACATAAAATAGAAAAGAATAATAATTTAAAAAAATCAGCGTATCTTTGCTTATAGTGAAAGTCTCCACAAGGGATGTCACATTTATATGAGAGAGAGTGTCAGAGAGGTGGAAAGGTAAAGGATACCATCAGGCAGTCAGTAGCACCTGTGCCTTCCTTCAAAGGGATGAGATTACTTGTGTATAAAGCTGAGCATGGGAATAATAGCAGAAGGTCACTGAAGTTAATGGAATTACCAGATAAGGAGCTTTCATTGTAGCAGTGTTGAGAAAATCTATCTATAATTTCCCTGTGTCTTCCAATACTTTGCTTCAGAGGATTGGATTAAAAAGAAGCAGCCAGCTCAGACCATTTCAGCAACACAGGAAATCCCTTTTGAAGGCTCTTGCTCACAGTTTGAAAGCACTGTAATCACACAATCTAAAGTGCCAATCCAACACACTACACTGTTCAAAAAGGATAATGACAGGTTAATTTTATACTGGCAGACTTTATGCTAGTCTGAGGATTGCCACTTTATGACAGATCAATTATTGTTTACCCTCCCAGCAGGTATAAAAGCATAGAGCTAGAATGAACACCGTGACACATGTTCTGGTTCATTCATCAGATAGGTGATGAAGGGGATCAGTCAGGTCACACTATGATCTGGTGGCACACAGGTCTGATACTGGTGATCAAGGGCTCATGGTCCCAAAGGTGTCAGGACAGACCTGGCTGGCCCCATGGTGAAAACTGGAGAAAGATGAGTCTGTGGAAGGAAAGCATCCAGGTATTGAAGCTTTAGGATTCACTTATATTTGAAATTAATATGTATTTAAGCTGTACACATATTTACAGCACAATAGAGATTGCTGAGTAACACCAGGACTTCTGGAATAAGGGTGCTTTGTCATGGACAGAAAAGAGCCGTCTGTTCTGGATGCAAATACTCACTCATGGGTTTACTCAGAAATAAATCTGGGGAGTGCAGAGAAACTGATTCAACAGAGTGTTGAAACTTTGAAAAGTTAAACTTATTGGCATAGATTGTCCTTAGTCTTCCCGCCTGTATAATCATTTGTGTCTTTGTAAAATAATTTGCCATTTATTATTTTTTCTTCCAAATTACAAGATAGGTTTTAAAAACAACTACAAAAACACTAGGGAAATAAAATTCTGAGACAGTCAGAGTCCAGCAATACAGCTGAGTTGTAATGAAAAAGATCTGTTTCTGTGTATTCAGAAAGGCTCTTCAAGGGGACCTGCAAGGGACCTACATCCATCTCAAAACTATGATGGAGTAGGCTATGCTGATGACCTTTGAATATGCTTCTTTGTTCTCTCACATTTCCTATTTTTTTATTTCTTTGCATAAGGGTACAGTATGTAGACAGAAAGAAATGGTTTAGCTATCTCATACCTTTGTGGAAATTTTCAAGGTCATCTCCTTTTTCTACTGAAATATATCCTGTCTCTAGCAAAGGCCGGGGACCTGTAGTGATAATATAGTTTTGTGACACTATAAAAATTTATGAAAGCTTAGCTGTATCTGGGAATGTCATTTTACTGCTTTAGCAAGTGTTTAGTTTTTGCCATTAGTACCACCACTATCTTATTTGTGCTTTCAGCATGGTAATGGGAGTTCACCAGTTAAAAATTAGCTCAAAACTAGTTAAAAAATTTATTTTCAGAATTATTCCCTGTGACTTTTCCCACCATAGAAATATAGTCTGATAACTTATTCAAATGAATAAGTAAACCCACTTTGCTATAACATGCTTTTTTACTAATAGCTAACTTTTTCTGTTATATGGTACTCTGGAAAATGAATCATCATTTTTGAACTCTCAGTTACATTTTTAAATTAGCAGATGTCTTAAAATTATGTATGTTCTATTATAGAATGCATATAGTATTCAGTATTTTAAATAGCATGCAGTTCAAATAACAGGCCAAATTACTTGCATTCGCTGAAAATAATAGTTCAATATTTGTATACACAAAGAAATATGTTATAGTTTCATTTTAGCAGCATGACAGAAAATATTTCCCATCTTGAAATGCTAAATAGCAGTGTGGTCACTGGGCAGTTTTTTTCCTGTTTCTTTTTGTGCTGTGGGTGATTTTGTGCATATTTTTTTTTTAATACTGACAGATTTCTGTAATATTTTAAAATGCAATTCCATTCTTACAACATCTAAATTTAAAAAGTAAAATAAAATTCCATCCTTTGTATATGCTGGGATTAGGGTGCCATTGATTTTTTACTGATTATAAAATGCAATAAAGTTGAAGAAATGTAAATTATTCAGCTACTGATATGATGGTGTATTATTGCTTAGATGAACTTGTCAGGAAAACTTAAGGATTGGACACAACATAATTTTAACTCCTACTTTTATTCTTTCAGGCTTCTGTTCCTTGCTCCAAACTGCTCCAGGTCTGTTTCTTCTTCAGTATTAAGTACAGGGTTATGCCTCATTTTGTTATTTTTCATCTCAGAATCTTAAAATTTTACCAAATATCAACTTTCCAAGGTCAGAGTAGATACATTCTCCACAACAGAATGCTAGCTGTAACATCTAACATTTGGTGATCTACAGTCACTCTTTTCAAAAAAAGAAAATTGATTTTGGCATTCCAAAAGGAAATAGAAATAGTCGTATGCCTGATTTTCATCTGTGACATTCTCTATACCTAAAAAAAAGCCAAAATACCAGAACAAAATATTTTCAAGCCTTTTTCAAGGCCTTTTAGACTGATTTACAACATATTTTATAATAGGAGCATAGCAAACCAGATTATATATGCAATACATATGACTTGCCTTCACAAGATGTCTTGAAAGGACTTCCTCAAACTTCTTGTAATTGCAATGCTTTGCTCATTTTCAGGAAACAGAAATAGAAAAAATATAGGATGGCCTCGTGTTCCAAACAGTTTATTTGCATCCCACAGACATTACTGATTAAAGAAACATAGTCTGATGCACAGAATCATGCAACCATCATGTAGTGATCAGCTTCTTAACCTGATGAGCAGCTATATCACAAAAGCAAAGATTAATTTTCTGACTATATCGGTATCCAATACAGAGAAAGTGGGAATACATGATCAGAGCAGTAGAAAACAAAGGTCATGTTTCTGTAATCAAGCTGTAAACAGATTATCTCACAGAATTTTTATGTGCAAACCAACCAAGAAAAATGTGCAAGGACACAGATCTGTCATTGGTTATATCATGTGTACTTTAGAAAACTGGCAAAAGTTTAATTCCTGAGCTGTCCTGAAACCGATGAATTGAGTGCATTCCTCTCAGTAAAGAGAGATAAGTATTGTAAAACATTTATATAATCAGTCAGCTCATATTCAGTAAAGGGCAGGAAAGAATTTCCAACAGCAGAGAAAGTTTTTGAATCAGTTGCTTGTGTGCTTGCTGGATTAGAAACGTTTGCTAAATTCTCAGATAAACCCCCAAAAACATTTTATCGCAGCATTTGGATTAAGAAAATTGTTTGAACTCATCTAGACAGCACTTTGAGCAAGAACCTATTTTTAAATTATGAAATTGATTGTTAAATTGTTGGCCAGTTCTGAGTAGTCCAAGGTAAGAATTTGCACACTAATCAAACTGAAATAGAAATAATGTACTTATTTATTTATTTTAAAACAGAAAACCATATACTAATATGAGAAACCATTAAAGTATGGTTATTCTCTAGAAAATGATTCAGTAGATGTAGCTCTATGGAATCTCAGGGTCTTTTGGATGAGAGAATCTATTGTAGACGAGAAAATCCTCAAGTAAAAAGTGTTTTTTTCACTTCCTTCTAATTCAGTCTTTCAGACTTCTTTTTATCTTCTCTATAATCCTTAGCAATGCAGTAGCAGTCAGACAAATTTTGCTTTCAGGGACATCTCTACAACTACACAGGGCAATCAAGGTACAACAAACATTATATCATAAAGTTACACTCTTGTAACAGGTAGCATATAGCTATGCTGACACAGCAGGAAGCCAAAGAAGAAATGAATGCCCTTTCCACAGGTATTTATGGCTGTATCACTTCTTTCCATGGAACAACTTCTTCCTAGATTTTGGACGGTTGAAGTAAGGAGCACTGATTCATGTACACTCTCCAATCTAACCTGGACAATTGCTTGTAATATTGAGTTAAGATTATTGCCTGCTCTACTGGCCAGTGCTCCAGTTGCAGCACAACAATATTGAGAAGCAGGGCAAGCAGGCTCTCTTGTCTTTTACAGTCTTCAAAGCCAAGAAAAATACCATGATTATAGAAAATTTTGCAAACACTTGGTTTCACATGAGAAAGAAAATGTTTGATATCCAAGCCTAAGTGGCATAAGAAGAATAATAGTAATTTCAATAAATTAATATATGTGATGATAATCAAACAGAAGATGATCTGTGGAGTAAGAATGTGAATTTCAGTGTATGACATTATATGTCACGAAGAATGAGGAAAAACTCATCCAGAAAAAAATTAGGTGCTGAAGTAACAAAATAATCTCAAACTATTTTTAATAAAAGATTTTTCTTTTGTACACAGTTATTAATGTCTCTTTGTCCTTATTTTTGTGAGACTGAATAAAAGAACTACAAAATTCAAAGAAACAAAAAGAAGTGTACTCTCTAGAACTATAATTATTTGCAAATGCTGTGTATTTCTGAGGCGGGTTTTTTTGTTATTTTTAGCTATTTCTGTTGCTTTACTCATTTTCCCATACACACATCCAGCCTCATAACTAAAGATCTTGATATTTGTCTATGCCTAAAGAGATTAAATAATGATAGGATTATTTGACTTCAGGCAAAATGCAAATTGTTTACAAATCAGGTTACTGAATGACAATGAACAATGAATAGAATTTTATTTGGATTTTAAGAGAATCACAGCATTAATACAGGTTAATACACTCTGAACCATACACTGATTCTAATCTTCATACAAAAGTGTTGAAATGCATTGCTTATGTAGAATAAGGTGAGTATACAACTTTCAATAAACTGCTGAAAGTAGGCAGAGGTTGTGCAATGCCACTATTCTCAAACACCTAAACAGGTTAAAACATGGCTTTGACAGTTGGATTGTGGACATTTTTGTATTTCTTTTTCAGCAGTGCCTATTTTTGTACCATGATTGACTACAGATTTTCTGCTTAGCTTGATATATTTAATAGGGATTTTTAAAAAATTATTTACAACCATCTTACAATTCAGAGGCAGAGAAAATTTGATCACTCTCTTAATTTAAGATATAGCCTCATATCTTTCTCTAATTCCCCCTTACTCCATGCTTGCTCTGAAGAGTGCTAATCATTGTGCTGTTAAAATGGATCCCAGCTAATCAATGGATCACTGAGTTGCTATTTGATGAACAGAGGAGACAGATCCTCTTTAAAAGAAATCTCAAATTATCACTCACATCTGAAAACATTTCAGCACATTAGTATTTTAGATTTAATGATACCAATTGCATAGGATATGGATTATGTAGAAGTCATATGGATTACTTGGTAACTATTGACAGAGAATTCTGACACCATCACCAAATGAAAGCTGAAGAATTTGTGGAAAATAACTATCAAGTCTCAGATTCCAGGCCTATCTTGGGTTAAGACCACTGCAACTACTTGTTTGCAAAACTGCTTCACCTGCACTTACTTCCTCAGTGTAAGAAAAACTAGTTCTGTGATGAGAAAACAAAAGATTGAATTTTTGATTAGACAACTGCAAATAGTGTGCTACATTTACACAGCCACTTTTTGGAGCCAGACGAGCAGTTGGACCTGCTCTTTCAGACTAAGTTTAAAAAACTTATGCAAGTTGAGTTGCAACAAGTGGCCATGGCACTTACAGAATTGGCTGTTGGGGACAGCCTTGAAAATTACAAACATGAGAAAAAAGTGAGGAAGAAACTAATCTGAAGTGGAATATTTTATTTGAGTTAGGTATTTTAGCTGGTATACTCTAAGGATTTTCTTGGCTTCTGTAGCCACACTGTGGCTCAAAGTGAGAAAAATTCACAATTTTAATTTAAACTGAATCTTAATAGTCCATACTTAAATTGTTTAATTTATCTTGGCAGGATGAAGAATTAAATGTTAATAAAAACCAACAAAAATAAGTTCATTCTCTCTCTTTGAGCCTGTGATAAACCTTCCATTTCTTTAAAGGGAAAAGAAATCAACCCACAATAGTTTCCAAACATTCTCTTAATTACATTTACTATTTACTTTCCATTTAATTCAAGTGCTCATTACGTGTTACAGTTCTTACCTTCCTAACATATGTATCAAATTGTAAACGGACAGATAAACTACTTATTTTTTTTCCAAGTATCTTTTTGTGTTTAGTGGGTTTTCCACTCAGTTTTCAGGTTCTTTTTCTGGATGTATTATGAAAGAGTACAAAATTATTTTGTCTAATCTGATATGTGTCCATTTTTAGGCTCTAGGGTACATTTCTGGCTAGGTTTTATCATAAATAGGATTTCACAATTGAATTTCAGGCCTGTGTTCTGTTAAAGAGCTCAGTTGCAACATTTGAATACTTGAAGTACATCTCAAATGAAGAAATGCAGAATAGTGTCTCTGAATGATAAAAAGCTGAAACATCTAACATCTTAACTTACTGGTAAGTCTCACAAATTTCATATTTAGGAAAATAGGAGTAGAATATTAAATGCTTGAGGAGAGATGCTGGGGACTTGTTATTGGAGAGTGAGCCTTGGAGTGCTACAGTTCTGATTATTAAAACACTCAGTAGTTAACACTCAGGAATCTGTTTTGAATTCCTTAGGCTGAAGGAATAAATGCCATGGGAAGGATAAAATATACTTTTGCTAAACAAATATACAGCAAGTGTAGGAACATAATAAGCACAAGAACTAAGTAAGCATCATTAAAAAATACCATTTGAAGAAGTGTGGGAGGCAAGTATCACATTAAGACATCCAAACCAAGCCACAGATTAGGTGTGGACTTGCAACAAAAAAAGAAAGAATTTCTGGAAAAAGAACTGAAAAGAATTAAGCAATAGCTATAAATGATCAAAGAACCAAAGTTCTTATCAAGAGAGGGTCATTACAGATGGCTTATTAAAGCTAAAAAAGAAAGCAAAGCTTATACATGAGAAATAGAGAAAAATGTCCATCAATACACAATTTAAACAGGTTTGGGTGGAATACATTTTTTAGTAGCAGCACAAAAAGTTGTCACTGTGTCTGTATTTTGAAGTTTATGATCTGCAGATATCTTCATTTCTATATGATGTAGATGTATGTGTGAGGAGGTATTTAGGAATCCACAATTACCTCTGTTTTATAAATGTCTTCTTCCATTGGGTGTTCTACACTAAATTCTTTGTATTACCAATAATTTTTCTCTAATATTCATGTTCTTTATGTATGGCATGACAATGAAATGGAAAGTACCAAGATGGAAATTTCATTGGCTTAGTCACTGGAAAGAAGATGGCCATCTTTACAGTATTTTTATTTATTCTTATAACATTCATGTTAAAAACTACCATTGCCTTGATTTGTACCTTCTCTGATTCTTACCATGTACCTATCTTTAGGATAACTCACATTGAAACCTCATACTGAAATCAAATTGCTCCCATAGAAGCAACTTAGAACTTTTTTTATTCCACTCTGGGAAGCAACTGGAGGAAACATTTCACTCCTCTTTAAGAGATATCTGATCTTTGTACAGACAGATCCTCAAGATTCTGGAAGGCAGTCTTTCATGTTCACTCTCACAAACAAACCAATTCCTGATGCAGTTAATATGCTTTTTCTCCTGTTTTGAATATCAGTATTGCTTATCCTGTAACAAACTTGTGAAGCTCAGCAAAGCTTCTCTTAGGACAGTTTACAGTTTACTGAAGTCAGTGAAATATTGGGGGCTGGCAGTAGAATAAACAAAAAATAAGTTTATGAGAAGGAAAATTAATTATAACAAGCATGAATAAGTTTCTAAGAAAAGACAGGAGCCACATTTAAATAAAAATAATAGAAAAAAATGAAGAATAGAGTGAGAAACACTTGGAATATGGTAATGGAAGAACAGATGCCTGAGATTAGTAGCCAAACAACAGCATGTATAAAGAATGAAGTTAAAAGTATCTGCAGATAAAAATAAACTCTACATTACAGAATAAGGACTGAGATAAAGTCTTGTTTTCCCTTAGAATATCTCTCTAGGAAAACACATTCTAAACCCTAGCATGTATAATACAAGATTTAAATTGCTGGGGTCACACATTTTAACATAATTTAAGCATATATTTAAATGGAATTTAAATCAATGTTTATGTGGAAAATTAAGCAGCCTCCCTTTCATTTCTGTTGTAAACTTAATTTATGAATAGTAACTGAGAAATCTAAAACCATAGACTTGCTTTCAGAGTAACATACTCTGCGAAGTGGAAACAAGTATGTCTGTCTCTGTACTAATTACCCAGGTAAACTGGAAGTGAATATCTCTTTCATATAACATGAAGACAACCTTGATTCTATACAATACCCTAATCTTTTCAAAGTTTGTGCAATATCACTACTGTCTTCTTCAATGGTGCCCACTGAAATAGCTGGAGAAGATACTGCCTGCACGATAGACCCTAATACATATGCCAAATTTCACTGGAAGCTTTAAACAACAGCTCTACTCTAAGGATTTTTTTATATATTGTATGCTTTAGCAAGTGCACTGACTGAACAAGTAAAAAGATACTACTTCTTTTGTCCATTTACATCATAAAGTCACCACAGATTCATAGAATAAAGTTGTGGAGTCCTAACCTTAGGTACCTCTCATACAGACCTGCAAGATACATTAGCTCATCAGCTGTATTCTGCTAAACACTGTTGAGTGATCATCTGTCCTCTATTTTTAGCATTAACCCAGAACATTTGTTTTTATGAGATTTCTTAGGACAGACCCTGCTTCTCAAAAGACCAAAATGCACACATACCTTTTAATACTCAAGTCCTCATCTGTAACAAACCCGTTGTGAGAGTCTTTAAAAATATGCTTTTGTCTATCTGTATATCATATTTTCTTTATTTTATATACTTGATAAATCAATATCTATACATTTCAAAATGCATAAATATATACTTAAGCCTGAAAGAGAGGGGAATTAAAACTTTAAATATACTGAAAAAGTATCCCATGGCTAGAATGGTGCAAAGTAAAAGTAAGCAAAGAAACTTTGGGCTACCTATGATCTTTTGAAAAGAATGCATAGTAAGGGTATTTTATTTACCCTGTATTGTACTTTACTGTATTTCAGTGAAATCTGTAAGGAGTTAGAAGGGTCACACTTCTTCTGTGATATGGACCTGAGGATGCAGTGTAGTTGAGCTGTGCTTGTTCGCCCTACAGAAACTTGCTTTTTCTTTTCCTTTTGATAAAAATGTCCAGATCTGATGACTATTGAGTGAGGCCACTGATCACCACCTGTCCATTCTTTCACAGTCCTTTGATATTTTTGTGTCTCAAGAACAAAAGAAAAAGAGCAATCTTCAGGCAGCACGCTATGCAAGAGCTGCAATTTGGTGAAGGCTCATGACGACCATTCTCAGTTCTTAGTGTGCATTCTAACTTGCAGACAGAATTTCTCCCTGGTTTAGGGAAATGGGTGTCCCATACTGGATGCTTCCTGATTATAATGTAATTAGACATTCATGTAATGAATTAATATAAGGATCTGAAATATGTGTGATATAAAACCTTACATGTTGTTTTTCTTCACATTTCCACTTTTGCTGGTGCAGTGTTCCTTGAATTAAGATTTTCCTGCTGAGTAATTAACACAATGATATAAGTAGATGGCATCCTGAATAGGAAGTAAATTACTTCTCATAATTCAAAGAACACAAAATGCCTTACTCCTGTATGCCTCCAAGTGAAGCCAGCAGGAACTGTATCTCTCCAAGGGGAATAAACAGCAAAAATGACAGGCTTTGAGAAATACAAATGTATGTGTTTATTTATTTAATGCGCTTAATGTTTTAAATTTCAAAATACCAGAGAGAAGATAATTTAACTCTTTTCAAGGAAAGATACAATATGAAAAGAGCTTTATAACCTTTTTGCATGCACTTTTATTGTTCCTTATGCCTGTGTATAATTCTTTGTGTAATGAAAACAAAAGGCATCATTCTGTTGCACTGTGTTTTCAAAATCCACTTCTGGAAACAGTCTTAAACACGGTTTTAACAAGGTTTGCATTACTCTAGCCAATTCAATCACACTGTGCACAGAGCATGAGACAGTCAGCTGAGGAATGACAGTAATTCGTTCCCTCCACAGGAGCCCAGAACACGCAGCCCAGTGCCAATAAGGTAACAGCTCGCAGAAAGACACCATCCAAAGGAGGACAGATGAACCTAGATTCCTCCCCATTTAGAGCACTCATAACTGACACGTGGTGTGAGATGGCAGTGTTTTCAGCTGTAGGTTTCACTGTCTCACACAGTATAAATGTCTTTTTTTCTGGGTTTTTCTTATTTTGCTCTGCATTTCATCATTTGTTAAGTAAGAGTCTCTGCCACTGAAATTCCAATTGTTTTTAAGTGACTGAAAAAAATGTAGCTGCAAAAGATCCAGAACAACACATGGATGTGATATTCCATGGGCAGATGGTATGCTAGCCTGACCTTGTTTATCACTTGGACCACATCCTGTGACAAGGGTTTTTTTCTAATGACTTCAGCAGTCCTAGGCTTTCCATCCATCACATCCCTCCCTTATTCACATAACACAACTGCAAGGTCTGAGTGGCATTTCTAATTGCTGAATTAGTACTGCAGTACCCAATTCTGCTGGAAACCTTTGAAGTTTTAAAATACATATTTCAATTAGTTCATCAAGATTGTTTATATATATATATTTATTTATTTTTTTTTTTTAAAATGCATTCTAATTTATGATATTGCAATTATTGACACAGACTTTGAACAGACCAGAACTTCTGTTAAAAAGTACATACTGGGTTTTTCACTCCTTTCCTGTTTAGGAAGAATTTATTTAAACCTCCTGCTTATTTGGTTTCTTTTTGAAAAGTATTTGGAAATTAGTGTCCCAGAAGTTTCAAGAAAATTATATCTGTAGCAGGTAAAAATATAATTTTTATACATTGAAACAAATATTATCCTTTATGTCACACATTTACAAATTATTTTCCCTGAAAGTTAAGTAAAGGTATAATTTATTACCTGTAACAATTATTTCCATATAAAGATTTTCAACTCAAACCATTAGATTTATTTATATATTAATGTTTCCATCATTCTTATATCTTATATTTTTATTAGGTTTTTTGAGTTTCAGTCTCCTCCCAAATTTTACAAAATAAATAGGAATTTTAACAGAAAGTATTTTCTGTTCATAAAGCAATAATAAATCAGGCGAAGAAGAACATTTATCCCTCCTCCTATAAAAACTCCACAACAATTTGACTAGTCCAGATGCTGGCCTTTAAGAAGAGGGAAAGTTGAAGCTCAAAAGCTGGCAGATCATTGCAAATGGTAAGGTCAGCAGAAATTTCAGCAGATTAGACTCTTTATTTTGGCAGTGCTTTGTATGCAGCTATGGCTTCAGCTGAAGTTTACACATCTGCACTTTAAAAACACAATGCCATTTTTCATCCAATTGCTAGTCCATATAAGTGAGAGCTTTTAAACTTTGTGTCAATCCACAGTGCTTTATTTTGGCCTCAGAATCCAGAGCTTACTGTCTAGAAACTGTAGAATGTATTCGTTCATTAGTAAAGGAGAAGCCACAAAAGATAAGTCAAAAAATGACCCTAACACTGAATATTTTGGAAAAATTTTGTCAGAAATATTTCATATCTTGAATTTATGTGAAACTTACATAATGACAAATTATCTGTGTAAAGCATAGACTTCTGAATCAACACGGTGGGGTCACAGCATGTTCAAACACTTTTTCTAAAAGATTATGGGCTTTTGGGCTGCATCCTGCAGATCCAAATCTCCAGCAGACACAAAGACTTCCTGTAACTTAGAAAACCTCAAGTCCCAACTCCCTTCATCAGTCCCATGGCCCTGGTCAGACTGTGTTCATCCTTACGTCTATTATGAGACTGTTTTGGCCTCCAGCTGAGGCTTTCTACACCCTCACTGCCCCTGCAGAAGGTGCATGGCCTGTGTTACATCCTGAAGAACATCAGAGAATTACCTGGGGAGAGAGTTAGGTAGTTGGTGCTAAAACCAGAGCAGAGACCCTTCTTAAAATTTAACACTACATGATCAAATCTCATTGTTCATGCACGTCTACACTGTTTCACTACAAACACAACCTTTACTGCATAAGGCTCAGTGCAACTTTTTTCTCAGTGTTCTTTAATTCTACAGTCATAGACCCTTATTTCTCCTAACAAGTCTCTCCATTATGCTTCCAAGCCAAGGTGCCTGATAATCAGTTTTGCATAGCACAATACCCTGATCAGTACAGGAAATGGTTTCTTATGACTCTTAAGAATGCTTTCTCAAGATATGCCATATATAATGGAGAAAAAAAACCCTCAGAATGCTTCATCTTTATTAGGCTGGTAGGTCCATAACATCCAGCTTGCTGCTTGAGTCATTGCAGTGTCTGCACCATGATTTCCATGTAGTCTAGAATACTCTTTCTTAAATTTGTGAGGTGTATCCTGCATGCAAACATACATATTTATCTTTTGTCTGCACCAAGAAAATTTTAAAGGGAGTATCTGCACCTCCATTTGTTTCCAATGGATAGAATGAATAGCCAGTGATGTGAGGAAGATGACAGTTCCCTAACAATACACCTGACAGTATTTATGACTAAGTGAGTTCTGTTAAATAGTTCAGTCTGTCATAAAGCACAGATGTTCAAGCTGAAGAGGTTATATGAAGTGGTTTATTAAACTGAACAACAAAAAAAAGGGAATTATTCATTACAGTGAACAGAAAAATGTGGGTTATATGGACATAACAGCAAGCTCATATACATTTGGATGAAGCCATATTTTTAAAAAGACAGCTTGCTTTTTTTGGTTTGCTGTATAATGAGGCAGTATATAGTTTTACCAATTACTACAGCATGTGTTCAAACAGTATTTTATATGTTTATATGAACAACCAATTGACAAACCTATGATAAACTATTTTATGCTTCTTTTCAAATGAAAGTAATGGAACATAGGGCATTTTTGTCAGATTAACCTACCAGTGGAACTGCAAACAAAAGTTATTTTTAAACTGTACCTTTAATTCGCTCTGTACAATCTTATATTATTCTAGCCAGCATGGATTTAGAGAAATTTGTGGTTGTATGACCTCATCTCCTATCTGTAAAAGGAAAAAATTAATTTTAAGAACATTGTTTATTTCAGATCATTAGGATTTAAGATTTAAGATCAGTATTTGAGTTTATTTAATCTTCATAACTAGAGACCAGACTAGTGTTTTGCAAATCTTAAAAATGTTTTGTCAGTCATAAGACTTCACAGAGGAACTCTGAGTATTCAACTAAGCTCATTACCTGAGCAATTTCACTATTTGCTTCTCTTATTCAACAGCTCAAAAAGCTTCTGTTTGCATAGTGTCCTTCAAAGTACCCTTCACAACAAGTACACTACCACTCGTGCACACCTAAATTGTGGACACAAAGGATTACATTAACCTTGCCTAATTTTCATGCCTACAGCACTCATTTGCAGCTAATCTAATCATAGGAGCTCTCTATGATTGGGAACAGGCACTTACAGGGCATCGTTTACCTCCCTCTGAAGTGAAGATGAAATCGGAGTAAAACTTGCTCCGATTAAGATTGTTCACCCAAAAGAGCACTAGGACTCAGGAAGCAGGCAACAGAAGTTGTAAACACGGGGTAAAGAAGGACAGTTTATCAAAGCCTGTGGGGCTTTGGCCTTGGACAAATGCCAGGGAGATTTCTTACCAATTACTGTTGCAAGCAAAAGAGGCTCATTTTGGGGAAGAATAAATTTTCTGCCTGTGCAGTGTTTCTTACTATTTCTTGCAATTTTTTGGCAGTCTGGTGAAGTACCTGCTGACTGGAAAAGGGGAAATACAACCACTATTTTCAAAAACGGAAAGAAAGAACACCCAGGGAACTACAGGCCAGTTAGTCTCACCCCTGTGCCTGGCAAGATCATGGAGCAGATCCTCCTGAAGGTTCTGCTAAGGCAAGTGAATAACAAAGGTATGATTGGTGTGTAGCAAGAGGACAAGGGGAAATAGTTTCCGACTTGAAGAGGGAAGATTCAGGTTAGAGATTAGGAAAAAACTCTTTATTGTGAGGATTGTGAAACACTGGAACAGGTTGCCCAAGGAAGTTGTGGTTGTCTGCTCCTTTGATATGTTCAAAGCCAGGTTGGATGGGGCCTTGAGCAACCTGATCTAGAGGAAGGTGTCCCTGCCCGTGCATGGGAGTTGGAACTAGAGGATCTTGAAGGTCCCTTCCAACCCAAACCATTCCATGATTCTATGAGATTATCTAGTCCAACTCTCCCCCTAGAGCAGGTTCACCTAGACCACATTACACAATACTGCATCCAGGCAGGTTTTGAATATTTCCAGAGAAGGGGATTCCACAACTTCCCTGGGAAGCCTGTTCCAGTGCCTTGACACCCTCATAGTAAAACAGATTTTTCTTAAGTTTGAATGGAACTTCCTATGTTCCAATTTGTGCCTGTTGCCCCTCATCTGTTACTGGAAACTACTGAGAAGGGTCCAGCTCCATCTTCTTGGTACCCACCCTATAGATACCTGTAGATATTGATAAAGTGTCCCCTCAGCCTTCTCTTTTCTGGGCTAGAGAGTCCCATCTCTCTCAGCCTTTCCTCATAAGAGAGATGCTCCAGTTTCCCAGTCATCTTTCTTGCCCTCACAGGCCTCTCTTCATCAGTTCCCTGTCTTGAGATGGTCAATTTCTTATCCATTCAACAGTCCACCCATCAGATCCATCTCTGTCCAACTTGTCGAGTAGGATAGTGTGTGGGAAGATGCCAAAGGTCTTGCAGAAGTCCAGATAGATCACATCCATAGGTCATCCCTTGTCCACTACTGTAATTACCCTATCATAGAAAAGCACTGTGTTCATCAGACAGGACTTACCCTTAGTGAAACCATGCTGGGTGTCTTGGATCATCTTCCTGTCCTCCATGTGCCTTATCAGACCTTCTAGGAGAATCTGCTCTACGATTTCCCAGACACAGAAGTGAGTCTGACAGATGTGGTACTTACAGTACCTTTAAACTGATCCAAAGTGGAGGGTATGCCACTTGTTGCATACATGGGAAAGCTGGGTGTAGCACTTATTGCTTCTGCAGATATGGTTCTTCCTATCACCTAAAGATTTGTGGAGATTTAACAGGTTTAATTATGAACCAATGAAGTAGCTGTGAGTCTTCTTAGGGGTATTATTTTTCTTTTGACACAAGAGAATATGAGATTTTAGGCAGCTGAGTGACAAGTGTCTTCTTTCTGACAAGGAAGCTGTGTGGAGTGTAGGTTAAGAAGGTTATGGGTTCTGTCATCCTACTGGTCCCAAAGGATCTGCCATATTTTCTTCATATCGGGGTGACTGCTAGGATCTACCAGTATCTAGATAGCTAGTATCTCAGAATGAACTTTTTCCATTTGAAGAATGATTTGGTGGTTTTATTTATGTGTCCATGTAATGTTACTACAATTCTATGCTGCTCCTTCCTGACTTTTTCACACACATTTTACTTCCCTGATGCTATTTTCCATGCATTAATATTATGTTCCCTCTCAGAAGTAATTTCTGGGAACTGAGCTGACCTGCAGTGGCCCTATCCAGTCAAACCAGCTCTTTTGGACCCTGTTTTTAAGTCCTCAACAACTCTGTATGTTCATTTTTCTTTACCTTACTTCTCTGCTGTGGATGCCAGTCAGCTCATGTGATTTCTATTCTTTTGTATCTGTAAGAGAGGCAGTGGCAGCTGAAAGGCATCTGTTCACTTCCCTCTGCTACTCAGCAGTTGTCCTGACATTGCCTGGCCTGTTCCAAGTGCACAGTCCTAAAATCAGTAAAATTTTGAAGGGAAATATAAAGAAAAAGCTTTCTATTGGCTTCCAGAGGGACCACAATTTTACATTCTTTGTTTCCAGTCAGATCTACAATATGATTATTATGCACCATTTTGAAAATAATATGTGTAAAACACAATTGTCAGAATGTTTAAGGGATGTTTTCCTCTTAAGCCAATGTTTTGAGGCTTATATAAACTGAAAATTATTGTTTGCTTGGCTGACCTTTCTTCAGGAATGTTTTTAATGCCATGGTTATATATTTTCTCTTACTGAAGGAAGGGTTTGATAAAATTAAATTTTTCTTTTTTTTAGCTAAGTGTGAAAAAAAAGTTTCAGACTTCTGAAAAAATGTCAAGATGCTTATTATTTATGAGTGCTGAAAAATGATTTATTTAATTTTATCTTTTATTTTATATTTTTATTTTATTTTTAATTTTTTTTATTTTTATCTTTTTATCTCCTAATTTTATTTCATCTCAGTTTTATCTTAAATTTGTCACTCAAGAAGAGTAATTCCAACTAAAGAAAAGCTGTTTAAGGAAAAAACCTTTTGCTTGAAAAACTGCAAAATGGGTAAGATTAAAGGAGTCTCTCATAAGAAGGGACTCAGAAGAAACCCTGTATGCTTTTAGTGATGTTGAAATGCATGTGTACATACATACCTGCAAATAAGCTTTTAATATTGTATACTTATTTGTTGTCAAATGTGCTGTTGTATAACTCTACAGCTACTCAATATATACAGAAGGCAGAGCTCATAGAAAAAAAAAAATTATTTCATCATAATAACTTGTCCTTTGTGGCATATAACTACACTGTGCCTAAAACATCTGGATTAAAACTGACTGACTTGTTTCCAGAGAAGAATCCAACACCTGTCCTAAGTGAAATAAGAATCCATTGACAATTATGACCATGAAACTATGTAGTATATCATCTTACAAAGACTATCATAGCAAAATATTAAAGTTATCAATTATAACAACTATTTTTAATCTAACATTATCTAATTCCATAGCTTTCTGCTTTGTAGTCTTACAGTTCCTTTACCAGTCTTTTAACATTTTTATAACTTCTATTGTGTTTAATCTGAGTACACGTTGAAATTGCAATTTTGATTTTTTTTTTTAGATGGCTTTTTTGCATAGCAGTGTTTTAATTCATAGTAGCCCTTGAGGTATACAAAACTTGAAAAGGCTGTCTGAAACCATGTAGTAAGACACCTCATCTAGAAGTTCTCTTATGGTAATATTGTGTTATTATAGAGTAACAGTAAAATCAGAAATAGTTTGGAGAATATAGTTCTAACATTTCAGCTTTACACTGCTTATACATGTCACTAAACATCTAATCTTTCCCTGTTTGAAGTTCCTAATTCTGCTTCTGTGACCAGTATACATCACACTTCTTTTCAAGTTTTCTCTTTTCACTGGAATAATACCTCAGTCCTACTTGACATCTTAAAAATTCCCGCTTCTCTTTAAAATTGCTTTCACATTATGCAGTTTTCCATCTTTACCATCTCTATACCTCTTTCTGTCTGAAACTTACTTTCAAACACTGAAATTCCACGCTATTAAAGTCAATGGAAAATATGCCATTGCCTTCACCAACTGCACCAAATTCATCTCTATTCCCTGCAAATACAAAATAAGCAACTCCCAAACATTCTTCCATCTTGCCTTATCTACGTCCATGCTGAAACATGTCTACTTTACCAAGATGAGACTAGCACAGTTTTAGTGCAAAGTATATGATGAACATGAAGTCCCTGAAAAGTAGTTTGCTTTATCCCTTTATCCTGCCAGTAAAGTACCTGATCCATATGCTGTACATGAGTTTTATAAAGATATGAAATGACTGTTCTGTACATACCACATGTTCCGTGCAAATATAAAACTCCACATTTAAATGCAAAACTTCACTGAGAGAAAAACTAGTTCTGACTTTGGTTTTGATCACTCAGTTTTTTATACTGAAATGCCTTTGATAAGAGTAAATTGCTTTTCTCTGAGGGAAGTATAATTTTCTGTAGTGTGCTTTGACTTAGAAATAGTGAAAAGAATGAAAGACTGAAAAAGAAATAATTTCAGTCTACCAGATTCAACAAAGCAAATAGTCATAAGCTAGCATTAAAAAACAAGTAGGCAAAACCACATTGTCTTCTTTGGTGAACCAGGGCCATAGTGAAGATGCCTATGTTGATTTATACACTGAAGTAATTATGGCCAAAGAAAATATCCTGCGATTGTATTTATTCTGTGTGACCTACTTGAGGTGATCCTGCCCTCGCAGGGTGGTTGGACTCAGTGATCTTTTGAGGTCCCTTCCAAACCCTAAAATTCTGTGATTCTGTGATTAGTGGACCATTCTTGAGACAGAAAGTTGGCAACAAGCTGTGATAAAAACCGTGTAGTATGAGTTAGGCTCCAGTTTTGAATTGTGTTAAAATGAAATCATTCTTACTGGAGAGAATTTTGAGTCATTTGTTCTGGTACCCATCTGTCAAAGGTACTACCAGTACACTGTTCAAAAAAATATGATCACTTCTATGTAAATGGCAGTAGCTGCTTTGTAATAACTTCTTTTCCTTTTTATTTTTATTTATTTTAATTTAATTTATTTTATGGTTATGAAGAAAATGCATATCAAATATTGTAATAGACACTATGTTTCTTACCTTCTACATGATCGTTATCTGGTTTTCCGAATTATCTACTTCTGCTCCTCGAAGTTTTACCAAAATGTTTTGATATACTGATCAGCACTCACTCAGGACAGTAATACAATCAGGACTCACTAAAACAAATTTTTTAAAGGGGATAAAACTAAGACCAGGTTTACATGCTTCTTTAACTTGGCAGAATTTTCTGTGACTGAGAGACAGCATATTGTGGAGTTATTTTGTTGGTATGATTCTTACCTTATTTGCCTTGGCAAACTCCTGCTTTCTCTTTAGAAAGAGTTTGTTAGTCATATGAAGCTCTCATTAAAGCAAACAAACCAATAGTGTTTAAGAAACACTGAAGAGGTTCTGAAAAAGTCTTAAAGAAACTCAGGTTTTTTCTGAATGAGAGCCCTCCAGCCAAGCCTAAAGTCAGTCAAGAAATACAGGTTCTGTTGTTCTGATAGAGCCTTCTGATACTGGTACCCTGCATACTGTTGTAGTGCTCAGCTGCATAGGAGGGCCTTTGAAATAGTTTTGTTTTACTGGACTGGCAAGAGCAAAGTCATTTTGAGTTGAAGGAAAGCACAATCAGTTTCAGTCACACCTATGCAAAAAGTGCTAGTAAATGTACCACTTCATGGTCAGCATGGAAGTCTGATTGCATTAAACAGAAGTTTTTCAGTTAAACTCAATTTTCAGAAGAGAACAAAGAGTGGACTAAAAACATAAAAATGCTGTGACCAATTTTTTTGTCACTTTAATAGAAATGTCTATGTGACTACTTTAGACAGTGTCTTTGAACAGGATATTCATGAACCACTAGATCTTTTTGTATTTCATAAGACACATTCTCTTTAAATATAATGAACAAAATCACTAATCCTCTTTCACTCACTTTTTTTTTCCCAATAAAATCTGTCTGTATTTTAGGTTGTCCAGCATTTCAGAGCCTCATTTCTGAGACAGATGAAAGCTGAGAATCAAAACCATGAGTCCTATGATAAAATTCTGACAAAGCTCTAGTAGAAACATGGGTTTAAAGCAGGTTAGGTTAAGAAGGAAGTCTTCATACTGCCTAGTGTCTAGACACCCAATCTGGCAGTCTGTATTCTGTGTATAGTTAGAACACAGAGCAAGACACTACTGCCAGCATCCATTAGTGGCTCAGGGTCTTATCATTGGTTGTATAATGTAGGTAATACACTCTCAAAAGCATTGAATGAGCTTAACTGCTCAACTGCTTAATATGACCACATCCACAAGTAACATTTTGAAGGTGTTACAATAAGCAGTGTTAAAGGTATCTGAATCATATCCCTGATGGATAGCCCATTAAATTTTGCCCACTAATTGTAATGGGGGCTGGGGCATTTAAAATCTTAGGTTTTACTTTTTAATGTTGCTTTAAAAATCTACTAAAATAATGTGAAACTTCCCATTTGTCCTGGTTTGGGCCAGGATAAAGGTGATTTTCTGGTTTGTACTTTTGCTTTCAGCAAGTGCAACTACTTACAAGAGACATTTTGTCAAATTTTCCTTCCCCCCTCCACCCCAGTCTTTCTGAAAGTCAACCATGCTTGCTGTTCAATAATGATGATAGCCAGACATGGCAAGCATATTTTTAAAAGAAAATAAAATCCACTTACTTTGATTTTTAACATAAGAGCTATAAGATTAACATCTATGTAATCAGATGAAAACAGAAATAGGATCCTCTACAGCCACATCAAAAGCAGACCTGAGGCCTATGAAGTTCAGCTTTCAACATTCTTTCATGCTGTATCACTATCTGGTACACACTGTAGATGAAATAAAATTACACTGCTTTTACTGGCATATCAACTATTATAGGTGTTCTGCTAAGGTAAGTACAAAAATGTATATTCTAGTATATGATAGAATCTATACCAAGTAACATTTTTTGATAGAGATATTTAGGACTGTAAAATCTATTTAGAGTAAAATTACCAACATTAAAAATAGGTGGAAGTGAAGGCAGTGAAGACTGGGATTTGCAAGTCTTAGAACATACTGCTGATCAGTTATGACATTTTAAATAGAATTCTGTTAAACACTCCTAATTAGCTTAGTTCAGAGACTTTTTTCCTTTCTTTGGAATGGTGATCTGATGCCAGATGGGGCAAAGGTTTATTGCAGGGTGGTGGGTTGGTGGTAGGCAATGATGAATGAACAAACACATTGGTGTTCCTTATATACCCTGAATTTCCCACCACTCAGGTAGCTGTTTTGGACTCTGGGAATGTAGCCTCCAAAGTTTCCCACTGCGTTCAAGGCTGATTCAGACTCAAGGATATCTCACCTCTCAGGAGGGTCCCTTCACCTCCACCAAAAAGGTTGTTGTTGTCCGTCCCTTGGTCATTACCAGGGGTAGCCAGTTTGCTGGGGGCATCTGCTCACTGCCTACTCCACCTGAGCAAAATTTTGTACTCTACCTTTTCAGTCAGCGTGAGTCTACCCTTCAACATTCCATTTGCCAAATTGTCATTTGACACAAAGAAAATTCAAAATTCCACTAAATGGAACCTCACGGGGCCACAAGTGAGTTCTAAGAACACTGTCATGATACCAGACCAAAGAAAGCAGTAGACCCAGGAGGATATATTTGTGATCTTAGCGTAGCTGTGGTGAGTTGAAATTTCACGTGTTACTGTGGGCAAAGTTGTTGAGCCCTTCAAGGATGTGGCAATAGAAGAGCATTATCTCATTATGGTATACTTCAGCTTCAGTTTCAGTTTGTTGTCTGTGTTGAAGTGTACATACTATGAGGTTGCTTAGAGTGAGAACTCATACCAGCATTAACAGGTTTGCTGCTCATGAAAATGGAAAGCAGAAGGGAGAGGAAGCCAGAATGCATGCACTGAGAAAAGGCATTCTGCTCTGAGACAAAGACTAATCTGGGTTGGCAGTGGAACAGATTCTTTTAAATGCACCTGAACTTATCTTACTTTATTCACCAGGAAAGTGAGTGTTACTTTAGCAAGACAAAAGAGTTAATTCTTTGAGATAAAATTATAAGCCAGATATAAAGCCATAAAAGTAAGAAAATGTAGACTGAGACCTAGATATCAGGTACATTCTAGTCCTAGTTGTTTCTAAGGCATTAACTGAGGTACCTTTCAGTTATGAAAGTCAGGAACCAAACACGTACCACTTCTTGAAAGTAGTGTCATTCAGAAAGATAACACACCCTGAGTCCCTTTTTCCTCCAGTTTTGTTGAGGATAATTGCACATCCATGAGCACTAGAAGTTTTCCAAGCTGATTTCCCAGAAATCTTCACTTTTCCTTTCTCCTCTAAATTATTTGGGAAATGCCCTATTTTCCTGAGACTCTGATCGCTTGAAAAATGCAAAGAAGATGTTGTTTAAACTTCTGAGGGGTGGTTGTCTTTTGACATCTAAAGATTCTTTGACATGTTAATTTTGTATGCAAGGTTTATCTCCCTACTTACAAGCTCTATTGAATTGCAATATCTTTTCTTCCCAGTGTGATTTGCATTTATTATTCTTAAAATTAAATATCATTAAAAATAGCCTGTGTTACTTTGTGATAGTCTCATAATATCTGATTTCCTGCTGCCTTCCTAATGAGGATTGCAGAGGACCACTGATGACTGATGTGGCATTTGTAGTGGTTTCTTTTAAACTATTTTCCAAGCTAACGTGCTCTTGTCAGATTCAAAGGTTCAAGCTGCCACAGCTAGGCAGCTATTTAACTGTGCCATGACTGACAGGCAAAGTAATTACTGTAAGAAACCCCAGGATCCATTGGGGAACACTCAAGAAATTTGCTCTGTGGATTTATCTCACAAATTCTTTGGAGCTGCTTCTACATGATCAGTTCTCCTGCATTGTTTAAAAAGAAAAGAGAGATGATGCTGAGAGATGCTACATATAGTCTAGATTTCATGTAGCCACAGGTTGTGCTTTTATTTTTTATATATCTTTTTGGTTCTCAAGGTTTTGTAAGGCCTCTAAAAGCATCCTTGTATAATAGCTATAGACACAAAAGTTGAAAATGCCATCGTTTTTACATCTGGTTCAAGTACAGTTTTTTACAGGGTTATCTCTAATAACTGAATATAGTTCAACTACAAATAATGGAGATGTACACACTCCCATCTACTCACTTTGTACAAAGACTCTGTAAGCAGAAAACAGTTTCACTTAACAGAAGAGAGCTACAGGCAATTGTGTGTGATACCCTGTCCCTGTTATAGCTTTCACCTGTCTCCCGTTTTTCAGGAGAGTAGAACAAGGACCTTATCTTTACATCCTGACCCACTGTTCATCTAAATAAGCAATAAAATATGATCGTACACAGAAAATGCTCACTTGTTTAAATACAAATTATGTCAGACAAAATATTACAGATTATTTTTGCCTTTTTTCCCCCAAGTATTTAGTAGATTAGATTCCAGGACTATACAAAATAGCAGCAAATCATGAAGAAATGATGGTATATTCATAGCAATCTTGCTTTTCTATTGCTGCCTGCACCTAGCCTGCTGACAGTCTGTATTCTTTGTTCCATTTCTCCTTCTCTACAAATCCTTTTCTTCACATTTCCTGATGCAGTTTTATATCTTCTACTTAGTGTTACTCTGAACACTGGAGGGGAGATCTTTCAGAGACATTTCTTTGTAAAGATTTAACAAATATTTTAAAAAATCTTTTCCCCATTTGTCCTTGATATTTTACAATACTATTTTTTTCTCTAAGTTGTCATTCCTAATTTTATGTGAAATTTATTATCAGTTTTGGTTTTGGTTTTGGTTTTGGTTTGTTTGTTTGTTTCTTTTGTTTTTTTAGAAAGGACATTTCTGTCTGTAAAGCACTGATATGTAAATTTAATGATCTCAAAACCCATACAGCATATGGTCCATTTTCTCCTAAATATTAGAGACCCCAGCTTTGGGGTTTTTTTTTGTTGTTTGTTTTTAGGCTTTTTTTTTGTTATTTTTATTTAAGCAATTTTATTTCTCTGTCAAAGTATTCCTTTTATCACTCAGATAAATTCGTGGGTAGCAAAATGATCACTAGTAAAGTGATCTAGTAAAGTTCATCAATAAATTTTTCTTCCACGTCCTAGTCCATTTGATATGTTTCCCATAGGTTCACAGAATCATACATTGGTGTCCTGGTTAATCCGTGACAATTGGTTGATGTAGGAAGGAGCCTCTGGAAAGTGTCAAGTCCAATCTCCCTGCTCAAGTACAGACACTTAAAGCAGGCTGCTCAAGGCTTAGTACACTTTTTAAAGTTTTTAAAATATTTTTAAAATATTTAAATATTTTAAATATCTACAAGGCTGGAGATTCCAGTCTCCCTGGGCAACCCATGCCAGTACTCAGTCAACTTCACAGTAAGACTGTTCCCTGATGTTCATATAGCACCTCCTGTGTTTCAGTGTGTGTCCATTACCTCTATTCCTGTCACTGGCAGCCCTTGAGAAGAGCTTGGCTTTATCTTCTTTATACATTCCTGTCAGATATTTATATATTTTCCTAAGACTCTCCCTGAGTCTTCACTTCTCTAGGATAAAAAGTTCCCGTTCTCTCAGGCTCTTCCTGTGAAAATACCTTAATCACTTTCATGGCTTCATTTTCTTACTACACTTACTGCACTTTGCTTATGTATGTCCTGTAATGGGAAGCCCAGGTTTGGATGCAGCTCTCCAGATGTGTCTCATGAAAGCATAGCAGAGGGGAAGGATCACCTCCTTTGACCCATTAGCAATGTTCTTCTCAATGCATCCTAAAAGGCTGTTTGTTTCCACAGCCGTGAGAACATATTGCTTGTTCATGATTAACTCCCTGACCCCTGAACACCTTATTATGTAAAGCTGCTTTCCAGCCATTAGGAAACCAGCGTGTACTGGTGCCCACAGTAATTCTTCCTCAGCTGCTTCCTCAATAAGTCTTCCTAATTTCCCTTTCTTGAACTTCATAAGATTTCTGGTGTCCTATATTTCTGGCTTGTAAAGGTCCCCCTGAATGGTGGCACCCTTATCCAGTGTATCAAACACTTCCCCGAAATTTGTATCCTGTACAAATTTAGTGAGGTCCCATCATCCAGGTCATCAAGGAAGGTGTTAAACAATACTGGCCTCAGTATCAACCCCTGGAATACTTCACAAGTGGCTTTTTTCCAGCTGGATTTCATGTCGATGATCAAAACTCCTTAGGCCTGCCAGTTCAGCCAGTGCCAGTCCACTTGTCTAGCCCATACTTCTCAGATTTTTCTACTTTTAAAATATGTTAATTAAACTGTCATGTAAAATGTTACAATTAGGGGTTTGAATTTCCAAATGTACATAATTCATGGGGGAAAATTATATCACATTTATAAAGAGATGAATTTCCTGTAAACTTGATCGTCTTTCCTCACTTGATCAATAATTTATATGATACATATACAGTTTGTCTTAAATGATGACATATACAGAAGTAGCAATAAAGGTAGATCTAGGCAGGATGATATAGCAATCTGAGCCAGTCAGGCTGGGATTAAATTTTTTGACCTCCAGAATCATAGATGAAAAGAGATGTGAAGTGGCTTTCTGACCAGTGACAGTGATCAGAAAGCCAGTTCCTAAATCCAGTTCCCAGATTCAAAGCAAGGTTTTTCACAACACATACACAAAAAACCACCAAAATCAGAAAGTCAAAATCAAACCTCTGAGAACATTTAAAGATATGTATTGAATTTACAACAAACTAAAGTAATCAATAAGACACACTGTGTCAATAGCTGTAGAGGCATAAACATTTCTGTATTTTCATCAGGTTCACATTATCCAAGGATGAAATGTGTCATTCAGTAGGAACAATGTAATGACCTTGGGTCTACTGTGAAATAAAAATGTTTCTCCAACTGATTTCTGTTTGGAACACCTGATCAGAGTTGTTACTAGGTTTTGAATAAACCAATTCCTGTGTTGCCCGTTTGATTATCTGATCTCTTAACTGACTACATAGAAGTTTCATTCTTAAAGACCCCAAAAACTATTAACTCAAAACTTTGTTTTCTGATAATTTCATTATTTATACACAGTTTTAAGCAAAAGTTGTGTAACTCCTTCACCAAAAAAAAATAAAATTCAGAAGAAATTTAGATCATCAGTTGTAATGTTGTCAAATGTTTTGAAAGCAAATTATGAATCTCTCAGTTAAGCACACTGTAAAATCTTTTGTACTGACAGAAATTAACTTGAGCATTTGAATAATAGATGGCATTGAAGTATTCCATATGCAGAAAAATTGTCACAAATTCAGATAACTATAGCTGCAAGTTTCTATAGACATTTTCCTTAGATAACTAAATAATGACAGTATCTAAATTCGGCTTTTCATGGCCAGGTACAGGAGAATTTAAAAAAAATGCCGCAGACACCACAGTAAATAATGCACAAATAATTCATGTGTTAAAGGTCCATCTTTCTCTGTATAAAGAGACACAGGAATTCTTCTGTTTTCTCATTGTGAATGTGGAGTCTTAGCCTGTGTTGGGGATTAAAGTTTCCAAAGAATTAAAACTGATCAAACGTATAATGGAGGTCTCATATGAGCTAAATGAAAAAAATATACCAGAAGAACTCAGTGATGTGTTTGATTAAATTGGTTGCATTAAGGACACACTTCACATTTCTTTAAACCCTGAGGTAACCCCATTTATTACTCTAGCCAGGAAAATTCTGTTGGTAGTGAGAGATTGTGTTCTGCAGAAACTGTAACGCAAGCTGAATTTATGAGTTATTAAGTCAGTTAGTGAACCACATGGCTGGCTGCAATCTGAGGTGGTTGATGTGGGTAGGAAAGAGGAAGAAGAAATTGTCTGAGACTATGCCAAGAAATGAATGAATTTGCTAATGACACAGTGAGAACACCTTTATATCTATATCTATCTATACATACATACATATATATATATATATATATACTGTGGAAGAAATCAGTAGAACATTGGCAGTAATATTATTCTGGGTCAAATTTTGTGGCAGTATGGGACACCAGAGAGGATCAAGTCAGACAATGAGACTCATTTCAAAACCAACCTAATAGGCAACTGGGCCAAAGAATATGGTATGGAATGAATCTATCATATTCTTTCTTATTTACCAGCTTCCAGGAAGACTGAACTTCACGGTGGCTTGCTAAAAAACACTGCAAAAGCAATGGGTGGTGGAATTTGAAAAACTGGGGCAAATGTTTAGTACAAGCTGCCTTTTTATTTAATACCAAGGGATCAATGAATCAAGCTGCCCTGCCCAACCACACCTATGCCTACAGCAGGGCAATTGGACTTAGGTGGTGAAAATTTAAATTCAAATTGCATACAGTAATTAAAAAAAAAAATTATATCTAGTTATGGAAGCACATGGTAAGTAACAAGGAGTGGATTGTCCTGGTTTGAGAGCGAGGACCAGGAGAAATAACTGCCTGTGATTATACTGACCTGAGACTGCCCAGGCCACCACCAGCATCCGCCTGCCTGTTCTACTGGGGAGCACCTGTGTCTATTGAGAGGAGAGGATGGGTCAGGTGACCCAAATGGGCCAGTCACAAAATTCCTTCCCATGGTACTGACTACAAAATGTTTTCTAAGAGAGCCCTCTCCTCATTTCCATGGCTGGTATGTTGTCTGGGTTGGGGTCCAATGTTTTGTTATTGCTCCTGCTTGTTTCCTCATTGGCGAAGGACACTGTCGAGTGAGGTCCCTTTGTCCTGCCTTCCCAAGAAGGACCAGTTTGGTATTATTTCTTCTAACAGTATTGGTACTGTTTCTTCCAAAATATTTATTATTTACACATTTCTGTAGAGTATTTAAACAGAATAGAATTTCGTGGTCTCATAACATGACAGTAACTCAGTTTTTTGTATTTTGTTTGTAATGGGTGTATGAATGCCTAAACTGTATCTCTAATTAGAGTAGAACAGCTTTGAGACAGATGACTTCTAGTTTTTAAATAATCATTGCTATCCAACTATTTAAACCAGAGACAAAATTTTACTTGAAAACCATAGTCTAAGCTGAATTCTAGGAATGGAAGAATGCTAGAAAGAAGAGGTCTGTTCTGCTTATAGGACACCACACGCTTAGAGAGTGATAATGATTTATTTGGTGAAACTGGTGCATTTGTATGAAGATAAGGAATAGTTATACAAGTTGTTAAAATATTTTAGGTTGTCTGCTAGCTGAGAGTCACATTTCTTTGGGAAACAAAAAAATAGAATATAGTTATCAAAAATAGGAAAAGCAGAAGAATAAAAGATGGTCACAATTAATAACAGATTAGTAGAACATAAAACATTCAGAACAAAGGCTCAATGGTTATGTGAGTGAAATGAATATATTGGCATAAGTTTTACTCAATTATTAGATTTGCTGTGTTGGGTTCTAAGGTAAGATAAAAAGTAAAGAATAAAATCAGAGGTCTGAAATTTGCACCCAGGGCCACGTACTACTGTTGGGATTAAATAAACAACCAAATAAATAAAAACGTCTGTCTTTGTATTTGAATGGAAGGCATATCTGATATTTCAGCATGGAAAAATGGTGAAGTATGCAAGAACAAGGGATGAACAGACAATTCCTCTCCTCTCCCTTGTGGTCATTCCTAAACTTGAAGTGCTGAGACAAAAGGACAAAATAGGACAAAAGTGCTGAGACAAAAGTGAGAATTACAGTATTGCAGGTTTTAGAATTTCCAAACAGGAATGCAGTTCAATTTCTATTTTTTTTTTCCACAGTAACCTAGAGGTTTTGTTGATTGGCCTTTTTAAAAGAAAAATACAAATTAACAGACAACAGGCACAAATATTCTTCAATTAAGTGGTGTGCCAGCAGCTTCCGGCTCTCTTCACAAATAGTGGTCAGCAGTTAAATATCATCACAACATCATAATAAAAACAACTTCTAGTTAAAGAGAAACAAATTGCTGAAAATAAGGACCATGACAGGAAGTGAACAAGGATGTTACTATTAATAGACAGCTAAATAATAAGAACATATTATTGATGCCTTGTAATGCTCCAAATGCTTTTTTGTTTCTTACATATGTTTATATAGATATGATAAAACTATCATATGGATATGATAGTTTTAAACAGCACTGGTAGAAGTGCAGCTGAAGCAATAGGAGCCTAAGAACAATCTCTGAACTACACCTACCTCCTTTACACCCTCAGACAAAAAGGTCCCAGCTCCTCAGGTGCCCCAGTGCAGCTACAGGGAAAGGGATGGCAGAGCTCCTCGGGTCTGCCCATGGGAGCCACAACTGCAGGTGTGACCTCTCCATGCACCACCTGAGGAAAGTTTGATGGAATGGTTTGGGGTTGTAAGTTCAAAAATGGGTTTGGAGATGATGATGATGATGATGCATAAAACAGTAACTTTAGGATTACTTAGTTACTTCAAACATTTATGGCAGTATTGTCTCAGCACTTGATATTCCATTTCAAATTGCTGAAAGAGGAATAAAGGAAGTTCTGGAATCATGTGAATAATTCGGCATATATTGGGAAATTTAGTTTTGTCCTTAAATAGGCTTAGCAGAGCCACTGACAGGGTAGCACTAGGAAACTGAGGAGGCTGCACACATGACTCTGATGTTAAGCTAAATGGAGAATGAACATGCAAGGGACTGTCAAATAAGTTTTGTGACTTGTTGAGTATCCCTCTTACCTAGAATATTACTGTACAAATGTATTTATTTGAAGGGTTACAGCATAGATGTGTTCAGAAAACTGACTGTAAAAGTGGTGATGTGGTGAGTTTAAATTTGCCTGAAATGTTTATTTCCCACTAACAGCAAACTTGGAAAAATCAACCAGAGATAACAAAAGCTTTGAAATCTCAATAGTTCTTGTGATTCAACTCCATCATAAAATATCTGAAGACAAATTACATCCCCTGCAGTTCTGTAATACCATTTTCTTCTGTGATTGGCCTCAGCATGTCCTCAGATACACTGTTGTTTCTGGTGTTTAACTGAATGGCCTTGTAAACTACAATTTATGTACAGCTTTACTCATGATACAGGTTGTAGAAAAAATATGATTTTACTAAATACTTTCTAAATGTGGGATAAAAGCAATAAAAACAGGAAAAACAAACAAACAAACTAACACAAAACCCAAACTTATCTCTTTTTTTTTTTTAGCAAAATACACAGACATAACTTGTAATACATACCAGAAGCTGAGTAGGTGGGTAGAAAGAATTCTGGCACCTGCCATATCATGGCTCTCCACAAGTACAGATTTCATTGGATGTTTCTGCATGCCATGCTTTTAGAAATTTATTGATTTTTCTGTCAATCATGGATGTAATATTTTAATTTTTATTCCTCATTCTTTCTTCAAAAGATACAGAGCCCCTTATTTATTATTAGACAGGACATTCTCTTTTTTTAAAAAAAAATTAATAGGCAATTATGCTGTTGAACTATCGTGTTAAAAACAGATTGTTCCAAGTCTAAGCTTATAATTACTGAAAGAGGATTTCAGTGGATATTCTGAGAAATTAGTTCTGTTGCTTAGCTTTTACTGGGTCTCGCAAAAAAAAATTCTCTTAACACAAATGACAGTCTGCCAGAAAGAGTAAGAAGGATTTCTTACAAGAATAATAAAAGAATTTTAAACTCTGAAAGTATTACAGATAGCCAGATTTTTGTTCCATTGCACCTCAGTTTAAACTTTCTCTTTTGATTTTGATAACAAGCACATATATATGGATGAGTACAGTGAGTCATGGTTACTCTGCCCACATAGTGAGAGATCCAGATGTGCAGATCTAATTTGCCATGTTTTCCTGACCTCAAGCCAGGATGGCTATACAGCTAGACAGGATTTACAGAAATGGCTTTAGCCACAGAGCTGAAAAGGAGCAAAAGTATGAGAGTACAAATAAGGAAACTATCCATCCAAATAGCGATTGAGTGTCCCGATAATGCAGCTAAACAGTTTCTGAACTGAATCTGGGCACAGTCTAGAAATCTACAAGTAGATTTATGAAAACAGAATTTAGTTTGAGGGTAATGTAGCTAAACTTAGGAGAGGGTTGCCTCAATTGGAGGTTAAGATACGTAAATTTGTGACAGGTACCTACACTCCCATTAGAGTCAGTAAGGAGCAGCATCATGATTTGGTTGAATCTCTGTATGCTCCCAGGCCCAGTCAAGATTACACAAGGTCTTCAGGATAGACAAACAAGAGTGACGGAAATGAAGCCAGCGGCCCTTTATGGAATAGCAGTCACAGGTCAGATGCACTAACAGAGAGGCAATGGGTAGCCTTTCATGACACCAAATGTCAAGGTTTAAGCAACACGATCCTACCACCAGCCTGCACAGCAAAGGGAGCCACAGCCAGGTCCCCTCTCTCTTTACCTCTTCTCCTCTCTTGCTCCTTCCATTTTTCCCTCCTGCCTTCCTTTCCTCTCTATCTCAGCAGAACCAGATAGGTTCAGATATTGCAATATGCAGTCATGTTGAACCTCACCTGTGCTCTTTAAATGAGTCAGAAGTGAGAAAAATCGAACAGGTGTATTACTCTGTGGTGAGGCCCATGGAGGACTCATGCAATATCCTAGTGATCCAAGATGTGTAAGCAGTGCCTATTTTACTAATTTAAAATACTAGAAAGTGTAGTCATGGTTGTGTTTGTCTTGGATACCACATCATACTGGAATTCACCAGAATGAAAGAGCTGATTAGATTGCTGCAACTTCTGTTTTAAAGGAGTAACAGTCAAGTTTATATTATAATTTGAGACAAAGCTCTGCTAAATCGATGACTGATTAATGCACAGCTGTTTATCAAACTGAAACAATAGATAATAAGATGGTTTTATATTCAGTGCCTCAGTGATTCAGAAGGCAATTCTTTGCTAGTCAAAACTAAAACAACACACCACATTATACAAAATGCTGATTGACTTTCTGAACTACATTAGGGGTTGTATGAATCAGTCTGGGTATCAGTATGACACACAGGGTACCGTCTTTATGGCAAACATGGCTTCTTGAATATAAAAATATTCTCCCATCTAATAATTAGTGTGGGATGAGAGAGTGAAACAAGGAGGAATAGTTAGGGCAGTATTTTTGTTGTTTGCACAGTCCTCAGAGCATTTTTATGTACCTTGCAATGTGTCACGGTTTAGGCCCAGCTGGTACCAACCAGGCCTCCCCTTGCTCCCCCCACCCCCACTGTGGGACAGGGAGGAAAAACCCACCTTAAGTCTTCTTCATTGAGACAAGGATAAGGGGGGGTTGCATTCCCTAATTACAGTAATGGCCAGAAAACAGACAGGTCCAACTCGAGAAGGAAAAACCCGAATTTAATCTAAAAGGAGAAAGAGAAAACATGACCAGGCCTTAATGCCTTCTCCCTCCCAACCCCTCCCTTCTTCCCAGGCCCGGATCCCTTCCCTGCCGCCTCCCACTCAGGGCACAGGGAGGGGCAGGGGGGGTTTAGGGTCAGTTCCCCACACGGTGTTTCTGCTGTTCCTTCCTCCTCAGGGGAAATTTCGTTTTCTCTTTCTGGAATAAGTTACTGGCAAAGGTGCATCCACCTCCCCATATCTGCTCGGCCTTGGCCAGAGGCAGAGCCAAGAGAGAGACAGGGGATCTTCCAGCAGCTTCTCACAGGAGCCACCCCTGTAGCCTCATCTTGTTCTGAAAACACCACTGAACGAATCCAAGATACAATGATCAGAAATTAGAATGGGGCATGTGCACTAAGGGACATGAATTCTCCTCCTTCTGTTTAGGATTTCCAGAATGTATGCTACTTTGCCCAGAAGAGCTACATCAAATGTTAAGTTGCACCAGGTAGCCTCTCTTTGAGGTGTTCTGTCACTGTGGAGATGAGAACAGAAGAGACTGCAGGGAAAGAATGTAGCCATGGCAGAGCACTTCTTGCAAGGTCACCTTAAGCCACTGTCCCAGGCTGGTAAAGCCAGGAATGCCAACTCAGTGATGGAAAGTCAGGAAATGGCCACATCCACATGCAACTCACATACAATGACAAATCTTGAATTTTGTGGACTACTGAGTGGACACACAAAAAAAGTAATAATAATGAATTGCAATCACTTACTCACCTGACAACCACAGCTTAGTTTCAATTATTTATAACACTTTATAATGTGCTAATAAATGTTCTCTAGTAGTATGTCTTGAAAATAAAATGAAGTCTTAGCAAAATAAAACCTAAATACTGTTCAGCTATTAATTCTCTGTTGAGAAAGAAAACAGAATCTGTTCATATCAGAGTGCATCATATTTTCCTTACTCTAAGGAAAAAACCATTTTACACCTTGATATGAACGTATGTAAAATGCAAGAAAATGCCTATTGAGACACTATCTATGTCTGGCTGATATGTTAAAACATTTAATTAGCATATCACTATCACACTTGATAACTGTCTGGTTTCCTGGAATAAACAAAGACAATGGGATTAGCAGAACAGGAAAAAACTGATAAACATTCATGAAGACAAGAAATTCCTTAGAAAAGAAAAAATGTTCAAATCAACTTTGAAAATGGTATAAAAAGTCCTGACGGAAGAAACAGCAGAGGAGCGACTCTTCTCTCACGGCAAGCGGCCCTGCCAGAACCAGCTCTGCGACTCCTCTCAGAACAGCGCAGATGGATCGGCCTGTCCCCCCCCTCCTGGGACAGCAGCCCCAGCCAGGGACGGCCCCTCAGCAGCAGAGACCTGAATGAAGCAAAAGCCAGAAGCAGCGAAAAGGGTAACCACAGCCCAACGATTCTCTTTCTTTTGTTAATTACCTTAACTATAGTTTGACCCTGAACTAGCAGCTAAAATTGTAACAGCTTCTCTCTCTGGTAAACAGTTTTTTTTTTCCTTTTCCTTGTCTTTTTAAAAGCGCTATCGTCTCCCTTCCTTGAAAATAAATCTTTGTAATTTGCTTAAATCATAAAGCCTGCTAGTTTTGTAATTCAAGTGTCAGGTTCTGAGCAAGTGGTTGATCTTTCCTCGCAAAACAAAAATATAAAATATAAAATATAAAAAATAATATCATAACGAATCATAACACACCTCTTCTTTCTTCCTGTGTATATCAAAATCTTTTTATCTGAAAGTGATAAATATGACTTTATAGTACTTTGAAATTTAGTTCCTTTGCCTCTTCTTCATGTCTGCTACCTCTGTTTATTCAACTGAACTTTTTAAACTTAACTTTTAACTCAAAAGTAATATAGACACATATAGCTTCACATGTGAGTGTGGAGTTACAATTAAGTTTGGTTAAATAAATATGATTCAAATTAGACTTTATCTGAATAATTTCAAATTCATTTCAAATATAGCAGTCCTCCAGTTTGAATATTCAAGCTCATATTTATTCTGGGCTGTCCTTTTTAAGGGCACGGTTTTCATTTTCCAGCTATTTGCTGGATGCTCAGATATAATCTGGGATATATTTTAGAATGAGCAAGAAATTAAGATTTTAGGGTGCCATCCTTAAAGTTTAATACAAAATGGAGCTGCCAACTTCTACTCCCCTTTAGCATACCTTAGATTCTTTTGTCAAACCGAGGCCCATGTCCTGAGGGTATCTATACCAGTTTTGATGCAGAACAAGGTCAGAAGTAATTTAATTCTTTAAAACAACCAAGCAAGTGAGGTGAAAGCAAGACTAGACTTTCATGATACCTATGATTAATTACCTGCCCACACTGAGATATGGTAATATTTCATCACTTTGGTGTGCTAGTCACCAGTTTGTAGGAAACACTATCTGAAGTTATGAAGTCTTGCAAGAACAATCTTCAGTGCCTTCTACCATAAGTGATAAGAGCATTTTGCCAATCTCTTATTCTCTTATATGTGCACACTAATAAAAATACTCCCTTCTAAAACCAAAGAAGAGCTATGGTTTTTGTACGATGAGTAAAAATTAAAGATCAATTTTTATTGAGATTTTTCCATTGTACAATACAAAAAGCTGCATAGAAAGAAACATAGAATTCATAGACTCTTCAAGATGCAGGACCACCCTTTTCCTTTGGATTATGTCAGTATATCTCAGACAGATCTCAAGCCCATTATCTTTTTATTTGTCTACTATGTATCTTTCTTACTCCTCTGCCATTTATCCATTGAAACAAAATTAAGTGATACGGAAAGCTTTTCTGGCTCTTTTGTATAAATCATAGAATCATAGAATGTTTTGGGCTGGAAGGGACATTAAAGAACATCTAGTTTCAATCTCCCTGTGTGGGCAGGGACACATCATGTTAGACCAGATTGCTCAAAGCCCCAGGCTAGTACAAAACCTTAGAGCAGGAAAATGACACACAGATTAGAGACTTAGTATAACACAGGAACACGCTAACAAAGACAGCCCAGTAGAGATTTTTCATCTAAAAGGCATCTTTCATGTACATGTTAAGGAACATGTTAGTCATATCTTCCCCCCCAAAAAATTGAGGGAGTTTTGTCATCTTGAAAAACCAATATAACTACAGCTTCTCTGTGCTTCAAAATAATGCATAATCAGTCAATATCATATTCCTCAATTATTTAGTAAATGCACAAAGATAGGTCAGATATTTGACAATACTAGAAGCTCAGCAGTGGGTAAAATTGATTGAATGCACTTTGAGCATGAATAAAAGAGTTTATGATTTATTGTCATTTTGTAGATTAGTCTAAGGCAACACTGAGCAGTGAAGCAGAACAGGAAGCCTGCCTTGTAGGAATTTTAAGAACAATCCTACAACAATGAAAGGGAATTAGATCATAGTTTTTGACATAAATATTTTTTTTCAGCTTTTAGTGATCTTGAAAGATATCACCTGTAAGCAATTTGGGAAAACTTGTTCTTTGTGCCACATTTTCTAACAATCCTATTATCTGGAATGACAAAGAAAACATTGAATAAAGCTCAAATAAATAAATAAATAAACATTACAAAATTGTTCTGATATAGAATGCTGTGCTACTAATTAATCAGCTTCTAATGGATATGACTCAGATTTAGCAGTTTAGTCTGCCCTGATTTGTGATTGATTGCTTTGTATTTTGCTGGATAATTTGAGGTTGATACATAAAGTTGAGTTTTTTGAGATTTGATATCCAGATTTGAATTCTGGAGTTTATGGATTTTTTTTCTCACCTTAAGTCACAAGTGCTCTCAGTGAAGAATGAGAGGTTGGATTATTTTTCTGCTTTATACACAGAAAATGCTTAGATAATACTGACAGACGCTTTCATCAATTTCCAGTTCCTTAAACACTGTGAACAGAGGCATGTTCATCACTATGACCCCCAAAGTTCTGTTCTTGGTGCTGAAAGAGAATCATCTCTTGCCCATTGGCATACAGTTGTCACACAGGAGTGTCTCCTGTCACACAGGAGAGATGCAGTGTGGAAGCATCCAGCTGCCAGTTGATGGCATACAGCTAGCTTTTTCTGGGGACCAACACCAACCCATAGGGAAGGCCACTTAGCACTTTTTACCACTTGGACATCGAGCCATTCATCTTACTTGGCACAAAAGTGATACTGTCTGGCCTGTACTTCTCCAGTCTTTTTCTCTTTTTTGAAAACAGGGGTTAGTTTCCCCTTTTCCAGTCGGTGAGAGCCTCACCAGCCTGTTCCTATTTCTCAGATATGATGGATAGTGGCTTAGCAACTTCATCCACCACTTTCCTCAAGACCTGTGGATGAGACTGATCAAGTCCCATGAACTTGTGCATCTTCAGGTTCCTTAAGTGGTTTTGAACCTGATCTCCTACAGTACGTGGTTCTTCATTCTTGCCTTTCCTGCTTTTGCTTTCTGTGACTTGTGTGGTGTGGCTTGAGCACTTGATGGTGGAGACAGAGGCAAAAAAGCCATTGAGTACCTCAGCCCAAAGGATCTTGAACTCCACAATTTCATGACTGCTCAAGTGAAGGCTGTTCTTAAGCTTAACATTTGCCACCAGCCCCTCTTTTTTGGTGGGAACAAGGTCTAGCCTAGCACCCCTCCTTGGTGGCTTCTCTGTCACTTGTAGATTGAAATTATCATTGGCATATTCCAGGAACCTCCTAGATTGCTCCTAAATCTGGTCTCTGATAAAAATGCATTTCATTTGGTTTGCAAATTACGTAACTATCACTTATTCCAGATAGATGTCTTTTGGTTTGAGGGAATGGACAACAAGACTGGTCTACATTATTTCTTTCATATAAAAATAACTATCAAGGATAGTGTCGTGGTAAAATTGTTAATATAGAAGATTTGAGAAAGTCTGGCTAAGTTTATCATAACTAAAAGAACATTCTTTTTGACTGAAAGCTAACAGTCAGTGATTGCTTCCAACTCCCCACTTTTGAGCTATGGTGACACGGGATGTGCTATTCCTATAGGCTCCATCAAGAATCATGTATATATTCTCACAATATTTATTTTTTGATTCCTTCCTGGAATTGTAGCAGTTATCAAGCTACTTAAGAAGTCCACCCAGAGATGGACACCTGGTTTTGCTAACATTGCAATTGTATTTTTTTTCCTCACTTCCTTCTGTTTTTTTGGAAAGATCACATAATTTGTGTCTGTGCAATTGCTTGGAATACAACAGGGGAGCAGAGGGGGACAGGTAGTCAAAAAGTTCTGTCACTATGATCATAGTTAATAAAGCTCCTAAACTGTTCTAAGTTCAATGACCAGTAGTGTCCCTCACATTCATCCTGGGACCAGTACTGCTTTATCTTCATCAGTGATATGAACAGTGGGATTGAGTGGACCCTCAGCAAGTTTGCAGATGACACCAATCTGAGTGGTGCACTTGACATACCTGAGGGATGGGATGCCATTCAGAGGGACCAGGGTAATCTCAAGAAGTGGGCAAATGTGAACATTATGACACTCAGCAAGGCCAAGTGCAAGGTCGTACACCTGGTTTGGAGGAACCTTCTATATCAGTACAGGCTGGGATATAGAATCATAGAATTGGCTGGGTTGGAAGGGACCTCAGAGATCATCAAGTCCAACCCTTGATCGACTACTGCTGTGGTTACCAGACCATGGCACTGAGTGCCACATCCAGTCTCTTTTTAAATATCTCCAGGGACGGAGAATCCACTACTTCCCTGGGCAGCCCATTCCAATGTCTGATCACCCTCTCCGTAAAGAAATTCTTTCTAATATACAACCTAAACCTTCCCTGTCACAACTTCCCCTGTCCTTCCTGAACTGAGGGGCCCAGAACTGGACACAGTACTCAGGGTGTGGCCTCACTAGTGCTGAGTGCAGGGGCAGAATATAAAGCATCATAGAAAAGGATTAGGAATGCAAATAAAATTGGAAACTGGAAAGAATTTTTTTTATTTTCAGACTGGCCATACTTACATCAGTAGTAGAAACACTTTAATGTTTTCTGTGTTACTAGCATTATTCTCTGATCATCTGTATTCATATCTGATTCTCTAATATCTATAGAAAGGACATCAGTCATTATCTCTGAAAAAAAACCAAAACCAACAAACCACCACATTACCAGATACACTTTATGATTTTAGAAACAAGATAAAAGCTTTATGACTCAAAGAAAACAATCAAATGCTTTTTTGTAGCCACAAGCGTCATATTTACTTAAAGGATTGTGACTTTGTGACTATAAAAGCAAATATCTCTTATGGGAATCTAGGATAAAAGCTGTCAGAAAACTGGGTAGTAAATAGCCCTGAAATTATTTCCTCTGCTTTATTTCAAAAGCTTAAGGCAAAGAATGTTTGACCTTTTGCAAATAGAATGCTTTCCTGCAGGTCATGGTGCTGTACTGAGTTACGCGCAACTTGATGCACAGTGTGAGTAGTAAATCTCTTGGTGCTGGCACAGATCCCCTCCAAAAGGAGGGGAAAAAAGTGGAATACGTCTTCCTGCTTCCTCCATTCAGTTTTATTTCAAGAGTTTTTTGACAGGGGGAGCAAATTAAATGGTGTGATTGTTCAACATGATCCAGAAATTGTACAGAGCTCATGGAGAGAAATGTCAAAGAGACTAAAAAAGCTGCTCTCAAACTTATCATATCTGCAGTCTATTAGTTGTAATCTTGACATATTAATGACATATGAAAAAAATTTCTAATAAACCTTATATTAAAGCTTATACACATTTTAATGAATATCATATAACCTTTAGATTAACTTTGCTCCCATTGAGAACAATGAGAATTTTTACTATTAATCTCAATAGAAAATTTGAATTGACTTTTTAGTCAATTTATTTCCTTATAGGTGACTAATTCACTGAAGAGGCACTTTAAATTTTCTTTTGTCTCTTAAGATTCACCTAAGACCACTATAAAAGTCAGACAACCAAGTTGTGCAATAGCTGAGGGTATTTAAGAGTACATACGTAAGTAGTCTGTTGGTCTGTGGAATTATAGACTTATGCAGTACCTAATCAACGCTGTTAGGCCACATTTCTTTTTTTAACACTTTTTGTTAGTTTTACACTTCCCTAGAGTTACTCTGCACACTCCTAGGAGTGATATAACTTGTGTTACATGATCCTTAAAACTGCAGCACAGGTCCTACCTTAGGAGGAACCATAGTGATAAAGATAACACAAAGTGAAGTAAAAATGCATGATAAAACTTGGAATTTTTAAACATACTGTAAAAGATGGTTAGTTGAGTCCATAGGAAATACGTAGTTAGAAATTTGTAATAACCAAATACTGATGAATTCCAATGTTCTGTCACTTTTTTTTTCTGTCACTTCCAATTTTCATCACCAAATACTGATGAATTCCAATTTTCACTTTTCAATAGTTTAGTTAATGACCAGATATTTTAAGGAGTGTGTGTAAGACCTGTATGAAAACTTCTGCAGTCTTTCACTGGTTTAGGATTCATTAACTGTTCCCTGTATCTGTATCCTCTAAAAGGCCCTATGCAGTAGTTTTGCTTAGAGCACTAAGTTTCGCATTAAGCAGAGAAATCATTATACCCTTCACTGAAAAATGCAGGAGGAAGAGAATTTCTGCTTATGCATCCCACTGACTGGTAGCAACATATAAGTTAGAGAACTGAATCAAAAGTGGAATTAAAAAAATGGGTGTGTAGACTGCCAGAATTGAAAAGAAAAAAGGCACGGTCTTGTGGGTTTGCTTGCTGTTTTGCGGCAGCATTTGAATGTAAGTTTGCCAGTCAGTTTCTTCTGGAGCAAATCAAACAGTTCATTCTAAGAAGGAACTCAGCATGGTGGAAAGGATGGTTGGTGTTAGGGTCCATTCTCTATTTGTTGACAGCTTATCCCCTGACAGCAAAACTCCCATAAATCCAAAAACTGTTATACAAATCAGATCACTAAAGTCCAAAAGCTCAGTGGAAAGACAGGAAGTCCATGTCTGAGTGTATTACAGCCAAAAGGTAGCACTGACAGACATCAATTTATAACCATGCACATAAGTATATAGGGACCATCAATATCATACATATAGAAGGAAAGATACAACATGAATTTCAAGATGATGTTACACACATTTGGAGTGCAGCCTATCTCATGCCTCCACATTCTCAGAAACCACAATCATAATGATCATGACTGCTTCTGAGGGTCAATGAAGGAGCTATAATAAAGCTGTCTTTCATAGTCAAGATATTTTACTATAATTCAGCCCTTTAAGCAGCTGTTTTAAAAAAGTAGTTTGTTGGAAAACTCAATAAAATAACCAGCACCTTCTTAGTAGTTTTGGATGCTCTTGTCAGCATCTCTCATATTCTGAAGAACTGAAACTCCTCCAGGATTTCTAGATCTGGCTCATATCAAAGGATTAGGATAGCATAGTAATGCGCCTCAGGTATTGTCACGATTTTCCAGTCATATGCAAGAGAAGGAAAAAAAGAAGTGAAGGCCAGGAGAGAAGCACTGGAAGTGGCAGTATCAGTAATAGGCTGCACATATTTTGCAGCAAGGGTTAAACAGTTTTTCAACACGTATTGAGTATAACAACCTAAAGGCTAACAGGATCAAGTGCTATACATTAGACAGATTGACATGTAACCCTTCTTCTCTAGATCACCTATGTTCCAATTTCCTTTTATGTTTTCAAAGAGATTCTGGCGGGTTCACCTATGTCTTGGGTTAGTGAAGTGTTTTGGAAGCAAGGGGGAGGCAGGGGGCACAGTGGTAGCTCCTGTGAGAAGATGCTGGAAGCTCCCCCAGCTCCAATTCTTGGTTCCACCTCAGGCCAGGGATGAGTAGATATGAGGATCTGGATGCACCTGCAGAGCAGAGCAGAGGAGGAGGTAAGAGAGAAATGCCAGATAGAAGACACCCAGGTCAGTGAAGAAGGAGGGAAAGAGGTGCCCAAGCAGAGATTTCCCTGTAGCCCATGATGAGATGGCAGCTGTAACCCTGCAGCCCCTGGAGGAGCATGGTGGAACAGTCCCTAAAGGATCACGGTGGAGCAGAAAAAGATCTGCAGCCTGTGCAGGATCACAAGAGAGGGGCAAATGTGGATCTGAAGCGTTGGAGGACCACGTGACAGAGGAGGTGACTGCTCCTGAACTGTCCAGGCTGGAGCACTCTGTTCCTGAGGGACTGCACCTTCTGGGAAGGACTCATGTTGGACGGATCCCTGAAGGAATATATATATGTCTACTCTCACGCCAAGCACAGCAGCATTTAAAAGATACATAAGAGGTGAAATAAATCTCTCCGGTGAGAGGGACCCCAAGTTGGAGAAGGGGAAGGCTGTGAGGAAACCTCCTCCTGAGGAGGAAAGTGGCAGTAACACCGTGTGGTGATCTGACTTTAAACCTCCCCTGCCCATCCCCTGTGACCTGAGGGGGAAGTAGGAGTCAAGCAATTTGGCCCTGATAAGAAGGGAGGGGAAGGGGGAAAGTAATCTGGTCATGTCTTCTTCTCCTTGTAGATTGAATTATTTTTTTTTCTCTTCAACTTCAGTCTGTCTAGTTTTTCCCATTACCATAATTACGGAGTGAAAACCTCCCTATCCTTGTCTTGATTCATGAGCCTTAAGGTGGACTTTCTCCTGCCTATCCCTCAATGGGGGTGGGAGGTAAGTGTGCAGTAAACACGTACATGGCAGCTTTAACCAACCTTTAAGAAAGCTATGAATATAGAATTCTTTTGTTTTTGTTGAGCTATGCTGTGCAGAAAGTTCAAAATTACTCAGTTTTGCATCTGAAATAAGAATACCTGGAGCAATCATTTGCTTGAATGACTTACTAGCATTAATGACACTAGAAAGTCTTTCTTATCTTTTCTTGGTTATTCCCCTCAAGAATTAAAGCATTTGCATCCAAGTGATCTTTTACTCCTTGCAGATTATAACCTGGTATTATCACATAGGTCTTTTTAAAATGTAACTGTTCAAAGTTAAAAGTTACAGATTTAAGTTATTCTATTGATAGATTTAAGTTATTCTATTCTTTAAGTTATTCTATTGATTCTTGGAAACACAGCACATGAGTCTTTCAGAGAATCCAACCCAGAGTTGCAAGGGAGATTATTTTTTTTTTAAGCAAAGGATCTCTAGAGGAGATATCAAGCTTTTAAACAAAAATAGAAAAATTTAAAAAAACCCAACATTTCTATTTACTGCCTCTACAATATTTTGTGTATAGAAAAGTATCAACCACATGCCAGCAGTAATGAAAATGTACTCCAAAATATCATGTTCTCCAGTTCCATCTCAGTTCAATAAACAGCATAATTCCCTGGACAAATGCTGTAATAAGAGTTGGAGCCATTTGCTGTTCTTCTGATTAGCTCTAAAAATGTTCACTACTTCTACTCTGAATATCTCCATCAGTTATGTCTGATGCATGAGCTATGACAGTAAATATTAACATGGAACTGTCTGATAGGCAATTAAATAGTCTTCTCAGCTTCTCTTTCAAATAGGGTAATTAGAATAAGAACTTAGGAAAAATATTGTTTTCATAGGTAACTGGCACAAGCAGCCTTCATGTAACTCTTAGAAACAAGATTGTTACAACTTCCAAAGAGAACTAATAACTGCCCAAAGAAAAGATTAATACTCTGGTGGTGTTTTTGCAAGTACACATTCATAGTTAAAATGCATGGGTGGAGTGCTAAATCTCTACACATCTTAATTAATTTAGCTTTCTATTTTAGTCAAATAGATTTGCTTTTCTTAAAGTTATGCAACAGATGGTCTGAAATACTGTAACACCACGACAAGTATCTGTAAAACCAGTCACAGTTAGTATGTCAGATTATGCCTACATGTGTTTTCAGTTTGGGTTTGGTTGGATTTGTTGAGGGGAATTTTTCCATTTCTTTTGGGGAAGGTGTTAAATTTAAAAGTTAAATCAATAGTGTGGTAACTTTGATTATTTGTTTAAATTAGTAACAATTCGATGGCAGTCTTTTTTTGGATACTGGAGATTTTTTTAAAAATACTGTTAAAATATTTATTTCAGATACATTATTGTTTAATATTGTTTATTTTAATAGAATTCATCCTGATCTAAATATGCTTCTTCTATTCCTAAAAAAAGTTGTCTTAGATTGTATTATTACTGCTGTAGTCTAAATTCCAGCTGATAAATGCTTGCCCTGAAATTAATGCAAATAATTAGGTGAATTATCTTTTCCACCAATATTAAAAGACAAGCCTGCAACAGCTGGCATCCTCTGTGGTTTCGTGGTCTAGGCACCTCAGAATTGAAAAATGATAGAAGAAAAACTGAGCATAGTTTACAGAGAATGAATACAGAAGCTTGAACTTTTTGGTGGCTTGTCAGAGAAGCTTATCTTTCTGCTCAATTACCCCAGTAAACTTCATCACTTCTTCCTACTAACTATCTGCAGACTCTGCCTTGAAAAATATAAATAGTATTAATGATTTACTCAATATTTTAAAAGTATTTTCTTGTCGTATGTTAGATTCACCTTCAGACAAAGTTCCAGAAAATTTAAAAATATAACTTCTGAAGCCATTCCATCAACACTTAGAAGGCAATTTCAAGATACTGTAACTTACTGTGCAACATCTGCTGTCATCAAAGGCTAACAATAGTGTTATGTTTGTATTCTGGCAGATAATTAAAATTAAAAAATAACTATAGATACATAATTCAGTTTACTTCTTTCATACTCATGATTAAAATAATACTCCCCAGGGGAATCTTGATGCAGTTTTTTACAGAAGTGAAGAATACATTTAATTTACACTAAGGCTAAAAGAATAATCTTCCAAAATGCTCAAACTTCCTCTATGTTGCATTAGAAAGCACCTGCTAAACTCCCCCAAAGAAAATGAGGAAGATTAGTCAGAAAGAACTGGAATAGCCTCTAAGAGTTTTCATTGAATCAGTTCTATAGCCATTCACTTTTTATTTCAGTTTTTGTTTGTTTGTTTTGTTTTTAATATGGTTTTTGATTCCCATTCCCAAAGGCCATGTAATGAAAACACTACTCTTTGCAGTGATGTACTGGCGTATGATTTTAGTTTGCAAATTATATGTAAACAATGAAAAATTATTTTTAGCTGCACTGGAACTTCTTTTTAGATATGCATTTAGATACTGTATTTGGTATTACTCAAGAGAGTGCAGGCAATCTACATAAATTTGCTACTGCTCCCTTCATGACAAAATGAAGAGTCAAATTCAGCTGCAATGTCAGCAAAGGCAGTCAACTCCTCAGTGAACTTCTGACTTAGATTTATTTATAATTTGACTTTTCCTCCCCCCTTTTCAAATACTTTAATAAAATATGAAGAGAAAATTCATTATTCAATCTTGTTCTGCACTGTTACATTTCAACGTTTTTCTGTTTCTTTTAGAACCTATAGTAGGAATGGTGACCTATATAGAATGTATGGTAGGAATGGAGATCTGTGAATGTTTTCAGTACTCTTAGGCAGAATTAAATGTCAAAAAGTGTGGATGTGCTATTAGAAGGTTGTGTAACCCCATTTCCTAATGGAGTAAATTTGTTACCTGTTATTGTATACCTGCTGTTTACCATGAAGCCTGATATTTGCCATATGAAGGCTCTTTCACTGATGGCCTTTTGATTTTGCTATTTTCTTTGCCTCCTTGTAGGCCTTCCTAAAACTCCAGGCACTCCATTTCCAACCACCTCTGCAATCACTGATGATTCCTCTTGACAGCACAGCCCCCTCTTTCTTCCTTCTGACCTGCTGCGTGCCCTTCAAGGACATTTCTGTTCCCTTGTGCTATTATTGTTGACTATAGGTTTAATTCTACTTGGCCAATTAGAGCTTGTGATTAAATTATGGAGTATATAGATATATTCACAGGGTTGCATGTTTAGAAATTACCACTTCACTATCTAAGTAAACAAGACATGAGACTATGTAAAATATCTCTCTAACATCTCTTTTTCCAGAATGCTTTCACTCTAGCTCTACAAAACGAATATCCAGAATCCAAAATTTATTTCCTGGATCCACAGAATATGTCCTGAAAGAAAAGAATATTAATATTGTAATTGCCTAAATCATAGATGTTTGGATTAAAGATTTTGTTCCATTTGTTGTAATCCATTTTGGATCTCAGTTGTAAGGTCTGGTATGGGAATACAGGGGCATGTCTGAGTTCTGATTTTGAGAGCTGGCAGATTTGCCTATAAGTAAACATCTATGTGGCAGCTTTAAGCAACCTTTAAGAGAGCTATGAATATAGGATTCTTTTGTTGTGGAGCTATGCTTTGCAGAAAGTTCAAAATTTCTCAGTTTTGCATCTGAAATAAGAATACCTGTAGCCAAAAAAAAAAAAAAAAAAAAAAAGAAAAAGAAAAGTTTTTTTTATATTCTTTCAGGTTAGTCAAAGATCCAAATACTTAAGGAAATAATGCAAATTTCTGTACAGGGGTCTTTAATGGTGAAAACTATTGAATGGAGCATATACATCCCTACCCAGAGGGTCCAGCAGCACTTATTAATTATCCCAGTGTATAATTACCACATAGAATTAGAATGTTGATGAAAAAAGAAAGAAAAGAAAAAAAGCAGTAAAGGCACAGAGTACTTGAGGAATATTGTTATGAGAAAGGTAGGGAATACCTTTTGTGTTAACAAAGCTTACAGAGGTTAAATATTTTATACATTACATGGGTTTTGAAACATAGAGACGTCTCTGATACATATTTTCCCTTCAAGAGGTAAATCTGCATTTAAAATTTGATCACCTGCTAGACTGTCTGTATCTTTAAACCAAACCTTTTGAGTTTGGTCCTTGCAATGTGCTGTGAGATTGTCATAGAACTACATCCTTTCATGCTGTTTTCCAGTGCAGCTCTGCATGATGTTTAAAACATGTCCTTTTCTTCTGTTTTAATCCAGTTTTAATCTCATGCACTATGCAGAGAAAAGTTATGCAATGTATTTCAGTTTTTAACAGTCTTTCCAAGGGGTTGCAATTTCCTCCTAGCCCCCAGTTATTACTCTTTTGGAACAATTTTAGTTTATCCCATCACCAATTCTAGTAATGTCTAGTACCACTTAAATAGGTAAGTGGTTACAAGTTTTATTGAGTAAGTCACACTTAGGCTTCAAAAAAGTATTAGAAGCACTTTTAAAGGAACATGATCAAGACTAAGCAGCTCACATTTTGACAGCCCAGATCTTAAAAGAAATGTTCTGTTTTATTGAGGAGTTTTTAAAAAAACATAAAATACCATTTGGAGAGGGAAGATGGGTCAGCCTTGCAAAGACACTGCAATGCTTCTAAGGCAGTTTACTTTAATGACCCATGTCTAACAAACTTCCCAATAATCTTGAGTAGGAACCTTGGTTAACTTTCTGTTTCATTTTATAGTTTTCAGTTAAGCACCATTTCACTGTGTACGATTATATTCTGGTACATGTAAAATAGCTCTACCAATTCTTAAAAAAGCAGTATCTTAATCTAATTTTGAGTTATGGAGGGTGGTTGTCTTTGTTAAATACTTGAAGCACAAAATGGACTAGTTAAATTGAGTTCTGGATATTCGTCAGACATCCTGAAGAAAATTCTGGGGAACATGTCTTTTTATAGTGTAGCTAGAATCATTAAAAAAATTCAAAATTCTTCTTTTAACATATTGCATTCAACGATTCTCATGACTGGCTTGAACACAATTACCATTTCATATTCCAAAAGTATCTTTATCATGTGTGACAAAGGCGAAAATTTTGTAGTTCCTTCTATTTTTACAGATTTTCAACTCCATCTGTATTAATATGTATTCATCTTACATAAAAGTAAATTTTTATTGAAGATAAACTGTTTATCCTTTGCTGATAAGTAAAACAAAATATAGTTAATTTAAAAGTCCTTTTTTTTTATCCACATCATATTTCTTAAATAAATCCAAGTGCTTACTGTTGAAAGGTGTGAATGAAAATGCCTCTGCTACTGGGCATTTGCAGTGAGATTCATCTGAGCTAACTTAGACATCTGGAAATTATTTGTCTAAACTTAAATAGTCAACCCAGATCACTGTCATCTGCAGGAAGCCGTAACCTTCAGGCCCATAAAAAGAAAATATGGACCTTTAAAGAGCAAAACATTTCCTGCAAGGCTTAGCAGACAAGACAAATTGAATGAATTGGAACCAGCTTTACATCCATTACGAATATGTATGGTAACTAATTTAGACATAACAGTAACAGATACATATTCAGAACTAAATTTCATCCTTATGTTCTGATACTGTACTTTAAAGAATGTTTTCCATACACGATGTAATTTATGATGTAAAAGTGATACAGAAGTGAAGTGATGCAGTCCTCTCTCAACTGTAGTCCTCTCTCTTATCTGCACCTGTTTGGAGGCTACCTAATAAAGCACATAATTTTGGAATCTGCTACTATTCCTTGGATTTCAGGCCTTAGGATCTTGTGAATTCAGAACTGAACTGTTCAAACTTTCCATCAAACTCAGTCACCGAAGTGATCCAAACCCATGATATTTCTATAGCAGCATTTGGCATCTTTCTAATCTTATGCTTGTTCAGTCATTCAGACTAATAGGACTTCCATTCTGTCAGATAAAGGACAAATGCAAATAGATCATCTGCAAAAATTGTGTTTCTACCTGTCATAAAATCCATTTGCTCCTTGTGCCAAGTACTTGAGAGTGAATTGAGTGGTAGGAAAAGTCAAACTGACCTCTCTGTGCTTTATGAATTTTGTATTCATTAGAAGGAAAATGCCATGAAAAAAATTTTCAGAAAGATGAATAGAGAGAAACTCTCAATTTACTCTTCTTATCCCTTTCACTACTGTTTTTATCCTGATTGACAGAACAGACAAATAATACCCTTCAAAGCCGTAAGCTGTTTCAGCAGATTTTCTACCATGTGAGCAGTTGAAATATATCTTGACTGAAGAGAGACACTAATCAGGAAAAAAAAAAAAGAAAAGAAAAAGAAAAAAAAAGTGGCCATGATGCCATTCTGCTCTTAGATCAAGCCCTAAGTGGTATTTATGAGACTTATAGCTTTTTATTACAAAGTCTTGGCCAATGCTGGACCACAGAAGATGGCATCATAGAGCTTCATTTCCCACAGATATGATTCATTGCTCTTTTCCCTGCTATACCTGAGCAGAGCAGTCATTTCTCTAGTCCCAGACCAATGAGATGGGATGCATAGAGGACAGTATGTGAATTCTTATGGCTTCTCCTCACAGACTGAAGAAAAATCATTTGTTATCTTTCATGTTTGAAGAATAATTGCTAAGCAAAAGCATCACAAAAGGCACAGACTCTTTAATTAGATTAGATTTTTGGCTCTTCCTCTGAAATATTTTCTTTTTTTTTTTTTTTTTTAAAAAAAGAAAAGAAACATTAGTAAGCAATTATTTATAAAACAGGCAAAATACTATTATTTCACATATTTTCTTAGTCTACAAAAAACAAACATGGAAAACTATGTATATACAAAACTGAAACAGAACATTTCGGTCTGGGCACTTGCTTCTAAGACTGGATTGTTATCATAAGCTTTCCTAGGAAAACATCCAACTCTCTGGGGAAGTCACCCCTTCCTGCAAAAGACAATCGATATTTCACTAAGAAATAAACTGTTGAAGTTTAGGAATTATTGAAAATTTTCTTACTTCCTTTTTTCTTTATTTCTAGAGCACGTTGCCAAGTTGAGAGGGAGATGGAGATTCCACAACCTCACGGGGCAACCTGTTCCAATACTTAACTATCCTTACAGTGAAAAGGTAAACACCTGATGTTCAGGTGGGACCTCCTGTGATTCATTGTGTATTTATGGCCTCTTGTCCTGTCACTGGGCACCACTAAAGAGCTATATGTTCTTTCTAACATACCTCTCTGTATTAAACTATTCAGAATAAATCCAATACTCTGTGTTAAACTATTTAAATTGCCATACAATCTACTATATCTACAATTGAAAGCTTTTTCTTTTCTCAAGATAAGAATATTTAAAGTTTATTGAGATCTATTTAATTCATTTTTAAAATAAACATTAATGTAAAATCCTGTGCCTATACTTGTCAACATAATCCTGAAAGTTGGTAATTAACCTGAAAAACATAAGCATAACTTAAGAATATTTTGCTTTATTAAATTCTATTACATTCTAACTTTCCTATCGGGTTTACAGTGAAATGACAGATGATTATAGTTTTAAATGAACTGCTTCATAAATACATAATCTGGAAATATCTTCATCTATATTGAAGATTGAAATACTCTATAAGAAAAACCTCACCTTATAAAAATGTTCTCTTGTCTTTTTTTTTCTTAACCAGTGTTAAAGAAGCTGTATTTGCCATGAAATGGTAGAATGTATGAATATCATTAGAGCTAGCTACTGGATTAAAAGTATCAATTAATAATTTTTATTCTTTAATTTCTACTGAACCTCTATGTACGTATTTCCTTTAGGAGACAATGAGACCTAAAGATATTTCTCCTGACAAAGTGACATAGGTGCTAATTCATTGTCATCTTGTGTATCTCCCTTTCCTGTAGCTGTTTTAAGTGAACAAGTACAATAAAGTAAGAAATACTGACCATTTTATTAGCATAATAAGAATTGCCAATTCTTTCTTTCCACAGTTCTTCAATATGATAATGCATTCAACTGTATTGGTGATGTACCCAAAGATAGCTTTCTTTTATTTTTCCTTATTAGTAGTACCTTTGGGGAACATTTATCTTTGAATAATTGAGAAACACTGGCTAAGCTGTTAGTTTTAAATGACACATTAGTAGCTGTCTAATAAATTGACAGAGCTGTAATTGAGAGTAATGGTCAGAAGGTAACTACTCTGTCGTTGAATTTTTACTGCTTTATTCAATTACTGATCTGATACAACTTTGCACCTGGCTGTGGTGTTTAATTATAAGCTATCAGAATCTTTTTATCACATAATGGGAGAAATTCTGGTTTTAATCCTTCTTATCATAAAACTTCAGATTTTGGGGTTTTTTTTTGTTTCTACTGCCCAATTCTGGATGGATTTGTGGATGGATATGCTTTCTTCTAGTCTGTCTATCTATCTGTCATCGTGTCTGTACAATTGCTGCATGACCTTTAGTGTGGGACTCCCTTGGTTGCTTAGACCTTGCAAAGAATCAATAATAATTTCCTATATAGAAGTCAAATAGAATATATTCTGTATGGATGAGTTTCCATATTGGTTTGGTCTGGTGTTTTGCAGTGATAAGTATATAGCTTTGAATTACCTGAGTTATTATACTCTCATAAATATACAAAATGGAGTAAAATACATGCTTTAAATTCCGAATCATTACCATATAGCATTTAAAATCACCATTCTTAAAAAGCTCCCTATATTTTTTTTCTCACTATCTATAGAGATAGTATAATTCTTAAAACTGCTGTTTGTGCTTAGTAATATTTGTAGAGACATTTATACTGATTATTTTGTCAATACATAGTATTTTACCACTCTGAGTGCTGACATTTGAATGCTTCCACTAAAATACTCAGGTTGACTTCCAACCTGCCTTTTACAAACAGAAGGATCTGTAGAAATTACTGTATTACTGAACTGACTAAAACCAGGGGTGCTTCCAATTTATTTTACCAGTAATAAACAGAGCTGTCTGCTTAGCAGTTGTAGCTATGTAAGAGTAGAAACAACAGTAGAATTTAGTTTAATGCTTGAGCATAATTTTAACATTAAATGTGTGCTTCATAGACCCATTTCAAATATGGATTTACTTAGGCTGTGACTCTTTTTAGCACATTTAGTCACATGCTGCCAGATTTTCAGATCTCCTCACTAAATTTGTAGTTATTGTGACAATTTAAAAAGTGTGTCTTGTATAGTCTCAAATTAAATGCAGCAATGTAATGTCATCAGGCTGACCAAATCTACTCATCCTGGGACAGTATTTGCACAAATGGTCTTTCTCTCTGCACCTGAATAGGCCTGAATTTTCCTATTTTTCCTCTTTGAGTCCTTTGGTTTATACAAAAATAAACTGGGCACAATTTAGGGAAGGTTTATCTCAATAATCTGTGAAATAATTAACATATCACAGGGAATAGTTTAAAAGCTCTGTTTGGCGAAGCTTCTTAAAATTATTATTTGTGTTTATATTGATGTACTAGATAGAGCTATTAAAAAAGACCTTTCCTATTCAATACATTATTTTCTAGGGCAAGGTCTTATGATTTGAGGCTCCAGAATTAACACATCATTATTCTTTCAAATCAACCTCAGTAACTGTGGAATTTAAAATCATAATTTAACCTTTTCTATGTTTAATCTCTTAAGCAGTGCAGTAATCAAGTCTGTGTAGCTCCAAGGAAGAACCATGCTGTCATTTTCTAACACACAAGAGATGAATATCAAAACACAGTTTTTCTCTATCATTTAATCAATTATTTCAGTAGGGAATGTATCCTGTATGGTTTCAAGAAGAGTATTTTAAAATTATTATAACTGTAAGCTTTCTTCTGTGCAAATAAATACCACAACAAATAAAGATAGATATCCAAGATGAATTAAAATCAATTTTGCATGAACTGTCTCTTGGACCTTCCAGAGTTTTTTGTGAAGCTTAATTCAGTCTCAAAGGAGATATAATCCTCAGTGTCAGCTGAGGATCTCATTGTTCAACGAGTGACTCAGGGTGCTCAGGAGGCTGGCATTGATGCCCCTCTTTTGTTTTTTTTTTACTTGCTATTCACCGGCACCAGGGTCTGTTGTATATTCTGTTTCCAGTCACCTCAGTGATCCTTCCCATTTGTGGTCTGGTCCACAAGTTCAGAACCCTGCTCAACACAGCATCTCTTTCCTCCCTGGTCCATCAGTAACTCTTCAAATGAAAGGCTGAACTAGATAATCTTCCAACAAACATTTCTGTGATTATATGTTGGAGAGTTTTTGGAAGAAAATGGACATGTGAGCAATCCTGACTATTTAGCTTTAGCCAGAGTGAGCTAAGGGCCTTGAGGCCCAGCTACAAGGTTACTAAAACATCAGCTACGTGCAGAAGTTAAGTGAGTTGGCAGCTGAAAAGAAGAAAACCAGAATGTTTAGCCAGGATGTAGCTGACTGCAAGTATTTGTTATCTGAAGAGGCGTGGCCTCTGAGTTCTATATAAAGCTGTGTGACTACTAATAAAATTGAGAGCTGTGTTTCAATCATGTGGTTTTAGCCACAGTCTCTTTTGTTTGTTTTTTTTTTGCACTCTTCCCAACAATTATATAACTCTATTTTCTGAAACTGATAATTTTAGTTGATTTCTAATGAAAAAGGATAATAATTTCTTCTGTTCAAGAAATAGCCTAAATCAGACAAGATTATAATAGTTTTTAATTCCTAATCCAGACTCTTCAAGACATAAGGCACATACTGCAAATATGAGAAAAGAACATCCTTTGGACCTCTTTCCTGCTTCCAGAGTGGAAATGTGAAGTGTCACTGAATCTGTATACAAGCTACAGTGTATAAGTTATTTTTCTTTTTCAGTGCAGTTTGAGTCATTCTGTCTGCCATTGTAATTGAAATGGAAATATGATTATTTTGTGTTTTGGAAATGCTGTGGTGAGATTTCTTTAAGAATAACTGTGGAGTGGTTTTAGATTAGCTCCCCTACCCATCAGGATACCAAGATGCTGTGTTTGATTTCTGCATAAACATGCACTATGTGTAGATGTAAAAGAATGCATTTGGGTGTTCACATCATTTGCTACTTTTGTGGAAAAAAATTAAACTTTAGTACTGGTGAAGTCAGTGTTCTCCTATTCTTAATTTTTTAATGAAGATTAGACAATAGTATTTTGGGATATTCCTGTCCACTGTTTCTCTGCTGAACAGAGATGTTGGTGTCTGTTCACTTTTCCTATGTTCAGTTTAATGTTCTCAGTATGCTAAATCTCTCTTCAGAGTTCTGGGCAATATCTAGATCATATTAAATACTCATCTGTTTATTCTGAGGAGCAATATAATGTCTGAAGTTTTTTTAATATGAAGTCTGCTTTGAATGTTCTCTATTAATCTGAAGTGATCCCTTAACGATATATGTCACTCTGATAGTGAATGTCCAGGGAAAATTTGAAATAAAGAAATAATAAATAATGTCTGGAAGCCTGGACTCTATCCACAAGGTATACATATGACCGTAGTAGTGCCAAAGGGAATATATTAAGTTTAAATAAATGTTGTCTTATCTATCATCATTGTGTAGGATTATATAAATTTGCATAGTTTATACATAAACTACCACCAATGCATTATGTCTTTGCTCTACAAAAATGCTAGTAACTTGGATACAAGTGTTTCTGCTTTTTTAATTTCAAATTATTCTCTTGGTTTTCCAAAGTAATCTCTAAAAAGGAACACAAATACTATGTTAGCACAGCACAGCATAACTGCAGAAGCTTGTGTTTATTGCCAGCTGTAAACTCTCCATTTTCTCCTGAATTGCCATAATAGACACACAGAAAAAACCTATCTTGCATTCTTTAATGTAACACGACAGTAGCAGTTAAGCCTGCATAGGAATAATTATCTCTACCCAGCATCACACTCAAATTCTTCCTTTTGAATTGTAGCTAAGCTGATAGCAATTCTGTTCATTTGCTTTGGCTCAGCCAAGCTATCTATACAGTGAACATTATTTGGCAGTATTCCTCTTTATATTTCAGATCAGCTTGGTATAACATCTCGTTTTAATTTTTTTAAAAAACAAAACAATGTTACAAACCTGAACACTGCAGTACCAATAGGTTACTGGGAGGGCTGACAGAGAAAAGAATGTGTGAACAGGGATCTGCCCTCAAGTGAAACTGTATGTAAGTGGTATTGGGATTGATAGAAGACCTATTGCTACTCAATATTTTCAACAATCACATGAAACGATGAAGAAAATAAGAAATAAATTATGGTAAATATAAGCAAGTGTCACAAAAAAAGGAGGAATTATAAATAATATTGGAAAAAGAGTTGATATGCATATAAAACAATTGATATGGACCATTTTTATAGATGACTGAGTTGTATTTTAACATTGCCATATGTGTAGTCACACATGCAAGAACAAGAGTTCATAACTCAGCATGTGTTCTCAAAGCAAAGCTTTGTCAAAAATAAAGGATAGCTGCAATAATTTCAAATAAAAATACAATCCTGGACCTCAAGAATAGATATTAACTGTACTGCTTATACAAGAGAAGCTAATATCAGAGCAGTACATACATTGTCAAACACATCTATTCTTAAAAGGACGCTAAAAACCAGAAGATTCAGTTTAAAAAGAAGAAGAGCCATACTTCAGAAATGTTGAAAAGTTTAAAAAGTACAATACTTTAAAAGCTCAGTTTGTCAGGGTCTGAGAAGAACTGGAGAAGGAGGTTATTACATGGTATATGTACATTTGGAGAAAAAGACACTTAAAATCTTAACTTCTTAAAATCTTGACTAAGACACTGAAATCTTAACTGTCTGTAAGGAAAAGGTAAAACAATAATCAGATTCTAGCATCTGAAGCCATAAAAAATAAAATAAAAAATTAGAACACATGGTTTTGATAGTGAAGATGCAACACTGATCATACAAAACACCAGGTTAAGCGTGAATTATTAGTTTCTTGTTGTCTTCTAGAAAATATTTGCTTTTCTAAAAAAATGTTACAATCAAATTCAGCTCACAAAAGTGAAGTATGTGGTGACCTATAAATCTTTATGGCTCTTCAGATTATCAATACGGATCTGTGGGAACAATGTAATTAAACTTACGATCACACACATGGCTTTATGAGTTTTTAATATCATGGAGACATTTTATTCATCTAAAATGCTTTGTCTATGCAAAGTGGTGAGTGTAGCTATATGTGGACTTTCCCAGGTTAATTCAAAGCTGTGCAGGAGGGCTTTGATGTATGTAATAGGTTCTGGCTGATCCATTGATTTACCATTTGTGGTGGTAAATGTTAGTCAAGTCTGACCAACTTGAAGGTCACCAGCAATGAGAGACCCTGAGATCCACATATCATTTCTTGCCAAATATGCTACAAGTGACTGCAGCACTGCTTAGAAACTTCCTACTGAATGCATTGCTCTTTGTGTCCTATCCTGCATATGGCATACAGAATTAGAAAGGGGGTTGATGGATAAGGAGATGGTAAATCTCACATAGACAGATTTAAGTACCATATTTTGTTACCGTGTCTGTCCCAAGACTGTGACAGATTTTAGCTAGGGTTATGCTGTTGATAGTGTGCCATATGTCTGATTATAGTGTAAGAATAGTCTAGAGAAGGAAAAAAAGATGTCATCCTGGAAATCATTCTGTTCAGTTTCCATCGGAAAGTTTCCATCTTTCCATTCCATAAATAATCCAGGGAAGCGTCTTCCTGTTTGACCTGAAACTAATGATGTCCGTGGTGCTACTAATTTACCATAACTCATATACAAATATCCCAATAAGGAGATTTTTGCCTAACCTGGATTTTGAAAGCCAGGAAATCAATGCTTCCACTTAACTTCCCTAATGCAATAAAGTTGATCATGATAATGAAGCCAACACGGAGCAAAACATTACTGACAAATTTGGTGGCCTTCTAGATGTTAGGTCCTTTTCCAAGCACAGGTTGCTGCTAAAATGACTGAATTATCAATATATTTAATTAAAAATGCATCTCCTTTCTTTGGTAGCATACCATAGAGTTTTCACGGTAACTCTCTATAGCTATATTACTATAGTTTTGGGGTTTTTTTGTGTCCTTATTGGATTCTTGCATTTGAGAAGTCCTTTTTCCTTACCTATGGTTTCAATACGTGTAAGTTTCCAAGCATATGTTACTGGAAAATAATTTCAATAAAGCAGAGTTAAGCATGACAAAGCTGTAAATTATATAAGCTTCACTTCTGATTTTCTTCACTGTCCATGTTTTGTGTGCCTTACTCTCTTTTCTCCATTCTATGATGTGAAGTGAAAGGAGTGTTCAAGAACCTTATATCACATTACACACCACTTAACAGGGGTATGATTGTCATCAGAGAACTACCTGCAAAACTCAACTAACAAGACTAACTAGTCTTGTTTTCTAAAATTTGATGCCTTGAAGAAATAGTTACACTGTTCTGGAGCAGAGTATTAACGTACATTAAAGAAAGCCATAGCCATGGAAAATACATTAAATACAAAAATAAATACAAAAAACAGCTTAATCATGAAACATGCATTATGGAAAAAATGAGGATGTGTGCAGCCATGCTTGAGAACACCACAAAGGCCTCAAAACCTCACTGAACTTTGGTTCAAATTGAATCCCTTTTGATGGCTGGACTTGTCTTTCATAGAATCATAGAATCCTAGGGGATGGAAGGGTCCTCAAAAGATCATCTAGTCCAACCCCCCCTGCCAGAGCAGGGCCACCTAGAGTACATCGCCTAGGAACGTGTCCAGGAGGGTTTTGAATGTCTCCAGTGAAGGAGACTCCACAACCCCCCTGGGCAGCCTGTTCCAGGGCTCTGTCACCCTTACAGTAAAAAAATTTTTTCTGATATTCAACTTGAACCTCCTATGCTTCAATTTACACCCATTATCCCTTGTCCTATTGACTAACTCATCTCATTATTTATTTTTTTACTGCTTATAGCAGTATTATTAATCTAGTTACTGATTAACAGTAATAAACTCCTGATTTTTACTAATTTGTAGAACTGATATACTGCTAAATTTAAAAATGCCCATCATACATATAGGTACATATATTACTAGTATTAATTCTCAGGCTTCCTCTTACTCTTTCAGAATATTTTTTGTGTAATACACCCTTTAATTCCTTTGAACTAAAAAATATAATAGTTTTAGGAGGCATAAGAAATGGGTCTCCTAGATTACTTTCTTCTCATCTCTATATGTTGTCTGGTAGATTGAATTCAGAACTGCCGATTGTTCAAAAATGCTGAGTCAAAGCTGAAAATCTCTGTATCAGTAAATCATTATCAAGATAATAAATAGGTGGAGAAAAAGTAGATATGCAGGACTACAGAGAGCTTGTAGATGAATGAGGAGGTGCTTTAGACAGAGAAGGAGAAGCTTGCTAATTAACGCATAATTGGCACTACTTAACTTGAATTTCCGAATAGCATAACAGGAAACAGTATAAACATTTATAGCACAGTAATGGTGCTGGGAGTGTACTGGTCCCTGATATTGTCCTGGTTGGAAAGAACCAGCATTGAAAAAAGTCTGCCTGGACACCAGCAGCAAGTGCCAGTCTGTTGTTGGGGCAGTTACAGTGAGGACCAGCTGTGCCTACAGGGAAGAGAGAATGCATCAAGTGACCCAAATGGACCAATCACAGTATTCCTTCCCATGGTGCTAAATATAAAATAGCTCCTAAGAGACCCCCTTGGTGACTTCTCTGGATGGTGAGCTAGCTGGGTTGGGGCCTGTTTGTTTGTTGCCGCTCCTTGTTTCCTCACTAGAGAGCATCATTCATCAGGACAATATTTTTAACAACTAATTATTTGAATACATAGTGGTAATGGCAGATAACGAGTAAGAACTAAGTCTTGGCAGCAAAATATGGGGTTTATGACTCAGTCTCATAAAGTGCTGTTTCAAAAATTGATTTACTGAGCTATTCATCACATACTGGTGCATCCATCAAAAGGATCTCATAATTTTCTGATTTTAATATATACACCTATGGACTTAGTTTTCAGAAGGCTTTGCAAGAGTATCTGAGGGAAAATTACTAAGGTGTTTTATCAGTCCTGTGTAGCCAGTAAAGAAAAATCTAAACCAAATAAACTAGACAACTGACTAAAGCCAAATAAGCACATTCCAAAAGTAAGTGGCCTCCCCCCACCTAAAACACACACTACAACTGGTTTTCTTAAATTTAACTTTCTTCTTGTTCTAAAGGACAACATTAAAGATGTGCTGGGAGCTGGTTGAAAGCAGAGGCAATTATATAAGCCCACGTGATGGAAATGTCAGAAAAGCTGAGAAGCTGTGGAGGAACTGCAACATATTCACCAAGGGAAAATACAGGGAGCACTCACAGTAGAGCAGTGGAAATGTGTAAAGTCAGGAATCAGCTCAGCCTAAATTCTTAAAAGAAACATCGTCTTTCTTCTACAAGAATCCGAGGAAAAAAAACCAGACAGGTTGAGAAAAGAAACAGAAACTAATTAACAATTACCAGCTTTGGAAAACAAACTGAACTTGGGAAAAATTAATTTATTATCTATGAAAACAGATTTGTACAGTGAGAAAAAAAAAAAAAAAAAAAAGAAAAGAAAAAAAAAGAAATGTAAACATTACCTCAATGAAAAAATTCCCAGTCTTAGCTTCACCTCTTCACTCCTGACTTCAGACTGGGGCTGGGGACAAAATAATGTCAGTACCCAGCGGTTCCTCTCTGTCATTCTCCTTCTAGCGTTCCTCTGCTCCAGCATGGACTTTCCATGAGACACAGTTCCCTCAGGAGCTATCCACCTTCTCCAGCATGGAGTCCTCCATGGAATGCAGGGAGACAATCTGCTGACATTCTGCTTCTCCATGGACTGCAAGGGAACTGTCTGCTTCCCCACAGGCTTCAGGGGAATTTCTACTCTGTCCCATGGAGCACCTTCTCCCCTTCTCTTTTTCTGACCCTGATCACTTTTTCTGCTCACTCCTCATTTTTCTGTCTGACATTTTACCCTTTCCCACATGTTTTCCCAGAGTCTTCACCACCTTGCCTGTTGGGCTCAGCTGTGGTCTGTTGGAATTGGCTGTGTTTAGCATGGGACAACCCCAGCATCTCCTCATCGAGGCCACTCCACAGCTCTCTGACAGTGCCTGAGCACATAAACTCTTTACAGCCCCATATCTAGTTTTATTTTCCAGACAAAAGGATGGATAATTTGTATTGTACTGCGTAATTTTATATTTTATATGAAAAGGGCTAATTAAATTTCATTTTCTGATATACCATTTTCACACAAATGCAGTCATAGAAAATATTACTGTATATAGCTTGGAATCTTGAAAAACAGCAACCTATGACAAAAGAGCAGCCTGTTGACCCTTGGAAGCTGCACCTGCAAGAAAATGTTATTGATAAATACTTGTAGGACTCCCAGCTGTGAGGGTAAGGGTTGAGCATGCGGTGTTAGATCTAAGGTGCTGGGAGGTTGTTTTTCTGAGAAAGCTCGTGTACTGTATCATAACTACAGCTTTAACCACAGATGTGAATCTCAGGTTATGGATCACATCACCACCTGTGGTGGGCAGTCAGAGGTCACCTATCTCTGCCTTGCCAGACTCACTGGCTGACTGAAAGGGCCTATGATGCTACATGCCAAATTCTAAATCCTTGGTGTTAAGATTGACATTTTGTCCCTTATTGTAATGGATATGTTATCATTCTTCAGTACAGATTTACAAAACATGACTGGGTTATTATGGAATTGTTACTAGGGAGACAAGCCACTCCTAAGGTGGATCTTCAGACTGAAGCAGTAATACAGTATAATCAGCACACGCTTTTTTATTTCTGAGTTTCAGAAGTTATATAAGATGTACCTGCTAGACCTGTAGTGAAACTTTTTAACGATCTAGAAAAAATATTTTTACCCAAAAAGTATATTGTTACTTTAAATACATATTTATACATATATAGCACATATACATTGCAATGGTTGTCAAAATAATATCTAGACAAATGTGCTGCTCACAGAAGATATCTTTTGTGGAAAGAGATTTTCATGATACAGTTTAGACAAAAAAATCTGGTGTGGTGGAATGTGCTCTTCATTCTCAATTCCTAGCAAATGGACCTTTAATTAGAAAAAATCAGCAACACCTGTGACCTGGACAAGCCTCACCACCTTTTATAATGTTGTCATGAAAACCAAAAGAATAGTGATTTGGCATGAAAACCTAGTTATATCTCCAGGCACTCTTTGAGTTTATTTGATTTACATGAAAACTAAAAATGAGCTCAGCAGAAACTTTCAGTGCCCTTGACAAAATAAATCCTGAGGACAGAAATCTGGACAGAAATAGTCGAGAATAAATTGTCCTCCTTTTGAACAGTTTCATATGTGATTAAGTACAATTACAAATCTATTCCTTCCACTGCAAATATCGTGAAAGATAAATCTTTCAACAGTAATGCTAGCTGGCAGCATGATACAGTAAGAATATAATATTTGTGGCTTCCTAGTTCTGCAATGCCATTTCAATAAGTCTCTTTATGTCAAAACCCCTCTCTCTGTTTTTCTCTCTATAGAGATGCTGTCCTCAATGTAACTGGAGCAGGGTATGGATGGGTTCAGATGTGGTGTCACAAATGGTTTTTGCATTAAATCACTGTCCTGTTTCATCTTAAAGATACAATGATTTTTCCGGATTTCATGTGGAGCAGGTATTTGCCTTGAAGACTCTTCTCCTAAGAGGGTGTGGAGTACCTGTGATAAACATGCATTGCAATAATCACTGCTGGTGCTTTGTGCTTGAGAGTGGCAAAATGACATGCAAGTGTGTTGAAGCACAGGGCAGAGGCAGTCAAATTGTGGCTGGAGAGACTGTGGAGCTATATGATTGCTTCCCCCTTTGCAAGCGTGTATGGCTCCCCAGCCTCTGGCAAAAAGAGAATCATAATTCTCCAGACTGCTTGTCAGTCTGTCCGACGTTTCCTCATTGTCTTATCATTTGCACTGAGTATTAGGAAAACAAATACTGTATTAGACATTTTTATTGTTCTTGATGGTTTCAGTCATTTGGGCATATATTGCTATTTCAAAAGGTTTAGAATTTGGAACAGAATGTTCTTTTGTTTTTTGTTTTGTTTTTTTTTTTTTTGTTGTTGCATTAGTGTCACATTAGTGACCTTTGCATAATCTGACAAAATATTGTCCTTTGTGCTTCTGATGTTTCTTTATATACAGTCTACTTATGCCTTTGCTTCTGAAAACAAACAAATCTGTCTCTCACAAAAGAGTAGCAAGAACCCTGTGAATTATCTCTTTTGAAAGAAACTTAAAAACAACAGACAAGTGAAATAACCCAATAAAGCATGAATTCTTATGAAAAAAAAGTAATTCTTCTGGTACCAGAGCTATCAACAGAAAAAATGAGAATTTTAATGAGTTGTGTTCACACTCAAATGGAAGATGACAGTGATGGAAAAGCAAAGAGTTTTGTTTGTATTTATCATCATGTTGTAGTAATATCGACTCAAGCTGAGTGAAAAGACACTATAAAGACATATGATGGACTACATTTAAAAGAAAATCTAGGATCCTGTCATCACAGTGCAGTATGCTGATATTTGATTCTTCTTGCGTGTCTCCTCTACTACAATTTATTCAGAGAGCAAAGTTAGAAAACATCAGATACTGCCAAAGCTTGAATCTTTACCTGGACCAAAAAAATTAAATGAGTCATGGGTGCATGCCTACAATGAAGACTTCAGTAAGTACGCCCATTCCATCTTTAAATTAGCTCTTTAAGTTCGTTAATTTACACTCCTGAGGTGCCAGCTCAGCAATGACTTTGTGTAGACAGTGACTTCTGCTTTCCCACAAAGGAGAGAGGTTCTCTCTGCCCATCCAGAGCTTTGTCCGGATGATTCTCCTGCTTGGCAACTTAAGTAGCTGAATTGTGTCACCATACAGCACCCAGTGAACTTTCCAGCTAAGCATCAGATGAAAAATGGAAAACTAAAATAATTTTCTGATGACAAATGTCAATATAACACAGGTGGAGGTACACAACTACAGTTTATTGTGATATAATATCTTGCCCAGTCACTGAATCTTGTAGGAAAACTGTTCATCATAGAGTAAGAAAAAAAAAGGAAATTGGTCAAATCCACAGAAATGGGACTATAAGATTGTGTGTGCAACTTTGTGATGGCAGGGCAATGGTCATTAATCACATTTTAATTAAACAGATGTGTGTATCAGTTAAAACGAGTGTTCAATAGCAGTCTGTAACTAATATAGCTGAATATAATACAAAGAAGTCAAATGATACTTTCATAATGAAAAAAGCAGTATTTTCTCCAATTTTTCATTTTTCAGTGGTGCTTTTAAAAGATAAATTCCTTAATATCCTACACAACTTTTTAGTACATTAAATCTATTTATATTTTTAAAAAATTACTGGTGGTGTTTTGTGGTAAATATTCCCTGTATTTGTCATCATCTGTAAATTAGGTTTGTATTTTAGTGTGTTACTTACATAGGTTAACTGCTCAAGATTTTGAAGTGTTCTGCAATGGTGAAATGTGGCTTCATCTAGTAAGGATTTTGGCATAAAACATCCCAAATGCAGTAGAAACCAGCATAGGGAAAGATTTTATTTGGCATATTGTTTGAAGCACTGTCTAAGAAAGAAAATGTGATGCTTAGATAAGTAGAAAGAGGAATAGAAAATGAAAGAGCAGAGCTAATTTTCCATCACTATAATATTAGTGAGATCTGTTCTGTATTCTGGTTTATCAACTTATTTTATAGCAGTGTTGACATAATGGAAATGGCTTTTAAAAGAGCTAAAAGAATGATGGAAGTTCTGAAAAAAAAGGCTTTAGAGTGAGATACTAAACCACCTCAATAAATTCAGTTTAATGAAATGAAGGGTAAGAAGTGATCTGATCATGGTCTATAAATGCAGATATTTCCAGCACTGGAGGGAAGGTTAATCTATCAGAGGCATTAGAGACTTAGCATGGAGCATAAGTCAATTGAGACTAGAAATGAAACATGCATTTTTACAGTGAATCACCACTAATCAACAGAACAAGTTACCCAGGTACTTGATAAGTGTTTAAATAAAAATTAAATGTTTTTTCTGAAAAAAAACTGGCGGGGGGGTTGGACTAGATGATCTTTCAAGGTCCCTTCCAACCCCTAGGATTCTATGATTCTATGATTCTATGATATATGTCTCAGCTGAAAGAGAAATACTGGGCTTGATGTTCTATTCAGAAAAAAACATGTATGTTAAATGTAGGTCTCTTAAAACCTTTGTAAGTTGCCAGTTTTTCTTTTCTTTCTGTGATGCAGCTCTGGGCCCAGTCAGAAAGCTGCAAATGAGGGATATAACAGCGCAACTTTCCTAGGCTGCAAATGCAGCTTGCCTGACCTCTGGCCCAGGGTCTTTAGATTACTTCTGGGAGGCAGATTTACCTCCTCACTACTGCTAAGGTCTCTGATTCCTCTCTGAGATACAAAAGAGAGAAAAATTTTGACTGACATCAGTAAGAAAGGCTGATTAGCCAGTCTTTAGGACTCAGGGTATACCATGTCAAATTGTCATACATTGTGCCTATCTTTTGGACCTGCCCTGATTAAATACACTGAGTATAAACAACTTCAGCCTCATGTGGGTGACGACACTGAGCTGAAAGTGGGAGAGATACATCTCAGTGGTGATCAAGTCTGAAGTAGAAATAGTGGAGCCTCCTGATGAACGAGACAGAGTGAAATTACTCTGGTTCCACAAGCCAGAATTGTACAAGGCAGGAATGAAGCTATAGAGCTATACAGAATGGAATTTGTTTTCAAAAATCTGAGTAAGTCGCAATGTCAGTAATATGCTGTAGCCAAGAATAGCCTGTTAATTGTCTGGTAGCCTGCATGTGGAATAAGACATTCTTATTTATGCTGAAAACACCCTGCAGTATTCAGGTGAAAAGGAAGTCTTGGCATGGGATAATTCCTGCTTTAAGGCTCCCTTTACACTAGTGAAAAAGAGTGGAAGAGCATTCAAATAAAGAAAATCAGTCCCAAATGTTGCTAGCTATAGCTTTAAGTTCATTCTTCTAGCATGCTTTTTGAATAGCATGGCTAAAGCCAGCTTTTCTTCTAGAGCAGCACATCCTATCAGTGCTCCTTATAATTTTTTTTTAATTTGCCATAAGCTGTGCAACATTAGAGATACGACATATTTAGACTGTATGTAAAATTTGTGACACATATGAATGGAAGCCAAGCACACACCACTAGTCTTCAGAGTCTGCCCTGTGCCTGGGTTTCAAATGGATGGAGATACAGTGGATGAGGACCAAAAGAGAGCTGCCGGGACTGGTCAGTCCCTGAACTGGACAACAAAGGCATCAAGACCAGTTTGGGCTGCCTCACAACACACTTGTAGAACAACCAAACTGTCTGTGCTGGCAGAGCCTATTTCTCTTTCTGCTAAAGACTTGTGTAGAAAGGTGACCTCTTGGTATTTGTACTTCATGATGCTTCAGATAAGTCCAGAGAGAAACATCCATTCAAGTCTACAAGAAAATGTTCTTTCAGTGCTACTGTCAGCAGATGAGTTTATCCATGTACTCAACTAAAACCAGATGTGCACTATATGAACTTGTATTGAAAGAAATTTTACTGAAATGACTCAAAACCGTAGTCCTAATCTTACAGGTGTGATTTTGGGGGAGAAGTTAGAAATCTATTTAATATTACTGTTTGCAACATAGAGACAACATAGGTTGGGCAAAAGGATTCAGTTCTTTTGCTCCTGAATTTTCTCTTGGCAGATTTTGCTTTCAATTCATCAGTAAATAGCACCTTCCAGGGGAGAAACTTATAATTTTAAAGTTTTTATGTTTTAAGGGTTTTATGAATACTTAAGTGTAAATTAATCTAAGCTATGAACTAGTGTTATTATACAATTATTGGCTAGGTAACTGTCTTTGTTTCAAACTAGTTTCAAGGTGAGATTCAGTTTGTAAAACTAACTCTGTCTTTCATTTCGGGAATTGCATGAAATATTAAAACATTTTTTTACTAGACTTTGTTCTGTAGAGTGTTTCCAAACCTAGGAAAGTTGACCAGGCTTCACTGTCAGACATTTTTAGATAGCCACCATTTATTTGTCTTGGAGATAGAGACAGAAGGAAGACCAAGGACAATTATGCCTTAATTCTTGACTAAAAACTGGAGAAAGTGTAGGAGATTTCTTGAAAAATGTCATTCACCATGCTGATGGTCTACAAGTTATCATAGCTTTTTCCTTTTCTTTCCCCAGGATCACAATAGAGTTTATTTTACTTTTTGCACTTTACGTGGTAGCATAAAATTTCTAGCTGGATTTCCTGAGAGCTGCACTGTTTCTCTCACACTTTCTAATAACAGAGGCAGATGAACCCGGCAAGTTGAAGAGACAGCTACCATTCCAATGCATATTTATTACAGCACAGTAAAATTGGTCTGCATATTGAGCTTAGCTCCAAATATAGTTTGCAAAAAGGTACTATCTTGAATAACATGAGAATAAGATGTCTGCTCTCACGAGGGGGAGGAAAGCCTGTCTTTAGTTTCACTTTTCAGTGGTGTGTTTCAAAATATATACTGCATCTATCTTTCACCTGTGTCTTCATTTTCACTTTAATAGTTTCTATTTCACTTACTCAAATTTAGAATTTTCTGTTCACATCATCCTCATTCTTATTCCCATTATATATATACTACAGGAGAGTTTCCTCTCCTGCTTTTCTTTCACCTTGTCCCATTGCTAGCCCTCCATGGAATAAGTTGATTCCTTCTCTTCCTACAGTTCAATCTATAAAACTTTGTAAATTACTCTTGTATTGCACACTAATATGAATTATTTACATAATATGTCAGGAGTGGGTGAAATTAATTACCAGTGAAATTCTGAAGTTGTTCCTACATGCAGCAACAAGAAGGCTGAATTAGTATTTTAAATATCACTGATACTTTCACCCCAGAGGATAGCAAAGCATAGAGGAACCTTTAAAAGACACAGGAGAGAAAACACATCTTGTATAATGAAGTAATTTTCTTTAATAAACAAGAAAAACACATGTGGTCCTCTAGAGTTCATTCCCACTAGTACAAACATGAGCATAGCAGAAGAAATTGTCAATTGTTATGCTTCTTTCCTTTGATTTCCCTGGGCTGTTATTTCAACTATTGTGCTTAGGAAGAGGTAATGTGGTGTTTAATATGAATTATGAATAGATCAGAAATGTGGATATATGGGTGAAAAATATATTTATTTAATATAACAAAATATAACTAACAAAACACGAGATTCAAGTTTTCTAATGTACCAGGTCATAAAGTTGAGGAGTTGCTCAATCTTGAAGTGAGACATTCAAAATCATTAAACAGAGAATTAATGAGAGCTGTTCCTTTGTTTACAGGCTAATGTCACTCAACTGGGCTTGCTAATAGTGTTCCACCAAAAGAAAAAAATAAGAGAAAAAACTTTTCTGTGTATCACCTGGGGAAGAAAAAATACTTGCTTTTTTCTTTTTTTCTTTTTTTCTTTTTTTCTTTTTTTCTTTTTTTCTTTTTTTCTTTTTTTCTTTTTTTTTTTTTTTTAATAGTACACTAAGTATAAATGTGTCAATATGGCAATAATATCTCACTGGGTAGCTACACTGTAGGTTTCTACTGTTTCTATTGAAAGTACTGTTTTTAGGTAAAGCTCTTGATAGCACTTCATGCTTCTCAGTGGTAGGGACATTAAGTCTACTGGTACAAAAGCAGTCCTCCATTTCATGCAGACTGTTATGGGATGTTCAGTGGCATCATCAGTAGTGACAGCTTTATTAGGTCTTCTCCAAAGCTGTCTCTAAATGTCTCAGTACAGAACTGTTTTGCATGAAAGCTGTTGATTGTAGGGATCTGGTTACTTCAAAGCTTTTGCTGTACTCCACAGAGCCATCCCCTGTGCTTTCATACTGATTGTCAAAAATGGTTTATAAATAATTCAGAGTGTAAAAAGAAACAAAAAATTAGGCTTTATAGGGGTTGGGTTTTGTTTCTAATAAGAAGCTGAAATGTAATGATGTTCTAGGCCATTAGGGTAGTGTAAAGACATGTATAATTTCTCTTCTATATAGAGGGCTGCAAGAAAAAATAAATGAGTAAAACCAATGAATAGACCTGCAAATTCAGCAGATAACAAGTGCCCACATCAGTTCTAGCCTTTATAACAAGTGCCCACATCAGTTCTAGCCTTTATGTTTTATACACCTTTGGTTCCCTCCAGTTCTTTCCCTTCACAGTGGTAAGTATAACCACAAGTGAGCTGTTGCTCACTATCACAGTTTGATAGTGACTCTCTAGTCACAGTTTGGCAGTCTGACTTTCAAAATCAGGAAGCAGTGAATGTTGATTCCAACATACACAGTTTGTGCATTTGTTTCTCAAGTGAAGTGTTTCCCTGTCTTGGTCCTCTAGAAACACAGTTTTCCAAAAAAATTTTTTCCAGATGTGGTTTCCAGATCCTAAGGTTATAGCTTATCCATAGATCAAACAGCAGGGCCCAGGGCCTTAAAAATGGCATGGTCTGGTTCATGCTGTTAAATTTTTGGTGGAGTCTTAGCAATAGTTTGAGGTGCCTTTCCCAGTAGGAAGCCAGGAGGTAGCCACTCAGCATGGGAGAAAGGGGAGAATATTTTGCTAATGAATGCCAGCTTTTTGTGTATTGATATAGATTAAGCTCAAGGGCTCAAGGATTTTTACTCTTTATGAGTATACTAAGGGCAACTAACAAAAATAAATTTATTGTGAGAAGACTAGGAATCTGTAGATTTTTAGGGGCTTTAGAAGTAGAAAAAGATAGGAAACAGCAATTCACAGGGAATTAGAAAATATAATAATTTGAAAAATTATTATTATTTTGTGTGTTTCCTCACTGTATGCAAGACTTATCCCTCACAGTATATTGTCTGGCTCAGATTAATTGTCTGCACACACAATGTCTCAGAGAAGACTTGTGGAAATTAGTGCTTTAAAAAATACATGAACATATACATAAGTATAAAATATAACTCAAATTTGAAAGATGGCATATTAATATGACAGTTTCTATTCTTTATTTTTAATGACCAATTTCTGTGTCAGTGAAACAGATATAATGTTGGTCTTTTCTTTCCCTCCTTTGTTGACTAAGTTTTTTTTCTCTTTATCAAGTAATGAGGAAAGACTAAGGGATCCCAATAAATGTGTTGGAGAACAAAGTAAAACACTAATATTTTTTAATAGTATACCTGGAGTTAATTTCATAACTCATATTTTTGGTGGAAGACTACAGAAAAACTAACAGTTAAAAATTATGCAAATATGGAATGAAAGTGAAGCTATATTTGATAAAAGAAAGGTAACAGAAGGTAAAAAAATAATACTGTGTCTCAAAGATTAGTTAAAGATTAGTTAGACATTAGTTAAGGAGCAGTTCTGCAGAAGGTAACACATTGTTCTGACAGCTATACAGAAATCTCCCATGTCATATCAGTTCCAGGTAGGGAGTTCCACAGTTCTACAAAAAATAAGGTAAGTAGACATAAGATCTGAAAGGAAGAGGGTGAACACCAGCATTTACTGAAAGGCTTTTAATTATTCTTGGTACAATGAAAGCTTCATTTAGATCACAGGAAGAGGTTTTTTGAAGTAAGATCTGAAGTCAGGAACAGGCTACTGAACATAAATCACTCAGGTTTTTCACAAATCATTAACATTTGCAAAGTAAAATGCTTCTGATATTGCTTGTATATGTAGCAAAAGCCATTATCTCCTCATGGCTAGATTTTGACCTTCAGACTTTTGGCGGTGTTAATGACAAGGGTCATCTCATCTGGCATTACTCATCTAAGTCAGGTATCTGACTTTGTGCTAGTTTCTTAAGTTTCCCAATGAAGGAGACAAATAGGCACTTCTGAGCTATGATTATTTTGTCCTAACATGAACTAAGTCAAAATAATAGAAAGATTTGATGACATTTTTTTATAGTAGCAAAGAAATTGTTGGGAAGAGGCCAGTGCTGCTTCCAAAGAAACCTGATGAACACTGGAGGAGAAAGTGTCTTTTCACAGAGGAGCATAAATATCTTTTACCTTAATCGGGCATAAATTTTGGAGAGTCTTACCATAATTTCAACCTAAGCCTGACATCTTTCTCCCTACTGCCTCACTCTTTGTGTCTCAGTCTCACCATGACTGAGGGTTCACCACAGGCTTCGCCAGACAAAAAAAATGTTTGTTGTTTTCATTTTAAGTGTTCTGGAAGAGGACATTGGACAACTTCATTGAGATCACTCATGTTGGGAGACATGATTGCTCCAGATGAGGTTTTTAGAAGAAGAATAGAAAAGCCTACTGATCTTAGCAGACTTATTGTGATAAAAGAAATAAATTCTCAGAAGTCTAAAGTTGCCATTCCCAGTCTTAAACTTGTGATTATCTGAACAGCATGACATATATTTTTTCCACTTGAAACATTCAAGGAGGGGAACAAGATTCTGTACGCCCAACTGTGTGTTGATCTAATACTTGCAGAGTGTTATCACTCTGACTGATATAAGTTTCATTAAAATTATTGAAGCCCCACCAAAGCAGGTCAGGAAAGCTTGTGGAAGAGTATCTCTGTCTACTTTACTCTTGTCACGATAGCTACTAGCTGCTGAAACTCCACAGAGCTACAGTGAATACATATTCTTCTAAGGGCAAGTTTGCAGTTGCTGTGAATAGGAAAGCCATCCTATAATGCAATCCATACTTTTAATTACTTTACCTTACTCACACAATTAGGGCATTTAGCCATTTGCATTTGATCATTGAACAGGAATAATTACAATAAGAAGAGCTAAGAGGCTCATTTTATGTCCTTCTAACTACCAGCTACAAAAATTCTTTTATGAACAAAAAATCTTCGTCACATTTATGTGTCTCTCACAATCTTTTTTTTTTTTTTTTTTTTTTTTTTGATTCCTTGACAAGGCTATGGCTTGTGCTAAGCAGGCGTAATGAGGGAAGTAGCTGAATTCTTGAGGTAGAAGAGGGAAAATGATTGAACAGAGCAGCAAACTAGAGGTTTGGGGAATTTCAGACTTAAGCTAGTACTTAATATCTTCCCTCTGTTTCTTCCTACCCTACATGTGAGATTTTCTCCAGCAGCCTCACTAATTTCCAAATAAAAATGCATTACAGGGACCATTCTGTAGTCATTCCTTTTATAGATTCACCAGCATGGGAACATGACAACAACAGCAAGAGTTTTGTTACAGGCTTTGTGCTGAAGGGATAGTAGAAAAACAAAGTAAATACAGTGATCCCAGTTCTCTGATCATATTGATCAGCTGGACTTTATTTCTGTCTTTGCTTTAAAAAAATCAGAAGCTCCTTAGAAACTTAGGAAGCTAAACATCATTTTCTAAAGGGACTGAAAACAAAGCTCACAGAGTGTTGAGAACATTAGCGAGACAAGAATCTTTACTAACTGTCCTATTAGGAATTATAAAAGGAAAACGTGATTATTACTTTGTAATCATATAATCAAGACATAGGAAACATAAACTATTAATTATGTAATTTAGGTGCTTATAGATTTATTTATCATATATGAGATTTTAATATATACATTTAAATACATGTCTGTCCCTGTATGCTTATATAGAACATCCCTGCTTGGAAGGAACCTCAAAAGATCATCTAGTCTGCACATATGTAAAAATTAATCTTTTTATCTCTAAAATAGATACCCACTCCATTCCCAAGAGCCTACATTTCTTGGAAAGTCATTGAGCTTAGTTTTCTACTTTATCTAGGGGCTTTGAAATTCTAAACTTTTCTAGTTATTGATGAAAGGTGAAAACCACCACTTCTTATATTGAACTACATTGTGATGGCTCGTGCTTCACACTTGAATTTTCTACGTATTGTCTTGCACAGGTGGAATAAAGTGATAGTTTCTTCAAAAAGTAAACACTTGAAGGGTAAGTTGTAGAAAGGCTGAACATTCCTGTAGGCTGCATCATTGAAATGATATTTTCCCTTCAGTATAGGAGAAAGCGAATCATGTCTTGGAAATCAAAAGGTAGAAGGACTGGATACTAAAAGGATAAAAGGAAGAATGATCTTGTAGAATTTTTAAAAGAGAATGTTCTATAAATTATTTTAGTCCTAGGGCAGTAGGTTTGTTACAAAGAAGGTATTTGTTGTCTGAAATAATTTTAGCAAATGCCATTCCATGTTTTAAGAAATTGACAGACAGATTTGAAAGGCTCCTGAAATTGCCCTTTAAATTCCAAATGTGACATTCATCAATACTTAAATTGTACATTTCTCTTTAAATTATACAGTGTTGTACTGTCCCCAGGACCACAGAGGTACCTGAACACCTTCATGCTGCTAGAGGAGGAAGTAGCTTGCTACCACTCAGTCTAACACATATAGACTGTGTAAGGTCTCAGCCACAGACTTATGCCCAACCCACAGAACAAACCTGTCCTGGGGGAATGATAATTGTCATCTTAGTCATAATATAACTACAGTTTACCTCAAAATGATGTGAATTTGTAGGGTCCATCCAACTGCTATTTTTAAAGATATGGCTCTTTGATCCAGTCTCATAAAATATGACAATTCCATTTGACCTAACTAAAGCTCTCATTCTAAGCATTTCAAATCATTAAAAAAAATAAAAATAATTAAGCTTTAAAAAAATGAGATTAAGACTTTGGACCTTGTCCTTGCAATATTTCTGCAAGTGGATTATGTGCATCTTTCCACACATTTCACAAAGTAGCATAAGGGTAAGTACATACTTGAATCTACATAAAATTAAGAGCTAAATTTAACTTGAGTACTTAACTTGATGTAAATAGTCTGTGAGATATTCTAACATCTGCATCTCTCTTAATTGTCTCTTGTTAATATGAATATCTTGCCCTAGGTCATACAAGAATATGGCCTGAATACTTACACATTTACCTCATTTTTTAAAATTCAGTTTTTCTATTCCAGATGAATCAGGAAGGTAAGCATCTCAAGGAAAAGTATATAGATTTCTGTGATGTAGTAAAAATAGATCTACTGACCTGTTAATCCCTTGGTACAGCTATCTGGTTTTCAGTTGTCGGTACAGAAGTGTAGATGTTTCTTTTAAGACTTATTTCTTATCCATTGGACCCATGCAGATATTCCAAAAACAATCCTAAGGTGTGCTATGGTGTCCAAAATTACACAAAATTTCTGTATTTAGTCTCTGAGTATCACTGAGATTAAATATTTTGTTTACAAAATCATAGACATATAGGCCATGGAAGCTGAAATTTCTTCATACAGTCCCTACCAAAAAAGATTTATTTTGTGTTTTTGTTTGTTTTAAATATTAACTAATGATCACCCAAAAAAACCCATAAGCAGAAGAAAGAGAACCTAATGGATTCAGTTTTACTGTATTATGCAGCAGTCTAAGAGGACTCAAATTCTTGCCTTAATTTGGTTTTTTTCTACTACAGGTGGAAATTCTCCAAGCCACTGTGTGGTTATCTGAACATGTCTGTTCTGGAACAATAATAGACTTTTCACTACGTGGCATGTATGGCATACGGTTTCCTAGATTTAGTAAGTATTTGGTTTTCAGTGCAGTTCACACTGTTTTGATGATGGAAATATTTGCTATATTCACTCACTGCTAGAACTCCACGGCCTCTCTGTTGGTTAAGAGTATGAAAAAAAGCTTTGATCCTGAATACATTTTCCTTTTATATGATCTATTTTGGTTTGATAATACAAACCTAAAGAAGTAATTTTTTTAACTGTTTTAATTGTCTTACCACTCAGCGACTGAGAGCTCATGCCTAAATGATAAATGATCTAGGCTGCTTTCTGGTTTGGAACAAAACTGTAAAATGTCCTATACAGGATTTCAAAGATTGCTCATGAAACCTGCTACCTACAGATCAATACATTCAGCACGTTATCAGCGAAATATGAGAACATCAGCTTCAGCAGCTTTTTTCTCCTGATTGATGGAATAATAGGGCAGAAAAAATAAATATTGTGGCAGATTGTAAGAATGTGTCTGTGTCTCTTGAGAAACCATCATCATTATCTCCCAGTCTCAAGTATACTCTGCCTTATTGTTGCTCCTATTGTGTTTGCCTAATGATCTAGTCAATATTGTCACAGTCTTTTAATTTCTTTTATTAAAAGAATAGAACAGAAAGATGTGCCCATAATGTTTAGTACAGATTTTAAACTCTGTGTTAACTGCAGCTAAAATATTCTATATTCCTGGCTCCTGTAATCAGCACTTATGTTCCTTAAGAATGTATGTAATGTAGAAGCAGATAAAAAAGAAAGTAATGATCCTAAATGAAAACTGAAAAGAATAACATTCTGTGTTTGTTTGTCTGTTTGTTTTTTCAGTTCAGTCCCCCATGAAGGGAACAGGACTCTGCCTGAGTCTCCTTGTTTCCCTGTTTGCATTCGAGAGACCTCTGCTCTTCCTTGACCTGGAAGATTAGACAAATACAGAATTTTTTCATCAATGGCTTTTTGGTCTATGCTGTCTTCTTCAGCTTCCTGTACTCACTTTGTTGTTCAGAATCAGATATTAATTTTCTAGTTCCTAAAGAAGAAGATTTAATTCCTGTTTATGTTTGAAGAAATGTTAACAGATTTTTCCACTACATTTTTTCATATTTTATACCTTTAGCTCATGGATTAATTTGTAATCAATACGCTATTATTGCTATAGTAGTTTGCATGGATTATTTTATGCATTCTTATTTGCTCAATAACAGTGACATGCTCATTGTTGCATGATGTGCAACTAATAGCAGCAAAGGCCTTGCAAAACTGTTGCTGGCTTTTGCAAATTTAAATTCCTCCTGCTAGGGAAGACTCTTGAAGAGCAAATAAAAATGTTTAACAGTGCAAACCACTTAAAACTTTGCCTCAATATTTCTTTATATGTAACCACTTTTATTGCTTAGGCAGGTCATTTCTTTTATGTGTTCAGGAGTACTTATAAGTCTTAATTACTTCATAAAGTACAAGTAAGCCCCCACAACACAGGGCTGTCAGTTTGCATGAGATATCACCTCCAGTCTAACTTCTCACTAAGAAGACAGGCAGCTGTGCTCTGACAAATAAAATTACATGTCTGTTCCACTGAAAACCACATTTTCATGTCTCCTGTAAGGAGTATACTTGAAAAACATCTGTAGCAGTCCATCTGACCAGACAAAACTTGCAACTGTTCTTCAAGTTAGTCTGCCCTTCAAATTAAAATGAGTCTCCTGCCTTCATATTCTAATAGTTAATCTACAAAATCATTATCAGCACATTTTTAAGATGCCTAAGTATAGCTGATTCAGAATTTTAGAAAACTGAAAAGTCACACTGACATTGATATCTTTGCTTGAAGAAAAATCTACATATATTTAAGAAAAGTGAAAGCTCCTTTATCCTAAAAAGTGGGCACATGGAATTGCTAAAGTTTAGTGAGAATATTAAACAAGGTTGAATAAAGAAAGTGAAGTATTAGCAGAAGTAAAATAATTAAGATTATTAATACCTTTTAGTATATTTTATTCACAATAGATGTGGATGCATACCTGTGTGGATAATCAGGGATTTTATATATTAGTGTAAAAATGCTGATTTTCCAATAGTGGTGGGTTTATTCATAAAAAATATTAATTACCATTATTTGATTACTCTGTGTTGCTAGCATCTTCTTGTATTTTAAAATTTTTCCCTTACTGACACTGAAAGTTTCAAAGCTTCAGCTCTCAGAAATACATGTCTTTCCTATTCCACTTTCCTATTCCTCAAGCTCAAGTTCTCAAGATGTAATTTTGATTTAAAAAAAAAAAATAATTTTGAAGTAATCTCTATAAATAGCACTTCTACTTCCACAACTGGCACCACATGCAAATGTAGTTTGACAGAAGTTAGTATAGATAGCATATGAATTGAAGGGATGAAATGTTAGGCCAAATAAGCTTCCTAGTAACTATGTATTCCTTCCTTTGTTATAAAACATAAAAGACATTTATTTGAATGCAGGATACATGGCAAAGCTATGGTACTCAAAGATGCGCTAAAAAAAAATAATTTATTTTTCTCTTCTATGAGTTTGACTTTCTGCTATATGTCCCACATCTTAGGGCTAAAATGGTAACTTATCATGACAAAATTGGAGAATTGGCAAAAGTATTTAGTTTTGGATGTCCTCTGTAATACTGAGGTATTGATTCATGTAGTTATATAGCACCTGGATCTTGGTAGAGCCATATTACAGATATCAAATCTAGACACTTTGAGTCCTTCATTTACCATTCTTCTTATTTTCTTAAGTCAGAAATATCTTCTCTCACTTCTTTCAGACACTTAATACATTTTGGTTTTACTTTCCATAGTTATATCATCCATAAGCTAAACAATTATTTGTAAAAAACAGAATAAAAACACTCTTCATTAAGAAATTTCTAATTAAATAGAGATAGACGGAGACATTAGCCATTGACCTTTAGTGTTATGCCTGGCACTGATCAGTAAATTTTGGAGTGAAACAATTTACTCTTTCCTTGCTCAAGAGTAGGCTGAGAGCAGATCCTAGCCCTGAGGACATGTTGGCATGGAGTTATCCTCTGGCCTAAAGTGTATGGTGAGTTGATGGACAACGATGAACAGTTCAACATAGCTCCTCAGCCACCTCAGCTTGTCTGCCAGAGCTATGAGCACACAAAAAAACATTCCAGCCACTCTTCACTGCCAGCCTGACGGTACAAATGGAGTGTGTTTTTTTCCACACGTTTTTTAAGTTACATGTGTACGCATAATCAAGAGGTGAGGTAAATTGTCCAACATCAGATATTTTCTCTTCAAAATTGATTTATATTCCACATTTGTAACTATGTCAAAAAGTCAATGAGATATCATAGAGGAATATGTGCTTTTCCTTATGTAATCATAACTTAGAGGACTAGAGACAGTGGAGAAGAACACTTGACAGGTTTCTAACCTTAGGATTTTTTCTTTTTTTTTTTTTTTTTGAGATATATTCAGCTGGCCAGTGCAGATCGTGCGTTAGAAATACCCTGCGTTCCTCACTGATGCTTCATTTTTGTATAGTGACCTGAAGTAATGCCCAAAAATAATGCTTTCTATATACTCCATCTGGCTATTAAAATTTGATTCATTCTGGCAGATTGTGTCTTGATCACAGCTACTCATACTTTTTTCTGTCTTGGCCATTGTTATTGATTGATCCATCTAGGTACAAAGCCTGGGAATCCTGACACATACTTCCCAAAGTGTATGTTCCCAAGGCATTATGTGGTCTGATTCCAGTTTATCTAAATACTAAAAACTTATAAAATTAGTACTTAAAATGATATTTCATTTATTTTGTAGAGCAAAGACAGATTTCTCAGGAGTCCACAGGTGTAGAAAGCACTGTAGTAGCCCGGGCTCATCAGAAGTTATTTTTTATTTTGTTCTACTTCACTTTCATTTGACATGGTCTTTCTTAACTCAAAGTAGTGGATTTGTATGTCCATGTGTGTATATGTAGATACACAAATAGGTAGTAACATATGTCATGTAAAAGATCCCAAAATGTAATACACCACCCTCCCAGCACTCATGATCCTGAAAAGGGAAGAATACATGAGAGATGTTAATCATAGTATTCAATCCACCAAAGACAGATTCTTATGTATTATGGTGGTAATTAAAGAATGAAGTAGAGAAGAGGAGAATGGAATAGGAAAGATGTTAGAACCCAGTCCTTAGTTGAGATCCAATATTTTGTCCCAAAAATTTGTCCTGGCATGATTCCTCCTTCTCTTTCTCTTTGCTAAGTGGAAAGAACAGGGATGGAAAGTAATTTAGCCCTTGCCACTGGCAATGCTGGAGTAGTAACCACCCTTCCACTGTTAAAGCCAAGGCTCTGTGGTCTGTATTTGTTCTACTAACCATCTACAGTAGGGAGAAAACCAGCAGGAGAAAACCAGATCTTGTTTATACCTGTACAAATAGTACCAAGGACCAGGAAAGGAACACAAAGTGCCCACTAAGGATCTCCCTAGTGCAGTCCTACACTCAGTGGTGAAAGCTAATTTTAAAACCTATTTACTCCTTATGTAATTGACAAGAATTCTCTTATATTTTTACTACTATTTTAGATTTTAAAACATTAATAAATGTTGACATGTCAGTTTTTACCAGATGAAATGGAACATTTTAATATATACTGTATTTATTTATCAAATATCTTTCTATTAAATTTTTTGAGGGGTGACTGTGGTATCTCAAGGCAATTTTTTTTCTCTCTAAATAGAAAATCAACATGTAAACCAAGAGTTTCGCTACCTAGTGTTCTGACATGATGGAGTTTTTGAATGTCAAAGAACTATCATTTATGGAATTAGCCATCAGTAATTTTACTAAAATGCTGGTGTAATTTGAGCTAAGAACATTGGACAAATTTCAGGAAAAAAAACAGTCAGTTAATGTGTTTATGAAAGTGATTGTCCAGAAAAATAAATTGATTCTTCAGTGTTCATAGAGTTTAATCAGTAGTCAGGAAAATTGATAGGTTTATAGCTAAAGTAAATTATCAAATATGTACCCCTTTATACATTGTGAAGATATTCTTAAATCTTCAGTCTCTGCACTTAATAATCCTGAGCTGCAATTAGATAATGATTAAACCATCTCTCTCGTAAATTACTTTCCTGAATGCAGTCACACATAAGAAATTCACTCAAAGGTATCTGCAGTAATATGTAACTGCAAGGCCGGCCATGCTTACATCACTATTGCTGTAGATGTCTGAATTTTCTCAAAGGAGAAGAGAAAACTAGCTATGCCTACAGAATAATGTCCTTACTCTTGACTCCCTGCTAGTATCTGTCTCTGTTTGATCCTGTACTTACAAACCTGTAATCATCAAGTTCCAGGCAGCATGCTCTTTAATGTGAAAATTGAAATAGGCTGAGAAGATTACTTGGAAACTCAGGTACCACAGGATTGTGCCCTGCAGTGTGATATGATACAATTCAGAGACAGGATGCTGTAGTGCTGCTTAAATTGTGGACATATGGAATGGGAGCAAAACAGTCCAACAGGCATTGTGGGAATATTGCCAGGAGATGTTGCAGGAGAGTGTTTCATTGTCAACCTTCACTTCATGGACATAAAGGCTTAGTGGGGAGCAAGTGAATAGTTCTGGTGCTGATTACCTAAAGGAAGAATTGCTCCTGGAAAGAGGCTTCACAAATAGTATGTTTACAGTCCTAAGTAACATTTTGCTAATTTGTAGAATTTCATCCTCTGTCCAGATTTCATTATTGATGACACTTTGGTAAGTAAAGTGTTAGTGCAAGGATCTGTGTCTAAATGTTGAAAACTTGATTACATCCTGTGTTAATGTGGGTTATTAGTCAGGGGCCTTCCACCAGAAGGCAGTGGCCTTGTATATTTTTTATATTATTTGATTGTGGCACTTTGCTGTGGATGTCCACATGGTAAAATTATATGCTCAGTATGTTTTTAAAACTGTCTTTCAATGCTCAATTTAGCTATTCATATGGGGAAAGTTCTAGTGGACCCCAGACCAAAACTGACATTTCTTATAAATGGAAAACTCTATATGCATATATATTCACTAATTAAGAAAAACACTCTGTGGTATTTGGTTATTTATTTTGTTGCAATAAGATTTCAAGCATAACCAATTCTCTGGTACTATTTCTGAATGAATGGAGTAAACATCCTAGTTGTGTGATGATTTTGAGAGCTCATATTGAAGCCTTAATTTAGGTGCTGAAGTAAATTCACATTTCATTTTTTTTTTGTGGATATCTTTTACAGTTGTGCTTACCATATTTCAATCTTTAAAAAATCCTTCTCTTGTTGAATGAAAAGGACAAATGAAGTTTGATTTTTCTCCACCTAGATGGCCAAGAACAAGGTAATCTGACATCATTACTGATGTTATTTACCTAAACATGAACAAAGCCTTCAACACTGCTGCATGACATCCTGGATTCCAATATGCTAAAATATGGGTTTGATGGACAAGGTGGTGGATAAAGAACTGGCTTAATGTTTGCACCCAAAGAGTCCCTGTCAATGGATCCATGTCCAAGTGGAGGTCGGTGACAAGTGTAGTCCCCCAAGAATCTCTAAATCCTATCAACCAATGTGAATACAGACTCTTCTATATCCTAAGCAAGGGCTATATCCTAATTCCAGGTTCCTGCTGGAAGTTCCCAAGCTCATTTTCACAGCGTATTGCACACAGGTAGAAGATACTGGGAATACTTGTCATTCCAGTCACTTTCAACACTTACATAGGTTTTTCCAGTTCACTAATACCTGATCAGACTTGCCATGTTTTCCAAACCTGTCAAATTGCTCACTAAGAATTCACTTCTATTTTTCTTGAAGTAATGCTATTTTTTTCCAACAGCCAAGTGCTAAAAAAATGTTAAAATTTATTAAAATAGGAAAAGAGAACAAATCCAAAGATATATTATTTTTCTCTGCAGTTTGAATGCACATCTGGCCTGCATTAAAAAAAAAAAAATTTAAAAGTATAGTTGAATTAGAAAAAGCTGCAAAGGAGGCCTATGAGAATGACTGAAGTCTATGAACACTTCTATTGTAATGTTTCTTAGTTTATAAAAGTCTGCTGTTTGGTAACTCAGCAGGTTTTGTCTGCCCTTCACTGTACTTTGAATAAAATTAGGTTGTATATAAATAACTTTCTCCAAGCTTATTTTACATAACTAACTCTTCCTCAGTGTCCTCACAAAGTATCAAAATAGCATCACCATTTTTAGGTCACTTGTCACACAGCAGAACAATATAAGCAAGTGCTTAAATTTAAACATACGACTGCTTTTTGATGTACTGAAACCTTGATGAACTTCTTCACAATTAAATAATTAAGTCACACAAACTTCCCATATTTCAAGTGAAAGGTGAACCACAGAAATCTGAATAGTTGAGGTCCTTTAGACATCCCAGTACTTTGTGTGGAATGAAATAATGAACAAATATGAAGCCATTTGTATAGCATCTGTCTTACTGATATTAAAGTTTTGTTTTATTTCAAACTCACAAAGAAAAATTAGCTTTTATTTGAGTCAAAATGTTGCATGTGAGTTCTTTGCTTTTCTAATCTATTTCTACATCATCCTTTTATGATATTTTTTTCCATATAAATATCTTATTGCATATTCTAAATTGCGGCTACTGCTAAAACATACAGATACAGAGATATGGAAGTTTACTGAAACAAACACCACTAGGGCTAAGGTGAACAGTATGCCCACTTACCTATGATGATTCTATAGCCACTATGATTCTAGCCATGGTGCTCATTAATATCTGACTCAAACCAAGTTTGGTCAGTATAGCAATACAGCTATGAGTCAATCATCTTGCACCTCATAAATAGTGAGCATCCTACGAGCCCTTTAAAAACTTCTGAAATGACAGCAGGCTGTATGCCAGGATCTTCCCCTGAGTAGGGGCACCTTTCAAGGTTACTCTTCAAGGTTGAGAGACTCCTCATTGCAACAGATTCTTGTTAACGCACTCAATAGCATGCAAAACGTTGAAGTACTAACTAAGTGATATAAAGGATTGTTTATGCATATATAATGATTTAGGCCTAAACTGTTGACCAAGTCTGGCACTTAGATTGAACCCAGGCACACCTAGATTTTTCTCTTGGAAAGAGTTTAGAAAGGTGGTCTTTTCTGAACCTTGTGACTTAACAGGAAGGTCTTCCTGAGAATTTTGTCTGACCTGTCCTTTAGGCAGTACATAGTCACGTGTATCTTGCCACTGAATCTTGCAAACCTACAGTTGCACTTACATTCAAACTTTTAAAAATTGTTGTTTTATATCAGTAGACATATTGCTATGTCTCTCTTATGACTGAAGGGCAACTCCGTCAAAAACGAAAGTCCAAAAAGATCTTAAGTAGTGGAGTCCCTCAAGGGTCCATACTGGAAATAATACTATTTAATATTCTCGTCAACAGCACAGTGGAACTGAGTGCACCTTCAGCAGGTTTGCAGATGACACCAGACTGAGTAGTGCAGTTGACATGCTGGAGGCAAGGAATGCCATCCAGAGGTACTTCTCCTATGAAGACAGGTTGAGAAAGTTGGGGTTGTTCAGGCTGGAGAAGAAAAGGGTCCAGAGACTCATCATTACAGCCTTTCCATATATAAAGGGAGGAAATCTGTAGGAAAGATGGAGACAGTCTTTTCGTCAAGATCTGTAGTAACAGAACAAAAGGCAATGATTTTAAACTGAAAGAGGATAGGTTTAGATTAGGCATTAGGAAGATATATTTTACAGTGTGTGGTGAGACACTGGCAGAGGTTACCCAGAGAAGTTGTGGATACCCCTCTCTGGATGTATTCAAGGCCATGATGGATAGGGCTTTAAGCAAGCCAATCTAGTGAAAGATGTCCTTGGAAGGGGGTTTGGGACTAGATCTTCCTTGAAGGTCCTTTCTGTGATTCCTTGAAGGGATTTGTCAACAACAAATCCAAAGAATACTGTAAATCCATTCAGATAGTTACAATTCAAATGCACTACTTCCATTGCTTCTGTATTTATTCACAGGATAAAACTGAGTGGTATATGGCATATTTATGAAAACTGTAGCTGCATATTTCCAACAGATTAGTCAACAGTAGTGCTTTATGCCACTTGAACAGCCAAGCCTTCCACTAACACAAAAAATTTTGAAGGTAGGGGAGGACTTAATTTTCAGTGAAAAATATGTCTGATCATGAAGAATTTGAGTTTTAAAATTTTTCATGTATTAATAGTGATTTCTGCAGATTGGCTTATTATTTTATATTTTTACTGAAGCCAGTCTACTAGTGTGGAAATTCACTTAAACTTGTAAAGCGTTTACAAAAGATTCCATCCAAAAGGTTGCTGTCAATTATTTGTGAAAGCTGATGGTGGACATCTACTCTCCAGGGAAATTGAGAGCTCTAATTAGTTTTGGCCAGATGTACTAACCTCCATATAAACAAGGTGTCTTAAGAAACATTATGGGATCTGATCTCACATTCTTCATAATGCAGGCAGAATTCCTTGTTATTGCTAAAAGGTTAGATGCTTTGATTTGTTATGAAAGGAGTGTAATCTACTGGCTGCAACATTGCCCTGTAAGATGCAATTTGAAGTCCCAGAAGGACTATTATCCTGTTTCTTAACTTTTAACAAATCACATCACCACTATTTTCCTTCTTTATTTTTTTAATACCTCAATCTTACATTGAATATTGATCTTAATTCTCTATACAGTCTGACAAAAATTCTCATAAAATCACATTAAAAAAAATTATGATCATTATTTGTATTGGTAGCTTGTTTAATGTTCAGTCTTGCTGTCTATAATCTCTGAAATCCAAACCTTCTTTTTTAAAATTTTGCTTTTGCTAAGTAGTTGCTGAAAGAACTTTTCTACTATAGCAAAATTCATGGTGAAGAGGCATGTTTAAATTTTTCAGTTTAATATCATGTTTGTTTAACTGTTTTTTTTTAAAGTTCTTTGTAATTTATGCTTTTATTTTAATCCATTATTTTAGATTTGAGAGTGGTAAGGAAAACTATATATATTGCTTGCATCATTTTTCATCAGCTTTTACCAAAAGATCTCCCTGTAAATCTATTCAGCTCTTGACTACTAACTTTTTTTCAAGTAAGATGTCAAAACCATTCCTGATGTAATGGTTATATTTTATTCCTTTTCATCCCTAAGTCCAAACTTAATTATATATGCTGTACTCGTTTCCTTAAAAATATATGAATAAATAAAAAAGCCATTAGCCATAAAGCTCAAAGGAATTAATGTGCTCTGCAAGTATAGGAAAACTTACCACAAGCTCTTATTCTTTAATATGATGAAAATTTAGGGAAATGAATAGATAATTCAAGATCTTGATTAGTTGGAATGGGCAGGGAGAAAGATTGAAAAGTTGGAAAATAAGCTTATTGCATGAGCAAAGATGTGTACATTTACACATACACACACATAAATATTTATTAAAATAATCTGTGTTCTTATGGATACAAATTATACAACAGGTTTCACAGTGCAGTGAGGGTATTCACTTTACACCATGTTGGCATGGTATGTAAAACTACAGTTTTGAACATACATACATGACAAGAAAAGGGAACTCCCCAGAGAGTTTAATATAGCCACATCATAAGTACAAGTTTTAAAATGTGCAATTAATTTCCCTGCATCACTTACATTTCCAAATACTACTTTTTACAATCCACTCACCACATCAATTAAGAATATAATTTATAAATACAGGTTGACTGAAACTGCTGACCTAACTTTGAAAGAGAAAAGCAAATGAATATATTGAAAAACAGGTCTAAGCGGATCAGTATGTGGATGGTTAGTGTACAAAAAAAACCCCAAAAACCAAACAAACCAAAAACAAAAAAATCAAACAAACAAGAAAGAAAGATAGAAAGATAGAAAGATAGAAAGATGGAAAGATAGATAGATAGATAGAAAGAAAGAAAGAAAGAAAGAAAGAAAGAAAGAAAGAAAGAAAGAAAGAAAGAAAGAAAGAAAGAAAGAAACAGAAAGAAAAGAAAAAGCAACTCTCAAAACCTTCAAATCCAGCAGGTACAGAAGCAGGGGCTGAAAAATATGTTGCGAGAGTTGTCCTTCAAAAAGCTCAGATCTTGAAGTACTTACTTGACTATATAAACTTTGTGATTTGAGATAAAGCCAGTAGGAATTAAAGCAAGCCACATTCAGTGCCAAAGAGCAAATAGAGAGAATGATTACTGTTCATTCTTATACCCTTTAAGCCACTCACACAATTTTGGAGATTTTGTCTTTTTCGGTACTTGAAGTTGACTGTGCAACACATGATAGCTAACAGTATGAAAGATAAAAAGTGCAGCAAGATCTGATAGTCACAAGGAACGTCTTGAGTTCCTATGACAACTGAGGACAGTCTGGAGTCTGCAGAGGAATCCCATCCTAAATATCCTCAAAGAGGATTTTCCATTTATTCTTGAAATTTCCCTCAGAATTAGTTGCTCTCTTAGCATCAAGATGAATATTAATATCATAGAATACCATGACAAAGGCTGTTATTACAGCTTCAGAAGGCTTTGTGAGTAATGTAAAGCTTAAGTTCCACACAAGTAATTAATAAAGCTACCACAGGGAGAAAAGTTCTGCATGTTTATTCATTTATTTGAGCGTCCTTTTCTTCTAACATCCATAGATTATAAGTAGTTTCCTGTACAAAGCATAGACTAGGATGATAAATTTTATGGATTTGTCATGGGGAAAATATTAAATTTCATGCCTTGTCAAGGACTAATAGGAAAACCACGGTAATGCAATGAAGACAATATATGTAATCTAAACTGAATTTCAGAGGAATACTTAGAAGAAAAATAACAGTGTAAGAAATTATATAGCAAAAGAATACCACTACAACATTGAGACTTGGAACTTCACTATGGTAAAATAGAAACTTGTATTATACTGGGTTTGTCCCTGTTGTATGCATATACTGAAAAGCAAGCTCATTAATTTTTCACATGTTTTCTGAGTGATTTATCGCCCCGAAAAGCCTAAATGTTTGGCATGTAAGCTAATCATCCTAGGTCCCTTGTATAGTTAGAAAAGAGAAACAGGCATTTTCTAAAGGTGATTCATCTTCCCTGACTCAGACTTAAAATTTAAAATGGCATGAAGTGCCTTCTGGATTTTTCTGGAAGAACCTAATCTAACAAGGTCAGTCTTACTTTTCTGTGAGTCTGTTGGATGAATGATGATATATTCTGATGTTTATACAGGACCTTTAGAAAGTGTTGAATAAGCCAGTGGACACAACAAGAACAAAACACAGGGAATGAATCTTTTCTAGTCATGGTAACAGAGAATTAATGTTTGTCTGTGTCTAGATACCTTCAAAATTGTAAATGATTCAGAATATAAACTATGCCATAAGCACTATACAAGAACGTTATATTTTCTGTTATGAAGACCACCTTAATGTGGCAAAAACTGAATTATGTATGACAGAAAAATATGGCTTAGTATTTCCTTTATTATTAAGATGCACATGTTTTACAAATAATTTCTCTATAAAGACCTCTCATTTTTCTTATTGAGATTAATCAGCATATCACAATAACATTTGCTTTTGAAATCAGACAAGGTCCAACATGTATTTTATCTCTATTTCTTTCTACTGTATCTTTGTGATATTTAATATTTTCATCTCTTGCTTTCAACTTTACTGTTCTCAGGGTACTATCATGCTCAGCCTCATCAGTTGAAGCAATAATCATATCATCAGCAATTATATGTCCCCTGGAAGTATCACCAAGTGTCTCATAACTCTCTTCCTACAATATTTAACTGACACATTTAATCTTAAATGTTGAAGAAGAAAACTGATAATGGCCTCCTGGAGAGTTAGAGGTACCTAAAAAGAGACATACCTATCTCATTCCACCTGCCAGACCCCATCTCTCTTGTCTGAAATTTTAGCAAATTGCTCAATTGCTAAATGATGTTACAAATCTTGTGATATCAGTACTGAGCATGATGCTAGGTTATAGTCATGGTGCTATTTAACCTTCTAGTGTTAAACATATTCAGTCTTTTTTGCTCTTTTTCTGCTCCAAAGGTTATAGTTGTGGTGCTACTTAACCTTCTGGTGTTAAACATATTCAGTCTTTTTTACTCTTTTTCTGTTCCAAAGTGCTGATTTGTTCTCTTGTGATAACAAATTGCTCTACTCTTTTCTGACTAAGGGCAAAATTTTGATACTTTCAATCACTTGAATCATAACTGGTTGCTCTAACTTTACTGTTCATTGTGGTAAAACTACTCATACATCTTAAAAACTAGATTTTAGGTATTCCAAGTGTAGCAGAAATTATCTAACTGCAACTACAAATGCCTAATACAACATTTATTTCCATGTAAATGTGCTCAGATTCTCCAGTTCCTTTAAATATATCATGACAAACTATGACAATAACTTTTATGGATGTTAAATTTGTCAATAAATATCTCTCACCTGCATATTAAATATGTTATAGGTTGTCAGTTATGAAAAATTGCAATTTTTTTTTCCCGGTTGACACTTCCAGCCTTACCAGTTCTTTTGATTAAGAGGGCTACATTCTCTGCTGCTACAACTAAATTAAATATCACTATGTGCTTTAGTGTACAAACAATTAGCTTTTGTGGTTTCAGAATATGCTTTTTTTGAGCATAGTAGACTGCTGTGCTGTTCTGAATGCTGCTTTCCAGACCAGATTTGTCAAAATAAAGACAATAATAATCTGAGTTTAGACTTTTTTTTTAGACTTTTTGTTTGTTAGTTTGTTGTGTTTTGGGTTTTTTGTTTGTTTTTTGTATTATTTTCTCTTTCAGCCTTCCTGGTTGCCACAGCATGAGCAATATACCTACTCAGGACAGAATAAACTGTAATTCTGCAATAGTACAAAGCTACCATGGAGTCCCATATTATAACTATGTGCCTTCATCTCCTTATTAAGAATTTAACCCTTTCTCCTCCAACTCCTTATATTACCTTGAGGCTTTTCCATTATACTATATGGATATTATAAAATTAGTAAATTCTGTACTGCTGTTCACTTAGAGTTGAGATTGCTTAGGTATATATATTACTTATATTTTTCATCCTTCCAAATACATCAAATAAATAATCTATCTATCTACATAAATGTGACTAGGTCCAATTTTATTGAGATGTTACTCAGGGAAAGGAACATTTTTATAAATAACATTATATTTTAATCCAATTATGAAAATATTACTTGATAACAGCAAGGAATTGTCTTTTGGGGCTTTAATTAGAATGAAACAATCCTTAAAAACTTAAACTAAAAAATGATGGCTATTGATGGTAACAGAGAGTGGGCAACTGTAATACACTTGGTAGAAGAGTATTTATTTTCTTCCTAGACTGTTCTATAACTTATAGACTGTTCTATAACACTTGCCTGACAAGTGCTACATCCACTTTTTTCCAAAGAAGCCTCCCTCTCTGTTGACATTCTTGGCACAGTGACTAGAAACATGGCCAGTTTAGAACCTTTAGAATCCAGGAAGGGATATGGATCATCTTTTTTGGAAAAAAATTGTAGCATTAGTAAAAGACCTTCTGCAAAAAATTTATGAGAATCCATATTACAGCACCACTCACACATTTACTAATGAAAATAATTCTTATGACCGTAGGGTCATGACAAATGCATAAAATTAGAGATTAAATGAAAAGATGATTCATGCAGCAAAGAATCTTCGCATAGATGAGAAGAGTAAATAAATCTGAAAAAAGAAGACTGTTACAAAAGTTTACATGAACAAAGAATGAAATAGATTAACCATTCAAGACCACATTCACAGGGAATAGGTCTGATTTGTTCAAGGACAAATAACTCATGTCCTGTGGCAGGCTGTTTTTGTTTCAGTGGGCTTTTGCCATCTTTGGGATGATGGAGAACACAATAGAAGTTGATGATGATATGTATCAGGCAGCATTATGGAATTATTCTAAAGGTTCCCACATTAATGTTCTCACATATGAGATCAATGGACATGTCTCCCTGCAGTATCCATGGAATTTCCAAATGTAGTATTCAGATTTTCAAAGATCCAAGCACCTATGGAGGGTTCAAGAACACGCTTCTAGACAATTCTCCTGGCAGGCACCTATGACCAGTGCAGATGTCATCAAAGTTTAGATAAGAGCCCAGTATGAAACACCCAAGCTTTTGGAAATGACAGTGGCCAAAAAGGTCATAGAATTTGTTTTTTATTTTTTTTCTTCCTTTTTTCTTCTTTCTTTTTTTTTTTTCCTTTCTTTTTTTTTCCTTTCTTTTTTTTTTTCTTTCTTCTTTTTTTTCTTCCTTTTTTTTTCCTTCCTTTTCTTTTTTATTCCTTTTTTTTTTTTTTTCTTTCTTTCTTTTTTTTTTCTTTCTTTTTTCTTTCTTTTTTTTTTTTTTGGTATAGTGGGGTCCAGAACTTAATACAGTGTTCCAGATATGCCTAAAAAGTGTTGAGCAGAGCAGGATGATGATTTCTTTATCTTCACTGGTAATGGCTTTGCGATACAAATTAAAAACCAAGGAAAGCTGTAAATATGATAACTAGCTGTGAGACAGACTGTATCTTCACCTAAAATGAAGTCAAGTAATTGAAAGAGAAGAGCATTCATTGAGTATTTGTTAAATGTGACTAAGATGCAGATACTTGTATGGAAAGGTATAACAAAGAATATGGACACTAGGATCACATCTTCAGCAGGGAGAATCCATGTGTAAAAGCTGAGTCTTCTCAAATTAACACATTGACATGAAGAAGACAAACATAACAGGTGAGAACTGATGGCATAGCAGAGCTGGTTTGAAGTACTATGGAAGCCAGCAAATAAAAGAAGCACATTTCTCTCAAACTGGAGGGCATGTTTAGCGATAGGCTGTGCATCATGAATGAGGCAGAGTTTCCATGTTGATAGATGACTTGCTGACACATAATACAGTACCTAAGACAAAAGTGAAGACAGCCACATCAAAAGCAACAAGATGTCTAAATGGTTTTGAAGCAAGCACATTTACAGATGAAAGGAGGCAGCAGAAACTACTGTATGAAATAACTGTGGCTTCCTTAATTCACAAAGGTGACTGCTAAACAGGTAGACATACTTCAGTCTTGTGCTTTCCTCAAAGACATTATACCAATTAACCCATTATCAAATTTGATACTCAGTTTATGACTGTTTATTAAATTAATCACATCTTAAAACATGTTTAAAATAGTTTCTGTTACTTTATTTTCTGAATACAAAGTGAGCTGTGGTTTGATCAGTGATAGGTATGCACAATGTAGATGTCTGAAGTTAAGTGACTCAGTCTGGAGAGGAAAAAACTTTTGGGTGAGGTTTAACTCAATATGACCGTAGTTAAGGGTGGTTTAAAAGTAGTTACCTAGTATGAAAGAATGCCAAAAATACATTTCATTGAAAACAAAAAGTATCTAGTTTCTTAATGAGTTTTTCCAGGATATTGTAAGAGAGTTTTTTGGACTGCAAGTTAAAGTTCAGTTGACAGTTAGCAGTGCAGATGTCTTATGGGTATAAGTCAATTCCAGCATACATGAATAAACAGAGAAGCACTCTGGAATAATTCAAGGTAATGTAGATCACCATGGAGCCTCAAGGGTCCTCAGTGGTGCTATGACATATAGAATGTGGATGGGGCAAGAGCTCAGATAAAAGAAAGATGTCATAACCAGTGGCCCAAAACACTGTGTTGCACTGCTAAAAAATGTTCACCTTGTACACCTATGTGTACATGTCCTGTGAAAAATATTGATGGACTGGAAGAAAAATAAGAGTTAAAAAATGAGAAGCTTTACATCTATGGATAGGCTCTTCAGAGTCTCTTTGTTGGACATAAATGTAGTTAATGTGGCAAAGACAAAGCAGACAATAATAACTTATGCCAGATTTTGGGTTGGAAGGGGTCTTTAAATGTCATCTAGTCCAACCCTCCTACTATTGACAAAGATAAATTAAATGGGTTCAGATGACAAGAGGTAGAAAGGGTTGACTTGCCTGCACTAAGGGTAAAGGAAAGCAAAGCATCACCAGAATTTGAATAAAGAAAAACAAAACAAAACAAAAAAAGCCTGGAGATATATTTTTTTTCCTATTATGTAGGACAGGGAGCCAGGCTGGGGTCCATGCAGCCCTGACACCAGTAGGAAACTAAAATTTTATTTGTATAAGTTATTATAAAGCCCAAGTATTTATACTTGATGAAAGAATACTAGATACAACACATGGCATTTTGAAAGAACAGAGATGAGGTTCATTTCAACTAACTTCAAATATGTACAGTGTTTATAATCATCACAGAGAAACAAGCACTTTAGAGAGCCCAAGATAGATAGGCCAGAAGATCTACTTTAGTTTAGAAGGATTAGACCTGAGCAGTGCTAAAAACAGCACAAATATCTGAAATAAGGTAGGAGAATACCTATCTTAGAATTTATACTTTAATATCCTATATAAAATAATGTGTGTGAATATTATTTACAGTTTCATAATTATATATTGTTATGTAGTATATAGACACAGGTTAGAGAATTACACTATTTTTTCGCCAGTTTTTCACTGGCATAATTTTTAATCCATTCACTCTTCACTAATTTAGTGGGTTTGCAATTTTTACATGCCTGTGTACTTAGGTGGCTTTCTAAAGCAAGTGTGTTCACCGATTTGGCAGGAAAGAATGAAATTGTAAGTGTAACTTCTGTGAGAGCTTTGGATGCTGATGACCCAGCCATTCTCTGAATATCCAGTTTCCATTAGGCATCAGCTGTACAGCCATAACTTTTTGGCAAAAACTGCCTCCAAACGGCATTCAGAGCAAGATGGAACAGGTGGTCTTTGCATGGCAAGTGCTTGCTTTGATAAATTTCACCCCTTTTTGCCAGAATAGCTGACAACAGCATTATGTCAACTGTTGCTCTTTTAGGAGGGAACAGAGAACATAAGAACATCTTATGATTTCTAAAAGAGAGCCATGAAGTCTCTCATGTTTGCACAAGCTCATGAAAGTTCTGTTTGGAATGGTGTACATTTTGAGTCAGAATTTTTTTAAAAATAGACTTCCAAGCTGTCCCTTCCCAGGAAAAACATTGTCTCTGCTGCATTCCAAAGAGACATAGAGATCTCTTATTTCTCTGAAGACATTATCAGTCCCGTGGAAGTGACATAACATAGACATAGTGTCCAGTACTTCTGCCTGCATACATCTACTGATAGAAACATAATGTCCATTGTTTCCCTGTAAGAAAACCAATATGTTATTTGATTTTGGTTATTTAGATTATTTAGGTAACTAAGGTTCTTCCTCAGAATAATCTCTCTTCTCTACATGGCAGATATCAGAAGTATTGTATGAATACATTTCTTTTATGAGTGGATAATATCACAAGTTAAGAAAGATCTTTCCCAGATACCTCCTATATTATTTTAGAGAGTCCATATGAAGTTATTATTATTAGACTTAGTTACAAATAGTTTTCATTTAGTATTAGTATCAGTATAACTTAGGTAAATGCGATAGATAGCTTTTGAATTCTAACAATTTCTATAAAGTTTCACCAAATAAATTATGATATTCCAGCACTGATCTCCTGGCACATGTGCAATGATAATATGGAAGTCTTCTTTATCTGTAGGAGTGGAACTCCAGGCATTTTTTAACAACCCCTCATAAACATTAGATTGCACATATATAGCTTGCTTATTTTTTCCTTGGTTATTTTGATAAAAGTAAAACTTCATTTAGTGCTTTAGAAGCTTGAGCCTCTAAATAAACTGAGGAAATTCTCTTCTAGATGGGACACTGCTGGTCCAGTTGCACAGTGGACTCTAATGACTGTGCCACAGAGAATGAGTTGTCATGCTTAAAAAGGCTTCCAAATTCAAAGAAGGATTTTAAGGTTTTCATGGGACTGTGCAAGAAGTTGATAGGATGAGATTCACCAGAGGTTAGAAAATAGTTTCTTCATTTTCTTTAATTAGAAAATGTTTTGGTCATGAATAACATGAATGCAGTTGAATATTTTCTTACATTATACTAATAAATATTTGGAGTAGACAATAGGGATTTAGCTTTCTCTGAAAACATAATTCTTACAGAAATAATATCTGATATAATGCTTGGGTCTGTTCTTTATGAATCACGAGAAAACTGATGTTCTTAGCTTGTCAGTCACTGATGAGATTTACTGGAGAAGATGACAAAGGAAATATGTAATACTCAGCTATAGCCAAGTGAATGGAGCAAGCATGTTTCCTAGGACAGAGTTAAACAAGACAGGATTAATCGCTACCTAATAAGCTACCCTGGAGACAAAGTGCCCACAATGTTTCATATAATACAATAGGGATCCTTCTTACACTGTCTGTCTGGGCTGTAATTCAACTAGCAAGAACAATGTTACTATGATATATTTGTATAGCTTTGTAGATTACAGCATGTTCGGAATTATGATGCATTGTCACGTCCATGGTTTGAGTTGCTTAGAGAACATCATGTCCATAATCTTGAGCCTTCATAAACTTTAAAACCCCTAATGAACCTTTCCACTGGTATGTTAAGGATCAGGTTTCTTGTTGGTGTAAAAAGCTGTGTTTCTGTATCAAGGCTGACTTCCAAGTCACAGACAGAGCATTCTTGATAAAAAAGATTGGCTTTTAGGAAAGTCTTCCAGGCCAAGGAGGATTACACTCTGTGGACATCTGTAGTGAAACTATGAAAGCTTCTATTTTCAAAAAATCTTTTTGACATTATAGTTTCCAATACCCCTGTTAAATTAGAATAAAAAAAGCAAATCTATATCTCTATCTACCTGGTATAGAAATAAAAAGTTCCACTTTATATATATATTTCAATATATAGAGTAGCTAACAAAAGAAACTTCCATTCTCCCTCAAAATCAGCTTTCATTTCCTGGAACTGAAAAATAAACAGAACCGTCATAAGGTATCTTTTCCATTTATTTTGTTCACAAAGTATCAAATCAGTTGTGAAAGATAAACTGCTAAGATTTTATAAATAAGTAAGCATCCTGAAGCATAGCTCCTATTGTATGAGCTGCTGCTGGAGAAGTGGTTTACCTGGTGCCAGCAATCTTTTTATAAGTATTCTTATCTCTTATCAGTATTCTTTCTTATTTTATTTTATTTCTTGTACTGCAAAATTTTCACTAAAAGAAATAGGAAACAGGATACACTGAGATAGCCTTTATATGACTTGAAGACTTCACTTGCTGTTGTCTTTCCAAAAATAAGAGACTTATAGATTCATTTCCCAGACAGAATTGGCAGAAATGGCTTCTGTAATTCCACTGTCTATCTGTCTCTTTTCATATCTGCCCACCCACCTGTCTTCCTTTTGATAACTTGAACCTCTTAGCCAGGTTCCACCAAATTTTAACCCAATAAATTCATGTGTTTTATGATGATCAGTAGTGGGCTGGAGGTGTCTGTGTGAGGGAGGACAGGAAGGGGGACAGAGACAGACAGAGGAAGGACAGGGACATTTATATGGAAGCTGAACTGGGACTCCTACTGAGTAGAAAGCTGAGCTAAGAGTGTGGAGTTGGGAAGTGAGTAAGGCTGGAAAAAGGGTATGGCTGGAAGGTGTTGTGGAACTTTATAGGGACATAAGTAAATACAGTTGAAAAAAAGAATTTGTCTGCTTGACATACCAGCCAAATCAATATATTTTACCTAGTTCTCTTAAATAACATAGTATCATGATTTGAGGCTTTCAGTTAATTATAGCTATTCACCAGAAAGTAAAATACAGAGTATTCATGTATTATGAATACAGCGTAATTGTTTTATTGTGTGTAAAAGATGTAAAGTGTAGAATTCCTATCTATAATAATGGTAAATTCCAAGTTAAAGTATTAAAAACACTTACAAACACCCAAACTAATACTTAAAACATTGATTTGTTTTCTTTCTTTTTCTTTTCTGGGGCTGATATACACTGGCAGCTACAGCTGAAAAGTCAAATTGAAACGCAGCTGCTGATTCCTCAAGGAGTTATTCCACATGTTTTTTAAACATCATGTTTAAAACCATGTTTTTTGGTTTTTAAATTACCAAAGTAATGGCTTAATTCCTTAGAGTGCCTATAACTCAAATGACGTAGTGAAAGTGTCAACATCAAAGTGAATAGCAAACAAATGTCAAGTGAAAATCAGATAATTTAAAATGCAAACACGTCTTATAACTATAAAAGCTGAAGATACGAAGCAGTGTAAATGCACAATCTTACACATTCTTAGAATAAACTTTTAAGAAACCATTTGCTACAAGAATAATGTAGTACCACACGTCCATTTATTTATCAGAAGTAGCTGAAATACCTACCAATGCCTCTATAAATAACTTAATCTAAATATCTGGTGCAAGTTCATAACTGTCTTTTCAATGATACCAGCTTTTCATGCTCCTTCTAATGTTCAGAGACTTGTTATTCAAACCAAATTCCTGAAATTTCTTACTATTAGGATGCCTTTGAACAAAACTAAGGCAAAGCTAAATTCTTATTGTAGTTCTAGATGTAGTGTTTTGTTGCTTGGTGTTTTGTTTTGTTTTGGTTTGTTTGATTTTTATTGGGGACAAGAATGCCTCTCCTATGAGAAAGGGCTGACAGAATTGGGATTGTTTGGCCTTTAGAGGAGGGTACTCTGGGAAAACCTTAGTACAGCCATTCAGTATTTAAAGGGAAATTAAAAGAAAGATGGGGACAAACATTTTAGTAGAGTCTGTTGCAATAGAATAAGGGATAATCATTAAAAACTAAAAGACAGAAGATTTAGATCAGACATAAGGAAGAAAATGTTTATGATGGAGAATGTTGAAACACTGGAATAGGTTGCCCAGAGAAGGTGGTAGAAAACCCATTTCTGGCTACATTCCTGGTCAGGTTGGACAGGGCTATGAGCAACCTGATCTATTTGAGGTATACCTACTCATTGCAGGGGAGTTGGACTAGATGACCTCCAAGGGTCCTTCCAGGCCAAATCATTCTATCATTCTATGATGCAGCTCATGACAAGGTAACTGCACCAGAAACAGTGAAGCATTGCCTTGTATTAGGAAGCAAAAATGCTGACTTAACACCACATGCAGCTCTCTTTTTTTTTTACCTCACCTCAGACTAGCTCTTTGATGAAGTAAAGGCCAGAGGGACTTTGGGGACACTCAGACGCATTACATTGAACTAAGCCTTGAGGCTATTCCATCTAAAATCCAGAATTAAGACTTCAATAGCACTCAGTCAATTTCGTAGAGTTGGTTTCTTGTAAGCATATGTGTAAGGCACACAGGAAAGAGCAGATACTGTTTAAAATTGCATTAAGTTAGACACAAAAGCTGTTGGGCATTTATTGACATTCTCTATATGTTGTGCCTTTTATACAGGTATCCAATACAACACTTTCACTGATTTTTAGCAGATACGAGAAAAGGCATTTCTTAATTCCCTCACTGATATCTGTCTTCAAATGTGACTGCTCTACTAGGTTCTCTCTGATTTTTCAAGCTAAGAAGAAAAGCTTCAAGGCTGACCTTTTCCCAATGACTAATATTTTTTTCAATATATCAGGTATGGTTTTAACAACTTATCTACTTAACTTCTGACAAAGGAAAAATTAAGAGGCTGTAAACAATGTGGTCCAGGTGCTGGGATCCATGCCTGAGGTAAGGATTTGTAGCACTCCAAGTTTTACCCAAATATAGCCAACTAAAGTAAGAAAAGAGTCTCAATCAAAACAAGTCAAAGAGCAGATGTTTTGGCAGTACTGGTATCAATGTGCACCACTTTTCTGCCTTCTATTTCATTCCATAAGCCAGTTGCAATGGGACATAACCATTCTCAAAATGGAAATCTATTCTACTAGAGTATATTTCAGCGATGCTTACCTTTATGCAAAGTGATGTATTTGTTAAAATGTAAGGCTCTTGGGAAAATGCCGCTCTTGTTACATGCATTAGTCATCCAATTAAGAGACCTGTCTTTACCTTCTGTGCATACAGTCTTCCTATTTTACACTTCAGTTTTGGCTTATTCATTTCTCACATTATGTGTAAACTGTGGATGTCTCAGGGAGTCTCTGACTTGTTGTGCCTTGCAGTCTCTACATCTGAGGTTTGACAGACCATACCTGCACTGCTGATATAAATTGTGTTCAAACGTAGTCCCACGAAGAGCAGAATATTTAGAGAGCAAATTGGTCAGGCTGGGCTCAGGCACAGCCTCTAGCACAACGGGCTACTGAGAATTACTAAACTATCAAGCATACCTAGATAGCCTGTTTCAGTCCTCCTGCTGTGACAGGCAGGTGGGAAGGTGATAGAGAGAAAGTTGAACATTCTTCCCTTGTTCAGATAGTTCCTACCTCCTCCCCATGCACATCCTTCCTGGGAAATATGTATTACACAGGTAAGAAAGAGGTAAGCAACCCACAGTGCCAGTCCTTACCTGCTTGGGAAGAAGTGAAGCAAGGACACTGTTGACTGACAGGCTCAGACCTTTACTCAGCCCTGTATTAATGTTCACTCTATCTGTAATGACTGTGTGTGCTGGCTCCTGATTCATCAGGAACTGCCTACACATAGTGGGGGTAAGCAAAGTCCCTTACAAAGGACATTGGTTAAAAAGATACACAAGCAAATGTTTAGAGAGCTTCAATTTTTTTCCCCTGTATTAATTTATTTATATTCTGCATCAATTTTAATTAAACTCTCTCAAAAAGAATCAGGGCATGGAAAAATATTAGTGGTTGTTTATCAAGACTGTCAAGTATGTGTTGAAGATGCTGAAATATTGATTATGTAGGCTAACTACAGGCACCCAGAAAATGTGAAGTGCTGTGGTATTTCTTCACGCTGGCTCAAGAGGGAATCAGCTATGCTGGAATCTCACTGCAGATGAGAGAGCTTCAAGTCAGGAAGTTGCTGGGTCATAGCTTTGCTCTCAAGATAGCAAACCCAGTGTCACATCAAGTGTGAGTATAATCTGTTCAAATATGGACTTAAGACTACCATATACCTACATGCAAAACTAACAGAGAAATATTTAAAGTAGCTATAATTTAATGTATTCACTTCATTGGATTGTTGAAATATTCATACATCCAAAGCTCTGGGTGCACATACAAAATATTAATAGAAAATCCAGGAACAAAATGAAGTCATACAACACATGTCTCAGAGCTACTTTGTCAGAGGAAACTACTGAATTCCAAAAGCTTTATTGCTCTCCAGAGTTGTTTGATTTTTCTCCTACTTTTCTTTTGACCTACATGTTAGCAGAGAAAAAAAAACCACAAAACCTTCAGGAAAAGAGGACTTTGATTTTTCATATACTCTGTGTAGCTTTTGTAGTCCGAAGGTTGGACTGGATGATCTTGAAGGTCTCTTCCAACCTAAACATTCTGTGATTCTGTGATTCTGTAATGGAGAAAAAAGAGAGAAAGGAGATAGGAGATGGAAAGGGGAAGGGAAACAAGAAAGGGGGAAAGAAAAGAGGAAGAGGAAAGCAGTGGGTGAGAAACAGGAAATAAAAGAAAAAATAGAAAAAAGATAAAAAGAAAAACAAAGAAAAAGAAAATAGAAAAAACAAGCACATGGTTCTATAAACTGAACAAATGTGTATATTCTAAAATACCTTGTTATTGGTATAGAGCTTTATGATCCACTAGACTAGTTCAATGAAAACACAAATTTGAAAACTCTTCAATTGGGAAATTTGAGAAACAGTGTACTATCTCAAACCTTCTCAAAAAAAATTTAATCTGACCCAATGAGACAAATCAGGACCACAGTGGTGATTTAATGGAGCAATCAGCAATACATCAAATCTGATTTAGGTGTCCATTCAGAAACCTGACAGGCGATTTGATCCCCACCAGCACAGACAAATCCTCTTCAGAAGATCATATTGCTAACACAAGCTGTGGTAATTTTCCAGCCAAAAGTTTTTTATTTTGTGCTTGAAATGAGGTGAGGTTTTTTGTTATGTTTTGGTTTGGTTTTTTGTTCATTTTTGCTTTGGACTTTATTTCAATGGTGTTGTTCTGACCTAAATATATTATTTATGGAAGAAGACAGTGCTTACGTTTCAAAACTTAAAATGTTTTATTGGATGGAGAAAGTTATTTATCTGATAAAACTAAACTGAGAAAGTAATAAATATAATTTGAACAAAACACCGGTTCTAGTGCCTGTGAATGTGTTTTTAAAAGCAATGAAATTCATATTAAAAATCAAGAAGCATAGATACTTTCTTGATGTATTAGAAGTCAGTTACTGTAGAATGAAAGAGAAAGGCATAAGGCAAACAACAATTACAAGTTGAATACAAGCTCATTTTATTTCAAAACAGTGAGAAATAATTTCCTGTTAAGTGATTCTTTAGTATTATAAAGCATGCATATTGGAAAGTTTATTGAAAAATGTCATAAAAATTTTGATTTTGACTTGCATCAATGGAAAACTACACGAGTTGCCTTGTTGCTCCCAAATCTGCTAACTGAAAAGGTCTCTATCCCCTCTGCTTTATATCCCATTCGTAGCCTTACACTGAGAAATTAATTTTTAAAATAAGACTTTACTGTAACTTGTCATGCCAGGCTGCAGACATAGTGTTCCTATGTGTATTAGTAGATGTCATCCTTGTTAAGGCCAGGGCCATTGAAGGCATTATAAATAATTTACTATATTTATTAATATGCAACATTATATAATTAGGAAGTTATCATACACCATTTATGCAATGCTGGGTTCATCATGAAAAAAATATAAATAAGCTGAGTGTGAGCAAACACTGTCAGCAGAACAAAGGAGGAGTCCAGGCTTTTCCCCCCAGCTGCAGGGCAACTCTGCAGCTCACTGTCTTGGAGGTGTGCATGCAGAGGGAGACTTCAGGAATTCAAGAGTTCCTCCCACTCCTCCTCTCTCCCAGTGCTGCCCCCCAGACCCAAGGCTGTGGGGCAGGGAAGGGTGAGCATGTGTCCAGCACTGCCATACAGATGTTCTCCACTACAGAAGTCCAGAGGCATGATTTAGTTCCTCCTGGGTTGTGTTGGAAACAGTCAAAAAATATGCAGCTAAGGATTTGGGGGCTTCATCTTTTGCTCCTTGGTCTTAGTGCTTTGTGTGCACCCAGCTTTTGGTGGTCTCACTTTTCAGCTGCAATTTACAATCTGCATTAGCAGTGAATGTGATCAGTGATGGATATGAGTGGGTAGTTAAGGTGGTAGGTAGATTTACAAAAGAAAGAAAAAAGAAAATCAGTTTAATATACACATATTATTTTAAAAAATTGCTTCTCCACATAAGATCTGCAAGTGATTTCCATTAGGAAGGCATGAGCTTGTAGGGAGTATTGGAAAGAGAAAGCAGAACGTAATTTCTTCTATAAATTACTTAGGTCTACATGATGGTGTTTATTTTTCTTTATGAAATATAAAAAAGTCTCTTTAACCTCTGAGCAGCTGAATAAGGTAATTATTTGTAGTGTGTTAGCAGTAATATGAAATCTCATATAAAGTATGCATGATCAGAATCAAGAGTGTGTAAGGTCATTGCTTTTTAATTATGTCAGTTCATAATTAAAATCAACATGAAGTTTATTTCTGGAGGATGGAAGCTAATCTCCAAATGCGCATGTTACAGATCTTGTGTCCAATCCCAGTCTAACTGCTTTATTAAAATGTATTTGGTGTGCTTCTCTAACAAAAATCAATTTCAACATTTTTTTGCAAACAATTTCCTTCCTGTTCGAATCATTTTAATTTGTAATTATAAAATCATCAGTGTAACAAGATACAATTGGAGTTTGAATAGTATAGTTTATTATTTAACTACTTTTAATGAATAATTGAAAATTTTATTAACATAATGAAAATTAATTCAAATGTATGATTGTTTTATTTTAGTTTTTACTAAATCTATTTATAAGACATTCATCACAAGAATATCTGTACACATTCTACACCTTGAATTTGTCATTAAATTTCAAAATTAGAAGCAAACCAATCTGGTGACTTTTTCCTCTTGTCTCCTAGACTATATACACGTGACTGTGGGCAGTTAGGTTCCTATAGTGAGATCTGCTTTCTATTAAAATTGAAGACAAAATTCCTAGTGATGTAGAGTGGTCTATATTTCTTCCATGGAAATGCACAGCATAATCAACTAGAAAGGTCTTCTGAGAAGAAATGCTGTTTTGTATGCATTGGTCTATGCTGCTGGAAGATAATTATGAACCTTGACCCTCATTAATCTCCACAGTCTGAGTGTGTTCAGCATTGTCTCAGCAGCTTACAACTCCCAGGACATAGCCCCACACCAAGAGGCTATTTAAGGTACCTCTATGGCTCTTACTGGCTCTGTATACATGGAATCAGGTTTGTTCTGTTGGCTCTGAAGTTCAAAGGAAGTTTGAGCCTTTGGAGCTATTGGAAGTCATTCTATGATGATTAGATAATACTTTAAGAGATGCATCTGACATAGCTTTATCCATCTGGAAGTTCAGTGTCTTGTCTAAATTTTCAATTCTTTTTATTAAGTTTGGCTGCTGCAGTTGTGGATGCCTTGTCCCTGGAAGTGTTGAAGGGAAGGCTGGATGGAGCTTAGAGCAACCTGTTCTAGTGGAAGGTGTCCCTGTCCCTGGCAGACAGATTGGAACTAGACGATTTTTAAGGTCCCTGCCAACCAAAACCAGTCTATGTTCTACCTCACAAAAAAACCCTAAAAATCTTAGGTTGAGATGATTTGCTTTCTGGAGTTTTCCCATTTTATATACTGACTGAATGACAGGTTTAAATGAGTGTTTACACTACAAGGAACAAATTAACACTGAAGGCAACTGAAATTTCCAAAATAAGTATAAGTTCATTTGCTATCAAGTTCCCTTTGTCCAGCTCCAGACATCACAGTCATATGAATTACAGAAAATTGTGGGCATCAGGGTATGCTGGCTGGCTGGAGTTTATTATTTCATCAAAACCAGTCTTTACTCTAAAAGATGCCAAGACTCCATCCTGAACTTATGCTTACTTTAGGAAAAATAAGGTTCAGGGGGTTTTGGGGGGTCTGCTGGCAATGAAAAATGGATATTCCATCATAAAATTGACAACCTTACTATGTGTGGCTTGAAACTGTCTTTAAACACACTTTTTATTTTGTGACCACACATCAAATTAATGTCATTGCCTTGGAAAATCTGCCTATTTAAGAGAAAAAAATAATAGAAGATGAGGAAAAAAAATTTATTTGCAATGCTGTTGACTAATTTATAATGGATTTTGCAGCAAGACTATGGCGCATAAAATCTTCATGGTAAAACAGTCTGCGTACTCCTAGTTCACTTCTGCTAAAATGCAATCCTGATTAATGATGTTGAATCACATGATTTCAGTTCAAAAATCTATGCATAAGAATGACCTATATCTTATATATAATTAACACTGACAATAGGTGGGGGGGAAAGCCAGAAAATGCTGTAAGCATAATATTGAGGGAAAAGACTAGAAGAGACATAGTGTTTTCTTTCTTAAATTAATTTATTCACTGTTTTGAGACTAATGACATTTCTGTATTTACCAAAAAAAAAAAAAAAAAAAGGGTTCTTCTTCGTACTTTCCAATAGAAATCCTTCCAGGACACATGCAATTTAAGGTTTCCTTGTTACATGGCACAGCTCTATGTGGTTTACCTAAGGTATGTGAAATATTCTAATACCCTCAACTGATAAGAATATACAAAACAAGATGATAGCTGTGAATGATTAAGTGATTAAGTGGCTGCTCACATTATTGTCCACATATTAGCCTCACTCAAAAAAAATGATCTCTCAGTTTACCAGTTAGGCTCAATAAACAATCACAGTTGGCTGCAAAAATAATCAGGAAAAAACTTAAATTTATACTCAGTAAGCAATGTGATTGTTCAAATTTTTAACATGTTCAGAGATCAGTTTGTCATATCATTTTACAGGATACAAGAAGACATTTCTTCCTTCAAGGTTATCACATGCCATATGCTTTTCTCTATAGGTTTGCCAAAAGTCACTTAGTGCCATATGCTCTAAACCATTTGTTTTTCAAATAGTACCTCAGCTGTTGCAGATACTGTGTGATGAAAATAGTCAGAAAAAGCTAATGTCTGCGTTTTCCTACTATCAGAGATTCAATTGTTTTGTGTGAAGTACATATCAGGAGACAAGTACATTTAAAACTTTAATATTGACTTCCCTGTGAGACAATTTTAAATTACATGCACAGTTCCACCTCCTGTAGTGTTCTCAGCAGAAGGGATAGGTTTGTCTGAACAGACAGAGCGATGTCGATCCAAACAGACCACTCCATCATTCCCTAGCAAAAATATTAGCACTTCAGGTGGCTGACAAACCTCTCAAAACGGTGTTTAAGAAGAAGCGTTTAATCATAAAATATTTGCCAGCGTAGGGAATAACTGGGAGGATCAGAAGTGGAGAAAGCATCCCTCATCTGTAATCTTTTCTCTCTTTCCCATAGTGGCTCTTCCAAACCATTTCTTGAAAATTCATCAATGCCAATCTTTCTGAAAGAAGTTTTGTCATTGTCATGATCCTTTAAGCAAGACCTTAACCTGCAGAAGCAGTGCAGGCCACACACCATGTGAAGCTGTTTCTATTGTCTTAACAACTGTGTCTCTCTCAGCAGTCTAAATTAGGGATTTGTGGAAGCAGGAAGCATATTTTGGGAAATATATTATTAGATATTGGTCAAAATCCTTGAACGTTACCTTAAAGGTTATAATATTTGAGTGTATTTTATTGCAAGTTTTTTCTTAATTTTTATGTTCCCAATTTTAAGTTTCAGTTCATTGCATAATTTTACCTTATATTTATTTATTTTTAAAATAACATTTAAAGAAATTATTTTTTTACAAACTTGGAAAAGACATTTAGAGAAAGACAGATATAGCTGTTGCAGTTGCCAGTGATGTAATAATCAGATCACAACAGAAATCTCCATTTACACCTACATATACTAATTCCTTCTTTGTTTTATGCTCTTTGAATCTGAAAAAGGAGTTGAGACAGCACTACTTACCTCCTTTAAAGGACGTTGTATACATTAATTAGTTAATGTTTGGTTATAGATCTTTGAGGGTGGAGAGCTCTTCTTGGGTGCCAAGTACTGCATGCATGAAGAAAAATACATTAAGGGCACAAATCCGTTCTCTAAATTGAGGTCTTCTGAGACAGTCTTGGAGATCCCACTAGATTTCAGATGCTTCAGACAGGCTAGATGCCAGCATGAAGACAATTGCAAAAAAAGCTTAGAGGTTCCAAAAATACAAGTCATGAAACTGAAGTGGCAACAAGTTTTTGACACAACATGGTATAAAGCACCTACAGTTGGTTCTTTTTTATTTTTTTTTCCCCATAATGGCAATGGCCTCCAATTGACAACAATGAGCAGTAAAAGCATGCAGTTGCTCACCTCCTAGGAACTCTGTTTCTGGCAATGTGAAATTAAATACACTACCCTGACCCAGTTTTCTGTACCAGTCAGTGAAGGCAACAAATATGAAGTGTCTCAGTCTTTAAAATGCTAAAGAGATAGGGAAAAAGTACACAAAAAAATTTTAAAAATTTGTACCCTTAATGCCTCATGTCTAGTTGTACAAAATCATCATAAATCCTGTAAAAATCAGAGCTGTCAAACTTCAGGAAATGCAATTCTTCCCCATAACACATCTTGTTCAATACAAAGAATAAACAGGGCTTTACAAGGACAAGTCAACAGAATATTTACCATATTTTTAAACAGAAATGTCTGAAGTCTGTATTGAAGGCCCTTCATAATCCTTGCTGGAAATATCTGTTAAGTTACTGCGGCTGTTCAAGGATCAAAATAATTTATTTAGTTGAAAATGACAGAATATGTTCATCCCTGTACAACAGGGTACAGGATGCTTCAAATATCCATAAGCTATCAGACTGATTAACTGATTATTGATTAACTGATTATTGATTAACTGTTACTGATTAACAGATTGTTTCTGTACCATCAAATTCACAGGAGCATCCCAGCAACAAGCAGGTGATTATGACTGTTTTAAAATTGCTAATGTGGTTCCTGGAATGTTTTTGTACCTAGTGACTCTGTCAAGCAGCTCACTGATATGGTCAGTGCAATGATTTCTAGACTGCCAGCTTTCTATGATTTTTGGGTTTCGCTTTTTAGTTTTGGGTGTTATTTCTTTGGACTCTGTGTCAAATTAAAACATACATAAACAATAGAAATCAGTGGCCTTATATTTAATTTTCAAGTCAATATATGTTCCCCTTATACTTGAACCTTTTACCACTCACAACATAGACATCTTTTAGAAACGTTGAGTCAAACACCTAATTACACATGTAAATAAAAATACAAGACTGCAAAGCAAGCACAGTTACAGTTTTTAAAACCATACAAAGGATAAAGAAAAAGAATAAAATCTGAAGCTACATTCAGAATGTGTAAGTTAAAGATTTTGGAGAAAATATATAAAAAAATTAAAGTTGAAAAAACTTAATTTAATTATACATGTATATATGCCACAAAGAAACAATCCTCTGAGAATTTGCCAATAGATCACACAATAAATTGTTTATTTTTTTTAAAGACAAAGAGGAAACCCTAAACAGCTACAGAAATTAAATATGGAACCCTCCTGCTTTATAGCATTAGTCAAGCTAGAATGAAGGAAAGAATCATAGAATTTTCAGGGTTGGAAGGGACCTTAAAGATCATTTAGTTACAATGTCCCTGCCATAGGCAGGGACACCTCTCACTAGATCAGGTTGCTCAGAGCCCTGTCCAGCCTGGCTCGGAAAACATCCATAGATGGGGCTTCCATCACCTCTCTGGGAAACCTGTTCCAGTGTCTCACCATCATCATCATCATAAAGAATGTCCCCTAACTCTAAAAACAGAAAGGAATGTTTATTCCTTCTTTCTGGTGAAGCAAGGAGTGCATGGCTTATAGAATGGTGCCATTTGGCTGTTGCATGAAGGCAAGTAGTATTTTCAGGAACAAGGCATGCAAGCTATCTGTAATATCAGGGTGGAATACTCCTCAAAAGTAGCAAGTCAGAGATACGTTAAGAATTTTTGTAGGCAATTAATTAATCTAGTCCTTGAATGCCTACAGTGGAAATATCTGGTATAACCAGAGTGGTGCTCTTGAATACATACCCAGATTCCTTAGTTCACCAATAACTCTAATGAGATTATCTTTATTGCCACTTCTTTGGAGATAATAAGAGTCTGAAGAAGAGCTGAACACTGATAATTCACATGCTGAAAAATACGGCTCACAATTTGTGGTTAAGAGTTTAATGTATTCAGTTCAGAAAGGAAAGACTGAGGAAGGGAATAGCTGATGAAATGAAAAGACGTCCCATGTGGAGAGAAAGAACAAAAGTGAGAAGTGAACAGGAATACTTTAGTTCAAGAATAGCATCACAGCATCACATGAACAGGCTGAGTTGCACACCATTTGACCTATCTGATCTGGCTGCTCTTGAGTTCCATTCAGAAGCTTATGACCAGAAGGAAAAAGGTAGCTTGAGAATCAATTCAACAAAACCTTCATTTATATAAATTTAAGAAACAAAACCAACTTGTTTTGCAACACTGAAATTCTCAATACATCTTTTGTTGGCTCTGGCAGGTATTTCTTATTGTCAAACTCCCATCTAGAATATGCAATTCCTGATTTCTCACATCCCCTCAGACCTTACTGGGTTTTGGGAATTTTTGTGAGAATCAGCATTTTTTTACTGTAGTTTATCATTTAGATCTTTCCTGTCCCATTGTATGACAGCAGGATTTGAGCAGATATCAAACTATAACTAAATTTTTTTCCTGACTTCTGACATAATTACTTATCAGAATGAGTTACTGCTTTCTGGACCAAACTTGATTCTTGCAGGTTATGAGTGTTTGGTATTCATCAACAAAGTATTGCCAGAACTATCAAATAAGCATGAGCAAAGTATAGTGACAAAAATAAAACAGTTTCCTTACCTCATCTTTTGCTGGAGATACTACTGGTGACAATAACATTTATGAGAAATGGAACTGCACTGCTTCGTATTCCTTTTTTTTGCCAGACCTTTTAAAAATGAAGAAACTTTCAGATTTCTAAGGGAAATTCAGACCAGTTTTTTCAGAAATTGCTCTGCTCTTGGCTGTCCTATTTGAGCCAGGCCAGAAGAGCATGAAAACCCCACTGAAGTGTGGCAGTGGGCTGCTATTCCATTTTGAGTCTGATATGAAAGCAACCATCTGATGTCTTTACATGAAAATTTAACAGGGATTTTACAAGAATATAGAGTTTTGTCTTCTGTTCAAACTTGAGCCTTGTACTTTCTCTGTTCTTCAGTATTTTACATGTAGTTACTATTTTTTCTTTAACAGTCACTTCACAACTCTCAGAATGAGAGGCAATTGGTCATTTGTACAGCAAGATTGATTTTCTGAGACAATATTTGGGGGTTTTCTTTCTAACAGTCTGTTTCCCTAAATATTTTCTGTGGAGAAAAAAAGGACACGATGCATTTGTTCAGTATGCTCCATTTAACTCTCACCGCAAGGATGATTTTCAAAGCGAAAGATCTAAAACCCTGGCTAAATTTTCATATACCCATCTGTAAATATTACCTTCTCCTCTGTCTAATGCAATAGTGGGTAGCTTTAGAAGTGAAACACAGAAAAAAATAGTTTTCTTGGTAACGTCTCAGACGTACTCATTCCTGCTTTTTCTTCTCTGAACCACCAATTTTGTTTTAGCCATGCTGGCAAACTTAGCTCTTTTGTACTCTAGCTGAGCTTGTTGATACAACATCAATGAAGCTGTGAAATTCCCATGGAGCTACTGAAAAGTGGGTATTGTGAGCTTTGTTTCCTTATTCTGTTGCAATACAGCCCATTAACACGTATGAGGAAGTTCTCAGGTTGGAGAACTGCTCCGTACTTTCAATGGAGATGGAGAGGGCTGGTTGTGCTTGGTTAACATCTTGATGGTTTTCTTTGAAACCAAAAAGATGGAACTGCTTTTCTACTTTTAAAAATGAAAAATAGAGCATACAACAACAGCAAGCATTTCTTTGCAATGTTTCCTAGGCACCTTAACTAGATAAATTTTTCTTTGACTGTCGTATCACCGTGGTGATTATTTTTTGATTTGGTGATACCCTGAGTTTCAAGTTTAAAACAGAGCATATGAGAAGAAATTTCTGCTAGTCTGAGCAACTAAATATGATTAATTTCACAGAATCTTATACCAGAAGTGCGTTAAACGACAATCTACATTTCATTAAAAATTCTAACCCTGCATCAATGGAGTTTTTTTAATACATCCTTCTTTCTCTATACCTTTGCAATATTGTCACAGTTATTTGCTTTCTATATATAGTCCAATACACTTTTTAATAAGTTGTCAACATTTTAGAATTAGTGGAAATAATTCATGCAGATTTGAAGGGTATTGAACTAGCAAAAGTCTAGAACATGGCTATTATCCTCGACAGCTGTCAAAAGTAATACCAACATGCAAACCACTGAATGTACTTTTTCTTAATATTTTCATAATCTGAAGTCACCACAAAGGCTTGCACCATATTTGTATTAAACCACTATAGCAAATGGACTGCCTGCAACTGATTGCTTAGCTGCAGTAGTGTAATCTTGCTTAATACAGAAAAGCTTTGCTTACTTTCTTCAGTGAGTGTAGTGACATGGGGCTCAGATGTACAAAAATATTTAGGACTGTAGCCTACATTTAGGTCCCAGGTTCCCATCAACTGTTAGAGGAAAAAGCCACTTAAATACATCAGGGCACCTGTGCCTGCAGACCTTGAGGTGTCCTTTCAAAAGAACTGCCAGTAGTCTCTCATAGTCCAGAGGTTCACTAAGGTGCTTTTAGAATGCTTCTGAGAAAGGAAAAGGATATAGAAAAATGTATGCATTTGACACAAAGTTTATTATTTTATTTTATTTTATTTTATTTTATTTTATTTATTTATTTTATATTAAATTATTTTATTTATTATCTGGTTTATTTATTGTCTTAACCAGGGTTGTTTCTGCAAGTGAAGCCCCTCACTATGGTACAAAAAGTTCTTTTCAACAAATAGTATTTGGATGAAGACAGGCTTCATACTGGCAAAGCTTATCAATGGTAGCAAAAAAAAGAGAGAGATATCAGTACTATGAACTTATTCTGCTTAAAAAAAGAAAATTCTTCACTATTATATTTAAGCAGTACCATCTTTTACAGCAGCGCACACATGCTGAGATTCGCTTTCCATAAAAAAATTGGATTCTTCTTTGTCCTATAGCTACAATTTTGTTGTTGTTGATAATGCTTAGCTGACATTTATAAAAATTGTTGCTAATTTTGGTATTTGTTCAGCATGTGACTCTTCCATAATCCTTTTGTTCTGCAGTAAGCTGTCTGTCTCAAAGTACCATGGAGATTTAGTCCTTATCTGTCCATTCCCGTTAAACCAAGCAGAAAAATTCCTGCTTATCCTGAAACTCTAAAGGAATAACGATTCTCCAAACTTCTCAGAGCTTTCAGCCCTCTTATCCACTGCAGCTAATGGGATTTGATCCAGACTCTAGTCTTCAGCATGATGATTGATGCTTCATTGTCTGGGTCTTATTGTACTCTCCTGACCTGTGCATCCAAAATCTGTTTGACTTTAAGCATGCTTTACCTGCCAAGTCCTACAGCCCGGGAGCATCTTGCTTTCTGCTGACAAGGATATTTACCAAGAATCAGAAGATTTCTGCTACAGTGTAAAAGTGGTGACACCTACAGTATGTGGTTGAGAAGGCCACTGTTCCTCCTGGCCACTCCACCACCATCCTGAAGCCTCGCAAACTTTATGTTGCACGGATTCCCCCTCACACAGGCCATCTAAAGATCAGCATCCCAGTGAAACTGAGTGGTTTTGCTTCCCCTGTTGCCATTATGGAGATCTGGTGGGATGAAAAACCTCCTAAAATGGATTAGTGAGGAATGTTAATCATCTTCAGGGAGTTATCTGTGTCACCCCATTGATTGTTGTAGTAGTGCAAATAATTGCTTAGCCTGGCCACAGCTTTTAGTTCAGAGAAATTATGCACAGTAACTTTTGTTCTTACTTAGATGCCCCATGTTGCTCACTATTTTCTGTTGCTATGACTAATTTGTATAACTGAACCTTAAAATTTGTAGCAGCAGAGCTTCCTATAATTACGAACTAAATTAATTCAGTAATTAATTAATAATGAGTGCATCTATCTGCCAGTAAGATACTAGGCAATTCCCTACAGGAAAAAAATATAGCAATAATCATCAAAGTAGATGAAATATAAAATAATTTGCTTTTGGCCATTTGAATAAAGTATTTTTTTTTTCATATCTCTTACATGAAAATAATATATAGAACCACAGAATGGTTTGAGTTGGAAGGGACCTTAAAGATCATCTAGTTCCAACCCCTCTGCATGGGCAGGGACACCTCCCACTAGATCAGGTTGCTCAAGACCCCATCCAACCTGGCCTTGAACACTTCCAGGAAGGAGACACCCACATCTTCTCTGGGGAGACAGTCCCAGCATCTCACCACCCTCACAAGAAAGAATTTTTTCCTAATGTCTAAGCTAAATCTCCCCTCTTCAAGTTTAAATTGAGGTGTATTTACATAAATTATAAAAAATCAATTACCTAGGATGCTTCACAGAATTAGAGTTTAAATAAATGATATGCTCTAATATGCTATCCATATGTTCTAGAGTTAGAAGCAGCAACTTTTTGCCATGCAAAGCATATTCTTATATGATCAACATGGTGACAAGGGACTTCTACCTTTCTTTCTCAGCACTAATAGATTTGATTCAAGGGGAAAAAAAGGGGGAGAAAACTCCTCATTTTTTCTTTAAAAAAGAAAACCTTTCAATTTAGAGAATAAACTCAGAATAATGCTACTTTTATTTCCAAAAATAAATGTTGTAATTACTAACACTGTTTCTGCACCTGAATATGTGCCAAAGACTTTAAAGAACACTAATATATCTGTGAAAATAGTCTGTTTCTAATGGATTCTTAAATGTTGCAGTCAGCCTCTTGCAGATGTTCTTGCAAAGTTTGTAAGGATGTTTCTGAGGTGTCTTGATCATTAAGCCAAATGACTTGACTTTCGTTCATGCTGCTATTTATTTTGTGGACCTTGGGACAGTATATTATGTTTCCAAAGCAAGGCTTTCAGGTTTTTCAGATGCTACTTTACAATGCACCTTTCCAATTTTGATATTGCTGAGAAAATATCTTTTTCCTGAGAATGCTCTTTCAAAGGGAAATTACTTTTCAGGACAAGTTATCTATAGATAGGTATACAAGTGCTCTGTGAGAATGCTCATAATTCTTTCAATTAAAAAAAATATTCAAAAAGTTCAAGCAAAATATAACTTATGTTGTCCATAATCATAACAAAAAAGAAGTACACTGGTTGAATAGACTGCCCAGAGAGGCTCCACTCTTGGAGGTTTTTAAGACCCAACTACAAAAAGTCCTGAGCAAAAATTAGCCTGACTCCATAGCTGGCCCTACTTTGCTGAGTGTGTTAAACTGGAGACCTCCAGAAGTCCCTCCACATATAAATTATCAATGATCTAGTGAACTGGCCATACTGAGTCTTTAGTGAAAGCATGTCTACCAGGGCATACTATATTCTTCCATTTCGATAAAGATGAAACAAACATGACATTGATGCATGCATCTGCACTGTTGAAAAAACATTTATACAATGCTTTCTGTGGTTGTTACAATAGCAATCCATTTTAACCTTGAAAAAAAATGTTTGTTGAACAGTACATTTCACAGGACACACACAAAAATTCTGAATGTTCAGAGCTCCCTATTTACTTTTCAAACAGGTTCCAACAGCCTGACAAATGAGAAAGTGCAGAAAGATGAGAAGAATGCAAAAAGCGGTGTCTAAAGAAAGAGAACCACACTGTGCTTACCTTAGGAAGGAGCCAGTATATGAACAATGAGTCTGGAAAAATAGTTCAGATTATACTAAATATTGTGATGAAGCTGAGGCAATAGCACAAAAATGGAGAAACTTTAAATTGAAGAGTCCTGGAGATTTGTTTCAGTCAGGGCTATAGTGCAATTTGAAATCAGAAGACCCCAGTGAGATTAAGAGAAAGGATTATGGTTCATATTCATCTGAGCAGGGGATAAAATTTTATTATGGTTATATTAATTGGCATATTTTTATGGATTCATTTTTAAATTTGGCACTCACTAAGACTTCATTGCTCATGCAACACTACTAGTATGATGGATTACTGTGTTTTTTCCGTTATTACTCAATTAAATTATTTTTGCTCATATACCCAGATGTGAGCAACGTCAAGAGTTCTAATCTAATAATAGAGACTGTTTGGAAAATATGTGATGTCAATTAGAGGCATTTTATAATAGAAACGATAAAAAGAGTCATTAATGAAAAGTTGTCTGCCTCACTATGTACTGGCTTCACTTAATCAAAGGCACTTTGAAATTGAAATCATTAATTAACTTTGCCTGGTTTTGTACTGATCAAGCACTTTCAGAGTTGCTGGAAATCTGTGAAATTCTGTTCTTATGTAAAAAAACTCAAAATTAATGTGCATTTTTTTGAAAATACATTATATACATACTTCCCAATAATGTATTATAGGCCAATGTTTAAGTAGAAGAAACTGGAAAAGTCAAAATGGGAAATTACATAATTATAGTCCATTTGTAAAGGCAACTCATTTATATTTTAAATAATCCTGGAATAACAGTCCAATCTATATCTTTTGGTTTGTTTGGATTTTGTTGAGTTTTTTTTCTTTTTTTTCCCTGTAATATTTTAAGAGGTGCACTGATACTCAAAATATATTTAAAATTAAGACTCCATAAAAAAATTATTTAGCAACAGAAAAGAAATATGACCAAATCCTTAACAGAATGATTCTGTAAATGAATCTCTCTGACAAAGATGTGACCCCCCGAACTCTTCTGTAGTGTGAATTTTACAGAGGGAGAGGGTGATGTTGGTAAGCAAAAGGTGTTATATTAGTTTCCTTCCTTGTGCAGTAGTTTTGAAGCCAGAAAACAGGCTGAAAACATCACTGTTCATGATGCATGGATTTTATTTAATTTTGATAAAGTTATTTGTCTTTATTTTTATGGAAGGGGTTTCTCCAGAAATTTTTTTTATTTTCACCAGAGGAATGTGAGATTACATTTTACATTTAATCAGTTCATGTGTGTAAAGGTGAGCTGTTTTCTTTATAATGTCCATCTGGGGGGAAAACTTCTTTTTCCTACAAAGTGCACAAAATACACCAATACTCCCAAATTCCTAAAGGAGAAAGAGCTGAATCAAACTGCCTAGTCCAGTTCTTATTTTTTAAAAATGTAAACATACACAGAACACTTATAAATATTACTGGTTGGACTAAAGCAAAGGTTAGCTATGTATAACATTATTCATGGCAAACTGAAGTTGGCAAATAGGAAAAGTCAGAAAATTGATCCCAGGGATACAATCATACATTCCTTACCCAGTGAAGAGTGTTTCCTGGGCCTACGCTGCACAACTTAGACTACAAATATCTTCATATAGGACCTATTGCATAGAAGCTGCCAAAAGTCCTTGCCGTCCCCTGACAGTAATAGGAGTTGAAAAGGCTCAAGCAGTATCTCAGGAAAATGTGCACCTTCAAGTAGCATTTTTCTGAAGATGTCTTACAAATACAGAGTTTTGTGCCCTGGGCTTTTTCTAAAGTTGTTTGTTTATTTGGGGTTTTTTTTTTGGTTTGGCTTGGATTTTTTATTGGGTGGTGTCCACTCCTCCTCAAATTAACATGCTACAGCAGCAGCTAGAGCTTGGAATCCAAAAGAACAAAGGAACCAGACCTCTGCAAACACCTCCTCTTCTACTCTGGGAATACTTCCCAGAATGTTGTCTTCTCCCTGACACCACTGTGTCTGCAGACACCTAAAGGCAGCCCTTCATACTTCATCAGGTCAAGTTGCTGAAATCAGTTTAACAGTTCAGATTACCGAAATAACTAAATACATATTCTCCCCCTCTACTCTGCTCTTGTGAGATTCCACCTGGAGTACTGTGTCCAAATTTTTAGTCCTGAGCATAAGGACATAGAGCTCTTTGAGTGTGCCCAGAGGTGAGCCACTAAAATGGTCAGAGGGCACCTCCCCTATGAAGACAGGCTGGGGAGGCTGGGGTAGTTCAGCACAAAGAGGAGGCTCTGAGGTGACCTTATAGTGACTTTCCAGTATCTGAAGGAGACCTAGAAGAAAGATGGTGTAGGGCTTTTTACACGAATGTGTAGCGAGAGTGGAAGGGACAAAGGTTTAAAACTTGAAGAGATGTTAAAAAAAATATCTTTCCTGTGAGGGTGGTGAGACGCTGTTCCAGACACTGGAACAGGTTGCCCAAGGAGTTGCCTTTCCTATGTATTTTATTCTTAGTTATCTGCCTAAAATTGCAATTGATAAACCTGAAGGTTTATATTCAAGTTTCCTTTTTTTCGAAATGCTGAAGTGTCAAGTTATTATATTAGGTAATGTACAGCTACTAGAATTTCTTCTTGCAAATACAAAAAAACAACCAAACAAAACAAAACCAAAAAATATCCCCTGCACCCAAAAAAAAAAAAAAAAAAAAAAAACAAAAGTGCAATACAAAATAAAATACTGTTCTGCATTTATATGGTGCTGGATTTGGTAGAAGTGAAGGGGTCTCCTCCCCCAAGGTTGGCTCATGTAAGTATCTGGAATACTTCTCCCTGCTCCAAGATGCCTGGCCCTGCCTTAGGCCATCAATGAAGAAAAAGATTTTCACTTCTGTGATTAAGATGAAGAAGGGGAGATACAGAGTAGTTAAGAGCAGCATAAAGGAGAAGGGGGAGGTGAGAAAAAGCCATAGGTGCAGAGAGAGAACACCACCAGAAAAGAGCAGTGATGGACTAGAGGGACCAAGGCCAGTGAGGAAGGAGAGGGAGAGGGTTCCTAAAGAGATTTTTCTCTACATCCCATGGCAAGATGGCAGCCTGTCCCCTGCACCCATGGAGGAGCTCGTTGGAGCAGAATCTGAAGGACCAGGACACAGCAGGTGTTGTGGACCTGCCACCCATGGTCTGTTTCACCTGTGAGCATAACTGGTGAAAGAATAGCCCTTGTCATAACCCTTGTCTTGATCCACTATGTTCTGTGTGTATTTCCTTCTCACCACCCCGTAATAGGGGAGTGGGATTGAGAGTCCACGTGGTCCTGTGTCACAGGTTCAAACCATGACAAATATTTTGACAAAAATTACTACATCAATATATGAGGCCTGGAAAAATTTCCTCCTGAAGAGTTACAGCCTTTTTTATCTATTGAATGTATGCAAGAGAATTTCAAGTGTGAATTTTAGCATGGCTAATGAGCACCTAAAGGGTAAAATGTTCTTCTGCTAAAAAAGGCTTCTTAGCCTAAAAAGAAAGAGTCATTTTAAGAACCCTAATTTGAGTCCAAAATTAGGTGCATTTAGACAAGACAGGAGGACCTTATTTTTTAAAAGAAATGTTAACTAACTATAAAAAACTTTCTAGTGTTCTATCATATTTCTAGACATCACTTTAAAACTTTGAATCAATATTGATTGTCATTCTTTAAAGTATGCCTTAACACAAGTGTCATCTGTAGCACAGGAACCACCGAATTCTGCATCCTGAGTTACGCAGTATTTTGCATTGGATGCCATTGTCCTACAGCCTGTGTGCTGTATGAAAAGGCCCTGATCTGTAGTGAAAGCAATTAGTTAAAACCACCTGTGAAAAATACAGAAATTTACTAAACTTCCTGCTAAACAAAATTATTCTCTGCACCTCCTGTGAGCTGATTTCCAGAAACTCCTTTGTCCATGCACATGTTTTGACAGGTGGCGTTTCTTTTTCTGCCTTCCTACTTATGCATTGGGTTAGGAATCTCTTTTTCTGGGATGGTTTTTTTTTGTCCCAGATCAGATTCTCTCTCTCTCTCGGTCTCCAGACACCTTGTTGTCATCTTATGCCTGACTGCTGGAAAAGTGTTTGGATGCAGAGCTGCTTTCCTGCTTCTGGGGAGGTTACATGATATGTCTTTCCACTACATTTGGAATTAATGCCAGTTTTCCACTAAGCTCTGCCTCAAAAGTTAGATCTCACTTTCCTGGCATATATACACCTGACATTGTAAATAAAACTATAAACTGATCAAATTTTAAAACATTGATGGGAATTTTAAATGTTAAAAGATCTTTGAAGCTAAGTACAGGTCCAGCCCAGGGAAAAAAATATTAGCAACTCTTTCAAAAGACATGAAAGGTCTTGGCAAGCCTTTAGTAAATGGCTCTACATCAAAGCAGGGTTTTAGGCAACAATAATGCCAAATCCTGTATGTGTATGTTGGCGTCTGAGAAGACTTTTCTGGTGGCAAGTTTGGGAAAACTGTCACTGTTAGAGGTCCAAAATTGTGCAATAGATCAATTTTTTTTTTTTCAAACTTTGCTCTTAAAAATAACATTAAAAGTAACATTCTTAAAATATATATATATATATATATAACAATATTGGATTGTCCTTCAGGCACTACAGATTATTTAAAGAATGACATCTTTATTAACCTCTGCAGGACATTTGTCCATGAAAAATGTCACATTTTTTCTGCTGTTGCAACCAAGATGAGAATCATTCCATTGAATGAAAAAATTCTGGTAGTTTTTGGATAAGATCGTAAAAGGAGGAAAACATATATCCACAGTCCTCTGTAGGCATTTTTCAAATTAATAACTAGTCTGCAACTCCTATAATATATATTCATTTAAGTGGATTTTACAGGAATTACATAATTTCTTCAGATTATTTCTCTCTTGAAATTTTAGGGCTACTTATTTCTGAAAGTGCCATAAATATGACTTTTACCAAGACTACCCTGACAATCAAATGAAAATAACTTTTTGTCTACTGACAAATGAGGTAATTTGTGTTTTGAAAAGGATTCTTTTATTGTTATAGAATAGTTCAGACACAGTATGAAAACGAGAGAAGAAGCAGAGTTTTCCTGGATCAAATAGAAAAAATGGATACTAGAAATGTTCTATCATCTCCACGGAAGAAAATGGGACTCCTGTTTTTTTTTTTCCATTTTCCTGTTTTAATACATTGACTTTTTTCACCCTTACATACTCTGTTAGGTTCCATGAGAAAAAAGAAAATACAAGGGAGTGCTATAGCAGGGTTAAAAAGACCTTTGATTTATAAACAGAGAAACTATGTGAGTATAAAAAAAGAATCCGAAAAACAGTCATCAGCACAAATGGTTAAAATTCTTTCATTTATGTAATTTCACTTGTATGCCAGCTGGTAGAATTATTTCATTCTCACACAAACTGTAATTTTTTACACCCTTAGTGAGTGTGCTTACCATATTTGCTTACCCTGATGTTCAGCAGAGTTAATTGTTATTGAACAGAAGAGGATTAAGAGGATCTTTTTAAGGCAGTTAAGGGATATCTTTCTTTTTAGTCTTATAGCTACTGCCAAGATCCAAAGTTGCTCAACTGCCACTGTATTATATGTATATCATGGGTACGGTGCTGTAACATTCTCCAATTTCAGAGGAAAAAGGAATTTTAAACAGTCTGAGTAAGATCAAAGATGATGCTTTCCAAAGAAAAGCTTTCCAAGCTTTTTAGGAAAGCAGTTCCTATTTCAAATGAGACTGCCACATTTTGAGCCAGATTTTCAGATACTGTACTCAAATACAAAAGTCATGCTGCCAATTTCTTTGTGACATCAGAGCTGGGGTTGTGCTTCCTTTCCTTTGGAGGATAGCTCAGTCCTTGGAGGTCAGTATGCCTGCTGAGGGATGTGAATGAAGATTAAGATGAGATGCACGCTGAAGCAAACTGGAGTTCCCACCTTGCTGATGCCATTGGGTTTCTTCCACACGGGAAGCAGTTTTTAAGGAAGACTGAGAGGTACTTGAGACTTTCAGCAGAGTCAAGATGATGCCATGGGATAAACTGTGAGTTGAATTAACAGCTATCTCCACTCCCTTATATTAAGAACTTCAGAATATGAGGTCAGGAGCATACTCTCAAGCTTAATAGGGTTCTTTTATAATGGATGAGCACAACCATCAGGACTCAAGTTAGTGGGTTTTTTTCCAGTGAATAGTATATTGCTTTAAAATGGATTTTAAAGGGAATAAAATGTAGTGTGTAATCCACAAACATCCTAACCAAAACTAATAAAAGAAAATTACAAAAGAATAAGAATATTGAAGAACTAGGTGACTTATTTTGATTTTTTAAATTAAATATTTGATAATTTATGTTTAAATATTTACTTGAACCAACTTCTTTTAACTCAAGGAAAACCTGTATTTTAAAATAAAGATTTTAAACTCAAAATAGCAAAAGAAAATTAACCATAGGTAAACTAAAAATAGAAACTGGATTGCAACACCCCAAGTAGTATATTCCAGGCAATAATAGCTTTGATTTTGATATCGATTGTAGTTCAAACCAAAAGCCAACATATTTCTCTTTCCAATTTTGGGCTCAGTATTAAATCAAAGGAAATTTATTGCCTTACCAGGCATATAATAGGTTTCATCAGAGGTGAATACTATGTGCAAGAGGATAACTTTTTAGATGGAATAATATTGCAATACTTTTTACTAGAAATATCAGACTAACAAAAAACCCCATATTGATGAATATATCAGTGTAACATACTGTATTACAAAGAGAAGCTTATGAAAGCCAGACATAATAACTGATAAGTAAAAATATCATAAATAAAACATCAAGCACAAGGCAACTAGTAAGAGGTATTTTAAATATATAGGAAGTAAATAATCTGTAAAGTCTGATACTTCAGGCAATTAAAGAGAACAAGGAGGAAGTTTGACAGATGTTTATATTAATATATTACAAACTGCTCAAATTAAGTCTTTCAGACTTTCAGAATGGAAGCTTATTATCAACACTTGAAGTCTGAATATAAATTGCTAGAGGCAAGAGTTATTGTATTAGCACAAAGGCAAGTAACTCAACTCAGCTTATTGAGTTGAATGCAGAAGTGGTTATAAATTCTGTGAAGTCCAATTATGATTGCATGTTTTTACAAATAATACACTTGAATCTGGAGCCTGTGACATGGACAGGGATCAAGGAACTGATATTTCTAGGTGTTTTTCTTGTCTGATACTCAGTGAGGCAACATCTTCATGTATATACTACGTTGCATGAAAATGTATGAAGCAGTAAGTAGCCTTCCCTCACATTGTGCTGTTTCTGAACCCACTCCCTAAAAGGAAAGACTAATCAAATTAGTTCACATTAAATCAATTTAAATGTAATCTTTTGGGGCTGTTCCTGGAAATTGGAGATATCACCTGTAATTCTGTCTATAAGGTAATCTGTAACACATCCAAAAAATAATACAAAAACCTGAGATGGTTGCTTTTCAAAGCAATAGATATATTTTGCAGTCACCTTTTAGCAGTAAGAAGTAATATTGCAGGGCTAATCCAAAATGAGCTATAAAAATGAGAGTACAGTGAAAGCTTTTCTAGAGTTCTACAGGAACAGGTAAGTTCAAATGTTCCAAGAAAGTAAAACTCACAGTTAGCCCATAAACTCTAGCATATTTTAATGTTTTGTATCTTGTTATCATTTGTTCTTCCTTGGAACTGTTCAAAGGAAAACTGCTTTGGCAATGCAATTCACAACGCTGTTTCACTAGAACAGAAAGATTTACTCAGGATTTGCAATATGCCCTGTTAACAGCAGAAGAAAAACATCACGACTTGTGCAAAACCAACCAGTTAAATGAGTTTTTAGAACACTCACCCTGTTTCAAGCTTTCCATGAAAGGGAAACCAATAAAAACTGACACTATACACCCATTGGTCTAGAATTTGAATATTTAGCCTCTATAAATCCTGAGCCTGAGAGTTTACCTCACATGGAGATTAATCATGTGACAATGTTCAAGTAATACATAGGGAGTTGAAAAAATCATATCGATGAGATCTTTCACAGTCATGAGTGACTGAAAATATTTTTGACATGCCTATATATCTTTTATTTATTTATTTTGTAAGCCCAGAACTCATCTTTCTGGAAAGTTTACCATCCATAGATTGACTTAGACACTGTAATTTTGTAAAATTGTCCTTTTTATCACTACATGTGAAGAAAAGAAAGGAAACGTAATTTGAAGCAATGAACAGAAAGCAGAGAACGATAAGCTAACACTTCTCAGATTATAGGATTTTGTTATTAGAAGGAAATGCTTGCCTTTCTGCCTTTGAAGAGTGCTACTTGGATTAATGGAGCTGCCTTTTCTTCAAGAACTGCCTGTTTAATACAGTGAACCTGATCCATCCTGTTGGAAAGAGTGCAAAAATTGAAGGCTGAGGCTAAAACCAATGTGGCTGAAACACAGCTCTCAATTTTATTAATAGTCACACAGCATCATATAGAACTCAGAGGCCACGCCTCTTTGGATAACAAATTCTTGTGGTCAGCTACATCCTGGCTAAACATCCTGCTTTTCTTCTTTTCTGCTGCCATCTCACTTATCTTCTGCATGTAGCTGATGTTTTAGTAACATCGTGTTAGATGTTTTTGTAGCTGGTCCTCAAGGCCCTTAGCTCACTCTGGCTAAAGCTAAATAGTCAGGATTGCTCATATGTTCATTTTCTTCCAAAAACTCTCCAACACCATCCCATTAGAGACCCAACAGAATCTTCACAGCAGATGGATGCTGCCAAAAGAAGATGATGAAATTTCTCAGTATATATGGGGTGTGATCAGAGTCACTCAAGCTAGGAAGGAGACTCAGAGGAGACCCTTCAAAACTATTCTTAATTTAACCAAACCTTAGTAAATCTGCTTATAGTAGGACAGCAATAATGTAGTTTGCTGTGATAGCTATTTTGTTTATCTAACAAACTTTTTTATCTAACAGTATGGCAATCGTAGCAAACACACAGCAAGTCACTGTGGAAGGAACACACCATATATCTATGGCTTGGCAGTGATTCAAAGATTTTCTCAGAAGTTTTCTTACACTCATGACAGAGCAGTTTATTATCTAATAGTGAGAAAACAACACTTGTGTTTTCAACAAAAAACTTTGTTAGTTTTCCATTGTTCCTTACATTTCCACAGCTTCTCTCTCTGAAGCTTTTCTGGACTGCTCAGTCAAAAAATATCTCTACTCTTTCTCCTCTTCTATTGGGTTTGTGTAGCCAGGTTTTGGTCATGGGGGGCTGCAGGGGTGCTTCTCTGAGAAGCTGCCAGAAGCTTTCCCTGTGTCCCATAGAGCCAATCCCAGCTGCTCCAAAATGGATCATCTGCTCAAGGGCCATCAGTGAGGGTGATAGCACACCTGTGATAACATATTTAAGGGGCAAAAGGGGCTTCATGACAACAGCTGCAGGAGAAGAGAGAACATGTGAGACAAACAATGCTCTAGAAACCATGGTCAGTGAAGAAGGGGGAGAAGGTGCCCCAGGCACCTGAGCAGAGACTCACCTGTAGCCTATGATGAAGACCTTGGTGAGGCAAGGCTGTGCTTCTCAAGCCAGTGGGGGTCTGCAGTGGAGTACATATCCACCTGCAGCCTGTAGAGGACCCCATGAAGGATCAGGAGGATGCCCAAAAGAGGCTGTGACCCCATGGGAAGCCCATGGTGGAGTAGGCTCATGGCAAGTACCCATGCTGGAGAAGTTTTTTTGGCAGGACTTGTGACCCTGCAGAGGATCCACACTGAAGCAGTCACTTCCTAAAGGACTGGAGACCATAGGAAGGTCCCACTGTGGAGCAATAATAGAGAACTGTAGAAAGGACTCATACTGGAGAGACTTGTGGAGGACTGTCTCCCCAGGAAGGGACCCTACATTGTTATAAAGGAAATGTGTGAGGAGGATGGAGTGGCAGAGACCACATGTGTTGAACTGGCAACTCCACACTCCATGTTCTTCTGCTCCACTTACAAGGAGAAGGTAAAGAAATGAGGAATGAAGTTAAGCCTGGGAAAAAGGGAGGGGTGGAGCACATATGTTTTAAGATTTGGTTTCATTTCTTATTGCCTTTCTCTGATTTGATTGGCAATAAGCCAAACTGTTTCTCCCAAGCTGAGTCTGTTTTGCCCATGATCATAACTGGTGAGTGATCTTCCTGTCCTTGTCTTGATCCATGAGCCTTTCATTATATTTTTTCTTCCCTTTCCAGATGAAGAGGGGAATAAAAGGATATCTTTATTGGGCACCTGGAATCCAGTCAGGGTCAACCCACTACACCTGTCTCTGGTCCAGAGAAATCATTACATTGTTTAGTCATCCCTGATCTAAAAAACCTCCTAATTAACTCCTTTGACTGCTTGCCCATTTTCTTTCTTATCTTGATCTTTTTGACTGCCTAACATTTGTCAGATATCTCTAGGAAACTGCAGTAACTTTCCACAACAGAAGTTCTGTCAAGTCTCAGTTAATTAGTTATCTTCTCCACATCTGTCCATCATTGCCCTCTCAAATGATGAAAAAATATTGTCATTCAAGGCGGGTAATAGCGTTTTGCCAAAGCAAAGTTAGCCTGAGTTAGCAGAGATAATGTGAGAAAGAATGAGAAAGCTATTACTCTATCTTAGCTACTATTGTGAGAAAATGTGAGGAGCATAGTTTCTTACCTGATCTTCAACTCAAAAGAATTTATTTTCTTATTTTCTTAGTATCCTTTTGGGTAGAAAAAAAGAGCAAATAGTGCTTGTGCAACGAAGTGCCGAAGTTGAATTTCTTCTAAAATTATTCCAATTCTAAGACAAATTCTGATTGATAATGCCAGGGAAAGAGCTACAGAAATGTTTTCCTTTTGATTACTTTGTTAAAAAATACATTTAGGAATATGAGTTCTGAGGTTTCCAAAAAGTTACAATATTGGGGTGGGGTTTTCTTTTTATACCTATCCCTGCCAAGAACTGCTTTCTTGCAGGGACTGATGGGAATTTAGAATTAGAATTAACTCATGTGATAATAAAATATACTATTTGCAGCATTCTAAAAAATTATAGTTTTCCTTGAAGGTGTATCTAAAAGGACTAAAAAGTTTATATCAATCCACTGTGCCTAAAGCAACCTCTTTAAGTTAAAGCTGATTAAAACTGTTTGTAACAGGAAAATACAAGGCCTTTAGAAGTAAAGATCATAACATTTGCTTAGCTCATTTAGACTTTATGTAAAGAAAACCCCAGCATGATTTACCAGTATCACCTGGTAAGGCCATCTGAACACCACCTGGCACAGTAGATAAAGGTAGCATCCCTTCTCTGAGAATAAGACATGAATTTTCTCAAGAAAATCAACCCAAAATGAATCTAACCTTCTATTCAAGGTATGTATTTTGCTGATGCCTTTCCCATGCTTGAGACAGCTTTCAGAGTCATGCCAGGGACATTTAAGTTGAATATTGTTCCTATGAGGAGTAAAAGAGGCAGCTTAGCCCCTTCTAGGGGGCTTAGGGCACATTCACATTCATCTGGGTCTGCCTGTAAAAGATCAGCTGAATCCTGTAGCATCTGTCTTAAAAATCCCATGTTTATTTACCCTGGTGATAGCTACATTTTCTTGCTCCTCACCCACCACTAGGATTTCTCCAGCTGAGGGTGAAGAAGTCTGGCTGAACATTGGAGAGCACTGAAGACGCTGGACATGAGAGGAAATAACAATTCAGGTTACCAAAACCCGCTTAGCACAGCTGTCTGGGACAATCTATGGGGGCGAAAGCTGGGCTAAAAACTTAAGTCAGAATCTTCAGGCTGAGTCCAGTAAAGAGAAAATGCTGTTAACTGAAGATAACTGGACAAAGTTCTTCCATTGGTAAAAGTAGCAAGACAAGACGTTTCTTAAAACAAATTTAATTCTCTTTCCCCTCTGTCAGAGCCCTGATTTGTGCAGGAGATGCAGAAAGATTAATACCCCTGCAGAAGAAAAGGATAATTTTAAGTCAAATTATAGACTGTGAAACAAATTAAAAACATAAATCAAGCAGGACCCTGCTTTCTACTAACATATGCATGTGCTATGTTTTGCATTCTTTTCTTTATGATTTCTAGCTCTAGAAGGCATATTTCAGGAGAAATGGCATTCAAGATACAGTCTGAGAGTAGAAATACACTGGCAGCTCTGGAGAAGAATCTACCTCATGCTATACTGCCTGTAATCTTGTTTATACTCATAAGATTTTTTTTGTTGACTGAACAGAAAGGGTGACACCAGAAAACTCCTGTTTTTCAGATTTTGTTCTTTTTATTTCAATTAAAGGAATATTCCCCTATTATGCGTGCAAAAGCACTTTTGATTGGTTGGAATTGTCCAAAGGTAATGGATGAAGCTAGGCTTTAGATACTATTTAGTGGCTAAGGAATTACAAAGCTTTCTCAAGAATCAGGCTTAACAGAAATTAATGATAGAAATTAATTATGCTAACCACCTCCACTAATATCTTTATTCATTCATTGTGTTTGGTATGTAATATATCCATGTTCATATGTATGTGGATATTTGGCTTGTGCAAACATAACTCCATGAGTTCATCAGAAAATAGGGTATTCCTAGTGACACTGGTCCCTTACCAATGGCAAATACCTTCTTATGTAGGAAACAGACTGTCCCTGTGCCTTCAAAGACCATTATTTGCACACTGCTCTTCAGATTCAACATGAAAGTTCACCTTTTCATTTCAAATTTTCCTTTGTATACATCTCCTTTAGGGTGAATTAATGGGAATATTTGTCTGCTGCCTTGAAATATAGCACCAAGAACACAAAGCTATAAATAGTGTACTGTAATAGTTTTGCAACATCTAAAAAACATGTCTCTATAACCCATTTAATAGCTTTGTGAATTCCAGACTGCATCACTTTTGCATATGGTGAAAATCTGCTTTACCAACACTGGTATGTGCAGGATGCTGCTTGCCAGGGGAGGAGAGTGCCAAGGGACTTGTGATCTTTTTGTATGTTCTGCCGAATGGCATAAATCATTCACAGAATTGAGAAAGAATGTTAAAATATCACACATTACAAATTCAAAAGTCTTGTGAGTGCACCCACGGAACAATGCAGGGGCTTATCCTCACAATTCACTGATTTAATCCATACAGCTCCAGCAGTTATCTTTTTTTGGCATAATACAGTCACATTTTGTCAGGAAGCATAAGCATAGCTGCACTGCAGCTGTTAAGTATAGAGGAGTGGTTATTGTTGCGTATTAATATTTTCTGCAAGTTAAATATGCTCTAAAATTATGTCAGTGTTTTAAAGAATCATGGAATGAGCCATGTTCATTACACTGCTGAGAAATTAAGGGTTGGCAGCAGCAATTTGGTATAGGCAAAGTTGAATTAACCCTCCCCCTTCCTCAAGGGATAAGACCAAAACAGCTTATGCTGGAGGATAGTATCACTGGAACAGAAAACACAGTTTCGCAGGAGAAAAGTTTGTAAAGGAAGATGGTGGAACACAAGTTAGAGCGAATGTAAGATCAAAAGATTGAGAATGATGATTTAGGGAAGCTGTGAGAGTCACACAAATTTCAGAGATGCAGTTGATAGGGAAACTGGGAAAACAGAGTGAGAAAAAAGGGTCACACCTTTATGTTGTTTCCTTTAGCAGCAACCATCCGCATGTTCAATTGTTTTCTGTCTGGACTAACTTTCAATCTGCCTCAGCCTCACAACATCAATCCAGATGTTTCCCATTGCACTTTGCATTGACTGTGTAATTAAGGCCATGGCTGTTCTGCCCTGAAATACTGTATGGGAATCTGGTAACATGCTCCCTGTTTGCAGATACCCTTACATTCATTCTCTTTCACCTCTAGGCTCTCTTTATCTGAGGATTTTCCTTGGGCTTAGTGGTGGGTTAACCTTTGCTGACTGTCAGATGTGTACCCAGCTTACCCAGCTGCTCTCTCATTCCACCTCTAGAGAGAGGGGGAGAAAATAAGGTGAAAAAACTTGTGGTCAGGATAAAGACAGGGAGTTTACTTACCATTTACAGTCATGGGTGAAATGGAATCAGCTTGGGGGAAATTATAATTTATTACCAGCCTACAACACAGTAGGACAACCAGAAAGAGAAACACCTCTACCTCACCCTTCCTTATTCCCAGACTCAGTTTCACTCTTTCATTCCTGACTTTTTGACCTTCTGTCCATGAGTGGGGTAGTGTGGGTGAGAAATGAGAGGCTGTAGTTAGGCCATAACAGCTCCTGCTGAAAGATTCCTGTGTGTGAATAGACTGGCAGAGGAAAAGGATGCTGGCTGTAAGTTTCTGCTGGTTTTCGCAGGGATGGAATTAATTTTCCCCATAGTGTCTGGTATGAGGCTGTGTTATGGATCTGTGCTGAAACCAGTGTTGATAACAATGGGATGTTTTCATTATTGCTGAGCAGCCCTCACAGAGTCAAAGCCTTTTTTGTTTCTCTCACCACTCTACCACCAAGCAGGCTGCGGGTGCACAAGAAGTTGGGAGGGAGCACATCTGATCCCAGACGACCATAAGGGATCAGATATAAAGGGATATTCCATATAAGATGACATCATGCTCAGTAATAAAAACTGGAGGAAGAAAGAAAGGGAAAAGCATTCAGAGTGACCCTGTTTGTCTTCCCAAGTGACTGTTATGTGTGATGGATCCCTGCTGTCCTGGAGGTGGCTGAACACCTGCCTGTTGATGGGAAATAGCCAATTAATTCCTTGTTTTGTTTTGCCTGGGTGCTTGCTTTTTTCTTTACTGTTTTTATCTCAGCCCATGAGTTTGCTCACTTTTACCCTTCTGATTCTTTTCCATCCATGAGGGTGAGCAAGTGGCTGTGTGGTGCTTTGTTTCTGACTGGGATTCAACCAAGACACAGATCAAGAAGGAAAACAGGGAAAAAAAAATACCAAAACTCTTAGCCACTAGGTAAATATGACAGTTATTTTTATTGTCAGGAAAATCTTTTGGAGGTTGAAAAATGAATAAGCTAAAAAATTAATTTCTGGTAAATTGTTTAAATTATGCTGTTCAATTTCTTTTCTGTATTTTCATGAGGACTCTTTAGAGTGTTTCTTTTGTGGTTTAAGGTAAAATGAAAAAAATAGATGTCATGTTTACTGTATTTTGGTATAGTTTATGGTTTAGAATTTTTATATTCATATAGCATGTACTTTGCTCTTTGGTTTTACACGTATTCATAGCAAATCAGATGTTCTCCTGTTAGTCAGAAACATTCCAGAGGAAACAGCATTTTTGCACAACAGAATGATTTACAATTGTCAGAAACCAGGGCATGAGCTGTACAATTAACCACCAGCAGGCAGCATGAATAGTTGTTCGGTTAGTATATGATCTTGAATCGAGGAGAAATGGTTCAATAATTTTTTTCACTCTCTAGGTAAGACGTTTTTGCAGAATGCTGTTTCATAATTTATATGCTATTATTCGTGTTGCACAGCAACTGATGAAACCAATAAACAGTCATTTATATATTGATAGATTAGACTTGGAAAAGAGTCACAAAAAAATAATCTTTTTCCTGTAAATGGAATCTGAGAGAAGTCAAAAGCCTTCAAACCGTAGAACTCGGAACATTTCTAGATTGATAAACTTCTGTTTGATTTCTGCTTATTTCAACAGATACGTAAAGCATAATTTCATTACTTGTCTTAGAGACTTCTATATGTTTATCTGAGAACCTGGCCAAATCCTCTATTAAACTACTCTTTTATGAGTTCTATTTCACAAGAAACTCAATATCTTCTTTCCAATAGCAAACAAAAATTTTGTTTTATATTATACTTACCACTGCAATAGCCGTGGCTAATTCAGTTATAGCTAGTGGATTTCATTTAATCCTGTATATTTGTTTCATTTCCTAAATATGCTATACTAGATATTGAGTACTTTAAAATATTTAGTTGACAAACTCTGGTAAAATCAAGCATTTCCACTTCAGCCTAGTTTATATAAAGTGTAGGATACAATTCAACCTAATGTTTTGAGAATTTACTCTTAAGAATAATTATTAAAAATCAAATGGAAAACAATTATAATTTCTGTATAATTTGTAAAATAATCCATACTCTTACTGGTCTCCATTTGTCTTTGTCTGAAATATTCTCTTTTATCACTTCACTCATTCTTTCATAAGTTCTTTTCCAATATGGAGATACATAATGTACTTTCAAATAAACTTAACCATATGAACCTGCTACTGAGAAAGACAGTAAGATAGCGTTGTCTTCAGTCAAGACAGGGAGAGATTTGAATGTTTCACATCATGTACAAAGTTCAGCACTTAACCCATCCCCCTGCAAATAACTTGCATCAATACCTCCTTGTTACAGAAACTTTCATGGCAGAAAGAGCAAAGCACAGACTGTATTTTTTGGAAGCATTCATCTCGCATAAAATTTCTCTTTCATCTATGCAATCCATATATCTTCACAGCCTCCACAGCAGTGCCTTTATGACTGAAGAATTATCTGTCATACTTCATAATGAGGTGCACTTCCACAAGTATATTGTATAGATTTTTGTAACAGCGCTTCATTGGTTTTGTAATCCTTTTTCCTTAAGAGCAGTCACCCTTTTACAAAATGTTCAATAGTTTGGAAAACAGAAAGGTTATATGGCACTCAGGTTTCTTCTCCAGTCCTTCAGACTACACATCCTGAAAAGTTTCTACAGCTTACTGCTTATGATTCACCTCTCCATAGATGTTTTCCTATTGTACACTGACAGGCACAATAAAATCACCTCTGCTGTAGGTCTCATGTTGAAAAATAAATCAGTGATCTGACATATTTTTTATGGGGTGGTTTATTTGTTTTTTTCCCAGACTGAACATCCTTAGTTTCAGCTTCCACATGAACTGGAACCTTTTTCTCCTTCACTCTACGTAAGCAGCTTAATGTCAAATTCCATCAAGATTACACTCATTTGATTTGGTTTAGTAACTTCTGCAAAATAAAAAAAATTAAAAAAAAGAAAGAAGCCAGCCATGTCTTCCTATATTCCAAGTACTTTAAGTAAATTGAGAGTGTATTCCACTTCTCCAGAAATAATGCTTTTTAACTACATTCAAAAATGTATATAAGAAACAGGGTCAGTTTCTACAACTTGGAGTTCTAGAACATTGAAAAACAAAACTAAGAAAAAGAAAGCCAACACATTAAAAAAAAAGTTAGCTAAGATTTCATATTTAGATGTGGAGATAGAGAGGAATTCTTGTAGGAGAAAAGCACGTTAAATGTTCTGCTCTGAGGTGAGCTTTAGTCAATGTAAGAAAAATGTCTTGTGTGACATCGATTAGGTGATCCTTCTTTGGCAAGGGTTGGATACAATGATCTTCAGAGGTCCCCTCCAATCCCTATTATTCTATGATTATAGAATCATAGTAATGTATAACTTACATTAATAGTGATATCTTATTTTCTTGTTACAGCACTGTGAATGCTTATTTGCTTGTTACAGCACTGAATGTTAGCTCTACAGCTCTTGGCTACAGATATGTTCTTTTCTGATCCCTTATGATTAACTAAGCAGCAGCCTGACTTCTAAATACAGACTTCGATTTTCTTTTTTTTTTTTCTTTTTTTGGTGGTCTTTCACTATGGAAAGAAGAAGAGATAGAAACAAGAAAATTTAATTACTAGAATAAAGTGAGAGGAAGGAAGTTTGCTCTACCTAGTTTCATAAACTGAGAGTTGCAACTACTTTTGTACTTGTGACCTGCATAAATTTTACTTGAAGTTTCCAAATGTCAAAAAATACAAAACACCATCATTTTATCTTAGTTACCAAATTACTTTGTACAGCAAAATCTTAAAGCAGGGAATCCACAAGTTCTGTCATGAGATTTTGATTTTATGGCCAGTATGTCTTGAACAGAAAATGCTTCTACTTCAAAAGGGAATATTTTTTTTCTTGAAAGTCTGAAGTTATTTGGAAATAAAAATTTGAGGCATTTGGAACTGAAGTAGTTGATCTTTTTTTATAATGGAAAAATCTAATATTGAGTTTATGTTTTTAAATTCATTTATTCTAGTTGGTCTTTCAATTTTAATTTATTCTTTAGTCTTCAGTATGCTATGAATTGAGACTATCTCTATATTATCTGTACTTGGACTTCATGAAGACAGGTCTGAACATAAGTTATGCTTACTTAGTATAAACTATGTTTACTTAAATTACATCTCACGGTCTTTCATTTCTGGTTCAACTTCTCATCAATATTTATTTATTTAAAGCTTTGTACAAAATGAAAATAAGGTATTGGTCTGTCACCAGTCTTCCTTGATGCTTGAAAACATTCAGGCACGGATGACACCCATATCCTGACCATTAAATTTTTTCACAGAGCAACGATTCACTGAACTCTCAGACTGCAGAGCACCGCGATCCTGGAAGTCAGGTATGATGAATTGAAAGATATCTTAATTTTCTCAAGGAGCAGTGTTCTATGGCAAAGTCTTATGGACAGCTTAAGTCACTGTAACTCACGGAACAGACATACACCTCCTCAGCACAACCAAGTTTCCTTCCAATAAGTCTATTCATCAAATTAGCCTCCTAAAAATGTAATTTATGTGTTATCAGGTTTTATAGCCTCTAATATCTCCATCATTATTTTTGTATCCTGTGACAATAGATATGCAGTAAAGCACACATTGATGATATGCAGGGAATATAACTGCTAAAACATTGTAAAGGGGCAGCTGAAGCAGCAATGAATCAATACCTCCTCAGTCAGCTATATCTATTGTATATATTGTCACCACAAATTACACTGTTTGCTCTTTGGTCCATTGATGTCAATAAACTAGCTTGGCTGGAAATCTTACCCTTAGTGACTTATCAGTGTCATCAGAAAACCTAATGAGATTAAAAAAAAAACTGTAGGCACAACTGCAACACCAAATCCTTTGGGGCCAGGACAAAATTCAAACCTATTCTCTATGTCTGGTGTTCATGGTGACCAGGACTCCTGTACAGTATTATTTAGGAGCATGTACACAGAAGAAGGAACAGTAATATTTTATTATTTCAGGAAAGCTGATGAACATTAATTTACAATAAATACTATCTTTTGGTATTTAAATAAGAAATAATTCTTAGTTCCACCAGAGCCCCAGATTCTGGTATTTAATTAGCCAGTGTAAGGCAGAAACATCAAAACCACCAAGTTCAGAAAAGAAATGTTGGGCAGATCATCCTTTTTTCTGCTCAAAATTCAGCCTCTGTGCCTATCATTTTCTCTCTGAAATAACTCAGAACAAAGCCTTTAAAGAAGCTAAATTACAGTAAATTTTCTAAACAGTAAAGCACTGTAATGCAATCTGCATTGTCACCAATACAACTTCTGGAAATGCTTAATCAATTCAAGAGTATTTTCAAGACAAATATTTTGAACACTCTTGATTTAATGGTCTGGAAATATAAAGACCAGTTCTATGAGACAGCTGGCAGGAAATTGCTTAATGGAAAATATTGCTTGTATAAATCTTAAATAGCTTATAGAATATCAACATCAAGGAAAACCTTTACAATCTTCAGCATAGACTGAAGTTACACAAGATGGCAAGAAAACAGATGAACTGTGATAACAATTTGATCAAAATGGTATAAAATCTAATGGTTCTCCTAAAGCACATTATGGTTCTCCTAATGGCAGTTCCACCTCTGGTGTGAATTTTGGATAGACTAATTTTCTGACTGGAAGGAACTGAATTCTTGGAACTAAATGTCAGCAACATTAAAATTTTTATTCAGTAAACAATCCACCATCAGCTACAAGGCTGCTGAACACCTGTCTTTACAGCCCATCAGTTTACTCTAGCTATCCCTTGCTGTCCCAGAAATTCAGGTGACATAAGGTGACAAAGTACTTACATTTCAATTGAGACTCACAGAGGCTTTGAGGCTTTCTAATCCTTAGAAAGTTCCTTCTGCTTATGCAAGATAAAATACGGATCCCCCAAGACTACAAACTTTGTCTATTTGTCTGTCTTTATAAGAGAGGTAATGACTTCCTACCCTCATTGAAGAATTCTATTAAGAATTCTTGGCACTATTACTAAAAGGTCCATGTTTATCTGCCTTAGCCATATAACAAACAGTTTTGACTGGCAGAAAAGTTTGTTTTAGAGAATGAAATTAACAAGCCTAATCTCTTACAGCTAAAATATAGGACAGAAATATAGAAAACTGTCTGCTCAAACTTTGTTGTCCTGATACTAACGTTTTACACCATTGGCAGGATCTTTACGTTAGAATAAGCTGCTTAGACATTTCATTCTGAGCTTTATACCATTTCATGGTGGAATGAACGCAAGTTCAAATGCTTTTAATTCACTTTCTCCAGTAGCACTGAGCAGTATAATCTCACTAATTACACTGCTAAATATATATTTTGTCACACTGCTCTCAGCTGACTGCAAGATGCTACCAGGTATCCAGATCAGACTCAGGGCTTGATGGAGACCTCTTTAATACCAGCAACAAGACTGTTAGGTCTCTCTGCTGACAAAAATATTCTGATTGCTCATTCCCATAAATCTGTGCAAATAACACTAAACTGGATTTCCTCTGCATGTTCACTTTTTGGAATGATTAATGACCTTAAAAACATCACATTTTCTGGTAAGCCACCAGCCATTAGTTTTAACAAACAGAAGGTGTGTGCTTCCAGCTATAGAGGAATTGTCCCCTCAGAACACCTCAGTGCTGGAAACAGATGAAATTTTCAGAAAACTGCAGATGCCCAGGGCAGCTTTCAGAAAATAACAAAGATATCTTTTTGACAAGAAGGCATAATTTTGCAGACAAATTGAAGTCTGAAAAGTGTCTGTCAGGGAACAGCAAAAGCAGGCTGCTCCTCAGGCAAGGCAAGCTGGGAGAGAGGTTGACAAGGAGGTGGGAGGGCAATGTCCTCACCAGCAAGGGCACAGTCCCATGATCTGATCAAGAAGGGCAAGGGCAGATCCTGTGACAGTAGCCAGGGTCAGCCACAGTGCAAAGATCCTCAGGCAAGTCCCTGGTGATGAGATAGGTCTGAGGTCAAGCTGGGAAGCAAAATCAGTGGGTCATGGTCTACACAGCTGAATTTACTACAGGTAGTGCATTTTTTACAAATCTTTTGTGCTTCGTTTTTGCTCTCCTCAATACAGCTAAAACTATTTTCTTCCAGATCCAGATTTGCTTTTCTTTAAATGATTGCTGGTGAGTCTCTGGTACCAGTCTCTTTGCACTCCTCAAGACCAAGCCTATCATACCAAGCCTCTGTTCCTCAACACTATATCATCACATTAGAGCTATAATTATGTCAGTCTACAGGGAATAATTACCTGTAACTACCTCTATATAAAACTATGACTATGGCATATGAAGATAAGCAAAAAGAAAACAAATTAAGCATAGCTGCCTGATCGTTAACAAAATGCCTGTTGCAGCTAAACTAAGTAAAAAAAAAAGACCCCAAGCAGGTCAAAAAAAGTTCAAACCAAACCCTACAAGCCTCAGTCCTGAGGCCTTGCAAACACAATACAAAGTCTGTGTTCTCTTACTGTCATTGGCATAACAGTATTTATGGACCTACAGTCTACAATATATCAGTCTGCTTCGAGAAAAAAAGAAAAAAAAATTATATGTTAGAAACTATAGCATATTCTTATTCCAGAATCAATCGACATCTTGATTTTGGAAAAAACTTAATTAATCTGAAGAGTGAAGTAAAATACATGCTTTGTCACAACTAAGGTCATTCAAGTGCATACAAACAGACTTTTGAGTATTAGTAAGATATACATCTGTTGTAGTCACATCCAGATTAAAGATCATGGCAGCTATAAAGTAACTTATTCTTTGATTATTCTTCAGAAAATCCCTCGATTTCTAATTCATAAAAATCTTTCTTTAATGAAATGCATTTAGTGTTCATATTGGCATGCTGTATTTGCTTTTTGTTAAGTGGCTGAAGGAGTGTGGACAATTTAATGCATGTGTTTGGTTGTTGTGTACGGTTCTGACAAGAATCTAGTAAGACTTCTAAAAGAATTGATGGATTTGGTCTGGGAATAAATAATCTTTGTACCACGTATTAAGCAAAGACAAAAATATGCATATCAGCACTTTCAATATAATCCCAAGGCAAGGCTATGTGTTCCCCCCTGACCTTCCATAAGTTTTGAGAGAGATGGGACAGCAATTGTTTCTCACTTTGATAGAAATAGACCTGAGATCTTAGTCTTTTGTTGAATATGTTACTGTTCTCAATACAAAACAGAAATTGAGTTAGACTCAAATGGAAATTTGCAATTACGCCAAAGTTAACAAAAGTGTTATAAAACTCAGAAGTTTCACCTGTATCTTGAGGTAAAACATCATATGTAGGATCTTAGCCTAAATCAGAAAAGTTACCTCATCTCTATTCTAATCTTGAGTAAAAGATTTTATCTTGCTTACTTGGAAATAACTGAAGTTGGAAATCTTGTTAATTTAGACATTCCAATATGTTATTTTGCTTTTATCTAAACCATGGTTTACTTTTTATCCACAGATTATAAGATTTTTTATTGTCTCAATGACAGATAACTGATTTTCTGCAATATACTCCTCTCTTAGATACATAAATAGAATATTTCATTTTCCTAAGTGGTGTTTGAGTAGAGCACTGTTAGTTAAAAATTACTTAATAGGAATCTTTTAATAGCCATAACAAAAGAAACCCACTGCAGCTTGCTTGTTACAAAGAATGTTAATTCAAAACACAATATATGAATTTCAAACAAAGCTAAATAAATACTAATATTCTAAGATTAAAATTACTTAATATAGCATGGGAGTCTATATTAAGCACAGCTGAAAGTTGCATGCAAATATCAGAAGAGTAGCGTGCATATAACGTTGTGACCACATCTGGAACAATTCAAGCACTTTTAAAATACTGTATTGGAGAGACTTCTCTTTAAGGAATGATAATAAAGACAAGGATGGAAATTATTCAAGGGTAGAAATAATAGCCTTAAAAATGCAGATGTGTTTTTGAGATGTAGGCATGGTGAATACATTATGATGGTAGTCATCAACCATCATGGTTAATAATCCTTTTCATATGGTTCAGTATTCAGCCTCATCATATGTACTTCCTTGGGTTGTCCATAAATGGAGCAGCCCTGCATTTTCTTAAGTGGAAGGTAAAGAAAAACTGAAAACATGCAGGGAGTTTATTTTCATAAGGTAATAATTCTTTTAATGAAATAAAATAATGTGACTGAAATCAATAATTTATAACTTGTAAATCAAAATTGGAGGGTATACCTTAGATGAAAATATTTTCACTCTGAGATCTACTGGACTGTGGATCCACCTATTAACTGCGGTTCTACTTTGGGGAAGAAGAGAGAATTCTTATCTATTTTGCTGCTTACTGTGACTGATAGAACCAGATTGAAAAAGCTTTAACAGAAAGTGCACTTCAGTTTCCAGTTAATTTTCCTTGTTATAATCCCTTTCTACACCCTTTTTTTGCCCTTACAAATAGCTTATTGAAGGAAAAAAGAAGTCTTACCGTTGTAAAAACACTTCCTCGGAAGAGACATAAAGGCAGATAAATGCAGCTTGAAAGACACTTGGCAAATGCATTTCTGTTTCTAATATTAGCCTGACATTAAAAGGATAATGGGATATGTCCAAAGTGTCACTGAACCTCTCTCCTCTCCCTGATAATGCAACTGTGAACAAATTGGAAGATAATGCAGACATAGAGCCTTCCAAAATAGCTTCTTACATAAATGCCTCTAAACACTTTTTACCTATCCCTAAAAATGTGTAAAGAAAACTAGCAATCTGGTTCAGAAATAGTTGTCTGAGCATATTTAATTTGGCATACATTCAATCACATATGTTTGGGAATTACATTAAAATTTGCTATATGGCAACTGAAAATTTTTTTTCAGAAGAAAGAATAAAAACTGAGATGGACACAGCGGTAGTGGATCAAGGGTTGGATTTGATGATCTCAGAGGTCTCTTCCAACCCAGTCGATTCTATGATTCTATAATATAATTAAAGATAATTTATTTATTGAAAAAATAAACAAAAAACAAACATAAAAAGAGCAAAACTTTGAAAGTAGTTTTAATTTAGAAGTTGTAAATTTGACTGGGAAATTAAATCTGGCATATTCATATTCTAAACTACCCAATGGTGTAGGTTTTATTTTGTTTGATATTTCCCTAAGTCTATTTCATTATTTCTTTTAATTATTTCTTGCAAGTATTAGTGATGAGTTTCAATCTGATGATGAAATGAAAATATTTCATAGTAAACACTATATACAGTCTATTATCTTTAACAGAGCTAAATTAAATATCAAACATAAACCAAATTAAGTCATATGCTAACTATTTAACCCTTAGTTTCAGTATTGCTAGGTTTTTTTCTATGAAACATAAGTTCAGATACAAGAAAGATCTAACATTACATTTGTAACTCTGTCTTGATAAGTCTGTACCATAACTTATGTGGAATATCCTTGAGCAATTAATAGCACATTGTATGTATAGACAAAGCTTTTCACATTAAGTTAAATCAATGGTTTAACTTTGAAACACATTTTGTATTTATGTGCAGAGAAAAAATCAGTATCTATCATGGCAAAATGATAATTTGATCTAATAAAATAGGCAAAAATTTGTTTTTAGTTAGTAATTTATGATTCAGTTAACTAGCATTAATAACAATGTTTATATTGTCCTTACATTCATATGATGAGGGTAAATTGATTCCAAAATATTTTGTCAAGTCTTTCATTTTAATCTTACAATTCTTCTCATTGATATTAGTTGTAATGGTTTAAACCAGTAGCCTTAAATTTTTAGAAGCAAGCCCACTGGACCTTTTATTCTGAAGGATTTATAGCATTAAAAAGTAAATGAGATGTTTCTTTAAGCCATCTTACTGTGTAGTCCTGAGACGAGAATTTCCTGTCCAGTTTTCCAGAGTGTTGTGTTCTCTCTATTGATGTTCAAAGTCATCTCTGGATTAGATATAAATAAAAAGCTCAAAACATTTAGCTGTGCAAAGAGATCAAAAGATTTGATCTGGGTGCTTATGAAAAAATCAAGGTGGAAAGACTCAATATAATTGGTCAGTCATTGAACGACAAAGCAGTGACACATGACAACTCGGTAAAGCAGTTGGGTAATATTAATATTAGACCTGTGTTCTCCATCTCTGCATGGGCCAGTTATCACAATGATGTTTCCTGATGCTCTTGAGGGATGAGCTCATTTGGGGGTGGAGGAATAATGTGCATCATTAATGTGTGCTAGGAGAAGGTATGGGGTTTGGTTCCTCTTACCTTTTTGCGCTTTGGAGTTATTATGACTCTCTCCCTGTACAAGCATACCTAAGTATCATCTTGTGTAAATTTCAGGCTGAGAAAAATTCTAAACTGTTCAAGCTATTTTTCAGTAGAAGTTCCAGGTTCATTTGACACCTCCATAGGCTGAATTACACATTCTGGACTTCCTCTGAAAAACTAAAGCCTTCTTTAAGCCTCCACAGGCCCAGATTATATCACTAGCATGGCAACATACTGTATGCAGCTCAGGATCAAGTTGCAATTGCTGGGACTCTTTGAACAAAGAAGAGAAAATCAGTTTCAGACTTTGAGGATATATGCTCTATGGCACCATGGCAGGCACACTGATGGAGATATCATAGGTAAGACAGCAGATAGTAGTGGTCCTGTCCCACCATCAGGTGAATTCTCAGTTTCCCAGTGCACACCTTATTTCCTAATCTTTCCCAAATGCAAATGGAAAGAAAGAGAATGAAATTTATTACTCACTGTTTTTTGATCCAGTAGAGATGTCAGTTTTGCCAACATCTTCTTGTGCCTACTTTAGAATGGAATGAAAGCTGAGTTCTTGATTTACTTTAAGGACTTAAGTATATTCTTGTTGATTGAAGCTTTTTCCTTTTCTGTGCCATGAGACTCTCCACTCTTATTCTTATCTTGCTTTATGTATCTCTTATGCTCTAAACTCACTGCAGCCCCTATTTTCACAATACTATTTACAACAGCCTACACTCTACAAATACAACTACGTGCCACATTACATTTACCTGGGAGATGGGTACCCTTTAGGGCTTCCCTGCAGTTTAAGTCTGCAGCATCAGCTGCATTTCTCTTCCAGTGTACAAACAAATATATGACTTGCAGAAGATACTGCCTTGTTTCTCATGAAGTGTAAAAGTGGAAGAATACTTTGCTTAGGTTTAAAAGCCACTTTTCTTTTACTTAAATGGCTAAGTAAACAAATTTCCATTGTGTAATCTACAGTGAGCTTCAAAGACTCTTACACTATTCAAAACAAAAAAAAATCTTTCTGTATGAGCTTATGAAACTGGATTTGTCCCTCAAATACAGACACAGTATCTGCCATGACACTATTTAGTAAGGAGTACATGTATACTGTGGATATTCTTGTCTTTGAAAGGTACAATTACCTGATCTTTATAATTTATTTGCAGGATTTAGAATGAAAAAAATAAAAACATAAAACAAAAAAACCTGGGCTTTCTCCTTTTCTCATGTTACTTTGAGCTAGCACACAGAGGGCTGACAATTTGTAGTTTTCAGTAGATAAATTCTCTGGAATGTCATAAAGGAAATGTAATCTAAGATGTCCCCAAGCTATATAGATTTACTTCTTGTTATTGAGATGTTGCCAGCTTATTCTACATTCTTTATTCTACCAGTGTTAATTTTAAATCTAGATGGAATCTCCATTTTTAAAATGCTATTTGAGCAGCCAATTAGATGCAGAAATATTTCTTGTTTTCTGCAAGAATCTCTATAAGGTGTCCCTGTATTAATACTTTCCCTTACACTGATTGCATAACATAATATGACATTCTGTACTAGTAGGGTTTTATTAAGCTGGATTCAGAGGTAGCATCTCTTAGGGATTCAAGAAGCTGTATAATGTAGTTTCTAAATTCATTGTGATGCTAGAAAGGATATTGTGATCTTCTAGCTAGGAGAAATGATGGCTTACACCCATTTCTCAGCAGGGACTTGGTTTTCCTGTTTTCCCACCGCTGGCAGATTTGAAGAACACAGATCTGCTTCAATAAAATTAGTAATCATATATGTATTTGCTCTTTCAATAGTCAATGAAAATTGGCATTCTGTTGTTGACAAACCCATGATTTCTTCTATCCATTAAAAGCCATCTTTAAAATTAACTCACTCAAATATATCAATTTCAGTATTTAACATGATACACTTTAAGATACTCATTAAATACTGCTCATTCACATTTGCAATTTACACGTGCAACATACCTGTTCTAAACTAAATCCTGTGGATTACTTTGGGCTTCAACACTATGGTATTAGCTATGGTACACAGAAAAAAGGCATCATACAACAGACCAGAGGCTGAAAGTCTGTACTGGGCACCTTAGGTCAAAACCTATCTGCACAGCAGGAAGAAGAGATCAAAAAAACTTGCATTCAAGTATCACTGAAATAACATCCACTACCCCACTTCAGTATCTGGGAAGAGCTGGGTACTTTTGAAATCTAATTCTATCTGAATTGATACCACATAAAGAGTTCTGTTTAGCTAGCAAATAAAGAAACAGGCTCTCAAATCTTGTTCCTTGAGAATTTGGAACTGCACGGGAATAGTTTTGTTTATATGCGATCCACAGCCTGGAATCTCCTCCTGAAGACAGTTGTTACTGAGCAGTTAGCACACAGATGGCACATTTCAGAACTTGTCAAATCACATGTTCAATGACTAAGTCAATCTAACACAAGGAAGCTTTACTTTCAAAGTTTTAATAATTAGGAACTTTAATAGAATGGAAGGAAATAGGAGAATACCACATATACGTTTGCTGTCAGTGTCCTGACTTTTATCTGGAATGATAAGGTATAATGGATGATTTATTAGAAAACTTGGTTTCTTCTTTCACCAGAATTCACATCTAAAGGAATTAATTTTTTCTAGGGGACATATAATCAGTGGAAAGACCTGAAGATGTGGGAAAGCCCATTCTGCTGGATGTTAAAGGGGAGACTTCTTCAAAAATAGGTCACCTTAGTTTCTTGATAGTCAAAGGGTTTAAGATTGAGTCTGCCGCCAATCCCTCTCTCTTCCTCCTCCATCTCATGTATTTAGCACTTTTTAAGTTAATAAGACTTAAAAGTGTTTATAGTAGGCCTGTTCCCTCTGTTTTCATAACAGCAAGCACTAGAGACTTGAGATCATGTAAGAGTTATGAAGAAATATAGAAACCACAAGATAGTAATAAATTTTGAGAAATTTAACAATTCATCTAAGTGAATTTTTAGTCTCTGCCATGCACAGTATCATCGCTATTTACTATTTCATTACTACTACCTGAGTCAATGCGGGGCACTCCTGCCCTTTCCTTTGAAGTAAGGCAAGACTTCTGGGTGAGGAATAATACCGATTATTAGACTATCTGATGTTCCTGAGGATAAAGCAGACAAGTTTGCAGGAAGACAATTACTTCTTTGGACCTGAAAAAAAGCAAACATCTTTTCAGACTAAATATAGGTTGAAAATGTTGAGTCCAAACTGCCTGGAAGAAAACTTAACTGGTATCTGAGAAAATATTAGCAGCATGACAGTCGGTAAGTTGGACGTTGATAAGATGGTAATTCATTGGTTGTGGAACAATAAGGGGTTAACCTGGAAAGCAGGGAGAACTACAGTACTTCATAAAGCCCTATTTCTGTTGAATCCATAGTTTTTAGAATGCAATGCTGTGCAGCTGAACTTAGATACCAATCCAGCACTGTTTGTTCTCCTTGGATCATTTCATTCTTTTGCCTAAGGAACTTCATTCCTTCATTTCCCTAGAAATTAAATTCCTTAGACTTTCATTTCCCACACTGCCATGTTTAGGTTGGACACAATGACTTTTATTCTGTTCTGCTACTTAAAGATATGTTACTGCACAGAAAGGAATGCAATATTCACCTGCATAAACAGATGCCATGGCAGGGCTGCCTTAAATTCATGAGATTTCTTTTCATACTCTATCAATGCTCTATATATTACCTAATTTTGCTTTATGTAAAATACAAATGCAATCTCCGAATCTGTGGATAATTTGCAGTGGCTATTTCTGTCTTTAAAGTGGTGATTACCATATAGTGTACAGTACCAGCAAGGATATTCTCAGGGACTTTCAAATTCACAGTGGATAAAGTTGTTTAGACATCAGCCTGGAAAGGTTGAAGATGTCATGCCTCTCGTTTCCTGTCAAGAAAAGCTCTGAAGAGCTTAGGAAAGAAAAATTTATGCCTACATGCTGAGAGAATTAGGGGCAGATTTTTGATGAATAAACATATGAATACTTAGCCCATCCCCTTGAATTCACTAAGAATAGGTCCAAACTTTCTCTTCTAACGTATTTCTTGATATGCCCACCACTTATGCCCCAGGCCATCCGCTTTAATGAGTAGTGCAATACAGCAGATATGGAGCTGTAAAGGGAAAGAGTTGGCTTTGAAGACCAGATTTCCATACTGTGTGTATGATGTGAAGCAAAGCAAAGCATCTCTGGGAACAACTGGAGATTTATTTCTGAAGCACAGTCCTGACCTTACCTTCAATGATAACAGGTAAAACTGTCATGTAAATCTGCTAACCTAGCCAGATAGACACAGAACAATAAATAGGTGACAATGCAGAACATATTGCAGTTATGGTAATACTGGAGATGACAGAGCATCACTTGCCAGTAATTTTAATGATCTAGGAGTCATTAGTTTCCCAGCTAATGAGAAACTATAATAATGATATACTAAGCCTCTTAACTTCCAAGCAGTGGTCCGATCATGAAATTTAATTTTTGTGTGGTGAACTTTGTTACAATCATCCATTCTTCTTAATTTCAAAATGAAACTAATTAATGTTATTAATTTCCAAATTAATTTTTAAAGTATTATATCTTAAATCCATTTGGACATAAACAGTATAACAACTAATAGTTAATTTTTATTTTTGAGTAGACTAAAAAACTTTGCTTGTTAGAGTTAACAAAATTCTCTTGGTCTGTTTGTCAGACTGCCACAGCTAAGTAGAGACACAAATGCTGTCTCTCCTTAGGTCAGAAACTATTCTGCCACAAGATCTTTGTAAAGAGGGGAGAGAGTAGATGTGGGTCCTAAAGCACTGCAGGAGGGGATTGACATATGCACAAACATTGACGTCTATAAGGAAAACATACGGAGAGTATGGAGAGGCAATTAGGAACACAAGAGGGAAAAACAGTTAAATGTTAAGGTCGGCAGGCAAATTTCTTGCTACATTTTCCAAAGAGTAATGGGCATCTAGCTCAGCAGGCACTCAAGTTGTCGATTTTGATAAAGAAATGGGTACAGTCAGGAACACATCTGGAACAAACACAGGTACTTAGCACTTCTCCACACATCTGGGACATCGTGCTATTATCCATTTCATATCATCATGTACTAATTAGTGCAAACAAAATATACAGTTTGTTAGCACCCTTGTGTGTTCTGTGGGTATTTCAATGGTTAAATTGTCTTCTTGTGATTCACAAAGTTACTGCTTCTCCAGAAATCAAAGGCCATAGTAGAATGGAAACCAGCTAGCAACTGCTACATGGTGGCAGAACTGGAAAGATGTAATTCTGTATGTGAGGCAAATCAGTAGTGAATAATTATATTTGAAAGTTGAAATAAATTTAAACAACAACAACAACAAAAAATCCACAATATAAAACCAACAAACCTAAGTCAACCAAAACAATTACCTTAACATGTCTGAGTTGTTGTCTTTTTTTAAAAGTACAAGTTACTTTTTCTAATGTTTTAAGGGGAAGATTTCATTAATAAAATGCACTTTTAAAATTATGGATATTTCAAACTGTGTGATTTACAAGGTACAAAACTATTAACATTTTTTGGTAGAGTACAGCTGTTTTATGTATTTTTAAACTGTAGTCTAACTTGATTGTGCTTTTTTGTCCATAAACCAGCTGTCTAGACTTTATTAAGGCATCTGCCAGTTATTCATAGAATAAGATAGTAAAAATTAGTGCAGAACAGCTTTTAACTCAGAACCTTGCAAAGACATTACTTTAAAGGTATATAAAAAGAAAATATAAACCAGACAGCTATGAACAACAAAAACACATACAATCTGCATTAAATTTAATCTGGTTTATGACAACCATTTTTATGAGTTTTCAGCTGAGTCATTAATCTCAAAACATATTGTTTTATTAATAAAAATATTTTCTTCCACCTTTTTTTCTGTTAAAAAAAATGATAATATGAAAATACTGAACCGTTCACACTCTACTGAGAATTTAAAAATAATTATAATGGGCTGCCTTAATCTTGATATTAGACATGAAAACAAAGCCTTGCACATCTCAACCTTCATTAAAAAGGGTTGGTGGGATTTTGCTAGAACACTGGCTCCTACAGATTCACAAGTCTCCAGTTAAAAACACAAACATGGTTTTGGTTCTTCCAGTGATCAAAGACTAATTGCAAATGTGGAAGTGTAGATCAATGATTTCATGATTTTGCTACACAGACCTGCAAGCAGGACAAGGGTTTAGTTTGGTTGTAAGAACATAACCATAATCTCATGAAAACTGATCTCTTCCCTTCCTTTACAGAGGAGAAGAAATAATGGCTGTGGGACTCAGTTTAGATTTGAAAGGTGTTGGATGCCAAACTCTTTTCTTAAAAAACTACAATTTTGTGCTAATATTTTTCATGTTAATTGATAGATACCTGATCAATAATGCTACACCTCAATAACAATTATAATATGAAAAGCTCATGTCTACTCCCCTCTGAAAAGACACCTTAAGAAGGGACTGTCCATGTTGTCAGGGACCACACAGCCCAACCATGACATATATCTCTGAAAAATTCACTTTCACTTTGTTCAGGAACCCAAAGACTCTTTGTCTGTTGCAGAATCTTCAAGGTGAAGGTCAGTGAAGGGTATGGCCACATGAGAAATTCCTAGAAGACTTGTGGAAGCCTCATGTCAGGGCCATGTCTTACCCAGGGTCCTCTCACCACTCCTGTTCCTGTCCCACACTCAAAGATGACATCCTAGGCTGGCCTCCATGCTTCTCTGATACAAACGAAAATGCTGATACACACACACACACCCATGCTCTGCTCCCCTGGGTTAGGTAAAACACATACCTTTGGTGAGAATGATGGAGAGTATTCCCAACAGTTCCAGTGGTACTCCAAAGACCTTTTCTTCGCCGAGTGCACACACCTCACACTCCTCAGTCTCCAGGAGAAAAAGGCATGAATTCTGTTCCTCAAGCCATTTCAGAACTGCACTGAACAAATCCAAACTAACATGTTGTGCACCAGGAAAATGAGTCCAATAAAAACATAATACACTTTTAGAGCTGCACTGAAAGGAAGAGGAGTCATAACATGCACAATGGGTTTTTGTCATGTATCTTTTCTGCAATTATATTAACCTAAATGACTTGTAATTAAAAAAAGAAAAAAAAAAGAGAGAGAGAGAGAAAAAAGAAAAAAAGGAAAAATAAGCATTAAATTACAAGAAGAATCCCACATTTGTCCATATTATGCAAATTATACACACTGAGAAAATTATCCCAAATCTACTAACTACTGTCTGCAGATTGACGGAAGATAAAGAGAAATGCAAGGCCTTTATAACCCTAGGGTCTAGGGCAAAAAAAAAAGTTTCAATTTTGGTTTTGTTGATTGTTTCATTAATTTATTTGAATTGAATGTACAGATTTTGATTGAGAGTTTTGATGAACAGATATTTTAACTCGCCCATATTGACCTTTCTGATTAGTAAAAAGTCCTTGGAAAAGAAATAATTTTTTGTTTTATTTCACATCTCTGGTTGATCTTGGTGAGTTATGATATCTTCATTATAAGAAAATGAACAGAAATACCTCAAGCAAATCAATACCACTACACTTATCTTTTCTTTTTTCAGTTCTTTAGAATGGAAAAAATGCATGATGCAATTCCATTGCCAGTTTATCCTCTGAAAAAACTGTACATTAATTTTAAATCATATTCATGTAGTCTATTGAATATGTATTTTAATTGCTATTTTCTCACTTATAATAAAAAAAAAATATATCACAACGTTCACACAATGGATACAAAATCTCGATAAAACAGGTTTAATTTTGATTTAATGGTTTCCCTCCCCTGACACATGTTGTGTAGGGGTGAGATGCTTCCATTCAAGCATAAGCATTGTGCTTAGGGGTGGTGCAGTGCTGGGACATGTACTGGCATGGATAGCATCTGCCCTTAGCATGGAACAGAAGACAAAAAAGGCTGGAAGTTTAAAAAAACTTGCATGGGACAGACCCCACCACCCCCAGTGCAGGAGAAACCCTTGCTTTGGCCAGTGCTTGAAGGCTTTAGAGAGAGCTATGGCTTAACTGTGCTTGGAACTCTGGACACAAGATAGATCATTCAATGGGGAGACATCTAAGGGGACCTCTTGTTCAACATCCTGGTCAAAGAAGTGTCATGGGTTGTAGAGCACACTGGCCCAAAGAAGGACTGTGAGCTACACTCTACTTGCAGACAAAGCAAAAAGTAATGTTCAAGGGTGGGGGACTGTCAACAGTGAAACATCCCATAGACCACAAAACCTAACGTTATAAATAAGATGTGATGCTTTAAGGCAGTCTGAGAAAAGAGTTTTTCTACTGTGTAGCATGTCAGGAACTGAAGTAGGCAAACAGATAACACAGTTGCCAGCTCTCTGTTCCTTCAGTCCCAGACATGGGGCATAGAGGTTAACAATTCTTTTGGAGAAATGACAACTAATCCTGTGTCCGTCACCTGAGGTAGTAAGAAAGGAGTAGAGGAGAAGTCCAATGGAATCATATTATCTGTAATGGCAAGGGTGAGTGTAGCTTTAACATTATTATGTCACTCTGATATATTAATAAGAATCTTGTCTTTCTATGACTCCTTTTCTGGCACCAAAATACAAGGGGAAAATAGCAAGCCAATTATCTAAATATTTAATAACCAAATTTTGCCCTGTTTTACTGCTGTGTACATCTGCTGGGACATTTGCCTAATGAAATATATTTCAAGCTATAACAAAAAAAATTAATTTACACTTTTTCCTCTCTCTAAATTAATTTCTCATTACTTTCTGGAACAATAAAGCTTTTACATACTTAATAAGTGAAATCCTTCTTAGGAAGGGAATTACATGTTCATTTTAGTAACTTGTCTGTAGTCTTGTGATGTAAGTTTTAGAACTGAACAGATGATGCACATTTTTACTGTCTTTTAATGTCTAGTTTATTTCTCATAATTGAAGCACCATGCATTTTATTCTGAAGAGAAAGCTAATGAGGAATGAGACATCCATCCTTGTTTGATGTCGATTACTCCCTGTCTCTTTTGACTGATTTAAACTGTTGTTTTAACACTTAAACTCACAGTAATTTATTGTTGATAGTGTAAGATCATTTTTCAGTTATTTTTCCTGCTCTACTACCAAATAAATGTGGTGGATGAAAAAGAATCTTCTAGCTTTTAATTAAAATAAATAGCACAGTATATGTAGCAGCTAAACAATTTTAAACAAGTTAAAAATATTTATGAGTTGAAAAATAACCAGATGGGTAACTGAGAAAGACTCAAAGCTCTTATGTCCTCTTAAGAAAAAATTCAAAATATTTACTATTTAGCCAGATTAACTTGCATTTGACCCTGCAAGTTTTTTCTTAGTTACATTCCTGTGAGTCACTTTGCTGATATGATAAACAACTACAGTGTTTGAGTTAATTTATAACATTTCTACATGAAGATAAATTCTAATTTTGAATATTTTTCATTTACTTTTTCTTTTACTGCAGATGTCTCCAGCTACAAAGAGGTTACTCAAAATGGACAACTAGCCCAAAAAGAAATAATGCCCTTTTGATGCAAATTTATGATAATAAAAATTCAGCCACAATTCTTCTAGGGCACTTTGGTTTTTTTATACCAAAATCAGCTACCACAAACAGGTAGAATGGAAATAGGGAAGTGAAGCATTTGACCATGTGTTATGTCTCTGCTATGGAGAATAAATGTTTTCTCCCTTAACAGGAGATTGGCAGCATTTTTAAGAGTTCCCTTGCAGTTCCCAGAGATCATTACATAGCACAATAGTAGTTTGTCCCTCTTCTAATGTTATCTGGCTCCCTCAATAACACAACGCACAGCTGACCACTGATAGGGCTGGTTTTCTCAGCATTTAGTGATTGTCTTGATATTTAGGGAATACATTTTTCTTTGGTTTTCTTTGTGAATAATCATTCTCATTTGTTTCTTTTACCTTTCCCAATAGTTTTATGAGGAACATTGTCTCTCACACCTGTTTACAGACATGTTTGTGCAACTCAGAATGTTGACTGGGAATTAGGAGTGTCAGGATATTTTCTGAAATAGTGCTTTTTCCATAGGATGTGTCAATCTACCAACACCAATGAATTCTGTCAGAAAGGGACAGTGCCAGCAGTGCTCTGAGGAGCAGAAGGGATCCCTTCCTCTTCCAGGAGGGATTTTGGCTGGTTCACTGTCCAGCTGCTGCCTAATGCACTGATAGGAAACCCTGGCCCAGTGACAAACTGGTCCTCAGCCTCCTGTCTGATTTGCCAGCCAGGATCCTGGGATCCTGAGAAGTCCCACCTCAGGTTCTGCCTATATTTGGCACATGGACCATTATGGGGCTGGGACTCAAAAGCCAGGGAAGTCAAGAAGCTACTTCCTCAGGTGACAGGGTCACAAGGAATTGGGAAAACAGTTATCTGCATTCTCAGTCTCTGCATTCCAGCTTCGTGAGAAACCTGGCAGGTGTTCTGCTATATGCTGTAAAATACCAGTCAAGGAAAACACCCCACAGTTTCTCATTCCACTTTAATTTTGATAACATTTCATCTTTTGTTGGTTTTTTTCTTTTTTTTGACATTTTTTATGTTTTAAATTTTTAGATTTCCCTAGTATATCAAATAAGTTCATTGCTAAAAAAAGTCACACCCCTCTTGAATTTTTTTGAGAAACCAGATATTTGTCATTTTTTAATGCTTTCAAATTACTTATGCACTTTCTTCTCTTGCCATCTCCTTGTGAACAACCAGCTTCTTGCTCTCAAAATATGCTAAGAAATATTGTAGCATTTTCCTTTCATACTCTAATTTTCTTAAATTATTATGTCTTATGCTTACTGATATAATTATTTTATAATTCTGAGGAATCACTTTGTCTTTTTTGGGCGCTCTTTGTATTTCACAACAGTCACCTAATTCTGCTGTCAGTCAATGAACTAACTGTTTTCATATTATGAATTTTTCCCTTTGTTTAGTGATTGAAGGGGAAGTTCAGGGTATGCATCACTTATTTTCCAGAACTGTTTGCAATTTTTTTCCCCTGGGTAGCTCAGTACTTGTGTTCCATGGTATTTTATCCCAAGCATTTCACTTCACTGTGATCAAGAGATTACTGCATAAAACATAAACATCTCATTTTCAGTATATTATCAATAATGCATTATGTAAAATTGAGATTAGACTACTGCCTCCGAGTATCTGTGCTTTATAGTAGAAATCTAGAAGTCTAAAAGATGTAAGAAACCTTGGGGACAGCTTCATGTGTATATAACAATCTGACCCCATGACTCCCTGAAACTTAAAACTTCTGAAGCCTAAAATCAGACCAGCTGAAAGCAAAATATTTGCATCTCTTTTATAGTATTTAAAATAGATTTTATCACATATTTCTCACAAGATTAACAGAATCAATGGAATTCAGTTGCTTTTTATAGCCAAAACAAAAAATACAAATGCACATGGTTTACAAATCCAGAAGAGCGGGGTAAGTGAATTTATATTCTTAAGCTTATTTGTGAGGGGCACTGGGAGAGGGAAACTCACATAGTGTGAAAAAATGAGGCTCTGAAATGTTGTTGTTGTTTTTTTAATGGAAATATTCTTTTATTTGAAACAAACTATGAAATACACCTGTATGCCTCAAAGATAAAGCTTTTTGGTAGGAACATTATCTCCCTTTAAAAGGAGTCATCTGCTACTGTTGTAATCTATGGGAAGGGAAGGGAAGGGAAGGGAAGGGAAGGGAAGGGAAGGGAAGGGAAGGGAAGGGAAGGGAAGGGAAGGGAAGGGAAGGGAAGGGAAGGGAAGGGAAGGGAAGGGAAGGGAAGGGAAGGGAAGGGAAGGGAAGGGAAGGGAAGGGAAGGGAAGGGAAGGGAAGGGAAGGGAAGGGAAGGGTTGTTGACTTCCATTTTTTTACTTGGTTGTCTGAAGGTTCCCCTTCACCCATTTGTTTTTCCTGTGAGACAGCATAAGAAACAGAGAACTAACAATTTTCAGATACATGGGTTTCCTCTGGCAGTGCACAAACCAGTTCCTCTCATTTCTTACAGCTGTTGCTGGCTGTACATTGCAAGAATATAGAAATCCTGTCAAAGAAACAGCCAGGGCAAATTAGCTTGAACTTACATTCATAGCAACCAAGAATCTAGCCTGTGTATATATAAGATTTTTCTTTTATTTGACACAGGAAAATACGCTGAACATACACTCTCTCTCCCACCAGAGAGATAGTCTCTGTTCAGATAATTGTATTCTCTTCTCTGTTTTGACCCTTAAATACTGGGTTCAAGTGCTGAAGGGCTGAAAGGAGCTATGTAAGCCCCAGTGGTAGCTGGCAGCAGTGTTCTGGTATGGCAAACAATACCCCCTACATAAGTAAAAGGCAAAGATGAGAAGATGCTACCAGGATCAAGTTGCACCACGTAACAGGGCAGATTCAGTCAAGGCCCAGTGTCCACTTATGAGCCTGCTGGAGGCTCAATAGCTGCCTTGGCTTTTTGGCTGCCAAGTACATCAAAACACCCCTGGAATAAAGGGTGCCAAGACATTTCCCAGACAGGTTTATGCTGCACTTCTCAGAGACCTAGCACAGAGAATCTGTGACAATAGCTAAATTTTGTGCCCATTTATGCAATTATAACTAACTGAAGGATTTAACACCCTTAGGCCCATGCAGTCAAGTCTCTGTCATCTTATAAATCTACCTTTGCCAGGAGGACTATAAGTCTGCAAAAAGCAGGTCTACAGTGTGCTTGTGCTGCTACCCAAAGTAATTACTCTGCAGGGATGAGAAAGAACTGATTACCTGAGACTGTATCTTCTCTGCAATGGGAGAGGATAGGGCCTGAGCTGGCACAGAGTTACTAGCACTGCAAAAAAGGTGATTTGTATTTATTACAAGGTTTGCACAGACTCTTGTCTCCCTGGAACAAGAAAGAGACTGAGAAAGAAAGTCTTTACTTTCTTTTCTAGATTGGTCCTTAATGGAGAAGATCTATCATTCTTCGCTAATGCTGAAATTCGCCAGCTTCCCGCATACTGTAAAGTACTGAGGATAATGATAACAAATGATCACAAGTACATTTGTTTTATTCTTGAAAATGAAGGAGTAAATTATATGCCTCTTATTTGTCCATTCTACCCTTTAGAGTTTCAGGAAAAATAAAATAAAGCTGTTCTCACCAAAAACAATGAATCTAAACCCAACAGAAAGATTTACTACTTTAGCAGCCTGAAGTTCACATTAACTATGGTATGGTTAAAATTTTTAAGTATCTAGACTTTTGAGCTATTAACTTACCTGTAATAACAAGATTTTAAGCCCTTCAATTCTAATCATAAATTTATAAAGATCTAAAACTCCCTCCTTAACGAAAGCAGGCAGTCTAGACCAGGCCTAACATGATTTAGGACAAAAAAAATTACCTTAAAGCCACATCTTCCAGGCTCCAAATCAGAAGTTATAATAAAGTATGCCAAGGTCTTGCTCTCAGTTGTATTTCCTTTATACAGTGTTCCAAGCAGTATCTCAGAAAGCATTATGTGGAGAGACCATGAAAAGAAAAAATCTTTTGTCCATGACAGGCAGGAAATGAAATAACTTCTCTCTTGACATAAGTCAAGTCATTTAGGCTAGCTCCTGACATAACTACATCCAAGGTGGCTCTGCAGTGAGTCACGTGTAAAGGGATGAAGGGAGATACTGGCTGGCATAGGAGTTCAAGAGAAGTGTCAGTCTGCATTAGATTTGATTTTGCAATGATTTTTTTTTTTTAATTTAAAAAACTATTGTAGGTCTTATAAAACCGAGAACGAACCTAGAGTTTTATAAAATGTTGTGTTGCAAGAAAGCTAAAAAAACAGTTCTTTCACCTGTAAATTCTTTCTATGGAGGCATAAAACTATAGTTAAAAGACAGTCTGGAAAAAACACCACTGCACAGAATTCTTTGTCTGCTTACTCCATAGTGCAGATAGGTGAGATTGTGCCTGCCACAGGCTGCAGCAATGTATTGAGGTTACCAGAGTATCAAATCTAAACCTACACATTTTGCTGTAGCACTTATTTAATTCAATTTGATTTAAGGAAGACAGGACTTAAACTCTGACCCCAAAGATTCCCTCAGGTTGTAACAGTCCCTACATGAAAGGGTTCAACCTTATCCCTATCAGTCAGCAGAATACAATGGTGCCAGCTGCTACTCTGTGTTAAATAGTAAGGGCCAAATTAATTCCAGTTACTTCTCCTAAATCTGCCAGTGACCATCTGTAGCAAGACAACTTCAAAAAGTTAGGGCATTCTTCAGAAGAAATAAAAGGTCAAAATCAAGAACGTGCATCTTAAATATATAATTCTACTAGATACCATCAAATGATTTATCACCTTAATTAAAACTAAGAAGTCCTAATCCCAACTCTTCTCCCTCCTTTGCAAGGAGGAATGGGGGAGAGGAGCTGTGAGGAGGGAGAAGTGAAAGATGAGACCTTCATCCTTCAGCAGAGCAAACAATCTGATCAGGTTTGCTGCCCAGGCAACAGCAGCCCTAAAAATGACATCACTGAAGGTCTTATCTGATGGAAAGCTCTGAAGAAATTGTTTTTTCACATGTCCTTCTATAATCCAAGATGTTTAATTCTCCTCTTTGTTTAAGGCTATAAATATTTATATATGCACACATATATATATAGACATATGTAGACATATTTACCCTTTCATATATAATTTCATTTACACCACTTCCCATATAAACTGTATTGGTGTGGTCATAACCTAGATATACCTTATATATCTCATATATATAGCCTCATAAATTTTTTATCAAAATATGCTGATTGTCACTTACCAGCAAAGACTTACTCAGCTGCTCAAAACACCTAGTCCAGCAAATTACTTCACCACTTAGCTGCCTTGCCATATTATTGTCTTTAAAAACAAATGCATTGCTGTCTACCAAAGACAAATAATTTCTAGTTTTATGTCTGTTAAGCCAAAGACTGTCAGCCAGACTTCCAGATGACAAGTTCCCTTTTTCTTACCGCATTTCTGCTTACTTAAAAATTCACAGGTTCAGTAAGAGACATTCTTTGAACATTAATACATTGCAAATGAGAATTATAAAGAATTTTTTTGAACCATGTTTGCAGGCCCTGGAACAGAAAGCATCCATGTCTTTATTTCCCTCTAATGTGCATCAGGGTAGGATCAAATTTCACCAATGCTCAGAAAAGAAACTACAACATTTTTTTTGAAGTAGGAGACACAAAAGTAAGTCTTCAGAAGAATTAAGTTAAATAGTTTGACAGTAATAATCGGAGGGTTTGGAAAGGATTAGGATTGAAAGTCAGAGAGAGATGCCTTGATTTCTCATTTTAAATTTCTGAATACTTCAAAAGAGACTGATACTTCAAAGCTATTTCTGGGTTTGGTGCTCATATTAATTTAAATCATATGATCATAGCCATTTGCTCAAACATATGAACCATTCCAATAATGAGGGTCGTGTGAATGCAGACAACTGGAAAATTATCTTTTACTGTCTTTAAAAAACTCATGAGAGTGTGGATTTTTTTTTCAGAGAAGCTGAAATGTGGAAGTAAAGCCATTGAACAATGGAAAAATGGTGGAAACTGCACTCTAGCTTCAGCTATATGTTCTGTAAATATTCAGGTTCACCACAGACTAATCTTTCAACTATTGTAAATTTGTACAGGTCCATTTAAACCATTCTGTGTCCCCTCAGGATCTGTCCCCAAAAATACATTTGAGAGCTAGTGATATTCTAATACATTGCCTGCCAGTAGCAGAGCTGCTTCTGGATGATATTTTGTCATGACAATTTATTGATAATTTCTTTTTGTCGAGAGAAAGACAAGTGTTAACTTAAAGTCTTTAAATGAAATAGCTACTCTCATTTAAATTAATTTAACAAACAGGAATGAAGTGCTATTCTCAGGTATTAGTGAATGAACAACATTGAGGAAATATCTAGTAATTGGTTTGTGAATTAAAAAATATACTCTTTGCATTTAAAGGAGAAGCAGAAAATTGCAAAACTGGAGTTAAGAATAGAAGCTATTCTCTTTATTGTCTAGAGAGTGCCCATCAGAGAGCAATAAATTTTACTCACAGTGATCTCTTGGTAGTCATGCCAAAAGAAAAATCAGAAAATAGACTTATTTTCTATAGCTACATTGTCTCCCGTTTTGAGGCTTCCTGTGGTTTTTTCTGTTTTCTGTTTAAAAGGAAAAAAAATTAAAAAAAAAAAAAAAAAAACAAAAACAAAAAAACCCAGCTTCAGAACATCCACAATTAAATGTATACACTGCTGAAAGTTTACAGGCTAGAGAAACTGGTCTGTAAAATTGGCAAGTATTGTGTGGATGGTAATTAATCATTAGGTTGACTAGTTTTCCCCTTGCAGTCATTATCTGCAGGTAAAGATTTTGGGAACTTAATGAGCTTTTAAGCCAGACTTTTGTCCTCAGGTTCTCTTAATTTCTTTTAGCTTCAATAGAGGTGCATGATCATGGGGGTGGGCCTGTCTGCACTTGATTGATCTTCTTAGAGCTGCACGATGTTGGAAAAAGTCAAAATCATCACATTTTTACAAGTCAGAGGACCGAGGGCTCAGATATTCTGGATAATGGTATAAATATAAAATAGAAATAGTACTTTTGGGTCTGAGCTACTCTGGTCTAGAATGGTATAGTCATGTCCATGCAGTGCTGTGATTGGTTAGTAAGTTGTCCCAGACCATAAGATATTTGAAATACACATCAAAAACATATTACCTGGTTATTCACACCTAGAAAAGCTTAGATTCATAGCATTACTAAGGTTGGAAAGGACCTCTAGAGCTAAACCTATTGCTCAAAGACAACTTCAAAGGTTGCTCAGAGCTTTGCCCAGTCAAATTCTGACTGTATTCAAGGGTAAAGGTTTCACAGACTCTCCAGGCAACCTGGTTCCGTGACTGATCAATTGCTCTGTGAAAACTGCTTTTCTGAAATGTAATCAGAATTTCCACCACTGCAGCTTGTGACTATTGCCTCTTATCTTTTCTCTGTCCTTTTCAAGAAAGAGTTTGTGCTCTCTGAGGCTGTTGTGTACTTAAAGACCGCAGCAGATTCAGATTGCTCTTCTTTAGGCTGCACAAACCCAACTCTTCCACTTTCTTCTTACATTACGTGCAACAAGTCACCACAGTTGACTCCAATTTATTTAAGCCTTTCTTCCACCAGGGAGCCCCAGACTGGACACAATTCTACAAGAGCACAGAGATTATTTAGCACTCTGTCTGGCTGCAATTTGAATTCACAGCCTCACCTCTGTTAACCTTTGAAATCTAAACTAAACCAAAACAAAACTAGCCTTTGAAGCTCAGTAGCAGGTGTCTGCAGGTTCACAAAGAAGAGTATGATTCATCCATTGTCAGACTGTGAGCGGGAGTCACTGAGGGATTTACCTGCTATGCAGCATAGAAATGTTAAGACTTCTTACTTTTCCAACATTAATTATGTTCTTACATTTCCAGTATTGAAATTCCATAGAAAACAAAGTACGAGATCATAATCTTTTTAAAGAACTCTTTGAGGGTTCCCAGACAAAAGGGTACTCTTCACTTGGTATCTCTACCAGAAAAATGGTTAATGTGGGCCTTTAGTTTCCTCTTAATTTTTTCTGCCTTGAGCTTTCTATTGAGGTTATTATAAGGTGCATGTGAAATGCAGAAACGTGAAGTGTAGTAAATAAATTAAGATACATGGTAGTTTAAAGTTACGATAATTTAAAAGGAGAAAATATTAATGAAAAAATCATCATCTTTCTGCTTTCAACTTCTAAAAGGAGTTTTGCAATCATTCGCTTTCCATTTCACATCCACACACCATAAGTGTAATGTTTTCATTTTAACCTGACCAGACAACTTGAGGAAATGGGATTTGATTGAACTGTGTTGTGATTGAAGATTTCTTTTGAAGATCCAGCACCTTACTGAGAATATTGAACTCAAGCAAACAAAGAAAAAAGGATCAATAAGGATGAGGAAACTCAAAATTAAATGAAATAAGATGTTATAAAACAACCACAGGATATTTAGATGTGTAACACAGATTATAATGACAGAAAGTAAGGAATATAATTAATTTATAACTGCAGAAGCTGTAGATCATTCTGGAGGCAGGAGAAAATTTAGTTGCCTCTAACAGTTTTGTGACTGTGCTACAACCCTGTCATCCTGATTTGCATGACAGGAAGATCTGCTGCAATGTTTTGTAATGTTCACAATGTATATCCTATAAAATTATATTTGACTGTACATCAAGAGGCTGAGAGAAAACATTATTTGTTAGACCACACAATACACTTGGAAAAAATGTAGTTGCGTTTGAGTCTGTGAAATCATCTTCAGGCTTTTGTAGAAAGTCATGTCCAACCATACTTGCCTGTGAAAATTCAAGGGATTCAGCCATTTTGTCTGTGTCTCTGTGTTATGACAAGGACACATTTTGGTTAGGACTGCTGCCCCTCATTGTGTGCAGCATGGGGTTCCAGTTCCTTCTTTTCTCATCTGTTGTGATCTATAGGATAAACCTGCAAAAGTGACACAAATTTTTGCAATTGGAGCTACATTTGTTGCTGCTGTTTTCTTGTAAGCATTCCGGAAGTCACTTTTGTTTCATTTCCAAGTGTAAAATTATTATTTACAGCATACCAACAGCAGCCATTAAAATATGAACCTAATCAGAAATAATTAAGAGACTTCCTCACAAATGAATTACAAGTTTGATTGCATTGGATGACTAATAAAAGCTTCTCTGTGCTTCATAGAAGATGATTTTTTACATGAAGAAACAGCTAGAAACTTACCACACTTGGCGAACATTTTTTTCCTTTGATAATCCAATTTATTCTGAAATGTGGAGCAATATCCATCACTGGTATTTTATCACTAAAATCATGCCTGAGGACATTAAAAAAAAAAAAAACCAACAATCAACACATCAAATATCCAGTCAGCCCAATAAATATAAAAACATTCATGGGCTGCCTGTCCTGTTTTTACAATGAGTAGCATCTCTTGGGCTGCCAGGTTGATATAAAATGTTTGAGATCTTATTTTGAAAATTATGTTGTTGAAACTTCCACTAGGAGGCCCAAAAAGATTTGCTAGGTATAAAGGCTGCAATCGTAACAAACAAACAAACAAAACCACCTTCCAGGGATACCTCACACCACACTTACATTACATGCACCTTTAGACACCAAGAGTAGATTTAGGACAATTACATAGCTGCTAGATAGGACTTTTGAGCATATCACATGTCTGAGAGAAAAAAATTATTGAATTTGAGTGCACAGCAAATAGTCCTTATAAAATATTTTACCACCTAATCATAATACAGCTATAAATAATAGCTGAAATGTCATATCATCTGCCTACAAGAAGCATACTCGTCTGCAAGCTATGGAAATCTTTTGGCTGCATTTCATACAGTACTTATTTCAATGCAGATAAATTTTCCAAAAGTGGCTTTAAGACACTTGACCAGACTTAGGGAATTGTTTTGACAGAGAAGTATTGCCAAAACAGCTCTTTGTGATGATGTGTCATGGATATGTCAGAAACTGGGAGCAGGTCTGGATTGCATTGCACAGCTCTTGGTTAAGGATCAGCTTGAGGGTAAATCTTTGTAGGTTGACCAAAGTGTTGGCAACCTAAACTGTGCTCTGAACTGAAATCAAAGGCCAGGCAAGCCTGCGGTGCAATAAGAGAGATTAAAGAAGATTCTCATGTCATTAATTTCAGCACCAAAGTAAACTTCCATATATGGGATTCACTCCTCTGATACTTAATGGAGATCAGCATGAGCCTCAGGAGCTAAGAAAGCCCAAGCAATGCAGTTGCTACAATCCCAATGCAGAACTTACTGTAGAGGTACCTACCTTGAATCTAAGAATATGGGAAGTGAAAGCATCTAAGGTATGTCTAAAGCTAGATAGCATGACAGCCCTCTAGAACTCCTTTGCTTTCCATTTCTGTTTAAAGTCAAAAAGGACAAGCAGTTCTCAGATACTGCTGGAATGGAGATTTGTAAAGTAAACTGAATTTTTTTCAATCTTCTTCACTGCTTAGATTTTTTTTCCTCTTAATTCCCAAGTTTTATTTCTCCATGTTCATTCCTGATGGTGGGGGAAAAAAAAAAAAAAAAAAAAAAAAAAAAAAAAAAGTATTTTAAAGTATTTTGTTTCACCTTTCAGTATTTGCAGTAAATACTAGATCTGTAGATTTTTACACAAGGTTAAAACCCCTTGGCAAGGAGCAGTGACTTCGACATTTTTAACTCCAGGCAGTACTAAAACAGACTTTACAAAAAGCATCGCTTTTTATTTTCCCAATTTTATTGCAAACAAGTTCTAACAACTCTCTTGAGAGAAAATGCTGTCTAATACTGATCTTCTTAGTCAATTTATCCAGTAACAACAAATGAATATAATCTTGACATTCTTTAGAGTGTTCTAGTTATTTTCAGGTTTTGCTATTGTAACCTGCTTTAAGGCATTCACGCTGCACAAGAGATTCATGAAGGCTGACATAGAAGGCATTAGCAAACCTGTGGGCCATTTAAAATATATTTCTACTTTTAAAAGGTTCATTTAAAAATATGCATTCCCTGTCCTGGGGATATCCCTGTTTCCCTCCATAATGTTTTTTTTATTTAAGAAGAAAGTGTGATATTTAATTAAATTTGTACTGAAAATGTTAAACTTTTTGTTGATTCAGTTTTCAAATTTTCATGAACTACCAAACCCCTGAATGAATAACACCAAAGTATTTTATCTCAGTCTGATGATAATGAAGATCTCCAGTATTATTTTTTTAAATTCGTAGGATTATGTGGATTTAGTATCCAAGATAAAAACATCAGTGACAATGTACACGTAGATTTTTCTCATCTTTGCAAGGCTCATATGATGTGTGCTTGACAGCATAGCAGTACAAAGACTTTTTACCCTCCCTGCCATCATTCTTTTTGTTAAGGGATCTGAGAGGCAGAAGGAATACTAGAGGAGCCTCCATGAGTTCTTTAATGATATACAGAATTCCTGATTGTGAAGAACTTATATTTTATTTAGTTAAAAAGGTAATTTGGCCTGGAATTTGGAAGAGTGCTCTTATGGTCTTGATTGCCAAGCAGTTATATTTTTAAAACCATTAAACATCTGCAGTCTCTGGATATAAATAAATGCATCAGGCAAGACTGTTGTAATTGTTTTTTCCTAATGAGGGTCCAATAAGCTGATAATTACTATCTGGGTCACAGGAGAGGATTAGCTCTTCTTACAGGAAATTATTAAATATAGGCTACTCAGTTTCTAATAGCAAATGTTCATTAATAAAGAAGAAAAAAATTAAAAAGAGAAAAATCCAAACCTGTGTGTGAGCAACTAACAAAAATTGTTTCTTCAGAGATCATCTTTGTATGTTTGTCACTAGGATGCTTTTGACAGACATTACCATTTTCAGATTAGGTTTTCCTTTGGGCACTGTCCTCTAAATAACTCTAAAGTGTATCCCTCAGATCAAAAGTGAATTCTTTTACAGCTGACTGACCAGGCTTTGTTGTTTTGTTTTCCTTTGAGCTTCTGATGTCTGTTTGAATCTGTGATATGAAGTGAGGAAGAGAAATGTAAGGCATATTGAGGTAAGGTAGCAGTGTGGTGAAGCAATATATCCAAACTATACTTGGGAATGTTCTTTTCATATGTCCAGACAAAGCATTGCAGTGGAACATCAACAAGCAGTTCACAGCATCTCTAGTTCAGCCTGAGCTACTGCATAAAAGAGAGCTTAAAATAAATGTGAGATATTTTTCTTATTTAGTGTCCCCAGTGGACTGATTCACTCCCATCTTTGAGTTACTTATAGTTCTCCTGGAAACAAGTATATACTGATATTAGAAATACCTGACAGACTGATACTCGGGCTGCCTCCTTATTTGCATCTATTTACAGTCAGGCAAAGTAGGATGGGAAAGTCAAGATCAAAACCAGACAAAATTTGAAGTAGGTTTTTTTTGCAGAATAGAAGTTTACCTAAGCATAACAATAGGTTTAACTGTTAATATAATTTATGCTTTTAAAGAAGAGAAGCCTATGAATCACTGAAGTTCTGCTTATCACCTATTTTGAAAATGTCCTGAACTGGAAGTTTTCATTCAGGTTATGAAACCTGAGTACATTAACCAAAACAATTAATTGGCTTCTAGGAATAGAGATAGAGAAATTATTTTGCTTTTGCCATACATTCTACTGAAGTCCCAGAGAACAAGACACTTCAGAACCATAGAAACAGTGATGTCTTCTCCCTGAATTTGCCTCTGTGACTGAACTCTCAGATCTGGGGCAGCATCCAAACAAAAGAGACTGTTTTGGAGCTAGTACTCACATGAGGGAGAAAGATATTGGACTGGGAGCAACAGGGACTGAAAAACAAAAACCAAATGAGATGCAAACATTGAAGTGAGGGAAGTAAATGGAGAGTAGGAAAGGAGTTGGTAAAGATGAGGCCAGCTTCCTAAGAAGGGGCAAATGGAGAAAGGAAGTGTTGGGATTTGGCAGTGTGCAAAATCTGTAAAAAGTGGGATTTTTCTCCCAGCTTCTCCTAGTCCACAGAGAGGAGAATAACCTATTCTTTTTATCAGTTGCACTAGCATAGCTGGTGATAAGTTATAATTTGAATGCATTTCCCACAGAGATTGTGTAGGTATCAGTGCAATGGCATGTAATGTAAATGGAATGGTTAATATATAGGTTTTAGGATTTCACACACAAATATGTACCTCCAATTCTATTACCTCCTTTTTCAAATTCCCGGACTTAGAATTTGCTAGAAAAATATTGTTCTTTTCACTTTGAGTTCTCTTATGCTCAGGTTTTATATTATACACTGTCGTTTATAAATTATCCTTCACTATTTCCACACAACCTGCAAAACCCCCAAGCAGTCTTAAATTTGTGCATTCAGTAGCTGATCATCCACACTGTTAAATGACAAGTCTAGTCTGTCACATCCTGGCTTGCAGCATGAAACTGCCTGAGAATCACAGGGAAAATCTGGGTCCCACAGGTGGACTCGTGGAGTCACAGCCAAACTCTGTCTGGGTGACTATTGCTGAAAGGTAAAAAGTAAGAAAACAGCTCCATAAGCTGCTACAAAGCTCTAAATGAGTTCTTGTGCTCTTACAGACCTTTCAACAAAAAAATCAAAGGTTATTAAAATTATTTCTTGTAGTTTATATCTATATAGTTGTATGCAAGTACGCCTCCCAACAACTTCAATGGTTCTGGATAAATTATTTTAAACTCACATTTTTGCCCAGACACTGGATCATAGTATGAGTACTCACAGTCAAGTGTATTTTGGAAGGGTCCTTCTTCCCCATCCAACATATATGGTATCTAGTTACAGAATGATAGAACACAAGTGCAACTATCCCAAAGCCTTGCTCCTTGATATATACCAGAGCTCTGAGACCAAAGGTGGGACAAATGGTGAGACACCTATTGACTAATGAGGGTAAAAGAAAGGCTCAGATTGTTCATTATTCTGAAAGTATTGAACATTTTATATATGAAATGAAGGAAGATTTGGATAAAAAATGCATCATATACTTTTGAATTTAACATATTTGAAAATATATGTATGATGGCTTAGAGTAAGGCAGCACCAACATTTATAATTCTGCCACATTCTAACTGTTGAAATTTTGAATTTGCAGCATTTTAAGGTGCTTTGTTATCCTTGCTTGAATCTTTTGTCTTTTATATGTATATATAAGATAGTAGAATTACTACTTGTAGCAGTTTGAACTAGTATAGAACAAGCTTTTTGATCCTCTGTTCTATTAAAATTTGGTGATATCACAGCAACAAATTTGCAACATATACCTTATTTTAGCCAAAAAAAAAAAAAAAAGAATATCCAGAAACAGAAAATAATGTTGGGTTTTTTTCCAGAAATCATGTATGCATCATCTTGTTCTAATCTGCATATGCAGAAAATACCTGAATTTTCAGAAGTAGAAGATTATATTTTCAAATATTTAATATGGAACCAATTCATATTCTAAGTGCAGTAAGAAGACAGCTTTTGGAAAATACATTAATCTTACAAACTGTGAAAATGTAGAGACAATAATTCAGAAGTTCTTTTTGTGCCAACAGAATTCCTCCACACCTCAACAAATCTTTTCTGCCTTCTGCTGATCCCTGCATTTTGCTGTGACTTGCTAAATGAAAGCCTTTCCCTCAGTGACCAAAATGACCACTTTGTATACAGCATGAGTGATGCTTTTAATTTCTCTCTGTGTTACTTTGGACATGTATTAGAAAACAAATAGTTATAACTGTACACTCCTGGAAGCATAAATAAGCATGCCACTTACACCAAGAGCATCCACAGTGAGTAGCATTTAGGAACTCTGGCAGATCTCTTTGACCCTGGAAGCAACTACTCTACTGTGTAAGCTAGCACATGAGAAAAGGTCTCAAAACATATTCCCCACTCAATGAGAGAGAAAAGTCAGTCTGTTCAAAAGCTGATCTCTCCTGCTTTTTTGCTTGTTATCAAAAATATAGGTACAAAAAGAAAGTGGTAAGATTTATGGGTTTGTTTTCCCATCCTGTCTCCAATGAAGACTGACATGCTCTCATTGTTAAAGACTGCTATTAAACATATCTGATTACAACCATATTATTTTTATTATCTTTATTAGGGTTGTAAAATTTTATAGCTTAGATGGAATATAAAAATGCCTCAGTAATTCCATTGTACACATTTCCTTGGAAACAGTAACAAAGAGTCAAATTATACTTCAGAAAACTAATGTTAGAGCAAACATACTTCTTCAGCTCTATACTTCAGCTACATACTTCTTGTAGCTCCAATAAGAAATAAAGCATTTTGGTTATGTTGATTTAGTCTTCCTAACTATCTTGATGCACTTGGAAAGAATGTAGTCTGAAAAAATGAAGTTTTATTTCAATATATTTCTCTAAATAGTACATCAACTCATATCCGTAGAGAGTTATATATTCCTGATTGCTTTGATTAAGACAGATTTTAGACCATTACACTGAGGATCATTCGTTCTGGTACCCCATTTTGTGGCCCTGAGAGGTACGTAAAAAACACAAGGGAACAGATTTTTAAAGCTATTTAAGAACTGTGGCCTACTGAAATTAGCAGAACATTTGTTATTTAATGTCTAGATGAGTTAACAAATAACTAATATTTATTTTATAGGTATTACAATACTGTTTAACTATAATATACTACTAACAATGATATAGATACTTTCATTTTCCTAGTATAGAGATTTCAGTTAATTTCTTTTTCTTTGTCTTTTTTTTTTAAGCAAAAAGTGTCTGTAACCCTCCATGTTCCAGTGCATTCATGTACACACATAATTTAGTGGACCTGTCAAGAGACATTACTGGGAAAGTGCACCATGTTTTTCTTCATTTTCTAGTCATGTAGCAGAGGTGAAAAGAATTATGTTGTCACAACAGAAACAGAGAAAACTACCAGAACTGTGTTATAGATTTTATCACCAGAATGTACAGCAGGTGTGATTATGTAATAGCTCTGCTTTTAAAATGCTTTAAAATGTCTTTCATTATGTGACAGGGTTATTACTGTACCCAGACTGGATATCACCATGAAATGAATGTTTTGAATACATGAAATGTCACTGTAAAGTGTACATGTGCAATAAAAAGCAATAAAGTTTTTCACAGATACTATGAAAATGCTTACATTGTATCATTCTCCTGTCCTATTTCATGTTTTGCAGTTTTATCTTCTGCTTTCTAATTCCACAATCCTTTGTTTGTCTAATTAATGCACAAGAGAGATCAGGTCAAACATACTAAACCATGTGTAAGAATCCATTTCTTGGCACTTGTGTGTTCTTATCCTTTCTCCCTTTTTCCTGTATGACCTTGATATGTTTTTAATAAGAATGTCTTATTTATTACACATATATCTAATTTAAAAGATTTCTGAGAAAGGTGAGGTTTTTAAAAGTAGACTGAATTCTTTTTCCCTAACACAGTGGTGTAGTATAACTACATAACACTTTAAAATAATTAATGAAAGCAACCTCAATTGTAGAACATATTCAGGTGTTTACATTTAATATCTTCCATGGAAAGACAGACTGTTTATTTGGTCAGCACCATTGTTTAGATACAAGCCATCCTTTGTTGCACTCCTGTTGAAATATCTTATTAGAGATTCCAATTGTGATTGCAAGTAAAAGAAAAAGCTATGGAAAAGTTTAGTACAGTTAAGGATTTTGCACTAGAAATATTAAGCTCCTTGTAGTGCTTCCAAGAAGTGCAACAAAAAATCAAGTAAAGCTAAATGTAAATTCTAGTTATTGTGCCACAAAAATACAAGTTTTCACATTTTAGATAAAACTCATCTACTCAAACTAGTTAAGATTGTTTTAATATTATAATCAGTGCGACTGAAAAAAAATGACCCTGTAGATATAGTTTGATTTGTGTAAGCAGTTTTCCTTACTAGCAGATGACATTTCCATTTTAAAAACTAATACTGTAGCATATTATTAGAGCATGTTTTCAGTGCTTTATGGAAACCAGAATGACAGACCTCAGAAAACATTGGTTCATGTGAAATTATCAAAGAATTTCCTGGTAGGAAAAAAATACTCCAAGGTAATCCTCTTGAGTCTAAGCATTGTTCAACATTTTCCATCTGCTAAAGCACTGTCTCCTCCTCAAAAAGCAGACTTGCCATTCAGATATGAGCCAATTAAAATAAGATTACACATAAGGCAATTAAGATAAATGTCTTTTTCCATGAGTACCCATTCTCATGAACGCATACCAGTCCACAGCTCCTCCTGCTACTCACTGCACCCACAATATGAAAACCTTAGCTGCACAACTAAGTTTCTCTTCTTATGGTTTCTTTTTCCTCCACCATTCTTTCCTCCTTGACCTTTGCTTTTGCTCGTCCAACTTTGTATCTCCGTTCTAGGAACCAGTAGTTGAATGCAGAATTAATTTCAAATTTATAAAGATAAATAAAGTGCATCTATCAGTTTCCAAGGCTGAACGGACTTCATCACTTTCCTATCTGTCCCAGTATGAATTGCTAGGTTGTCCATAAACTGAGGATTAATTTGAGCACAAGGAAGGACACATAAGTATCGTATTTCTTATAAAAAATAAACATAAAATAGAAGTTTTGAACACTTTAACTTAACACTAAAGTAGGTACAATGTATGCACTGTTGTCTGAAATACATCTCATTTTCTTAGAAGAAAAAAATGTGATACCAGATCCACCCACCACATTAAAAAATTCACATTATAGACAAAAAATACATATTTTAAACAGTATATAAATGTGTTTAAATCAGCCTTATACTCTACCATTTGTAAGAGAAATATAAAAATAGTATATATATTTTAAATCTTCAATTATTTGAAAAGAAGTTATTACCTTTTTGTTCAGGAGTATTGATTTGGTTTAAGACTATGATCCAGAATCAATGTTCAGTTATTTACATTTACTTTCAGCATATAATACTTATGATACATTCATTCCTTCAAATGAACCACTAGGATATTTTCTATTACTAATGAAGATAACTGCAAGTGTTTTTCAACACCACATCCAACAGATACAGTAAAGGGAAAAAGACAGAAAAAACATTATCTGCATGTTCAGACTACATATCTTTTAGTTTAAACCACATATATCTGGAATGCAGTTATTTAAAAAGTATCTACGATCAAATCTGCATACGTGATATTTTTGCACGTAGGCAGAACTTCATTCATGTCAGTTAATTACTCCATGAGTATAATTATCCAGTCAAATAGGATACTGTCCCTCATTCTCAGATTAAGTCCTACCTAGATGAAAAGATGGTTGACACACAGATTGCAGGCAGAACAGCAATATATATTCTTCACAGTCATGTTTACAGTCTGCTGAAATCAACACTGATAAGAGGATAAAGCTCTAAAAAGCAAAATGGGAAAACCATCTAACAGCTAGAAGTGTCAGTAACTTCACAACAGGCAAAAAGTATGAAAAATCTTCCTGATTCTATTCAAGGATGTGATTTTACAACACACAAAACATTAAATTAAAAATACGTAATCTCAACTTCTGTGAAAAAATTTAAATTTAAATTATTTTTCCTATATATGTCTCTTAGATTTATTTCCTCTGCTTTAGAAACATTTTTCTACACCTTCTGCATTAACATTTCTGTATTTTTAATTCTTCATTAATTAATTTCACATTAGTGTTCAATGATAATCATATTATTCTATGTTTTAATGCTTTTCAGATAAATCTAACTACCCAACAAGCTGAAAAATTGTAAAGATGCAAAAGTACTTCTCTCTGTTTCTTTAATAATAATTCCATAGGATACACCTTTGTAAGAGACACTTTGTGAAATAAAATTGACTTGTATTCTAATGCACTAAAACTGATAATGACATCTGCTAAAAAACCACCAAAAATGTTGTGTAGCTCACAACATTGTGATTCCTTCAGATAAAATAAAAATTTGCTGTGATTCTGATATGTTCTATACTTACTGCTGTTAGTGATGACAGTAAAACCTTTACTAACACTAGGTTCTGTAGCATATGAGGAAAAGACATAAGCAATATAAAATTTACTTCAGTAATTAGCAATAGCACAAAAATTATTTCCCACAACAATTACAAAAAATGAAAGAAACAGAATTTTAGGGGTTTTCTGAGAAAGGATTTTATACCTAAATAGAATTTCACTAATTTTATCACTTCATCTAGTCAAAAGAAAAATACAAATTAATAGATTCTGTTATGATCATCTAGTCTATCCTCCAACAAAACACAGACTGCAGAATCCCTTAAATGAATTACTATTTGAGCCCAAGAATATCATTTGGTAAAATATCCAGTTTAGATTTATAAATATTCTCCAGAGATGTATAATCCATTAGCTAAATGCTTACTATGGGCGATTACTTTCTCTCTTTGCTAGTTCTCTATTAATAGATTTCTGTTCCCAGGAAACTATCTATTGATTACGCTGGGGTCACCCCCACAGACTTGTCTTTTATTAGACAAATTATTTGAGTTATATATTTAAGTGAGAGCCATGTTTTTCTATCCCTTCATCATTCTCAAGGGTCTTCTCTGAACCTTCTCCAATTCCTCAGCATCCTTTATGCACTAGAGATGTTGTACTCTGTGTTCCAGCGGTAATCACTCCACCCACAGTATGAATTACAGTCACCTGACATGTCCTCAATATGCCTCTCCTTTTGTATCCAAAAGTTTTTTTGCCTCAAGCTTACTAAATGGTTAAAATCCATTCTTCCTTTTCACTGACAAAAAATGCATAGGCATGAGCTCAGTGTCCTCTGGGACACCATAGGATCTAATTTTAGATCTTGCTACTTGTTTTGCAGAAGTGTGAGCCATATTCGGCAACCTTATTATTTTTTCCTGTCAGCTTGTAAATAACTGGAAGCTTGTTTTCATAGAATCATAGAATGGTTTAGGTTGGAAGGGACCTTAAATATCTTCCAACTCCCTCTGCACAGGCAGGGACACCTCCCACCAAATCAGGCTGCTCAAGTTTCCATCCAACCTGGCCTTGAACACATCCAGGGAGGGGGTTGCCACATCTTCCCTGGGCAACCTCGTCCAGTGTCTCATTATCTCCACAGGAATGAATTTTTATCTAAGGTCTTAGCTAAATTTCCCCTCTTCAAGTTTCAAACCATTTCCACTTGTCCTCTCACTGCACACCTGTGTAAAAATCCCTACCCCATCTTTCTTGTAGGCACCCTTCAGGGATTGGAAAGCTGCAAAAAGGTCGCCTTAGAGCCTCCTCTTCTCCAGGCTGAAAAACCCCAACATTTTTAGCCTGTTTTCATAGGGGAGGTGCTACAGCCCTCTGATCATTTTAGTGGCTCTCCTCTGGACACCTTCCAGAAGCTGTATGTCCTTATGCTGGGGACTCCAGAATTGGATGCAGTACTCCAGGTGAAGTTTCACAAGAGCAAAGTAGAGGGGGAGAATCATCTCCCTCAACCAGCTGTTTATGCTTCATTTGATGCAGCCCAGGACCCAGTTGGCTTTCTGAGCTGCAAGCACACATCGGTGGCTCATGTTAAGCTACTGGTCCCCCAACACCCCCAAGTCCATCTCCTCATGCCACCCTCAATGTTTTCTTCTCCCATTTCCCTCCTCTCCTTTTTTTTCATTATAACAACTCAATTTCCTTATATTCCCTTTGATCAGTGTTTATTTCATTATCCTATATTCACTAGTAATTAATAAAAACCCATCTCAGCTCAGACTCAATGTCATGCCAATACAGTTTACATTTAGCGCACTAATTTTTCCTTCCTTTTTAAATACCATCTCAGTGTTGCCTTTCTTAGACTTTTACAGAACTTTTGCAAATCTTTTGAAAGACGATGACCATGTTACGAAGAGCTCCTTTCTGAAGGCATATAACTTTCAGTGGCTGTATCTTATAGTTTCTTATTTCTCAATTTTATTTATATAATTTTTATTTATTTGAATTCAAATTTGGAGATTACTCTCAAAATCAGATCATCTCATTTCTAAGAGGGAAAAACAATATTACCTGCTGAGTGGATGAGTAGAGATCATTTAAACAGGTGAATCAAATGGTATGATCTCAGTCAGAAGAGATAAATCAGGATGGTGGATTATGCCAGACTGAACTCCTTCAAATTTCCTGTTTTTGCATCAAGCTGCTGAAAAATTATACAAGGCATGAGCAGAAAATGAGTGAGCCTGCAACCTTTTTAATGTATTTTTTACTTTTTTTGCTAATAGCAATAGAAACCCTCCATTTAGAACATGAGTTAAACAAGACAGCCATCTGTGATACTAAGAGGATTAAATTCCCATCTTTCCTATGTCAATCATTTTTAATCCCTTTCATTAACAAGATGACTTACACACACTTGATTTTAAACATCTTAAAATTATATACATTCTTAAGCCTAGTGAGCCCATTGCAAAGACATTCCAACCTTGACATTGATGTAAATTCTTATTTCAAAGATCAGAAGAGCTTACCTTCATGGTCAGCCACCATACAGAGGAAGCTACAGTTTCTGTCACTATCATAGACTTGTCCATCCCCCTCAACATTTCACAGCAAAGCTTGCAGAATGTTTTGGCCAGGAAGAGGTGAGAAGAGCAAATGCAGCGATTTTTGTGGTCCATCTCCGTCTCAAATCATCTGCCTAGTAGTGTGACATATAAATTAGGTGGAATATGGCATTAAACAGAGATGTCTGCTGAGGCAAGCATTGGAGCTCAGTCTGCTTCCCATGTGCATGCCTTGGACTGTGGTGAACTGCTGCATCAGGAACACACGTGGCTCTTTCACCCAGAGGGACTTGTTTGCAAAGTGTGCCTGGAGTTAGGAGGCTACAGCTTTATTCCTCCTCAAAAATAAAATAGTTCTTTACCTATTGGGTGACTTCTTTACCCATTGAATGGTTATGTAGAAGAGGGTGAGCAGGACCTCCTGACCTGCTATAGGAATGATTCAATGGGACAGAATTATATTACTTACACAGATCAAAACCTTACTAGTTCTCTTATTATAGCATGATAAGATTCCCATGCCACTATTGGTTTAACTGCTGAACAAAAATTGCTACTTTTTAAAATGCTACTAATTCTTTTACTTAAGTTTCTTGTCTGAAAATTATTTTGTGCCATCCATCAGAAGAAACTGATAAAAAGAATTTAATATTAACAGTAAAAGACAATTTTTAGTTAATCATTCTAGCCTGGTGAGACAGCAATATCATCTTTTTGTATTCAGGCATTTCTGGACATTGCAAAAACATAACCTTTTCTGAATCTAATTATATCTACAAAGCTGATAGCTAAACCTAAGTCTACGGTACATTTTTCATTAGCATGAATATTAAAAATCATCTTATAGTTTCAAATATTTATTTCTTTGAGATGACTAAAATCAGTCCAGGCTTTCATATATCTGCTCTTAATGAGATCTCAACAAAATATTACATATTTTAATAACTATTCTATTTCCTGTATCATTTCTACAGACTCACTAAACTCTGTTTAGAAGTTCTGGAAGAATTTTTTTAGGGACAATTTTTAGTTCTACATAATAGTAATAGCTATCCATCTAATTATTTGTTGTAAATTGTTATGTGTATTGTAGGCAACAGCTGAACTGAAGCCAATTGTAGCCAAGGCCTGCCCTCCACATTCTTTTGTAAGAGCCTGACACAGGATAAATGCTGCTTTGTTTTGGATTGATCACCTGAGGATTTTGAGGTTTCACTCTGCTTCCAAAATCAGGAAGCACAAAGATGTTTAATGAGAGAAGGGACAGATGAAAAAATCCCATTCAGATAATTTTCAAAAGCCTGACTGGACCTCAAAAACTGTTCTTTACAGCTGTTGCTGTTTAATCGCTGCTTTCAACAAGTTTTGTGAATCCACTGAAGGAAGGAAGTCCTCCTCCAGTGGGAGCTCAATGCAACACACAGCTCCAGCAGAGTCTCTGTTTGTGCCATGGACTCATCTAGCAGAAGTTCTTGCCATTCCACCAAACGTGTATCTCACAGTTAAAATGAGCAGAGTTTTGTATTGTTCACATGGCAAGATATCCAACCCGCTCCAATGGACCCACAATTGGTACAATGGTGGCACCTTTGGGAAAGCATGTGTTAAAAAAAAAAAAAAAAAGGTGAAATGCTGCCTGGTAGAGATGAGTGATGAAAAAAAAATAGCCCTGCAAATACCAAGGTGAGAGAAGAGGGAGGGGAGAAGGTGCTTCATCTAAGGGAGCAGAGATTCCTCTGCAGGCTAGGAAGAGGAGCCACATTGGAGCAGTGTATGAAAATGGCCCATGGAAAAAAACTACAGCAGAGCAAGGAAAAAGAGTAAGGAGGAAATGAGTTCAGAGGGAGCTGTTGTGGACTGACAACAACTCCCATTCCCCATCCTGCTGTGCTATTTGTCGGGAACGGGTAGAGGAGTCCAGAGTGAGGGAATGGAGTTCATCCTGAGAAAGGGAGCAGGAGGAACAGGAAGGTGTTCTAAATTTTGTCTTTGTTTTTCACTAGCCAGATCTATTTTAATTACCAATAATTTGACCTAGTTTTCTCCAAGTCAAACCTGTTTTGCCCAAGATTTTAACAGGTAAGTGATCTCCATGTTTTTTTATCCCATGAGGTTTTTTTCTCATTTTCTGCTCTTTTTGAAGAAGAAGTGAGAGAGTGACTGGGTGGGCATCTGTCCCTATTATTAAACAAAGTTGAAAGATATACAGCAGTTGGAATGAAAAAGAGAATTATGAATAGCTACCTATGAACTCAGTGAGGTAAGATTACTAACCAAAGGAACAGCAAATACAGAAGGAGGACAGACACCATTTTCACCTGCAATAATTTTAAACAAAGAGATTTTAAAAGCGTGGTTTTTAAGATATCTTATAAATACCTCCGTGTCTCCCTCTTACTATATATATTTAAACGTGTATGTACATATGCGTATAGGTATTTGTTTATAAAGATATCTGTTTATAATGCTGTTATTCTTCAATATTTATGTGTTATTCACATCCTTAATTTCCTACTATGCTAGAACAAATGTAGTAGAGGATTTTCGCAGTAAATTCTCCACTTCTGTAATGGAACAAATGCTCCTTTGACAACCTAATTATTAAAAGAAAACTCTGTCTGTTTACAGCATTTCAGATATTTGGAATGTAAATGTATGTCCTGCAGACAGTTAATGAGATATTATAATGTAATTTAACATGTTTTTGATTCTCAGAGATAGCTTCCCCAAGTTGGTAGTATGTCTGTATATTGGAGCAGAATTTAACTGCGTTATGTTTGAAACCGATCAGCTTTGCGTTACTCGGAGCCATAAAAAAATACTTGCACTAAGAATACATTAGAAATTCAAGACCAACACTTCAGAGGTTATTTCTTCTAATCTCATATTTCGGCAAAAGGAGGCTTAATTCTGTAATTAATTTTAGCACTTTGGCCAATCAAATCTGATGTGACTATCACACGAGGCTGCTTTTGTCTCAGCGTCACTGGATATCTTTTAGCTGGCCATCATTAGCTCTTTCAGCATACTGTAATTTAACTCTTAGTTACTGTATTTGTTCCCACATTCTTTGTCTGGCTTTTTCTTTTTGAAAAAGAAACTAGAATAAAATTTCTCCTTTTAAGCACAGAGCCTGTATAATATTGGGGTTTAAATGAGTGCACATTAACAGTATGCATTGAGTCAGCTGGTTATAAGTCAGAAAAACTTTTTGAAACTACCAGGTATATCAAGAGAAACCTTTTTGTTAGTATTGGGGTTTACATACAAAAGTCTCAATTTTTTAGTAACTGATGCAATAGCATATGCATTATAGCTTCCACAGGAGGCTTCTGAAATATGCACTTTGTCTTTAAATTTGAGCCTTAATGTGAGACAGTGGCTATTCCGTTCTTTGTAGGAAAAAAAAAAAAAAAGAAAAGAAAAAAAGAAAAAAAAAAAAAAAAAAAAAAGAAAAAGAAAAAGAGAGAGATTGAGAAAAATTAGAAGTGAAGTATATAGGAAAAGAACAGGGAAGAATGTACTGAGCCAGAAAGTATGCTATTGTTCTGACATAAAAGAATAGATAAGGAGGGATGAACAATTGTTAAGCAAGATTTTTGTTATTCCTATTCCTAGAACAACCTGATGATATGGATTAATTCCATTCTTACGGGCATGCTAAGGTCTCCTACATTACAGTCATCAGGTGATATAATTTTCACCCATGTTGGTGTTGTAATTTTGTATAATACCATATAATTATTCCTTCCACTGTGGAATAAAATAGCAATAATACACAGAAAATACACTTACATTAAAACATTTACTGAAATATTATATGATTGTACCAGTAATAACAATTAAAAAGAATCAATGGAATGCTAAATTCCATTGCTTTATTTTTAAAACTATGTCTTTCTGAGGTTGCAAATTTTCATTCCCTGGATCTCAGCCTGGGAAAGGCCACTCTTGTCATAAGAGGCATCTTTTTTACACAAGTACGACAGAAGGAAAGACAAATGATCAGTTGTAAGACTTCTTGAAAATTAAAATTTATTCTCCTCTCACCTGAATAGCATTAATACCTTGAATTATTCTTATGGTCTCTCTTCCTAAATCTGCAAAAAATGAATCATATTTTTATGAGCAAATTGATACAGAAATTAAAGGAGTGATACAAACTGGCTACTTTAATTATGAAGTGAGAAGGAACTAGGAGTTGAGATGCAGTTCATGAACAATAACTTCTTCCAACCTACCATTCAGTATTTGTCATATATGATTCATTCCTCTAATAGAAAGCTTAATTTTCCCAATGAGACCTGACAGTTTTCTTGAACTGGTTTCTCAGATGAAATATCTGCCATGAGCATAGATTTATGTGTCTCAGGTGGCATTATAGTTGCCATTTTCTGTTGTCTGAGAAGGAAAGATAGAAACGAGGCTTTATGAAAAGCTCATGGATTTTTTTTTTTCAGAAAAGGAAAGAAATTTCAAACTGACCTTTGAGAGGAAAAGAGACAGCGCCTCAGGGCATCTGGCCCAGTAAACAAACAAACTGACACTTTTACAATAATGCATATACTTTATAGATTGAAAGGTTGCTTGACGTTTAAATTGATCATCTGACACCAGAATGTCAAGATGTTGTTCATCAGCATGCAATTCATTCTGACCAAGAATTTTATTAAGAATATTTAAGAATGCTAAGGATCTAACTCATAGAGGGTAGACACTTACTGTGCTTGAGTACCATTCAACAGCCATTGTGTTATTGCAAATATAAATATCTGCTCTCCATGAAGAAAAAAAATGTGAATTGCTAAAAAAAAAACAAAAAAAAAAAACCAAAAAAAACCCAAGAAAAAGTATCATGTTATCATTGAAGTGACTATGAATTCATTTTTACTATGTTGAATATAATTACTTGATAATTATAACTGGTTTTTTAGCACATACAAAATCAAATGCAAGTGCAGATTACAATGTAAAATATGTAGGATTTAGATTAAGAAAAATAATTATATCTATGTGGTCAATAATATTTTAGCAGGTATAATTCTGTCCTGCATTTTTTTCCACTCAGAATGATATGAAATGCTGAGCACCTAGCAAAGCCCATGTTAAAACATTTAACTTCAAAATTCCAACTGAATGAGTAAAATTATAAAATTTTACTCTTTGTAAAAAAAAAAAAAAAAAAAAAAAAAAATAAAATTTCTTTCCTTGCAAATAGGAAAAATTATTGGAAATTTACAATAAGGAAGTATAGATAGTAATGGGTGCAAACATCAGACTTTTATATGCAAAATTTAAATAAGAAACGGATGTTCTACACAGTCTCATTCCTTCAGCACAATCTGTTCCACTGTATTGCAGAAGCTAAATGTCTTCAGGATATTTTAACACCAGACCAAGAATGGATTACAAATATAAATGAAATTTTCATGTTCTTAAAATGCAATACTTGGTGTCCCCTGAAAAGCAGGCTCTTCTGGACATTATCACTCATCAAAAATGGAAAAATAAACTGAGAACAAGAAATTATTATGTAATGATCATCTTGTCTGTGCACAGCTTGTAAACTCAAGCAGGAGCTTATCTCACTGAATACATTAGGTGCTAAGTCTTTACCTGGATAGAGGGTCTTATGTAAAATCTTGATTTGTCAGTCTGCCATATTTTTTCCTTTTGGAGCAATGCATTCAGCATAAAAGCCACATTCTGAATCAGACACTCTCTGACAGAAGAGTTAGATAAGAGCAATAAGACTTTTTAAAAGCTCAGAAACCAAGACCTATAAAGAAAGGTGAACAGGACTGTTCAGTCTGAGAAAAGATGGGAAAAAGGGAGACAAAAATGTCCACAAATGCATAAGGTGATGTAATGAAGTGAAATAGGATCAATTATCTCCCTAGTCAGTAAAGAAAACAAAATAGTAATAGACTTAATCTGTAGAAGAGACAATCAGATTAAATACTATTGATCAAATAAGGGGGTGAAAAGCATTTCCAGGAAAATGTGTTTTAGCCATTGGAAGAGATTTTGCTTCTAGGAAAGATGCTATTGTTTTCAGGCTTGTTTAAATATACTTAAGTAATCCTATCCTGTTTTCATGTAGTGATAGCTACATTATTCATGAGACAACTCACATGTTGTTACATAACCATCTCTGGCAATTTCATAACAAAATGCCTGAAGGTGTTCATTAATTTTACCCATGCATTTACAAAATGTAACCTTTTTCTGGGACAGACGCACCTTGTTGGATTTCTGTAACTTCAGAAATACTTATATGTAATTTTGATTTGCCATGTTTTTGTAGCTGTCAGCAACATGTTAAACTGTATAAATCTGGCTAGCCTTCAAACAGATTTGACCTCTTTACTTTAGTAGTCATGCATTTCTGAAGCATTCTCAGAATACATTTATTTTACCCACCTGAGACTTATATTTTAGATAAAGCCTTAATTTCCTATGAGAAAATAGTAGCAAAATCAATAACTATTTCTAGTTCCTGTGCTTACCTGAAAAGAACCATTACTTAATAAACAGAAAAGACACAGATTTGGCCTGCATTAAAATAACAAATCTGTGTCATACATCTTTCTGGGACAGCTACATCTTCAAATGAAACTAATGTAAATTCACTGGCAGGACATCAAAGGTAAAGTTTCTCACAAAACAATCTGAGTATTGATAAAATATGTGTCAGTTATACATGCATAAATATTTTGCTGCTCTCTTTTCATTTAGCTAAATAACATTTTAAAGTTATTTGCCAAAAAGGTCTATGAATTTAAATTTACATCCTTATCTATGGACTTGTTTTCTGGATGTTATGAATAGTATTCTGATTTGCTTTTTCTCTAAACGTGAGGTAAGTAGCATTTGAAAATCAAAAAATATATGATAAATCTTAAACTGTATTAAACTTTCTGATATAATTTCATAAAAACGTATATCTGTTTTTTCTTTCATTTGGAGTGGTTTTTCTGTTTGCAACTTTTCTATTAATGCCAAACGTATGATGACCCATTTTAAACATGATTGTCTATATTTAGTCAGAAGCAAAACCAGACAAGCTAAATGATAAAAATTAATTTGTTTTTCCAAGAAAATAGAGGTTTTTACCTCTATTGGTAAAAACCCTCTAGTGGGCAAAGCACTTTTATCTCAGGAAGATAAGAGGATGATGTAGCAAGGCAGACCTGAGATCTCTTAATACTATAAAATAAATGTGATGGATAATGAAAACTTGAAAGAAATAACAATCATTAAACTATCTGAATTTTGCTGTTGAAAATATTTCTATTAAGATGTCACATAGCTTGAAAGTTAGACATTACAGTGTATTCCCCCAGGGTGCTTAAGTATATAATCTTGCCTGTATCAGCATAAGATGAAAAACTTAAAGGTGCTTGAGAAAGAAGGAAGTCTTAAATGTAGGCACTAAATAATCAAAGGTCTGCTATTGACCTGTCTATGTGTCTAGAACTATAAAGCAGACTATGACACCACCAGACTTTGGATACCTCTTAACTAGGCTGTCTCCCTTGGTTCATTCATACTGAAGGAGAGGGATACCCTCTTTAAAAAACCTGCTTGGGGTAATAAATTTCACTTCATAGATCTCAGGTTAAAATTAAAAATGTCATGGCCAAATCAGGCAAAGTGCAAACTGTTAAAAATTCTCCCTTTCAGCTGAGATACGTAATAAGAAAAGTGTAAATAAGATGGCAGTATGTATACTGCCTGGAGTATACATATTTCAGAGAAAATGAGTAATTCAGGTTCTTCTTCCTAAATTTGTGTTGATTTCTGCTTCAAGTGTCCAAATGATTTAAGAAAGGGAAATATTCATCCTTTTCACTTAGGTTAGGGGAACAAGTCATAGGAAAGTCATGTACCTTTACTATTGGCCTGGAGATGGAGGATCTATGGCCACCTTCCCCCTTCAGTACATAGCACAGGGAAGGAGGCTACAGCTACTCAAGTTCACCACCTGCAAGGTGGAAATATTAATGCCAGCTTCTCCTATGAGAATCTCCTATGAGATTCTCTGGTAGAGAGACTACACAGTCAGGCATGATTGTCACTGAAAAGGGTGGGGAAGACCTTTAAAGGTGCCTTCCAACTCAAACTATTCCATGACTCTGATTGTTCAGACCAGACTGTGCCAGACAAGCTGGGAAGACACAACTCTTTGCCTGACATTGATTAAGGACTGAGAGAATCTCCCATGCTTCACATTCTGTAAAGTTGCCCTGGAGTTGCAGGAAAACTAGAATAGCTGCTTACAGATATTTTTAACAAATTTCTGGAAAATTCTGGAAAAATTCTAATTAACATATGGCATCAAAAGGAATGTGAAAGAGTGGGAGCCCTTTGTCGGTACGCTTAAGAGAAGGAAACAGCAGGAACCTTTTCTCATATACTTAATTGTGGAAAACCCTCTGCATTTGAAACATAAAACCTTCTAGCCTATGTTCCTCTGAACAGTTAAAATCTATCACTGAGAAGTTTCTTACCAGAATGACAGAACTGTGATGCAGAGAGGAGTAGTGGAGTTCCCTAAGGGTAAAGGACATAAAAAAGGAGCCAAAAAACATCAATGCACCTGTTCAAGTCTACATGAATCACATGGTTTCTGCAAAGAAAAAGAAATTTCTACTAGTGTCCTTCTCACTGTGGAAAAAAAGAGCACTGAATGTTTTGCCTTGTTGGAATGATTTATACAACAAAGTGAAAACTTGGTTTATTTCTATCTGTGAAACACAACCCACTGCTAGGATATGTCTCATGTAATATATTGGTGAGAAAAAATACTGTCTCATTAGAGATAACTAACTCAAAATGAAAATAGTATTTATACCAAATTTGTTAACTTCTTTTTGTAGCAAAGTAATACTAATGATAATAATTGTAAATGGCAGGTAGAAATAATAAATGAAAAATCCAAGAGATAGTGCAACATTGCAGAGTGGTGTACAAAGGGAAAAATAGCATACCTGTGGAGAAAGCAATTCATGTGACAGAAAATTGGTCTGCCTAAAATCTCACTTTAAAATCTTTTGGATCTTACTTTAAAACAAAATAATGATAGTTGTTACAAACGCTTATGGACTCTAAACTTGTCAGTGGGTTACTTATAACACCTGTCACTAATGTCAGAGGAGTCCACATACACATTAGAGTATGAATTACAAAAATGAAACCTGCTAAATTAATGAGGTTAGAAAGGTTGTAAGTCAATGAGGGGAAAAAATTCTGGGTTTAAAAGGGAAACTAAAAATACAAGCTGCTACATACTTGAAAAGAAAAAAAAAGATTCTGAGCAAGCTTATTTTTAAGGTTGTTTGTGTTGATCAGCATACAGCATGGAACACTTGCTTTTTGAGACCAATTTTCTTTCTTTGCCAGATAACTGAAATACCAGAGACCAAATCTAGTTGAATCCCCGGTTTGTGTTTGTGTTATTACCATCTAGTCTCAACAACACAAACTGATGGAATGAAAACATCCATGCAATCTTAGAGCAGCACCTTAAAAAAGATAAATGTGTTCCCATTAAGAGAGCCAAAGTGAAAAGAGGAGACTTGTTAGCTGATCCATGCTTAGGTCTGTTAGGCCAGCAGACTGCCTGGCTGCTGCAAAACACTAGGGCAAGCTCTTGCAAAACACACAGCCAGAGTCCAAAGAATAAATTCATAAACTGCAGGGGAAAAAGAGAAAAAAAGAAAAAAAGAAACCAAAAAACCAAAAAAAAAAAAAAACACAGAAGACTCCAAAGTCACTGCAATACACACTTTATTTTCTGATGTTTGTTAGGGTGAGTTCTTCAGTCATTTGGAAATTAGAATTTGATTTATCTCATTGTTTTCCTCCTTTGTTTCCTAATTATAAAGAAATAGCTATTCTATATCTTCTTAATATAGTCAAAGTAATGCCTTATTATGTTTACATTAGACTCTGTTTTGCTTGAATGGGTAGTCATATACTGTATTCTCTATCATTCCTGCTAACCCATCATACGAGAAAGAAAAAGCTGCTGAGTCACACTGTTGATTATTGTGGGTAGAATACTGTAAATAAGTATATGTGAGACAAGTTAAAGCAAATGTTGGACAAATTGTAATAAACAAGGTCATTGCAGAGGCAGAATATTTCAGGAAGCAGTTAGGGAGAAATCAGGTTTATATGGACAAAGTCACTTAAAGATAATTTATATCATGTTAATAGTATTGCCTTCAGAAACAAACAAAAAAATCCAAATAAATGCAATATTTAACACAAGCAAGGTGAGATTTAAACCTGAAGAAGTAACAATCATGTAATAAGAATCCTTCCTGGTTTTGCAACCATAAACCTGGCCAGCAGAGCTGTGAACAAAAAGCTACCCACCACGTACAAAAGAAATTACATTTGTCTTTATTTAATATGGCACTAAATCAAAATATTGCAGATAATTGGAATGCTCTGGCATCTAAACATCAGTGTAATTTGTTACAGTAACATGTTATTGGAATAGATCTACAAAAAGAATAAAAAGAAAGCCCTTGCTCCAAAGAACTTTTAAACTACATTTTTTAAACATAAGAAACAAGCTGATGGTAAACATAAGTACAGATTCAGTGAGGTAAAGGAGAGACTGCTTAATCATTTAGCATCTACAAAACAGAACCCGCTCAATAGGGATGAAGAGGAACTGCTTGATACTGATCCATGAATCACATGTAAAACTGTTGCCCAAAAAAGCCCACGCAGAAGAGCACATAGCAAACTGTCAACAGACCAGCATTGGCTCCAAGGGATAAGCAGATAGAAGGAACAGGTTACTAAGAACAGGATACCACACCTGAAGTACATAAGCTTTTTCCAGAACTGGGCAGTAAGTCTCTTCTTTATCGTGTGAACAAATTATCTAAGCAGAATTGAAAAAGTCAATCAAAATCAAAGATAGGTGATTTAGAGACAAAGAGCAGACATGTCTAATGACCCTTCTATATTTCATACATGAGTTGTAAATACTTTATCCTGTTGCCATCTTATCAGCATTTGGAGGTGCAAGAAGGGAGGTGACAAGAAAGCACAGGCAGTCATACTGGAGTTTTTATGGACTGCAGTACTAGGCCTATAATTTTATGGAAGTTTTGCTGGAGACAGGAGAACCAAGGACTCTGCAATTCTAATAACACAACTTGGTAGGGGGCTCACTACCCCTCATGCCAGAGAACACACTGCACTGGTGCACAAATCCCTCTTTATCCCCATACCACCTTCACCATAACTCTATATCTGTGTGGCTCTCTGGTTTTAAAATGCTTTTCAAAGATGCTGAGTTACCTGGAAAAAATAGCAGATAGTGGAATTTTACACTGAAGTGATTTTAGAACTGGAGAACAACCAAAACAACAACAAACGATGCAAACCACATTTTTTTCAGGAAACTTAGACAAAGAAAGTGTAAACAGGAGTAGAAAAGATAAATAACACCTGCTATTTACTGATTCTGTCACAAAAGACCTGAAGATGTTAATTCCAGCTGCAATTTTTTAGGAGCTAAAGGAAGGCTGGGTATAGTTTCTCATTCATTCCCTCTCCTCAGAACAGGAATCAGAGATATGAAAATGCATCTTGAAGCTGGGACTCAAGCAGCCATTGAGAGATGAAACATAACATTTTCAGCCTCCCCAGATTCTCCTGCTGGTCCATCTTGAAAGAACAACAGAAACTACCCAGGATCCTGAATCAATTCTTTCTTATACAACATGGCAGATGATCAGTGAGATTCCTCACAATTACAGAAACACAGGTGAGAATGCTTTGACAGAGATGAAGGACAGACACCATTTGGTAGGGTGGCTTCCCAACTTACCTGGGTATGATGCAAGCTGAGGTGAGAGTTGATGCCATTGCTTATTCTGCTGGTTGAGTTATTGCTGAATAAAGTATTTGCCTATAAAATGAAATGCAAGTAATAACCTGTTCATTTTGCAAAGGAATTCTGGAAAAGAAAAATAAATGGGCAGCTTAGACCAAAATATTACCGTGTACAAGGTTTAGAAGAGCTGGACAATGAAGCAGGAAAGAGATCAGTGGAAATAAGCTTAAGTAAATTAGCAGCTGGTCTAATCATTTATCAGGCAGTCTTACCACATGATTTTCAAAGGGAAAATATCCAAAGTCAGGAAGGTTCAAGTTATGTCATAGATGGGCTCTGAACCTGAATAAACAGGTGTTTATATCACAGAACTGTGAAGGAGGCAGAAGTATTTTTACTTTGGTCAGTCCTACCTTTTTTTCCAGTATAGAGTTAGACTAAATACATGATTTTGGGTGGTTTCCCTTCATAAGTAGGCATGATCACAACTAGGAATTCCAAAGAACAGGTTTTTTTTTTTAATCATAAGTTCATATTTTTTGGAGGCTATATGATCTGGCATATTAAGTAGGTACTTGTAAAATTTTCAAAGGGGTGAAGTTACCTGTTTGAGCTACTATGGAGCTACTTAGGAAAAGGTTTATGTATGTTGATTCACCAAGCATGAACATTTTGAAGAATTGCTTCAGCTTCTTGGCCCACCTGACAAGTAGTTAATGGTTTGCATCAGAGACTTCCCTGTTTCCCATTGTCACATTTGGTGAACTGCTTGGGAAGCACAGTTTGAAGAGCAAAAAGTTGCAGGACAACCTTGTCATGGGTTGCCCCTAAGTAAATTTGAGACACCAGATCTTCAGGATCCAAAAATCGAAAAATTTTATGGAATGTCTCAGGATTTTCTGTTGAGGAGCAGAGCTTTCAAAGTCACGAGAATCCCAGTTTGATGCCAGGGCAGAGTTTCCAGGTTTCTTATGTAGAATGCAGCAGTCACAGGGGTTACAGTGTACTGCCTTACTTGAGTGAGTTAATGACTGTCAGGGAAGCAAGAAAGTGAAATTTTAATTCCATGCATAATGTCTTAAATTCTGTTTTGACACTCACCTTTTTTGAAAACATATTGGCTTCTTGTAACCATTTCTTCATTACACACTTCTGTACAACTTACTTCACTGTATCTTAATTCAAAATTGCTAATACATCAAGTAAATTTCTTTAAAGCATTTTTTTTTCTTTTTTAGAGCTGCTCTACAAATAGGGCTCCTCTGATGTCCAATCATGTATGCAGAGTGTGCGTTTCTATCATAAAATACATGAGATCTGTAATTTCAGCTTTGATGCATGACTGTAAAACTGCTAAGATTTTAAAGCCTTGAGGTGATGTTGAGTTCATTATAGCAATCTGGCAGTGCTTCTTCCACCAGATAAAAGAAACTTAATTACTGACATCTACAGGAGACAGTTGTGTCGACTTTGAATGCTATGATTTCTTTTATAAGCTAGCTAGTTATCATTTCTGTGCTGTGCACTTTCCCTCAGTGGGACTGGTACTTCAGTCAAGCTTTTCAGCAAAAAATCTTCAAAACAAGGATATATTTTCTTTATTTTCTTACCACAAGAATAAACATTAATCTGATTTTTTTAAAGGTTCTTATATATTTGAGATTTTTCAGCCAAATTCCCATTGCTTTCCTTCTTTCCTGACTCTTTGGATGATGTAGAACAGAAACACCATGTATATGAGATATTGCTTATTCTATTTATAAAATATATAGTATTTTTCATCAGAGTGCAGTTTCAAATTTATAAATATGTTGTAAGACTTTGGGGTGATGATTGCTCCAAATTAAATAGCATTTGCAGCAGACATTGCTTGGTTGTGTATAAGAGGAAAATTGTAGCCTAGTCTGCACTTCTCTCAAAGAAAGAGATAAGTATATATATACTGTATACAAAGTCTGGCTTACCTTGCCATAAATATTTTTAAATACTGAGTTCTCTCTCTTAGGAATAAATCAAGCCATTGAAAGCTCATCCAAAGAAGATCTCCAAGTGCTGGTACTGAGAGAAGAACTGTAAAATAATATTCTCTCAAGCCAGAAGGTAGGGAAATAAATAGAACTTAAGCACTCGTTTGGGGATATGAGTACGTATTTGTTTCCTGTAGCATCTTTGCAAATCTCAAAACATTCTTTGGCCTCAGTTCAGCACAGGCTGTACATATTTTGAATAGGAATGTATGTAAGTAGCTTTTTATTTTTAAATATGCTGCTTTTCTGAAAAGGGCCCTTTGTGACTGTAATTTGAATAAGCATCAGACTGGTTATCTTTAATTCCTAGACTGAATATCTAACTTTAACAATAGGAGTAAAATGTAAATAAAATCAGTTGCTCTGTAATAGGAATGGCAGGAAACCTGACAGTCTTTACAGTCTTGTTAGTAGTTGTATGTCTGATCTGACAAGCCAATTTGGGCAAAATGCCAACTGAATTTAATGGGAGGTTTGCTTGTTCAAGAATGCAAAATGAGTCTCTTTATGAGTATGTGACATCTAAATACCCACTAGCTTAAAGCATTAAGAAAATCTTGCAAAATACTTTTGCAGTAGCAGCTAATGGAGGGCTAAAACAGTCCTTGGTGTAACTTAAATGGATGACTGGATTATTGCTCTATGTATATTTCAAAGAATAAAAAAAAAACAAAGTTGAAAGTAATTTCTGAGCTGTATTTTATGCTGCAAGACTTCTAAATCCTATTACTGGGCAACATTGTATTTCAAGCCTGATTATTTGGTGGAGTGGATATGAACCTGATTGTCCTGTGAAGTAAAGCACATACTGGAATATCATGTGTATAATATTTTGCTGGAAAGTAGCTTCACCTTCTCTGAGATGTAATATATCCAAGCTGCACTCTCTACTCATCTTATGTATTTGAATAATTGCTCTACTGAATCACATTCCAGGGCAGATGTGGTGTTTTAAAGCCCAGTAAATATACACAAATTTTCTAGAAAATATGAAGAGTCATAAATTAAGAATAGCTTAAAACCATGAATCCTGCAATATTTTCATAGGGTTAACACAGAGAGGACAACATACATATATATAATGGACAATTATACACAGTCATATGACTACAGTTTATGACTGTACAAATATGACTGTTGTTACTGATTCAAAAAGGATAAGATGAAACTGCCAATTGCTGTTAAACACAAATGTGCAGATGTAACCTTTGCCTCAGAAATCCATTGGTTTGCAGACCAAGAGACAGCAAGCAGAGGCTGATCCTGCACTTTTATTTTCCCTCCATTTCAATTTTCAAGTGGCTGTTTTAGAAAATGAGATGTTGGGATAACTGGAACACGATCTGTTGGAATTTTTTAGGACCTTGAAAAAAAAAACTTAAAGCACAAGAGGAAACTATAATCACTGGAAAAAGCCAGACAAGAAATACAGGTAGAACATTCAAATAGTTCTCTCAAAAAGGAAAACTAATTACATGCACCATTAACACAAAGGAATACAAAAAAAGCAGTTTCTGTCATGCTGTATGTCCCATCATATTTCTATTAAGTTCAAAGTTCATTACACTTCTGCCCTTTTGTCTCCTGTTACATACTTATCTCTAATTGTTTTTTTCATTTTGGGGTAATTGTTGTGAGTTTTGTCTTTTTTTATCTATTAATTCCTTCACGTAGTTTCTTTCGCATTACTTTCTCCTTTAATCATATTGCTCCTTTTCTCTCCTCATATAAATAATCCATCAAACAATCATACTCCTGACCACATTTTTCAAGTATGACCTTAAATCTTTTTATTTGATTTCAACTGGCATAGATACAGTCACCTTTGCATCTTTAGTTGACTTGCTTCCTGACAAATAGTATAGCAAAGAGTTTTATTCTTCATCTCTTGCTGTATATGGGCTTTTTTTCCCAAGTCTACAATTTATTTTTCCAAATAATTAGGAAAAAAAGAATCACTAAATGTATGGATTACTATGCAGAAAACATCTTTTCTATTTGGATTTTTCCAAAACATCTTTTTTTACACAAAAGGTGGGATTAATTTTGCTAGGTTTATCTACTGTATCAGTATATTGAAGGGAAGTAAATATAATGTTGTTCTTGTTTTTTTTTCCTGGAAATGGCTTCTGACAGTTCCTTTCAGGGAGAAGAAGAAAAGAAAACCAAGTGAAATAGTGCAAGGTGAGACTTTCTGTGCTCAAAATACTCCCCAGGATACAATAGAAACAAGTTAGCTTGCACAGCAAAGCTCAGGGTAAACCTCTGAAATTCGAGACGATAAGTTTTGAATGTCTTCATCTTAAGAAAGGAAGAATACATTTGTGAATTACTGCAATGATGCTCATTTTACTGACATTCTTTGTTCCAAAGGCTCTAGAATATATATTGTGCATATTAACCATCCTGTTGAAGTCTCAGATCTAGTTAAAACATTAATAGAGCGATGAGTTGTTTTATGCCTCAGTTATATGGAGACACAAGATTTATCCCTTAGTTTCATAATAGATAGTAATAACAAAGAAAGTGCCTTGCCAGCCTGTGAGCTATGAGGTAAACATCAAAAAGGTTGTGACTGCACAAGTCTAAAAATCAGAGCAGAATGTAGCACAAGGACCAGACCTAAATCATTAAGGTGATACCAAACTTACAAACAACCTTAACCTAGTCCAGTTATTACACATTCCTGGGGAACAGGATGATAACTATGAGTGATTACAAAGTCAGTATCTACTTTGATTTAAAAAAAAAAAAAAGATATCTTTGACTTATGTGCAACAATGCTTGCATTTGCATTGCTGCTACAGGTGGCGGTCCTAAGTTGGTGATATTGTTCTTAATATTTTGCATGCTATTGATGACCCAGAGAATTATCAATTTATGTATATTTTTATTTGAAAGAAAAATAATAACATTGCAAAGTGATTAATCCCTACCAAGCAGTATTTTAAAATGTCCTTTGTTTAACAGCAAAACTATAATCAGCCACTCATGTAAAAGTGATCCTGAATCAAAGTGTCTCAGCAGATACCAGAGGATGTAACAGTAAAATAACAAAAGCAGTCTTGGGGTTGTGCAAACTGTCAAAAAGGGGAAGGAACACAAGATCTGGATCTGTAAGATCTGGAGTGCTACAGAACTAGGGCTTCTGATGAACATGGGAACTCCCTGGTAAGTTATTCACATGTTGCATTGCTGAGAAGCATGTGGGAAATCAGTGTGTCATGCTTTCCATATGTTGATTTTCCAAACAATTATTTTACCCAGTCGCATAATACTAACTCTGAATATGCTAAGCAAATACTAATAGTTAACTATAAATTGGCTTACCCTCCTTCTTAGATTTATTCTTTGTCCTAAACAAGGAAGTTTCAGTCCTTAAAAGATAAAAATCTAGTCATGTCTATCACAGTATTTTAGATTATCTTATATCCAAAAGGAGCTACAGCAGAGAAGAATAAGAAAAGAAAGAGTATTAAAGAAAGAGGATTGACACAGATGTTTCAGTATCTTAAAAACAGATGAAGAACAGCTGCTAACAAGGGAATACTCCAAAATACAACTTAAAAAGATTGTTCTACCAAGGTGTCTCTGGGCCCCAGTAGTAAAGCTTACTAAGGGTAGAGGGGCTGAAGGTTTATCAGGAATCAGTGGAAATCCCTGAACAGAAGCAGCATACTCCAAGCACTTCATCTCTTCCAGTCAGAGACAGAATTAGTTGGTTTAAAGTAATCTGTCAAATTTATCAAAGAAGGAGTAAGGAGAAATTTGCATACACAGAAGTGTTTATATCCTATGAAGATTTCAGGTTAATAAAAATGTTTTCTTCCAAAATCAACACTTTTAATCAGTGTAAGTAAGATAGTGTCTATACCCAAAAGAAAAGAGATGCAGGTGCTAAATTATGCCTATCATGTTAACTTGTAGAGTATCATTGCACCTGTGAGACAGGAGCTGCTTGGTCTTAGGCTCTTGCATTTGAACTGCATCTGAGTGCTGCACAGAGGTCAGAAGTTAGAACTCATGCTCACCCTACAACTAAGGGTATGTAGGGTAATATGTAAGCAATACCTACAACTAAGATATTGCTTTCTGCTTCTTTCCAAACCAGGACAGTCATTTTGATCTTTTTAGCTGTAATTCTTGGATTCATTGTAGGAATCCTGAAATATTTGCCTTTGTTCTGCTCGTGAGAAGAACAGAGGATCTGTAGATACAGTAATATTTGGGGGTTGCAGGGTAAGCTTAGAAGGAAAATGTGGTGTAAACTAGAAATGCTGGACAAAATTTCAGAATGTAAGAACAAACTTTATTCGGAGATAGTCAGAAAAGATAAAAAAAATGATGCCTTAGAGTAACAATTATGAAATCTTGTCTGTCATTTATAAAACTGGTCCAGCTCTCTGAAGATCCCTTGAGTTCAGGGACAATTTTTGGTACTGAATCAGTTTGCATATTTCCAGTTATGAAAACAGAAACCATATTATCAGACACGAAACTATATAATTAGCTTCTTTATGGAACTGCAGTTTTTGCTAGAAAAAATAAAAACTATCACCAAATGCAGATGCCATTCTGAATATGACAGGTCATTTATGGAAAAAAGGTTGTGTAGTATAACATTTGATAATTTGTTGGAAACATTAGCATATAGATGGCTATGGGATCTGTGAAATATTATCAGAATTCTAAACTAAATTGCTGCAATGTCCACATAGGATTTAGTGTTTTTTTACTGTAATGCTGATAGAAGTTCAGACTTTAAAAATTTATAGAACTAGCATTCAGCTGTGAATAGAACCCTGCATTTTTTTCACCGTTAAAATATTGAGAGCTGTTGAGAGCATAGATTATTATTATGCAAAGATATGTGATCAACTGTTCAAAAGTGACTAACAATCCTGAGGAGAAATGATAATTTTTTTTGTTCCAAGACATTTGTATAGCAGAGGCAACCTTTTTTCTAATCGTACTGTTTGGCTACAATTAGTTGGAGTGTTTTTACAATTCCTACATGCAGAAGATTAAATAAATATTTCCTGAAAAGGGAAAATTTTCCTGTAACTCTGCCCTATAAAGGATTATGTAAGAAAACAAAGAAAAAGACCTACTTAACTGCAGATTTTCCACAGATTTTCAGGGGGACAAAATACCCAGCAAATTCCACCATTTCAGGTGTAAATGGAAGGGCTTAAGGCAGGGGATCCTGATCTATGGACTAAGAAAATTCATTGAAATGGAGACTAGAAAATTCCTGAGCCTAAAATCAAGATTATCCCCATGCCACAAAAGTTATGTGGTAGCAAAGCTGGAATGGCATCAAAACTAGAATTGTGTTCAGGCTGCTGAGGGAACCAATGCTGAAAACACTTTGCAGGATCCACTGCTTGCATTGACTGTGCAAACCTTCTCAGATTTGAACTCAGTGTTTGGAATAATTTGTCAGATCATAGATAACACCTAATTTTTCCACAGAGGTGCCTGACATTCCCTTTAAGAGGTTCCACGAGAGCACTTGCAGCAAAAATAATACTTAAACAGCCATAAATATATATGCTACTTTGGTATCTTTACTCCAAAACTCAGTATGGGAAACTAAAGACCTTTGCCCAAATGTCAGTGTCTGTTGCCTAATAGTAAAAGTGAAAAATTCTGCAGTGTGTGGAAGCTATTAAAATTATTGACATCATTTCTGCCAGCTGAGTATGTTGCTCCATCTCCTCCAGGTTTGTGCCTTTTAATTGAAGTTTCTCTCCATTAATTTGCTGGGGTTCTGTGAGCCTCTATTCAAAACTAATACACCTGCATTCCTTGTTTTCTAAGTAAACAAATTCTTTCCAGTGTCTGTGAAGGTACAATGAATATAATTTTCTGCAGCTATGTATGTTCTGATAGAGCTGAAGACTAAATATGCAGAAATCAGTTTTCTTCATGCTTATTTAAAAAGGAACTTCCCTCTAATCATGCCTTTCAATAATGGGAAATAGGGATTAATTCCTCAATAAATTAAGTAATTTTACATATTTGTATGTAAGTAGGTCAGAAAATATATATAACTTATAAGATGGACAAGACCTAATTTTGAAATTATTTGAGGAAAAACTTAAGGCTTTTAATTATGAATGTAATTTACTGTGACAAAATGTAATAGCAGCTTCAGATTTTTCTAGATTAAAAATAAGTAAAACATTTGAAACTTTTTTTTATTAGTTCCTTTACTTAGGGTAGGAAAATTATTATTTATTCTTACAGAAGAAAGAGTGATGGAAAATATGTGCTGGTTAGATTTTTTTTTTTTTTTTTTTTTTTGCTTTTTTGGGTTTTTTTTTTTGCTTTTTTTTCCAAGCTGGTTAATTACTGAGCTAGGTCTTACATGAAGGGCCATAATCAAACTTCTGGGAATGCATTTCAATTGCAGCCTGTGCTTGTGCTCTTGGAAAAACACCTACCTACACTCTGTCTAGAAGGCCTTTCAGATCATTAATAATGCAAAATGATTTAAGGACACTTCTATAACTACTTAGTGCCCAAAGACTGCCCACTTTGAAAAAAATGGGCCACATTGCCTGTCCTAGGCTCATGGATCCAACTGACTGACTGTAAGGCTATCAATAACTCAAACAAAGAAGCACCATGTGATTGTGGAAAAGCAAGGATCTTCTCCAGAATAGCTGTTAGCCCCCTTGCACCAGCAGTAATCTCTTAAACTATGTGTTCTACCTTAATGCCCTAAAGGAATACTGGATGGAAAAGCCATGTCCAACTGCTATTAATTTGAATGATACTGCATGCGCTCCAAATTCCAGACTTCTAATTATGAATCTGCATTATACTTAAAGGAAAAGAGAGCTTGTGCCAGTAGCTAGATACAAGGAGCTGTGAAGTTGAGGCTACACAGGGGACCACCCCTGGAAGTGTTCTTTCCTAAGATGAACCGAGACACTGTTGCCTGTCTGTCTCCAAAATAAACATGGTAATACAAAATGAACCTTTTCATCCTCTCTGACTAGGTCAACTAATTGCACTGGTTAATTGTTTTAATACATGTTAAATGACTCCTCTCTCTCGTTTTCTAAACCAAGAGTAACACAGAGTAATGTGACTTGATTACTTGCTGTATTAATTGGTGGTTTGAACATTTGAGTGCTTTGATTTATTGACTCTATTTAATCATGACTTTGATTGTCACAGTTGCTATCATCACCCTGTGCCATTTTTAATTAGCTCTCTTAAGCTTTGGTATGTCAGATTGATAATGTGTTTGCTTAGTTTTATTAGAAAGAAGAGCAAGCAAATATAAAAAGCCATAAAAAACACACAGGTTTGTATTTCCTCCCCTAAATTACCATATGGATCATATAATCAGTGGCAAAGACAACATTATTGTACTTGCAAACTATTTGGCTCACCTTCTAAATCAATATTAAGTTACTCATATCTTACTTGATCAATAGAAATCAGAGTGGAATGTTTTTCTTTAATTCTTAATCTAAAGAACAGATCATGTCAACGAAATACTAGTTATTTTAATTAGACATTTTCTTTGAACTATTTTAAAGAAGAGTGGCTTTGGATCAAAATTATTGTTCTTCAAATAAATTGTCTATTTACACAGCTCTGAGCTTGCAAATATGAAATGTTTTTATAGCACACAATTCAAAAGTCATCATTTTGAGAACTTGGGTTTCTCTCAAAAAATAATTTACTGTCTTCACTGATTGAATGAATGTCAGCAAAGAGAAGCTGGTATTTCAGCCCCACTCAAAACACCAGTTTAACCCATTAATATTGCTCTTTTGACCTTGTCATAACCAACAGGTGTGTTACATCCTCATTGCCTCTTCATGGAGCAGGGCTATGATATCCAGGAAAGAGTCTAAGTTCACTCCAAACATTACCAGCAATGATAGAGTCTCTCTAACTGGGAAATTTCACAACTGTGAGTAATCTCCTGGCTTTAGGTGAGTCTGGGGAGTCTGCTCTGTTTCCTGCCTCTGTAGCTTTTCTGAGACACAGGGGTCATGAAAGGAACAGGAAAGCAAGACCACACAATGCCTACTGGATTTGCCTTCAGGTCTTGCACAAAAGCACACTAAGTAAAAGCTACAAGATTTGCAAGACATTTAAAGAAAAATATTTTTTTTTGATTGGTTGGTTTTGGGGTTTTTTACATATCAAAATATTTGTTTAAAATTACACATCTTCAGAAGATAAAATAGGTCTTATTTTAAAATAAGCTGTGTTCTGGCAGCTTGAGCACTCGCATGGAAATGGAAGACCTGCATTATAAAATTTAACCAAAGTGAGAAATCCTGAATCCAGGTCTCCAGAAAATAAAATGTGACTTTTACTGGGAAGGAATGAGTAATTTATTTCCATTATGTATCTCACTGGCAACCTGACTTCAGTTCACTGAAGTCAGGTATTACAAATATTACCATGACAAATGGTAATAAAATGCACAAATATTACCATGAGTAGATGATCTTTAAGGTTCCTTCCAACCCAAACAATCCTGTGATTTTATGATCAGAGTAGGCAGCACAAACAATAGAGCAAGTAGAACTGAGAACACTTACCTTGCGTTTCCCATGAAGCTTAAATCTGGGTACCTGATATCAGGTAACTTCCCTATCGAGACCTGGGTCCTTTTGCACAGCTCAGCAAATAGGTACCAGCATCTAATGAACTTCACTAATTGAAACTTCCCTTTACAGAAAGTGTCTCGAGTAGATGAGGGCTTTGAGGCATTTGTGGGGTATTGAACATCGAAAATTACAGCTGTCCATATTGCTGCCCATGTAGAGCTACACAATGGGCTGAGACCAGCATTTTTCTGTGAGGCAACACTGATTTTTTTGCAATGTCACAGAGGTCTGACTGTCCAGGGAGCTGCTGGACACCTTGTTCTCTCCTTGTGCTGACTCTGCAGCAGCTGAGATCTTCAGGGACCGGGAACTTGCTGTGAACCTCTGACATGCTACCAACAAGCAGCTTGTGGTGGCCTCCTCCCTCTGCTTTCCCAAACCTGTGAGGTATTCTGAGGAAACATCTGAGGATATTTTTCTTCCTGTTGTTTACATCATTGAAATACTTGTCAGCTGCAAATGATGAAGGACTAGAGTCAAGTTCTAAGAGTCATCCTAAGATTTTTCTCTTGTACAACAGAACTGTTTTTTATTCAAAGAACCTTGAAATTTTGCCTACTTGTTAAATAAGAAAAACTGCACCATTACAGCATCATTATATTGAAGTTTTGGTCTGCGAATTTTGGCTGGACTTCAGGCTCAAGATTAAAGGAAAATGTTGTTTCTTAAGAGGCTAGCAAAGCTATTGAGCTATTTCTCCTTTCAAATCATTGAGTTATATAATGTTAAAGAATCAATTAACTCACAGAAAAGTTCCCATGATTATTAATCTCTGTTTATGAAATGCTAACTGAATTACTGTTGTGCAGACTCAGAGCATAATTCATGAGGCTGCAGCTGAAATGACATTTCTTTCAATCTTCAACAAGATCAACCATATCCTTAATGAACAAAAACAAATGAGAAATAAATCCAACAGAGGATTTTTTCAAATTGAATTTGAAAAGACCAGAGAAAAACTGCAGTCTATCACTCTTGAGTATTTTTTAATCTTATTTTTAAAAAGAGAAAAAAAATAACATTTGAATTATGCATGCTGAAAAAAGAAGGAAATTCGTCCTGGTTGTATGAAAACATTAGAAATACTGTGATGAACAACCTTTCATTATAAAGCTCACAAACATTATTAGATACACCATTCCTACTCCACAGCCTATCACATCAAATAAGTATAACTGATAATTATGACTATGTGCCAACAAAAAAGAAAACAACATTGTTTCCAGGAAACCTTGCTTTGTGTCCTTGAATAAAATCTCATTGATTTCATTATTTTCCCTTGACACTAGTATATTTAGAAGAGTATGTGACAACTCTGACAATGAAAAGAAAAAATAATTTCTCACATTTTAAAAGACAAATTTAGGTACATTTTTGCATTACATTCTTTCTATTAAGCCAGTCTCTTATGAGAGATACTTCAATTCACAGTTTAAACTAAAAATCTTTTTTGACAAATTCCTTTCAATGGTAAAAGTGAATTTGCCTCCACGATGACCATTTCTGCAGCATATACACCATACTAGAACACTAGATCAACTCACTCCTGTTCGCACTCAGAAACAGACCAAGCTTTGTTAAAATTTCAGTACACAGGAGATTTTTGCATTGAGTAGCAGAGAGACTACAAGGGTCAGTGGCATTCAGTGTTACTTTTCCACCCGATATACATATGGAGGTAAATTCTTGCCCCTGCTGTAACACTTCCATGTGGAAGTTGGGGAGGGGACAGGTATTCCTGCAGAGCTGCAGGAAAGGTTTCTGTCCCAATTACTGGGCCAGACAGGTTCTCCAACTGCACACAGCCTCTGTACTGGTTGTATGGGATATTTTTGTATTCTATGAAGACTTTATCTCTAAGCACCTGACCTTCAGGCATAGATTAACACCTAGGTAAAAAAGCTTGAACATATCCTTCATTTTGTAAGGGCCTTTAACTCACATTAGTCAATGGCAGATGGCTATTCTATGCTCCTCTCAAAAGTTATTTTTAACTCCCCAATCAATTCGTTCTCTTAATGGAATTCATCTATATGGAAGTAGTTGGGGCCCCCTTCTGTTAGGAACTTTGCATTTTTTTCAATGTCTATTTACTTGAGTTTGCCAAGTAAAATCAGATACAGTGAAGATGGGAAAGTCTTGAGGTAAAAATTAAATTATTTTAAAGAAGGAAAAAACATGACAAACCATCCATAAACCTAATAACCATCAAATCTGAATTGGACTCATTCAAAAACTGCACGAGTGAGTACCATACTCTCAAGACTCTGCTTGTTGGTTTGTCTAAGAAGATGTTGCTAAAAACATATTCCCACCCCTTTGCAGAGGAGTAAAGCTATGCCAGTTTTCATCATTTTAAAGGAGAGAGAAGAGACTAGAGAAACTAACATGTTCAGAAAGCACTTCTGTCAATGTTGCTGAATCTGCACCTTTCATAGGAAAATTAATTTTGCCCTAAATGTTTTATTTAGTCTGTTGGTGAAGAATCACTCTGGCCATGGACACAAAGACATAGAACACACTTTTATGTCACTCAGGTTTGTCAGCTAGACCACATTAATCATTCATAGCTGGTTTGGCAAACCACCAAGGAAGGCTTATTCTCAGACATTTGCAGTGCTGCTTCACCAGAGATTTTATATAAAACAAATAAATAGATGTGAAGTAAAACACAGTTTGGATTCAAACTAGAGGAGGGTAGGTTTAGATAGGAAGTCAGGAAGAAGTTCTTCACTATGAGGGTTGTGAGACACTGGCACAGATTGCCCAGAGAGGTGGTGGAAGCCCCATGCCTGGAAGTTTTTAAGGTCAGGCTGGACAGGGCTTTGAGCAACCTGATGTAGTGGGAGGCATCCCTGACCATGGCAGGGGGTTGGAACTAGATGATCTTAAAGGTCCCTTCCAACCCTGAAAATTATATGATTCTATGAAAATTCTATGAAAACCAGGAGATTACCTAGGTGCAGAGCTGTCACTAAATACACCCTGCGGTGTGCCCAGCTTCCTAAGCAGTGCTTGTTTTCAAATGGTCTTTTCTTCTATGCTTAGGTAATGTTACTAAGAAACTTTATTAAGAAGAAAAAGAAAAAGAAAATTCTCTTATAAGGTGGTTTTTTTTTTCCAGCTAATTTGTGTAATATTGCCATATCATTTGTACCCAATTCAGTGACAACCTTGTAAAGGGTCTTTATCACACTCTGCCTGCAACCAATTAAGGGAAAAAGAGCCTTTGTTCAGCTAATCATCTGAGTATTAATCAAAATGATCCTTCTGGGCCCCACTCAGAAACCTAAATACCTCTGGAAGTTGAAGTGTAGTGCACGTAAATAATTAAAATTATTTAAAAAACTCTAAACAAATGAAGTTGCTAGTGATCTGGTAGCTTGCCAAGAAATTTGCTCAGTGAGTTCACTGAGCTGAGAACAAAGAAGATGCTGTAATCTGACAGCATATGGCCAAGTTATGTTTAAAGTATCTAAGTAGTGTTCTTCTGACTCACATGGAAGTGATGTGCTATGAAAACAGAGTATATAACTCAGCTTGTGGTAGAAGACAGATGTTCCAGGCAACGAGAAACTAAGGAAGTATATTTCAAGTATCTGACTTTATGTTTTCCTTTGTATTTTTATGCTCCAAAAGTAACACCACAGATGTTGAATATACAACTTTAAGTAGTTTACTGATAGAAGTCATTTTACATTATTTAATATAACACACCTCTTCTCTAAAATCATACAATGAGCTTCATGAATTAAACATTTTGCAGCTGCAGGGTCTCATTTCATTTTCTTTTTTTTACTTGTACTATAAGTAGTAATAACATCTTTACATGCAGCTATATATGATTTACTAATACATCCATTTATTTATAAATCAGAAATATCCAGAGCTGTGCTCAAATCAGAGAGGCATGGAAGTAAAAAGACTTTGCACAAATACTTATGAAATTGTCATTTGGTCTGAAGTTCACAGCTCCAAATTTTTTTTCAGTGCATATTTTAGAAACATCTGTGGATTTTGGTATTCAAAGATGTGAATATTAGCTTCCACTCAAAATGCTTTACTTTTCAGATGCTTGAGCAGCCCCTTAAGTAAGTCGTTTCTTTTTCTATTTGAATAGATTTTTTTAAAAAAAAAGTAATCTGCCTATGAAAGGTAAACACATTAATAGTCTCAGAAAATAAAATAAAAAAACAAACTGGCCACTGACATAACATTTCTGTTTTGTACAATTGTGATTACAGATAGTGCTCACAGAAATAAGATTTACAGCATGACATCAGATTTTGGTCACCTACAAATGGCTATAATAAAGGAGTGAAATGGTCCATTGTTATCCTATCCCCAGCACTAGCCATAACCACAGGACGAGGGAAAAGCAAAAACATAGCAAGCATTTATCATGCCTCACATCAGTACAATCAATTTTTGCATGTTTTATGGTGAGTGGGGTTCTGGCCACTGATATGGATTATTATTTAGTTTTCCTCATCTGATGTCTCCTTCAAGAACTTAGCCAGTAACCTTTGAATCCATGTAAAATTTCTGCTTCCACAAAATCCTTTGGAAAGGGATTCCATGAGAGTTTTACCCACTGCAATACCCTTGTTCTTCCACTGACAGAGGTAATGAACAGTTTCTAACCATGATTTCATTGTTTCCCATCATTCTACATCTCTGTCATATTCCTCCTGCATCGGCTCTGTCTGGGCTCCAGCAAACTCATGGAGTCCTGCTTCACCTAGAAATAATTTCCTACTTGTGATAATTCTCATCTCCTTTCCCTGAATATTTTGTCATTCTAATGTGTCTTTTATTGGAATGAGGAGATGAAAACTGCATGCCCTGGGCAGTGGATGGAGGAAGTGAAAAATTTATTCCAGTGGCATGACAATATTTTCTAGCTTTTATTCTGTTCTTTTCCCTACAGTTCTTAACTTTGGATTTGGTTAGATGGCTACTAAGCACTTAGGTGATTCTTTCTGGAATCTACAGGACAGAAGCTCAAAAACCCCTCCGGAGTGGTAGCAGCCATCTCAAACACATTTTGACCAAATGCATTCTTTTTGATAAAACTGAATTCCGTATCTTATTGTCCATGCCAAATCATAATATATCATAAAGTCTTTTGCAATTCTTCACAACCTGCCCTTGTCTTGTTACCCTGAATAATTCCAAATCATTTCTTCCCTGTTTTATAGCTCACTGTGATGAAACACGTGATGAACAATTTCTCTTAGACGTGTTCAGACTTCCTTTGTCCAACATGATATGAAACATTAGGATGGAATAAATTCCTAAACCAGTGATTTTCCAAGTCATTTCCTAACAATACACTTTCCCATCACCATTTTCTCTCTGTCCTCAAAGTTACTCTTTTTTGCTGCTGGATGAAGAAAAGATATTTAGCAGATTTCTTGAGAGGAACCTTCATCCTGGTTTATCGTGATGAATAACCTCCCAATTGCAGGATCTTGCAAATAGCCACATTAACCAGTCTGGGAATGTTGGAAACAAAATAATGAATACAAATGAAAGTTTGCTTTTAAAATTGCAATACGAGAATTGTGACTTCTGTTATTACTCTGGTAATAATAGAATAATAGGTGGTGCTGGGCATTTAAACTATATTTATACCTAGAAAGGGGGACTAGGTGATCCTCAAGGTCCCGTCCAACCTGGCATTCTATGTTTCTGATTCTGTTGACAGTGATTAAATGCTTTGCATCTTTCAAGTCTTGGACCAGTTTTGGTGCCATTTCTTGTTACAAAGTGATATTTCTTGAAAGCCTCTTAAAGAGCATATGCTGAAAGAACTGTTATTCACCACTATTTACTGTCTATCCTGAATCATTCTGGTCAGCATGTGTATCTATACCTTTGTTTCACAGCATTCTTCAGATAGATGATTAGATCAGTTCTCTTGTCTAAGTGCATGTCAGTACGACCAGACAGTATTCTTCTTTCTCTTTTCTTATTCCGTGCTATTTCTATAAAGGAATTTTTTTCTATTTTGTCCTCTGATTTTGATGAATTTTCTCAGGACTTTAAGTACCCATCCCAGTAAATATTTTCCAAAATGAAGGCTACTATAGTTATGTACACCTCTGACTATCATAGAATTATGTACAAAAGTTCCATCGAAGTGCAATTTTAACAGGAACACTGAAAAAAAATCTGAGGTTGAGAGGTTTACAAAAGCAGACTTTAAAAGGAAGTTGGCAGGGCTTCTGGCATTGATTCTTTTAAAGTTATCACTTTTTTTGTTGTTATTTTTATTGTTATTTTAATTACTGACATATTTTTTTATCCTGGTAGAGATACAATATAGAAATTTTTAGGAACATGAGGAAAGTGACCAAAATGAAAAAAAAAAAAACACACACAAAAAAACCCGTGGGGAAATTGAACCAAGTAGGACACCCTTGATAATTTTTTGCAAGAAGAAACCACTGGTACTACCAGTCATGAAATAATAACTCCAGAGGCAATACGAGATAATGAGATGTGACCAAACAGAGAATTCATTGTGATATCTCCATCTCATTCATTCTAATTCTCCTTCAGAAGCTGAACAAACCTATAGGTCAATGTTTTCAAAGAAGGATTACAGAGGTCCAGTTCTGAAATATAAATATGCTGAAGTGTGTCCTAACTGCTAAATCCCACAAAGGGTTATTGAACTTATTTCCTACTGAAACCAGCAGGGCCTGCTGAAAACTTGGTACTTCTGAGACTACCACTTGCCATAAGTCCAGATAGAAATCGGGAGTTAGACTAAAGATCTGATAATACATTTCCAATATGTAAACAGAGGATGTGGAAATCAGTGATTGCATTTAAACAACTTTACAGATGTTTCAGAATTTCTCTTGCATTCTGCATGCAATTTTCATTTAGCAAAAAAATCTCTTAAAACTAGTTTCTTCTCTTCATTTCGCCACACACAATTTTCATCCTCCTAATCTAAATTGAACTGTGTGATGCAGCAAAGTACATTTCCTCAATGATAACTCTAGACTTAAATAATTTTCACACATCTCAAAGTCTAATGTGAAGGATACAGCATGAAGTAATGCTACTTTTATAGATGGGAAAGTAAAATTAAGATTAAAATGCCATCACATTACTTCAGGAGAAAATGTAATTGCAAGGTTTGGAACTAATATGAATGTTATTTGAGAAACTGGATGACTGTGTGCAGAGCTCTGCAAGACATGGCAAATGTGCTTGTTACTCTCTCCCCTTCAAAAAGTGCAATGGTAAAAGATGCTAAAATGGATGCCTTAAAGTGGGAGGCATCTGGATTTTTTTCCATTATTTTTATTTCAGTCTCCGCCTGAGCAGAATAAGGCTGAAATTTTTTTCACTGGAAAAAGAACTACTTTAAATTAAGCTTCATAAGAAAAGGAAGATTTAATGAAGATGTTCGAGACATAAATTAGCAAGAAATGAAGTAGTCAATGGATAGAAAGCTTCAGGAGCTGTGGTTCAGCTACTTCACTACCTGTTTACATAATTAAGCCCTGTTAGGTTATCATCACTCTAGTCTCCAAAAAAATCAAAATTGTAATATACTAATCTTCTGAAATTCTGAGTGAAAAATGGAAGTAGATTCTCCACATCAATCAAGTAAGGTGATTTATGGGGTGGTTAAAATGACCTTCCTAAAGTCAGACAGGGCATTTCAGTAGGGAATTTCTCACTACATTTCCAGGTTTTTTTCTGTTCAGGTTATAGTTTCTTGGGATTAGTGAGTGATCTTTTTTCTAAATCATGCATATGGCCTAACATAATGCGATCTTGTGAAAGCCTGAACTAAATGCAAATCTGCTTGGTGTTAACATGATGAAATCCAATGTAATGTAATTCATCAGAAAATGAGAGATAAATAAGAGCTATATATGAAAATTAGACATCTTAATTTAATTTTAAATGTTTCATCTTTTAATTACTCAAGAAAAATTAATTTCGACAATTTCATGCTGCTTTTTCTTTGGAACACATAATTTTAAATGTTTAATTTTATACATTGTTTCCCTTTCTGTACTACTTTTACTGTAAAAGTACAGAAGGAAAGTTAGAAAGAATATGACAATTACTTCAACTTATTTTACATTGTTTGAAACTTTTTCACAGAAAAGGAAAGAAATAATGTAAGTGAAATTTATTTTTCTCCCCAGCTCTTACAAGTTTCCTAGGCTTTCTAGTGTAGAAATAAACTAGAGAAATTTGAAAATATTAGAAATAAAATTATCCCATTACTTTTAGAAAAATACATTTTAAGAATTCCTTTATCAGATATGAAATAATAAATATTGTAAACATTAAGATCTTTCAGTAACTTTTTTGTTTTGATTAAATTCAGTGTTTACCCTTTCATTTCTTGAAGTAAATTTCAGCAGCATTGTAATACAAAAAATAATGAAGCTGTTTCATGTTAATTGTCTGGGTCTGGGATGTAGTTAAATGATACAAATTATCTAGAAAAAAAATATTAGCTTTAAGTGATTTAGTTTCCCTTTGTTTCTTGCCACTTCTTCCCACTTCTCAGTCATTCTCACCTACTCCCATTACTCTGCCAGAAAACTATTTGTAAGGTGACATCAGATCCTGGATTAGAGGCACAGTAGGAGGGTAACTTCATACAAATACGAGACCAAGGAAAACCCTTTGAGCTGTGAAACCCAGACATTAGTCATTGTTAAATAAGCTATTGCAAATAAGTATTCATCTTTTTCTGCCTACCTAAACAGCATTTTTCCTAACTCTGGTCATCTGAAGTTTGGGCTACTCTCCTAGGATCTCTTTATAAGCACTGAACAGAAACAGAACAGAAACAGTCACTATTTGAGGACAGCATATCTCATTCTAAATCCACTCACTTGGGACAGATGAATAACATGTTCAAGACCAATACTTCCCTTTAAAAAATTAGCTTATATTTAAATATTAAAGTAGGTGAGATCATTTCCATCCACCACATCATTCTTGATTTTAAGGTTATGTTAAACACATGTAACCACACATACGTAAAGTATATGTATAATCTCAAACATGTACACACTTAAACAAATCAAAGAAATAAGACCCAATCTCTGGTTTATGAATATCCTGATAAGAAGACAGCATATAGATAAGAAAAAGAGGAAGTAAAATTAACTGACTGGTTGAGTCATATATATTCTTCAAAATCCAAGTTTTCTGAGTTTAAATTGAGATACTGAGTGTGGTCTACTGCAGATCCTGACTTGTAGGTGGCGTGCCCAGAGCTTACACATGCTCATCGTCTACACTGAAGAACAGAACTGCAGCCACATCCTTCGGAATCTGCACAGTATAACAGATTTACAGAATTAAAATATATGATTATTTGGAACACATGAGATAAGAACATCATAATATTAGGCATGGTAAAGATGAAAGTATAGTTCATCCTCTCAGAGCATGATTTGAGGCTACAAGAAGAAACAGGGAGGTTACATTCAAGCAGATGAGGCTAATACACAACACCAAAACCATTTTGGATAATTTAAATGGCTTAATGTATCAACAATGATTGAAAAGTTGGTAGGTATTGAAGCAGACACTCTTTATTTCTCTTCAAACTGATCTTTTCTATCACCAAAAGATGAAAGAGACAAAAAGAGGTGTTCAGTGCTGCACTGCCATACCTGCATAGTGCTCAAGGTGTTTCTCGTAGGACCTGCCTCTCCCAGGCAATCCTGATGTCCATGTGCAGCCCAAGAACACTCTGAAGCTGTGATTCATCACTGCACAAACACAACAATGTTGCTTAATGCTTCCTAGGAGAAATCAGTACAGTGAACAGAGATAAATATATGTGTACACTACCCAACATGCTCTTTTTGCCCAAAGTGAATATAACAGTATGAACTCTGTGTTTCATGATAAACTCACTCAAAGCACTGATTAAAGGAGAAAATGTGCCATGTTCTGGTACATATTAATTATTTTCTGTAAGTCAAAACTGGCTCTAAGAACTGGGCATACTTTTAAAGGTATTTTTAAGAGTATTTTGATTCCCTAACAATATTGTCATGAAGAGGGGCTCCTCATGCTACTCTGAACAAGGAGTGATTTTTATAATAACTTGATTGATTATAATTGATTGAATAATAAATTGATTTAAATAAATTTAAATTACTGAATACTAGACCATTTTTTAGTCACAATAAAAATTTTATTCTAACATTCTCATTTTACCTAGCCTTGCAAGCATACTAAATACATGTCTTCCAAGACATACTTGTATACACAAAATAGGTCATTTATCTGTAAATGGAAACAAATTATTCTACCAACCTTATTTACAGAGAGAAGAGCCAGGGAAAAAAACAAAACAAACAAAATCAAACAACATCAAAAAATCCAAAAAAACCCAAACAAAAAAAAAACCCGCACAAGGGGTTATTGCAGATTTGAATCACCTTTGAGTTCTAGAATGTTTTGATTAACATACTATAATAGCACTTGCCATCTGCAAAATTCTTATTACTTATATATTGATTGACAGAGAGAGTGGAGAGTTCCAGACCATGAGTGAATGGGTGGCAGATTTTGTTCTCTATAATACATTTAACAATACCCACACTGACATTTTATAGCATTAGCATGCCAGCACATGGCATTATGAGTAGAAGATTAAAAAACATCTAAAGCATTTAACTGATTTAATTCCAACAACTGACCTTTGCTGACATTACTTAAATGCTATTTTGCAAAATAAAAAATAAAAAATAGCTTCAATTGTTCACAGCCTGTCAGTCTTTCACACTACTTCAGGAGAAAGGAAGGAACTTTTTTTTATTTTCCTTTTTCTTTTTCTTTCTCTTTTCCTTTTTCCTTTTCATTTTTCTTTTTCTTTCTTTTTTTTCTTTTCATTTTTCTTTTTCTTCCTTTTTTTTTCTTTTTCTTTTTCTTTTTCTTTTTCCTTTTCTTTTTCTTTTTCTTTTTCTTTTTCTTTTTCTTTTTCTTTTTCTTTTTCTTTTTCTTTTTCTTTTTCTTTTTCTTTTTCTTTTTCCTTTTCATTGCCCTCATTTTTAATCTAAAGTGAGTCCCACTCTGGTGGCTGTGTACCAGCAAAATGGAGAGACTTTTGTACTGACAGCAAGGAGATGAAAATAAATAGAGAGATGTGATTACTGATGTTTGTATGCTTCAGGTGTGCTAATGCTGCATGGTAGTTCAGCATTAAAAGCAGTGCTGCCTGATAGCTTTGTCTATGTTAAGCTAGAGTTATTGTTAAACATAGTGATTTTTCAACCCCATGGCACTCTGAAGAATGTATTAGTACCAGGACATGCAACCTCTTTCGAAATCTGTGTGGGTTCTCTCTCTATCTGCTGTGCTTAATTTCAAAATCCAGTGCTATCATTAGGGAAAGAGAGCTATAGAGCTGTTTCCTCTTTTGTCTGTGTGCTCTATTTCACACCAATTTCATCAAAAACCTTCCACAGCTCTTGCTATAAATTGATCTTGCGCGTCTCTGCCTGGCCTTCGGACCTTTACAAAGTGCTACTTTTAAAAAGTTTAGAAACCTTGTACTGTGAAAGATCTAAATAGCCAGAGACACATTTGGTGCCATTGTAATTCCACTGTAACCATTACATTTACACAGGGAATGAATTTCTACACAAACTGCATATTTTCTTAGCAGTTAGTTCATCACTGTGCACCCTAGTACTGCGTAGAGTGCAAAATGCCTTTATTCATTTGATTGGAAAGAAATGAAAGGGAGACAGAAAAGAGTAACTCCAGGTCTCACCTGATGGATGCTACAAAGGCAAAAGCATTGTAGCTGAGGGCTGCTCAAGTGACAGACTTGGAAGGGTGACTGGACTGCTGGATCTTCATGGAACTCACAGAAATATACAGTCTGCAAAGTTACATCTCAGCATCCATCTTCCTCTTCAATTTATTTTTCATATCTTATTGGATCACCTGTTTATAATACCAGCTTCTACAGGAAATATTTCTTACATCATTTTCATAACACATTCCTTTTTTTAGACTTCTAGTTTTAAAAGCTGTTATCTGGTACTGATTTTCATCCATTTCTCTATTCATAAATGCATTGTTTGTGCTTTACAAGTTACTAACAGAAAGGTATTTTTATGACAACACAAGTATTATTAAACAGTGATTATACACAACATTTTTTTTCTAAATACATTGTTAACAGAAATTAAAATCTCTGTTAGGCAAATGCAGAGTCAAGAAGGGGCTGAACAGAAAAAAAATCATTCTGGAACATTCCAGCACAGGCAGAGTATCTTCTACATCTCTGCTTCACAGGAGTCAAGCTCTTTCCATAACACTAAAACAGAGTGATTTTAATAGTGTCCTCCCAATACCTTCCATGAGTGCTGCATTCTTGGGACAAAATAGAAGATGCAGCCTGCAAGACACTCTAATAAAACATTTCATGGTCTGACTAAAAAGGAGAAAACCTTTTTCTCTGACTCCAGAAAGCTGGGCAAGGAAACTTGATTAACTTGTCTCTGAATTATTAGTAGTATTTTGCACAAAAATGAGTTCTTAGAATACACTGTGTGTAAGAACTGAGTCTGAGTCAGTTATACAGACACTTAAAATAAAACCACGGCGTTTTTCAGATGGTTCTATAGTAAGTTTTGTGGGATACAGCCAGACAAATAGCATTAACTTCATTGTTCTGCTGGACTAGAAACATCAATATTGACTTAGCTCTGCAGTTCTCATTAGAGAGGATTTCAGTGAAAGTTTTCTTGGAATAGCATTACTGGAGTCATGCCCACTGCCTCTGCAAAGTCAAAATGGCAGCACAGATTTCTGAGCATGCCTGTTCGCATATCAGTGGATCCATGCAATATTTGTTCTTATATTTGCTTTCAGAATGTCACAGTAACACAGATGGTGCAATTAGGTGGTTGGCTTTGGTAAGCTGCACCTGCTTTTATGGCCTCAGAGCAGAATGTCTCTGGCCATTTTATTTCTTGTAGCATCTTTTTTTCAGCTGCTGGAAAAGTACTTCTTGTTGTTCACATTGTACTACTGTGAAGTGTGCCTTCACAGCCACTTCTTTATTTGCTGGTGCTAATGGGACCATATGATTTTTATCATCAGCTAGAAAATTATGCCACTGTGTGATGTGTGAAACAAAATTGTGTTTTGTACACAACTGTTTTTCTTCAGTGAAGTCAGAGAAACTCTGGCAATGATAAAAGTTCTGGCTAGTAATGACAACCTATGTACAATTAAAATAGAATTTGTGTTTCAAAAATGGTGTTACGGAGGGGGAAAAAAAAAAAACAAAAAAACAAACCCCAAAAAAAACTATTAAATATGCCCAGTGCTACAGCTTAATGGTTTCCAATTGAAGCCCTTTGATTTACTTCCCTAGATAACAGGGACCTTTGTTCTGCCTCTGCCATCAGCCAAGAAAAGGAAGCTTGTTATTTTCACAGTGGCACTCCAAGCTTTTTCAGACTCTGACATGGATGGTCCAGAGGTTTAGGGTCACAGCAAGACTCAACAGGGATTTGGAAAAGACTAAGAAGTAGGTAAAGCCATGGCTTAAAACAAAAAGCAAGAATAACTGTCTAAATTTGAAAATACATAGTAATTATGATCACTAGCGAAAACTGTCAGCCCTGGATAACATGGGAATGAGCCCTTGACCCAGGGAAAACCCTCACATTTGGAGCAACTACTGGAATTGCATGTCTTTATGGAGATTGTGCTCACATTTCCTTCTCTTTAGATCTCAAATAGCTAGTAAGAAGGTTTTCCTTAGTGTTGTGACTTCTTTTCAAATCACACAATTTTCCTGTTTTGATCAAAAGACTTCTAATCACAGCACAACTCTATGAAATTCTGAGAAATATGAATTACAATCTATTAAAATTTAAAATATAAATTAGAGTTAAAATACCAGTTAGATGAATCATGTATATATTTTAACACCCTTTGCACCAAATGCATGCAAAATTATCAATTAGTTATATTTATTTGAAGATCCCTTTTTCAAAATTATTCCTTTGTCAATCAATGTATTTAAAATTAAGAAGGAAACTCTAAATGAAATTGTATAGCCCATTGTATTTCCAACTTTTCCTCCAGTTCTTTAACTGAAAATATTCTTTCAGAAGTTTTTTCAGTGCTTGAAAATTGTACAGAACAAACATATTTCTATCAGTTGCTTAATTTTCACTTTACAGATTCAGCACATATGGTATGTGTTCTGATTTATAGCCTCATGTTTTTCAGATGTTCCTCACTTCTCTCTCACATGTGCAACTTTTGTAGTTGTAGAAGAGTACCATAGGGAAACATCATTTGTTTAAAATGCAGAGAAAAGCAAGTGTCTCATCTCCAACTAGTAGCAAGGTTGGACATGCAGGACATGAAAATGCCCATTCATTGCTCCTCAGAAAACTTATTCACAAATCCAAAGAAATGTAATATATATCAAGTTACAGACTAAAATGTAAAGACACAAGAGGAAAATATCCAAGCCTCACCTCCGAAATACAAAATTATGTAAAGCACCTATTTAAAAATATGTTCTCTCTGTATGTGTGATATACATGAAAGATGCCTTCATATGGTGTATAATTTCTCCAGCTTTTACAGATGATGAATCAGTTAGTAGAGTTATAGTCCAGGGAAGATACCAGCAGATATTGTTTTTTTCCACAACAGGAATTGCAGACGGATTTTTTTCAAAATGCAAAATATTTAATTTTTTTTAATAGCCAAGGAACTTCAAGAAGATATAGATGACCATACATGTCAGAAATTAATGTGTCCATTATCTTATATATGATAGTAGTGAAAGTGTAGAGAGGCACAAGATAAAAACAATTGGCAGCGATATTTGGAGGTATAAAGCTATTATATCAATGTATTGTAGGATCTTGCTTAATGTGTTTCTCTGCAGCAGTTCAGGTGAAGGGCATGAGGGAGTTACCAAGCTAAGAATACTGTGGGGATGCTCACATAGCCCATCTTCAGCAAAATTATTTTAATAACACAGCCCAATAAGACAGGCATGGATTGTGGGTTTAGCCAGAAGCCAGATTCCCATCCAGCTGCTTTCTCACTCCTCCTTCTCAACAGGACAGGAGAAGGAAATAATATTAAAAAGCTCACAGGGGAGGTAAAGACAGAGAGAACACTAACCAGCTCCTTTGTTATCAACACCTTGACACATACACTAAATGCAGTATATAAATGTGTAACAGTATTGTGTGATGGGACACCCAAACACATCTGAGAGAGTCTTTGACCCCAACTGATAAATACCAAGGAGGAACTGCATGTCAATCATCAATCAGATTGAAGATTAACTGAAATTACCATCAGATTTCTGAATTTAAGAGGGCATCACCCTGAAAAGCAGTGTAAGAGAAACATGGCAATTTGTAGCAGTTGTTGGTAGAGGCCTTGAAGCTGGACAAGAAGCAGTGACCATAGGTGGGTACTGCCAAGCATCACTCCATAGCAACCCCATCCCTGCCTGGGTAAGGCCCACCAGGTGCTCATGGAGTGTAAGAGCACCCATTTACCCAGCCAGTGACCCACAATACAGGAGCAGTGTGCAGCACCCCTCCTCAGTTTGCACATAAGACCTTGTGGGGCATCTGCCCATGGCCTGAAGCAGACGATCATTTGGGGGACCTGAACCCACAGAGAGGGAAGGGAGGGTATACTTGAACTGCTAGAGGGTGCAAGGGTGTATGGAAGAGCATGTTAGTTAGAGCAGGGATTTTGGACTGTAGGACTATAGTAATATATATATTAACATTTTTCTGGCAGCTGAGATTGTGGTTTATCTGTTGTGCCAGTATGGATACTGAATGTATAGTTCACTGATTTCCAACTAACTGTGTCATTAATAAATCAATAAACCATGCTGATTCCCGTTTGATTTAAACCACAGGTTGAGTAGTTTTTTCCTTTGATGCATACTCAGACCACTACACTAGTGGTCTGAGTCCCACAGAGGAGGATACAGGACCATTGTTTACAGCCATATATAAAAAGAGGCTCATAGCTCAAATGGTTCAGAAGGGTCAAGGTTAAAAACACTGGAATATGGAGAATATAAAGCTCTAGAAAACAGCAGCTCTTATTATAACATCATGGCTAGGGAGATCAATTTGAGAAAATTATGCACCATGTTTTGCAAACAGCAAGGCTCCATATGCTTACTAGTTACTATTTTTTTTCAACTTATTGAAACATCACATTTTCCACCTGCTATTCATAGTCAATTTATTAAGAAGCTAAAAACTTTGTGACTACTAGCTTTGACTGCTGGTGCCTTGTTGCTGAGCATGATTTCAAACACTCACAGACAAGTTTTGTTATCAAATGCAACAAGCATATGCAATGGCAACCAGCAGGTAGAAAACACATGTTAAACTAAAGAGAATGTATTACAGCAAAATCTTCAGTCTACTCTGGGGCAAAGCATTTCTACAGCAGGGCACAGAGTCAGCCCAACAGAACTATTACTCAGAATCTGAACCCTGAGTCTCACTCAGAAATCAAATGTATATGAAGTCTGAGTATCAGGTAGAAGAACCAAAAAGAAAGATAACTGCATTTTAGAAAATGAAATACTAAAAAGGATCAAAACTTATATGGGAAACTTCTGCCCTGAATCATTCTCAATAGAACAAAGTTTAATGTGAACCAGTGCTTCCAAAACACAGAAACGGAGATCCCTACCCGTTCCCCTGATGCTAAACAGAAACAGTGGGGCAATTTGGTAGTTAATAAACAATCCAACATAGCCTCTTAAAACACCTTTCTATTTTACAGTAGGCTTTAAGAGAAATGCATGAGGGAAGAACGAAACCTTTTTTGTGATCACTTTGTCATACAAAATAATGAGATCAGGAATACGACTGTCTCTCAAACCAAGGTAGTATTTTAAATATAGAGAGACCAGAAACAAACATGAATTAGTTTTGCTTCTTCTCTGTGTATCTATTTGTAATTGCAGCCCATAGTATCCTACATGAATACATGAATTTAAGGCATTTTTATTTAGAAATAATTAAATTTCATAAAGTTTATATTTAATAAATGCAAAAGAAATATTCAACTTCAGAATTTTAAAACAAATTTCTAATCAAATAATTAATAAAATTATTACTTTTATTTTGGACACAATGGTTTTGACAGCCAGTCACAGAGAAATAAAATGTGTCTGTAATTAGGATTTTTTTTCTTGCTGATTTAGCTCTGTTGCTCTTCATCCCTTGATAAATTATTATCTATTCATTATCTAATGTGCTTAAAATCTCAGTTATAAATTCCATCTTCCCTACAATCTAAAATATTGTAATTAGTTAATTAGTGATAGAGCAAGTTCAAAAGGTTTGACATTCTGATTACATTCAGATGAGAAAGATTTGGGTGTTCAGTTGTACTTTAACTTAATAGAAACAACTGCAAAATGCTTAAATGGACCTAAAAATCTCCTGTAAAGCTGTTTCTGCATCCAGTTTCGATATTTTAGGGTAACTGCTGAGCTAATAAACAGTTTTCTTGGACTTTGAAACATGCATCCTTCAATACTATATGTTACTGTGTAAGAATTGTAATATCATTGATGCATTCATACATTTGAGATTTCTTTGCAGTTTCCCCCTCTAGCCCTCCAGGATTTGTACTAGATTAGAGTGGGTAAAAGAGAAAATGGCATTTTGAGTCCAAGTTTATTGTTATTATTTAAATGAACCACAACTGTTAATGAATCCAAATGTATCTCCTATTGAAGGAAATCTGAATAACAGCAAGTGCTCTAGTAAATTCAATACAAAAATACCACAATTTGATTCCACAGCTTTTTAACAAGAGAAAGGTAAAAATTAAGTATCAGGACGATAACTAGGTACCATGTTTAAAAAAAATTTCCCTTTTAAGATAGGCTGTTCTACAGAAAGCTTAAGCTACTTGGAACTAGTTTAAACCAACTGAATCTCACCTTGCATTTGAGTACAAGTTCCCGATCTTTTTCTTGTATCAGACAAGTGTTTATGTGATCAACCACATGGATACATCCTCCTGCCCCTACTGAAAAATGTTTTTATCCTGCTTTGAAGGTTAGCAGAATGAAGTGTCTGAGTTGGCTGACTACAACACCACTCAAGTGGTGCTGGCAGAAGTGCACAGCAGGAACACACCTTGAAGAGCAAGCTGAGGAAAGCTCATCAGGAAATCCCTCCTTGACATCAAGTAGAACCAACTCTCCTCTTTAAATTTGCACCTTTCTGAACAGTGAAGGCTAACAAATCATACGTATCACACAGCCTATGTGATTGTGTGAGAAACAGTACAGAGAATTCTGATAAATGTATTGTTTTCATGCTCTGCATAAGAAAAGAAAACTGCAATACAAATTAGGTCTGGGAAGGCAAAATTTTCCTCTTTTTTCGTAGGAAGAGTTGCTTCTGGAAACAGTTGTTGAAAAGGATTCCAGCACAGATTAGGACTGTACTTGTTAAGAGAGAAACATTGCAATAGGTTGAAATTTTAAATTTTTCTATTTCTAATATCACTGACACATGCACATGCATCTGCTTATTAAGGACCATATAATGGAAAAATATGTCCTTAATTCTCTGATTCAGTTCCTTGCCATTGTAGACAAGTACACTACATAATTACTTTCAGAATTTATCAAGCTCAAATTTATGAAAAATCTTTTTAGTTTTCATGTCCCTAGTACTCTTCTAAGGAGATTTTTAATCCAGCTTTCAGTGTTAAGTAGTCACATGGTTGAGAACATCACATGGTTCTCAAGTACTTTTTTTAATGCCAGACCAGAAAGGTATATTCCGGTTTCCTTCTCCAAATTACAGACAGGACTCTCTCTCATGCTTCCAGTCATCTTCTTCTCTCCAGGTTCTGTAGTTAAAAATGGTTTCTCTTCAGCAAAAAACATTTCTTCCTGAATTCCTTCAGAATTTTTCAGCTTCACAGATTTTTCAATACATAGCCGTTATACTCAGTTTCTTTGATCTCTTGAGAATTTACCTCTCCCTAAAGCCCAATGTTTTACCAGAAACTTTCTGTAGCTAGAATGCATTATCTTAATCTGTGCAGTTTATTTAGATACTGATAAAAATAATTGACCTCTCATGCCTACACATAACAACTCTAGTCCCTTCTCATCTCTTCCCAGATCACCCACCAAACTATTAAGAGATAGTTCAGAGTAAAGACAGGTGAAATATAAAGACTGAATCATTCCAGAAAATCAAACTGGAATTACTGAAATCTATAATGATCATAATGCATACTGACAATCAAATAAGAACATGACATTGGGATATCACGAGAATGCTAAACAAAGGTACTACGCTTTTTGTTGTTGTTGTTAGAAGTATCTTTCAAATAAATCTTTTCTTCTCTTAACTTTCTGAAATTCAGATATGCATGTCAATATCACAAAATAAAGAATTGTACAAGTACCTTATCTCAAAGCCTGCAGGAAGGCATAGGTAAAACAAAATTTCTTAAAACTTTTGTTATCCTTTAACTGATTATGTTTCCATATCAATAGAAATAGTAATACATAATGTTAAATCATTTAATCTATTTTGAAAATTAACCAATGAATCAGTTATTTAAATTAAACTTACTGATATTTTCTCTGAAACTTTTAAATTGCTTGTAAGTCCCATAGATAAATGACTACAGAAAGCAAAAGGAAAGAAATTTATATATGCTAAACATCACCATATACATGCGGAATACTTGAAGTTATCTATAATTTTACTACAAATCCTTTAGTGACTAGCAAGTAGAGAAAGTTTGAAAAAACCTGAGCTATAAAAAGTCAATAAATCCCTCTCATTCCTGGAGTTAGCAATGTAGCAAGTAAGAGAAACATACATCAGGAAAGAAATAATTACCAAAAATATAAGTATTAGCATATTTTTACTGTAACAGAAATCTGTTACAAAATGAATGCTATTTTAATACTAGTATGTAATACTCCATGCTGCTCTGAAAAGTGTGTATTTGAAAACTGGTGTGTCCTGGAATTACTCAAGAATAGAAGATATAAAAGATATACACTGAATGAGAAATAATCTTGGTCAGAAGAAAAAGCTGACATTAATCTTCCTGAATCTTACAGCTCTCTGTTCTATTTGCACCCAAGCCAGCCACTAAAGTGAGTTCTTCTAAGGCTTTTGTTTCATTATTCATAGCATTGGCTATTCTTGGCTCACCCGCAACACTGCACAGATCACATCTCACTTTGAAATTTCTTGGAACAAAGAAAGACAGGGAAAATGAAAAGGAAAAATATTTTCATGGAATTTTAGAAGAAAAAGTCGTACTTACTTTCCTCTTATCCACCAGCCATGGAATGATATCCAGCAGAACTCTTTAGTATTCAGGAGCAGAATATTGAGCCTTTGGAAGGTGTAATTTTCAAAATATTTTCTCTTTATGTTAATAAATGTGGACAGACAATTTACTGTACATTCATGACAATGACGTTTGAACACTGGGGAAGAAAAAATCTAAAAGATCTATCTCAGCCCATCTTCTGCATCATCTACCTATCTAATCTTTGCTTCATCCACATACAACAAAATGCCAGGCTCTGCAAGTTCACTTGCTTGATTTTAAAAATTGCAATGAAACCTGACAGAACAAATAAAACAGGTAATGCCTACAAAGTGAACATTTAAGTCCACGTAAAAAAATAAAAACAAACAGACCTTCACAATCCATAATGCATCTTTCATACTTGTGAGAGGAGCATAATACTCACAATTGATGAGTGAAATATTATATATTAACAATGATTCATTGGGCTTTACTCAGGCATCTGGGAGTGACCAAAGTAACTGGATTTTTTTTCCCCCAAGTACATAAGAAAACGGAGCTGAAACACAGGGGAATTAATAGGGAATTCAATAGTTATGCTACAGTGACATTATGAACACCGTGACTTTAATTAGGGAACCGCTAACAGCAACTTGCATATTGCACGGTTGTTTGAATACCTGTATCATGCTTTTATTTAAGATAAAAAAAGGTGAAATTCCACATTAGATTTTGGTATTTTGTTTTTATCAGCATGCAAAGTATTCTAAAAGCTTGAAGGAAATATGGTGGGACATAAAAAATACCTTTTCCTGAAATGTTTCTACACATCAAGATTTTTACTTTCTGCAAAGCCTAGACATATTTATCTTTCATGAAGTACCGCAGAAAAGATGCACATAAGCAAACCAAAGCACTCTTTGCTGACGATTAATCAGTTTTATATTGCTGCAAATCATTACAGATATTAGGGATAGTTTGTTGGTCATAATCTAATGAAGAAAAGTGCCCTGGAGTGCCTTTCCCAGATGAAAACTCAAGTATTTGGAAAGTGATTTTGAACCTTATTGTCTTGTTAATGTCTTGTCTGACATTTTTCCAGCAATGCAGAGAAGAGTATAATTTAACAGGACATGCATAATTCAAAAAGAAACACACTTTTTATTTGGATTGCCATTATTGATCCAAATATCAGCTCTTCAGTCTGAATACATTTGGCTTCATAGGAAAGTTTTGCTATATTGCATGTCTGCTGGATAATTCAGTAGTGACCCAAGTGCTAAACGGTTTGCTGGAGCTGAAATAGTCCTGGCAGAGTTTTTCTATTTCACTTACATAAATTGAGTAGTTTTACCACATCTACATAAAATATACAGGTAGATTAGATGAGCTGCATCAATCTGTTCAAATGAAGATGCTTATATTCCAAATGACTGAATTAGAGTTAGGCTCTCTTTACGGTGACTGGAAAAATCTATAAATATGGTAGGGTACAATTCATCTAATCCCAAACCTGAAGTCTGTAACAGAGCAGATGCATGAAAATCAAGGAGTAGGAACCAGGACAACTAGGTTAGACACCCACACTTTGTACATCTCAAGATGAGATGACTGTCCTCTTTGTACAGGGAAGACCAAGGCTGACATAGTCCAGCCACACACCTCAAACTGGCTGAAGCTAATGCTCAGCAGAATTGGTTCAGTAGAGAAGAGAAAATATTCAAAACAACTCCACCTGAATTTTGGGAGTTATTGATCACCACAATGTGTTTTTTTTAAGAGGATTCAAAATTAATTTAGATCTAAAGGAAAGCAAAACTGAAGAAGAGACAAAGAGATTTCACTCAGCTTGGTAAAACAGCTTTAAGAAATAAAATATACTATATGTTCAATTAATACTCTTTTCTCTGCTACATTCTACCGCAGATACATGAGCAAGTCCTCTGAGTTACACAAATAAATAAACTGGAGTTTTATACATCTGCCCAAATCAGAAAGTTAGAAAAACATGGTAAAAGTGTCTGAACGTATATCTGAATTTTTATTGAAGAATATAAAGGGTTAAGCCTTCTGTTTCTTGTGCTTATCTTTTCCATCCTCCCACACTCAGGCATCTGAATGTAGTTCTTCTATAAAGCACAATCAAAAAATTGAAAAGATGGGGGTGAGGGGAAGAAACAAATACTGGAAAACAGAAATATTCCATTTTCCCAAGCATTCCACTGATTGTTTTCCCTCAAATATCTGTGGTTTGCCCTGTCTGTCCCTAGTTGCTCTCAAGGCCTTGTTGCAAATATTTAAAGAGCCAGCAAGCAGCCCATCTGGCTGCAGACAGAGCCCCACTTCCATCTGCCTCCTCCAGGCTCAGCCCTTCCCTCAGACAGGTGGATCACTTAATCAGAAGTATATTGTTCCAGAATTTCCTGTTGCAAGTGTAGTAACTTTAGGGAAAGCACTGTCAAATATGAGAGACAATTACAAACTATAGCTGTTTGAAGTTTTCTGTTTAATTCAATAAAATGTAATGGCAAATTATATTTTTTTAAAAACTTCATAAGACAGTATAAAAAAAAAATCAATAAAAATCTATTTCCCTAGCTTAGTGGCATCATCAGAAAGCTATACTTTTTGGATTCATACCTATGGGACTTTATTAGTTTGATCTCAATGCAATCTTACAATACCGTTCCTTAAGGAAAGAAACAAAATTGACAAGAGGGAGGAGGGAGAGAAGCAAGGAAAAAACCCAAAAATATATATAAAAAAAAAAACAAAACACCAAAGAAAACCCTAACTAATATTGTAATAAGGTCCAAAGTTTACATTTTCGAAATATAACCTTCAGTTTAAAAATTTGTAAAATATTAGGTCATTGTCAAGGCAATCAACTCTAATAATAAAGACACATTAAATTTCAAAAGGTGTGTTTCTGAATGTTTTAATTACTTGTTTTCCTGGCAATTTTGTCAGGTAAGACAAAAAGGCATATCCGATGTAAGATTTGAAGCCATATTAATATGAAGAGAGCTGACACATTAGTAAACGCATAATAAGAGGATTTGAGGCCTTATCTTACAACTTGAAAAATTTAAAAGTACAGAAGAAGGAAAATATTTTCTCTTCCACTGTCCCCAACTTGAGTTTCTATATAAGATATCAAATGAGCTGTAAAATTGAACCTATGTTTTGAAACACAAACGCCAACCCAGTTCTGAAATCATCTTTGTTTGTATTTCCAGACAAGTAGAAAGGAGGACCAGGCCTCCTGGCAGAAGAAAAAAGGATGCCACATTAAGAAGGTTGCACCAATGCAGAAAGTCCCCCAGCTCTCTCTAGTGGATAGACAGCAGCAAACTGCTCTCCGTGTAAGAGCTGCTTAGTGCTTTTCCATGAGTATCTGAGTGCGACACAGAGACCTTCTCTTTTCACTTGGAATGGAGTTATGCTGTCTACAAATGGCACAATTCACTGTAGTTTTTTAGAGGAATACTTCTGTTTTCCTCTCCTTACAGCATGCAAAGACAGGACTTAACGACTACCCATGAGGTGGGTTTGTAGAGGGAAATAGTATTTTATTAAGCAAGTGGTATTATTGGACCAAACCAGAACATTTTTTAGTTACACAAGTTCTTTTCTGGAACTAAGATTTGCCTGTGTTTTGGACTCAACTAAATCTTCACTCCAAAAGTATTATTTTCCTTTTTTGCTCTCTTTTCTTGCATTACTAGTAATAGGTTCTGAATCTTTTGTTTACAAAGTTTGCTCATCTACCCCATACACAGTATTCAACAATTTTATGACTATGCCAATAACAAAAAGATAATAAGAAAATATTATTTGTTACATCATGCAGGGATTATTTTTTTTGTCTTTTCTGAGGACAATTTAATATGGCATCCTTTCTTTCATGTTGATATATTATATAGGCAAAAGACAATAGAGAAGGAAAATGTTGAGCCATGTCTATTAGCTACTGACTGTTGTCTCTTGAAATTTGGCTGTAAATCCAGCCCAGACTTCCATCTACTGCTGTAAAACCTCATGTGAGCAGGAGCATATGTGTGTGGATTCTCAAGTCTGAAGCAGAGCACAGGCTGGCAGAGCAGCCCTCATTGAGGGTTCAAAGGACCTACAAACACTTGGTGTGGGTGAGGGGGGAGGGCTTTAGTGAAGATAAGGGGGACTTTAATGTCCCAAAGGAAAAAGTACCCTTCCCATTAAATTTGGAAAATCAGTTGAAATTCATTGTCCCATTTCCTCACAAAAGCAAGAGGAGTTCAATGACTACCCCTATACCCTCCTAAGGGTAAGCAAGTATGCTCACTCATTTCTTGACAAGATATTTGCCAGACTAAAGGGTGTGGGAGCAAGAGTATTGCTGGAATTGCCGTTCCATTTCTTTGTTGTTTTCATGCATCACACAAGTTTACGCATTTCTGGGGTCTCCCAAATGAACTAATGAGAGCACTGCCACATGAGCTATTTTTGAAGGAAATGTATACTTGTGCTGAATGTAGCTGCCAACTTGTGTACTGGAGTGAGAAATGTCTTTCTCTTCCGAGGACTCTTATTCAACTCTGCACAATATTTGGCTTTTTGTTTTGATCTGTAAATCCCTCTACAGCTGAAACTTTGTGCACTGCGGCAGCATTGATCTGCTGAAGCGTTTTAACTAACTTCCTTTAACTTTCCTGCAGAAAGGCTTTCAATCTAAAAAAAGTTTGAGAAGCCATCAACTGCTTGATATATTGTGATTTCAGCAATGGAGTGGTGCAATAAAATTCTTGGAAATGTAACTGCAGTGAGAACCACTCAAATCTAAATAAACCAGGACAATCTCAGGAAAGGATAAGAGAAATGAAAGATCATGGGCTTATCTGATATTAGGAGAAGAGTTATTGTACAGCTGTTAACAAGAGACATTTCTAAGTTAGATACATCTTTTGACAGAGTAACATGTCTAGCTTCACTCCTACAAACTGAAACACACTAGCAAAACACATTTTTCACCCAGTATAGTTGTGTTAACATTAAAATTTACAACTACAAGTATTACAGAAAACTGTACTGCTAGGTATTCTGAATTTTTTAGGTGCTGCAGTTATTTTTTTAGACCAACTGATGCAGCTTACAAAAAATAGGCAAGCTTCATCTTAAAAAATGCATCACTATTTTGAGTTTATCTATTAAAAGTACTCCTTCTCACAAACTTCATGTCCTCTCTAGTATAATACCAATACCTGCAACTAGCACCATATTATCATAAAACAATTTTAGTGTAGACCTAGCCTTAAATCAGTATTTTTTTGCATTTCTTTCTAATATTTTTTTTAAGTGTAGACACTTTAAAAGGTTTTACAGAAGGGAAAATGATTCCTGTAGAGCAAATTTTACCTTAATGTCCTTATTTATCTTTAGCAGATCTTTGTTCAGACCAAAGATCCTGAGAGTCCCACAGAAACATAAATTTGAATTAATCTGCTTTGAAACAGTCTTCATGACATTCAATTTTAACAAGAATCAATCTGAGAAATTGCTGAAGATCAGACAGAAGGTAACTGACAGAGTTGAGAAGAGGCAACCTGGTTGAGTATCTAGCTGTACACCAGTCAAGTCTTGTCATTAATTATTGCTTTTGCCTGAGGCTGAAGAGAATGTTAGAGGAAATTTAGTGAGAACACAATAATATCTTGGGAGTGGACATTCAGAAAAAAAAAAAATTATAATGAAGGTGCTATTATGTTGGGGACGGAAACATTCTGTTTGTTACAAGACAATGGTCCATCAGCATTATATAAATTCTAATGTCTGGTAATATCATTAATATGCAATAATATTAACTTGTCCTGCTTGTGTTGTCATGCATTCAGACCCTTATGACTTAACTCTTTTCCTAAGCCAAAAAATATATTCATATTCACACACTTGAGATTATATAAGCAAGTAATTAATATTAAAAGCAAGAAATAAAATAGGATTATTATTACAGTTTTGCAAATCAGTGTTTTCACAAGCAAAACTCTACAACATAGAGAAGGACTGTAAAATTGGAAATGCTAGAAACCCTCTTTGATAAAAAAAAAAAAATCAGTATTCCTAAGTCTTTTTTGTCCTCTGGTGAGATTTAGAGATAATTTTAAAATTCTAAATATAAGTTGATAACAGTAATTTATTCTGCACAGACTGCCACTAATTAACACAGTTGCAGCTACACCCTGAGAATCCTTCGAAAAAGAGGAATGAACCTGTCAGACTGCTTCTTCTTGATTAGGAAAATAAAATTATAAAAGCCTCCACAAATACTAAATGCTTTTGTTGACAACATGAAGTAGCTCTGCATAACACATAGCTAGTAATTAGACATTTATTTGATTTGTGGCAACTCTGCTACTTAACAGTCTGCAATGCATCAGCCTCCCGAATGGAGGCTCAGACTACCATGCATCTATGCAGACAAATTTTATCTCCACTGTTGTGAAAACCCAAACAAGGAAACTTTCAGAGGAGTGAAATACTTCTGGTCTTTGTCTGAAACATGTTTGACATTTATTTCTAAGACCTTTATGTAACTATTAATTATATTGGTGAAAGGATACCATTGCATAATAGGTACATAGATTATAAGCCATATACTTCTGTCTTCAAGTACTGTCTATTGAACCTTGCTTATTAGAATTTAGTCATTACTAGAGAGCATGGCTTCATTCCAAAATTGCTTATGATTGCAGCTTCTCTTCTTGCTTGCCTGCAGAAATGCAACTGCAAACACAGTAAAAAACATCTGCTTTTCTTCCCTGATATCTCCTCCTATTTCCACATTCAGCTGTAATGCCCAATTTACAGACTACTGCTGCAGGCAGTCCTGCAGTACAAATAATGAGCCATGCAGAGCAGCACCAAGTGAAATAAGTGACACACTCAGAAGCGCTGCAGTCGATGCAGAAATATGTAAACTTTAGACAGAGGCCATATATCTGAGGTATAGCAGAAGACAGAAATCCTTTCTCTCTCAAGTATTCAGACTGCAGCTGGGGAAGATGCAACTCACTGCCGGAGCTTAGGCCATCCCAGGAGGGCAGTAATAAGGAATCAGCAGGAGCAGCCTGCCAAGGGGAGATCAGGAGAGAGGTCCTTGACTGTAACATGTGCTGACAGAGGAGAGCCAGTACATGGAAGGGAATCAACCCCTTGCATTGGATAGGAAACAGCCCAAAACTTTTTTCTCTTCCACATTTAAATTCTAAATGATGGTGTCTTTTCAAGCTGGTTTTACAATGAAATACACGTAGTTGGTGTCTACACTATAACAGATCAAGGAAAAGTTTAAAAAACGTATGATGAAAAGAGGATACTTTTAAACCTCTTAATTTTACATAGTTTTTAACAGTATAATTAATGATAATTATGACAATAGCTCTGATTTAAATTGGTATAAGGGAATATGTAAATATTTAAAAGTTATATTATTGAATGGAGAAAAACCTACATGCTTAACACACAAATGATCCACAGAAAGAAGACTAAGAAAGTAATATTTTTATTTCTCTTCTTTCCAAGACCAAAATCAAAAAAGGAAATCAATGGGAAGAAATACAGTCTTGAAATTCTTTTCTTTCTTAGTAGTTGGCAATTACATTTTACGATTGGTTTAGGCTTCATACTATGCTGCTTAATCATCCATTTCTTCATCTTCCAATCTCCACTTCTACCACTGATGTAGGAAAAAATATATTTATGGTTCTGTTGCAAACAGGCTCATTTGAAAAACTTAGCCTTACTACAATGAAGCAATATGGATATTAGTAGTACTTTAAGTTTTGCAAGTCAGCAAGAGACATTACAAAGTTAAAACTCAGACTAATTTCTTTTATTACCCAAGAAACTTTAAACTAAAAGCCTCTTGTGTTTTCAGAACTTTTGGAGGTACACTTGTAGCCACTGAACAAACTAAACTGGATACAAATGTAAATGCCACCAAATGTGTGAGTCTTTTCTCCCTCAGTCTCTGAAATCAGGCCAGTAAAACCAGCAAAATACCAAACTGTATCCTCATTCTGTTAGAACTCATACCTACAAAATAAATATTGTGGATCGTTTGGAAAATTTTTTCTTGCTACAGAAACCAGACTCTGTACTCTGAAATTTACTGGACAAGAATCTTCACAGGTGTTGGCAGGATGAACACAGCTGCTGGGATAGTCATTTATGATATGAGAAAAAATTAACATGCATTGAGTGATAAAGTTCCATCAACATACTAAACTCCCAAAGTCTTGTAAGCCCTCTCTAAAGTAAATTCAATTTGGAAACTGCCTCTGGGTGCATCCTTTGCACCCACTTTGTTGTTTAGTCACGTCGCAGGTATTCAGATAGGTGAAGGATGAACCCTTTTTTGCCTGAAGCAACCATCAAATCTCTCTTCATTCTCTTTTGCTTTCCTGTGGTAAGCATCAGCTTTTCTTTTTCATTCTACTGGTTTTATTAATGCCTGTTCATCTGCATTAATTTCTCCTTTTCCCTTCCAACCTCCAGCACACCAGACTTACAGTATAAACACTTCTGTAAGCATATATCCTTAAGAGTATTCCCCCAAGTTCTAAAAAATATTACGAAAATATTAGTGACTAGGATCTGCAACAACTCATCAGAACAAAACTAAAGTTTTAAATTGATATTTTCGCATATTTTCTTGCAAATACTGTTTTGACAGTGTCTTGAGAAGACTTCCCTGAATCGCAAAATATCCCCAAAATATAGCTGAAAGTTATATTTTCAACTTTTAATGTAAAGAATGCTCATGCTGCTAAGGCAACTTACAGAGCCCCAGAATTATTTCATTCTCACTGTCTAGTGAGGACAGCATTTTATCAGTGATGGAGCACGGTGCAGAATACCTATACTAAAGAGACTATCTCACTGTTAAACACTCTTGTTAACACATCCCTGTGATCAATTTGGTTTCCAAGCAGCATTGAACATCCCAAAGGAAGCACAAATTTGATTTAGCAAAAGGTGACCAAGTCCTATGTAAATCCTCAAAGGCAAAGTGATTTTCCATTTTCCTTAACTTTACCTGCCAATGATCACAATAATGTTGGCCCAAATAATGCAAGGTGCACGATGTAACTTGCTGATTTATCATATATTACATGGGAGCTTAAAAGTGAACCTGACTGTGAATCTCAATGATTTAATGTATAATATAAAGAAGCTTAGTATATAGCTCTGCTGTAAATCTGTATTGATTTGCTGCACAATATACAGAACCTTATGGAGTAGCTTTATTGTGAGACTCTTCTTACTTCCAGTATGGTGCAGCTGTAACTGTAGCTGTGACTGCAACTTCAGTGTGAAACACTCCAGTTTTCTAGGAGGTACAAAAAATGTTACTAATGACCCTATAATGATGTGCTCACTGAGTCCTGTTGGAGAATGGGCTGGACTTGACCAACCCACTGATGCTACCTCATGTCAAACCATATCTGTAGCCAATAAAATACTTAAATATAAAAAGCTTTCTCCAGAACAGAGAATCTGAATTAAAACACATTATCTGCTAATCTGCCCACTAACAAGGTGCCATAGAGAAGAGAAAATTTTCTCCAAGATATTTAATATGTGCCTTATATATCCCAGCTTTCAAAACCCGCTGAAAAAAAATCATAGTATTACTAACTTTACACAGCATTATTCTCCCTCAAGAAATTCCAGGATTTGTAGCTAAAGCTTGGTTTTCACCTAGAGATGACTAGGTGAAACCTACTCAGGTTTTCAAGTGGTCTTGGACACAAGTATTCAAACTGCTTGTTGAGGGTTGATGGTGGACAGCAACTAAGCACTTACTCAGCTGCTTGCTCACCCACACCTACCCCCCCTCCACTCCATCATGATGGGGGGAGACAACAGGAAGAGCAAACACAAGAAAAGCTCAGGAGTCAAGATAAAAATGGTTTAACCACTGAAGAAAAGCCTGGGGCTTTTCTCCTGGGGGGAGTAAGTATTGTAAAGGATCATCACCTTCTTCAAGCAAATCAATGCCCAGCCAACCTCTAAGCAGTGTATTCTTTGGAGAGGCAACCTCCCTGATTTATTGCTGAGCACAGCATCATATTGCACTCGATAACCCTTTGGCCAACTTGCCCCCCTCAGCCTACTCACTGACGTGGGGGAGTGAGAAAAAGAGAAAACCTTGATGCAGCATAAGCACTGCTCACCTGTAGGTAACAGACTGCTGCACTACCATCACTATTTTAGTCACAGATCCAAAACACTGAACCATGTAGGTTGCTACAAAGAAAATTAACTCCATCCCAGCCATACCCAGTGCACTGTTGAATGATGCATAAGAGAGCAGGTTTCAGTAAGGTTGCCCTTAGCCTTGACCTCAAAACCAAAGCAACAGAATTTTAGAAATACACTATAGAAAAGAATATAATATTTTTGTTACCCTTTGGAGATGCCTATATCTTCCTACTGAGTTGCCAGGGCCCTATAGAAGCTTCTCTCTTAACTGAGGTGTACCAATTAAAATTCTAACATTCATTGGAGTGTGTCTGCTTTGAATTCAACTAAGTATTTCACAGAGAGGCCATTTAGAGTGAATTATGGAAGACACATAACAGTATTGTGAGAAGGCATAACAGACTGTATGAACTGCAGTCTTGGAAGTGGAAACAGGTTCCATCTCATACTGTATCTTTGCAAGCCAAATTAAAAGAAAGCAGTGAAAAACTAAAGACATAACATTTACCAGGATGGACTATCATAGACAGTGTGAAGTAGTAGAAAAACATTATTTGATGTTGTTGTGATGAGAGGTTGGTGTCCTCAAAGAAATCAAAAAGCACCCTTATATGATGGATTAAATTGAACAATGTTCAGTACCTTCAACCAAAGAAAATTACTCTGTAGTCGCAAATTCGTTCAAGTGGTTTCTCACCTTCAACCAATCATGCTTTATCCAGGAGCTGGTCTCCTGATCCTTGCCTTTCTGTGGTTTTCTCAGCTGAAGAATGAGAGCTTGCACAGACCACTCTCACCTGGTCAGCCTTCTTCACAATTTCTCCCCTTGCTGAAGTCTAATTCACATTTACTGGAATTCCCCTCATAAACAGTTCCCCTTCTCTTTACTTCCTTTGCTGCCATCCCCTAGGACCACATTTGTCTGCTTTTAATAGATAGATTATAAAAAATGTTTTAATAAAAAAGCAGAGTTTCAGATCAGGTAAATTAATGCTTTGCAACAACCTTGCAGAATCAACTTTTTTGTTTGTTTGTTTGTTTTTTTAATTTATTTATTTAAAGAATTTTGAACATATTTTCACTCTTAAAACAATAAAGCAGGTTGAAATAAGCATGTCCAGACTGCAGGTCTGTACTATGTATTTATGATTATTCTATAGCAAACAGAAAAGCATTAGTTGGAAAGGAAGGGAATCAGAATAGGCAAAATGGCAGTCCCTAAAAGCAATTAGGCTTCCCAAAGCATCTTATAAGATGGAAGTATGAAAGAACTTCCCATAATGGCAAACTTTCAATTACATGTACTGGACATTGCCATTAAATTGTTTGCAAATTTTTCAGTATTGTTAAAGGCTATATGACAGGTAAACACACTCACACAAATATAGACACCTGTCACTATATTAAAGTTTATGTAATTTTTTAAGAATGAAAATAAAATTTTGAGTCCTGTAGTACATTCTTTACTGAAAAGGCTATGCAAATTCAAGAGGTAAAGAAGCTTAACGTTAACAAATTACAAAGTTATGTAACACTACCCTTTTAAAAAATATTGTAAGTGTATATATAAAATATCTTGCAATACTTTTAAGTGTCACTTTTCAGCACAGCATGAGTACTTGAGATACCAGAGGGAAGTTGTGCAGTGCACTGCTGCCCTCTGCCTGAAGCCCAAAAGAAAAAGGATTGAATATTCCTTTGGTTACATGATATCTGTGGCTAGACATGCTGTAGAAATGTTAGTTACTAAATCAGATTCTGTTTTCATTTCTCACAAAACCTGAAGCCACTGGAAGCATGGCACTTCCATATTTAAAATAAGCTACTGTATGGAGGGCTCTGTAGCTTTTTTGTTATTTCCTGGTGCTATACTACAACTTAGATCAAGACACAATGTGTAATAAGAGGTGTGAGATACCTTCATCACCCAACATAAAAATTACCTCATGCAATGACAGCATAGTGTTTCAACACGTATCTAGAAACACTACGTTTCTAGTATTTCATTACATGTTGCATCTAAGCATAATTGTGAACCTGGTTTTGACTGCTTTGCTAGAATATGCATTCTGGTATAACTTCTTCCCTGCATACACACATTATTACAGGATTCCCCCATTAAAAATAAAGTGATTTGGCTATTATTTTTATCTTCTTAAATAGATACAGTATTTTTCTTTCCTACAAAACTGGTTACAAGCACAATACAGCAATCTGTTCCATAATGACACAGAAACATGAGATCCCAGCAAACAAGGAGCTAGCTTATTAACTGCATAAACATCATGCATCTAACAATGCACTTACAGTCTTGATACATGATTAATTACACTTTGATATCCCTTATCAAATCCCTGCCAGTTTCCATCCACCTGGCACCATTACTGGAGATCACCATTACTGGAGGCTCCACAGTTCTCTAAATGTTAACCCTGTTGCTTCATTCTCCTTAACACTATGAGGTTTTACAGACTGTATATCATCTTCTATGATATTTCTGTCAGTCTGTTCTAACTGCAACAGACAGGAAGGAAAATACTATTTTCTGCTACTTAGCAGCATCTTTTACATGTTGAAAACACTTATTTAGTCCTATGCCCTTCCTCCTCTTTGTAAGCTAAACACAGCAGCCAGTTCTTCCTACTAAATAGGTGCTAGACTTAAAATAATTTGCTCTGGACCCCTCTGGATTTTACCCAGTTCTTCTACAGACATTTAAAGTGTGGCACCTTCTTATCAAATCCTGAGATGACTTTAAAAGATCTGTTTCTGGTTTTTGCAATCTATACTCTTGTTTCTGTTTCCTGATCTGCCACTTTGAAATTGCTGAGCTGCAATGAACATAACCAGGACTCCTAATGAGTCCCAGACTCCCATACAAACAAACCCATACTTAAGCCTTTCACATCCATCTTTCAAAGTAGTATCTTGCCTGTACACTTGCTCAAGTACTTTTTTGGGTTTTTTTCACAGACCTTTTCTTCAATTTGTTATTTTAATCTGTCCTCTTACATAAACACAGGTTAAAAAAATGAGTTTGGTGGTTTTGAATACACTAAGCCTGTTCTCCTTTTCATTAGTAAGGTGATTGTGCAAAACAATGAGCACTGGACTCCAGGAACTATCTCTGTCAATTCCTGTTCTATAAATCCTTCCATTTATACGGAAAAAACTTTTATAATTATCCATTTCTCCATTTATATTATTCTCTAAAATTTACTTTATTTGGTGTTCCACCAAAATGATACACTGAACTCTCTTCATGTTTGATACTAGTTTCAGATGAACTGTTGTTTTTATTACTATCAGTGATGACTTTTAAAAATATAATCTAAATATCCCTTTCATCAAACTTACAGTTTTTCTTACAATGTGAAGTGGAAGTTTTTCCACACCATGTATATCCTAGTGTTTTAATGGAAAACAACTCATAGTACTCATCTGTATTCTATTTTTATTGAAAAGACTTATTGATGTCTAGTAATGATGCAACATGTCATACAACATAGGCAATATAGAATATCCTTCCCTAAAAATTTAATTGTCCTAGCTGATAATGATAAAGGGGGTTTCTAATTATTCTGGTTAAAACAAAACAAAAAAAAAAAAAAAACAAACAAACAAAAAAAAACCCCACCCACAGAAAAAAAACCAACAACAAAAAAACCCCACCTTTCTATTTTGAGAGAATTTTTATTAAATGTTCATTATTAGTGTTGATGGAAAAGCATAGCTAGCAACTGGTTTTTTACCTGCAGACATTGAGTTGCAAACAATTTAATGCCTTTACCATGCCAGTGTATAGCAGTTTGTAAATTCTGTATAGCACTTTATAAGTCTATAGCAGTGCTCACTGTCATTCTTCTGCATGTTCTGGAACTTTGTTTGAGTTGACCCTGGGGGGATGCCAGGTGCCCACCAAAGCTGCTTTATCTTCAGCTCTTCCTCAGCTGGATAAGGGAAAGGAAAACGTAAAAACAATCTCCTGGATTGATATCCTGGTTTGAGAGTCCCAAGATGAACACTTCCCGGACCCGCACTGCCCCGCGGTGCCTGTGGCGGGCAGGGGGGCAGCGGCGGTGCCTGCGGGGCGGGGTTGCGGGGTTGCGGGGAGCGGTGCGGGATGGCGCCTCGGAGAGCCTTGCTACGGCCTCTCGGGTTGCGGTCTCTGCTGTCTCATCTCTCCCTCTGCTGGTGTTCTTGCATCCTCTTCCTCCACAGAGGGGAAGGTCGCTCCCTGGGACAGTTTGCCTTCTCCTGCCTTCCTCAGGAGCGCCGGTGTGGCAGCTCCGAGGCTGCTGGGGACACTGTCACCGGGACACTGGACTCCAGCACCTCTGTCTGCTGCCGAGTCCAGTTTGGGACTTTTCTGATTGAAAAGTAATGGCCCAATGATGAGTGCAGGTTCCTTATTTACATAGGTATATACGCTTGTCTGCTAAGATGATCTTTTGAGGTCCCTACCCCTAACTTTCTATCATTTCTGTGATCATTTTTATTACTGTGACTACTTATTATTTCGCTAAACCTATTCTACTTTCTTTTCCCAAACTTTATTCCCATTTTTATCTTACCCAAGAGGGTAGTCCTTGAGATGTGGACAAGGTGATCACTTGTCCAATTAATTACAGTCAACTAATTACAGGCACGGGCTAAACAGTCTTGGCTTGGGGAAATTAGTTTCTATTTATTATCAGTCAAGATAAGAGCAGCATAAGGAGAAATATAAAAACTAAATCATAAAACACTTTCCCCCTGTCTTCTTCCCAGGATCAACTTTATTCCTGATTTTCTCTAACCCCTTCCCTACAGTGGTGCAGGGGAATGGGAGCTGTGGCTGGTCCATCACAGGGCATCTCTGCTGCTCCTTCCTTCTCTCACTCTTCCTGCTCCAGCATGAGGTCCTTCCCAGCACGGGTTCTTTCATGGGGACTCCAGTGCGGGTCCCCCACAGAGTCACTGGCTGCAGGAGACTCTGCTCCACTGCCTGGAGGACCTCCTCACCCTTGTCCTTCTTCATGGGCTTCAGTGTCTGCAGATTTGTTTCCCTCACATTTTCTCACTCCTTTCTCTGGCTGCAGTTGCTGTTGCGCAGAAACTTTCCCATCTTAAATATGTTATCACAGAAGTTTTACCACCATCACTGATGGGCTCAGCCTTGGCCAGTGGTGAGTCCATCTTGAAGCCAGCTGGCATTGGCTCTACTAGATGGGGGGGAAGCTTCTAGCAGCTTCTCACAGAAGCAAACCCTGCACCCTCCCTGCTAGCAAAACCTGGACACACAAACCCAATACAGGAACCAAGGCCTGACGTGGATGAATATGTAGAAAAAGCAGTAATGACATAGCAGAATTTCAAAAGTAGTACCACTTTGTCAACAAAGCCATAAGAATATAGACTGCTCAAAGTAGATGAAAAAGTAAAAGATGCTTTATTAATAGCTGAATGGTCTTATATAAATCTTAAAAACATCTGATTAGTATCCTGGAAAATTAGCAAAACTACATTTTTCAGATGTCTTATTTTTTTAATTTATAGTACTGTCCACATTTAAATTATCTAACTAGTGATTCTCAAGACATTGAACTTGGACCTGTAGAACAGTGAAGAGTGTTTTCACACAAAATTTCAAGAGAAATGCTAGTGGCACAGAAGTCAATAGTAATTGATTTCAAATTATTAGTATGAAGTAGTTCTCTTGTTGCATTTCTAAACAGCGTGAATGAAAATTTGGCTAGGGATGCACATAACTTTAAAAATTCATAACTGCTCATTTGGAAATAATTATTTTTTTTCCCACAGAGTTGGAATTATATTACCTTTATTATGTTAAACATATTTAGGAAACAGTATTGAACAAAGTATTGACCAAAATTTAGGGCACAGTAGCTTCAGACTGCATTTTTTAAACTTTTGGTGGGTTTTTTTCCCTAAAGAAAAGGCATTTGTTTTCTGGAAACATGAAACATTTTTGTTTAGTCATATAATCACTGTCTTTGCAGAGTCTTTATCATTGAAGACTATTTAGAAAATACATGCAGATTTATCTTATCTTGGTATAAGATAACTTGTAGACCACATAGTTCTTGTTGACTGTATTTTGTTTGTAAATAAAAATTTAATCAGATAGCTGGGTGTATACAGTGAAAGTTTTAGATCTTATGTTTTTATTTCTTCCATGTTTGGAATAAGAAAATGATATGGATAATATATATAATATGTAATGAGCTTCACATTCTTTAACTTCAGTTAGAGGAGTTTATTATATACTATCTATTAAAAAGTGGCTGTATAGACTGACATAATTATAAATCAAGGCAAACCACAAACTGCTTTGTGAACCTACAAAAAAAATGGTTTGAAAATTGGCGTAGTAAGTAGAATGGCATCCAACTAATATATACTAAGTTTAAGGGTAAACCCCACATTTTTATCTGTTTTTTTTCATTTTACCATCTGTATAGTCAGATCCAGAAGAAGTATAACGTAGAAAGTGAACCTTAATATCTTCTGAGATTTCGACTTTAAAGTGTGGTTAGTGTTATGCCAGGGTGGCTTCCCAAGTCCCAGGAGAAATGAGACAGCTGTGTAACTCCTTTTGATAAGGTATTTCATGGAGAAGGTTCATTTCACTTGTGTTTTGTTTAATGTTCTTCATTTTAGAGAGTAATTTGTGAAAAGCAGATACAGATTTGAAATTGAATTTTAGAAACTCCTCTGTGGGAATTTCTTTCTATTTCAAAATCAACTTCTAGACAAACTTTAAAATTAAGATCATTATGGATGCAGAAGCTCAAGATGTTCCATAGTAATTTCTGATACAACTTTCCTAGCCAGTATATTTACCACCATCCAAGAAATCCCATCACCTTAAAACACATTGTACATGCAGTATTGTTTTTTATTACAGCCTTTCCAGATGAAGGAGGAAGAGCTATTAACCTGTGTGACTGTTGGAACTAAATAATGAGTATGGTAAGTAAGCTGTCTGAGCAAGAAATGTGTTTTTATAAGTGTTTTCTGCCAAGAGCATGTGAAGTTGACAGTGGGAAATAATCAGAAAGACAAGACAGAAGACAAGTCAGAAGACAGATTTCTCAGGTGCCTAAAGAACTACTAGGAGAGCAGAAGGAAAGCATTTTTTTTAGAATGGGAATTTCTGCTTAAATGCAAGAATAGACCTGCCAAAGTAAATCAGCTTGGAGCAGTAAAATAGAGACCAAAACTCAAAAAATGTGTCAGGTGAGTAAGGAGAAGCAAATCCAGCCACCAACCATCAACTGAGACAAAGCACTGCATTTATGTTTCCTAGCATTGTTTATTTCCTTTTTTTACCTGAGTATAAAGTTATTTCTTCTTTGGAATTGCACAAAGTTTTGGTATACCAGGTGCTAAATTTCAAGTACAACACTCTGTAAGGGAAGAGTGGAAGATCCATTAGTAGGGAACTAGCACATTTCTGTTCACACCTTGTAGTTCTGCACCTGGACAGAGGTGCTGACTGAATCTTGTTTTCACTCTGCTGATGACAGAACATTTTCACTCACAAATTCCTACACAGAGATCAAAATATTTTGACAAGATAAAGAACATCAGAAATCACTTTTAATGTGGAGGAGACGTATGAAACCATTATTATCTTCAGTAATAAAGGATGGCAGCGGCAACAGTAACAAAACCAGAGCAAATCTAAAACCCACCTCCTGTCATTTACACCAGCTGCAATTTCTAATTTTAGGATGGATCTTTTCTTCCTCTGCTTTAACTATATGCCAGTATCTGAATTCACATCTTCACTCATTCTTTCTGGGTTTAACCTACTCTTTTTGTTCCTGTCTTTATAATAATCTTCTTCATCCTTGATAACATCAAGTCTCCCAATTAAGGTTTTCCCAATTAAAATCTTAATTCTTTTGCTTCTTTGCCCTTTTCCTCCTCATTTACCATTCAACTCTGAAGCAACTTATTAACTATCGAAACAAACATCAGACCAGCTCATTTTAAATTGTGCAATAATTACACTCCTGACTTTCTATGAATCATTCCCTCTTCAAGCCACCATTTGATTTGTTTTAGTATCATTATCCACTATAATTCTTGTAAACTTCATGCAGTGGCAGAATTTCTGATGTACAGATTATTTTATAATCCCTTCTGTCTTTTTATTTATGCCCATTAAGATACTGATTCCCACTTCTCAGGTTCTGTGGCCTCAGTCCTTTGCCCCCCCTCTCTATCATGTTCATCATTCTACCCTAAGTTTTAAATCAAAATCAAATTATTCTGGTTTAACAACCCTTCAGCTACTGAAGTGAGGCTGGGAGAAATCCCATAATTATGCTGAACAAAAATTCCCCCCCTTCCTTAGTCCTCCTGCCCCACTCCACTGACCCCATTTTTCCTACTTTTATGCACATTGTACAGTCTTAGTACAGTTGTAAAGTTGCTCTTTTCCATTTCACCTTCTCTTCTTTTCATCAGCAGATCTGTTACATGTTAAATAAAAAACCTCTTATTTATTGACTATCAGCTTTGCTGATAAATGCAATCACCATGTACTATACAAAGGAGGGGGGAAAATCCTGAAGCATTAAAACAGTTTTGAATATACTTACTAATTTCAGGATCCTTAGCCATTCACTGTATGCATTTACACCACATCACTGCAGAAGAGTGCACCTCCTAAATAAAATACCCCAGGCATTTATTCCTTTCGCTATCCATTTCTTCAGTTTCTAACTCATAATGTTTCATGGCAACAAAGTATCGGATAAAACTTTCACCTAACGCTTCCTTAATACATGTATCTTTCTCGAGTGCCACAAGAGCATCTTCTAGCTTCAGAGGGACTGATGAATGTTTGAGATCAGCAGTGTGATTTTCATCTTGGAGCATATCATCATACCTAAGTTGTCTCTTCACTCCATCTAGACCTGCAGCAATAGTAGCAGCAAGTACCAGGTATGGGTTAGCTGTAGCAGAACTTAATTTATTCTCTATTTGAGTGCCTTTTCCACCATGACATTTGACATTAAAGGCACAGCTGTTGTCATTATATCCCCATTTTGCATTTACAGTCTCTTTTGATTCTTTACTATATTTAGAATAAGGCTTGCGGCAGCTGGTGGTAGGAGCCATCAAACAGCTAATAGCTGCTGTGTGTGCCAAGAGACCTGATAACCAATATTTTCCAATATCTGAGAGCTCCTCAACTCCATAACCAGCAGAAAACAAATTCTTCTGGCCATTCACATCCCACAGGCTGTGTGACAGAGCCCCTGAATTGTAGAATCCCGATTCTGAGAAAAAGCTAGCAATGTAGTTATATTTCTTAGCCACCTCTTTAATGCCTGTTCTAAATGTGAAGGCACTGTCAGCAGCATCTATGCCAAACTCTGGATGAAATGTAATCTCCATTTGCCCAGGCCCACTGGAAGAAGAAAAGCTTTCAATGTTGGCACCAGCATAATACATTCCTTCAATGAGCTCCTGAATGAAGGTCTGGTCATGGTTATTTAGTATCGTGGCTGCAGGAAAGGATATTGTCTTTGAATTTACAATCTCAGTAATGCCATAAATACAAAATTCATATGTGAAGGCAGAGCACAGAGAAAAACCATTGTCCTGAAGCTGGTGCAGCTGTTTCTTGGCGATGTGCCTCGGTGAGGTCATTAGTGGGTTGCCCAGGATGGTGAAAGAATCACATATCACTCTTGCAGTCTGCTCAGTCCAAGGGAGTATTCGAAACGTTGATAAATCAGGGTTCAGGATTATGTCACAATTAAAATTGCTTGCATTTATGTAATCTAATTCATTATCTTTAGGGTTCAGGGTCAGCTCAAGGTAACTTCTGGGCATGGCAACACCGTTAATTGCTTTTTCCTGAACACAGAGCAGAATGACAGATTATGAAATGAGAAAAGAGCTCAACAGTATTATTATGTATGTAAAACTCAGATTCTCAGTAAGAATAATAGTATATTTCCTGAAAGAACACTTACATGCAGTGATCACTAAAACAGTGGGCAAAAGCCTGTTACAGTGTCATTATGAAGCTTAACAAATTTTTACAGGATTGGTATGAAAACTCTGGCATCAAGCATCCCAATGACCATTTTAAAAATTTCCATAAATAACTAAAACAAAAATGTTCAACACTTACCTTGCATGGTCTTTCTACAATTATAGACATCACCAGTTAGGTGCAAACTTTGCAGGTCAAACATCTATCTATAGCTACTCCACTAAGCTTTAATATCTCCTGAGCATTTCCTTTTACATACTTCCTTGTACATTTGAACAGAGAATTTCAGCTTATGCAAATTACATGTAGATAGGAACCCAAGGAATCATCATCTGCAAACAAGCACCTTTTCAACTTTTCTTAAATTCAAACCACTAGCTGGTGAAAATTGCTATTCTGACAAATTCTGTCAAGTGAAATTTGGCTCATGTTCACACCTTACCTGTATTTTTCTAAGATAAAGGATTACCATCTGAGTGAGGAGGCAGAATAAGCCTAGAAAGGGGCAAGCTCAAAGGTATAAAAAACAAAATTTTGCCATTCCAGATAGAAAATTGTTGAAATACTTCAAACAGCATATGGTGCCTTCTCTTAAAAAAATAAAGAAATAAAATCTGCCTTAAGTAGGTGGCAGTCCAGTGGTAGCAATTTTCCCATAACCAAAAGTACACAGCATGGTGAATACTGATTCAAGATGTCTAAACTGTCCATTTCAAGCTAAAAAGTTGTTGAAGGTGATTACCCTGTAGTACTATCTTTCCACCCCCCTGCCCCAAAAAAGTTAAAAAAGAAAAAGGGCAATTACTCTCAGTCACTCTGTGTATACATGTGTACTCATACACATTTTTTAGCATTCAGACATTTAGGCTGTCATGCAAATGTCCAATTTGTTCAGATGTTAACAAGCTGATCTAGACATTTGCTACTTGCCATAGCAAGTGATTTTCATTCAGTCATTTTCTTTCTTTTAGTGTTTACTTCTTTCTTTTTACAATTTACTGATGTTCTGTAAAACAAAACCTTTGTAATGCATTGAGCCTGAAAAGATAATTCTGAGAGATTATTAGAAGTTCACAGAACTGAATTCTAAGGCTAGAATTACTAGCCTTATTTAATTAGATTATTGTCTAGAGGAACAGAGGAATAGATCATTGCAGTGATGAAAAAAAGCACAGAACTTTTGGGAATGTTAACAAGTAAAAGGAATATTTTTTTTCTACCTTTGAGAGAGAAAAAGACTTTAAAAAACAAAACAAAACAAACAAAAAAAAACCACCAAAACACTAAAAACACTCAAACATCATAAATTAAGGACTAGGGCCAGGAAAAAACATACAAATGCAGCTATAAACAGAAAACTTACATGAAAAAAGCGAGAAGGAATATTCTTTGATCTTGACACACCATGGAGGTCTATTGATTCAAATCTGACAAACTGTACGTTATCCCTGGCCATCTGCTGCTTAATAAATTCAATATGAGAGAAGAGGTGAAGGAGAGTTGGACTTCCAAGGTCGTTTACATCAGGCTCTCTGCTGGATGCTATAAGTGAAGAGGAATGTTCATGTCAAACGAAATAACAAATGGTGGAATACAGGCTGTTCTCCTAAAAGGTTCAGTAGTGGGAAACTCTCAACATACAGAAAAAAAAAGATATGGATCATAAAATATTTTTGTTAATAAATACACAAGTTACTGTGTAAATTAAAGATCTGTATAAAATCCCTGATTTTTTGTGAACTGTCTACAGCTTAAAAGTTTTTTGATGTTGATAAGAAAACACAGGTGAATCACATGATAAAACCAGGAATTTCTGAAGGGTACCTAAGTTGTTTTGATGGGTATTTTAGGAGCACAGATAGCAGCTGGATATCTGTTTCCCACTGAAAGCTGATAGTATTCAGATGCTATATTTCTTCTATGCCTTTGAAAAGTGCATGGATACAGAACTATGATAAATAGGGTGATCATCTTTTACTAAACCTTTCTCCAGACCTCCTGTAGAGGTCTGTAGACTTCTCCACCACAGGCAGCAGATTTTCAGGACATGTTTATGCACTTCCTCTTAGGTTTTTTTCTTAGGTTTATTAGAGTACCTATAGAACTGTACAAACTTCTTGATACTAAAGCAGTAGCATCTACATATAACTTCTGTAATGGAGCAGAGAAGTAGTAACTTATCAATTTCTCACCCTGCTTTTGGGTAACTATTTATTTTTATTATTCAAGTTGAACTGCATAAGATGACTTTTTTGCAGAGCGGACAATCAGCAACAGCAAGTATTCATCACTACATTCCAGTGGAAGTTAAAAACTTCACGCCAAGGCACTATGAAGGCTTGTGGGAGCATTCCCAATCTCTCCAGCAGCAAACTGCCCAGACTGGAGTGTATCTCCTTGAGCTGTAGCCAGAAGGCAAAACCACATCTTTTTGACCTCTCCTTTGGGGTGAGTAAGACTTCCAGCTGCAAGGCTCTAAGGAGGCTCTCCAGCTATTCCAGCATAAGGCTGTTTGATCATTCCATAAGAAGGCACCAAATTCATCCACAGTCATAGACTTCCTGAAACTTTTGGCAGTTACTGATGCATCCTCCAGCTTCAGATGGGAAGGAAGCAACAAGGATACTTTAGGTCAGTTAAGTAAGAAAAGGTTAAGTAAAATTAGTGGTCCCAGAGGAGTAACAGGTGAAAGCACAAGACAAAACTTTAAGTTTTGTAGAAGAGTCTAAAGAACATAGAGTAAAAATCAAAAGGTTAGAAATAAGAAGAATTTTGTCACAACCAGTTCTTGTGACATCTTTCCCTTTGGTCTGCTTCAGCTGTAAGCTGCTTATGGAAATAGTTTTTTACTCTGTCTCCTAGAAACATTGGGGCTCTGTGTCCTGTGAAAGATGTACATTAAATAAGGAAATCCTTTTTACATATTTGGTCTCACACTCACTGTGTTACAAATGCTGCTAAAACACAGTAGTGAGCAGGGTAGATATGAAAACTGGCCTTGTCTTTTTTATGTCATCCAAGTAATAGTTTCTTGAATATCACTTCAGTCATCCTGTAACAATATTTTACAATGTAAATGTTTACTGATATTTAGCAGATTTGACTGCTTTATGAACATGACTATCAATTAGAAGTTTATTAATGGCTAATAACCTCTGACTTTGTACTAGATTAATAGAATTTAAACCTATTCTTAAAAATCTTCCTACAGTTTACAGTAAGTAGTGCTATCTTCAGCTCCAGAGTCAAAAGCCTGAGGGTTTTGCCTTTGTAAGAGCAGTGCCCGATCCCCTCTTCTACAAGTGTTTAATTTCCTGTGCAAAGATGGTAAACATTTCCTGTCTACCATATGTCATATGGAGATTTTTATGTCTTCATATTATTCAAAGATAACTTTGACATCAGAATATGGTCAAATGCTTTATGTAAATTTTGCAAGTATTTATTATAATGTTCTGAGATGTTGTCTGCTAAATTTGCATCTACTGAGCAAATATTTTTCAGGTAAAATATATAATTAATGAAAAGAAAAAACTTCATAATGAAACATAAGAATTCTGACCCAAGTAAATTTTTAATCAGTATTCCTGAGATACGAATTGAATAAAATCAATATCTATGAAAAACACAAATGTGGTATTCATTCAAATTAATGAAACATGACTTCTTTTTGAAGTTAAAGCTACAAATATACTTAATTTAAACATCTACCAATGGTAGTTAATTTTCCAAGTTTTGTATATATATATATCTGTTTTCTTCAAAGTAAAGCTGTTTGAATAAATGCAATAACACAGATTATATGAAATAACATAAATTAACAGAAAAATCCTATACAGTAATATTTTTACAGAACATGAAGCCAGCAAAAATTATTAGCTGAAGAAGAAAAAATGTATTATCTCTGATTGGACTTGTTATGATTAATGATAGATATTTTTAATTAGGTGACTGAAGTTTCTATATTGGTCTGTTATTAGTCCAAGATTAGACTACATACCAGTCTAGAGAGTCAAAAGACTGAAACTTATTCATTCACAATAGCCTTTATCCAAATTCTGCTATAATCAACAGGAACACTCCTGCAGCTCTCACATACTTTTTAGTGGCAGTTCGTCTTTTATATCATTTGTAGGCTAGCTTTCCCATTGAAATAATACGTTTCTGTAAATTGCATGATAGATAAAAAAATACCACCCTGACTTAATATAATTTTGGAAATATGAAAGGGGATTTGTTTCTTAAATAAGATTTAGTGAATAAATACTCACTGAACTTTATTTTCTCAAGCACAGGTCCCAGAATGTATTTTCTTGGTGACCACTAAATAAATCATTGATAAATTAAGCCCCTGCAGCTAATGATGACTAAAGTTTGGAAAGTTGCTCTGTCTTTTCCTTGTTCATGCAGTCATTAGAGACTGGATGTGGCACCCACTGCCATGGTCTGGTAACCACAGTGGTAGTGGATTAAGTATCTCTGATGATCTCAGAGATACTTTCCAAGCTGGGTGATTCTGTGTGATTATCCAGAGCAGCAGCTACTGGAGATAAGGTAGCTAAGAAATAAGTATTAGACGTTTCGAATTGATTTAAATACACAGTCTAAAATTCCTACATTCTTGTAAATCAGGATTGTTCATGAGTATAGGTATTTCTCTAGTTCTCTGGGCTTCTAGAAATAATGGCATCTTTAATTTAATTTCATAAAATCTACTTATGGAAATGTATGTGGATTTCACAAGATGCTCAGATTCTGGTTCAGTATTTCCTTTTAAAAATTAAATATAAATCCAAACTGGCTATCTTTCTTAAAGCAGAATGGTACATACAAATACTTAAATAGCTGTATCAAGCTGTATATCAAATCAATTGTACATGGAAAAACACTTTATGTTTGTTTTTCTTTGGTTTTATCTGTATTTTCCATTTAAATTACCCATTTAAGTTAAGAAACCATTAGCATTATTCATGTTTTTATTGTAATTAGTACAATATTTTAAAAAATATAAACAAATTCCCTTCACATATTTAAAAAGATTAATAACAAAATCTTAAAAATATTATGTATAAAATCCCTACAAATTATATTACTGGTATTTCTATTTCTAAGAGAAGAAATTCTTAGATTCATTAATACTGAAATAGTTCAGATTACTGAGAGAAGCTGACATCAGGCAGCAGATATCAGTCAACAGGAAGGTGCCATGATGGAAGAAAATGCAGGCCCCAGATCAATCAGTCATTATCTGCTTGTGTAAAAAGATATTTCCTTGTGCTCCCTTATTAAATCACACCCAAACTAAAGCAAATAATAGCTCTGTAAAAGGTGACTGGGTCAAACTGATGAAACAAAAAGAATGTGCTGCATGTTGCCAGGGGACTTGACAACGACAGGAACAGACTGACATAATAAATGTAGTAATCTTTGTAACTCTTCACTGAGAAACAGGATGTAATATAAAGCAATTACAACAGGCACCAGACATCAGACTACAGGTACAAACCAGACACCAGAGAAGGAGACATGTTTCCATCAGTTCTCCTTCAGTTTCTTCCTCCCACTCCGTGTTCAGCTGTGCCAGATATGGTACCCCCTGAAATGACCTTGCTGCAGCCATGTAGCTGCTGCACATCCTCCCCCTGCCCTCTGAGATGGGTTCTGGTCATGCCTGAATCCACACAGCATCAGAATGCATGTCCCCAGGCTTCCTGTGGCACCTGTTATGGTCTCAGAGAAACAGTGAAATAAAAACCCTTGCAAGTGTAGGAACTGCTGTACCAGTCAAGGCAGTGTTTCATCACTGTAGGGCTGTGTTTGGTATCAGTTTTAACAGAAAAGGCAACGTGTTCTTTGCAAAATTATCTGTCTAAAGAGAATCAGTGTTGCAGTTCCTCACTAAAAAGGTGGTCCTCTGCTTAGAAGAACAAGAAGAATTATTACATAATCACAGAATCACTGAGGCTGAGAAGGACCTCTGAGATGGCAAAGCCAAGGCTGTGACCTAACGCCACCACATTGGCTAGACCATGGCACTCAGTGCCATATCCAGTCTGTCCTTAAACAGCTCCAGGGATGGTGACTCCACCACTTCCCTGGGCAGTCCATTCTAGTGTCTGATCACCCTTTCCATGGGCAAGTGCTTCCTAATATCCAACCTAAACCTCCCCTGGCACAGCTTCAGGCCATGCCCTCTCATCCTGTCACAAGGAAGAAGAGCCTGACGCCTACCTGACTACAGATTTCCTTCAGGGAATTGTAGAGAGTGATGACGTCTCCCCTGAGTCTCCTCTTCTCCAGGTTAAACAAACCCAGCTCCCTCAGCCTCTCCTCATAAGACTTTCCCTCTAGTCCCTTGGTTTAGCCTCGCTGCTCTCCTCTGGACCTGCTTCAGCACCTCAATGTCCTTCTTGAAGCAAGGGGACCAGTACTGGACACAGCACTCAAGGTGTGGCCTCACCAGCGCTGAGTACAGGGGGAGGATTACAGCCCAAGATGTGCTGGCCACGCTATTCCTGATAGAGGCCAGGATGCCACAGGCCTTCCAGGCCACCTGGAGACACTGCTGGCTCATGTTCAACCAGTTGTCAACCCATACTCCCAGGTCCCTCTCTGCCAGACCACTCTCCAGCCACTCTTCCCCTCACCTCTAGAGCTGCATGGGGTTATTGTGGCCAAATTGTAGGACCCTGCACTTGGTCTTGTTGAACTTCATACCACTCGCCTTGGCCCACTGACCCAGCCTGTCCAGGTCAACTTGTTGTCATCCGCAAATTTACTAAGGGAAGACTAAATCCCTTCATCCTCTTAATTTCTTCTTCATCCTTAGAAACCTAATACAGGGTGCTCTGAAGCGCTATGTGAATACTAGCCCTATTTATAAAACAAATGTGTTGACAACATCCACCGACAATATGTCCTTCAGGGTAATCCCACATCTATACTCTCTAAACGCTATGGAAATTCCTGTCAGTACTAATTTAAATATGTCTGCCCATCTTTACAGGATTCTGATTTGTGTATTTATGAACTGCCAATCTACTTAGTTTGTACAGCATGTTTCTTACTGTTGTCATATTTGTCTTCAAACATTAGAAGTCTTTATTTCTCAAATCTCATATCACAGCTTTTCCTGTGCTAGACATCATTCTTGTTGCTAGTATTGAAAGTTTCTCTTTTCTGTTTTCCTCTATTTTTTTAATATGATAAATAAAAATGAATGCTGGGTTACATTTGAAGAGTACTATTGATATGAAGAATGATCAGAAGCATTTACAGTTGAAAACTTTGTATCTTTATTACCCAAAAATAGTTTCATCAAAAATGTTTACTGATAGATTAGTAAAGTTTTTGATTTGTTCTGTAAGTGTATCAAAACTTGCTTCCTACCTCTTATTTTTGCTGCCCTACAAGACCTACAAGAGGGCAATAAGTATGTAAACATACCAGAAACTTATCAAAGCACAGGAGACAGTAATAATATTTCCCTGATCTGTTTGATATTGATACTTTAAATGGTTTTTTAATGTCTGTTTCTTTGTCTCATGGTGGTCTGCTTTTTTTTTAAATCTTAAATTATAAGCAGGCTTTTTTACTGATATGACCACAGAGAAGCTTAGAACTTTTTCATGAGTTTATAGATAATTTAAAGACCAATGAACAGCTTCAGCCATCCGTGAATTGTTCTTTTCAAACTGCATGACAATACAATACAGCTTCTCAGAGACCTACATCATCAAGAATTAAATACAAAGTGAGATTTTGGTTCTCAGTGGATAAAAGATAAAATAAATATCACCCATTTTTTCTATCTTCCAGGGTGTTTTATAAAAGTGGCTCTTTTGTATTAAATTATCTCAGTTGTATAGAAAGATTAGAATATATTCCACCTAGGCAAGAGGATTTGAAAGAGGATTTCAAGAGGATTTGAAAACAAAATGTGCAGGTGGATGAACAAAAAAATTCATGTCAGTAATACCCATTGGAACTACATAACTAATAATCCTAAATAGGATGGATCTAGAGTTGCACATCTTTCTTCACATTCAAACAGAAAATTTAAGTAAGAAATCACTGCGCAAAATCCCATGAACTGAGGGATGAACTATTGCAAACTAGATAGCCCTTTCTGGTCTAAAAATGTTTCGCCTAATTAAAAACAATCAAGTGAGAACAAGTGAGAGCACCAAGTTAACTGGGAAGCAAGATTAGTTAGGGAAGAGATGATTTAGTGCAGTCCTGCAGGTAAGGACTACACTGTTCATGAAAATGGTGTAGAAGGAGAGGCAGCTGGCAAATAGCTCAAGCAGAGAATGCATTTCACTTACTTGGGGTTTAAAGTAATTGTTCTGACAACTTTTCACTATTACTAGAAGAAAGCAAACATTTCCACTGGGTGGGAAGAATTAGTCTTAATACACCTTCTCTCATAGAGTCACAGGATGACTGGCTTACTATAGGCACCAGAGTCAGATGAGTTGGATCTCACCTGAAAAACGACAAAATAGATCATAAAGAAAGGAAGGATTGTTGTCTGAGCATTTGTGGTTTGTATAGATTGAGGGTAAAAATGGAAAATGATAGAGAGCCAGAGAGCAGGAAGATTTCAGCCATCGGTATATGAAATAAAGGACTTAGGTGGTTTTGTTTGCGTTAAAGGAAGAGATCTGCTCTTAGAGTTTGTGAGGGGAAAAAGTTAACAAGATGTATATAGCTTAGTTCAGAGGGAAAAAGGGAAGAAATAAGCAGAAAATATGTTTGTTCAACAGAAAGAAAAGGCAATCAAGAAGGTTTAGAAAGGAGCTGAGCTTCAATACTGCTCTGTTCAAGTTGAGTTCATAAAAGAGAAATATTAGAAAGTTTCTTGAGGTGAAGGCAAGGCATGAGGAAGGCATAGTATGGCTTTGGTTTTTTACTGAAGGAGGGATACGAGAACAGCACAAGTATGTAAAATACAAAACAAAGAAGGGTAGCAAGTGAAAAAGACAGTCCTAAGTAACCCCTAAAGATGTGGTTATTCAACAGGAATGGCTGCAGAAGCAGTGAGTATTATTTACATGGAGCACGAACCTACCCCTGTTAAGACTGAGTACACTGACTGAGCAGAATCAGTGGGGACAGACTTGCCTCTTCCAGGTGAGCACAGAGAACAGTGGAACCACAAGGGGAATTCAGCTTCTCTTAAAAGTGTGTGCGCAAACCTTTTCATTTCAATGAAGCAAAAAGCCCCAGTTATTTCTTTTATTAAAATCTTCTGTTTCATACTTCTGTCCCTAAATATGAGGTATTGTCCTATGTAGCAGCCTTATTACAAAAAATAAGAACTTTGAACAAGCTAAGTATTACAAAATGAGGTTATTTATTTAATGAAAAAGGGAATTGCTTGTAGGGCTGGTGAACTCCACTCATAAGTATGAGACAACCTGTTAGTAGCTTTTCTTTAAAATGACAACTTAACAAAGGAACTTAGTTCTGGGGTACAGCACCTGCATACTATTTCATGTGATTCTTAGAGTATTCAAGACCTTCCCTGAACTTGAAATTTCAGCCTTCACTAGGCAGCTACTAATACCTGCAGCATAGCTAAGTCATTTTCTCTCTTCAGAAATTTCCTTCTCACACTTACAACAGTTCCGGACCCAATAGTGGTCATATTTATCTGGCCTCACTTTATGTATGCTCAAGAAGATGAACCCTGTTGAGAAGAGCTTCTCCTGGAGCTGCTCAGGTTTCAGAGGGCCCAGCTCTGCAGTTTGCATTCAAGAAGAAGTGAAAAAAAAAACTTTTTGTCCCCAGTTACAGATCATGATGTACAAAGGGAATTTGAAGCTTCAAGTGACAGTCTGATTCCAGTATCTTGCCTGCCTACAGCCACCTAAATGTGCTGCTGTCCCATAAGATCCAGGAGAGAGATGTCTCTCAAGCCTGTGAGGTGGCATCAGGCTCTGCAGGCACTGCTGAAGCCACCTGCAGTCCCTGACTCTGGCAGTCCCCTGTGACAAAAAGGATGGTGTATCATCATCCTTGGGTACTTCACATTGCTTGAATAAAGCTATTTTCTTTGGCTTTCTCTATGACTACCATAGGATAAATACTAAAATAAAGTAGCACTCAGATCAGCATGTAATAAGGTCTGAGTTCAGAGAGATCAATATACTTATATAATATGCTATATATATTATACATATAGCACATGCATGCATTCATGTGTGTGTGTATGTACATACCATGAAGTGCTGGATAATGTCATCTGAATTTTTACTGTTTTGGAAGCTTCTCTCTTGGTGTCCTAAGAATGCAGGTGCTGAACACGCATCATTAAGAAGCAGGCATTGCTATCATGTAGGGATACTCATGCAAATAAAATCTATAAATTCATATAGTACAGTCCATATATTTGTCTAATTACCTACATGTGTTAGTTTCTATCTTTCCAAGGTTATTAATTAAAAGAGCTTTAGCTTCACCTGCAGTTTCACTGACACTGTCCAAGTAATATTTTTTATGTCTTGCATGTCTATTTCTTTTCTATTATTTTTTTCCCATGTTCACACACTTTTATAAAAAGAGCTGACAAGCAATGGACAAAATGCATTGCAGTAATATAACCCCAATTTCCAATATGAATTTTGAAAAAAATATATGCATATATTATTCAAGAGATATGTTAACCACAGAACTAACATGCCTGTATTTCAATCCTCTGGATTACACTGAATCACTAAAGCTCAGCTACAAGTCAGCCTTTCTACTGCTGACCTCTAGAGTTTGTCCCTTAACTGTGTACTTTTGGAATAAGGTATATTCCTATTTTGGCCATGGTATCCAAATGTGCAGAGTGCTTAACAAAGCGATCAAACAAATACACTGGGCACTGTTTATGTAATAATCATGTATATGTCATGATAGCCATGCTCTTCTACTTTGTATTGTGTATTAAAGAAAAAAAAAAAAAAAAGAGGAAAAGAACAATTTACTTCTTTATGTGTATTTTTTTCAATAGAATATTTGGAGAAATTTTGGGTCAAAATTTCTGATTTGAACAAAGTCAAATATTTGAGAGCTTGCAGAATACAAGAGCTTGTATTTCAGAATAACTCAAGTGTCAAGTTATGTTTAGATTCAAGACTTCTGCTTGGAAACTTTGATAACTAAAGAATTTAAGATTACATTTTAGCTATACAATTAAATACTTAGGATTTTCTCTTACTGAACTTAGTAAATTATTGCTGAAAACAATGCAATCTTTTTATGCAAAAGCTTATTAAAGACTAAAGAATGTTATCTAAACTTTCTTCTATTCAGTTAGGTTATTGAAGGTATTAAATGGAAATTAAATTTCAAACACATACATTTCTAGTTAAGTAGGAATTATTTCTGTGCATTTGGTTTACTAGTGGAGACACACACTGAACTCTGCAGTTTGGTCAAATTTAAATGGAATACAAACCATTGTGAAATTCCAGATTTTCGAGTTTGGGTGTGTTTTTGATGAGACAAATCAATTTATACCCACTTCCTTTCATATTTAGATCTCATCTGTAGTTCTCTTACAGTCATTGCTATTGCAGTGATGCAGAGTAGGATTAACCCTAGGTAGCTTTAGGCAAATACCCTAAACTAATCATCACGGGACATCTTCACCAGTGAGTGGAAGGAGTTGCCCACCTCTACTGTTCAGTTTCTTCTCAACCCCTAATACCTTTTTGAAGACGAAGTGCATGTTTTTCTCTACTGAGTATGTAATATACTTGGATTAGCCACTTCACTTTAAGTGGCTAATATCAGGTGGAAATCTTCCTGTGGAATCTACAATTGATCTCATTAGTTCCCTGTGCCTTGCAAATGGTTTTATGACATTTTAAAATGTATTTACTGGTTTTAGAGAAACAGAGAAAATTGTAGTAATCTAAATTTGACAATGCATTTTGCTAGCATTGAAAAAAACAGTGCAATGTAGAAGGGGAACAGCATCAAGTGTATGCTGAGAAATAATCCTCTAACCTCTTTATTCTAACAGACATGAATAAAGAGTGGTTTGAGCATGAAATATCTTTTCAAACCTTTATATTTTTTATGCAGTGCCCAGAGTTAGGGCTATTAATGTTCATGGATATCTTGTTCAGAGTTGTTCAAATGGGATAAGACAATATGTCTACTGAGAAATCCTGCTGTAGCTAACATTTGATATATAAAATTGTCTGGTTTTGGAGTATGTATAGCAGTATTTCTACCCATCTGAATGGAGACTTAAAAAAGCAGAGTAACTTAATGTTGTTGTATGAATTTGCTACCATTATATTCTATTAAGTATTTAAAGATAGGAAAGGGTTTTTTTGTCAATGAAGAGATAAGATTCATATTCTTGGATCAGAGAGCTATGTCAGAGGGTAAGATAGCTATCCTGATAAGATGATAATATGATCTGAGACTACCTTATGCTCCTGGAAACTTATTGTTCTGATATCTATTCAGCTGGCAAATTGATGGCTATGTTCTTCCTGGAATAGACACAAAACAATGAAATGCTCAACCCCGTTACATTATCATAGCTAATAGCAGCTTTCAGTTTGGTGATCCAGCTCATTCCAAAGTATAGCATTTACAGATTCAAAGAAACTACAGTATTAGTAGCAACAGCATTAAGGTAAGTGGAAGTTTTCTGCCTCATTTGCTTTTCTTGCCCTGAAATTTGTATTGGATTGTTTTGCATTCCAGTCTTCTCATGGGATAGATAATCGAAAAAATCATCCCTACGTGGGAGTAATTTTCACTGGAAATGTTAACAAAAGGAAATTTGAAGAATCTCAAAACTGTTAACAAAAAAGGAAATTTGAAGCCCAGACACAATCAGAGCTTTGCGGTGTCTATCAGACCTTTGAGAAGTGTTGCCTGAGCTCAGTTTAAATGAAGAACAATTTCAGTTTCAGTGAAAAATACATGACCATGGCTGCATGGGAGTTTTTGGCAGGCAGCTGGGCTTCATAAATGCTTTACTTAAAAAACAACAAAAAAAACAAAAAAAACCAAAACAACAACAACAACAACAAAAAAGCCAAACACCAGCATATAAATGTAGAGTACAACTTCTGATGTATCCTGATTACACAGAAACTGCAGCAGCCAGCTCTCAAGCTCTAGCTCTGACTTAAGTTTGCAGCTTAACAGCTGTACAAAACAACAGTAGTATTTTCTTTGACAGCAGGTGATGTTTAAAAATCCTTACCAGCACTACCTGCAGAGTGGTCAAACTGGGTCTCAGAAGATGTGCTTTCTGCATTTGTAGAAGTTGCCGGTAGTCTCAGAATAAGTTTTTCCATCTCGTTTCCTGTTGGTTGGTGCTGGTCAGACCCAGCGCAGCTGAGGACCAGGAGAGGTTTGCTCTGCTGTCCCATTCCTTCTTTGTGGAAGCTGTGGTACTTTCGATTCTCCTCTCCAAAAGGAGGACTGAAAGTCGTGAAGGGTTGGCCCTGCTTGTCAGCTGTTTTCTCCCGGGGCTTCAAAATTTTTTGGGAAAAAGGGCCACTTGCCTTGCCACTGTGATTGGGCCCATAATCAGGCAACGGACCTTCATTCAGCAGATTTTTCAACCCTTGCAAACTTAGTTTAGAAATGGGAGGTGTCCCTGCGAAGGACTCTGCAGTACCGATTCCATGTGCGGTTACAGCACCACGCAGGGAGCCCAGTGTTCTCATGTGAAACTTGACATCCTTTTCCTCCATCTCCCCCCGTCCCCCTTGTTCGTCCTCTGCCTTCTCACTGACACCTCCCCTGCCCTCTGCTTTCATGCATCCAGCTTTTCCTGCTCTGCTCGCAGGTTGCACACCCACAGGAAGCTCCGTTTTAGATGGTGTGTCTACTTCTTCCTGTATTTTTCCTGTGATTTGTTTCCCAGTGTCAGCATTTTCCTGGATATCTTGTGTTTCTCCAGACATGTCTTTTTTCACATCGCTGCCAGTGTGGGGACTGTCACAGCTCCCTCTGTCCTTTTGTTCTGGAGGAAAGTTAGATGAGTTTTGAAGAGGTCTGTCAGGTGGTATTTCTGGGCAACCAGTGGTTGCTTGAAGGGGACAAGGATCTGGGATTTTTGTGGTGTGTGACAGCTCCATCTTCTCATTTTCTAAAGGAGAAATGTGCTTTGTAGGACCTTTGACTCCCTTTTTCTTTCTGGAACCACATATATTGTTGCCATCAACTTCATCACTGTCACTTTCAGATGTGTTCTGTAACCAGCAATAAAATATACAACCAAATAACATACATGAATGAAATAGAACACAGCAATGGGATACTATCACCAGCTGCATTTGCCTTGTAGCATTCCCATTACATCTTGCTGATGGAGGTTGCTGTAGGCACTTAGTGACCCTCAAATTCCGCTACTTTGATTTTTAAAAACCTCACATAATTCTTTTTCTTATGTTTTACAACAAAAATTGTGCAAATGACTTCATAATGTAGTTGTTAGGCAGATTTAGTAGATTAAAATATAAGACATTGTACACTGTGAAACATGTCAAAGTTTATCAAACATGTACTCTTTAAACGTGAAAAAAATGTAATTTAATAACTACATTCAACTCAAATGCTCTTTGCAATAACTACATTCAACTCAAATGCAAGTACTCTTGCTCAAATTAAAAGCATTTGTATTTTTTAAGGAAATTTATTGCCCTGAAACATTGGCAGTCCATGTAAATATGGAGAGTGAAACCTGAAAGCAAGCAGCTTTTGAATTAATTTCAGTATCATATTTGGTCATGTAACTGAACTTCCGTGGAAGTGGTCAAAAGGACAAATCCATATTTGGGTGTGCAAAGAGGAAAGAACCATATACCTTTATATATGGCATTGATATGATTTATATTGTCATACTGGAAGCAGATTTTTAAGTGGATGTAAATGTGAAAAAGTGTGCAAAAAGGAGATACAAAAATTAAACTGTTTGCGTTATCCCGAAGAATATCAATATATGTCTGGATCACCATCCAAGTATCCTAATCGTCAACACCAGATATGTTCCACTTGTAAAAAGTAGATCTTTTAATATTTTGCTTAATTATTTTACAAACTGTCAAGGTAGGGATTGAGTTCTCCATCTCACAATATCTCAAAAAAGACACTATAATATTGTTTAAACAAAATATAAATCACTCCATAGTCAATCACAAATTGTTATATTTCTCATGAATTTATACTAAAGCCTGTATTTAAGACTCAGTATCTTAACCAATAGTCCTTGATTTTATCAGCCTGGACTGAACTGGATTTAACACTTATTAAAAAAATGGGAAATCAAAAAATATCCTCTGAATGAGACTGCTCTTTACCTTTTCCACAAAGGAATAATTTGCATTCTTTCCAATTTCTGAGTTTCCAGAAGAAGTAGTGATCTGCACAAAAGCAAAGTGAATGCCAGTCTCGGTATGGCAAAAGAGATTTCTGTTGGCAGACAAAAGCATGTAGAAGAAAAGGCAGCAATGTCTGATGTGTATATGGAAGGAAACAGTTACATGCCCCTCACTAGTTCATTAACACCTCTTTTTTTCTGTATTATCCCTCCCTGTTTTCCCATTATACTCTTTTCCATCATTATCTAGGGAAAAAAAGGGTTTATAACTTCTCTCCTAACACAGCTCTCAATTATTTCCATTGTCTCACACACTCGGTCCATATTTCTGCAACGTGCTGTACTTTATGAAGTTTTTTTAATTCTTTTGTTTAATTTGAATAACTCAAAGCCAGTGACATAATCATAACATCATCTGCATTTTTGCTTTACTATATATTCCCACGCTTTTTGCTCAAAGGTAATCATTACGAATTTTTAAGTTTCACTGAATTCTCTGTTGTCCCTATTGTAGATATCTTTAAAATTGTTCAGCATAATGACTGAAGAAAAGATGAGCATATCCTTTTGTATAACACTCATATCCTGAAATCAAAGGGTAGTTTATTTATCAAAAGCAAAACATCAGAAAACTGTCTGATTTTGAATTAGCTATTCAAAAGTGTTTCAAGAATACAGGATACCATCCCCACGTTATAATGCTTACTAAAGAAAATTTATTTTCAATAGAGATGAGCAGGATAAGGACTGACCACTTGTAAATTTGATAATAGAAACCTTTTTTTACAATAGAACTTTAATAACTAATGCAGATTTGCTACTCTGCAAAAGGTTTATTTGAAATACAGAAACTGAGAACACTGTACTGCATTTTGATCATAGACCTGAAAGAGATACTGTGTCCACTCTTCATAAACCAAACCAGTGGTCACTTTTACCTTCAAATAATAGAAAAGAATCTACTATGGAGAACAGTCTATGCATTACTTAATATCCTCAGCACATGACACACTCGGCCTTTGTGCCTGAGAGTGACTCTTTATTTCTAAATAAATGCAGGCATTAATGGCTTTCATATGGAAATCATTCATAGTATTTTCTGCAGTGAGTTAAACAGTGCTAGATTTGTTGCAATACAGCATCACTTGATCTTAAAGGCAGTCATATGCATGAGTTACAACACAGCCTTAGTTCACATGGTGTCTACCAACAGAAAAGGCCTAGTACTTGGGCACAGAGAGGAGAAGACCCAGGAAACACAACTTAAGAATCATCTGTAACATTTAATTTCTAGCGAGTTTTATTTACAGAAGACAGGGGAAAAAAAACAGCTTGAAAGAGTTACAGTGCAAGTGAGCTGGATACAGATAGTGACTTAATTTCATGGAGCCATGGGTCCTACTGTGGAAGGAAGGCAAGCAAAAGAGTCATGGCATTAATATGGCAAAATTTCTGATTATTTTTTTATTTCATTGCTGAATGTTCTTACATTTTTGTTGTGTGACAGGCTTAACAGAACCATGTGTCCTGTACATGTGTCTGTATGTCTGAGACTATCAACAGAGCATAAGTGCTAAAGTTCTGCATTAGATCAGCATACCATGCAAGTAGGAAGAGGATAGAATAGAGGACAGTATCAAAAAACAAATATTTCAGGACAGCGCAGATTAACTATTTAACCCAATTACATGCCACTTCTGGCACACTATCAAGATTCTACAGCTGATAGACATTTTATGTCTTGTGGTAATGAAGAAAGCCTACATCTAAAGCAATTTTTCTTAATCAGTTTGCATTCATTTTTCGTACAAGCTCAGAAGTGAAACATGAACTATATCATGAAACATAGCATTGCCAAAAGGCAGTTAATCTGTAAACCTGCCAATCAGCAAGCTGAGAACATTTTGTAAATATAAAGTATTGCCTTTGGGAGGAACAAGAAGTGCTGAGAGTTCTACTTTGTGAAACATGGTGAAAATCCAAAGTAATTCTTGAACTTTTGCCTTAAAAGGATTGTATAGACGATTGAAACTATATCTACAATGTTCTGTGAGACAAATTCAGGGCTGCAGAGTGGATCTTCTATTTTTCTCCCACTTTTTATTTTCTTCATGACCTCAGGCAAGACTGCAAATGCTATCAGGGTTTATAAAACTCTCTCAAAATGTATTGACAAAAAGAGACAGGGAAGTAATAAAGAGAAACTCAGAGTATGGCATTTGAAAAGAAAAAAAGGGAAAAGAAGTTAGTTTCAAAGATGCTCCAGCTGTAGATGAACAGCTGCAGAAGGATTTCTGTCACAGAAAAAGGTGAAAGAAGCAAGGTGCAACTTTAGAAGGAGCTTTTGTGTATCTAACATGATAACCCAATGTTCCTGCTACTGGCTGCCCAAAACCACTGATGCAGTCATGCAGCAAAATGCTCTGGGGTCTCAGTCACGTTCTCATTTTCTCTTCTGTTTCAGCTTGTTAACCAATTTTAAACATTATTTTAACTGGCTGTTAAGAGGTCAGTTGTGATGATCTTCTGAAGATGTTGCTAAAGATTTTTCAAGAGAAAAAGATTGACTTTTCAAAGAACATCAAAATGTCAAAATCCAGTATAACTAAGAATTAGAAAAACATGGGAAACTAAAAAAATCTGTCTAATCAGAAAAGTAAAAAATATTTGTGGTTTGATTGGCTGAATTTTTAGTTATCAAAAGCTAAAGTACTTCGCTTTAATATGACAGGAAAAAACAAAATCAAATTTATGTGGACAAACTCAAATTAAATGTTCCAATTTAAAATACTGTTCAAATTATGTTGACATGTGATATTAATTGCATTGCTGCTTTCAAAATTAACACAGTTTCTCTAGTTATTTTGATTTCTATGAAGCCTTAAATGCTGAGGAACTTTGTCTGACCCATTTTGCCTGTTACCAGGCTACTCTTTCCAGCTCCTTTAGGTTGGTACAGTTAAGTTTAAATAATCTTTTCGTGTGGTAATCACTCTCAAAAAAAAATAGGAGTCAGGTCTTAACAAGAAATGATGCTTAAAACCTTGGACAACAGTGCCCATAAAGCAAGTATGCCTGTGCCCAAGTGCTTTCTCTGCCCCTTCCCCTGGCAGAGGGAAAGCATTGCCCGGCTGCCCCCCCAGTAACCAGGGAATGAAGGAGCAGTGGAGGCAGAAACACATTATCTGGGAATTAATGCAGCTTCACTGGAGTCACTGGAGCTACAGACATTTGTACCAGGAGGGAATCTGCCCCATGGAGTGTCAGGGAGGACATCACTGACCTTTCCAGGGAGCAGCTCCAGGCAGAGAGATGGGGTTTGGCTCTTGAGTCCAGTGCTAAAACAATGTGTGCTACAATAAACAGACATGGGTGGTTTGCAAGCTCAGAGACGTGAAGACCATAGCACATTGTCAAGATATTGCTGTGACTAATTTCTCCCTTGGCAACCTTGTGTGATAAAGTGGTTCTTTCAGAGTGATTTACAGCTACAAAAACCTCCTGGTGAAGGACCTGCAAGTGGCATAAATTTTAGGTAATGTGATTATTTTTCAGTTAGAGAAGCTGAAGCACAAACTTGCCATAGGTCTCAGGAAGATTTGTGGCAATGTTAGGAGTGGAAGTAATGTTTCCTTTCTTCTTTGAAATATCTAAATATACTCAATATTATTAACTTATTTCATGTGAAAATAAATGGCATGAATTTAGCTAACAATGTTGTGTCACTTATTTTCACACCTGACATATGTGTTTATCTGCTGCTGCCATTCAAAGCCTTCATACCATATATGCAATTATTAGATAAGCTCCTCAAGGTCATTACTTCTCTTGCAGCTTCAAAGCATCAAAACTGCCCTTCTGGCAAAGTTATTTGCAAATACTTTCCCTTGTACTATGCCACCTGAAACATGTGAAGAAAAAACAAAATTAAACAAAAATATCCCTAAAAACAGAGTCTCAAAATTAAGAAGATGATCCTGCCTTCACAGTGATTTGGGACCACAAAAATACATTGGTGGTGTTATCTCCAATTTGCATCAGTGTAAATGAGATATAAGAGCAGGATCCATATAACAGCTGACTAACCCTCAGGAGGACATTTGCAAGGGAATGGACTTACATGATCTACAAAACTTTCATGTCTCATTTCTATGACTCACTATCTATACAAAGACAGTCAAGGAGGCAGTCAAGGACTCAAGAGTAGGTGTATCTCTGGCACATAAAGTATCCATGTATTCACCTTGATAAAAATGTCTAGTAGCTTGAGGAAGTCTGTCTGCACTGTCACTTCTAAACCATATCTTTCTCAATATTTTTAATGAAACATTTTAACTTCACATTTTTGTAATGAGATCTTCTGACTTCTTCACTACTCAAAAAAATAGGAACATTTGTTTTATTAATTTTAATTTATTTTATTTTAAAGTATATATTACAACTTCAAGACCAGAATCTGTTTTAAAATGCACTCATAAAGAAACTGAGCAGCTCCACTTAGGTCAGTAGCCTGTGTCAAGTGTCACTTTCTAATTCAGATCAGACTGTGGTCCACAATTGTAGTGCTTTCATTCACATTAATAAAGGCATTTGATAGAGTTATAAATGAAAGACATAGGAAAATAGAAAGTGTTAGATTTCCTTCCTAAAGCAAATGGGAGGAGTTTGGCTTAAACAACAAGTCTTTGATCTGTATTTGTTTCAGAACTAGACCATCCCCAATATATGTGCATGAAGAACCTTGCACACAACTCACAATGAATTATTCACTCACTTAAAATCCTGAAGTAGCTCCTTTGCTTAGAAATCACTCACAGTCAGTCTCTTACCTGCTGAGTAAGATCTTCTTTTTTGCTCATGTCCACTTCATTCTAGTTCAGGTCACCATTAGAAATGGCCTAGTAAAAATCTAGTAGGAAGACACCCTGTATTTATAGGCACAGATACAATAAAGGTTAGTTAAAACAGAATTGCTGTAAAGTTCTTTTCCCAGAAGGCCACACAGATGATGAACCATAAAGAGCAACCCCAACGTGTGATGGCCAAGAGCACCACTTTCTGGAACAGTGTTAAAGTAGTAAACTGACACATGCACATTACTGCCTGCCTGCCTGGAAACAAAGACAACTGAGTATAAAACTGTTTTGCTCAACTTTTCTCCTCACAAAAGGCTTTTGTCCTGTGACAAGCCATTTCTGTTCTGGAATAGAAGCTATTGTTAGGTTCCTTAAAGGTAAAACCTATGTTGGGCATTGTAAAAACAGTATGTTATTGAGGCACATGGACAGGGATTTGAAAGGCACAGCACACTGCAAGAGCAAAATGCAGCAATAGTCTGTTATTCTAGGTGCTTGTATGTTGTTCATTAATTTTGGTGGAACTGGTTATATTAGTATGAGGGGAGGGATCTTTTTTTTGCCTTAGATCTCAAAAATATTTCAAAGATTAAACAATTTAGCTTACGATTTTTTATTTGTCAAGTTTAACATGGATTCAACATGGATTCAGAGGACTGTGTTTAACTGGCACATCATTCTTTCACGTTCCTTTAGATGACATAGCATTACAGGATAAGTGTATTGTGTGTGCTTACACTAGCCCTTCTTAATAACTGTTCACTCAATAAACTCAAATAAACAACATGTTAAGAATGGTGTGTAGCCTTGCAAATGGCAATTTTTTATAGTGCTAAAAAAAAAAAAAAAAAAGTTTGTTAAAATTACCCCATCAAAATAATGACTATGGGTTAGGTGCTATAGATCACAAAAATCCTATGCATTTCCAGTCCCAAACTGTGACTCTGAAAATCCTTCCTCCTCTTAGAGGCACTGAGACAGCTCCTAACTTTGTGAATACATCTGCACAATTTCTGTAACTTTTCTGAACTGCCCCACTTGAGACAGGACAGAGCAGGCCAAAATTAAAAAAATATTAGCATTCAAGAAATAGGCTTACTTAGAAGACTTCGTCAAGCTGACATCAAGAAGCACAACACACAGTACACTATAGGACTGGGCTCATGCAAGAAAGACAGAATGGAAGTCACCGTTTTTCTTGCAGAATACTTAAGAATACCCTAAGGCAGCAAGAAAAATATTCTTCACAACAGGAAAGGTCAAACACTGGCACAGGTTGCCCAGAGAAGCTGTGGGAACTCTATACTTGGAGATATTCAGAACTTGACAGTACAAGACCTTGAGTAGCCTGATTCTGCTTTAAAGTTGGCCCTGATTTAAGTGGGGATCAAATCTGATATCTATCACAGATGCTATTCAGCCTAAATTATTCTATGTACATCTGACTCACTTATATTTTTAATGAACTCCATTACATTTTTTAAAGCATAAAAAATCTCTACCATACTTTCTATTCTGTTGTACTACTTCTGCTAAACAGAACATAAGACAAGAAACAACTTCTGCCATAAAGAGTGTAGTTTTTAAGGTACCAGTCTGGCAGGCACCATTATTAATGAATAATCTTTTCATTAGCACTGGAGAATTCAACTAGTTCTATCTCAAATGACTATTAGATCCTCCTAAAAACAGTGTTGTTATTGTTGTTTTCTGGACAGGGTGAAACAAGGGGGGGTTCTCTGCCAACACATGCCTGCAAGAGGCTGCTGGTTTCAGTAGAACTGTGCTGATCAGAGAAGCTGAGAATCTGATCCAGAAACTGGTGGAAGCTACAGGACAGTGACTCCTGCAAAGAGCACATTTTGTTCAGTAATACTCATCATCTTTCCACCTGTGGCACATGAGATAAATCAAGCTAAATCTACTGTATTTAAATAAGGCAATAGCTTCCAGCATCAAGGTGCAAAACTAATAGGCCTAGAAAATTAAGGTAGCCAGAAAATTTTGTCAGCCAAGATGGTTGCCAACATGGCCACTAAAGAAAGGGTCAAAAACTAAAGAGTAATGACTACAGCTTGATCAGGGAAGCTTGATTATTGTACTTGATTATAAAAGCACCTTTTCTAGTCTTTAATCCCTTTAGGTAGGTGTAGCAAAATTTAGTTTGTTTGCTAAGAAACCCTGAGATGGTTTCAATCTTAATATTAGTATAACTGCTAAAAAAAATTTCCAGCCTATACCGGGTACAAAATTGTATTTAACATCATTACTAGTAAATCCAGTTCTTCAGGGGTGTGTATCATGTAGTCTAACGTTTTGAGCTGTATTTTTTCATAGTATCACTGGAAAAGGAACCTCAGAAGAACAGCCCATAAGGGTTTTTTTCTGGAGGAGTAGCAGAGATGATCCCTTTTAGAATGTAGAACTGATTTAAAGAGTTGTGTAATTATTTAATTGAAATATGCTTGGCTTCAACAACAGTTTATCAAATACTAATCTAAAAACCTAGCACTTTGGAAATATGACACAGAAGAAGCATCATGAAAGTGATCACTTAATACTTTAACTACAGATACTTTGTATGCAGTGTCTATGATGAATAAATGGTAATGAGGAAGTGTGAACTGCTCATTATCTCATTAGTGGCTCTTCAGCAGCTAAGAGAGGGATACAGCTTCCCTGAAAACATCTAGTATGGTAAAATTGCTGCCACTTCAGGGGAGCTCTCTGATGGAGAGCTGCCAGCAACCTTCATACACACAACTTCAACCATCCTTGTGGCTTAGAACTATTTCTGATTCCAGGTACAGATGCTATGGTGTTTTTTCTTTTATTTTCCAAAATAGAGGTTAAAATTAGCACTGCATGTACTCTCCTCCCATTCAAATTGATTTTTCAGAGAGGGAAGTTTCTGTATACTCTGAATTAACATAATTTTAAGCAGCAAAGTATCAGGCCTCGTCGCATTCATTAGGAAACTTTTTTTTCTCCCAGTGGTGTTAGTTACCTTCAGCTGCTAATTTTTCTCTGTCTTCTGAAATACATAAATTGTTCAAAAGAAACCTTAGAGGATACAGATTTTGTACCTGGGACGGGTATTGGATAGTGCTTACTGCTTCACAGGTTGGAGACAGGGAGAATTACATCTTACCATCTGCTTATAGGCATGGAAAAATTGTCAGAATAATCTTATCACTTTTTTTAATCCCTTAAATTTTATGGGCTGTAGCCATTCACATTTCTCATGCTGTCAGGCATGCCAAAAGACACCTATCCACTCGGACTGACTTTAGGAGTCCTCTCCTTAGAGGCAGTTAAAGTAAGCAACTAAAGATGAACAGAGAAAAAACAGTTCAAATTGAAAAGTATTTCCATCAGTTTCAGAAGCCTTAAAAATAGAAGGCTTTTTAAAGACTTAAACTATTATTATAACAGGTGGATATTTCCAAACAGGTTCCAGCTGGCTACTACTGACTATCATCCCTGTTACACAGTACTCTATGGGAATAAAAGCAAAGACAGATTTTTTTACAGACCTACAAGCCTATCTCAGAGGCTTTTAAGAACAAAGACCCTTGAGGTCCCCAGTTCCAAGGGTGGAAATTACATGGCCAGCAAAAGGTGATATTCACTAAATCTCTACCTCACCACCATAAATCTATAAAATTCTTCACTAATCCCCAAAGGCTGCAATACAAACCCAAAAGAAATTCAAATGACAAAATCCATTCAGGACAATCTAATCTCATGTTCTTTCACCAAGAGGATATATTTCTGGTTTTACCTCTAACCCTGTGGTTTGCCATCATTATTAAATTATATTGTAGTTTGTCTCACACAAATTCTCTTTTTCTTCACTGTTTCTTTAAAGCAGACCTAAAATAGTATTCAGCACCAAGATCTGAAAAAGACTTCAGATAGTTAAATTTCCATTTACATGGCTACCTAATATAACACAAAAATAGAAAAATTATTAGAGCTTGGAGTTGTACTGATCCTTACTTATTTACTACTCCAACATTTCTGCTAGATTCTCTTTTAGGGTTTCTTCATATGGTTTTTTCTTCCCACATCCTCGCAAATATGCTTTCACTATGTGTGACAGCATTTATCCAGTGTCCCCCATTTATTGCCCAGTGACTTACACTCCAGTTAGGCAGCTTGGCATGCCACAACAAAGCACTGTTCACTCCTCTGTTTGCAGGTGACAAAAGATAGACACAAATGGCACCCACAGACAAGGATAGGAATGAAAAATTGGCCTAAGATGTATGAAAAGCTAATGAAGTTAATATTTACATCAATGGCATGTATAAGAAATCTTCTCAACAGGTAATAAGCAATTATTTTCTAATAATAATAATCACACTTGTCAGAAAGGTTGATTATCTGAAGCTATAGCACTATTTGTGCTTCAAACAATGTCTTAATACATGTTCTTTGTAATTTCAGCATTAGAATGAAATTACAGGCTTTATTACACCTTTCCTGATTCTCAGTCTTTTATATATCAAATATGCAAAAAAAATGCAGGGACCTTTTATTTAGTTTACTCTTGTCAACACATTTTACTTCTTTCCTGCCCTGAAATTTTAAAATTGCTTTTACTGCTAAAGAACTGCTAGTCAGGAGATCATGAAGAGTCTGTCAATCTATAAGTCAACATGATAAATGTACACTATCAGGCAAGTCCTTTTGAGTTTGTATCATTCTTAATCAGAGGAATCAAATAATTTTTTCATCCCATTCCATTATTAAATGACTGGTAATTGTTCTGCTTTTTTTAAAATGTTGCTGTATTATTTTGCTTTAATTCTCTGTCAAAAACAGAATTCCTCTTCCAGTCTGGAAGCCATTCTTCTTCGTATATTAAATAGAGCCTTGCACCAAAGTCTTTCCTCATGGGCCAGCTTTTATGTGCAAAGTATATGCTGCTTTACTTGCTTTTGTACACAGCTGTCACTGCAATAGAATTTAAAATAAGACAACTTACAGAATAATATTAAGGTTTTCAGATGTTGAAGAATATTAGATTGGAACCAAATGAGGACCATAGCCAGAACTGATCCCCTTAACAATCATATTCAAATACTTCAAAGCTCTGCCAGGGAAGTTTTAGACTGGACATTAGGAGGCGTTTCTTTAACAAGAGAGTAGTAAAACACTGGAACAGGCTCCTGAGAGACGTAGTCAAGGACTCAAGCCTGTCAGTGTTTAAGAGGCATTTAAATGATGCCTTCAATAACATGCCTTAGCTTTTGTTCTGCTCTGAAATTGTTAGGCAGTTGGACTAGAGGATCACTGCAGGTCCCTTCCAGATGAAATATTCTGTTTTGTTCTGTTCTATTCTATTCTATTCTATTCTATTCTATTCTATTCTATTCTATTCCATTTAAGCTAACAGCTGATGCTACTCAAGAAGTAGGTGACAAAGGTGCTTAATCTTCTTTGTTCAAATTGTTCCACCTGATGTAAACTGATTACAAAATCTTTGGGTCAGCTAAAGAAAAGATGGACAAGCTTAATTCTATACATCACTAGTGAAAGAGTCTTTTAGACAGAGGAAGCACCAGGTTGAATCTCTGCTTTGGGAATATCATATATCATATGTTGTGGATGTTTTCTATCCAGCTTTTCTGCTAGCAGATTTTTTTATCATGTTATCATAGAATAGATGGTGTGCTGTCCCTTTGATTGATATTAGAATCATAGAATCTGCTGTGTTGGAAGGGACCCATCAGGATCATCAAGTCCAATTTCTGTACTTGTGTAAGGCACCCAAAGAATCACACCATGTGCCTGAGAGCATCATCCAAATGATTCCTGAACTCAGGCAGGGTTGGTGCTGTGACCACTTCCCTAGAGAGCTTGTTCCATTGCACAACTGCCCTCTGAGTGAAAAACCTTTTCCTGATATCTAACCTACACCTCCCCTGATTCAGCTTCTTACCATTTCCCCGAGTCCTGTCTTCAGTCACTGGAGTGAAAAAATTAATACCAGTCCCATATCTTCCCCAGTGAGCAAGCAAGTATACTGCAATGAGGACACCCCTCAGCCTCCTCTTCTCCAAACTGAACAATCCAAGTGACCTCAGCTGCTCCTCATAAATCATCCCTTCTTACAGTCCAAGGGGATTACACTGTGATCTCAGTCACATCAGTGGAAATCCAGTGGTGTCTATTGGATTTCACTGAAATTATTGGGATGACATTGGAAACTCCAAACCAAACATTTCAGTATTTTAAATGGCTATGTGAAAACCATACATCAATGGCCTTTCTCTTCCAGTCTTCATAAGCTCTGATCTGAGACAAGCAAGGGAAAATCAAAAAGTCATTCTAGGTTTAGTCTCACTTGAACATATGAAGTCTTCAAATGCTGTTCCAACTAGAATCATAGAATGTCAGGTTGGAAGGGACCTCAAGGAACATCTGGTCCAATCTTTCTACTAATATTTTTTGTATGATGTTTCAGCACCCTGTCAAGCTGAGACTTAAAATTTTCCAAAGTGGGGGAATCCACCACTTCTCCTGGGAGATCATTCCACTGTCTGACTGTCCTCATAGTGAAAATTTTTCCTCTTGTATTCAATTGGAATCTCCCCAGGAGCAACTTGTGCCCATTGGCCCTTTTATTGTCCTTGTAGAGGACAAGTGAATCCTTGTAAAGAGAGAGTCTCCATCTTCTTTGTAGCTGCCCTTCAAGAACTGGAATATTGTAATAAGGTCTCCCCTAAGCCTTCTCTTCTCAAGGCTGAACAAGCTCAGTTTTCTTAGCCTCTTCTCATATGACACGTGGTCCAGTCCTCTGATCACCCCTGAAGCTCTTCTCTGCACTCTGCCCAGCCTGTCTGCATCCTTTTTGTACACAAAAAAGCACATCCTTTTTGTACCAAAACTGGACATGATACTCCAGGTGTAGTCTGACAAGGACGAAGTAGAGCAGGATGATGACTTCATCTCTGCTCGTGATGCTTTTGCAACCCAGCATCCTCTTGGCTTTCTTTGCAGCTTCTGCACACTGTTTGCTTATGTTGAGCTGCTGTCCACTGAGACACCCCAAGTCCCTTTCCACAAGGCTGCTCTCTAGCCTAGTGGACCCCAGTTTGAACTACACTCTTGGGTTATGTGTTCCCAGGTGCAAGACCTTGCACTTCTCTACACTGAATTTCATAAAGTTCCTCTTAACCCACTTGTCCAATCTGTCTAAGTCATCCTGGAGAGTTGGCATGTAACTGACATCTAATCAACATCTTGTCAATTAGGACGAGAAAACCAAACCAGTCACAAGAATACAGGGGCAAACTGATCACAGCTCTAAAAATGTTAGCCTAGTTATATGAGTTTACACAAAATTAATCTCCAAAATCTGAGTTTTTTCTAGGGATCACCAAAAATCAGAATATGGTTCTGATTTGCTTCTAGAGAATCAATGACATCAAGGAATTGCCATGTTTTCCTGAATTTCCACAGGAAACATTGAAAAGATAGTATTAACAGCACTCAATGGTATTATGAAATGTGTCACAATAGCTTTTCCATTTTATTGGAGCCTCAGTGCACCTGGGCAAGACAATTTAAGATTCTTGGCTTTCATCTAAAAAATACATTTCCATCACATGTTTTCAAGAAAGACTTGAAAATAAGCCAGTGCCAGAGGAAACAGTTCATCTGAAATCTTGGTGGTTTAGGGGAGGGGATTTTGGTCTTGATTTTTTCTTTTTTTTCTTGCCAAACCCTGTGCTAAACTAACCTGCTTTCTGACTTTTACTGTGTCCAGATTCAGTCGTACTCAACTTGCCACTGGTATTAGTGGGTCTGCCTCACTGATTTCAATGGTTTTGACACTATTTAGTCCACTCCAATCTGATCTGTGCTGATCTGGCCTAGATAGTGCAGACCTGACTACTTACTGTACCTTTGCTACCCCCATGCCTGAGTTTCCCTTCAAGAAAAGCAATGCCAAATGGAGGGTCACATTCACCTTCTTCTTATCCTGACACGGAGTTGGGACACAGCCAGAAGTATATCTAGCTACATGGACTATTGAACAGTCTGAAGGGCATTATTGTCTCACAGTTAGATATACTGAAAAAGGATCATTTTTAGCCTCTTAAAATTACTGGTCATGATCATGTCTAAGTTTGCAGCCATGCAGGTAGAAAGAGGATAGTTAAGGAGGACACAAGAGAGCTACTGCTCTGTTAGGCTTTCTCTGAGTCATTTCCCTTTGTTTCTTCTTGGTGAGCAAGATACTAAAATCTGGTATCTCCTTTTCCAGTGGTGTACGACAGTGTTCTCAGGTGATAGATGAATACAACTGAAGCCAGGAGAGCTTCATGTAGCTAAACCTAAGAGATTTTTAATCAATATATTCAGTATTTTATATTTTAAAAACTTATAATAGTTTAAAACAGTTCAATGTAAAAAGACCAGAATAAAAGTAAACCTTGTAGGAATGAGAACTTCTCATTAATTCCAGGGAAATCACTGGCTGAATAGCCTTACTGATAATTAGGCGGGGATAGAAGGGTAAAATAATATTAAAGTCCCAACCTTTCAGTCCCAACTTGTAACTTAACAATGTAAAATGAAAGGAAAATAGTTGCCATTTTCTTTATTTACATTAGGTGGCACCATCCTCACAGAGTTATGGTATACGTCAACAAACTGTTAAACATGCATTCTGAAATCAAGTATGAAATATCCTAATACTTAGTTTGCAAATCAGGAACATCTTACACCATGTAGGCAAGGAAAAGTACTGAGTTTCAGCATTTAAAAAATCTCCATTACTAAAGAAAAGCTGCAAAGAATGGCTAACAGAAAAATAGAAATGCCAAGGGATTTACTAGTAAACCTTGTTTTGTAATAGGCTTATTATTAAACCTGCAATGAACTCTCCATCTCTAAACAGATTCTGTTCCCAGAAAAATAATTGCTAAAACGCACTTTATGATTCAACTTAGTTAGCTGGATTGTGATAATTTGCCAGGACCCTTAGCTTCTTCCATTATCAATGGAGGAATTTCTCAAAAAAACTTGACTGAAATTGCCAATTCCACTTCCTAGCACTCATTGCTATTTCACAATGTGGTTCTCTCCATCTTAAAATGAAGTCTTTTAAAACACTTTTAGAAAAGGAATGAAGGAGGGGGTAAGTGGTAACAGCAATCAACTTCAAAATTAGTTAAGATTTAATAAATAAGCCCTTTCTGAAGTCACCTACATGTCTGGCAAGGCATGGGCTTAGAAACAGATATCCAGTGCCTCTAGGTGGTACCTCAAAACAAATGGCAATATGTAAGAAGATTCCCTGTCTCTGTAGAAAAGAAAACTTTGTATATTCTTAAACACATTTCTGCAAAATGTTTTCATTCTGATGTACTTCAGTATTTGGGTAACAGTGTTCCAGTTGACTGTGGTCCTATTACCATGTCAGGAGTCTTCCATCACAGTTGAAAATCTCATTAGAAAGAAATTCTCCCAAGACTTGTGACACTGGTGTTCCTGGTCTGGAGGAGAAGTCTTGGAAGAACTGTACTTGAAAGCTTGGGGTTTATTTTTGTCAAATTTGAAAAAATAAATACAGTCAAGCAGATGGGAATAGATGTATGGGAACTGTCTAAATATTTCAGGAACTCATAAAGGATGTGACTTACTATTTCATCTCTAGTTTATCTCTCTAGCAGCACGTACAATCAGTTTAAGTAACCTCTCTTTCATGGCCTAAGGAGCAACTGTCAAGTTTCTAGAGGCAAATAGATGCTATTTGAAATTCTCACCCACTCATCTTATTGCTTTGAAAGCTGATGATCATCTGATATGAAATTTCCCTTCGGTGCAAGCTTATGCCATTTATCAATGCTAACAGAGACAGAAGACCCAAACAGCCTGTTACTTAAATGGGAGTTAGATAACAAGAGAACCCAATATGCAATTTTAGATACCAGGTAAAAACATCTGAATTCTGGTGGGATGACTTTTCATAAGTTTCAAAGTTTGACCCAGTAATAATAATTATCTTTCTACTCTGTTTATTTCCAGATAACAAAGCTATGATAATTTGAAGTTATGATTCTGGATAGGTAATGTAGCTAAAATATATGTTAAGGTATGAAAGGCCTTAAATACATATGCTTAACTGTATCTGCAGATGACATCATGCCATGGCCATGCAATTGTTATTAAACGCATCATAGTATTCCAGTCTCAGGTAAGACTGGACTGATTACAAGACACAGACACTGTTTTCTTGCTCACATTGCTGCTTCAGAGCTGCATTAAGGATGACCAATTTATTTACTAAAAAAAAAACAACTTGCCTCAGGTAACAGCAACAAAAGTTAGAAAGTATTGCACAAGAACAGAATATACTTTTTCTACTGCTCTCAAGGAAACTGCATTGGTATCAGTGTTATAGTTTTCAAAGAACAGCAGCAAAATCTAGTTGAAAATACTTTAGGCAGCAAGGGTTACCTTAGGTTACTTTAAAGTACCAAGGGATACCTTAAAGTACCTGAGTCCTCTCCTACTGTCTGTAAGGGTCTTTATGGAGCAGATATCATGGGTTTTTCAGCACCTCATGAGTCAGCTGGAGAATGGAAACACAATAGGTGGCATTTATAACATTCCAAGTAATCTGTGTATGTTTTCAATAGAGGAAACTACAATAGTCCTGGAAAGCAGATTTACTCCCACACAACTGCACATGTATGACACACCAATTTAGTAATACTGTCCATACTCACATGGGGAAGGAAAGAATCAGAGGTTTATTCTGTAATATACTGTTACTGGGACTGTATCTGCAACTGCAGAAAAGGTTGGCTATAAAAAAAACAACCCAAGGAGTTAAAGTTAGTTAGTATGTACAGCAGCACATTCTGCACAGAGAATACAGCAAATGTTTTCATCATCGTGCTGCAGTTCTGCACGTTTATTTGAGTCAGGTAATGTCAGTAGATTCTACAAATGTCATTTATCATTTGTCATACTTGAAGTAATCTTCCTCAAGGTTGAATCACTGAATTAAATACTCATTATCTGTAATAGGAAAGCAACTGGACAGAGTGAAGTGTGACTTAGACTTCCTACTATGTCCACTGACTGACATTAGTGTTCTTTAATCAACCCTGTGAGGATAATTCATGCCCTGATAGACCTCCAGACAGTGGTATGGAAAAGTCAAGTGCACAACAATGAATGGGCTGAAGTCTGGGAGATGCTCTAATACTGCACTTGTGGCACATCACTCTTCCTTTACAATAGTGGACTGGAACACTTACAATACTTCTACTGGTGAGCCTGACATGGGTTTAGTACATGCTTACATGCCAGGTGGCATTCCACCTAGCAATGCCTTGGCACAGTTCAGGACGTAACAAAGAACAGGGGCCATTACCTAGTAAGTGGCTTAAATATGCCAAAACCGTTTTGGAAGGCACAAGAGATCAGACATAGGGAGTAGGTTCACACCTACCATACTTCTCTCTCTGCTATTTCTTCTTTAAGAATTCCTCTGCTTTTTCTCTTGTAACATCTCTCTTGCCGTCATCTCTTTCTCCTTCCATAATTCAAAGTATTACACCCATTTCCTACCTCTCCTAGTCCCAGCCAATATTCCCAGAACATTTGTTCTAGTCTCTTACCCAGTCTGTACTCTACTCTCAGGGTCATTTCTGACACTAAAATACAGTGTACCATCCTTTTCCATAGTCAGGTTCTAGGAATTCTTTAGGCACCATTATGTGACTGTGACTTATTCTTCTTTCTTCCCCACAGGCCCCATCTCACCAATCTCTTCTGTAATTCTCTCCTTTTCCAGATGGGGACTGTTCTATGTTGCTTCCTCTTCTAGGTACAGAAAAGCCAGTACAGAGTTAGAAGTGGTTCAGGATATGAAAAGCTTTTCTGAGTTCCCCCACAGTCATTGACTGAAGAAAATTTACTCTGTGGGGAAAGTACACATAACACATCTGGTCAGCTAATGGTATAGTAACAGCTTGAAGTATCAAAAACCTTCAATGATTCTTAGTTCCTGTGGAAGATACCTAAAAAGCCAAAAGTAACAGTTCTCTCACAACTTTTCTGTACATCTTGTATGTGATTGACATAATTATTAAGCATAATTAATTTATTATATTTGAAACAGATTGGGAGGATTGTCACGGGCAAGATGGAGGGATTATTTTTGACATGAGAGCTATCTTTCTGCCAAAGTTAAAATCCCTTCTTCAAAGGAGGGTGGTGCTGAAGCATTTGAAAGACCTTGAAGTATTAACATGAGTAAAGTGGCACTTTCTTCCTAGGCTCATTCATCAAAGGAGCTGAATTATCTGGCTGAGATATTACCGGATTCAGTTAGGGGCACAGGAAAGGTATGAAAACTTTTTACTTAAGCTCAGTGCTTCAAAAAGGTGTAAACAACTAAAACCTGTATTTTATAATGGGAACAGAGGCTGACTTCATTGATGCCTTCAGGGGTGCATAGTAAGTGGTGCTGCCAGCAGCATCTGCAACAGACACACATAGCCCTGACCCCGCTTCTTCTCTTTTCATTACTGCAGCAAGGAAAAGAATCTCTTAACAGAAAAAAAAAGAATTGTTTAAAAGGTTGTTAATGACCCATTTTATATAACATTCATTCATTCTCCACCTAGCATTTCATTTCAATCAGAAGCTTAAGAAGCAAACAATAAACATCATCTGAGGGTATTCTTGGCATTATTCTCTAGGACATCTCCAAAGCAGACCACAGTCCTCAATCCATGAGAGACAAGGGGAGCTGTGAGGAGCGAGAGATGCATATCAGTGCTTCCTCTGTGCCAGCTGAAGTTAACAAGTCATACATGCACTATGACTCAGCAGCAACAAATGTGAAATTTCCTGCAGTCTTCAGGCATTTGACATCAGAGTGACTCAGCATCCACGCAGAGAGTCGAGGAGTCCTTTGCACAGCTGCACCAGAGCATCTTCAAAAGAATTTAGCAGAACTGAAATCTCAAGGTCTCCTTTTGCATTTAACTTTTTTTAGTTATTGTAGTAACCTTCCTGTGATTGCTTCAACACTGATACCTCAGCACGGAGCTGAATGTGGCTACTCTTACAAAAGAGTATTGCATCCCCTTCTCTGAGAACAACATGTTTTCCACCAGATCTTTGATATTTGGCAATTGTAAAATAACTAGGCGCACAAATATTTCAAGGTAAGAGCCATCACTGAATTCTGTTGAAAAAGAGCTGAGTCACATCTTACAGACTTGGGCATTTTCTTTGCCTAAGAATGAGAAGTAGATGACGCCTCATCCAGTGAACAGACCACGCTTCCTAGCACGACCACAAAGAAAGCTCGAGGACCTCCAACTCTGAGTTAGGAGTAGAAATGGAAAATGTGCTAAAACAAGGAAGATTCCTTCACCTGTTCCTTGAAAGGAGGCCACAGCTACCCACCCTCAATCAAGACATCCCATGTAGAGCACAAATTCACTCCACAGAAGAATCGTGTTTCTCTTTTTCCTTCACAAGGTAATTTATGCACTAGCATGTGGACTTGCCTTCTTACAATGAGTAACAGACTCCTACTGTCCAAAGGTCAGATATGTCAAGTTTTGACATCTCTGATGTGAAAAAACAACTGAGGCTTCAAATCTGATGATGAGTATTCTCACACAGTCACATAACAAGTTGTTTCAGTCATCCTTTCAAACAAACAACTAAGGAATTAACTTCAAAACTAAGAATGTTACTTTGATTGCAAGGTCCTTTGTTGTCATCTACTTTTTCTTTAGTAATTGCTCTAAGAGCCACTTTAGTAGCTTTAGTCTGCTCAGCTTAAAAAGCACAGATGAACAGTAGCTTGGCACTACATTACCATAATACACCCATACTACTTTGGGACCACAGCTGGTGTGTGCCCATCTGGCAAGAAATGCATGCTGAGGAACTGAGGTCTGACACCTCAGAAAACAACTGATAAATTATTTCCTGGCAACCTTTATTCTGTTCTCTCATGCAATTCCATTTAAATACAGTCTTTGTAATCACATCACCCATTCTTCCCCTTTTTTTTCTCTTCCATTTAATGCAGAAAATAGATTCTCATGGTACCTCAATTAAGGTTTCAGAGGCAACTGTAGATGTAGTGATCCCTAGCTTCTGTGCAGCTTGACCCTTCATGCTAGATTATGGTTTTGGCATAGTTTTTTTAATATGCAGGTTTATATGAACTGATAATATCAAAGTCAGATGAATGTTGAGTGTTCTTTACCATAGTTTTGCAAGTGATAAGCAGAGGCAGTCTTTGGTTTTCATGCATCACAAGCTTGAAGTCCAACATGCATTGCCTTGTGAAAAATTTCAGTGTTTGCTTGGTCTTTTTTCAGACAAAATTTTTTTCTACTAAACAGTAAAAATGTGACCATTTTTCATGTGAGAGTTTGCATTTCACTAAAAATCATGAAAGAAAATGGGATACAAGGAATTAAACTGCAGTTCCCACAAGGCATCAAAGTAGTATTCCACAATAAAAAGCCCGTAGTTTTAAACATAAAAGCTTGAGATCGAAAATTGATGAGGTCAACCGCAGACTTTCAGCATCCGATTTTGCACCAAAAAGCCAGTTTGGGGGTTTTTTGGTTGTTCTTTTGAGGAAAGAAAGTCAATCCTCCTACTAATTCTGCTTCCAAGTAGTAGCCAACACTGTCTGAAAATGTTACCAGGCCATGGCAGTACAGCAGAGAACAAATGAAACAAAATTCTTTCCCCAGTGTGCTCTAACTTGCATTTGGATTTTAAGAGAAGAAACTGTTTCCAGTTTTGTTTATTTAGCCCGTTTCAGCTCTTTCGTTTAAAGTTATAATGAAGTTCCAGGGGCAGGATGAACCCCCTCAAAGAACACTGTGTTTTTGTCCCTGCCAGTCACTTGCTTCCAGGACTGAAAAATTGCAACTTTTTTTTTTTTTTTTGGCAGTGTAAGAAGCTTTGATATTTGCTGTTTATGCCTGTTTAAAAGCATCTTTTCCAACAAACCACTGACCAGACCTGAAAGATTTTTGCATTTTCCTGAAGAAGTTTACTCACTTTGGTTTAATCTGTGGATAGCTAATACAGTCTCAGTTTTGCTCTTTATTGAACAAGGTGACTCATCTGTCATGGCTACTTCTGTTCTGGTCTGTCTATATCCTCAGCCTGTTTTTCTGGGTATGCCTGCAGTATGTGCTTGGCTGCCTTCAGGCAGATGTTCTTCATTTTGGCTCTTCTTTTCAGCCTCACAGCTAAACCTAAAGTGAGAACATAAAAGAAATCAAATACTCCAGGAACGTGATGAAAACAAAGTTTTCTAAGAGGTCGTTAACCTGTGAAGAGATTTAAACAGTCAAGGAGATTTGATGCTACTACGGAACACAGGAAATATTTGAGACTCATAAAGTTTTATTACGATAGAAACTTTTAGATGATGGGGCTTTGTATTAAATATGAATATTTAGGAAAACAGATTTTTCACTGTACTGCCCTGGGACTTTGTTATGCGTTGCACCAGACATCCTGTGCCTGGAGCTAATAAATAGCTGCAATATCAAAATTTAAAAGGCAATACTGTGGATTCCTACTGGAGTCCTCCTTTTCAAAAGTCCTTTATATTACTGAAATGCCTTTATCCCCCTAAAATCAGGAGCGTTATCAGAAGTGGCGTGATGCAAATTCTCATTGCTTTATTGCTTTATGGGACAGGGAACCCACTGCACACAAGAGGCACATCTAATCTGTTCAAGAAATGACAGTAATTGATTTTGTGTATTTGAATCAAATCCACTGCTGTGCACTGAATATGGCTCTTTCAGAGAGCCACTCTTGCTTTGTAGAAATGTTTACTCAGAAAACCGTTCTATTTTTGTAGTATAGGGACAAGGGGTTTTTTATTATGGCTCTCATTATTATGAAAATAAACATATGCTTGAAAATGGGATTCTTATTCTTTGAAAATTCTTCATAGCACATTGAGGTTTTTGCATTCATTTAGATGTTTTCATTGTTGAAGAGCAATAAAACATGTTAGTTGCCACTAACAAGTCACTATCTACCATAATAACACAGCATAATTTTTTTCTTTTTCCATCAACATACAGGTATATGAGACATTGCAATAGACTGACACAAAAAGTACTATTTTCATACAGATGCTTATGATCATTTTCTGTGGAATATAAGTGAGTGCCAGGAGTACAACTTTCACACATCTGTTTCTAATAAAAATTAGGAAAAAACAGCACAGAACAAAAACTTACTGACCTTTGCTGCTTCCAGACTTCTGTTGCTTCCCTCAGTCCTGCTTTGGAGTCTTCATGTCAGCGAACCTGGGATGCAGGAATATGGATACTACTTGTAGTAGATACTAAACAAAGAAAGAGCAAAACAAAACAAAGTAACAAATTTTATTTTACTAGCATATGTGTTCTGATTTTTTTTGCCTGAGTTGGTGCAGCCATTGCAAAACTGCCACAAAGCAATGAGCATTGTTAGAAACTATTTTTCTATGGAAATAAAACATATTGTTAGCTTTTAATGAGTATAATAACACTATGAGAATGCCTCCATTTTTGACATTTTTTGCCTAACGAAGGTTCAGACACTTGAAATTAACTTGTGTAAGCACAGTATTGTAATCAAAGCTACTGCCATTTTAATCTTCACTTTCTCATAATGAAGGTCTTGAATCCAGTTTAAAATTTTCAAGTCTTTTCTTTTCAGGAGTACAGACAGCAAAGGATAAAGGGGGAAGTATAGGCTATATCATGTGGCCACATGATGATGTTTCCTATTATGCATGCAACACAGGAATAATTTAATCACATGAAAAAAAAAAAAAAAAACAAACCTAACAAACTAAACAGTTATTGGTGCTGGAAAACCACATGAAAAATAGATCATGCAGCATAATGCAGTGTTTTCTTTACATTTAACCTCTTAAAACCAAGCAAACATTTCATCATTCACAATCTTTCCTTTTTTCGTCAGTAAGGCAGGATTTCCTTTTAAGAAGGATTTCCACATGATTTAATGGATCTTTTGGGCTTTTGAAGCCTCCTCAAAACTTAACTAATTCCATGCTCATAGATTAGTTCCAGAGGTATCAAGGAGGATCTTCTAATTAGTTCTTCCTTCTCCAGAATGCCTCTATGTGCTTGAAAAACTTAAATCCTTTCTGTGTAAGCCTACTACTGCTTCGTATATTGACCTTCTGAAATGCAACTACCTAACAATTTTTTCTGTCAGTTTTGAAGTAAAGACAACAAAATAACTAATGTTCTGGACTTAAATGGTTCTTCTTCATTGAAAAAGAAAATTATATCTATTTCTACATGAAGGTAAAAATTTTGGAGCACTGAAATTCAACATTTCTAGTTTCACGTGAATTACTCTTCTCAGCCTCTCTCTGGCCAGCGTACCTCCATCTAGAAAGTTTGCTGCTGTTGATGATTTTCAAAGGCAATTTGCTTACCAAGTCTGCAATTCATAGCCAAATTACCAAGTGCTGCTTTCCAGCTCTTTAAGCTGTGGGACACTTTCCAGTGAGCAAGTCTAAAAGCATATGCTGACCCTGTCTTACCCAGCTGAAACCTGGGAATGTCTCAGCTCTCCCTTGCCTGACCCAAAGGCAACTGGGCCACCTGGGCCAGAACATGGTCCCTCCACACACCAGCTGGGTATACACCTGTCTCCTTGATCAGACAAAGCTGAAGTCTTTGCATACATGTAAAGAAGGAATTTTGTTAAAAAAGCTTTTCTTGGCAGATATGATTTCTGCAAATTTTTATTTTCTGTGTTATGTAATATTTTTAATGAAAAACACCAGAACACAATAGTTCTTTTTATGAGGATCATAAGAGTGTTGTTTGATATATACTGAACTCTAACTATGGCTTCAGGAGCCTGTGATCTAGAAGCTGTTACACTCTTTTGTCTCTTATGAAGTTTCCTGGCCAGACTCCCCATGATTTACTGGAAACTTCCCTTACTAGAGTGAAGAATAACATTTCTTTATCAGAACACAGGTTTTGTCTGATGAATTCTTAATTCTAATCTTCTTTTCCCCCCTTATTTGACTGTTGAGGCAGAAGACTCCAACACCCAGAGCTGAAATTCATTCAGACTTCACAAAGTCTTCAGGCACTGTTGGGGCCTCAAGAGCCATGAGCTGCAGCTGGGTATACTTTACCTATGGAAAATTCACACCAGGTGAGCACTCTGTCAACTTTAAAACACCTGAGTGCTGACTTGCCCCAGAGATTGTGTATAAAACAGAAAGTACACAATACATTTTCTTGTGTTTTCAGGGTCTAGCCCCCTCTATAGCTTAACCACTGATGTGGAATCCAGGACCCAACAGCCAGAGAAATCCAGCAGAACTTCATAAAATGAGGCTGAGGTCCAGAGATGAAGATACCACTGATAGGCAGAGCTCATTAGCCAATGTTTTTTTACCACGTAGGAGGATTAGCAGAAAGAATAGTGTTAAATTCAACTCCTTTCACTGTTTAGTGAAACTAATAATTAATTTATTACTATTCACTTATCTTCTTGATGGGTGACTTGCATCAATGGCTAAAGCACCACATATTTCAGTCTGACTCATCACTCTTTAAGTTCTGAATTGTTCTGTCTCACATTGTTTAGAGCTGTGATGTTAGTCTTTGCTTACTCACATTAATATCTCTGCCGTGGCATCATGTCTTCCTCCCCAGTACCCTCCCAGCTTCTGTGGGCACACACCAATGTGTGAAGTCTGAAGTAGGCTGGAAGATTTACAAGAGGAATCCTCATGCCTCTAGAAAAGCCAGTCACAGCTTTATCACGCCTGCTGCCGTGCAATCTAAAAAAGCCTTGGAAGGTGCTTGAGAACTGGAGCTGCTGGCAAGGCAAAAAAGGGGCAGTCGCTCCCCACCCCCTCCAAGAATTCGTATTCTGCAAGGGGGATTTTCCTCTCATTTAAGCCTGAAAACATTCCTGAGAGGAACAGTTTGTCCTCAAGTTGGCATAATGTTGCACTAAACATCTGCCACTTACTGTTCTGCAAGCTGTTAAGCTTCCTGTGAAAGCAGTAAGATACCACAGAAGCACTCTTTTGTAAACAGAGTCCTACATCATTTTATTAAAGTACTGTGGCAATACTTATCTGCGAACAAAACAAGGGGAAGTTGCATCAGTATGTGGGCTGCAAATGGGGCAAGGGGAACTATTATCCTAAATTAACACAGAAAAACAAATTATATTCAACCAGTAAGCCTTTACAAGGAACAGCATGTAGAAAGAAAAAAAAAATCTAACTCTAATGCTAAGCATAGGATTAGGATATACAGCAAGAGGAAGGGTATAATTTGAGGGTACTCCTGACCATGCAATTACAATGGAAAATAAAGAGGAGAAAAACAATGAAAGTTTCAGTAGGATCTGAAAAAAGCACAAAACACTAAAGGAAAAATGCACTTCTTACAAAGTTTCTGGACAACATTCCAAGTGAGCAAGTCCTTACTTTTTTCACTGTACAAGGACCCTGGTACCACCCTGGGCAACACAGTCCCCTTACTTGGCTAAGGTCACTTCTATTTCCTTATTTACTGAACTGTAAAGCTTATTTGCAGTCTTGTCATAACCCTATTTACTACGCACTTTACAAGCTCCCTACTGCTAACCACCTGATTTCAACAGATGTATTAACAGATAAATGCAGATGAACATCACTCAGTGGGTCTAGGTGGTCCTTTCTAGTCTGCCAGCCCCATATAAATGGGAAAGCCCTCTGAAACATTATTGGTCACCGTGGCAGATATTGGTTGAAGAACATCTTCACCAAATGTCTTCACCCTAACTGCCAGCGTTTTTTGCAGGTTTCTGATTTTCTGGATGGAACTCAGGAAATGTAGCAGCATGAGAGTCCCGTACTTATCTGAATCTCTGCAAAAAGTGAGCAGGCTGAACCTGCTCAAGAGGTGCCAAGTAAGCAACTTGTAAATCTACTTTACAGAAGATTAAACATGCCCAGAAATTCTCTGTGATACTGAAATGAGCTAGAACAGAATGTCCTATGTCTGTACTACTGACCACTCTTTCTCTCCAAAATACAGTAACTGTTTCTAAACTGCCTCAGGGAAATAACCTTTATTCTGTACCAACTCCCAAGGAGTGCCCAAGAACTGCTGAGAGGAATCTGAGCTGATCCAGCCCAAACCAGGGACCAGGTTAATGGTGCAGCACTACAGACGTCTGAGTTTATTACTCCAAAAGATTTAGCATGAGACACCACCTGTGGCACTAACCTCAAGCACTAACCTCGAGGAAGTCATGAGCAGAATTCACTGAAGGAGAACAAAGGTGCTTTTACAAACTTACTGCAAAATCACATTAATTGGACTGCACGTCTCTATGTACCAGTGGCAGAAAACATATCGATACTCCAGAAAAAAAATTACTATGTGAGCTCTTGTTCTGCAGAACACTGCTTGGAAGGCCAAATTCAAGACTGTAAGCATAGAAACTATTTTCTTTTGTTTGTTTCTACTTCAAGGTTTGTTGAGTGCTGTAAAAGGGGAAGGCTGGAGGGGATGACAAGGGCATTTCTATTTACAGACAGACAATATTGCACCAAAAGTGCCTGACTTACATGACAAATTTATCCTCCTGTTTGTGTAAGCAATCCAACTAGACCACAAATACCTTTCTATGTGCTCAGGTGAAAAGTGTTTGCAAGTCACTGTTCTGAGAAAACGCTCTGAAGCACAAAACCCAAGGCTGTGACATCAACCACAGACCTCTGCAGACCAAGAGTGGATGCTGGTGAGTCATGGCATACATAAAACAGCAGCATTTAAGAAGCCCTTCCTAACCAGGTCTGGTAAAAGTCAGTTTTCTTAATTTGCAATTAACTCAGATTAAATCGATGTTATTGGGAGAATCTGATCTTTAGCCCTTTTCTATGTATATTTTTAATCCTTATTTGTAAAAATAAATGCATTTTCTGTTTCTGAATCGACATAAATGAGCATTACTTGTTTCTAAATGTAATGTTGCATTTCACCCAGTAAAGGAGCCACAACCTAGTACTTGTTCTGTGGCTGAGATAAGAAACTAATCAATACCCTTGAATTCTGTCCCAAATGGACTTTTGTGCAAACTTGTGTCTTACAGCAAAACTGAGAATTTGCATCAACATGATAAGTTAGATCCTGCATTAAACCACAACGGGGTTTATGTTGCTGTAAAAAAAAAAAAAAACCAAAGGTTTTTTTCAGATGCCAGCTCCAGTTCTGATCTCCTGGACTGTAGGATAAACCAAAAACAACTCATCTTGTGTCAGGGGAGCTGGTCTGGGGCGGCAGCTGAAGGGGGCTGTGCTGCACAGCAGCAGCGTGAGCTGGAGCAGAGAAGCAGCGTAAGGCAGGTGTCGCTAGGCAACAAAGTAACCATGGTTACCGGCATCCCAAGCGACCCGTGGCTTTCCGAGATTAGTCATTCATCTAGAAAAGCACTTTTAAAAATATATATTTATATTTAAAATAATGTATCAGAATACTATACTGACTCTGCATAAATATTTTAACAACGAGATGCAATTAAACAGATTTTACTTGCTGGAATCTGTTCTCCCTTTCTCAGACTCAGCTCTAGGTCATTGCTTTCAAACATTTGGGGCTGCAGTGTCAGTGACACAAACAGCTTTTTGGCCAGGGGTCAAACGTTTTTAAATTCTTAATTAGGGAAATACCCCAAAGAAGCTTTGACTGCTACAGGAAAAGCAGAGGATTTCTTTTACATAAATATTGTTCAATGAGACTGACTGTTCGCTCCCCAGAAATACAACATCAACGTTCACTTGGTACATATGATTGTTTGCTAATTAATATCAAAGTTACAAGTAGTCATGCGCCCACACTAATATTCTCACATTTGTCACCTTATTTGTGCTGGAGTTTTCTAACAGGCAAGGGCAGTTCAGAGAGAGCAGAGTCCCAGAAGTCTGAATCAAGCCACAGCAGCAGGGACAAAAGCAGTCAGAGTCATCAGCACCTTCCCTCCAGCACTTGCAGGAATATGATTGTGTGGAATATCCCTGCTAGATTTTAACAAAGACTGAGAACTTCCAAAATCCTCAGCAACTACACTCCTGAGCAAAATTTCTTCCCAATTCCCTGGGAACCCTGTACTTATGTGCCTTGTTGCACACATCCTCTGAGACACTAGTATTACCCGTTGTTTTTCTACCAGTTCTTTTACCAAATTCTAAATGGCTGAGCTGATAAAATCAGTCTGTATACAATCCTGTATGCATGGATTTCTCCTTGCACAAGGGGTATGTTCTAAGTGATTAGCTCAGTCATTCCTTATAGGAACTTGTAAACAAATTCCTTGATTCCTGGGTATTTGGAAAGTACTAATTAGAGTTTACAGCAAGAGGTTTCCTTAGCTCATCAGAAGAAATTGTAAAAACATCAAGGAGTTCATTTGGCAATTAAAAAGTAATCTTTCGTATCATCTGTGATATGTTGGCTATTTTAAATATAAATGTAAAGCAATAAGCAAATGAAGTGATGATAATCCACATGCTATAGACAACCTATCTTGCCTGGATTAAACTGGTTTCTTTAGTTTACCTTTGGAATGAGGCAGCCCCCCCTGTCTTACTTTAATCTACTTATTCAACTTCTTTATTAAAATCATGCTTTTCAGCTGTGAACACTAAGCCAAATAATACACAGTGTGAGCAAAAAGCTTATGAAAATCTGTATAAACTATTTTGATCAGTCTTAACCAAAAGATGAATTTGGCTTCAAACAATGAACCTTTTTTCTGTGAAGCCTTTTAGGAAATCCCACTCCAAATATTCTTACGCTTAGATGGTAGCTACTAAGGCTACCATTTGTATCTGGAAACATTGAATTTGGTTTACTGCACATTGCAGAAAAGCAGAGGAGAAAGGAGAAAAAGAATATCTTCTGCAATACTGACACATTCATAAACCACACTTTCATCAATCTTGTGGTTGGGCTTCAAGTGATGTTGACTTCCTTGGATATAAGCATTTGGTTAAAGCTTCATAATTTCATACATTTTGCTTCATGAAGCCTAAATGTATATGCACACCTATACAGTTTCCTTGTAGACATTCTCACACGTGTCTGCATAGTTAGCAGAGACTCTGATATAGCAATAGGGAAAAAGCCTTTTCTTAGAGGTGTGAAGAAGGAAAAATGGTGGCTTAAGCCTGAGCAATGAGGAGTTTCTTTGTAAGCAGTGTATCAAAGAAGGAGAAAAAGTCTTAGACTAGATAATTAGAATGAATATGTCTTATACTGAGGTGACACCCATTTAGACACAACCCAAATAAAGACTGGAACAAGATACATTATAATGGATGTTTATTATCAAAGCCTATTTGATTTAGAAGCTGGGATGCAAATCTCATGACAAATTTATTTTCACGTAACCACCCAGACTTTCTGCTTTAGACTGTCTCAGAAATGCCCTAGTCTTTCTCACAGTGTTACTGCATTTTTTGCTCCCAAACCAAGCCAAAACAGAGGCAGAGCAGACTGCAAAAAAATGAAGGAATAAAGTAAAATAAATGTCTCCCTAAACATTGAAACTAATAAAGCTTAGTTTCCTATAAATTTGTACCTTGCACTTGATTGACTTTGGCCAGACATAAGCATTTGAAGCAATGCGTTTCACAAACTGTGCTGTCTGAATGAAGTTCTTCATTCCAGACTCCAGGCTTCATTTTCATGCACATTCTAATCGAGTGTAAAATTCTACTGCAGGCTTTAATTAACAGACTTTCCCTTCTCTAATTGGAGCTTAATTATTTTTGAGATCTCTACCATTTTTTCAAATGTAATAGCATTCAGTCTATTCAGTTATAAGGGAGGATTCAGAAAATCACCATATATGCAGAGAAATCCCAGAACATACAAGTCTATAAACCTCATTTTTGTTGGACAAAAAAAAAAAAAATTGGTTTGCAATTCAATAGCTGAAGGTTGCTATATTAGCCTGCATCTGTACTGTAAAAGATTCAGTTCTGGATTTAAAATGAGCCAGTTCTTGGATCTCAGAACCTAGAGCTGCCCATAGGATTCTACAAAATTTTTATTTAAATTTGGCTTTTAGTTCTTTGTGCCATTATCACCTGTGAAGTTTTTGAAGACAGATTCTTGGTTCAGATCCCCCAGTGACTGCTATTAATATCTTCTTTCTCCTATTTTCTCTTCATTATTAATCTGTTCACTGAGATGTTGGAGTTTGTTCTGAATGCTAAGGAGCACCTATTTAGCTTGCTAAAGAGGACAAACACAACATAAGTATTATTCCAAAATTCTAAAAACTGTGACTAGCTTTAGAGGAATTTTATCATTCTACAAAAATCAGTTCTTAATACAACGGGGAGCTGAACTTTCCCAGAGGAGAAAAAATAGTGTTTATGGTTCTTCTACAACACTACAATATTTATTTTTTAATGTAGTGTTAGAGAATAGTTCATAAAACAGGATCAAGCATGGGTGTTTTTGCATTTCAGACATCATTAAATGGATCGTATCTCACCATTGCTCTGCCTGTAGCTTGTGGCTGAGCAGAAAACAGATTTGTTCCCAAGAGAATGTCTGCAATTGTCTGTTAGTTTGGACTTTTCTTATTTATTTCACCACTTCATGTCCTTCAATTTAACAGGCATCTATCTGTAATAAACTGCATTTTAAACACTTGTTTTCCCATTTTCTCCATGGACTACAAATGAAGTCCAACAATGTTAAACATAGTTTGTGAAATACGACAGTTCATTCACAAAAGTCAAATGTACTACAGTCATGGTAGCCAAATCCAATCCCACCTACCTGCAGTCTGAATTTTGAGGCTGAATGTGCTTTGACCAGAAGTGACCTCTCATGCTACTGAGATTCCCTCATCTTCAACCCTGTTACAGCTGCCAGGACCCTCAGATCCTTGTCTATAGCCAGTATGTCTACATTTGGTGCCTTACAGTATTCACTAGCCTGAGAGGACAAACAAGAGGGCACATACATCTATAGCCTTCTTGAGACTGTGTTTCTTATTCTAGTTCCTGATCTGAGCTCCACCCCACACATCAGCCATTTAAGAGACCTAGGATAAAAGGCACAAATGGTGCTGGGAATAAGCATTTCTCTGTTCCCCGTGAGTTTTTTAATTCCTGATTCCATGAAGTTTTTGCAGTCTTTTCTGCACAGTATTCCAGCCACATCCACACCATAGGTTCCAGCTTCGTCCAGCAGCCAGGTGGTGCTGGTGGTGACTTTTAGACAAAGAAAGTGTGGTTTCAGAATCTCCTAAAAAAGGAGGAGAAAAGTATGAGCTTTAGAAAGTATGAGCTGCAGTAACAAATAAATAGAGTGGGTTTTTTCTATCCATTGGAAATATTCTTTAACACAAATAAGTCCTCAGACTACAGAGGAAAAAAACCAAATCAAACCAAACCAAATTAACAAAAATTTACCTTCTTTGTTAGGCTTATTTGACATTACTAGAGTTCTGTAGCTTGTTTTTGGGGGGTTTAATTTGCGTAGGTTGCTCACCTGGACAGGAATGTGCATGGCACCTTGCAAGAGTGCCATCTGATTTACTTAGTTCTGATGTGATTTTCCCTTTCCATGTGAAATGACAAACAAAATCAATAACTGAAGCAAAGATAGACCCTTGCACTTGATATCTTTGCTAATTCACTGCATTTAACTAACTGTGAAAATCTTTTTCTTTGTGTAATTCTCTTGGTGATTCTAAAGTCACTAAAAATAATACAGCTGCATCATCACAAATACTTCCTACCCATGGTGGTACAAACTATCTTTGATATCTGTAGGATTGCTCCCTAAATTGTTTTATGACATGCACCTTGAACAGAAAGTGTTAACACAACTTAACTAAAGTTAAGGTTAGTTTTCAAGACATGATAAATCAGATAAATTTTCATTGGTATTTCAGTGAAAAACATGAGAGATTTGATATCGGTCTTGATATTTTCTTCTTTATAAACATAAGTAGCATGCAGAGACAAGCAAATTAACAGATACGTACTTATACACATCAAATATTCAGATACATATAAGGAAAAAGAAAGAAAAAAATGCCAGTTGTCCCAGTCCAGCCATCTTAAATTAGAAGACAGGCTCAAAGATTTCACCTCAAAGATGATATTGAGAAATCTGGAGGAGGAACAATTCACAGCTGAAATTTATTTTTATCAAATTGCAAGATAATTATTGTTTAATATTCCATTTTTATATAGCTTATTTTCTGCTTGACACATCTGTTAGGCTGTGTTTCAGAACTGTTCTCAGTGAGAATCTGAAAGCAGAGATTACTCATCACCACCTAATTTGCTAATGCCCACGATCAAGTACATTTGTATTCCACTACATTTGCACCATGTCTGAAACAAACATAATGGAGCTAAGGTCACAAAGTACATGAAAGCTAACAAATTAGGCAACAGTTAACTTCCATTTAGGTAGCTGAAAACACTGGCAGTCCTAGGTTGGTTGTTGCCATCTGTCTGTTGGAGACTACTGACCCCAAAGCCCTCCTGTGGGAAGAATCCTATGAGCAATCCTTGATTTGCTTCAGGCAAAGGTGTTTGGGCTGGTACGAAGTCTTGTATGATATGACCCCTGTCACTGACTATCTTGTCAGTCTTGCCTGAAAGTAGATTAGAAAATAAATGCACAAGCCTTTTGGCAGCCAAGTCATAAACAGCTGTGTGATACATTTGGGGCCATTCATGGCTTCAGCTGAGACATGTAGATTTAGAAGGGATGTTTGCCCATAGCTTGACAGATGTCTTTTATTAAATTTACATTCCTAATCCAAAGAGTTTGTTTTCTGCAGGCAAAAATTTGTTTCAGAATGTGTTTTGAGTATCTTTCTGAGGTCATTATAGAATTTTTTTTTGCGAGTCACGCCCCATTTGCTGTAAGCTTTCTAAAGATTTTTTTTTTCCTTTTCCATTAAGGCAAATGAGAGCACACATGGTCATATTCATGGGCTGTGACAGGATGTGGTACAAGAAGCTTCTCTTCCAGGAACTAAACAGTGGTGCACAGCTAGGGTGTCACTTTCTAAGTTCTGCATATATGCTTGTGTCCAGGCATAAAGACACAGTACCCTCTAGAAACTCCAGGGTTTATAGTAGGTCAAAGCAGCCACCTTTGTTGATGCAGAAACTGTTTAGCAAAAAGCAAAGCAAAATGCTAATGAAACATCACTGGCTCTAGAAGCCAAAGCAATTACTTCAGAGCAGTGTTCTTCATCATCCAGACCTGAACATTGAATTGTTCATAAATGCTTCTGCCGTAGCCACATCCTTGCATGGTATACTCCAAACACTGCAGGAAACACTGCACTTAGCTCATACTATTATTATTTCTACTATTGTTTCCTTTCAGCTGTAAATACATTGGGGTTTTTTTGGCTAATGTTTCAACATGATAGTATTAAGTTTTACAAAGCAAACAATTAATATAAATCAATCAATAAAATAAATAAGCAATCAAATGTTGCATTTCAGCTTTGTGCAAGTAAAAAGATGTTTGTTTAATTGGTTGGGTTTTATTAATCAGCAGAAGATTCTTATCTCTGTGCAAAGCCACTTTTCTATTTTGCAATTCTGGCAAACATTCCCCCTTTAAATTATCAGTTCTAGCTATCAATAGAGATGAAACACAAGTTCAGGCACAGTGAGAGGCAGCCAACACAGGAGGGCAACCCAGGAGTCAAGTGTGAGCCCCCTCATCAGCTGGGCATGGTCCCATGGGTGCTGGTGGCAGGGTCCCTCAGCAGCCACAGCAAGAGATGAGCCAGGTCCAGAGTCCATCCAGGGAGCTCACCCAGAAGCAAAGAAGATAGGCCTGGAGACAGGCTTAAATGTACATCTGAGGGGTCAGTCTAGGAGATCAGCCACTTACAGCAGAGACCTGAATTTCATCCAAGAGACAGACATCCCTACACCACAACACAGGCTTCAGGACAGAAATGAAGGACAGGGAGCTCCAAGGCAGAGCATTGAGGTGAGGCTGCTCAAAGCCATTGAGGTCAATTGGTGCTTTCAGGGAGCTGATACATCTCACCATGAAGTAGCTGTAATGTGTATTATAAGCTCTTCTTTACTGCAGCTTTCCTACAAGAAAACATTTTTCAGTCCAAGGATTATACCAGTATCAGTGGTATCAAAAACATGTTTTACAAGTCTGACAGTAGAAAATTTTATCTGATGTTATGTTTCTGTTATCAATCTTGAAATCTTTTTAAAATACTATTAGATGTCTTAGTACTAGATATGTTCCAACACAGCATAATGTCTTATCTTGCATTGTTTTAAATCATTACTATTTATTCCTTATAGTTGTTTCAGCTAAGCTCTATGTTGTGGGTGCTGTACAGGTATCACTTAGAAAGCCAGTTTCTATCCCAGCAGAAATTAGTTTCTGCCTTCAGTGAACTTAGCTCAAGGCATTACAACAGCATAATATGTAGTAGAAAAAAATGGAAAAGCAAAGATAAAGAAGGTTGGACTGTGTGTTAACAAAAGGCAGTAAAATGCATCTGCATCATTATGGTTTAATTCTTCAGCTGGAAATCACACCTAATTATCAGAAATTCCCTTTTGCTGTTTATCTCCAGAAATATCTCTGGAATACAGCTTCAGCTTGGTGTGAAATTCAGCCTACATAATAACTGGTTTATTTCATAGAATCATAGAATTAGCTGGGTTGGAAGGGACCTCAGAGATCATCAAGTCCAACCCTTGACCCACCGGAGCACAGTTGCTAGACCATGGCACTGAGTGCCACATCCAGTCTTTTTTTAAATGTCTCCAGGGACGGAGAATCTACCACCTCACTGGGCAGACCATTCCATTGCCTGATCACCCTCTCCATGAAGAAATTCTTTCTAATATCCAACCTAAATCTCCCCTGACACAACTTAAGACTGTGTCCTCTTGTTTTGTTGAAAGTCATCTGGGAAAACAGTCCAACTCCCACCTCGCTACAGCCTCCTTTCAGGTAGTTGTAGAGAGCAATGAGGTCTCCCCTGAGCCTCCTCTTCTTCAGGCTGAACAGCCCCAGCTCTCTCAGTCTCTCTTCATAGGGCCTGTGCTCGAGTCCCTTCACCAGTCTGGTTGCCCTCCTTTGGACCTGCTCCAGGACCTCGACATCCTTCTTAAACTGAGGGGCCCAGAACTGGACACAGTACTCGAGGTGTGGCCTAACTAGCGCTGAGTACAGGGGCACGATCACCTCCCTGGACCTGCTGGCGACGCTGTTTCTGATACAGGCCAGGATGCCATTGGCCTTCTTGGCCGCCTGGGCACACTGCTGGCTCATGTTCAGCTTCTTTGCCATCAAACATTTTCTAGTTGTAGGAGTTCCTGACACTGAATTTAAAACAAAAATGTTTTTCTTAATTGCCCTAGAATCTGACCTAGCATTACCCAACATCTACTCTGCTCACTGGCTAGGTCAGTGTCTTGTAATACTGGGAAATGGATACAGATATGCTATTTCCGAGGGGAAGCAACCAAGGAATGTGAGATGTACAGCAGATATTCTGTTCTTCTGAGATGAACTTGGAACACAGATATCTCTAAGATACTCTCTCTTAAATTCTACAGACCTGTGAATTTGGGGGATGAAATTTATTAGTTACAAAGCTTTACCATGTACAGAAACTATTTAATAAAATAATCACTACAATATCTAGATTTAGTATCTAGTCACCTATGTAAACTTCTGTTAGTTATCCTGATTTTGGAAACAGCCTATAAAAAGAGGTAGGAATGGGTACTGGAATGTCCATCACACTCACAAACACTGTACATGTTAAACGGATGTTTGCTAAAGACAGATAAAAGGAATCACTTCAAAAAAAAGGGGGGGACTGGTCTCTCTTTTGGAGATTTGGTGCCTTTCTCAAACTTGCAGTTAAGTTCAGCTACACCCAGAGATCAAAAACTCAGACTTGTCTGTGGAGGTTTTGTTTTTATAGCTACTTTTAAAGAATTCATCAGGGAGAGCTATATTTAAAACACAAACAAAGGCTGAGGACACAGAGATTCCCTTTACATATTGCACATGATCAGCAGTTTGATGTCACATCTCCTTTAGTGAGGTGCAGCCTCAGGACTCTTCACTACTTGAGGAACTTTAAGCTCAAATAAATTTGGATAGGAACTTAAGATCCAGAGGTATTTTATATATTTTAATTGCAATGCTCTACACCCACCACGGAAACATCTCAAAATCCAGGGCACTGGTGTCCCAGCGCATACCCTAATTACTACTCTACAGGGTCTAGATCTGTCTGGTGCTCTGTCCTCACAGCCCAGTGCAATGCTCTGCTTTCCTTCTCTACACACTATTGCCACAAAAGGCATGACCAGAATGATGTTTTTCATACCACTGTCCACAGCTGGCTGAAAGCAAGCTGCAGCAGAATAGATAGGAATTATCCTTTTCTGGGATTTGCACAGCTTTTTGATATGGTTTAATCACCATCATCCCTATCAGCTTATAAAACAATATGAATAATAATAAATGTCCTGAAATCTGAAATGAAGCAACTGACTATTTTTGTTGGGACTTCTACTTACATTATGGTCTTGTTTTCCTATATGCATTGCCCTTAATCCCAGACATTATCCACATGATAAGTGCGCCTGATCTATCCATAGCAGCTGTACCTGACTGAAGGGTAGGGAACTTACTGTACTGCTTCTCCCAGCAGGAGGAAAATCCCAGTCAGAAGCAAGGCTTTTGGATCCTTAATGCTTTAGAATCTATTATAGTTACTTTTGGCAGGAGGAAGGTAAAATACAGTTTAAGTCTTGGGACTGGAAGTGCATCCCACAAGTAAATATAAGCAGGTCAAATGAGTAGGTCTAGAGTCCAGGCCAGCACAATCATAGATGTCAGTTGGCATTAAGGGAACAATGAATCCCTGAAGTCAGTTCATAGCCTCCAAAGATACCAGTTACCAGAACAATTTTTTTGTTTGTTTTGCTTTTGTATTTTTTTTTTTAACGTGTGAATACTTACAGGTCTCCAAAATTGTTCCTTGATATGAATCAAGTTGTTTTGCTTTTGGTTTTGTTTTTGATTTGCCGAGGTAGCCTATGATAAATGAGGTAAATAAAACTCCTTGGTACATGGCTGGGGACCTAGGCCTTTCTTAAATGAATGTGGGTTGTCTCAAGGGAAGAACATATATCATGGCCGAGTTATTTCATATGAGCTAGTCCTTGCAGAAACTGCACTGAAAGTCAAGAAATGTAACTGAGTTATTATACCTTGGTCTAGATTTTCACAAAGAAATAACCCCTCTTTATAATCCTCATGTAAAAAAATAACACATGGGATAGGTGTACAATACAATACTTGCTTCTAATAGGAGGCTCAGCTGGCCTGCTAAATGTGGGATTTTATATGTGAACTCAGGAGATTGCTTCTGGGACACCGCAAAGCTTTGAGGAAATAATGTTGTTTCCTAGTGTTTCTTTATTCTCTTTTTCCCCTCTTCTTTCTTCACACGTGTTTCAGGAAGAGCCATAGGTATACACACTGCTCAATAACTTGCCTTTAGTTTTTAAGTTTTGCTCTTCACACACATGCAAAGGAATACAGATCAATAAACCAAAAGGCTGTGAAATCTAAAAGTTTAATAAATTCCGGTGTGAATTCTGATTCAATTAAAGTTTTACTGAAAGCACAGAATTTAATCTTCCCCTTTCACTACTTAAGTAAGTCTGTCTTTCAGCCAGGCAGCTGAAAATGACTCACAGTTGTAAACTCTACACACTCTCAGCCATACTGGTATGAAAAAGAAGATTCTGTGGATATTAGCCAGGACTGTTCAAGGAATAAGGAATGGACAGAACTGGTAATTGCCCCAAATGCTGTTTAAATAGCAAACTAGTAGCAAACCCAAAAGCTAATTTTCTCATTACAAAATTCAGAGACTAGAGAAATACTGGATGCAGATGAAAAGAAAGCATTTTAGCTTACAAATTATTTGTTGCCATTATTTCTGAAATACCTGAACATTAAATATGTTTGAATAAATTAGGCTTTCTCTGGTAACAGAAACAGACTGCATTTGTCAGGGTGCTTCTTTAACCAGGATGCTACTCTCTCAGCAAACCTTTATCTGTGGAAAAAGCTAATGAGTGTGCTTCATGAATTTTTATTTTATTATTCCAATCTCAAAATTCAGTGTTGACTTCAAGTCAACAATTCCACTCTATTCTTATAGTGAATTTCTGTCTTGCATAACAAAAATTTAAATCTCATATGTGTAACAAATATGTCCAAGTTTAGGTGCATACTGAAGTCCAAGAGGAAAAACACAACCGTAATGAGGCTCCGGATGTTCAATAGGGTCAATTAAGAATAAATATTTAGACTTTTTTATATTGGATGGTAGATTAAAGAGCAGTGCAGTTTCTGTTCAAATTCTTTCTATTCAAATGTATTTTCCTCTATAAATAATGTCAAATTTTAGACCTTTGAAACACTCATTTTTTAATTTATGTATATTTTAGCAGACCTTTAAGAATACGCCAGTTACCATACTTAAAATTGATTTGTTCTTCTAAGATGTCATTTCTCAAGAAGCAATCTCAAATTCCCACTCCCCCATCTATGACTTCCCTCAGTTTAGTATTTTTCACTCAAGCATAAAATTTTCTACTCAAAACCAGGTGATATTTAACAGACACCACTTGCAATATTCTGATGCCTGTTCCTAAACAAAGAACATTCAGCCTCCACATTAACTCTAAAGATGAGTCATAGTAAATTTTGTCTATTGCTCAGAAATTAAATTTTATTTTACTTCCAATTAAGAATGGCTATAGTAAGTCAGTAAAATTGCCAAGGAAAATACTAGCCTACATCTGCCTCTTTAATTAAATTTATTCCTTGACTTTTGTCAAGTTTCACAGATTGAAGCTGAGACACACTTGATTCTTATTTCCTGCACTTAAGACTACATATATTTAATTTTTGTTACATTTCCACCTCTCTGTTATCCCACAGTTCCAAACGAAACACTGTTACCAACACACACTGGTATGTCCAGCCTACAAGCTTAAGGAGAAAAAAAAAGGCCAAAAGAGAGCTAAAAGAGAAAAAAATATCTCTGTTGAGGAACCTTGTGGAGTCAAGACTACAAAATATGGATAATGTAGTCTTGCTTTCCAAGATAATAGAAAGAGATCAATCAAAATATCCCTCTAGCCTAGCTTCCAATCAGTTTGCTGAGCCCATTTACAGGGTAACTTTCCAGGAAGCCATTCAGTCTCAGAAAACTATCTGTGTCTTTACAGTGAAGACATATTACTGAGGATTTGCAGTGAAATAAATACTGACTTTTATCTCTGGTTGCAGTACTATCCAAGATCTCTAAATTGGTAGTTACTCTGGACCCCTAGACAGCAGCTACCCAAGTCTTCATTTTCAAATAAATAGTTTCCAGCTTTCATCCTCTCATGTTAATCACTAACATGGAGTTGGGAGTATTGCTCAGCCCACTGTGCTCCACTGGAACCACAGAAAGAGGGACAACAGAAAAAAATACCAAGACAGACTCAAGAACCAGATACTTTCCTGGGCTTTTCTTCATGATAAATTAGGCACTGACAGGTGTCAAGCCTGGACTTTCTGGCAGCATAAGCATAGCTAAATTCTAACCACTGATCAAGAATGACAAATTATTTCTATTATCATGAGAATTAATTACCTTAAGGAATTAGTATTGAAACTACCCAATTAATTTAGATTGGGTAAGATGCTTTTTTCAAGATGCTTTTGAAAAGATTCTTTGACAAAGACTCTTTTAAAAGAGCTCATTGTCAAGGGAGGAAGCAGGAAAGTTTTTTCATGGGTTAGTAACCAGTCAAAGAACAATCAACAAAGATTACAAAGCAACAGTAGAATTTTCACAGAGAAAGAAGGTACTAGCAGAGTTCCACAGCTATCTGTGTTTAGACATATGACATTAAACATATTCTTAAATGATCTGGTTAAGAGGTAAGCAGTAAGGCAAAAAATCTCTAAGTGGTACAAAATTAATTACAAGAGTAAGCTCTGGAACAGGCAAGGAAAAGTTACAGAATAATCCTGTGATACAGAATATCTGGACAAGAGTGGAAAAAAAAAATTCATCCTTCATGAATGCAAATTCACACAGATCAGCCTGAAGGGGAAAAAAAAAAAAAAACAAACCACAAACTGACAAACATAATTCTAGATTTCAAATAACTATGAGGAAGGTGATCCTGAAATAGGTCATTTGATAAATTCTCTGAAAACGTCTTTTCCATGTTCATAAATGATCAAAACAGAAATGGCAAGAACTATTACAAAAACATTAAAGAATCAAATGGAAACAAGGCACTCTGGTTCTACCCCAAAGGAACACAGTAAAATGGGAAAAGAAGGATAACTGGGGATTTTGAATGTTTCCACATAAGGAGGGATCATATAAACTAAGATTCTCCAGTATGGAAAGTGTATAAATATGGGGAAATTGGAGAGAAGTATGTAGAAACTATGAAAAGCACAGAGAGTGAACAGGGAATAGCTATTCAGTTTTCCATAACACAAAGTAGAATAAAATTAAATTACCAGACAACTGGTTTAAAACAGATAAAAGGAAGTGGTTGTCATGCAACATATAATTAAATTGTAGCACTTATTGCCATAGGATGTTGTGGATGCCAAGAATATAAATGGCAAAAGCAAGTAGACAAAATTAATGGAAGAATTCATGAAAGACCTCCATTCTAAAAGTCCCCAAGTCTCAGATTGATGAAAATATTATGGGTATAACACTGGAAAAAATGATTCTGTGCTTGCCTTGTTTTATTTTCTTTTCTTTCACAAAGTAGTAGCAATTGTAAAAGACAGATCAGTGAGCTTGACAGATGTTTCAATCTAACAGCATTGTTCTTATACTGTGACACAAGAATTCAACTGGGCTTTTTGCTGGAAGTATGACCTTCACTGCTATTCTAAAGTGAGCATATTTTTAAAAAAAATTCTAACCGGGCTTTTTATTGGTGGTTGGATAGTGGTTGCAAACTTGTGATTAAATTTCTGGTTTGATGCTGTCTCAACTCTAGTAATTTGTAGATGCTCTAGTAATGTGATAGTTGTCTTACTCTTATATGATAGAATCAATGGGGTCAGTCTGATTCCCAGAGATGAGATGATGGCATCCCAAAGCCATATTCACAATAAAAATTCAAATTAAAAGGGCCTTAGTTCAATATACTGCAGCCTTTGTCTTCACTGAAAGGGTTGGCAGGCACTAGAACAGGCTTCCCAGGGAAATCATTGAGTCATCATCAATGAAGGAATTTAGAAAACTGATGTGATGCTTAGAAACATGGTTTAGTGGTGGACATGGTAATACAAGGTGAATGGTTAGACCTGATGCTCATAAAGGTCTTTTCCAGTCTAGCTGATTCTATGATTAGCATGACACACTGACTACACAAATCACAATGCTTGCATTGACATTTATTGACTGCAAGGTCTTAGGATGTGCTTCTGTAAACCCTCAGTACTGTAATTGCAGAGTAATTATCTGAAAAATATTGATATTGTGTAGGCTTGTTCCCTGCATGTACCAGTTTTCAGGAATGGGGGTCTTGTCTAATTTTAAATATTTTAGGAAATGAAAATTTCAGAAGAAATGGGCTTCAGAAGAGCTTCCATTTAGACAATAGTCAGTGATGGGACAGGTGTTAGTGTAGGGCGTATCAGGGGAGCCCATGATAGTGAACTTCACTACTTCTAGAAATAAGGCTCAACTGGAGTTTCATTTAAGAGTCGGCTTTTCTTTTAATATGCATTTTCCTAATGGATAAAGAAGTGCTGTACTGTTAAATATCCAAGGGAAGGTGATGGACTAGACAGGAAAAGGAAAAACAGCAGCAGAGGTACTTTCACATTTTTCCTTCTAATGCTTTAGTTGATGTGATGCCTTCTGAATGTAATGTATTTAGAAACTATTGACAACTAATAATTAGTTCAGAACAGATAATACTGCTGAGATTTCATGCTGACAATAAACCTTTTAAGCTATGTAACTCTTTTAAACTTCACTGTGTGTTTTGTATATATGTGTACTTCCTCTGTGATTTCTATGAGGAATTTAAACACTCTAGTCATTATTTTGTGGAATATCCCTGTTCTTCATCAGTATAATTACGTAATAGTGCTTGGAACCAGGCAGAATACTGGACCTGTGGACTCTGAGACATACCATGCTCTGTAGAAACAATCACAAGTGCTTCAGATAGTACAGGTGATAAAGAAGATACAGACAAGAAACAGATTTTAGATCCCTGCTAAGGAAAGATATAGAAGATATAGATCAGGTTCAGATGGTTACAATACTGACAAATCCGCAACCAGGAGGTTCAGTGAAAATAAACAACCCTGTTTTCTAGTAGCTTAACATGTTTTAGTTGCTAAATGTATTGGCAGTATATAGTCTCTTGATAGTTGCAAAATTCTAGATGGTCTGAGATGTGACTACATGCTTTCTGCCAGTTCAGTTTAGTCAGACTGTCACACTGCATCATTGTAATTCCAGATCAGAGAGTTGTAAATCTGCCAGCAATGTCAAATCTTTATTTGCTTACTGCTCAAATGAGCCTATGAAATCTGAGGTCCAGATGAACAGGCAGCAGTGGGAGGATGGCAGGAACTGCTTGTGCAGCCAGGGCACTGGGAATATGTTTCATGGTGATCAGTGTCTGAAAGTCAGCAGCAGGCAGCTAATTGTAAATTACTGTATTTACCAGTTCAGCAGGGAAAATTCTAAACTAATGATATTTAAATTTGATACACCTGCTACACAATCAGGCACACCATAAATTAATTCATTTTAAATTACAGCTTTCTCACTACAAAACAAACAAATAAATGAGAGAAGATAATGTTTTAATCTGCTCTTACAAAGCTAAGTTCACAATTTGTAGTGTTTACACATTGATGGATTGCTAAGGTGTAGATTCACTCCAATGTCACCTGACAATACTGCACTCAGACTGATTAGATAGAATCTTGTCAGAGGTTTTGACTCCATCTTTCCAGTTCTGTTCTCTCATGAGAACTGCAAATTTAGCATTTAATGGCAAAACCAGTGTCCTGGCCCAAACCAGGATAAAGGTGATTTTTCTGTCTTGTACTTTTGCTTTCAGATAAGTCTCTTGTAAGTAGTTGCACTTGCAAGTCACCTTTAGGTGATGAAATCACCTTTATCCTGGCCCAAACCAGGACAACCAGGATACCCATAAAAATTTTTATCATCTTTGCTGAATTCATGTATTTTTCTGGTTTGGTTTTACTTGGAACTGCAGCACATCTGTAAAAGGAAGGTATCAGTCCTGTTCTGCAAATTTTTGAGAGGCTGATATAGCTATGAAGTTGGAAAGACTTTGTTTATATTCTATGTCTCATTCTTTGTTCAAGGGTACAAACCTATCACCATTTATCATACTCCTGCCTTGAACCTTCCCCTTTATTCTGAAACAAGCTGCTTTGTCAGTCTGGTATTTCAATCCTGTTGTGTCTTCTGTACCTTCAGAGACACACAAATAAACTTTTAATCCCTTAAAAACTATGGGAATGTTTCTGCTTGTTCTTTTGCTACACTTTATTGTCTTTGCCATGTGATACTTGCTTACTGAAACTCTTTGCAACCATCTGTCTTTCTCAATCCCTAAGCAAAAGGGTAATGCAACCATCATTCCTCCCATTTTTCTTTTTTTTTCATGTGAAGCTATTACCACTGAGGTGTTTCACAGTCACAATCTGTTGGCAACACATCTTCTTAGAACTTATGGGATGTGAAATACCTCATGCCAAAACAGGTCTTCACTATACAGTTTGATAACCTGCTAATAAACACATGTTGATAAATGTAACTGCACATTCTGAGTAGCTGGTAAATCTAATAAGATACAGTTGTGTGCTGATGTCTTTCAGATGCTGATATCTCACCCAGAATATCTTCCTTCTAAAAAAGATCTTTGCCTAGGCACAACCGGATCAGCCAAACTACAAAAGTTTCTTGATAGGGTCATACACTGAATAGCAAAGATTCTGAGATATAGCACTAGTCCAATGAAAGCACATCCTTCTGCTGGTGCCTTTTATCTGTGTCCCCTGTGAGATACGAAAGCCATATTCAGAACAGTCATCCAGTGCTAAGTTTGATGTCCTGGCTGCAGAGGAGGATTAAATGAATGTTTGAAGCCATTACTGGCTTTAGCTGTTTGCCTCATCCCCTCTCTAAAGAACCACCATAAATGCCTGAGGAATCTCAAGAAAGAAAGAACATTTTAGGACTCAGCAGAAACACCTATCAGATCTTTCAAATTTTGAGAAGATGGCTTCATCCTTCCTGAGGATGAAGACCTTAATTCTGGGTTTGTTAATGGCTTTTCTGAATAGCACACAAGCATCTCCTAATGTGTAAGGCTGTTGCTATTTGCCACAGCAAAAACCAAGGCTCAGTGTCCATAGAGGGCTTTACAGCTAGCCCAGGTGAGCAGTCCTGTGTGTATGTGTATGTATCTGAATTTTTAGCTTCTAACACTTCCCCATTTTATGGGCACACAACCAGGCTACAGGTGTTCTGCGAACAGGGACAACTTACAGGTTAGACTTGAACCCATTCTGCTTCTAGAGATACAGTTATAAAGTTATAGCTATGAATCCCAGCCCAGAATCCAAGTCCAGGCTCCATTTCATCTCTGGAGCTGTGGCTGTGCAAAGGCCACATACATCCCATGTACCAACGTTCCTGTCACATTAGAGCCATTGAATGATAGATTTCACAGACTGAACACAGTTTTTCCTCCACATTGCAGGCACCAAGCTCCTCACTACAACTCTTCACTATCTTCTACTTGACCTGTCTTATCACTTCTGGAAGTTTTTATCCTAAAGCAGAATCAGTTTATCTCAGGATATTCCCAGTTAATCAGGATATCCAGCAGACACAAACACATCACAAATCATCTCATGCTATGCACAGTTTGCAAAACTTTGCTTTTCTACTGTCCCACTTGTGATAATATTTCTTGCCTATGTGCTTGTCTTTCCTTGCAGTTCCACATTTTGAAACATTACTAGACATATACATCCAGCCTTATCTTGACTTGAACAAATGAACATTTCCATATCCTTGCCTGAAAAAGACCAATTGCTCCCCTTGCTGTATTTGGGTTAGCCATGGGGTCTTAGGTATTCCAGAATATCAAGGAGAAAGACAATTGAGAGTTCACAGCTGTACATGGCAGGAAAAAAAAAGACATTTCTCCAAGACCAACAGAGGCTCTAGTGGAAAACTGCTAGCAGCCACTCATTCTTCCTTAGGTCATGATACCTTTGGAATGCCACTGTCCCCCACGGAAACTTCTACATCCATTCACAACCCTTAGAGCACAACTATCTGCTAACATTCATTTTTCTCTTTAGAAACTCAGAAATAGCATGGAATAAGGAGGGCTCTTTCAGAGGTGGTGATGAAGTTAGCAGGTCCCAGCCTGCCAGTCAGTCCGGACTGCACAATTTCCGAGCTGTAAGTGTCCCACTGAGCTCAGCAGTGATTCATCAGCTGGGCACAAATGAGTACTCACATGCTTGAAACAGAAATACCATCACCTGCTAAAGTCCTTCCAGCACAGTGTTTATGCTCTCATTCCAGTGCAGGTGGGAAGTTAGAAAAAGTGGTTACATCTGGCAGGGTCAGCTTGCAGTGCAGCTGCCTCCTGGGGCAGCAGCTGAGCTCTGAAGCAAAAAGCAGATAGAAAAGCACTGGATATGGCATGTTTGTGGAAAGCAGGGGGAAAATTAGACACAGGACAACCCAAAAGATCACATAAAATACACAAGATATTTCCAACGTATTTCCATATATTTCCAATGCAGGCAGTGACAATTCATGACCTGACCTTGCAAGTACATGTTCAATTGGCACTAATCTGCCCTACCAGATAATCTGGCTTGGCACAGGTATGGCATAACTGCTTTTATCATTTGTCAAATAAACATTATGTTCTCAAACCTTCAAGTTTTATAAATTCATATTAAAATTCCACCAAATACAAAATAGACTGGTTTTTTTTAATAGAATACTCTTGATTCTTTATGCTGACACTTACTGAAAAATAAAACATGAGAAAGACATTTTGCATTCATATCTCTTTTTAAACACCATCACAAAAACTTTTTTCACCGACTACTAAACTGTATGTACGTGTGTATGTATATTTATACACATATACATACACACACTATTCTATAAATATATGGTAGCATCCTGACAGTATGGGAATTTCAGCATCCTATAATTGTGATTTATACCCTACACTAACAAAATAATAGGAAATAAGCCTGAAAAAGAACACAGAAGGTCATTTAGTCTTACTATCTTCTGCAGTGCAGGTTCAGTTTTATCACAGTTACTGAAGTCTGTCTATCCTGTTCTTAAAAGTTTTCAATGCTGGAGAGGCCTTGGTGCCCACAGGAAAAAAAATAAAAAAGAAAAACGCACTTTAAATTTAAAAACATTCAATACTGGCTACAGACATTTTCTTTTTGGTTTTTTTTTTTCCTTTTTCTTTATGCTTTGTTATAACAAAGCTCAGTGCATCCTTTCTTTGCCTTTTTTGAGTATTTGAGACACTGAACAACATTTCATACCAAAACCAATAGTTCTGAATAAAAAAAAGGCTTGGGTGGTACTGGTTATAATGACATAGAATGCCAGTAGCCTAAATCACAGTAATAGAAAAAGTCAGAAAGACTCTAATTTACATAATGAGAGGTGCATCCACCATAAGTTTTTAGACTCTTTGCATATCTATTTACCAGATTATTTCCACTAACTGCAAATGCTATTCCAAAGTCCCTTACGGCTGAGTGAGGCTAAGCTGATGGTAAGAGGTAGGTAATTTAATAAGTTCAACATATTCTGCCATTAAAATTTCTGGGCTATGTATGTGAAGAAAAAGAAAGATTAGTTATTCATAACTGCTGTAGCTGTTTGGTGATACCTTCTCTTAGTATAACAGGGTACCATACTCTGGGTTAATGTTTCCTGAATGCTTAACAATGGGCAGGCTACGTGACATGAAATTCAGTACAGTTTGACCAATTATTTACTGTTAACTCCCATAAATTTTCATATTATTTCCATAAATAACATGCCATGGGAAAATGTTCAGATATTTCTACAGTAACTAATCAGATTGCATTTTTCTTTTCATAGTGAGAGTAAACTCTTGTTCTTGAAAATCCTGACAACAATGATGTCTGAAATATCTTGCTTAGTCACATAGCAACACTGATATCTAAGGATAAAGTAAATTTTCCTGGCATTTGGCTGCTCAGTATTTCAGTGCTGAATAAAATACTACTAGTTTTCACAGAATGAGATTAAAGCTGCCCTTTTTGTATGCTATTCTTGCTTGTAAACTCACTGTGACTATAAAGTTGTTAGGATACAGGCAGAAATCAAGACTTTGGGGTTTTATTAGCAATTATTTGCTGACTTTGCTGTCCTTTAACTTTCATTTCCTTTTTTCTTTGTGTATAGTGTTAAGGTACAGTCCAGAATCTCATATAATTCAGCATGAAAACAAATTCCAACAGGTACTGTAGATGTCACAATCTTGCTTTTTAAATCTATTTTACACATCTTAAACATCACTAAGGTGTTAATTTCTTTAATGAAGTCCTGATTATTCTTCCTACCGTTATACACAAACACTCTTTGAAACTTTCTTTAGGCTGTCTTTATCCTTTCCCTGATTTGGGTCACTCTATAGAGCTCCAGCTTTGATGCCTTCCAGTGGTCACAGAGTGAAGCCAAGGAAAGAATGCTGCACAGGCAGTGCAGGAGGAGTAGTTCCATGGAAATACCCTCTCCCAAATGGCCACTCCTTCTCCATCCTCTTAACTGGAGCTGGAAATCGTGGAGTTTTACAAGGGCTTCACATCCTTCCACCCACACACCTTTGACAGAGCTGAACGTGAATGGGGCTCTGAGCAGCCTGCCCTACTTGAAGAGTCCCTGTTCATTGCAGGGTGGTTAAACTAGATGACCTTTAATAGTCCCTTCCAGCTCAAACTATTCCATGATTCTACACCTTCTTCGATGATTATAGCACTATTGTCTTGGATACTCCTGCATGGTTTTAGTAATGTTTTACTTCTTTTGGTTTATATCCAGAAAGCAGAAGTCTAAGAGAAAGAGGAATGAGCCCTAGCAGTGATATGGATAGCCTGCCACTGTTCATGTGTATCCTGTCCATGGTTCAGTGCACACACAAATTTCAAAGTCCCATAAATAATTTTTCATGTTTGTCAGGAGAGGTATGATGTAAAAAGCATCTACGGAAAATGAGAGGAGTGGAAGAACACGAAACTTCTTCCTTGATTCTGCCAAAAATACCAAAAGCTACTAAATCATCCTCAGAAAAGGTTGTCATTAGCCTAAAGGCTGAAATGATTCTCTGTTTTGATACATCATTGTCGGTTAATGTTTAATGTTAATGTTTAATACCTGTGTACTGTGATTTCTTAAACGCTTGGTTAAAAAAAAAAAAATTGTATATTTTATCCTCATTAAGTCTCTTTTAGTTGCTTATTCCATTTTGCCCAGTACTACAGCTGAAACTCTTACTTTTCATTGTTGTTACAAAATATGAAATATACAGAAATCTAAGCCTGATTCTCATATATTCCAGTTTAAGAAGACTTCGTTGCCTTTGCTCTCCAGGGAAAAACCAAGTTATAAAAATAAAATTATTTCATTGTGGTTTTTTTCTCTTCCCTATATTCTGTTGACTACAGTGTTCTCACATAAAAGGGGAAAACTGCTCCAGATCCTGATACATTTAAATGAATATTTGAATATATGATTTGCTTCTCACCAGTGACTCAAGTATTGCATTTTGGAGGGAATGTGTGTATCTACTACCATATAAAAAGGAAAAGTCTTTATCACTCATCAGAAATTGTATAAGAGCACCATCTAAATTGGTCCCCTATGAGAAGATTGAAGACTGGTTTGGCAATCCTGTCAGGAGATAGTTTTCAGTGTAGGTCTCCAAGCAGTACAGTGACATGCTGTGTGAGGTGGCACAAGGACCTCAGTGGTAGGAATTCACACAGTGCACAAATTGCTGCATTATGTGTCTGCGAAGCTGCAGAATTTGGCACTACCTGACTATGACTTATGCATTAGGCATTTTTTGGTATTAGACCTCTGTTTCGGATAATGGACAGAGCTGTTTTCTCCCCACCTTGCAAGGATTGTGGGGAAATAAATGCCTTAAGAATTGCCAGGTTCTGAGATCAACAGATAAACAGTCTCTCATGTAGCTTTCTAGGATAACACACTGTGTTCAGGACCTATGAGAGAATGCTTAGTGTAAACAGATGGACAATGCAAAATAGCAGGGTAGAAAGTTTACAGATGGCACATAAATATTCTGAGGAATGAAGCCAACAGTTTCAGGTACAAATCCTCAGAAGCCATGCAGTGAAATAAGAGTCTTGTCTGAAAGAAGCTGCACAGAAGTATTGGCTCCACCAACATGGACTGCCCCTGATTATTTCAGGTTTAATTCCAGTTTTAGGACTTCAGTGAGCATTGAAGCTTGAAAATGTGTGCCTGTTACTCACTATAATGCTTCAAGTTAGGAGTAAGGTTGGTCAAAGAAGTCATGCCATGAAATATTCACACCCAGTAGCTGCTCATAGAGCCAAACTCCCAGGTAGAGCCATCACCACTTTGCATTATTCAAGGAGGCACTAGAGCACCAAGCACTTGTTACACATGGGCATCAACTGATTATCGTGGCAGGTTTTCTCTGGTTGGATGCCAGCTTTCCACCAGAGCTGACCTAACACTCCCCTCCTCAACTGGACAGGGGAGCGGATATCTAACAAAAAGGTGATGGTTTGAGATAAGGAGAGGAAGATCACTCACTAATTACCATCATGGACAAAACAGGCTTGTCTTGGGGAATTAGTTTAATTTATTGCAAATCAAATCAGAGAAGGGCAATGGGAAAATAAAGACTAAATCTTAAAACACTTTCCTTCACCCCTCCCTTCTTCCTTGGCTACGCAGCACTCCTGACTTCTCTAATACTTTCTCCCAAGTGGCACGGGGGGATGGAAATGGAGATTGTGGTCAGTTCATCATACATTGTCTCAGCTGTTCCTTCCTCTCAGGGGGAGGGGTCCTCACACTTTTTCCTGTTCCAGCATGGGATTCCTCCCATGGGTAGTTCTCCATTAACATCTCCAGTGTGGCTTCACAAACTGGGCTTCCTAGTTCTTCATGAACTGTTAGTGTGCATCCTTTCCATAGGCTGCAATCCTTCAGGACTCCTCCAGTGTGTGTCCCCCATCAGGTCACAAGTCATGCTAGCACGGGCTCCTCTCTCCACAGGTCCCCAGGTATTGCCAAGATCCTACTCTAAAGCGGGCTTCCCATAGGATCACAGCTTCCTTCGGGCATCCACCTGCTCCATCATGGATATCTGCTGCACTGTGGACCTCCACGGACTGCATCAGTGGGACAGCCTGCCTCACCATGGTCTTTCCCATGAGCTGCAAGGGAACCTCTGCTCCAGAGCCTGGAGTATCTCCTCATTATTCTTCTTCACCAACTTTGGTGACTGCAGAGTTTTTTTTTCTCAGATATTCTCACTCCTCTCTCCAGCTGTTGTGCAGTAACTTTCCCCTCTTCTTAAATGTGTCATCACAGAGGTACTACCACTGCTGCTGATGGGCTCAGCCTTGACCCAGCAGTGGGTCCATCCAGGAGCCAGCTGGCATTGGCTCTGGTGGACACCGGGGAAGCTTCTAGCAGCTTCTCACAGAAGCCACTCCTGTTGTCCCTCTGTTACCAAAAGCTGGCCACACAAACCCAGTACAATCACTTTGGACAAAAATTTGTCCCAGGAAAATAGCAAACATGAGGGTCAGTGTGAAAATAATCAAAAGACATTATACCAAGATAGATTCTCTCTCTCTCCCCTTTTTTGCTCTTCTTTCCCTTTCCTTAGTTTTTCTTCTGAATTTTGCTCATTCCAGGTTTTTTTGTTGGTTTTTTTTTAATCTAATTTAACCTTCTGCAAAAATTCCTAAGTGCCTTCTGTTTCCCTAAACATCACTCAGTAACTCCTACAGTGCTCTAAACCAGGTTTTGGAGCTGAAATCTAGCTGAAATTTCCAGCCTACTGAAACCCTCCTCTGACTGACAAGTCAATCAATCAACAGTTTTCAGATTTCTGAAGGTGAAATTTCCTGTCTCAGACTAACAGAATGAGTTCAGGATGGATTATTTCAACCTCCTCTCATTTTTTCTTCTTGTATGCCAGTCCAGACGTTTTTGGGGTTTTTGTTTGTTTGTTTGTTTTTGGTTTGTTTGTTTGGTTGGTTTGGTATTATTATTTTACTTTACACCTTACAAGAGTAAAATGTCTCATTTCTCTTCCTCTTCCTGTCCTCTTTTCCCCATTGATGTCTTTCTAACCTTATCTCTGAGATCTTTTTTTTTCTATTAGAAAAAGAACAAATTAACTTACACTATTTCTTCACTGTTTTGATTTACATTTAAGAAATAAAGCTCTCTGTTACCACAATGGGGAACTTCTTTGCTTAAATATAGTCCCACATTTTTAGAAATGTTTGATAACTATACAGTATCTCACTATCTTAGATCATGTAATGCACAAAAATATGTTATGCACTTGAGAATATGTATCAAAAAAGTGGTTATATGTACACTATACATATATATTTGTGGAAGGATGGGCAGGTGCATACATGCGTGTGGATACATACAACCATTTCAGAAGCAAGACTAGAAATATAAACTGGAAGTCTATCACAGAAATACACAAGTGCCTCAAGTAACCAAACTTTTACTTTCCAAAAAGCAACTGCTTTGTTTAATTACTGCATTTACTAAAATTAAATACTTAATAATTTAATTACTACCCATAAATGAATGCCTTTAAGGCTTTTATCTTCTGTGCAGCTCATTTGCCAGTACATTCCTCCTTTCTGAAAAAAGATAAGGTTATAAATATAAAGAAGATGTCAATATTTTACTAAATTTTTACCAGTTTTGCAGTTGCTGAGGGTAAATTTTCAGGTGAGATTTTCCTGGAGAGTTGTGGGTTCATTCCCAGCTTTTCCAGTGTGTTACCATGAAAGACAGGGTATATTCCAATCACAAATAAAGCCACCTAATTAAACCTGACATTTCTTAAACCACAGAATATTTGAAGGGCGATTAGTTTATTATGCAAAAGCATCCATTATGAACATCCAATCCTTGAAATTAATTCCCAAAGTGCATTTGAGACAGGCAGTCATATTGTTGTGTGCAAATAACTAAACTTCATAAATGTTATATCTTTTATTTTAAAGCCCTGGTCAGCATGTTTAGAACAACTACACATGAGAAAGTTATTTAAAGGAGGATGACCAATCAACAATGTGTAATTCAGAAGGAAACCAAAATACAGCTGAGTTTGGAAACCTGGAGAAGAATGTGTCTCTTTGCCTCAAAGCTTTGCCCCATTCATGATTGCTACACACTAGCCAGTACTCCTTTTTCTGGCAGCAAGATAGATTTTTATGAAGCAGTTGGTTGAAACAGCATTTTCACCTTTCCCTGACTTATGATGATGTGAGCACTGTATATTTAAAATTACTCATGTAGCAGTTTGAAAAAAATCATTTGGTTGTTTTTCTGAATCCTCTGTGGGTCTTGGGCAAGGAAGTTGGAAGACAGCTTTAGAAAATGCTGTTATAGCACAAACAGAATATGTATTATCTTGATGGAGGAGTCCCAGGAGGAATGGGAGAACTGACATTTGACACACACTGGTTATTAAACTCCATCACAGGGAGTGTATCAGAAGTGAATTTGCCAACCATGCCTGCATTCATGAAGATGAACTGCAGTAGCTACATAGTAACTCTACTGAAAGGAAAGTTAATTATTAAGATTATATGGAAAATAATACCATTCACTAATAGCTTTCAAAAGTACTTCCTTTTGAAGTGGAATGAAAAGAAATACAAGTGGATTTCTTTCCCAAATGAAGTTCTGTTGAAACAACTCTAAATTTAAAGACGTGACATTGCATGATCACTAGAAGCAGAGAACCCTGCCAGAAATTCATTGTAATATTAAATTCGACTGACAGCTCATGAGAATGTACATAGCCAAAAATTTCACAATATGTCTAATATTTTTATTAGCTTCTGAAATGACTAATTTTACAGAAATGTAATATATTTTCTATGCAGTTATCCTATTATTAAAGTAACATGGTTTTAAAATAAATTAATGTTTGCGTGAGACTTGGATTAATGAGGTTACTAGCAAAGAAAAGTGAGTGGATTTTTCTATGAGAAACTAATAAGTCATAATTCAAAGTATTCCCTAAGATATAGGGAAAGTAAGACAGCTGCTGCTGTCACTAACAGCCACTGCAAGGTATGCGCAGGAAGGATTTGAGTTAGCTCCGGATACATACAAAGTCCAAGATGTCATCTGACACTTAATTTCCTGATCAGTAAGAAAATAAAAGCAACATAAACAGGATAAGAGTCATCCTAACCGTGCTAAGACACTGTTGATCTTGCTACAGCAGAAATAAGGCAGAAGTCAGTCTTGACCATAATTACTCATCAAAATAGATTTTCTGGACAATGGAATTTGCTTAGAGAGACAAGGCATTCATAGATACTTAACTTCTTTCTTTAGAGTGCAAGACGAAAAAAAGAGGGAAAATGAGCTTTGTCTATCATAATTGGTAATTTTTTTTTAGTTCAAAGTGGTCTGTTCTGTCTTTCCCTTTATTGACACACACTTAAATATTATCTTCTTATCTGGTTTACAGTTGAAAATAGAATAGAAAACATCCTAACAGTATTCATTCCATGTAACTTCTTTAAAATTAGTTCACTTCTCTCATTTGCCCTAGTTTTAAAGTAATGTATTTTCTCCTATGGCACTGAAATAACTCCTGATCTACACAATAAATGTGTAGCCTCTGGTCCCTTGGCATGCTCTTTTATGAACATCAGTGGATTTCATTATAAAAGACACATAGAAATTATGTGCTTCTCTATGTGATTTAGTTGTGGATTGATCTGATTTTGGAAAAAACAAAAAAAAAAAGATTTTATGTAAATTAAGTTGCTTATCAATGCAGGTAATTGAAGGCAAGTTGGAAAACAAACTAGACTTTCTCCTGGAAAAATTGCTAGAGTGTCTGATAAAGCAACTGGACCTAGAAACACTTGCTAAATACTTAACGGGCCAAAAAGTCATACTTCATATTTAAAAACAAAAAAATTGTGTTTCTTGTCACTATGTTAGCCCCATCTCACTCTCCCTCTGTCTTATCCTCCATACTCTGTCCCACAGTTTTGAACATGAGCAAGACATGAATATTTTGTGGATGGACCTCTCACTGTCCCTGTGAAATACCACCTCAAATTGTCATATTATAGAGCTTCAAAATGCCACTCACACATAACCATAAAGACCCGTGTGAGATAACAAAATCCTTAGAAATTCCACTGAACACATTAAAGTTCATAAGGTCTGTTGTGATGTGTAGAATATTTCTTCACAATCTCCATAAAGTGAATGACTGAGCTTACACATGGAGCTTTGGAAATCTTTTCCTTTCCTGGCTGCTCCCAGCTGCTTTGCCTCAGATTGGTCCTGGTACAAAGGAAAAAAAAAAAAGCGTAACTGCATGGTCTGATTTTTTTAAGTGTTAAGAACTCAGACTGTAACAGTTGTCGGAGGGACCTCTGCTCTAGACATATAAATTGCTAAAAATATTAACTTATTTTAAAAATGAGGACTCAGCCTTCTCCATTAGACTCATGAAATTAATGGACCTGTTTGGCCTTAACCGCTCTTCCTAAAAATCAAACAGGGATAAAATGCTCCCTTATTTCACATGGACATTGGAAAAATAAATTAACAAATTTTTGTGGTGATTTCAGATGAGAACAATACATTTAAGAGAAAAATCTGCGGGAAAGCTAATGATTCAGAAATGAAATTAAAGAATGTGCACGGTCAGCTATAATGCATTAGATAGTATTTTAAGTATGTGCTTCTGTATCATAATACATAGGCACTGGTATGCCAAATTAAGATTGCAAAAGCATTTTTCATTTTGGCACTTAGAAACTTTTTAGTGCTTGGTTTCTCAACCTTATTCACATTTTTATATTTGTGTATATGTCTATAGCATTTTAAAAAGTGAATGCTGCTGCAGCGGTATTTTAAGTCGGTAGTCAAAGGCAAATTCTACAGACTCTGAGTAGAAAAAATCTTATTTATAACTGCCATGACTGTTTCTCCTTATAATTATTATTAATTACTACTAACTGTAGTTTGCTTTTACAGTTTTTTTTCTCACTACGCACTGCCTTGCATATTTGTAACTCTAGTGAGAGCTGAAGTCATGTAAAAGATGCTCTCCCTCACTGCTTTGCAACCTGCTTACTGCTATGTGGTTGTGCAACCTTAGTACAGACATCTGTTTATAAGCATGTAAATCTTTCAGTTGCCATTCATAATGAAAAATAAATCACTGATACAGTAATGGAGAAAGGATACACTCTAAGTCTAGAGACTGTGAAATCAGATAAATGAATATCAGAGCAGATAATAGATCATTAGTTCTTGTCCTGTTTCACCTTTAAAGGAAATTATTACTGAACAGTTTGGTTTAGTATCACTTGACTTTGAGGAAGAAAATTCCAGGCTGTGCTACTTGCCAATATACTTAACTACCTTTTTAACCTTTAAATTTTTTAACTGTTTCCAGCTAAAATGTTGATATTAATTCTAGAGATGTGAAGGGAGATAGCAGGAATGTATTTTCTACTTTGTTTTTTCACTGGTTCATGTTTGCAGCTGTGGCTCTCAATTCATAAAGTAATAGATTTACTTAGTAAGAAAGTGCCATATTTACATAAATATTTTCCAAGGAAAGTGGCAGCTTGACATTGTAATTAAAATTTGAATGCAGTGGGAATTCCAGCTTAGAGTTGATAATAAAGACAACATACCCATACATTCACTCCAATATCAGGGTTAAAACCATCATGGAAAAACATGGAATAACATAAGCTGTGGAAAATTTTGCATACCACCAGAAAGAAGACCTGTACTGTCATTTTATTTGTATACTCTTCAAGCAGGCAGATTTCCAGAAAGAGCCTTTTAAAAAAGAGCTTAGTGGAAAACACTGAATCTGGACATTGTGATAACCAAGCAGGTCACCAAGAAGAGAGCAACCAAACTAATGCAAAACATAAATAATCCTGAAGATGAAAACTAGACCAAAAAAACTTAGGAATCCAGCTGAAGCAATCAGTTAAATCCTAAGAAAAAATAGGTTATTCAATACTTCAGAGAGGTCACTATAAATCCAGATCAACAAAGATTAAAATAGCAGCAAGAGAAATTCACCACAGTAAATCAATTTTACAAAGTAAAAGTCCTTTACGTCAGTGATACACTAGCAACAAACTAAAAGCATGTAGGAGAAAATCATACAAAAGAAAGCCTGAAATCTTTACTGTAATACATCAAAGTTAAGTGTAGAATAACATCCATATTTTAGTAAGGTGAAAATTTACAAATGTTAAGAAAACATAAAATTTCTGATGATCCTGAGATCAGGATAATTGGGTGTACCAAATATAATACGTAAATCAGAAGCAGAATCTCATTTACAAAACATGTGAAATCATGATCAGCACTCTAATGAAAGCAGCATGAGCAGATACAGCCTGAATTTGTTTTATCCACTGGAGTTTCTACAAGGTAAAAATGATGGGGGATTTTTCACTGCATTTCTTGAAAAGCTGCAAGTGAAAGTTTTACAAATTATGGATGCTAGGATAGCACTCAAATATGTAGATGTTAATTAGACATAGCCAGCTGCTAGGGACCAATACAACATCATGTTTCCATATACATCATTTAAAAGAACACATTTTGAACATTACAACCTAAACTTAATACAAGTTAAAATTCAGTTAACTGTGCACTGCACTGTGGTTCCCATGTTGCATCACTAAAGGCAGGATGTTTTAAACTTTCAAAAGAAATACATAGAGACCAATTTGCATTAGAGTTAAAAGACAGTTTTCATCTAACATTTCAAGCATCATAGCAAAACTGTTCTATCTTGTATCATAATTGCTTCATCAGAATTTCTAAAAGAAAAAAACTAAAGTATACTGAAAAGTAGCAGGACCATACAGTCAGCAGTATTCTCCATAAATGCACAGTAAAACTGAGACCCCTTGTTGCAGGCTTGACAGGGCTGCCTGAACTTTCCCAAAGCTTCCTCCAGAGATTCAAACTGTCTCATGTTATCACAATATTATCCAAAAATGTTTCACCTGTACATTTTTCTACTCACTATCTGAAGCAGATGATGGTTGTGATTCCTGTAAGTAACTGTAACAGTTGCAACTTCAAACAGCTGCCATCAATTTTATAAAAGAAAAAAAAATACAAGTAAACTGGATGGATATAAGGAATTCTGAAAGGCAAAGCTCTAAGCTCACGTTTTAGAGCACCTTTGCATTATCTCCGTAGTTTTCAAAAGAGAGTGAGAGTGAAATTTTGTTGCAAGCTTTGCTCCATGCTTTTTAGTGTCTCCTGATATTTTTCCTGATATTGAAAATACAAAACTTACTATGAATTGGTAAGTTTTACTGAGATTACTCAAACTGATAGGGACTAAAGGAACTAGTGTCAATTATGTCTGTATATATGCATTACTATTTATTTATTATGATTGCATATAGTAAACCAGGTAGTTCACACTAAGACTTCTGAAGCATTGACAACATGTCCCTCTCACAAAGAGTGACTTGGACTTGAGAAATGAAAAAGCTGTCATGCCTTCACTAGTCCTGTACTAAGAATACTCTTTATTTCATTATGGGGTTTTGTCTATGTAAAATAAAATTTGAGTTTGTACATACCCGTTTGTATACATATCCATTTAGCTACATAAGTTTTTCTCTGTCAAAATTATCTTCAAATCAAAATGCTTTCAAGTCACGTGATAAAAAATATAAATTATGAAGAAATATGAAACAAAACCCAAGAAATTACAAATACCAAACAAGAAATTACTATAACCATTTATTTTTCTGTCATACATTAGTGATTTAGCCAATCAGATTAGAAAACAGCAACAACAGAAAAAAGCAAGAGTTTTAGTAAAAACACATATATCTTATGACTTTGATTACTGCCAAGGTATTTAAACATAGTACAGAACTAACAGCAAGGTACCTAAGTGCAAATAATTGTAAAGAGCACTGGACCATCTCAGCTCACGGGGTAATGCATCCTTGTAGGGTGTACTTCTAAACCACAAGCATCAGAAGAAAATTCCCCAAGAGGTTCCTGCCTCTTTCTTCTCTTTTTCTATTATTGTCTGTGTACTTGTATCTTCCTGACTCAAATTCTAAGATCTTCTGCAAGTGAACTGTGATCTGGAGAGAAAACCTTCAGTGGATTATCTGCACAAAGTCTCTTTTGATCTTTCAAAATAAATTCAGACCTAGCATACACAGGTTATCCCTTCATTTACTCAACAATTTATTAAAATTATGCTGGTGTTAAAGAATAATGGTGGTTTTGTTTCCCTCAGCATACAAATGATTCTCCCTCAGCTTTATTCAGAGGCATGGATACAGATGTCCAGAGACATCATAGTAAGGAAGAGTAATACAATACATGTACAAATACCAGTTTGTTTGAAAGCTAACTTTAAGCTAATGTGGGCAACAAGTTCACAAGCTGTCAGCACTTCAGCACCTCTACAGTAGGAAGACTATGGATGCTGGGGCCAAAATGCAAAGTGTATTTGGATTCTTCAAAGGAAATCTTTGCTACAGATTGCTGACCTACATTAGCATTTAAGCATGTAAACAGCATAAATCAATGAAAAAATCCCTGAGGTGTTCAGAATACTTCCTGTATTTGTAGCTTCAGGATGTTAAACAATGTACTAGATTTCTTTTTACCAAAGAAGAAATAAGAAATTTAGTTACAACAAGGCATTTTTACACACATAGATATTTCTTTTAGTACAAAACAGGTGATTAAGAAATTTCAATAAGAAAGTTAGTTATCTAGCCTTGTTACCAGACAGTGACAAAAGGAGATTGGCAATTATTAACTGGACGTTTTTTGTACTTGTTTCACATTTTTAAAGTGCTGTGTAAGTCACGCTATTCTTATATGCCCCTTCACAAATATTGAAAAGTTATCATTTTCTTAACTATCATTTCCTAGTCATACCAACAGAAGTGTAAAAACAGTAACAACTCTGGTGGTGTCTCATCACCCTTTGTCTCTGAACACATTTGATTTTCATTATTTTTAATATGAATGGTAGGTTTAAAGGGTATTTCACCCATGAACTGAAGAGTACTGCATTGCTTTTAATTACAGTGCCAGAAGGTTATACAGTAAAACTGCATAGTCCTTTTCCATAATTTTAAGAAGGGAAACAAACATGGCCTACTGTTATTTTGTTGGTATGTTCAAATGAGAGGCAAGTGTCTTGCCAAATTCAAAGAACAGTTTTGACTGATTTTAAAAAAATGTTTCTTTTAGAAAATCTAAAAATATACACCTTTTAATATATATTTCTGTAACCTCTTTTGGCAAAAGCAGGTTTTAAAAAAATGTTTCTTTTAGAAAATCTAAAAATATACACCTTTTAATATATATTTCTGTAACCTCTTTTGGCAAAAGCAAGTGGTCCAGTGAGTTGCAGATTTCTGTTCTAGCAATAGAATCTAATAGTTTGGTAGAAGCTCAAATTGACAAATTGCTCCAAACCAAAACACCATAGGTCTTAATGACAAATGTTCTAGAAAAGAATGTTTTTCTATAATGTTTTTGAGTTATACCTCAACTGCAAAGATTAAGTAAGAATGTAAAGTTGAGGTTCCCCCCTCCCTTGTCAAGTGTCTTGGTTTTACCTATAGCAAAAGAACGGAGAAACAGAAATATAATACCTGATATGCACTTTTGCAGGCAGATGCAGACCAGCTAGAACTCTACAGTGTTTTCTAACACTTCAAAGTCTTTGTAAGACAAGCTTTTTCCCTTAGTGCACTACTTGTTTCACACACATCCCTACTCTCTCCTCAAAACAAGTTAGCATAGTAACAATCACCTTTTGGCCTTCTGTGGTAAAATGTTTGCATTGATTTCATATAGCTAAAACTAATGGCAAAAAAAGTTTTGCGTAGCATTGCTCTTCTTCAAAAAAAATGGCACTTTAAGATAGCTTGGGTTATTTTTATATGTAAGAAGAGGAAAATCACATGAGATTGGGCCTGTGTCTGTGAAACTTCAGTCCCCAAAATATCAGTAGTATTAAAATTGTAAAAATAGGGCTTTGTAGAGGCCATCCCAATTTAGCTAAAGTATCACTCTCCTGACACTGTCATTATATGAACACAAAACTCTTCCTATTCTCAGCTCTCACTTGCAATTTATAAATAGTGTGGTGCTCTATGCAAAAACAGGTTGCAAATAGCTTTTTGCTGGGGCCTAATTATTGTTTGTATTGCTGCAATAACGAGAGTCGAAGCATTTGAGTGCCCTGTGTGCTTTAGAAATGAACTATGTCCTCTTTCTCTTCCTTGGAACTCCATGGAAATGATTCATAAAACATTATTAAAGTTGAGTAATGTATCTGTACACTGATGAAAATAATAGTTGAGATTAAAAACATTTTTCCTGACCTTTTTTTCTAGACTAGAACTCCTTCAAATTTTTTTCAGTCAATGTTCCACATCCCATGTGATCTTGTCTGCCTGAAGAAAGGCACTATCAAATTAGACTTTGTCTGGCCAAGATCTGTGGGACAAAGAACAATTTGTACAGGAAGTAATGATCTTAAAAGTCCCAATTAAAAAAAGTTTTATTGCAGCATATTGGGAGCTTCAGGAGCTTTTAGAGAGGCAAGTTTCTCCTTGCAAGCAAAGAGCCCTACACATGTACTCTTCTTCCTCTGACTTATTTAGAGAGTCTCTATCAGCCTGGCAAAAAGGCAGCAAAATCCAGTAAGCCTATAGCCAGTTCTTCCCTCGCAAAGCTCAACATAGTGTCTACCAGGTCTGCTCCTAAGACCAAACAGCACCTGTCTTTCTGAAAGAGCTTGTTCCTGTGCCCTCCCTATCCCTGGTATTTTCACCCTTAGCCTAAAATCATATTGCATCCAAAGAAGACCTGAAAAGAGACACAAGAAAAATATTCAAACACTTGATCCCAGGAGTAGGCTTCAAAACTTAGGATTTGGCATCCATATGACGGACCTAGCACATTGCAGTATATAACTGACTGAGAATGACAACAAAATTTGATACCCTGCTGCACAGACAAATAAAAATCCTGATAGTGAAATGTCTGAAATCCAGCCTGTCCAGAAATGTCACATGTGATGCCAGGCAACAGCATCATGACCCACAGTTATGAATTCCTGCTTGAGAGTAGTCTGGATGCAGGTTTATTTCTTTCCTTCTAGAGTGCAATGGAATGGTTTCTGCATAACTGCCTTGAGGTTCACATACTGCTAAGAGAAGGACTGCGCTGCATTTAAAACTTGCCTCCAACCTCAATCCCATGTTTGCTATTTTCTAGAGAATTTTCAAATTAACATGCTACTTGTAGGAAGCAAATAAGATTCCAGAACAAATTATAACACATTTTAAAAGGAGCCAGACGGGAAATTAGAAACTTACAAAATAGTCAGCTGTAATTGTCAGATAAACACTGTAATAAACAACCAAGAAATTTGAAGGTCTTTAAGGGATAGTCTAAGAGATTTATTTGTAGGGAATTCCCTGCATTAAACCAATCTAATCTCCTTCTGAACCAGGCAATAGGCCTGTGGATGGGAGAAAAGCAGAAAAGATATGTACTAACTTGCAAAAAGTTTTTTGCTACTTCCATGGGACTGAATTTCAAAACAAGCAAAGAAAAATACATTGATGAAACCAAAGATGAATGCAAAAGCACTGAGGATACTATTTTAAGTATTTTTTAATTAAAATTAATATTTCATTGTCCAAAGGGAGATATGATTGAACCACAGAATTTTTCCTTTCTTCTGGTATTGCTCAATAATGTGTAACGAACAAATTAAATTATCACATAAAAAGAAGAGTAATATATTACAGTTGTATTTTATATTAGGTTTTAGAGGGTACATAAGCAGATAAAATAACAGAATTAGAATTTGGATGCTTGAACAAATTGGAGAAAATATCAATTCAATAAAAAAATAAGACAAGTTTCAACTATCCTTCTGTTCAGGATTTCCCAAAAGTATAACTGCAAGATGACTGGGAAGAAATTCTTCAAAAAAGAGTCTGGGAGTCACTGTGGCTCATAAGACAATCAACACTATCTTACTATTGTGAAAAAATAAGCCATACTAGGATGCCTAAACAAACGTGTTGCAGACAATGCAATATGAAGTAGCATTTTTACTCCCACAGATGGTTGGGCAGATGGTTGAATTGAGTACGGTGTTTTGTTTCAAGTATCTGACTTCAAGAAAGGAGGTGGACAAACAGGCTGGATAAGAGACAAAATATGTACTCTGGAGCAAAAGATTGAAGGAAATGGGTTTGTTTAATTCCAGAAGAAATCTAAACCAATAGAATTCCAGCAATATTTAGGCAGACAGTCCATTAGTTGCTCTATAAAATGACCAAGGCTGTGTCTGATGTGCTGTGAAGTATTAGGTTCATTCCATTGCCTCCCCTCTGAGTAAGAAAACCCTACCTGAAAAGATTTGCTTTTGGGAGGCCTTGTCATCCATATCTACAACTCCAAGGAAATTATTTCTACTATATTTCCTCTTTCTTTTTTCCCCTACTTATGATGTCTGGCTTACTTTTATAAATAACTCCATTATAAATCATGTAAAGTTAGCACAAAGTGCACAGAAGAACACAGGGCTGAAGCAGACATCCCTGATGTCGCAACAGCAAATGCAAATGGAAACAGATCTAGAGAATAATAATAAAAAAAAAAAGTACTCAGAAAAAAAGTGCTAAGTTTAAAATCAATTGTGAACTAGAAAAAATAATTTAATATTACCCATATCTAACTATATTTGGAAATATACCTTTAAAAATCAACTTAAGCCCTTCCAGGTTAGTGGAATATTCATTGAAAGCCAAGGCACCTTGCAGCATGCCTGTTTTTAACCAGATGACTACTACCAACAGGAAGGATGGCATTAGCAAAGTCCCTATTGCGCAGCTTAGTCCAGCAGAAGAACTTTTACAAAGAGACATTAAAAACACTAATTTAACTATTAATACTTAATTTTTTTTAAAAAAATTGTATTTCAAATTTAGAAAGGCCTTAATACAAAAAATTAGAAGTTACCATATGTTTTGTCCAGTGAGCAGAAAAGCTGTTCATTTAATAAAGTAAACTATTTTTCATTTTTTGACCTCCCTCTGAAATCACAGGCAGATGTCACACCTTATACCATCAAGCATCATTTATTACTGGCACCAAAATGTGTGGGAAATGGTGCTTTCTAAGGCCTGTATTTCATGTTAAAAGGCATGAGAAATCATGGAATAATTTAAGTTGGAAGTGACCTCTAAAGGTCACCTAGTCCAGCCCCCCTGCAGTAAGCAGGGATGCCTTCAACTATATCAGGCTGCTCAGAGCCTTGTCAAGCCTCACCTTGAATATCTCCAGGGATGAAGCCTCAACCACCTCCCTGGGCAATGTAAACTCATTGTTCAAAATCATACCTGAAATATTTTATTTCAACACCATGTATGGTTAAAAATATATCTTTAAAAGAACGTTTAAAGATTTGGCTATTACTTCTTCAAGATAAGGAGCAGAAGGCAAGGATTCAATATGGATGAATGGGAAGAGATACTGATGACTCAGAAGATACATCTTCCTCTGACTCATAACTATACCAAACACCTAGCATGGCTTTAGGGAATGATGGGGTAATTGTTTCAGATCAATGATACACTAAAGCCATAGGTACGGAAAGTCCATGTCACTCTAGATTTGCAAGACTGGGAGTATTGGTTTTTGCATGACACCTAACCCCACATATAAATTCTACAGTTTCAGTAGAACACCTGAGAGAGAGCTGAGACTGTTCAGTCTGGAGAAAAGAAGGCTAGTGTAAGCGAGGATGCTGAACAGGTAATGAGTGACTGACAGCTGCAGTAAAGAATAAGAAATAAAGAGAAGTCTGAGAACTTTTCTACAGACATTTTTATTAAGTCTTTTAACCCATACAGATCCGGGATACTGAAGGCTAAAGGTACTGTTTAAAAAAACTCCACATTCCTACAATCTGAACATGCTAAGCAAAGAAATTGCTGCTTGGCCCTGGCTGCAGCACTAACAGAACAAGGCAATAAAATCCGTGGTTACCATTTTAGACCTTGGGCTGGAAGGAATCTTAAAGATCATCTAGTTCCAACCCCTCTGCCATGGGCAGGAAGACCTTTCATAAGACCAGGTTGCTCAAGGCCCCATCCAAACTGGCATTAAAATGCTCTTGTAATTGCCATTAAAATGTCAAAGGTATTATTATTAAAGTACCAGTTTAGCACTTTTCATGGGTGGCATTGTTGAACAGCAGTAACAAAAAAATCAGAATGAGGTTTCAATTCTGTAACAGCAGCTATATATAATCTTTACACCATGTTTCCTACATACATACTCATAGCAAAAATGGAAAGTACTATTAGCACGAAAGGCTCTGTTTGTCCCTATGGCTAGGCTCTAATTCACCCCTTAACACGTCCTGAGGAAACATTCCCAGGCTGTCAGCTCAAACAGCTTGCTGAGATAAATGCTCTGATATATTCAGAATGTGAGGCAATTGGACTGTTCCAAAAACAGTGTTTGGAGAAAATCTAACTTAAATAAAATTTTTAAAGGCTCAAACTTCCTAAAATTTAGGTTTTACCTGCTTCAGCAGGAATAAATAAGCAGACACGCTGTAAAAGTGCATAACAGAAAATTTCCTTGTGAACTATACTGCACAAATTTTAAAATATTTGTCTTTAGGATAACTCCTGTAATACTTAAACCACCATCTACTTGCACTGTATGTTCCCAAAGTGATTATTATGAATGTTAGACCTGACAAATTGACTGTTTCAGCATGTGTCTATAAAAGATCATGACTTCTTCAGTCATTAAAAAATCCTTCTTTAACAAATCTGAATTTTACCATACTGGGTATAAAGAGCATTAGAGAGAAAGTTCTTTTATTGAATAGACAAAAGCAACCTGAGGAATGCACGGAATTTTCCCAATAAACAACTGGGAAAGGATTTCCTGATGTTCAGTTGTATCTGTGAAGTATCAATAGTTCTCTACTTCCTCCAAGCAGTCCATAGAGAATACATTACTAGAGTTCCAGAAGGAAACTGAAATAACCTTCTCCTCTGAAATCAAAAGCAATTTTAGGAGCTGAAAATGAAAAACACATCTCATTATCATGATTTGAACTCAATCTTGCCACTTCCACTAAGGATAACAAGAAGTCTTTTTACAGATCGATCAACAGCAAAAGGACGGGCAGGGAAAACCTCCATTATTTGTTGCACATGGGGGAAAACATAGTTACCAAAGATGAGGAAAAGGCTGAAGTATTTAACAGTTTCTTTACCCCAGTTTTCAACAGTAAGACAGGTCCCGAGGACAGCTCTTCTGGGGCTTGTAAAGAGAAATAAGAAGCTGAGCAGCCCCCCTGTAATCCTGGAGGGAACAGCTTGTGACTTGCTGAGACACTTAGATCCTTGCAACACTATGGGACCAGACAGGATCCACCCCAGGATGATGAGGGAACTGGTGGAAGAGCTCACCAAGACACTTACCAACAGTCCTGGCTCACTGGGAGGTCCCAGATGATTGGAAGTTGGTGAATGTCACACCAATCCACAAAAAGGGACAAAAGGAGGACCCAGGAAACTCCAGGCCTGTCAGCCTGGCCTCAGTGCCTGGCAGGGTTATGGAGCAGATCATCCTGGGGGCAATCACACAGCACCTACAGGAGGGACAGGGGATCACACCCAGCCAGCACGGGTTTAGGAAGGGCAGGTCCTGCCTGACCAACCTGATCTCCTTTTATGATCGGGTGACCTGCCTGGTGGGTGAGGCGAAGGCTGTGGATGTGGTCTACCTGGACTTCAGCAAAGCTTTTGACACCGTCTCCCACAGCATTCTCCTGAAAAAGCTGTCAGCCCAGGGCTCAGGCAGGAGCACTCTGTGCTGGGTGAGGAACTGCTGAAGGCCACCAGAGAGTGGTGCTGAACGGTGCTGATCCAATTGGTGGCTGCTCACCAGTGGTGTCCCCCAGGGATCAGTGCTGGGACCACTTCTGTTTAATATCTTCACTGATGATTTAGATGAGAGGATTGAGTCCACAATTAGCAAATTCACAGACAACACTAAGTTGGGGAGGTGTGTGGATCACTCACTGGAAGGCAGGAGAGCTCTGCAGAAGGACCTGGACAGACTGGAGAGTTGGGCTGATTCCAACAGGATGAGGTTCAACACGGCCAAGTGCCGGGTCCTGCACTTTGGCCACAACAACCCCATGGGGAGCTCCAGGCTGGGCACAGAGTGGCTGAGAGCAGCCAGGCAGAGAGGGACCTGGGAGTCTGGATTGACAGGAAGCTGAACACAAGCCAGCAGTGTGCCCAGGTGGCCAAGAAGGCCAATGGCATCCTGGCCTGGATCAGGAACAGCGTGGCCAGCAGGTCCAGGGAAGTGATTCTGCCCCTGTACTCAGCCCTGGTGAGGCCACAGCTCGAGTCCTGTGTCCAGTTCTGGGCCCCTCAGTTCAGGAAGGAGACTGAGGTCCTGGAGCAGGTCCAAAGGAGGGCAACCAGGCTGGTGAAGGGACTCCAGCACAAGTCCTGTGAGGAGAGGCTGAGGGAGCTGGGGGTGTTCAGCCTGGAGAAGAGGAGGCTCAGGGGAGACCTCATCGCTCTCTACAACTCCCTGAAAGGAGGCTGGAGCCAGGGGGGCTCTTCTCCCAAGTAGCTAGCAGTAGGACAAGAGGGCATGGCCTTAAGGTCTGCCAGGTGAGGTTTAGGTTAGATAAGGGAAAATTTTTTACAGAGAGGGTGATCAGGCACAGGAATGGGCTGCCTAGGGAGGTGGTGGATTCTCCATCCCTGAACATTTTTAAAAAGAGACTGAATGTGGCACTCAGTGCCATGGTCTGGTAACCATAGTGGTAGTGGATGAAGGGTTGGACTTGATGATCTCAGAGATGCTTTCCAACCCAATGACTCTGTGATTCTGTAACACGTATACACAAGATCTAGCCCAGGATCACAATGCAATACCAGAAATCTTTAGCATATTACACCTTGTATATAAACTGCCCATTTACAGTAATGGTCAAAAAGGCCTGTGCTTAATCCTTATAATGGATTCACAGCATTTTGTATAAATATACAGACAAAGGAATCCAAGCAAGTATGGAGAATCCACTGTAAGGCCTTTCAGTTTTTACAGTGTGCTGGATCAACACATCAGTTTCCTACAGTTAGCTTAATTCTTTATTATTCAACAACTTCTTTCCATTCATAACCACAAATATATCAAATACACCTCAAGAACATCAGCACAGATAGTTCCATAGAAAGAAAGAGTCCTGCCTCTAGCTTAGAGGTCTGTTCCATCATCATATAGGCTGAGAGAATTGGGGCTACTTAGCCTGGAGAAGAGAAGGCTCCAAAGAGACCTCAGAGCAGCCTTCCAGTACCTGAAGGGGCTACAGGAAAGTTGGGGAGGAACTTTTCCTAAGTGAATGAAGGATGAAGGGTAATGGTTGTACACTGGAAAAGGATGGATTTAGGTTAGACATTAGGAAGAAATTCTTTCCTGTGAGGGTGCTGAAACACTGGCACAGGTTGCATATGGAGGTTGTGGCTGCCCCCTCCCTGGGTGTGTTCAAGGCCAGGGTGGATGGGGCTCTGAGCAACCTGGTCAAGTGGGAAGTGTCCTGTTGTGGACAAATAAGGGAAGGCTCGTGCAAATCAGTATGACTGATGAACAAGTAACACTTTATTGTGCAGTTATAATACTTATATAGTGCTCCTGTGAACACACCTCCCGTCACCTTGCACCAACAAAACTTATTACTGGACACCTAATGGTGTTTACCTAAAGGAACAAATCCCAGCTGTACAAGAATGGCAGTAAGGTCCCGTGTAATTGGCCTCAGATAAGGAATTCTGTACACAGACATGGACTTGTGCACACCCCGATTCTAGGGCATTCTACGCCATTCTACAACAGTGTCCCTGCCCATGCAAGGGGACTGGAACTAGTTGGTCAATTTTACTATTACCATAGAACTGCCCTGGGAATGCATACTGACTTGTCAGTTCATTATCACCCTGGGTTCTTTTTAAGAGTAGCAGAAGCATTCTTAAAAACTTTGAATTCTTGCCTGTGTTCCTGATTCTAGCTGCATGACTTTGTGTGTCTGCTCTAAGAAACATTTTTGAGTGAACACATTACTAAGCAATCCAGATTACTCTGCATAACTACTTCAACATTATTGTTGCTATTAATCATTCTTCACATCAGTCACACTTGCTTTTTTCAGTAATCTTTGATTATATTCCTTTGATAAGTGTTTGAAAACATGAACATTTAGTGTTACAGCTATGCAGTTACTTTTATGCCAATCTTGTAATCTTATCAAAGCATTAAGTTAGATTTCTTTACAATAACTATTTTCCCTAGAACTACATTGATTTGCATTAATTATATTCTTATCCTTTAGTTCTTTTTGTTTTGTTGTTTTAATCAGATTAGTCATGTATGATTTTCTATTAGATGACAGTTTTAACCCAGTCGTCAACTCACTTCACATTGTTAAACGTTACACAGGCATAAATATGGCCTTCAGAAATTTCTCAACAGAAAGTTACAGTCAATATCAGCAAATCAAAGATCTAACCAGCAAAGCCATGAAGCACGTAGGTTAATAATGGACATGACAACAGTATGCATATAAAATTCCACAGTTTTCAGTAAAACTTAAAACAGGACTAGTCCACATAAACACAGTGAAACTGCAGTGAAATCACACCCAACCTATACAGAACAAAATTCAGATTCTGGTATTTCTTTCCAGTATAGAACTGGGATTTTTTTGCCATCATGTATGATACAAGACACCCACATAAATGTTAGGTACAACTGACTTCTGGCTAGAGGGACTAAGGAAGTTAAATGTCTGCAAAAGACAAGCACCACATTAAGAATCAGTATTTTTTATTTAGTCTTTGAGTAATATGTATACTAGCTGATATATAAAGATACATGTTTCAAACACAAAAGTTAAACTTTAAACTTTCATGAATTCCATAGAAGCTGCATTCTCAAACCAGAACACATGTACTAGCAAGAAATTAATACAAACCACTTCAAAGTGATGCATGGAGACTGTGTGACTGCATGTTGAAGACTACTTCCTGTTCTGGCCTCTCTGTTCAAAAAATAATAAAATGGGCTTTTTGTAAGTATGGGAAGGTTGACAAGGATGATCAGAAGTAAAATATTGCTTCCTAATTGTATTAGGAATCCCCTTCTTGACAAAAATTACTAAAAAAGCATTTGCAGTATATGCACTTTTACATAAATAAAGTGGGGAATTTTTTCACTTGCACTTTAAAGAATAAGGCAATATCAAATTATCAGATTTTAATATTACGGGTTTTAAAAAACAAAGAAAGTAATCATAAGGTATAGCTTACAATTTTGATTTTTGAAACTTGAGTATTTTTTAAATTGACTGCTTCAATGCACAACTTCCTACTAAAACTTAAAAAAATATTGATAATAGTCAACTAGGTAAGTGAGGGGCATTCAGACACTCAAACTTTTGTCTTGTTATAGCCTCTTACCATAAGAGTTGTAGTCATCTTCGTAACACCACAACAACGGTGATGATCACATCTTTGCTTCTCAAACTGGTGAGTGTTTTCAGAAGTCACCCCGCACATTTCTCTTTACAAGCATTTCTTTCTTTCTTAAAAGTTCTTCCGGAGTTTTATGTCTTTCTGTTATTTTTTTCTCTCCTCAACATACTTTTTAGACTGCACAAAATTCTTTCTTCTTAGGGTATACAATTTCAAAGAAGCAGTCAGTGACTCTTATTTCTAGTGTAAACTACTGTGCTACAGTATTGAAAGGATGTTGCAGCAGAAAGTAATTTGATCTTAAAATCCTAATCAGTTTAACGTGCAATGGAACAGTAAACAAAAGCTTGCATTGTTGGAGAGAAAAAAACCCAAAACAAACAGACAAAAAACCCTAACCAGTACCATGCAGGTAAAGAGCTGTTCAATCTGTCTCACAACTCTATCCAGAGCAAATTCCTCAAGCTTAACTAATGAGAGAAGCTGTGTGTTGACTTTTTCTTTTTCCCCAAACCTTCCTGATATTGTAACCACCAACAAATAAACAGTATTCCGAGCAGCCATTAACCCTGTGATCATATTCTTACAGGATTCTGAGCACGCTGTCAAGAAGTTTTACATGGAGAAGTGGAAACAGCTGCAATGTTCACCAGACACATGACCTTAGACAATCAGTAAATAAAAAACACAAATGTAAATAAATACAGCCCAGATATATGTGTAGCTCATAAAAGCTGTGTATATTATGCTAGAAGATATTTTGTGGTCAGAAATTAGTTTATGCCTACCTGAAGCCAGGTGGAGTGAAAAGCAATACAAAGGAACACATCTCACATGTTGGCTACCATGCAAACCTCCTCTGTAAAAATCATGGTTTCTGAGGGGTACACAAAAAAAAAACAGTTTGGGCAAAAACACAAGCCAGCCATGCCTTTGTACAAACCAATACAAACTTAGTCTCAGCATGGAGTTTTTTATTTTTTACATCAAAACCAACTTCTGCAGATTCATGTAACCTGTAGAGTAACAATAACATAACATGAAGAAGGAAAGCTTGACTAGTTAAATATAACTAGAACAGTACCAGAGCAACTGAAGCTAAAAATAGCCAGTTATTTCATAAAGCTATCGCTGACCCACATTAAGGTGTTTTCCAGATCGACGGTGTCCAGCTGGGGACTGACTCCCATGTCTCTGTCGTGACACACGGCAGTGACACCAGCGGTGACTGCCACTGCCGGGTTTACCCCGGGAGATGTCTGCCTGTCTGGAGCGCCTCGGGAGAAAGGGTTTCCTAGAAGCGAGGGAGAGAGAGAGAGAGAGAGCACAAGGCTAGGAGAGTCTATCTTGTTGCCCCCACCATTTCTGGCCTACTGGGCCGGTCGCCCATCTGTAAAACCAAAAATCATTTTATCTCGACTTAATAGCACAGAATAATCTGCAGGCAAAAATGCGCTAAGAGCTTCCTATCAGCATTAAACTTGCAGAAGAGGTTTTGCAGCCTGAGAGCGAAGCGGCTCGGGGATTACATGGCGTGCAAAGCCGCTGCTATGCCACCACCCTTCAACTTCGTGCTCCCCTTCTGAGGCCGGAGGACAGCACTACGCCACACCGCGTCTCTCCCGCCTCACCCCACCGCCCCGCACGATGCCCGCCTCCCGCAGCCCCCGTGCTGCCCTTGCCACCCTCCCTTCCCTTCAGCTCCTACGGGCGCTTTGCCCTCGGCACCCCCCTGCCCCGGGAAGAGGTGGGGAGGCAGCCAGGCGCCAGCCGGCAACCCCGTAACAGGGGCGGGGGGAAGACTCTAGAACTCCTCGCCCCGGGGGAGGCTCAAGCCGCGCCTGACTCTTCCCGAAGAAGTCGGCGGCAAAAGCCAGCGGGGGGTGGGGCTCCGGCGCAGGGTGGCACTGGCTCAGCTCCTGGAGGCGATCCCTGCGGCCGCCCGCGCGTCCCGCTCTGCCCCCGCTGCTCCGCGCCCCACCCCGACCCCGCCGCCACCCGCTCCATTCACTAACCGGTTCTCGCCGGCTGCCTCCGCCTCTCGGCTCCCGCCCGCCTCCGCCCAGCCTGCCGGCTCCACGCCCCGCGGCGCTCTCGCTCCCGCCGTGGACGCGCTGGCGGCGTCGCTGATTGGTCGGGCGCGACGCTCGTCGCTGACGCGTTTGAGCGAGGGGCGGGCCCTGGGGCGCTTGTGCGGGAGGCGGTGCCGAGCGTCCCTCCTGGTGCATCCGCGTCCGCTCCGCGCCAGCCTGCAGAGCCGCCCGCTGCCGCAGCTGTATGGTCCAGCACCGCTCCGCCGCCGAACCCCCTCCGGCAGCTCCGCGGCCTCCAGCGCCTCCGCCTCCTCCTGATTCTGCTCCTCCTGCCCCCGGCGGTGGCGCCTGCACCCCGGCTGTATGATCAGGCTACAGTCTTCAATGAGTAACCATATTCCTGTGAGTGCCGTCCGCCCGCGCCCCCCGTCCGCCTCCCTCGGACCCTCGCCCGGTCGGGAGTGAGCCCCGCGGGTTGCCCGCCTGTGCCCGACGCCCGCGCCTCTTACCCCCTTCATCCTTCCCCCCCCGCCCCGTCTCCTCCATGTTGTCTCTTTGTTCTGTCGCCCGGGCCACGCCGGCTCCGGGCGGCTTCTGGCACTGCCGGACTGCAGCTCCTCTCAGGCCGGCTGAGGTCGAGCTGAGCTATCCCGGCGGCTGTGCGGCTCGGCCTTCCCTCCCGTCCCCGGTACCCCTCTCCTCCTGCTCATGCCTGCCGGTGCCCCTTTCCCCTTTTCTGACGGGAGAGAGGGAGGGGGCGACCTCCGCGGCTCCGGAGCGGCCCGGCCCGGGTACAAAGCTGCTTTGTGAGCCTGGGTGCCGCCGGCCCCGCCCGCCGGCCGGGCTTCCCCCCGCCGGTGTCCGTCTGTCAGGCCGGGGCGGGCGGCCGCCGGGAAGGACAGCGGCCCTATAGCCGGGGCTCCCGCGACCCGGGGACGTGTCCGGCCGGAGGCGGCTTGGGCCTGGAGCCCCCTGCCGGGGGAAGGCCGGGGCCGGGCGGCGGCTCCCGGGGACAAGATGGCTCCGCGTCGAGAGGCTGATCGAAGCGTGGTGCGAACCCGTGACTAACGCAGCTGGGGCGACGGCCCGGCCCGCGGGGCGCTGGCGCGGCCGGGACAGCGTCCCCCTCGCTGGGAAGGGCTGGGAGCCCTGCGGCTGATGCGGCATTGTTGGCGGCCGGAGCCCGAGGCTTTCCGGGCAAGTCGTGGCTTGCCCGCTGGCGCTCAGCAGCCAGGCCGTGTGGCGGGGAGCGCGGGCGGGCCGCGGCGGCCGGACGGCTGCAGGGCTGGTTCGGCCCCCGCTCCCCCTCGCTGTGGCCCCACGTGTGCGGCCGCCGCCAGGGCCGGGGCGAAGGCAGCCGAGCGGCTTCTTTGTTTCCGACGTGCTCGGGCGGGGAGTCGGAACCCGCTGCAAGCGTGGACGTGAAGCCTTTCCAAAATGAGCTTTATGCAGCGGAGGTGGGGTAGGTCTGAACTCAGGTATGCAGCCGCCCTTCTTCAGGCAGGGCGACTCGATGCCTCCTCAGTGGGAGGAAAAGTCTGCAGAGGAGTCATTTAAGTACGCGTTGAGGTGGATTAACAGGCTGCCATTGACCCTCAGAGGTTCACGAATATAATAAAATGCCTTAGTGTTGTCCGAACCTGCTTTTAAGACCTTGCCATCTGGCTTTTCAAGGCAGACGTGTCCTTCTGGAGATGGATCACAGTTGAGCACCAGAAATTTTTTCTTTCCTCATAAATTTTTGTGGGGTTTTTTGTTTGGTGTTTTTTTGTTGTTTGTTTTGTTTTTTGTTTTAGTTTGTTTTGTTTTAATTTTCCTCCTGTAATCTCAGTGTCTGTGTTGTCTAACATCTGCTACCACAGAGCACAGTGCAAGGCTTGCTGATGGTAGTACACCCTCCAGAAGTAGAGAAGCAACAAAGACAAAGCATTATTAAAATCAAGTAACTATCTTATGGTTATAGTGGATGCAGGATAAGTGGTAGCTCTGTGCAAGTCTGGGTTGCTATCTGCTAGCCAGCTACACACATTTCAAATATTATGAGGTGACAAATGCAGTCTTTGTGGCACAAGGGTCCTGTCATTCTGGTATTTGATTGCTGCTGAAGACAACTTTCCAATATGTCTACCTTTATCTGCAGAGTCTTTCCAAAGCAGTGACTCAGAAGTATGAACCCTGTCTCCTTGCAATCTCGTAATACTGGCAAATCAAAAAGCCTGAAGATTACACTTAAATGTCAGCTTTTATTATTCCATTGATGGAACAGCAAAAGGTTTTGAAGTTGCCTTACAGTAACAGAATAATTTTGGGGAAGAGGCAATACAAGAAATTGTGGAGCCATGGGAGTAAATGTAGGAGTGAGGAAAAAAAAATGCATGGCAGATGTAGCAGGAGCCAAGGGAGAAGGATGTCATTGTCTTACTGAAACAAAATGCATCCATAAGGCAGTAAATAAATAGGAATGTAGCTTTATCTAATAACTTATATCTTGTGAAACACTGTTCTGAAAGAATGCATGCCACATAAGAAAGCAGCATCTATTCCAGTGACTGTAAAGTGATCAACACGCAGATCAAGATGTTATTGAATTCTAAACTAGTAGCAGATTGTCACCTGATACCTAAAAATTAAAACTGTCACATCAACACAAGAGATACCTCTATATTAAAAACGTCCCTAACTCCTTACAGCTTTCTTCACAGCTAAAACTTCTTGTTTGACATGCATACTCATATTAGACTTGAAAATATATCAAGAACTCCCTTTGTGTATGCTAAATTTCTCATGTTATTGATTAAAACATGATGGAATAGCTTTTGAGAAGGATGACAGGATTCATGTAGTTTACTGTTGAAGTGACAGCGTTATTTTGAGGTTCCTTGCTTTCAGAAGCTCAGAGAGGATACATTAGACAAGAGGGTGGAATGGTTTCCATGATGACTTACTTTCCCCCATATCTGCTAAGACTTTTTTGAATGGATTATTTTGTATTTTTTTTAAATAGTCCCAGCAGAATAGCTAGGAAGACAGTCATGCGTCTTCAGTTTCATCATCTCTGGAGCTTGCATTGACTTGTTGTACAGGAAGTTTTGAGATAATATTTTCTTCCCCCTAAACTGCATACTTGAACCACAAGAACATCCTTTCTTTACAGAGTATGTCATAACAAATTTATGATAAACCTTTGGACTTTACTGCCTTGTGACGCACAGGTGTATTTTCTTAGGCCATGGGTAATGTTATCATTTTGGATATCATAGTACAGGCATTCACGTCCCTAGTAGATAGGAGGTGCATCTTATCAACAATACCTAGTGAAGGTGTGCCTCTGCCTTGTGTAATGGCTCTCCCACTCTTTCTTGTCTGCCTTAGCAGCTTCTACCTAGGGCTTGAGTAGCAAGAGAGTCAGGGGTATTTGACCCTCTGTTATTCAGTATCTTTTTGTCAGGTAGCAAGCTAGAACACTGAACTTTCTTGCAGGTGTTATTGAATTGAAATGTAGGTTTTATTTTAGTTTTCTAGTTTTGATTCTTGGTTTCAGTAGGTGAGTGTCAGGTCTTGACTTCTGAGAATGTGATCCCAGATAGTTTATTCTGGGCATAAATGTTTCTGGTCTGTGAGTAGGTAGACTGAGGAACTGTGAACAGTCTTGCACATCATTCTGAAGGTAGTAGGGTGAAGTGTCATGTAACACTAATCAAGTGCTTTTGTTTGCGTGCTTCTCAAGATGCTGCTGAGTTGTGAACAAGAATGTTGATAGCATGGGATAACCTAACACCTTTCTGCTTTCCAGAAATCAATAAGAATCTACTATGTTATCCATAAGCAGTTTGGGCAGACACAAGTCCTTGTTTCAAACCCAGAATTAAGACACAATAAAGCTAGATATCCAAAAAAAAAATAAAAAAAAAAAATTGTATTATCAAGGTGTCGTCTTCTTGTGTAAGTTATTCTCTAACTTCTAGCAAAAGTAATGTAGATGGTGTAATCAAAGTTAACATAACTTTATCTTATATTGGACAGGATACCTTCTCTTAATGGGTTGTCCAGGCATACTAACTGCAGTTTTGTTTTCCAAGTTTATTTTGATGGATCTACCAGTTGTAATGTGTTTTTAGCTTTCTGTTACTAATAGAAACTGCTGTTTCTGTTTCCAGAACTCTTCAGTGTTAATTTTCCTCAAGGAATACTGCTTTAAGGAGTTGGTCTGCATGTAGAACTTTCTTGTTAGCAGTGGTGAGAAGTGATGGCATTCACATCACAGGAAAAATGTGAGCTTTGCTCCTTTATGACATGGCAGCAACAGCTGCCAAGGCAAGCACTGAGACACAAATACATGCTTGGTTAGGTCCTTAGTTGTGTGAATTAGTAAGGTGCTGATGTGTCTAATTGCTAATTGTTAAGTCAGTATAAAGGAAATCAATTCATTTGTAGTTGTTAATTACACATAGAACTCAAACTTAATGTTGCATAGTGTACTTGCTTCAACTTGATGTAAGAATTTGAACTGTTTCTAGATGGCATGAATAGTCTGCATTCAAAAAGTAGGATTCATTACTTAAGTAATGCTTTCCTGCCTGCCCTCCTTATGCCTGTGATGAGTTTATTTGGTAACAAATTGAATACTGCTAGCTGCATACTGAGGGCAGCCGCCTTCTCCCAGGCTGGATGAATCCTGATTACTTCTGATTTGCTACTTGCCCCGGTATGGGGTCATGTTAGCAGTTTGCAATTACTCTGCATTATTTTCCCCAAGATTGAAAGGTCTTTTCTTTACCCTAGTGTCCTCACTCTATCTCTCTCCTCTTGCTCACTTGGTTGCTTTTCTGTGTCTTTTTCTGATAGTCTTCACTCCCTCATCCTCTACCAGAGAAAAGGGCTGGCTGTAATTCCTCTTAGCAGTCTTAAGAAGAGATGAACATGAGATCTGCTGTTGCATGCAAAAAGCAGCATAAGACCTTGTGCAGCTGTATCTGCTTAAAGCTATAAGCTATGCTGTCCCTTTTTGCTGTTCTGTGTCTTAAACTAATTGAAAGTGACTTCAAATACTCTATCTTCAGTTCTTTTCTGTTGCTATTTTAGGTGTTTCCTAGGTCTGGTCCTAGGAGTCTTTTGAATGCATACCTGCCTTCTAGGGCATGGCTGGTGTGCAAAATGATGATTCTTTGAGTTCTTCTGAGTCTAAATTCTATTGGTTCCTGGAGGATTGTTCTTACTCCTTTTTAATGCCTATTAAATTTATAGTTCTCACTGTCCCTCAAGTTTTAACAAAAAAAACCCTGAAAGAATTTTTCGCAAGTAACTGGTAAACTTAATTTTTTTTAGAAATTTTTACAGAAATGGTGGCAGAAAAGTGCATGTGAAATCGTCCCATTTGTTTGTTTCTGCTAAATTTTCTAATACTGCTTAACACATTTTTGTTTCATTTTGCTTTTTAAGCCTTGCCTGTGGTCAAGTTGCACCCTTACCCAGGAAGCTGTCTGAAAATGTGAAAAGGATGCATAGAGTTGTTTGGTCTGCTTTTTCTAAACTTCACTATGCAGCTCTACTCATCTGCTGCAGTCTAATTTCTTAAGAATTTTTATCTTCTCTGTTAATGAACTTCCTCTTCTCTAGACTTGGAACGGCCCAAAGCTGTGTCTGCAACCTGAAACATTGTTGCAATTCTTAAAATTGTACTTCACTTTAGGAACCCTCCTGCTACACCACCTACCTGACCTTTAGAAGTCCCTTCCAGCCCAAGCTCTTCTATGATTCTCTACTACTTTACAAACTCAACAGTCATTAGACTATTGATCTGCTGTGACTTTTGCTTAATATCAGATGTTGTTAGACTCACTGTACTCTTATGCTCCACTCCTGCAGTGGAGTCTTGGTCTGACAGCAAATCCTAGGTGTTAGTTAGGGACCATGACATACTTGCACATAACTGTTTCCTCCTTCCCTTTGGTAAAGGTGCATTGAGATATTGGCTATTATCAGAACTTATTTTAAAGCTGTATTTAGGACCTGGTCTTCTGAATTTGCTTTCTCATGGCAGGGAAGCTTTTCAGCACAGGCTGCATTTTTCATTGTTTTTTAGGTGCAAAAAATTTGAGAAGAGCACTGAAGTATACTGTGACCTTTTCTCGGGTACACTTGTCCTGATTGCATACGTCGATGAGTTTAAAACAATTTGTAGTTTAAAACAAATCTGAACATTGCTACAATGAAGTTAGAACTTTGGTTTGCTAAAAGCTAGACTTAAGAAGGCAAAAACAAAGATTACTGTGACCCATCTGGAAAAAAACAAACAAACTAAAACTCAAAGAACCCACCAACAAACACTACCAAAACCCCTCACGTTTTCTTCTTTTTAAGAAGGCAGCTCTGTGATAGCAATTTTGTAACCCTGTGTGCTCAGATAATCTGTTTCCGGGGCGTCTTGGGTATTTTTTTTGTTTGAGCATGGAAATAGGTGGATCCCTTACAGTGTTTGGAGTTGACTGGTCAACATAAGTAATTTTTGCTAATAAGTAATAATTGCTAAATAGTTGTAGGATCAATTACTTTTCTCTGTAGTACATAAATATATTTAGTGACAATTGTCCAGCTTGTACTAATTTTCAGGAAACAAAACTTCTGTCTTTCCTTCTGTTCCCTAGTCAGTAGCACTGGTTCTGTGGCTGAGCACAAAGCTAACTGCTCTGGTCTAAGATTCCACAGTGCATAAAAACAAGTAAAGCATAGAAAAACAGCACAGCACTGAGCAGGAATAACCTGTTCAATAAGCTTGCCTGTGTATGTGTTTAGCTAGTCTATTACCACTATCTTGGTATATTAATGAGGCCATCGTGTAAAAAGGCAATTATAGGCAAGTTAAAGTTGCTTTGAGTCTTCAGCCTGTAGTATATGAAATGTTCTTAAATACAAATCTGTGTGCCTTGAAAGTCTCAAAACACGTTCAAAAGCTTGCATTGTTTAGTTAAGTGACAAAGATTTTGCATTTGCTTTCAGGGCCTCCTATTTGAAATAAGTGGGTTCAGATGCTTCCACTCACCCCCCCCAACCCCAGCTGTTCTGTATGTGACTTAATGATGCTTACATGCAAAGTCTTTAGCCTTTAGAACAATTGAGTCTGCATCTATATAGAGACTGATAGTTTTGTTTAAACACTAAAAAGGAATCTCATCCTTGTCTTCATGAGGGACTACTTAAGGTCAGGACAAGTTCAGTAGCTGTTGTGATGTCTCTCAATTCAGAATAGAAAACTTAGGTGTATGGGTATCTTGGAAAAGCTATCCTTAATATAAACATTAGAGTTCTTTAAATGTGATCTTTTGTTGCTATATTTATCATATTTGAGTTGTTCTTTTACTACTTCTCAGGTTTTGGTGTTGAAACAACCCTATGTGGAAAACATTATGCAAAGTAAATGGTGGGTTTGGGGATTTTTTTGGTTGGTTTGGCTGTTGTGGTGTTTTGGGTTTTTTGAATAATTTTTCTTTAAAAAATAAACCTTGTGAAACTGCTTTGTTGATCTGCCTTTATTTTTTCATTTCATAATGCTTGGGGTCTTCAAAATAATTGTTTCATCTGTGCTCATTATGCTTTTTTCCCCTTTCTTTACAGCAGTTCTGTGGTGTTCTTGGTCACACATTTATGGAGTTTCTGAAGGGCAGTGGAGACTACTGCCAGGCACAGCACGACCTCTATGCAGACAAGTGAACTGTAGAAATTCATTACTACTCCACCAAGAAGCCCCCCTAAGAGTGGTTGACCAGGATAAGAAGTATTGAATTGAAATTGGCAGAGCATTTAACAACAGAATTCAGACCTGGATGGGGTAAACCTCAGTGCACTGCCTTTCTTTTGCCTCAGTATTACTGGATTGAAGAATTGCTGCTTCTTGTTAGGAGGTTCATTTCATTTCCCATTGCTCCCAACTTCATACTTCCAAGCACTGAGAATTTCACGTGGAGTATAGTGAAGTAGACTTCAGTTTCTCTACATCACTTCTGTATGAGAATTTTTGTTTCAATCCTTTCATAATCTTGTTGCATGTTTTAACTAAATCAACATGGCCCGAATGAACCGCCCAGCTCCTGTGGAAATCACCTACAAGAACATGAGATTCCTAATCACACACAATCCAACCAATGCGACCTTAAACAAATTTATAGAGGTAAGGCCAGGACAGAATTCTTAACGCTGTGGGGTTTTTTTAATGTTTTTCTTTACTAGTTGTTAATAGCTGCAGAAGCCATATGAGGAGGTACTGAGACTCTTCATATATGAACTTTTTTCAAATACTGATGCCATGCTTCAAAGACCTACATTCAGATATACTTTGGTCTCCACAAAAACATATTTTGGAAAGTGAAGCAAAGAAATAATAATATTGTCTACTGGATTGTATGCTAAGTACATTGTTTAGGTCCGAAAATAGGAATTATCTGGCAGAGTTATCTGTAGAATAATACAGAGATCTGCTAGTGGTAGGAACTCGCATTTAGATTAATCTAAAATATTGTAATGTTTCCTTGCACCTATTGCACAGTGATTAAAAAGAGAATTCAGTACATGTTTTGAATCAGACACTTAAGAGCAAATAATAGGACTGCAATATGCTTTCAGTGCCTCTCCCTCCAGTGTCAGTAGCTCATTGTTCTAGTGTAGCTTAAGAGAATTTTCAAGAGTGTCAATGTCTCAGTTGACTGAAACTTGTGGTGGAGGGCTTGCTCTGCATCCAGAGCTGCCTGCAGATACTTCATGTGTTTTGGTACATGTTGAAATTGTTTACCAACCACATCCAGGTGGTTTGGCTAGTATCTGAATTTACAATTTATCCTTGCGTCCAGCATGTTAGAGCTATAAAGTGCACAGGTAAAAATGTGTGCACAGATGCCAACAATAGATTCCTCTGAAGTTTTTTCCTGGTAAGGTCTGAGTTTGTAATGCAGTCCCTCTTTAGCAGCGTTTTAGATATATTATACCTTGGTCTATTACACCTCCTTTGCATTCATTGTGGAATAGTTTACAAGAAATGTAATAAGATAGCATTTGCTTGCCTTAACACTCTCACAACTAGATAAAGTATGCTTAGGCTATGCTTCAGTCAGTGTGTATCATGGGTTGTTGTGGGGAGACTGAAGAGTGGGGTTTTCTTGTTTTTAAATAAATGGAGGCTAATAGCAAATTAGAAAGTTACATTTTGTTACCCTCTAGCTATGGTAACTCAGGAACTGCAATAAGTTATTGTCCTATGCTCATAATCCTCATCAGTAAGAGGCATTATAAACCTGTTGTCTAAAGTAGAGGGGGAGAGAATGGGGAAGATCTAAACCTCATTCACAGTGCTTTTAGTAAAGTATGTAGCTTAAACCAGGATTTCTGTTCCTTTAAAAGGGACAACCTTTTGGAGGTGGACTACTTACTTAATCAATGTTTATCTAGATTTGATTTTAAAAGAAAGGAAGCTGATCCAGCACAACAAAACTTAATCTTCAGAAATGTTTGCACAAGAACTTAAATGTATCTGACATGAGCACACACAAGTTTTCAGTTACTTCAGCTTTCCCAGTTCAAGAGTGGCAAGCATTTGTGGAAGTTGACTTACTGAAACTTTTGAAATGAATTATAAGCTAACCTATTAAGAAAATTAAATGTTAAGTGAAAAATTAAATGTTAAGTGAAGTCAGTTTACTTTTAAAGCAGGTGGTGCTTTTTTTCCCCTATTCTGCAGGAACTTAAGAAATACGGTGTTACTACAGTGGTAAGAGTGTGTGAAGCTACTTACGAGACTGCTCCGGTGGAAAAAGAAGGCATTCAGGTTTTGGTAAGTAGCAAAAATGCAGAATTGAAGACCAACCCACCCCTTTACCTCTCCCCCTCAAAAAGGCTTCTTTATATACTGCCGTATTAACTCTACAAATTTATTTCATCCACTGATAGGGGCAACAGCTGTACAGACTATACTCTCTTGTCAGGAAAAAAATGTAGTGTTGAGCAAAATTATTTGCTCAGTGAGAAGTGATTGAAAGGAATATATTCCCAATACTTAAATTATTACACTAATAGTAGAGTAGCCTACTACTAGCCTTACTAGTTTTGAGTGGTTCCCTTAGCTGTCAGGTCTTTTATACAGTGTCCCCAGCTTTTTTTTTTTTCCTTTTTGTATGCATGCAGCACACAAACATAGAGTTCTATCTTTATGTATTTGTTTATATATGTCATGCTTTATTCCAGGACTGGCCCTTTGATGACGGTGCTCCACCATCCAACCAGATTGTTGATGATTGGCTAAACCTTGTTAAAGTTAAATTTCGTGAAGAACCTGGTTGTTGCATTGCTGTACACTGTGTTGCTGGTCTTGGAAGGTGAGTGAAGTTTTAAAGATCTATTTAGTTGCTATCCGTGCTCAGACTTACTCAGATTTAGTACAGAAATGAACTGCAAGCAAAATTAGTTGCATACCCAGTATTGGAATGACCTCACACTTAAAAGTAGTTCATAGGACAGGAAGCTGGTATATGTGTATACTGGATATTAGTGTCTTTTAATCAGTAGATTATGCTGTTACCACAGTTCTCAGACAAAAACTGCTGAATAAAGTATATGTATATATTCTTGTACCAAGCGTACTGATGAGTGTCCCATTTCTATTTTTTATCTTGCTAAGTTTTCCTTCTTTTCCTAGTGGGTTTGGTTGTTAGTGACTCACCTTTAATTTTGCTCTTCAAACCTATTTTTGCAATATTGCCAATTTCCTTGTACCGAGCGCATTATAACCATTAGCCACAAACAAGTAGGATGTTTTGGCACAACCAGACTGACTTTCATCCCTATTGGGAGACAAAAAGTGTTTTTGTTTTTGGGTTTTTTTTTCTGTTTTTTTTTTTCCTGTTTTTTTTTTCTTTTTTTTTTTCTTGTTTTCTGGGGGTGTATATGTGTGTAATGTTATGAGTTATGCTAAGTATTCTCCCCTTAGTCCTTTGCTCTCTGCTGCCACCATATATAAATACAATCCCAGTAGCTGTGAGAACATAATGGTTTTGCTGCTATTGTTCTAGACTACCCAAGAACTCAATCTGTTGAAAAAGCAGTTGCCATATTCTAGCTATGTGTTTCAACATTTCCAATATAAAATGGAGGTTTCTGGTTCTGCTGTCCACAAGCCTTGCTTATCACTGTGTCATGGCTTCTTAGCTAACAAAGTTGACTGTAGTGGTGAATGCTACCAAAACAAGTCTTCTTCAGCTGCTTAGAATGATGTGATGTGGTGTTTCTTATCTCAACAGCAGTCAGCTAAACAGTTGAGAAGATCATCTTAGCTTTCTATCATATAAGGTTTTTTTTAAATTCCTAAATACATAAAATGCTACTAGATGCACAAGTCTGCTAATGTGTGACATAGGGTTTTGTCTTGAGTTTGTTGTCGTTTGGAGTTTTTTAGCCATAAATTGCTATTGTGATTGAGTTTGGTTTGTGTCAAGCTTTTATAACTGAACTGTATTCTGTCAGATGACAAAGACTGTGGCAAGCATGGAAATCCTCAGAGGTGGACAGCAGCCTGTGGATTGCTTCTGTTTTTAAAACCTATGACACTAGTTCTAGGACTTGTCCATTCTGGTCCCTTTTCTGATTTCTGGTTTGAGCTCCTGACTGCTTTTATGGATGCTTGTGGGAGGTTATAAACTCATTTACAATTCTTACACAGAATCAATTGGCTTAGAAACAAATTTATAAAGATAACTTGCATTTTATTCCTGCTGTCCTTTCCTACAACTAAAGTAAGATGAACAAATATAATGTTGACCAGAGATAATTTTTACCCTTTTCTTAATGAGGATAGGTAGCTCAAAACCAGGTGGTATGGTGGCAGAGTCAATGTAGAAATTCTGCCTGTCAGAAACATCAGTTAGAAACAGAAGGATAGAAAAGAGAATAGAGGAAAGTAAACTTCATCTATATATGCATTGGCAAATGCTAAACTGGTATTTTTTTATTTCACCAGAGCTCCAGTCTTAGTTGCTCTTGCACTGATAGAATGTGGAATGAAATATGAAGATGCAGTGCAGTTCATAAGACAGTAAGTATAAAGCTAACATCTGTCTTGTTTCCAAGATCTAACACATTGATATGTCTGGGCACTATAGGAAATTCTGCATGCTCTTCTTGTCTCAATCTTATGTAAAAGGAATAAAGATGTTTAGTACATCTGAACTTTTTAACACACACACTGCATAGCGTCTCAGTGTTGTAGGATCTGGCCTGTGGCATGGGTATTTCCTGTTTCTGTAGAAATTGGTATTGGTAAGTGATTATTTGAGCAAGTTTAAAAAACAAAACAAACCCCTCCAAACTACAAAAAGCCAGCCTCCCTAACTTTCAGCTGTATCTGCATAGTTGTCTTTGTTAATTGTATATATGAGAGGCAGAATAGCTTTGAAATTTAGTTTCTGGTAGCTGGAGCTGATGCTCATTCACAGTTGTGGATCCTTTCTTCTGAATTGGATCAAGGTGTGCTAAATCTGGTACTCTACCAAAGGAAAATATTTCCTTGGATGTTTTTTTAATAAATGTATGTAAGTTGGGTGAGAATGATTTTAGTTTCAGTGCCTTAAGTTTGCAAGCTTCAACTATATTTAAAAGAATCTCTAGCTCATATAAACAATACCGAACTACTTGTATAATGGTCAAGTCTTTAAAGAAATAAATTTACTCTGTAAAGATCTTAATGTAAGGCCTTTAGCTTGTGTTAGACTACTGTCTAAAATGCTATATACTCTTTTGAGCATATGGTCCAATTAGGTATTAATGAAAGGAAGCTACCATCCTCTGTCCTGGCTCTTTTAATTACCCTTACTTTGGTAAAAATCTTGACTAAATGGTGGGGTTTTTAAGTGACCTGAAAATATTTTTTTCTTGGTGATATTATTTCACTGGGCTGTAGATTTATATTCTCTTTAAAATATTTTTCCTCCATCTAGGAAGCGGCGTGGAGCTTTTAACAGCAAGCAACTTCTGTACTTGGAGAAATACCGCCCCAAGATGCGTCTGCGTTTTAAAGACTCCAATGGTCACCGAAATAATTGTTGTATTCAGTAAAGCTCAGCAGCCTATAGTACTTCTTTGGGATTAAAGGGTGGAAACTACAGTTAAGCAGACTGCATGCCACAAACATGAGTCTGATATTTTTTAGTAGTAAAGGAAGCTTCCTTAGGAGTATTCAATAGGCTAAAGGCTTAGTAGAAATGCAACTTGTATGTTTAGATAAATATCAGTCTGTTTGGAGACCCAGTAAATGTTTTTGCTGTACCCTGTTTCAAAGCTGTCTCCTTGTTCGTTAATTACCAGTTCAAATACCCTTTAATCATGCCATTGAGTCTTACCCACCTAGTTTCAATTACTAAAAATTGGAGTACAAAAATGAATCAGTCTGTAGAGAGATTAGGTGCCAAAATACCCAGCATATCAGCTACATGTTTTTCCTTATAAGTGAACATAGTTCTGATGACGCGGGAACTATCAGCCTATCTGGACCTTACTATCTTTTCTTTTTCCTACAGTCAAATCAATACTGAAGAATATGGCCTCTAAGATAGTCTTGCCTGTTCACTGTATGTTTTGTCTCCCACAGTCGCACTAGAATTATCAGGATTTGCACAGTCTGTCTTTTTAATACTATGAATTACAGCAACCTTTTACCCCAGTGTCTGTACTTTTCTGTTATCTGAACCTCTCCATTTACAAATCATTACTCTCTGGTTACTCATGTAGAAAATCTTTTAAATTGTACAGAAGCACACAAGTCTTTAATGTCTCCAGACAAAAAGCCTTACAGTAAAATTAATGTTGGCACTTCATGTGCAACCTAACAGAGGGCCTGAAAAGGTTGGGAGGGGCTATTTAATATTTCTAGTAAAATGTTGCCTTTGTCTTGTGCAGGAAGTATAGAATATGCCCTTTACTTCAGTAAATATTTTTTTAAAATGTAGAAATGCTTTGTTATTGTAGCTAAAAATTCTTAATCAGAAAATTTCTGAAAAATCTTGTAGTTTCTTTTACTGTACCTATTGAAAGTTGTTTACCAACTATTGCTTTGTTGAAAGTGTGATTATTTTTTTTTCTTCTGTTTTTCCTCCTTGAGTTTCTGCTATGACTTGGGCAGACCTCTGTAATATTTTGTATGCCTTTCAAGCTGCGTAACTTAATATTTGGATACTTGATAATTTGTTTTATTATGTAATTGATAAAATGGTGATGTGTATTAATGTTAGTTTAACCATATATTTATACTGTCTTGGGAATGTGTGGTTATAGTTCTGTGGGAGAAGTAATTTTGCCAGTGTTCACCAGCTTGTAAAATCTAGTGCGAGAGCTTAAACATCTAAATAAATACTGAAATGCACTTAAAAAGTCTGCTGAAACACTCACTACTTTCACTTATTTTTGTGTACTTTGTCAGCAATCTTCAGGTGCCTAAATTCAGAATCTATTCAGGCATCCGTTTTCTTTTTTTTTTAAATCTGGGCCTGAATGTCCCTTTTGCTGTAATGTTTGCTGATTGTTTTGCTCATAAATAAATGTGGACAAAAATTAGCAGAAAGTATGGTATTTCTTTATACAGCGTACTTGTGGTTTCCCTTGCCCAGTACTAAAAAAGGTTACCAGGTTAATGTTGAAATTGTGCAACAAATGCAGACATGAGTATATCAGAAAGCTTGGATAATGCTTGGTGGTAACATTAGAATTTAATGACAAAGGGTTACAGTAAAGTGCTGCATTGTTAACACGGAAGCTGTGTCCAAAGAGAAACTATCCCGAAAATTATATGAACTAAGACCTGTACAAATTCTAGTTTTCGGGGAGTGGTGACCAAACTTCCTGAGGAAATGCTCACTGGTAATCCTAAAATCAAGCCCACACCTGCTTAAAATTAAGCTATGGTTGAACATACTTTGCCCTTCTGAACAGTGATGTGTGATGCAATGTACAACAGAACTTTCAGTGAGACTTCTGAAGGATTGCTTTTGGAAAGGTACAGTTTCATTATAAAGAGCATGTTGAAATTGTGTCATTTTTAAAAGCTTGCAACAGTTCAGCTTAGTGTGTAAAATAAACTCCTAACTAGTACGGCTTTCCTTTGGAAGCTAAACTTGGTTTAAAAAGTATTTTGATTAAAGGAATACAGCTTATTTTGGCTGAGGAAATAAGACCTTTTCTTTTGGAAACTATGTCCAAAGTTGTCATTGTTCTGTTGTCAAGATAGACTGGACTCTAGGAATATTTGCAAACAAAATGTACAAAAATTCTGTAACTCAGGAGTTCAGCAGGCTGATACAAATGGTAAGTGCTTGGGATGGACCTTTACAGTCATCCAGCTGTTAACCTAGCACAGCTGAGTACACTGCTAAGCCCTGTCCCTAATAAACACCACATCTAGACATCTTTTAAGTACCTCCAGGGATTGTCTGTTCCAATGCTTGACAGTGCTTTTGGTACAGGTATATTTCCTGATACACAAACTAAACTTACTCTAGCACAACTTCAGGCCATTTCCTCTTGTCCTATCCCTTGTTACTTTAAAGAAGAGACTGACAGACTTCACTGCAACTTTCTTTTAGGTTGTTGAATACAGATTACTTATCCAAGTAGAGGTAAAAATACTCATTTGGTCATTCATGGAACTAGAGGACTCTAACAATTACCAGCAAAATGCCTGAGGATATATCAATATTTACCATGTCTTCACAGGACTCACATGCAGAGGGAGGACTGTGTTTAGATTCAGAGTCCTAGTATGTTAGTGAGAGGGTCTTGGTCCTTTAACTTTTTAAACATGAGGCTTGGCCTGACTTAAATTGATTTCAGTAAAATGAGATTTCTAAAGGAAAAAAATGTCATGCTTTTCAACCTTTCATGTTTTTAAACAAAGAAAAGATTAATTTAACTTCTGAGCTGTTTCCACAGTCTTGTCTAACAACTCTGGTAGGTTTTAGGGACAAAAATGTTGACCATGCTCAAAGTGTAAAGCTAAGGCAGCAGATGGAACTACATAAAACAAGCTAAAGTTTTGAGTTACATGAATATGCAAATAAAGGGGAAGATAAGCTTAAATGGAATTACTGTAGCTTAGGCTAAAGCCCCACATGGAAGACAGGCTCTACTGTTAGATCTAATTTTAGCTGCTCAGAATGACTATGTAACTGGTTTATCCTTTTTTCAGAGGTTACATTATGGCAGTACTTAATTGCATGATAGCACATCCTTGTGTTTTACACTGTTTTGTGCTGTGTACCGTGGATGAGTTTAGTTTCTAAATGGTAGCAGCATTTATAGGAATCCTGAGCATGTAGCAGGAGTTGAATAAAGGACTAGGGGAAGAGGGAGAGCATGATCTTGCAATTATTGCCACAGATAACTGATGGGTTCTCTGTACTGTTCTGTCACATAGTCCCTAAATAATGCTGAGGAAAGATAGTCAAAATCTTCTGTAACTGACTATCCAAAATCAGGCATAAAGTTCAATGTGATTCTCTTAAATCTGACTCTCAGAAGTACTGAGCAGCCTGTTTCAACTGAAGTCTGTAAAAACTACTTAAATACATACGAAATTATCTAGCACCACATAGTTCTGAACAATCCTAAAGCATTTCTGACTGAGTACTCAAAGCTAGTTAATACTTCTGATGGTTAATCTCCCTGGTCTTCAGCTCTCTAATGCATAAAAATCTGTTCACTGCAGTCCTCACATAAGGAGGACAGCTGTGGAGGTAAGCAGTAATTTCTGAAATAATCAGACCCATCTGTAATACTGTAGAAGAACCAGTAGGAAAATTTGTAATTCTGAATTGAGTACAGATTCTGGGTTAGACTTAAGGCTGCCTTTGGCCATAAGAAAAGTAAAGTGCTGCTCATTTGTGTCAGCATTGTTCAGCCTTGTGAGTGAGCTGGCTATAGGCATGATTTGCTTGCTGATCACCTGCATGAATGCTGTTAATTTGGCTAGATACTGTTCTAATGGGTTCTGTCCTCAATTCATTGATAATTATCTCAATAACAACACAAGTTACTTATCTGTGGAAAACATCTTTGAGCAGTTTAAATACTGGTTAACTGGCCTGACAAGAAGGGATAAGGAAAGTGCCAGAAGATCAAGTTGCCTCCTTCAATTTCTGATTCAAATGAGAACTCTTTCAAACCGAACTGAAGAAAGCCAGATACCACAATGCTTAGATACATAGGAATGCTCTATATAGAAACTCAAATAGTAAAAGACATTCAGTTTTCAACATTACATGTAACCTGGGTCAGTGTAATACAATATAAATAAGTGTATGGAAAGGGTATTTTCTAGTGGGCTGGAGCCTTAATTCCACTTTATTTTTGGAATAACAGCAGTAGCAGATGCTTATCCTTCAAATAAATTTGCCCATGGCAGATCTAAAAAGCCAGGAATGTGTTTCCTTATATTGAAAGCACAATCATACCTTTAAGCTTTATATGCAAGGTTTTCTACATAAACACTACTCCCCCTCCTCCCCCCCATATCTGTCCCAGGCAGGATTCCCTACTCTCTATGATTTGGATTCTTCCTTCTTCCTAGCAGACAGTTAGTGGGTTGCTATGGAGGATGGGTATCTGGCAGGAGCTATGTAGCCTTTATGCTCTCAGGTGCTGCCTCGGGTCTCTACACCATGTCTTTAGCCAGACAGGGTTAATTTGGCTGATAAGCTAGGCAGACACTTGGCGGTTTCCCATTTTAATCTCATCAGTCAGACAATTTTATGATATCAAATTATCTATCCTTATGATAGAGCACATCCAATTTCCCCACATCTGTATTTAATCACAAACTTGTCTTGAACTTCTTTTACTCCTCTCATTCTCAGACTTCATTCAGATTTCTGATCTCAGTCCTTTGCTGCGTGAAGCTTGTTGCATACCTTGGAGAGTCTTGACCTCCCAAGATTTTTGTTTCCTTATTTTGTTTCTAATTTTCCTGTTCAGAAATTCTTGGAGATTTCTATTTCACTTGTCTACTTGTCCTCAGAACTCCTTTCTGGACTTCCTTAATTGGTACCTAGTTTTCTTCACTGGAAAAAAAATAAAGACATACTATTCAATGGCATTTGATGTTTATATTTCTCTCTCAATTAGTCTTCCAGAACCACCTAGTATTTATCCTACTTCAAACTTTGGTTTCAGTAAGTTCAATTAAATGGCAAGCCCTTCCCCCTTTTAAGTGTAAAAGGAGAAAACTGGGAGGTCCCAAGCCAAGGCCAGGAAAGGAGTTAGAATTGTAATATATTATTGCCTTCAAGAAGTAGGATGTTTTTAAAGGATGTCTCCTAATTGTCCCACTTAAAGACACAAAGTAATTTAAATGGGACAAAACACTGGGAGGTGATCTAGTCCAACACCACATTCAATGCGGTGCTAACTTCAGAATTAGGTCAGGTTATTCAGGAGCCTGTCTAGTCAAGTTTTGATTATCTCCAAGGATGGAGATAGTAATGCAGCCTCTCCAGACCTTTGTTCTAGGGTTTTACTTGCAGTGAATATTCTTCCTTGGTAACTGGAACAGGCTGCCCAGAGAGGTGGTTGAATCATCATCCCTGGAGGTATTTAAAAGATGTGCAGATGTGGTGCTAGGGAACGTGACTTAACCATTGGACTTGGTAGACTTAGGTTAATAGTTGGTAGTTGTACTCAATGATTTTACAGGTCTTTTCCAACCAGAATCATTGTATACTTCTCCAACAGCCTAGGGGACTTGTAGCAGTATCAAATTCAAAATGTGAATCTTCTAAGGTCTTTTATTTGATTTTTTTCTTTCCAGAGACACAGATATACTTCATTCATAAACTATTTTATTGCATTTTGTCCCTAGTCTTTGTATTTTTCTTTGTTTAGAATCATGTGATTAAGAAGTAATTTGCTCATTTCTGTACAGTGATCACCTTAACATCTGTTGGTTCTGTGCTTTGATATTCAACAAAACAGCCCCCCACCACAGCAATCCCAGCAATAATGCATACTGCCAGTCCCTAATTCCAGGACCATGCTTGCAGCCCTTCTACTTGATGCAATATCATGCTTGTTGTCAGAAGAACACTTAAGATAACCGGTTATTGGACACCCATAGAGAGCAGAAATGAACAGAGAATATGTGTGCCAAGAAAATTAAATGCTCAACCTTATGAAAAGCAGAGAGGAAAACTCTCAAGTCAGAAACCAGCCTTACAGAAAACTTGTACACATTTTTAATGAAAGATATATCAGAGAAATGTGACAATGTATATGAATAAAACTATAGGAATTTATATGAAATTATTTATGAAAATTTGCCTACTATATTAACTGATGCTTTCTCAGATCTCTCCTTATATTTATACAGAAAAAAAAAAAAAGCCCTGATAAATATTGTGAGCATTTGTCCAAAATAAAATTATTTTTACTATCATTAACTACCATATAATTGTCTCCACAGTACATAAAAATTAAGGTGAACAGTATTGGAGTGTAATCTCAGGTTTTCAGAGTATTAGTAACTCTAGCAGCAGTTCTATAGGCAACTGCCCAGACTAGTTTGGGGGATAAGTCTGAAATATCTGATTTGTACTAGCTATCATAGTTTGTTTTCCTGCAGCCCTCCAAAAATTCAAGAAATTATTTATTTATTTATTTTTCTGTTTCACACAAATCTCTGAAAATAATTGCAACGCCATGTAGCATTCTGGGATAAAATGTCTTTTTTTCAATCTTGAACTTGTGTATTCCATTGCATAATTCTTATAAATAGCTTGTAGTTTCTGTCTGGTTTAACTCTCTGCTAAAATCTCCTCTTTGTCTTTCTTGCAACCAGAGGTTAAACATCCTGTGTCTTCAGAACCTCAACTTTGTTCACCAAGATGTATTATAAATTTTAAAAGACACAGTCCCCTTTCCCCTGTGGAACTGAGTTGTTTTCTGCTGCTTTCCAGAGCATGGCATGTAAGTGCTGTTTGATCTAACCACTGGCAGCTAACGAGCCTTCAGTGGGGAAAGGGAATGATCTTTACTGGTGGCATGTGGCTAAAATGGAACATTACAGCTTCTGTACTAGCTAAAGCAAGGAAAGATGGGCAATGAAAGGAAGAAGTGTCAAAACCAGATACTCTTAAGAAACAGATCTGCATTTTCAGTGTAGGGCTAGAAAATTTTATATTATTGGCCATTACTATTCTGCATTTGAAAAAGTAAAACAATTCTTATTATGATAAGACGTAGATTTGAAGAACTAAAAGTTTTAAATTTTGCTAAGAATATTAGTTCATAGTAATTTACATCTAATAGGCTTCAAATGAGCTAACTATGGAACTTCCTGAACTATAGATATTGTCCAGTCTTGGGTATTGTGAACAGCTGGTCTGCTGTTTACCCTGAGAAAAATAATGGCAACTGTGGCATGAAAGGCAGTTATCTGATTATTAAGATATGCAAATGTAGTATTTATGGCTTTTCAGAAAACAGGGAGCAGGAAAAAGTAAGCTTGCTCAGTGTTGTAAACTCAGCAGATAAAACACAACTGCTGCTGTAGTATATATACTTATGTCTAATTCTGCTTTGTATGACATTCTAAGAGGTGATGTAATTTCCAAAATCAGTGCAGCACATGGGCTTTAAAATAATTTAGATCAAGTATCTTGAGAAAATTCAGACATACCTAGCCAAAAAAAAAAAGTGAAACTTTGCTCGAGTAGTTACTGGCCAACTACTATAATGTATTTCAGCTTTTGACAGTAGCAAATCCTACCCTGTAGCATGGGGAAAAACCTGTTAGCCTGCTACCACACACAATAATTTCATTATCCAGTTAAGTGTATGGAGCAATCTAACTATTTTCTGTACTTTAACAACTAGAGACCTAGTGATTTAGACTGAAAAGCAAGCCATGTTTAAGGCCAGTATGGTATCTGAGTACCTACAGCATATTTTCAAAAATATTGTTTAGAAAAAAACATGGAAGGGCAGGGAAAGGCTGTAAAGAAAATAATTCAGGAACCTCTTGGAAAGAGTTGTGTCTGAAAATAGACTTGAAACTGTAAGCAAAGAATCTGCATTCTTCTGCTTTCTATTGTGTTCAGGGCAATAGTAGACTATTTCTTGAAAATAAACAGTTTAATAATAACAAACTGTCCTGCCCAAACCAGGACAGTTGCTTTCCAATGGAAACAACTTACAAGATCTGGACTATTACTAAGTAGCTCATGTGTAAAATGACAACAGGAGAAAAACATTGCTAGCAAAGATAGCAGACAGAGCAGTTGTAATTGTATATAGCTGATCTGTCATTTTATATACAAAGATCCCTGTAATACCTATTAAATCGTCCATTGTGGCTTGCTTTTTTTTTTTTTTTTTTTTTTTTAAATTAGACTACAACATAGGTGCTACAGGGAGGCAGGCTCACTATGTATGGGACAGGCAGCTGTGAGTATGAAGGGACTGGCTCAGCGTGGGTCATGGCAAAAGAGAATTATACAAACCCTACCAAACTCAGATGAGCCACTGGAGTTCTGCAACTTTTGCAGAAAAAAGGAACTGAACAGTGTAATGATCAGTGACTACATGACTAATAGTGCTTTTCCTGCTGCTTGTGACAAAAATATTGAGTTCAAAGGGCTAGAAGGCTGAAAAACTTATGCAATTCAAATGTGTTTAACTGAATTTCACTTCAAACAGTAATTTGATTTCTTAGTATAATGTTGACAATATAGCAGAGGTTTAGTGCCCTGTTGGAAGACTGTGCATAAAAAGCATTTGAAGAAATTGATGAAAACAGCCCAGTAGCTCAGGTCTGTGCCATCATAAGAATGAGGTATTTTTTTAAAGATGTTTGCTTGAAAATTAGAGAGAATCTCAAATTGGGAAAACACACGAAGAAAATTGAAAAAAGTGCTTGCAGTGATTTGCATTAATCTGATTTAAAAAGGACTGGGAGAAAAAAAGTCAACTGGTTTAAAAACTCTGCTCTGCTTCAAAGGTGTCACTATTTTGTTGCAACTATGCTGTGTAACAGCTGAAAATGTCACACTGTTACCATGCCTACAGTTTAAAGGTTTCTGATTGGTGGTAGCAAAAGAAGTATTTAATGTATTTCAGGCTTCACAGTACCACAGAAGGCCTTAGAGAACACGGATACAACAGACTCAAAGTGGAATGCAAAAAAGAAATTGAAAGAAACCCAATCCATTATAGCTCCCTCATCTTTTTGTAATTCTTTTCCCCTGATATAATGAAATGTTTGAATTTCTTTACATATTATATGTAGTATGTAAAGACAGCGTTAATATAGTCATTCAGAAGATAATTCTAAATGTGTTTTTTAGAAAAAATCGTTCAATTTTTTTTTCTGTATTCAGTTTAAAGCTTGATATAGGCAGCAACCCCCCCACTGTAATTTACACTAGCCATCAGGCTAAAGAAGCATAACAGTGTGCTGCATTTAACTAATGTTATAATGCAAATCAGAGAGTCTTTTTCTTAAATGACAGAGACTGAGCTACTCCAAGTTCTCATGTCCTGAGCAACTGACATCACAAAAGTCCCTTCAGTGTGGATTTGTGTGAATATGGGTACCTGTAGCACACACAGAGAAGGTGTTAATGGAGAAAGGTCAAGGAGAAAATGTGTGTGCTGAGAGGCAGTGTGAAACATGTCTCCTCGGGGCTGACAGGCTCTGGACACTGTTCCTGTTCAACCTGTATTAAACTGATGAACCGGCACATCGAGAGCTGAAGGAATCTGCCTACGGCCGCCGGAGCACAAGAAAAATTGTCAGGGAGCAGGTTGTGCAACACGGACGACACCAAGGACGGCGGCTGCTGCTCTGTGCAGACAAAGGCCAGGGAATTTCATCCGCACCCCTCGGAGCGGTGCTGGGAAGGCCATACAGCACTGGAGCTGCCATCTGCTGTCTCTTGGCCCACGGGGCTCAGGGGAAAACCCGCAGTGCAGGGCCTCCCCCCGGCCACCTTCCACCCACCGCAGGCCGAGGCCTGTCAGGTGTCCGGCGCGGCCCGCGCAGCTGCGGACGCGGGGCCGCCCCCAGGCACTTTCCGTTCATTCGGCCCCCAATCCTTGCGAAGGTGCCCGTGAGCGCCCCGGGTGATCCCCGCAGGCCGGCTCCGGTGACAGGGCCTTGGCGGGGCCTGGAGCGGCAAGGGGCCGTAAGCGCAATTGGGTCACGGAGCGGCAGGCCTCGGCGGGAAGAAGCCTCAGGCGGCACGACACATTTGCATCACCTCTCACCCCTCCCTCCGCCCCACCGTCAGGCCCGGCACAGCTCGGCCCGCCGTGAGGGTCTCGTTCCCTTCAGCCCCCCGCCCGGTCCGGCCCGGCCCGGCCCGTCCCTGCCCGGCGCCTGCGCAGCACCGTGCCCGCGCACCGCCCGCCCCGGGGAAGAGCTCCGTCACGTGAGCGGCAGGCCCGGCGCGGCGCTGCTCGCCTGACGCCGCGGGGGCGCGCCTACGGGGCAGCGGGCACGCGGCCGGCACCGCGAGCCGAGCTGACCCAGGCCGGGCCGAGCCGAGCCGAGCCGGGATAACCTGGACCGGGGGAGCCCAGACGCACCCCCGCACCCACAGGCTGCGCGCCTCGCCTTCTCTCCTTTCGACGCGGCCGCCGCGTCCTCCCTCCGCGGCTCCGGGGCAGCGCTGGGCGGCGGAGCAGGGTGAGTTACCGCCGCCGGGCCGCGCCGCGGGCTGGGCAGGTAAAGGGGGAAGGGTGCGAGGGGGGGGGAAAGGGGCCCCCCGCGTCGCGCAGCCTCGCTCCTGCCTTCGCCGGGGGCGCGGCGGGCGGCCGGGCAGGGCTGGGCTGGGCTGGGCCTTCTGCGGCGGCAGCGGCGGGGCCGCGGCTTGGCCTGGCTTGGCCTGGTCTGGCGGCGGGGCGAAGCGCGGCGGGTCGGGCCGGGCGGGACGCGGCCTGCTTCCGCCGCCCAGCGCTGACACGGGCCAGGCGCGGAGGAGGCGGCGTCGCCGTCGTCCCTTGTGCAGAGGGCAGCCCGCGGTCTGGCTGCCTGCCCGGGGGGCGCTCCCCGGCTGAGCCCCGGTTGCTCCGCTCCTCCCGGGCGCGGCCCCGCTGCGCCGACCTTGCGGAGGCTGCGCTCCTTCGGCCCCGGCCCGGCTGCGTCCCGGGGTCCTCGTCCTCCCGCCTGACATGGCGCTTTTGCCCCGGCCTCTATGCCTGCGGCGGCCTCTCCCGTCCCCGCCCTCCCTGGCGTCCGTGCTGGGCCTTGCCGCAGGCTCCCTGCCTGGAGCCGTGCTGCTGCCGGCTGTTCCGCCTGGCCTGCCCTGCCCCGCCTCTATGAGGGCTTGCCCCTTCTTGGCACTGCTTGTGCCTTCTCATTTCTTGAGCCGCTGATGCCTTCTTGCCCCATACAAACGTGAGGAACAAACACTAATTTAGACCCTGGTGTTCTTCCTGCTATTGGTCTGACCTGTTCCGGGCTCCTCCTCCCGTCTCTCAAACTTAGCATCATCAACAATTTCTGTGTTTAACTCTTGTGTATTGTACCCGCTGTAGGAAGTTTAGGAGAAAACGTAGTGGCACCCAGGGGATTCAGTGGCCCGGTGGCATTTCCAGATTCTTTTCTTGGGTGAGATGCTTTTTATAAGGCAACGTGTCCAAGCTTCTACTGGAATGCAATTAGTATCTATAAAGCTTTAGAAGAGCCATTGCTCATGTGGTTGTGAATGTGCTTTATATATTGGTTGCAGAATGGAGACCTGTTACAGCCATGAGGTGAGGGGCTGGAAGAAGAGCAGTCTGTGCAAGTGTAGGCTGAGTACTTGCCTGTGGAATGAAGCATAAAAGTGGGGAAGAGGAGACAGGAGCATGGGCTGACAGCAGCTGTGCCATATAAATGTTAGTTGTATTGTCTCTTATGGAGCTGTTCAATTATTATTTATTTTCTAAGCAGTTGCTTAAATAAAAATGGATGCTGTTGTTGCTAAACCATGGAAATACTGTGGGATTGATTTTAAGGATGATAAATATATGGGATCACTTTGACGCCACTAATTAATGGTTTGTTTTACTTAAAAAATGAATCTGTTAAAGGTTTGAAACACATTATAAGGGAGATTTGGAAAAACTGGCTTTTCTATTTCTTGGAATAATTTAACTTGGGTCTTTGCAGTTATTGTGTCACCCACAATTAAACTGCTACTCGGCTCTCTTTTTGCTTTACCAAGCAGCTTCTGCACTTAGTTTCTGTATTTAACTTTAAAAACTATACATATAAATATGTAGTTCTGAACACCTAGGGTTTTTTTCAGTTGTCATTGCTTGTTTATCAGTTATTCAGTTTTCATGTTCATTTTACATTTGCAGATCTTTGTGGCACAGAAGTACAAATTGTATTTGCTAGATCTGATTCAGTATAGTGAACTGAAGTAGTTCAATGCAGTGATAAGGTGTTTCAGAGAAAGCAAAAGCTCTAAAACCTCTGTAAATATTATCTGCCCAACTTCTGTGAACTCCTTTTAGGAGGCTTAGCTCTGCCTCGTAAGTTTGACTCATGTTGTGCAAAGAACTGAGATGATATATGCCTTATGACATGTTTTTAGCTGTTATTTTAATTGAAGTTTGCATTTTAAAAAGCCGACAACTCAGTTTTCCTTGATTAACTTAAATATTGTTAAATCAAAGTCTTAAAAATACTAAGCAGACATGAATTTGTACAGAATAATAAATTGCTTTACCATAAAGTTCTGGCATATTATGTTAGAAACTTCTTTTTTTTTTGGGAATGGAATATTTTTGAAAGGTATGAAGAAGCAATAGCAAAGTCTACTTAGTTGGTTTATGGATGTTCATTATATAAAAGCAAAAATTGAAAAATACAGACAGATTGTGAAATTTACCTGAGTGGTGTCAGTGTAGCTACATGACGGATAGTGTATTTCTGTAGGAAACTTAATAAGGCTTATTCATTGAGCTTCTGTTTCTGGAAACAACCAACCAACCCAAAACCAAACCAAACCCAAACATAAAACCAAACAAAAAAATTCCCCACCCAGATTCTAATGTGTGTGTCCAGATTATTAGAGACATGCTGACAAATTCAAAAGATACTACAAATTGTTTTTTTCTGTCTTGGGTGGCTGACAAATAGTCAGTTAGCCTGTTACACAGCTTTACAGTTATACTTTGTTCAAACTGAGAATATGTGAAATAATTTTTGGAGGAACTTGAAGGGGGAAAATAGTGGAAGAGCACAGCAGTTTTGATGCAAAAATAAACTGTTCTCATCTTTTTCTTTTCAGGGAAATGTCTCTTGATAGTGAACTTATAAATTCTAGAATACATAAAGTGATAGAGAAATGAAATTGTGTGTGATCTTTGATTATGCTTAGTTCTTGTGGGATTCAAGAGTATTCACTGATGAGAGAGTCTAGCAAAAGAAAACAATTTTCCTAACAAAATACATTTGAAAAATTTCATAATATGGAGACACTTTTGGAACAGAACACAACTTTTACTGCAGTAAAAGTACTTTGTGTCTTTTGTGGCTGTAAAAAGGGGTTGAGGAATGTGTTATTTTGAGGAGAGGTTGCTCTGTTTTAAAGTTGATTTTCAGTGATAAATCTCATACGATTAAGAAAAGGTTATACTTTTTATACTTAGACTTTTGCTGCATTTTATTGTCTTCAACTTAAAGCCTTTGCTTGAAATTCTGTTTCCTGCTCACTGAAATGAGGTACAGTTCTGGATGGTGAATGTAATTCTTCTGGGTAGTGAAGGTTTAATATATTAAGAAAATACCTTGAGCTGTCAGCCCTTCTTTCAAACACTTTGTTAGGAAGTAGTAAGGGATCTGCTGTGTCAGTGAGGGGAGCAGCATATACCTTCATATTATAGACAGATTTTGGTATGTGGCTATTATTTGATGTCTCAGACTATTGAGATTTCAGTAGCAGGGTGATAAGATTTGTGTCAGTTTGTGTCTGAAGACTTTAGGGTGGTTGTAACAAAAGCTAATACAGAAGAGCTGGTTAAGAATGAATTAAATGACCAGATTTACGTTTCTTGTTCTTCAGCTGTATCAAGGCATTGGTTTTGGTGCCACTACAAGTTAAATCTTTAATCTTAAATGAGAGATTAAAGTAGTAAGTAGGGAATTTAAATAAGGTAACAGGTGGCATGTGGATACTTACGGGTTGATGTTTCTGGCGTATAGCTTTGTCAGTGTACCTGGCTCTCCTTTACAGGAATACTGGTGTTTCAAATAAATCTGTTGAGTGCTTGTTACTGTCAGGCAGGTGATTGACAGTGCCCTGTTTGATGGAAGATGAGTGAATGAGATCAAATCTGATTCTGCTGAAAGGCTAAAGCTCAGCTAGCAATATTCTATGAAACTATTGTATGATTTTTTTAGAGAAAGGACACTGAAATTTTCTTCTCTTTAATATTTCTGAATAAGTTTTTATGGCTATATAGCAATTCATATCTTCATAAATCAGTTCCTTGTCCTGTCAAAAAACATTTTGTCTGTTGATTTAGTTCTTGAAGACTCCCCTAGATGATGGGATTTGAGCCAATGTGAAGCAGGGCAGTAAGCACACTGGTATGAGTTGTGAAGACATGCTTTTTCTCTTTATCTGGGTTGGTTTTAGTAATGGATCATGTCATAATGAAATATTTTAGTTGGTGGGTGACCTCTATGAGTACCTATTGGTGCAGTTGCAGGCTGATTGAATCAAGGCAGTCTCAGAAGTGCAGTGTACTTCATTTAAGGAACTGAGGAGAATGCTCTCTAGACCTTTAACTTTTCTTAATAGTAAGATCTCATTGCAGTCACATTCCTGTATCTTGCTGTGCTTTGCTTTGATGCTTCAGGAACCAGAGGATGGGATAAGTTTCATAGCTTTCCAGACTGATAATGTCTGGGATTTCCACCAAAGTCATTTGCTTCTTTGCCTTGTTCATGAACACTCTTCACTGGTTCTCCATATATGAATCTTTGCATATTCTGGTGTTTCTGATTAACTACCCTGTAGGAAAACACTTGTAAATTATAGTGCAGTGGGAGTACACGTGGTATGTGCAATTTTGCTGAGGGTGATGTCAAGCTACTTGCTCTTAGGGTTCAAAGGGAGGACACAGTTGTGTTCCAGGGGAACAATACATTCCTCCACCCATCAGTCAGTTATTTTTGGAAATAAGTGACCATGAAAAACTTAATTGTATTTTTACCTATGCCTCTGGATCTTTTTCCTGGTGATCGAAGTGTTTCCAGTGCAGAATAAACATTCACAATTCATGTGCTTCAGGCATTGTGTAAGGAAAGAATTTCTGTTGTTTTTGTAGCTTGTTCTAAATGGCTGCATGGTGGTCTTGCAAAACAAACAAACAAACAACCCCCCTTCCCCCCCCAAAAAAAAAAAAAAAAGAAAAACCCACCAAAACCAAACCAAACAAAAAAACCACACAAAAAACCAACCACCCCCCCCAAAAAAAAGTCACATTGAAGATAGGGGTTAAAATCTGTCAACAGTGATTTTTTTTTTTTAAAGTAAGGGCTAACAAACTAAACTAAAAAAAGTTACAAATTAATACTACTTTTAATGTAGAGATCATCCCTCTTTGGTCACAGCATTATTTGAGTAATATATAGTTTCTCCTCCTATCCAGAAAAAAAACTTGAGATACATTTGTACACTTGTTCAAAGCCCCTGCCACTTAATATTGGATACAAAAGGTTTGTTACAGTAATTTGTGGATATTCTATTACAGTGTCATTGTCACTTCTTAATGTATGGATTCATCATCATTTTATCCTGTCTGTTCCCTTGTGCTTGTGTGATGCTAATATGAAAAAAGCCTATCATTGCAGAAAAGTGTTTTAAAGTATTGGATTATGGCATCTGTAATTTTTCTCTTCCTTTGAGCCACATCCAGTCGGGTAGTTTATCTTGTATAGTATCAGATTATTGTTACTACATGGCACAATAAAAATATATTGTACAGTGCAAGCATAGCTCTTCCTCACTTGAGTTTGCTGCTTCATTCATTGCCAAATTTGGAAATTACTTTGAAAACTGCAAAGTGTTGAGTACTGTGGGTGCTAGTTGGTATAATGTATAGAGAGATGCACTGCATTGCTTGATAAAAATAGTTCATTTTTAGTGTAGAGAGATTTCAAATTTTAACATACTTGCTGCTGTAAGACTGTTACCTACTTATTAAATGCACTCCATGTGTCCTGACTTGTTGCTTGGTCTTTGATTAGAAGGACATTGTGTATTAGGTTGTTTTGTCATGGTTACCATGCAGATACTGTAAAGACACCATGCACAACAAAGTCAAAATGAGAAACTTGACCATTCTTGTCTTCCAAGCTACCCTATGGCAGAAGGAAGAAATTCTGCCATGATTTAAAAAAAAAAAAAAACAACAAAAAACCAAAACCCAAACATTTTTCTTGTTCACCTGTACTGCTCACCTGTAGTTTTTGTAATCCCGTGACATAAAGTAAATTACATAAATAGGGTTAAAACTGTAGCAAAGCTCTTCCATATGTGTGGCTAGGATTTTCCCTTTTGACGATCAGGAGTCTTATTAACATGTATAAGGAAGTATACTTAATGTTCTAGTCAGCATGAGTTAGTACTGTATTTATTAGCAGTGGATTACTAGTATAGGGATCTAGAAAGTAATTCAAATACAAACTCTAAGTCTCCATTCTCTCCTTTTATTAATATGCTCACTCAAAAATAAAAAACAACAAAACCCAAACCAAAGCCAAACTAACAAATGAAAAAAGAAGAAAACAAAAAAAACCCCAACCTCCTGTCTAGTGTATGGGAGGAGGACCATGAAGGAAGGAGTGTGAGAATTTATGTCCTTTTTCTGTTTCCAAAAGCTTGAATGGCTTGGTGTGTGCCAAAACTGGTCTCCCAGACTTTCCTGTAGGCCAGATTAATCGTGGTTGGAAAAGACCTCTAAGATCACCATTTCTAACACCCTTCCCTCCCTATTTAGTATTGTCTGCAAATGTACTGAGGAATCACAGAATCCCCTCATCTATTCAGCAAGACTGAGCTCTGGGGAACACCACTGGTGACTGTCTCTCAGCTGGATTTAGCTCCTTCACTAGGACTCTCTGGGCCTGGCCATGCAGCTAGTTTTTAACCCAGTGAAGAGTACACCTGTCTGTGCTATGAGCCACTGGCTTCTCTTGGAGAATGCTGTGGGAGGCAGTATCAAAGGCTTTAAAAAAGTCCAGGCAGACAACATCCACAGTCTTTCCTTCGTCCACACTTGTCACCTGGTCACAGAATGAGATCAAGTTGGTCAAGCAGGACCTACACTAATCCATTTTCCTTGCCTCTGTGACCATATTTATGATGATTATCATTCTCCACTCTTCAGTATTTGTTCATGATAAACTTCTGAAGAAACATTTTGCTGACTTCTTTTCCATTCTATTGTGTAGTTCTAGATTATTACTCTCTCCTCCATTAGTTGTATTTCTGCTATATTGCAAATAAGTGATGTAGAAAATAGGGAATTCCTTCTTGTAAAATGTAGGTGTCATCCTTGTCCAGAGTTCTTTAAGTTTTAACTTATTCAAAATAGATGCTTTGAAAAGACTTCTGGCCCAGAATTCTCATACACTTAATCAAAATCAGATTTTCATATAAAATTTCTCTTAGCTTTATTTAATGTAATGATAGATAAAAAATAACAGAGATAAGACCTTACTGCTTAAAATATTTACTTGCTATGAAGTACATGGTTATTCCTCAATGAACAGAAGTGTAGTCCTTTTAATTGTGGGTGTAGTATGGCAAGGCCCTTATCCTTCTCAGCTCCATGATATTACTAGAAGCTGATGTCACATTTTACATTTAAAGATAAAGAAAGATGTGCACTCACAGTGCTGCTAGCCAGGTCCACTTGTTCTTGATTTCCCTCTCCCTTTGTTGTCCAACCCCCTTGGGTTGGTTAAGATTCAACAAAAATTAAGAAAGGAGGTGTTCTAGTTAGTCCTTTTTATAAACACTATAGACGTGGCAGCACACTGATGCTGATAGTGGAGTTAATATAGAATTAGCATGGGATTTCTTTTAAAGTTAATCAGAGAATTTTTTTGATTCACAGCGGGCCATACTTAGTTATAAGCAGATATATTTTTATGTTGCAGTCTAAAATACCTTAAGAATTCTTTAGGTGTTTTACAATTTGTAGCTTATTTTCTTATGGTATTTTTCTTGTCTTTCTTTAGGGCTGAAAGACACACAGGATTCTTCATGGATATAGTTGATACATTTAACCATTTAATCCCTACTGAACACTTAGATGATGCCCTATTTCTAGGATCCAACCTGGAGAATGAAGTCTGTGAGAATTTTAGTACAAGTCAAAATGTCTTAGAGGATTCACTGAAGAACATGCTCAGCAGTAAGGATCCTATGCTAGGATCTGCAAGTGCCCAGTTCTGTTTGCCTGTTTTGGATAGCAATGATCCCAATTTCCAGATGCCTTGTTCAACAGGTAAATCTTAAAATTTTTAAGATTACAATTTAAAATACAGTTATAGTCTAGTACCAACCCCTTTTTGCAATGTAGAAATAATAATTTGGGATGTCTGCCTCCTTCCTGCCCTTTTTGATGCACTGCTTATGTGCCTGGCATGTAAACTTTGTCTTGACTTATACTAAATAAATCAAAACTTTACTTGGGAATAATTTACCCATTGTCAAGACAAAACCTAAATTACTTCTGCCTCAGATTAGGATGCTTCCTCTATTGTTGTGCCACTAAGTTAAGAAGAACAGCACATAGTTTTCCTTCTGCTACTTCATGAGAACACTGAGGTCCTTAATGTCTTTGTTTATTTTTTTCTGTAGTCCATCTCCTTATACTTTTTTGTCTGTAATGCACCAAACAAAATTGTATCCCTCTTAATGTGCATACCACTATACAATGTACACAGCGAAACCAAATTCCTCTTCTAAATTTTTTTATTTCCTTCTAGTAAAACAGTGATGTAGATTCTTGTTTCACACTGCATCCTGTGTTTCCTCCAGTAAACCTATACTGCACTTAGGATTCTTCAATTAACTTATAGGGTACAGCTGAGTATTTTGCAAGTTATGCTGAGACTTCGGGGGGCTTTTTGGCACACTAGTTGGATACTTCTCCTACAAGCCATTTAATAATACTATTGATACCTAAATAATGACAGATAATTCTTAAGATTGCTGTCCATTAAAATAAGTGAGCTAACTTATTTGGGGGCTATTATTTCAGTCTGCCTGAAGACTCCGAGAATCAAAACTGATTTGATTTATGCTGATTTCCCAGCCCTTTTTTCCATAGTCTCTCCTCTTGCAGTTGTGCAAGATGAGAGTACTCTTGTTACTGAGTAAATTATTAGATAAATAATTAGATATTAGGCATAAAATAAGATAAATAAGAAACCTATGCAAAGGCTGTATTTTCCAGACAGTATGCTGGAAAATTCATTTCTACGACAACATCAATTTGTTTAAAAAAGAAAAACGCATAACTTTCATCACAGAACTTTCCTTACATCCTTAAAGCAACAGCACCATTGATGTGTCATACAGAATGATGTATGGTAAGAGAACAGTTGGTCATTGGCTTTTCTCTTAGCTTTTGTCTGGGCTTAGAATTGCGTCTAGAAAAATGTATTTTAATAAGGTTTTATTAGGTTTTTGTTATCTATTTATGTAAAGTAGGGCCAGGCCTAGGGAAGACTGAAATGGTAGATAGTGTTGTTTCTAAACAGTCTTGATTTCATTCCTGAAGAAAAGAGTTATTTTTTTCCAGAAGCACAGATTTACTTACCACAATTTATTTTATACCTCCAAGCAGTCTTATTTTTCATAACACATGCCTCAACCATGGAACAATTTAAGGAGCACAATGCTGATTGAAGTTAGTTCAGAAGGCCATCAAAGGACAGACTTATGCTGGTGTGCCATGAATATCAGGAACCTACTTTGTTCTGTCCAGTGTTTGAAGTGGTGAAGATTTTGTGCTACAGCTTACTTGATTTCTGTGAGCAGGCTGAAGAGATAAAGGTAAAAAATAACAGGACTGAGGAGGTGATTTGGATAAAATGGTATAAGGTCTCATAAATGAAACGGGGGAGCATAAGGCATGGGTCATTAATACTACTTTGAAAACCTGGTTTGAGCAGAGTTCAAGAGTATTTGTACACCTACACATAATACATGATACTATAGATGCCTTTAACCCAAATAATTAATATGGTGTTCTAAAGATTAAATTTCTTATGTGGACGTGAGTACATCTGAATGGCAGAAGCTTTGAGAAAAGGCTTGTTTCAGGTCTGCTTATCCACATAACAGATTTCTCAGGATCTTGATGACATTTTCTCTGCTGTACTTTGGAGATCAGGTCTTTTTGTCTAAGAACCTCTTCTCTCTTGCTCTTCATCTGGATTTGAGTACCAGTTTGTTTTTTGCTCTTTTTCGTATTCCTGCATTGACTTTAGTTCTTGTTGGGTGCTATTCAGAGGCCTAATCCAAAGTGATTACTCATTAGTGTTGCATTTGTCTTGCTCAGCTTTATGGCTTATATTGCATGTCATTCATTGTGAACTAAGATGTTTTTTTTTTAATACTGAGCTCTGTTTATGGTGAGTTACAAGTTTGCTGACTGTATGTGATGGAAATTGGTAGCAATTGGTTGTATATCCCTTAAACATTTCACATATTTGTCTGTAAGATAGAAACATGTAATTTTTTGTGAGTTGAAGTTTGATTTCAAATTACCGTTAGAGGCATCTACATGGAAAATTTAAATTTTATTAGTTGGATTTTAAATGCTTTTCTTGTTGAGGATTATAGCATTAAGACACAGAATGTTTTGGATTTGAAGGGACCTTTAAAGATAATCTAGTTCGGTCCCCTCTGCAATGAACAGGGACATCTTCAACTAGATCAGGTTGCTCAACCCAAGACAACCCTACCTTGAATATTTCCAGGCATCTGCCACCTCTTTGACCAGCCTGTTTCAGTGTTCGCCACCCTCATGGTAAAACAATTCCTTATTTCTAGTTTGAATGTACCCTCTTCCAGTTTAAAACCATTACCCTGTATCCTGGATCAACAAACATTGCTAAAAAATCTTTGCCTGTCTTTCTTAGAGGCCCTGTTTAATTATTGGAAGTCTGCTATAAGGTCTGTCTGAAGCCTTCTCCAGGTCGGTTCTCCCCAACACTCTCAGCTTTTCTTTATAGAAGAGGTGATCTGTCATCCCTCAGATCATTTTTTGTGGTCCTCTTCTGGACCCACTTCACTGGGTCCATGTCTTTCTTGTACTGAGCCTCTCATAGTCAGCAATATTGGTGCATGACAGATAGCAGGGAGCATGAGCATGAATGTCTGGTGCCTATTATCAGTACTAGTAAAACCAAATAACCAGCATTCATACTAAACTGGAGTTTCTTAACTATTGTGAATTATGTAGCTTTTCAGGACGTCATCTTTTGGGGTAGTTTATTATACATATAACAGAGTTAATGGGATTTGAATTGCATATCATCTAGAGAGATTTCTGGATTTAATAATAAAATAAATTTTTAGCAATTTCATTTATGGGTATGTTGATCAAATCAGTTATTTCTAAGAAATGATGAAGACTGACCCTGTGAGAGTGTACAACGGGTGCTGGGGACATCCTTTTTCCTGTCCATCACAAAGGTTTTTGGGAAAGTTTTTTCCCCCAGGTGGAGTCTGTTTAGCCTAGTCTGCTAGTTGTAGCTTGTTTTTTTTCCTGAGAACTGCTGAAAGCAGCATTGCATCCTCTCCTGAAATTGTGATCACTTGCTGTATCTTTGAAATGAAGCCAATTGTTCTGACTACAAATACTTCTTTTCTTTAGCTAGTGTCTTGTCTGGCTCTGTTAACCGTTTCACACTCTTCATGGAAGCCAAATGTACATGTATTTTTACTCCTGCATATGAAGTAATTTCAAATGTAACCTTCAAATTGCAACCCAAAATTGGGTATACAGTTGTTTCTTTCAGTTTTCTTACCTCCTTACGCATTCCTTCCTCTGAGGTGTCCATGTGAACAGTTGCACAGTGTCCTGTGAATAAGGTAGTAACTTTCCTGTATAAAATTCAAATTTATTATAGTGGCATTATATTGAAAACTTAGAGAATGTGTATTTTGCACACTTCTTTGACCAGTTTTCCTCATTTTAGATCCTTCTAAAGACTTTCAGTTATTTATTCCTTTGGATCAGTTTCATGGAGTTTTATGGATAGAGAGAAGTTGTATCTTTAGTAGGATTTGCAAGTCAGTTTATGTATTTATAAATCACAGAGATAATCTAAAGGCTCTCTTAAATAAAATAATAAAATAATTTGTTTTTATTTAAAGAGCTTAGTTTGATGCTGGTTTTTTTACTTCATTGTTGGAATTTGTGCCGGAATTATGAGAAACCATAAATTGATGACACCGCTGTAACGTGACTCCATCTTTTCTTATAATGGGGATTCAGTTGTCTGACAAGAGACATGCTATATTGGGTTTATTGATCCTAATTAATTTTCATATGTTTTTGTTCTAAAGACAGGAAAAATTCCTCTTTACAATTTAGATGTTAATGGAGAATAGGAGTAAATGTTTAGTTAGTATTTCATATGGTACTCACTGTTATTCTCTTCTGCACTTGGTAGTGCAAGTTACTTGCAGGTAAAATCTCAGTTAAAGAGGTTACAGGCGTACAGGAGAATTTTCATGAACAGTTGGAATTTGGTGTTTTCTTATGTAAGTTATATAATAATGACCCAATTTATTTTGAAAAGTTTTTTTTTTCTAACAAGGAACATTTTTTTTTGTTTTCTTGAACATAAGCATTGCACCTGCCAATAGGAAAATTGTCTTAGGGCTTACCTAGACATGTGTTAGTTACTGCTTTGGGCTGTTACAGTTCTTTTCATTGAAGCATAATGTTATGTTTTTATGTTCTCATCTGCATACCGCAGGAGACATTTTAGAACATTCAGCTACTGCCATATAATTTGTAGTGCTTGTAGAATTAAAATACAGAATCTGCCGTGGACTTGCGCAGTCCTGCTGTTAGCATAATTTAGGTGGACTTAGCATTTACAACAACACAAAGCAGCAGTAACCGTGGTGTTCTGTTCTGTGTAGTTAGCTAAGATTATGAAAAACAGGGCTAACATTTACAGAAAATATATTCGTCTACACTTGAGGCTTACCTTGATCAGTGTGTCGAAAACTTGCGTAATTTTCGCTGAAGATAATCAAGGGAAGACTTACATTGATAAAGGTAACAATACATAAATGTCAAAGATTTTGATGATGTTTCTAGTGCTATTTTCTTCTCTTGTCTCTCCTCTTCCTGCAGCAAGTAAGGCTTGTTTTCCTCAATTTTACACTGATGAAGAATTAAAAAAACAGTCATGCTTTGATTATAACTTACAGAAAATTTTACTTCGAGTTTGCATGTAAGCTATTTTCACTGTATGTTATGTTGTTATTTTATAACATATAAAAAGGAGTCCATTGCACAGCAAAATAGTTTGGAAATTTAAATACTTTTCAAGTAACTGAAAGATTCAAAATACTGAGTTGAAGGTGCTTCTTCAGTGTGATTGTGTTGAATGTGATTCATATTTTCCTTATTTTCAACTTGTTTAGTTGTATACTGGTGTACACATTTTCTAATCATACTGATTTTTTTCTTGATTTTTTCCTTTTGTCTTTTATCCTTTTGTCTTGTTTTTTGTTTTTATTACTGAGGTAGTATTTAGATATTTATTACAAAGATCATATATATCTCTTTAGTTCTGTTTTTGCTTTTGTTGGTTTACTTTTCCCATTGGTGTTTCTCTACCTCCTCTTCCCTTTCATAATTTAATTTCCTAGTGTCTTCTGTACCTATTACTATTCTCTGTCACTTTTTCTCTTTCCAGCAGGGTCTGTGTCGATTGCTCCTCACCGGAGGGCCTCATGGGGCTGTACTAGCCGAGTTATAGCTCAGGTGGTTTGAAATTAGCAAGATTCTGTGCTTCAAACTCTTCTGTAAAATTAGTGCTACAGCACAGAGTCTTGTAAGTATGAAAATACTTTAATTCTAATATTCAAACTGTCAATAGTAGATAATAGATTGAACAAATTAAATAACATGAGTGAGAACACAGTAAAAATTGATGGCAGCCCTGAAATCTGTTCCAGAGCTGTTCCAGGAGTGCTTTGAGTAGTTTTTATTTGCCATGTTGTTCTCAGTAGCTTAGTTCTGCACTGAAAAAACAGAAGAGGATCTGAAAGCAGTTTCCTTTGTCACAGTCTGTTCTCAAACAGTGGTTCCACATTTTGCAGGAACACTGCTGAATGAGAATGTTAATATTGAAGTGCAGAGCTGTTGGGAGGACATAGTCTTTGAGAACATGAGAATTAGCAGCCAGAGGGTGAGGGTCCACCTCATTCAGTTTTCAATCTTGTATGATGGCCATCATGTAGATATTTAGGAGAAAATAAACAGGGCAGCCACTATGTCATCTGTTTGCCAGTGTGTCCTTTTTCCCAGTGTGTGGCTAAGAGGAAGTGACTAAGGACCATTTGGATGAGTGGAGTAAGACCAGTATTATCAGTCCTTTGCAGCTTGTGTTGATATCTGTGTATGTATGTACACATGCACAGGCATAAAAGTGGCTACGTGGATTGATAAGCAAAAGCTGCCACTAATTTCCAGAAATGCATTTTTCCTGTAAACTAATGTGTGTAGTGCAGGAAGTACAAATTGTGGTTAAAATAAAATGAGAAACAATAAATTACCAGCTCAAGAACCTCCTAGCTTTCAGCTTCTTGAGACCACCAATTAATAATTAGTCCAGAGTGCCAATTACCTGGTGCCAAGGTCAGCCTTCCTTAAGAGGCTGTTTAAAATCTTTCTAATGTTAGAACTTGAAAATTAGCAGGTTGTTTGGTTGGAGTTGTTTGGTTTTTTTTTTTTTTTTTTGTAATTCTTCATGGCAGGTGATTGTGGACTGGATTACAGTCTTGATAGGCTTGGTTACTCATCACTGTTTGGCTTTAGCAGTGTTTTACAACTTACACTTTTTGTTATTTTAAAGGTCTGGTCATTGTAGTGCCGTTGCAAGAGCATTATCTTCATTATAAGTTGCAGTAACATCAGACTTGAAAATGAGTGGGAATTGACAGATTTTGTGTTTTGGAGAGTCTGAAATTCTAACAGTTTTTAATTTCTGTTAACTTCTTATTTTGAGTTCTAAGATAAATTTATTAATTTAAATCAGTTTTAAGTAAGCACTTGTGAGAAATTTTTAGATATTTTGATAATCATAATTTATCTTTAAAATGCTTTAATTGGGTGTCTGAGTAGTGAAAAATAGATGTACTTGCTTGTTTGGAGTCTGTTGTATTTGTTAGAGCCTCCTATGTGTTCTGTAAAATCACTTGAGTGTTTGGTTTGATCTCACAAATTTCGCATCCCACAGGGACCAGGATTCATTAATGACACATAGGATCTTTGGATAGGAGAGGCTACCATTGCAGAACCAAACTTAGAGAAGGTGAGGAGAATGGTTGGTACAGTGGCCTGACTGCCTCTGAAACCTATTTTCATTAGCAACCTCTGGGATCCTTCTAAGGTTAGTGGAGGATAGGAATGTGACAAAGACATCATTCTCTGACTCTCCTGGGAGACTAGTGCATGCTGCACTCAATGCTCTTCAAAAATGGGGTTGCAGATACAGATATGTGGGTGGGATATAGCGATTTAAAACTGTATCCTTTGAGAAAATTGATTTTGAAGTCTTTGCACTTCCGGATCAGCTCGTTCTGCTGTTTACCTTTCTTCACTTTTTCTTAGGTGGGAAGGGACAGTGAGGGACAGCTGATCCTCTAAGACTGGGGACCTTCCTGTGGCAAAAAAAACCCAATAAAAATGTGAGTCCACTAAAAAGCTATAAGGACTGTCTACAGAAATTTTAAGCTTTGAGTGATAGCTTCTTTTACACTGATGCTGCATCACATGGGAGTTTTCTGTCTTGCATTTCTTCATTTTCCCCCAATTTTTTGTTTTCAGATGGCAAATGTATTTATTTTCCCTGTCTATTCCCCTATTTTGCTCAGCATTGCAGCTGCAACATTTTTTATAATTTTGAATTTTAGACTTTATTGTTTGTTTTGTCTGGTTTTTTTTTGCAGTTATTGTTCTTGATGGTATTATGGATGAAGAAGGAGTTAAAGAGGGTGGTAATGACACCATTGATGATGATGAGCTTGTTTTACCCAACAGGAATTTGAGGAGTCGTTGTGAAGAAACATCATCATTCACCTCACCAAGAAAATCACCACGTTTAATGGCACAAGGTGATAATTCCATAGACTGTGTTTTTGCACATTTGAAGTAATTTGAATTTTTATGATTCCACACCCCCAGCTTTTGTAAATTTGAAGTAAAGCTTTGCTTTTTTGTTGTTTGAATTCAAGTACTGGCACTTGTTTTTTTATACGCTGCAGCTAGAAGGTGACATTATGGAGTACTACTCAGTTTGAATTAATCTTTGATAAATATATATTGTCATCCTCATAGCCCGTGGTCTTTAAACTAATTTGGAGATTTTGATCCTTTTACATGCACCAGATTAGCACTGTGGTTCTTCAGCAAAAAATGCATGTTTTTTTGCAGACAACATTGGAATATTAGGTTAGGAGGATATCTCTTTATTTCCAATTAAAATTTTAATTACATTTATTTTTATTTGTGTACTTTCTTCTTTTTGTTTTAAATTAGGTTTTAGTAATTGCAGTCATAAAGTCTTTTTGTTGTCATATCTCAATATGCTTAGTGAGTGTTTTAATAAATTATTTACATTCTTTGTGGTAGCTAATTGAGTATGGTTATGGTTTTTCTAACTCGTTGAACAGTTGGAGTTATTGATAGCTCTGCTGTTTTCTCCAGTAGAGTAGGCTGAATTAAAAAGAGAAAATTACTTAATAGAGAAATCGTGATTCAGATAAGCCTGTGGTAAGTACACTTTTTAAAAGGCTTATGGTATCTTGTTTAGAAAATGCAAGAGACGTCATGTGAGAATCTGACTGCATCTCAGATTCATATACAGTATTCTCTGAAAGCTTTGGAAACACCACAGTTATACTTCTAATCAGAATATAACTTATTGTGCAATTTTTACTAAAGGTCCAAAAAGCTGAGTGGTGGAATAGAATAGGGTGGAATTTGTCTTTTTTATCTTCAGCTCTGTTTTTTGCATACTATTCAGAACTTCATAGTCATTGGAGTAGTGATATTTTACATCTAAGCTGTAGTCGAGTAAAATTGAAATGGGAATAATTTATAACATCTTAAAATAGGCAGATGGTTTTTTGTTTCTGTTTTGGGCTTTTTTTAAAATGTTTTTTATTTTGCTTGTTTTGTTTTTTTGCTTTGTTTTTTGTTTTTGTGTTAAGTTCTCTTTTTTCTAGTAAGCTAGATCAGTTCTATTTTAGGTGTGGTATTTGCTAAGAAGAAATTCCATTATAGCTGAGACATTTTCTTCTTCTTTTCCTAGAATCAGTACGGAGTTTGCGACAGAGCACTTTAGCCAAGCGTTCAAATGTTGCACCTGTTGTTAGTAACAAGAAATCATCTGTAAAAGGTGGATCTGCTCCAAAAACTGGACAGAAACAAGAGAAAAGTCCAGCTAAAGAGACAGATGTTGCTGCACCCTTGAAAACAGAACAGCCTAAAGATGTAAGGCGTAGTACAAGGCGATCAGGACAGACTGAAGGAGCCACAGCAGCAGTAGCAGCATCCCAAAGTAATACAAAGTGTCTTCCTGGTCCTGAAGATGTGGATGAAAAGTCTGAAAACCTTGAGCAGGCAAAAGTTGAGGAAACATCCCAAGAGTTCAGTTGTGCTAATTTAGCCGGAGCCTGTTCTCCTTTTCCTGAAGAAACAAAGGAAATAACAGAGGTTGAAACAAAGGCTGAATCTGGGGATGTTGATCCAGTTTGTTCGGCATCTGCATATACTGAAGTTACAGTTACAGCTCAGAATGAAGCAAATGATGTGATTGGTTCAATAGGCTCTGAAACTTCTTCAGCAGAAAAGACTGAAAGTAAAACAGAGGAACTGCAGAGAACAGAAGAGCATAATCAAAGTATAGTAACTGGAAAAGCTGATGATCCATTTAGTGCTTGTGTGAATCCAAGTGAAACTTGTGAGACCTTCTTGAATTTGTCCAGCTCTGTAGAAGAATTGGTTGATTGTAGTTTAGGTTCCCACAACGTGGAAGTTCCTGATGAAAATACATTGTCAGTAAAGGAATGTGGAACAGAACCTATAGATGATACCAAGGGAGTTGAGAAAACTGAAACTTCATCTGAGAAACTATTGGACAGTGTAGAGTTTGATAACGAAGACTTAGAAAGCAAAGAGTTTACTTCTGCTGACCCAGGGCTTTTAGAAAGCCCTGTTCTTGACCAAACAATCCAAGATTTACAGCAGCAGATCAGCAGTACTAAAATAGAAGGCCCTGAGCCACCAAAATTTCAGGATGATGATAAACAAGTTAGCATTTCATCAAAATGTGAAAAGAACGTTAAGTCCAGGCATAGTAAATCTATAATACAGAGTAAGCAAAATTTAACTGCAGGTATTCAACAGAAATCAGGTACAGTGCAACCAGAAATAATGCGTTCAAAACCAAGAGCTGGTCTTACTGTTTCAGGTCTTCATAGTCCATCTTCAGCAAGTCTGAAGCGGAATGCGGATGAACAAGAGAGTCATCAGCATCCAAATAACCCAGTTAAAATTAGGAAAAAACAATCTGATCTGGTTTTAAAACCCAAAACCAGTGTTTCAGGGGTGACTGTAAAAAAACAGTCAAATACGATGCTGAAGAAAATACCCCGAGTCCAGGCTTCTGGGCAGATGCAGAAGTCATCAATTCAAAGAACAAATGAGAAATCTCCTACTCATCAAAGCTGTTCTAAGGACACCCACCACTCTGTTCACTTATTTTCAGGGCACATTTCTAATCTTGGTCAGAAGCAAGCCCAGGGTCAGAAACACCACTTTGCCACTCTGATAAAAACAAATAGTTCCACAAAGGAAGAGGCAGAGACAAAAGATACCCAAGTAGGAGAACATCCAAAGGAGGACGAGAAAGAAAAAAATAAAGGAAAAAGAACTGATAAGAATCTCCAACCTCGACAGAGAAGAAGTAGCAAAAGTCTTTCACTTGATGAACCTCCATTGTTCATTCCAGATAATATTTCAACTGTTAAACGGGAAGGCTTGGAACATAGCCCTGCCAGTGAAAGCAAAAATGTTTGGGTGCCCAGCAAGCAATGTGGCTTTTGCAAAAAGCCACATGGCAACAGGTGTGTGTGGTTTTGTGTCTGAGGAGTTTATTGCTGGTCTTAGAAGATAACTTTTTTTTTTTTTTCTTCATATCTTACAATATGTTTCATATTGCTGGTACCTAAACAATAAGGCAAAGCCTTATAATGAAGGCCTGTTATACTGTTGATTAATTTCCTATGTTCTCCTACATCTTTTTTTTTTTTTTTTTTTTTTATATATAGGATGTTAGAAACCAGTTTAGCAAAAAATTTTACTAGTAATGTTTATATTAGTACATGCTTTGAATGTGTAATTCTCTTATGCTGTTAAAATATGTACTTTAAACTTGGCTTCTTTTTCATAGAAAAGCAATAAGTCTAAGTCTGTTTTCCACATTATTTCCCTCTTTCCAGAGACATCTTAAGTTGAAGGATGCCAACAATGAAAAAATCAAATAGTTGTTTATATGTGACTTCATATGGTAGAGGTGTGATTCTAATACCTAGAGATTCAGAGTTCTTTGTTTTTTCTGGTTTTTATTTTATTTTTAGGTTATTTTTATTTTGTTTTCAATTTGTATAGCTGTTCTGTTTCTGTGAGGCTTTTATGTAACAGGAGTAATAAAGTTAGTTGGGAGGGTAGGAAAAAGATCCCTCTCCAAAAAAAAAGTATAAAACTTCCACAGGGATGTATCGCCTTTAATTAAAGTAAATGATGAGGTTGCATATGAATAATATCTCTCTGTGACAAAAGTTACACTTCTACACTGTCAGTGAATGGGGAAAAGACTTGGGCTTCACTAGTGAACTGCCAGTCAAAAAAAAAGAATTCCTTTATTTTCACTTCTTATTTTCTGGATTGAATATTGAAGTATTTTTTTTTGTAGTCACAGTTTTACTAGCCAACTTCTGTTTGCTTTTTTCACATATCAAGCTGAATATATTTCTGATAGTTACATGAAAGAAACTTTTAACAGTAGTTTTTAGTGAGTACTTTAGAATTCTGTATAACAGAATGAAATTGCTTTTGGTGCCTGCAGTTTTTATAGCATTCATTTATATCTAAGAAGAGCCCATTGAGTCTTACTGACTTACTATATCACATTTGAAAAACAAATACCTGACATTACTGTGCAGCTGTAGTAACTGCATTAGTGTGGCCTACTAAAAAGGATTAATGTTATTTTGTTTGCTTGGTGAGGATTACCAGTTTGAAGGGGCACTCAGACTTAGTTCCTTGTGTTTATTATTTTGTTGGGGTGTTTTTGTTTGTTTTTTAAATCCTTCAATTGTTTTAACTCTCTACCATTTGTGCATCTATAATAGAGTTTAATTTTATACAGTTTGCATTTCCTTGTTTTTTTATCATCTCATAATAACTCAGTGGTAGAAGAGCATGGGTAGTCTGCTTCATGATATGCAAATGCTTCTGTGGATCTTTTAAAAGCATTAGATGCATATTTGAGTTTTAAATTGCCATATACCTGTTAAAATTCGTGTTAAAGTCTTCCAGATTTATTTTTATTTTTTCTACGATTTGAAATCTTAGAATCAATGGATGTGGCACTCAGTGCCATAGTCTAGTAACTGCAGCGGTAGTGGATCAAGGGCTGGACTTGATGATCTCTGAGGTCCCTTCCAACCCAGCCAATTCTATGATTTTATGAAATTTCCTATGGGTTTTCTTGTTCTGAATGTCTTGCTAGAGTACAGAAAGGCTTGATATTTATTTACTAAATAGATGTAACCAATACTGGGAAGATAGAGCAGGGAAGCAGAACTAGATCTGCCTATTTTAGTTTATAAAGTGAAAGTAATACTGCAGATGGTACACATACTATGTATGTCCTGTTGCTGTAGGATTAAATGCAACAAATCAGTTTTGCATTTCCAGCTCTTAGCTGCTGCTGGACAAATAGTATAATTTTGGCATCACCAGCTGAGGTTGGATTGAGGGAACCCATGAATTACCACAAATGGTGATTTATGGTTATTCTCAACATCATAATGTCAGTCTTAATTTTTTGTGATGGTGTGGTTTTTTTCTTTTGTTTTTTGTTTGTTTTGTTTTTATAAATATGTCAGTGTTACTAAACTAAACTGTTAGTGTAACTAACTAAACTGTTAACCCAACCAGCAGTTTCAGTGGAAAAAGATAAAATTCGCTAAAGGTAGAAAAATATTTAGTATATAAACACAGAATTCTTGTTTCTAGAATGTGACTGACACATCCTAGTACTGAGCCTTGTGCTCAGTAATAGAAGACTTAAGACTGTCAGTCCAGCATTGTCACTGTTCTAAAAATCAAAGTTTCAGTTTGTCAAAGTTACTTTTATTTTGTAGTTGTGTGCTGCAAATATGAACTCTTAAACCTTTTAGGTTCACTGGATGTCACTAAGATACAAGGGGAAGAAAAACTTGTATCTCAAGTGCCATGGCATTTTTGTCTGGTTACTGTTGCAAAAACAAGAAAGTGTTTTCATTACAGTTCAAAAGCCCAAACCAAAAACCTATACATGGTAATTTTCACTTTTACCACTTGGAAAAACATAAAAACTATCAAAATTTGACTATAGTGATATGTTGTGGGAGGTTTTTTTGGTAGTATTTTGTGGATTATCTTTCAAGGAATTTTTGTTTCCCTTTTGTAATAGTCTTGCTGGCCAGCTTATTATTTTTTTTTTATTCTTTTTTTTTTTTTTTTTTTTTTTTTTTTTTTTTTTTCCAACTTCATTATATAGGAGAAAGGAGAAGCTGAGAAACAAATATTGTCAAATGACACTAAGTTCAACAAGTGTCAAAGGCAGAGAGCTAAGATATGAAACAGTATTTGTGTTCCTATCCTGCTCTGTGATTCTCTGAACTTTGGAAATACTTTTCAATGCTATGGTACAAATTACTTTTAGAAGAAAGTTCAACTGAAATTGCAGCTCCATGTTGGAAAATAATATGCATAAGAGCTTTACAATATGTCATGTCAATGTACACATTTAGAATTCAGTCTGTGAAGTAGTAGTCTCTTGAACATTCATTTTTTTTCTTCCTTACTATAAATGTGAAGCCTTTCACTTGTTAAGGTAATATTAAGCTTGGGAAATGATAATGTGCAGAGATGATTTCATCAGCCTTGTTTGTGCACAGAATCCCCAAATGAGAGAGAGTACTTACGTGGGCCCCCCAGAGTATTCTTAATGTGCCTTCTAGAAGAAGAGTAGAAGGAAGATAGTACTTGTGTGTTGTTTTATTTCAGATGCAGCACCTGACAAATGGAGTCAGTTTATATGTTTAGGAATACATGACATAAATGGCTGACCAACTCTAATGTCCAAGTATGCTTACTTGGTACTGCAGTTACACTGGATTTGGCTGGGAAAGGAAGAATCCTTTTTTACAAACATGTGACTTGCATGATCAAAAAAGTTAACAAATTATAACTTGTTTTGCTTTGTAAGAGGCATGTCTGGTTTTTTTTTCTGTTGATAGACTTTAATTCTTTGGCACCTGAGCTTTCAACAGTGAATCTTCATGCTCTGTTTTCCACTTGCCTGGTGCTTATAAACTGGAACCAACATAGCTGATTTGTATTTTAGATCTTCATGACGCAGAATGTGGGTGGTCAGTCTTTGGCTTTAGGACTAATAGTTTCAGTCAGTTTGTTTGATGTATTGGGATGTTTTTTTTTTTTCCTATTCAGAGATCTATCTTTGCAACATAACTGAAACAAAATTGTTCTTCTGTATGAAAATGAAACCCTGCTTTTCTGAGCCAGTGGTATAATTAAAATGTAACATTCCATATTGAATAATTTCTAGCACCTCTGAAACAGGTTTTTTTTTTTTTTCAGTGCAAAGTTTGAATTATTGCTGTTGCTCATAGTATTGCTCTCAACTTGTTCGAATTTGCTGTTTTGTTCCTCTATAAATAATACTACAAATGGCAACTAACTGCAAATTGTAGAAATTGATTTAGCTGAGATACAGTATTCCTGATCTCCTACATAAACGTAGTCACTAAAAAATTTCTGCACAAGTCTTAATTGAGAAAATTTGGCTTGTGGGTGAAAATTAAAAATTAAGTGTTTCCTGTAGTAAAGATTACTAGGGCAATATTTTTCCTTCTTTGAAGAGTGCTAATATTTAAGTAAAGTATTTTGGAACTGGGTTATTATATAATTTTTACAGACAAAGGGAATGGTTGAGGAAAGAAATGAAAGCTTCAGAACCCCTTCAAATTATGTGTGCATATTTTCTTTAAGGGTAGATGCATATACAGCAAATTAATAATTGTGACAACACTCTTTAGAAGAATTGGTAATCCGAATTACTGTAATTATGAAGCCTTAGTTCTAGTACCTATTCTTTGAATAGTATGAGTATGTAAAACTTCACATACGTAAGATGTCACCAATTTCCAGTTGTGGATGATGCTTTTAAGGTTTTTTGCCTCTGTTATTTTTTTCTTTCTACTGTGAAAAGTTTTTTAAGATTAAAAGCTGTCATGCTTGTCCAGCTACAGCTGTAGAAAAACTGAATGACACTTTAAACAAAATACCATTGTCATGTATAATTAAAGATTGAAGAACTCCATTTTATATTGACAGGTGTACATTTTTATTAGTAATTTTTTACTGCTGCAGTATTGCTGACATTATTACTAATACCAGTACCATTAGGGAATTGAGCAGTATCTTTTTCCTATGATATAAATTGTGTGTAGAGATATCTACTGATAGTGTTACTTTGAAGATAAGTTTCTTATTTCTAGAAGATCAAAACCTGAAAAATTGTGTCACGTGTGGTGGACTTGTCCAAAAACCAAAAAAGAGAAACTGCTTATGTATATGTGCTCTGACAAGGTAGTGCAAAATTTTTTTTGGCAAACTCGTTTCACTTTGAAACAAGCCCATGCTACTTCACAGATGTGGAACGTGGGCTCTGCTAAAGCTGCCATGAATATGTGGCTAAGGCATGGGTGCAATGTTGAACACAATTTTTCAACAGATTTACAGAGGGTTGGTGAACAGTGCCAATAAGGGGAGGGAGAGGCAGAAATATAGATAAAGGACATCCTTTAAATCCTTAAAGTCCTCAGAAAGTCATTAAAAACTTGTCTTAGGTGAATTCAGTGTTATGATGTAGTTTTGAGTAGTTCTAAGTTTTGCCTTTTTTTTTTTTTTTTTTTTTTTTTTTTTTTCAAGATTTGAGTCCTGTTGCAGTTTTCCCTGTGCTATGTACTATGAATGCAGAGGACTAATTGCAGCAATTACTTAAGTAAACTATTTTCTGTGATTGTCACAGGAATAATACCTTATTGGTTAATCTCAAAATGCTGAATGCCCATACTGAACCATTCTGACAGCTCCCAATTTTTTGTTTTTAGTTTACTCAGAAGTATAGCTTGACAACAAATGCAGTTTTGTGAATAAGGTGGTTCTGCCCATTTTACTTGTAGTATCTTATTTCATAGTAATGGATTCCTATGGAAACCTGTTTTTATTCCTAAGCTGAATTTATGTAAATTTATTTTAAAAGTTAACCTGTATATGTTGAAAATAAATAATCTAACAAATAAATTTAACTTAACTGCAAATAACACACTGAAGTCTCCCAGTCCTAAGAGAAACTCTGGAAGGTTGGCATTAATTACTGTCTTTTTTTTTTATTACATCTATTACTTTCTGACTTAAAGGTACATCATTTCATGCTGGTGTGTGGATTACCAAGAGGATTCTTTTATAGGAGTGAAACAATGACCTAGTATATGCAAAAGTTCTAATGAACTGTAGTATTGTCTGCTGTCACCTGTCAGGTCTTTTTAGATTTTTCTTGAACAAAATGTTTTTTTATTATAATGTCCAGTGAAAGCTATTCTGTTACTAAATGTGGCATGACTTAATATCTTAAAACAAATTTTTCTTTCTCTTGCAGCTTTACATCTTCAAATCCAGCCTTACAACATGGGTAAAACTCCTGCACTTCAAACTTGAAGCAATCTACTGTCAGAAACTTTGCTGTTTAATAGTCCAAGATATCAGAACCTCACCAGTCACAACTCTGGGAGCTGTGCAAGAAGACATCCTTGATTCTTCAAGCCAGGCTTCAGTGTCCTTTGACTACTCTTTTTAGTTTTTAAGCGTTGCCCATTAGCTACTTATTATTGCAGTTACAAATACTATTTGTGTTTTGTGTGCAGATCATGGAATCATAGAATGGTTTGGATTGGAAGGGATATTAAAGGTCATCTAGATCCATCCCTTCTTCCATGGGCAGGGACACCTTCCACTCAGGTTGCTCAAGGCCCTGTCCAGCCTGGCCTTGAACACTGACAGGGCATCCACAACTTCAATGGGCAACCTGTTGCCAGTGTCTTACCACCTTCATGGTAAAGAATTTCTTCACAATATCTAATCTAAATCTTTCCTCTTCAAATTTTAAACCATTGCCCTTTGTCCTCTTGCTACATGCCCATGCAAAAAGTCCTATTCCAGCTTTCTTGTAGGCCCCTTTGAGGTATTGGAAAGCCACTATAAAGTCACCTTGGAACTTCCTCTTCTCCAGGATGAACAACCCCAACTTCCTGTTGGAATGAGTTAACAGATGTAAAAGTGGCCTTACAGTAAAAAGGATTGTTTATATTTCTAGTAGTAAAACCAGTACGTTCTCTTCCCAGCCTCAAAAGTCAACATTCTTGAAGCTAACTAGCATGCAAATACTAGTGGAAATAGTGAATCTTTTAGGCAGGAAGCACCAGTATTTTTATTACCATTTTGTATTATTAGGTTTAAGCAAGACACTACATTTAAGCAAGTAAACACTACATTCTGTTTTATAATACGAACTTAATGGACTTCTCCAAATTCTTGTTGCAGTCTTAGATTCTGAAGATTTTTTTGTTTGTGATTAAGTATCTTGTAATTTGTACCTACTTATGAAGGCTGGAATGAAGCCAAATGGATATTCCATCTTCAGTAGTTTGTTTAAGGTGGCCTGAATGACATCTGTCCATCTTGGTGTATATTCTTAGAGAAGAATAATCTTTTTCTGAAACAAATTAGTTATAGAGAGTTTTTTTACCTTTTTTTGCTTTGTTTTGCTAGACCTGAAAATAAAGGTGTAGGACTGGATGCATGTCTTGGTGCTTTACTCATCATACACTGTCCCTCTTCCCCACTTACTGTGTATGAGCTAAGCTGAAAATTTCCACATGCTGTCAATTTAAAGTTGAAGATATGCAGCATCTTGTGTCTTGGGAGTTCATCTCTGCTTTTTTACAAATCTAGTCTGTTTTCTAAGTAATGAAAATTTTGGTTTGGTTGTAATGGTTGAAATCTTCATTGCTCATTAAACAAATCAGTTTCCAATACCTGAATTTCCAAACAGGGAAAAAAGGACATATATTTTTAATAAAAAATTCAAGTAGTGGCTTCAAGATGGTATGTTCTTGGTTTCCTTTTCTTTTTAAGCAAAAGGCATTAGTTCATTAGCACATTAAAACATTTTTAAAACAAGAAACACTTGACTGTATGCTTTCATCTTTCCTTTTCCTCTGTAGGAAATCTTACGTTTGGAATCTGAATCTGTTTCAGAATTCCCAAAGCTTTACTAATATTTTCTTGCTGTGGTGAGAGCTGTAACTTATGTAAAGCATCCTCTTGTGGATCCTTGCAGTTGTCAAAGAGGCACTTGCATGGATTTCCTGTCATCACATGTTTGGCTGTAAGTTCTAAGAAAGGAACAATCACCTCCTTAAAGTTCATTCTTCTCTCTTGTTTTCCTATTGTGTTTATGATTGCTATGGTATTACTCTGGCAAGACCATCAGAAGCAGTTGTCTCCTACTGTTACCTTTCTTATATCTTCAGTTTGCTGGAACATGGATCTGGAAAGATTGAGATACTGGCAAAATATGAAGGAATCTCTGCCTTCTTAATTTAAACCACTAAATAGGCAGATACTGTTAGCTAGTCATGTCTAATATAAATAATGTACTTAACAGCTTAGAAAAAAAGCAGGTTAAAACAGAGAAAATAGTTCTGTTCACAAACTAGGTTAAAAACAGGTTTCTTCAAATGTAGCAGACAGCATCAGAGGCTTGTAGTGAAGCTGGAAATTACCTCTTCCTCAAACTACTGGAGCTTTAAAGCTTCTCACGATCATTTTGTATCAAAATGCTATTCAGCCGAATTTAATCCTGATTTATTTTGGGTAAGCAAAGACAGAAATAAAGCCACAGTATCATCTTCTGCTTTTCTTATGTGTTTCAAGCATCTATCAAATAGAAATTTCATCTCTTGAGATACCTGTAGTTTTTTGAATTAGTAGTACCCTCATCAAACCCTCTGGAGTTTTCATCTACAGTTCTGGTGAATGAGTGTTTTTGTGAGCGTGTTCTGTAGTAGTTACATGGTTTTGCACAGTAAGTGGGTTGCCAGATAGCAGATCCTAGCCTTCATAGGAACATACATATGTTACTATATATCCTTAGAATCATCTTATGAAAGAGATTTATAGGTACTAGAGAAACAAAGTTTGCAGGTCAGTGCATTTAGCTTGTTGAATATATTGCTGAAATAATCAGCACATTATTGAATTACTTTTTAAATGGGGTCTGTTGTCTGTGGCATTTAAAAACTACTAAATACTAAAACAAGTAACAAAGCACGCTTTTCATAATGTATTCTGGATTTCCTTCAGACAATATCATAGTATGTTTAATATATTTTATGTATGTATGAAATAAAAGTATAAAAGGAGAAAGAGAACATAAGTGGATTATAATGCAAGAGATCTTCCTATGTCATTTGAAAGCAGACCTTTAGTAATGATGCTAGATTCATTATTACAAGATTTGTAAAAAATAATTACTGTAAATTTTAGGTCCCCTGGAATAATTTTTTTGAGGTGTTTAACCTGTCCAACTTAAAAATTCCACGTCATTCTGAAGTAGTCGTGTACCTTTTAGTGCAATTGGGTGTGAGCCTTACCAAGTGTTAAAAAAATCTGCAAAATAGTCAGAAATTACGGTTTCCCTTTAAACAAAGTGATCCTTACAACACTTCGAAAATACTAGTTGTACTTGAAGTTACTTTCAAAACAATGAAAAAGCTTAAGTGACTGTGAGATGAGAAGTGTCCTTTAACTGGTACTCATTTTAATGTTTGAAATAATTTAAAAACTACTACCAGCTCTGAATAAAATAGTTGAGTAACACACATACCTTATTTAAAACAATCCTGTCACTCACTTCAAGCTAACTAGATATAGTTGGAATCTAAACTCTTGCCCTCGTATTCACTAGTAAGGAGTGAGCTTTCTGGAACAATTTAGTAATAATGGTTTCAGGAATAGCATGTAAAGTACCAACTCATTTGGAATATCTTGATGTTTCTGTGTTGATCTTGTTCAAAATGTTTAGGCATCTCTTATTACTATGGAAAAATTGCAGTTGATACATTACTGCTGTAAAGATGATCATATTCAAATGAAAACAAGGATCATATGTTCTTAAAGTTTCTTTTTCTAGTTTTTTCAAACAAAAGATTACTGGTTTCGAGAGCTGTCAGTTTTTGATTGGTGGTTATATTTTAAAATATATATTTCTATTAATTTGATTATAATAGTAGTCTGAAAAAATCATGTTGGTAGGATTTTGGGGTATATTACAAAAGACATAATGAGACTATGATATTCTTTTGGACTATTGCAAAAGACAAAAAGCCTGTTTCTCAGGAAGATCATACCATGTTGTAAGGCTGGAGATGGATGTAAAGCTACAGAAAAAATCACAAGGTAAGGAGGAATTGTTGATACGCACAAATTAAAACAAGTTCAGTACATTGTGCTTACGTTGTTGAATCCTCTTTCCTTGTCTATATTCTGACTTATGTCTTATTTTGTTTTCAGATTTATGGTAGGCTGTGGTAGATGTGATGATTGGTTTCATGGTGATTGTGTTGGACTGAGTCTTTCTCAAGCACAGCAGATGGGTGAAGAAGATAAAGAATATGTGTGTGTGAAATGCTGTGCTGAAGAAGACAAAAAAATGGAATGTTTTGATCAAAGTATATCAGACACTCAATTGAAACTTGAAATCCATAGAGATGAAAAAGCAACTGAGGGTGAAAAACCAGGGATGTCGAAGCAAACACCCACTTGTAATATAAATGTAACAACTGAAAAAATGAAGCAAACAGAGGACACTGGGAAGCACAAAGTCAAAATCTTCAGACGGGTTAGTCTTACTTAATGCTCAAAGTTCTGTTAATTATTTGCAGTAGAAGGAATTTCCTCCTAGCTCCCTAGCATTTAAAATCCCATGTTTCAAACATTTTTTGAATCTAATTTAAGACTTCTCCCTATTATGTTTAAAGCTTTCTGTCTGGCTTCAATATGTCAGGATATTGCTAAACTCCTATTACACTGAGCAGTGTTTTGTGCACATCATGTGTGTATATACACTTCTAGGTGTATGGAGAAACATTGAAGAACTTAGTGCAATTTTCTTTCAGATTTTTCAACACTTTTCCAGAACATCTGTCAATGTGTTGTATGATATAAACTGCAGATCTTCTAAATACCTGCCAAAGATTATGAAAACAGTATTTTAGTTTAAGTATTTTACTTAAATACACAGTATTTAAGTTTAAACTTTAGATTGTATGTAGAATAAAATGCCTGACATTTAAATTTAGGGCCATGCTACTTTTTGTCTCATTTTACTAACCAACGGATAATTTCCAAGAGTAGTGAGATGTTCTTATTACAATTCTTTAGAATTTTTTATTATATAGCAGCATATTCATAACTTAACCAATAGTTCTTTTTGCCTTATACATGAATAGTAGTTCTGTAATTCTGACATGTAAGCTATTCTATTAAATTTTTATTTACATGTACTTTCTAATCATAAGTGACTTTCTGTGGATATGTGGCTAAAACTGGTTCGTTGGTATCCTTGGTCTTTAAAAATAGCTGAAAACAGAGCTTAACTGCAGATTGACTGTGATGTGTCTTTGACGAGTATTTCAAAAAGATTGTTAAGCAACATTTCACAATAGTTTGTGACTTTTTAAAGATGTTATGTGATGGCATCTACATGCAGGGAATTCATCATACAATGTGCTTATAAAGAAAAAAAATTGGGAAAAATGTGTGGTAGTTATGTAGTGGTTTATTGTAGCATTCAGTAGTATTCTACCATATATAAATGTTTATTTCAGGAATCTGGTGATGGGAGGAACTTGTCTGAGTCCAGAGATTTTGATACTAAAAAAGGGCAACATGTTCCTGCTCGTAAAGGATCACAAACTTCTATAATTCCTCGGCGGTCCCCTGAAGACAAAAATGAAAAAATAAGTAAAGAGTCCCTCAGTGTGGTTGAAAGGTCCACAAAATCAGGTAGTGAAGTTTGGTGAAGTACTTGGTGTAATTAACGTATTTGTCCAGTGAAGGATGATGGCTTTCTTTATATTTTTTTAAACCATGTTTTGTAGTGCAAGTGATGGTAATCTGAAGAGCTGTTAGTTCCCATTTTGTTCATGATCTTTATTTCTCATCTATTTCTAAACTTTATCTAGCAGGTAAATGTTTCTGGTGTAGATGTGCGGAGGATCTTGGTGCAGAGGATACTCACATAATCAAGAATGGCAGGAAAAGTACACAGTTATCTCTGTATTAAACTTTACTTCACATTACAGAAAACTTTGAAATACTCTTCTATAAAATGCTATGGAATACTTAATGTACATAAAAGCATTTTAATTGCTATATAAGTTGTACTTGGACTTACTGATGTCTTTTGCACAAATTTAAAAATAGTTGTGTTGACTAATTTAAAAGGGAGGGAACATTATATTGTACACTGAGTCATCCTATTTTCATCTAAGTTTAATTTGAAAGAGGGGATCTATATCCCCTCCCAGCAACATTTATTCCCTACCCAGATCCCTTCCAGAAAATAGTGTTTTTGTAAGATAAGAGTATTATGGAACTTACTTGGGACAGAAATCTCAGCAGCAAAGGTAGTGAGATTTTGTGAGGACTGTGTTTTTTGCTCCTAGACTCATACTTCAAATTCTTGTCTAAAAAAATAAAAAATGGACTTTTCTGGTCTTTTGCCAATGCTGATGCATCCTAGAAACTCTTTTTGGTGGAGCTGGAAGAGTCAGAGTTAAATGTAAATTTAAATGTATGTACTTGATACTGTATGGTATTTTTTAAGACTTTAAATACCTTATTTAGCTTTGAAACCCCAAGTCACAAAAGAATTTATATTCTTTTTAACTACATATCACATTAAGTGAAATGAATCTTTGGCATCCATGAAATAATTGAATTGTTCAAAAATATATTATGTGACCTAGCCCAGCAAATGACAAGAAAATTTTTACAATGCCAATTTCATAATAGAAATTAATTTATAATTGAAATAATTTTGTTAGCTAACAAATGCTAATTTTAAAGAAAAATGCTATTTCAAAGTAAAGCTTATTTTGCATATAAGGGCTCCCAATTATAATATTTCTCATTTTACTCAATAAAAAAATGAATTTATGCTGTTACAAAACTTCAGAGTCAAAAATCCTCCTCAAGATCAACCTAATAAGCACTTGTCATCTTGTTTCAATGTAGATCTTGTTTCAATGTAGAGGAAAAGACCTTAAGTCTCAGAGCAGAAATCCTGTTTGTTTCTCCTAAGGAAGTTTTTTCTGGATTAATCTAAAAAATGCAAAATAAAAACCAAATGAGAAAAAAAGAACAAAACAACTACTCTGCAAGTCCATTCCTTTTCCTTGAAGGTTAATTCTTAAGTTTAAAAATAGAACTTCATGACATCCAGCAACAGTAAAAGTTTGTAACAGTGGCTCAGGTAGCTTACAATTTTTAACTCTGTGTTTTGATAGGTGTTCACGAAAAACAAGAAACTAAAAAAAAGAAAAATGAAAAAGGATCCATTACTGCAACACACCTGCCAGCTGTGCCAGCTTCCAAGCCCTCTGCAGATCAGATAAGACAAAGTGTCAAGCAGTCTCTTAAGGAAATTTTGATGAAAAGGTAAAGATATATTATGAAAATAAGTTCTTAATATATGTCTGTAATTATTTTCTTTTGGAAAGCACAGAAAAGAAATTGATTATTTGGAGACATTTGTTAATTTTTGCCTGATGTTCTGTCACAGGTTGACAGACTCCAGTTTAAAGATTCCTGAGGAGAGAGCAGCAAAAGTTGCCACAAGGATTGAAAGAGAGTTGTTTTCTTTTTTTCGGGATACTGACTCCAAGTATAAGAACAAATACAGAAGCTTAATGTTCAATCTAAAAGATCCTAAAAATAATGTAAGTACATTTCTGACAGGCTTTACAGAAATCCTTTAATTGCTGTATATTAAAGGAGTAGTCTTCTATGTAGATAGATTATTAATCCTTTTACAATTTGTCCTGTTTGGGCTTTTTTATGGAGGCTTCCTTATGTCTTTGTTAATTTGTCCTCTTGCTCACTCAGTGTTCTGTGTTCTTTTTTCTTTAGTCCCCATCACTCATTCTCAACTCCTTGCTCCCACTGTACTTTTTATAGTGGGGTTTCGGAGTGTGGTGGATATAGCTTGTAATCTTTTGTTTGGATGTCTATGTCTCCCCCATAACTCTTCCCTACTTACTCTGCTTATTTTTGTTTCTATCCAGTAGCTTGTCCTGATGTGTTTTTTTCAGTCACATTTCTCAGGAGTGAACTCCTGTCTGCTTTCTATGAGCCCATTATTCAACATCAACTCAGCTTCTTCAGCTTGTGTCTTTTGTCCCTTTATCAGTTATTCTGATCAAGTTACTCTGTCTCTGGTACATTACAGTTAGCCAACTGTAAATCATATGAACAGGCCAACTTCTGTCACAAGCTTCTCTTTGCTCACACTGCTAAAATAAGTGTGGGTTTTTTTACTCTTAAGAATTCATTGCAGCTGTTAAGAAACATAGACATCTTTTTTTTTTAATACTTGCTTCTTTCTACTGTGTAACACAGCAGATTTGGATGTTTACAAAAAATAATCTGTGTTCTTGCTGCAGTGGGCATAAGCTCTGTTTCTTCTTTGAAACAACAGTTCCAAAAGTTCCAAGATAGCATCATATTATTAAGGGGATTTGTAGATACATTCTATTACATAGAATAATTGGAACTTTAGAGTTAAGCTTTTTGTCTTAAAAAATCTAGTAGTGTTTCCTACAGCGGGAGATAATTACAAAAACACATGATCCATATAGTTGTACAGAGTATGTTCTATGTTATTTCTCTGTTTAGCAGTAGGTAACTTTTCTTCTTTCTTCTAGATATTATTTAAGAAAGTACTAAGAGGAGAGGTTACTCCAGACCATCTTATAAAAATGAGCCCAGAAGAGCTGGCTTCCAAAGAACTGGCTGCTTGGAGACTGAGAGAAAACAGACATGTGAGATTTGTTAATTTATGTTGTCTAGTTGACTGCCTAACTATGTTTAACTTCTATTTTCATCTTAAGCTTGTGTAGAAAGATCACAATGCATGTTGAATAGAGCAACTTTGACTAATATTAGTATTCATAACCTGAAGGGGTTGTTATAACAGAAGTGAAAGCCGTAGGAAATTGTCAAAAGGGGGAAACCATGCATTTTCCTTAGCTGTGCAACTTTGTTGCTGCTTGCTCTTTCTTCTGTCTCAAGAGCAAAAGCTTCTTTGTCCTTACTTTCAGCAAGATTTTAAAGCTCTTGATGAGGCTTTATAGACACCAGTTTCTTTAAAGGGGAGAGATATCTGTTTGGACAAACTAAACCAGTGTTGTTTATAACTTATATACCTATAGAGCGTGAGAATTTCCCCACTAAGAAGTTAAACCTCAAGATGAAAACTTGATCAGCCATTTAGAAAGCAATCCAAACGGAAAAGAAAAACAAAAACCAAGAAAACAACGGAAAGTGTAGGAAGCGTATTAGGTTAGTTTGAGCATTAGTTATCTTGAAACAGAAAGTCACATTATTTATAGCTGTGTTGACAGGAGAAGCTGTCATGTATAAGGAATATAAGGAGCTGTACAATTTTTATAGCAAGTATCTTTTTCTTAGATATTACCCTGTTTATTGCACGGGCTGGCCAATGACAGTTATTTGAAGCTGTTTAGACACATCCAGTTTACAGCATCAAGTTTTACAGTTTACAAAATCTGTAGAATTGGTAGAATCTTTGGTTTTATATACCACTTCATAGAGATGAAAGACACAAAATTTCAGTAGTGCCAACTGGTAAGCATTTTGTGTTTGTGTTTTATGATACTAGGAATTGTGTGTTATATCAGATGACTTCTGATAAATATTTAATGAGTAGGTATTGTAACACAGAATAGATGGAAATTCATCCTCTTGAATTCTGTGCACTCAGAATGAAATGTTCAGTGATAATTGGTTCAGTACAGTGCAGTGGGATGCTGTTTCAGGGACTGTGAGTTGTATTGCAACATTAATTATTCCTCAGGGTTTTTTCCTTTTCTTTATATATTGTGATTAGACTTGTTTATGAACCATGAGAAACTTCTGCCACTTCCGATGCAAAAACAGTTTATGAAGTAATATATTAAAAGTTGTTTTGGGGATGTAGAGAGGCATAAAAAGTTGGCTTATTTCTTCTGTAGCTGTCTAAAGCCTGTTTTTTGTATTACATCTACATTGTCTTTATTGTTATAATATCATTAAAATACTGAAAGCAGACCATACAAAACAAAATTCCACTGCTGTGAAGAACAGTTTAAAAACTAAACTGGATTCTGCTTCAAAATGACTGAAGAGCCCTAAACATTTCAGAGAAATACTTTACATTTCTAGAAGCTAAAATGAAATACAATATATAAAATAAATAGCAATGTATTTTTCAGTTTCCTATTTAAGCAATACTTTGAGATTGCTATTTCCTGGTTTTTTTATGTTTTTCCAGTATGCTCAAAAGTCACTTTAGGTATTTGCAAACAGATGAAGCAAGTGTAGTAGTTTATTTTCTTTATGAAACCGGTCTTAAAATATTGGGTACAGCAAACACAAGCTGTTCCTGGTTTAAGAAGTAGAAATGTGCTTTGAGAAGCAATTTTACAAATAATGGTTTATTTTTTATTTTCTGTGACAGCAAAGCAGCAGTGCTGATCAAAATTAGCATATCCGTTACTTTAAGAATACATGTAAATATTTTTTTGAGGTAGAGTGTTAGGTTTATGTACTAAAAAACAATAAAAATGGTACAAATCTATATTTCACTTTCCCTATAATTATGAAAGAAGAATGGATTCATTTTTTTCTTCTTGGAAAATCAGAATTGTTTGTCTGTAAACTTAGTCTTGAACATCTGCTTTATAACTTGTTTAAATAAATGCCTGATAAATACTCATGGTACTGTAGGTGATGGTAGACACTTGCAAAGTAAAAGAGTTTTATTTTTTTCCTAGACAGTTTTCCTAATTACAATCCTATTTCCTGTTATGTTTGTGGGTTGCCAAATTTGATGGTATTAAAGTAAGTGTACATAACTTCCTGTTTTCACAGACTATTGAAATGATCGAGAAAGAACAGAGGGAAGTTGAAAGAAGACCTATCACAAAAATTACTCACAAAGGAGAAATAGAAATTGAAAGTGAAACACCACTAAAAGAGCAAGAGGAAGCAATGGAAATTCAGGTAGAAAAGTGGCATTTAGTTCATTTAGTTCGCGCATTTAGTTCATACGTAATATGCTTGTGAAGTGGTTTCTGTATGATTTGATTGTTCAGATAGATCTGTAATTATACCTTAGGTCTGTTTTAAGTTCAATTTTTTTTTACTTTCACTGACTTCACTTTTTGGGCTTGTTGTTGTTCATTGTTGTACAATGACTTCTGGTAATAGTAGAAAATTTTCTATAACATACCCAGAAGATATTTAGGAATATCAATTCATACTTCTAATGCATTTGTAGATTTTGTGATAGCCTTTTATAATATGTACCTGAAGTGAGAGTTTTGTGAGTATCATAAAGTATTTAAGTAATCTGAACAGTAATATTAAGAATATTATTAGGGAAAAAGAAGGCTAATTGGAACGTATTCAACTTTTCTTAGGAACCTAATATGAAGTTGTTTGAGAAGTCAGAGGAAGCTGAGAAAGATAAAGAAGGAAATGAATCTGCTTCTCCAGATACCACAAGTCAACATAAAAATCATCTCTTTGACCTTAACTGCAAAATCTGCATAGGTAATTTTGAACAGCATGTCAAAATAAATACATAATACTTTTCAGTCATAAATCTCAACATATTTCAAGAATATGAATAGAATAAATATTTTTTTCCCTAGTTTGCTGAGAGACATCTCCATAGAGATTATTCAAGTGATAGGCTACTGGCATAATCGTGTCTTCTATTATGAAAAAAAAAAAAAAAGCAGAGAGATTTTTCCATGATTCCTCTTGTATTGCTGTTGACGTGTAATACATAATGTACATATGTCCAATGTGTGATATATATGTCTGTATCTATATAAATTTATACATTTTATAAAAATGTATATAAATTTATACATTGTATAAAAATATATATAAAAATTTGTAATTTCTTTATCTTATCTCACTTAATGTGTAATTTCTTTATCCTGTCCCACTTGAGTGGCAATTTGTAGTATTTTTCGTGCATTTTCCAAGTCTTCAGAGAAAGTCCTCTTTTTTTTTTTTAATGAAAAACACTCTATTGCAATTCATTCTCTGCAGGACGAATGGCACCACCTACTGATGATCTTTCTGCAAAGAAAGTGAAAGTGTCTGTTGGAGTGGCTCGGAAACAGTCAGACAATGAAGCTGAGAGCATTGCAGATGCACTTTCTTCAACATCAAGCATTTTAGCTTCAGAATTACTGGAAGATGATAAGCAAGACTCATCAAAGTCATCACTCCCACCTCTCCCAAAGTAATATAAACTGTAGTAACAGTACTTTTAAATGAAAGACATTATTAATCTTGTTGAGCTTATGACTAAAGTTTATTATTTTTAATGGCACTTCATTAATCCATTTGTGTACATGGAGTTCTACACCCTTTCTTAGGAATGAGGTTCTCTGATGGAGGAAAAGTTTCCAGGCATTCATATAAGTAATATTACATACATTGTTGCAAGTACAAACTTCTAATTACCACCTTTTCTTTTGGGGAAAACCTTACGTTTTCTGGTGCAACAAGGTTTAAAAAGGCACATGAGTTCCTGTTCAAAAAATCATGATATAGATTTTATTGTATTTTGCTATTAATGAACATATGATATACAGTGCTGCAGCTGGATGAGTGTGTGTATATATGTACGTATAAAATTAGGGTATTTGAGACTGCTCTGAATGAAGCATTTCCATTGATAAATCAGGCTAGTTTCACATCTCAAAGCAATGCTTTTGTAGAAATGACAGTTAACAGCAGGTTGATGTTTTGCCATATTTGCAGTCAGTTCTCTCCTTGTTTGCTTCCATGCTCTGCTCTGCTGCTCACTAAGAGAGAACTGCAATGTATGAGACTGTGGGTTTTTTGGAGGTTTTTTTGGGTATTGGTTTTTTTTTTTTTCTGGTTTGAACGAGGGGTTTCTAGAAGAACATTGACTCAGAGTTATTTAGACTTGACTAGAATTCATGCTGAAATTCTGCCTTTGTCAGAACAATAGGATCCTTTACGGAGAACAGTGGACTTGCTGAAGACTCAAATTTCTAGTGTATACATAAACAAACAAAGATACTGTGTTACTGTAACAGCACAGCATGGGGCAAATAGCTGAAAACTGCTAATTTCGTACCTGGAGTATTTTGGTAACAACACACTGGGAAATGGTGAAATTTGACTGTGTTTCCATGAGGAAACCCCTAGGCTGAGAAACACTCACATTCTTCTGTTCAAATTAATGATGTCTTGCCATTTTTTCAATAAAGCATACTGCTTTATTGACAAAGCTGAGGAGCTTTTAAAAATTTTTTTTTAAATTTTTAATTTTTTTTTTTTTTAAGATGGGGAAACTACTGGCTTTTTTTACTTCAGGATCTGAGGTTGGGGGGGAGGCACTCAGAAGCTGTGGGAGTGATGCATGGGTGAGAAGAGATGAGAAGTCAGCCTGCAGGGCAAGAGAAGGGCAGGAGGAAGTGGATATTCAGTTGGTGGGCAGACAGTGGTGCAACAAAATGTAAGATCTAGGCAAGCAGGGTAAAGATAGGCACTAGCAGGGAGTATGTCATCTGCTCCCCCATCCCTGTCTGTGTTTGTGTGTCCTCTTCAGTAGCATTTAGTAGCTCTTGGACTAAATACCTTCTCCATTCTCAAAAGAGAGAGTAGTGATCTAATGTGCTGCTTACCTGATAGTCGTTTACATACATTCATCTGCTCCACTGAAGCAACATGGTTGTTTGCCTCTCTCTTTTCATTTCTGTCAAGTATGCTTAACTTAAAAAGAAAATTCGTAATGACACACAATTTTTTTTACAGAAAAAAAAAAATTATGATTTATGTGATCTTGCATTATGTATCATGTTCTAACCTAAGTGCTTTTTTTTTGTTTTTGTTTTGTTTTTTAGGTCAGAAACACCTGGTACTGTGGAATGTGAAAGTCTGTTTCTGGCACGCCTGAATTTTATCTGGAAAGGTTTTATCAATATGCCTTCTGTGGCGAAATTTGTTATTAAGGCTTATCCAGTTTCTGGCTCTTTTGAGTACTTAACAGAGGTAATTATCTTTATTGCAAAGAATGAAAAAATATTTTATTGACTTTAGTGACTTGTTTGCCTTGTAGGCTAATAATAGGGTGATGATGAAAGGCAGTGAAGCATGATAATTGTACTGATACAGTATTTCTGGAGGGGGACATATATTAGGGTAGTGAACTTGATAATATCCCAGAACAAATTTATGTCTGGATATACACATGTATGTAGGTTATATTTTCCCCCTTGTTTATTAAGAAGCCACAGGCTTATTGTATTCCTTTTTAAGTGTGGGGCTTTCACAGCCATTTTATCTTATAGAGTACCTGAAGGGGGCCTTTCTGGAAGGTTAGAAATGGACTGGAAGGTCTTGTAATCATAGGATGATGGGCAATGGTTTTAAATTAGAGTAAATTTAGACTGGATTTTAGGAAAAAATTCTTTATCATGAGGGTGGTGGAAAAATGGAACAGGTTGCCCAGGAACAGGTAGTTGAGGTATCTCATCCCTGGAGATATTCAAGGTGAGGCTTGATGAGGCTCTGAGCAGCCTGATCTAGTTGAGGGTGTCCCTGCTTACTGCAGGGGGGTTGGACTAGATGACCTTTAGAGGTCCCTTCCAACATAAATTATTCTATGATAACTGGAGTGGATTTAACACAATTTTTACACTGGATTCAGATTTCTGTTGTCATTTCTCATAGGATTTACCTGATAGCATTCAAGTCGGTGGCAGGATATCTCCTCACACTGTCTGGGAGTATGTAGAAAAAATCAAAGCTTCAGGGACCAAGGTAAGAAATTTACATATTGAAGGCTTGTTGTTTAGCAAATATTCTGTTCACCCTAACCATCTCTTTTTTCCTGGAACATGTGCAAAATACATGTCACTTCTAAGGATTGCTGACGATTATGTTGAATGAGAGGGTTGGCAGCTGATGATTTTTATTTTTTTGCTAGCAAACCTTAACCTGTCACTTGATGTTTGAAAATGTTTATATTCCTTTGAGACAGTCACTCATCATGAATATCTGGACACCACGTATCTCAAGTGCTGCTGTTCAATTTTGGCACTTACAGTATGCAAAACTATCTCAGTGGTCCTCTGCTGGACTGGTCTCACTGCGTGCAGGTTGTCTTTGGGCTGGGGAGCTCAAAACTAGGTAGCATACTCCAGATGCTGTCTCACATTCTGGATAGAAGGGAATAATAATTTCCCTTGGCCTGCTGGCTGCTTCTGTGCTGACTGCCAGCATGCAGTTGGAGTTCTTGGCATGGCTGAACTGCTGGTTCATACTCAACTTGTCCATCAGGACCCCCGTGTCCTTTTATGCCAAGCTGCTGTTGTCTAGCCACTCAGTCATCCAGTGTGCCCTGGTGCATGGGGTTCCATCTCAAACTGCAAGATTATGCATTTGCCTTTGCTGACCTTCATGAAGGTCAAGCCTGTTCCTTCAACCTGTTGAGGTCCCTCTGAATGGCAACCCACACGCATCAGCATATAGATCACTTGCCCTAATTAGGTGTCATCTCAGTTTCACAGTCTGTCCTATCCCGTCTTCCAGGTGGTTAATTAAGCTAATAAAACAGCATCAGCCCCAGCATCCACTCCTGAGATGGGCTTTGGTCATAATTCCAGGATCTGAATACTGGTCTTCCCATACTATTCATGGGTATCTTGGATACAATGGACTACAAAAATCTTTCTAGTAATGCTCAGAGGAGGAGGGGAATAATTACCTGGTAGCTGGCATGCCTCCCTAAAATTTGTTGTTTGTCTGGCTAATTAAATGTTCTTTTCTGTCCTGCAATGCAATTAATGTTTTATGCTAAATGCCTTTTGTTTTCTTCAGTTTCCTTTAATTGGTTTTGGCCCTCTTTCTTCTCCTTCTGTCTCTTCTCTTGTTTTTTGGATTCTTGGGCCTTTTTATTCTCCTCTGATCTGTGCTTGTAAATAAAGAGCAGTGACTAAACCAAAACATGATAGAAACAATGTATCTGACCATTTTTTCATCTTTTTGTAAACAGGAGATTTGTGTAGTTCGTTTTACCCCTGTAACTGAAGAGGATCAGATATCCTATGCCTTGCTGTTTGCCTATTTCAGCAGTAGAAAACGATATGGTGTAGCAGCCAATAACATGAAGCTTGTGAAAGATTTGTACCTCATCCCTTTAGGTTCCTCAGACAAAGTCCCACATCATCTGGTGCCTTTTGATGGGCCTGGTAAGTACAGCTTGGAATTGGAACTTCATTATTATAATGCTTCTTAAAGAAGTTTACAAGAGAAATATAAGTGAAAATTAAATTTTAAAATACCATCTATTCTGTTCAGATGTTTCATGAGTTTTCCATAGTATTATATTAGTTTCCTTGAAAAGAACCTAATTTGTCATTGTAAGATTATACTGATACTTGTTAAGTGTTGTTATTGGAAAGATTACTGTCTAACTTTATTTCATATTCTTCCTCTAACCCTGGTGGCTTCTTAGGTTACAGTCTCAGTAAATTCAGTGACGTAAGTGAACAATAATAGGAGTGCACTGAGTTCTAAATAGACACTTTCATTAGTATTTTTCATTATTTGAAATGTACTAATTAATTTTTTCTCAAGTGTTCTAAACTTTTTTTTTAAAAAAAAAAACAAAACATGGGAAGGTTAAAAAACAGGTGGGCAAGCCAGAAAACAACCAGAAATGGTTCCTAGTTGTTCTGCTTACATCTCAGTTATTTTGTATTACTTGGTCATAAAATTTGGTCGATGATTTTTTGCTTTGAGATAGGGAGTGCTGAAAGAGATGATGAGCTACAACTTGTAATTCTCTACAAGAATGTAAATTATACAGAGAAAATACATAATTAAGAGATAGCTAATAATATACCTTGAAACAAAGTGCCGTTCCCTGGAATGAGGGGAGCATTTTGGAAAGTCAGTCTTGATAAAGCTTTGAAGAAGACTGTCTAACACAAATTGACTGGGAGACTTTGTGGCTGCAAGTGTGCCATTTATTTATTTATTTATTTATTTTACCAGACTGTAGCAGTGTTAGACTAACATTATGATTAACTTATTTGCTTTTCCTTATGTGACTAGATGTCCTCTGCATAGATTTCTCATATATAATATAATTGAATCTTGTAATGAGTGATATGCTACTTGAAGCAATCCTAATTTGCAGTATTTGAAGCAATAATTTTTATGTTGGAGATATATCTTTTATTATTTTAAGTATTTTTTGTATTTAATGATGGAAACTTCAAATATCATAAAGTTAATACTTTATCTAAATATATTGTAGAAGTATGGGGAGGGGGATTTTGGTTAAAATGATTGCCTTAACCAATGCATAAGGAAATGATAAAGTGCTGTTACAATTTTGTACAGGGATTGAAATACATCGACCAAATTTATTACTGGGATTGATAATTCGCCAGAAAATGAAGAGGCAGATTACTGCTGTCACAAGTGTTACTAGTAGTTTTGCAGATGAAGCTTCTGAAAGTACCGTGAGTAACTTGCCACCAGAGAAGAAAAGCAAGCCAGCCAAGCCTGAGGTCTCACATCATGAGCTGGCACTAGAAGAAGAGGAGGAAAATGATTTTTTTAATTCCTTCACAACTGTGCTACACAAGCAGAGAAATAAGCCTCAGCAATCTAATACAGAAGATGTTCCTGCAGTTATTGAACCCTTGGTAGAAGGTACCAAACATGAACCACCTAAGCCCCTCAGATTTCTTCCTGGGGTCCTGGTTGGATGGGAAAATCAGCCTTCTACACTGGAGCTGGCAAATAAACCATTGCCAGTGGATGATATTCTTCAAAGCTTGTTGGGTACAACAGGGCAGGGGTATGAACACAGCAAGTCAGAAGCAAGTCACAGTGAAGACACACCAGTAGTAAATGAACAGGCAACCTTGAAAGAAGAAAACATGGATGTTGCTGATGCAACTGCTGAAGTTAGTGAAGCAAAGGCTGGTTTGGATGATGTGAAAGAATCCACCAGTGCTACTGTAAGTCTGGATACAGCAGCTGCAGGAACCTCAAGTGCTGGATCTTCTGGGTTGAGTCTTAAGGGAAAACCTCCAGATGTCTCCACAGAAGCATTTTTAGCAAACTTATCTGCTCAGGCACAGAATAAAGAAACTGAAGAAAGTAAAGAAAATGACCCAAAGCGTCAGTTACCTGACAAGGATAACACTGCACAGGAAGTCAGAAAGACAGCGAATTCCAGTGTTCCTTCTTCCTCATCAAATGCAGGGAAAAAGCCCGAGAACAACGTGAATGTTGGCTCTGCTGAAAGCACCACTGCCAATACCTCTAAATCACCACCATTTATTAATCTTAAAAGAGACCCACGACAGGCAGCTGGACGAAGCCAGCAGAGTAATGCTTCAGAAAGCAAGGAAGGAGATGTTAGCAGAAATGAAGACCGACAGAGTGCTTCAGGAAATGATCAAATGGAACCAGAGAATAAACAAGCATCTGGAGAAGTGGGCTTAAACCTGTATCAAAGTGATGCCCAAACAGAGAAGCAGTACAGTTCAGCTGCAGCAAAAGCAGAAAATGCAGGCACATCACAAGCTGAAGATTCCAAACTCTCGCAGGAAGATGTGCTGATGCAGAACATTGAAACGGTGAACTCCTTTAGAAGAGGACCAGCAGCAACTTCATCTCATTTTGAAACTGAAAATTCTTCTCGTTCTGAATTCATTTCCAAAGTCCCAAGCCCCGTTCCAAGTGGCTCCTTCTCATCTGTTAGACCTCCACAGCAGAATTTTCAGCATACTAAAGCTAATCCACCTGGATTTCAGTTTCAGGCTCCTGCACCTCATAACTTCCCTCCACAAAATAACCCTATGTTTGGATTTCCTCCTCATTTACCACCTCCACTTCTTCCTCCTCCAGGCTTTGGCTTTCCTCAAAATACAATGATGCCATGGCCACCAGTAGCTCATTTATCAGGTCAGCCACCACACTATGCTGGACCCATTGCACAAGGGCTACCAGCGGCTCACAAACAATCGAGATTTTTGGGGCCAGAAAATTTTTTTCAGAATAAAGACAGTAGGAGACCAGAAAGACGCCACAGTGATCCTTGGGGCAGACAAGAACAGCAGTTGGAAAGAGGGTTCAATAGAGGAAAAACTGATCAACAGAGACAAAGATTTTACAGTGAGTCCCATCACCAAAAGAAAGACAGACATGAAAAAGAGTGGAACAATGAAAAATACTGGGAGCAAGATTCTGAAAGAAATAGACGCAGAGACAGAAATCAGGAAAAGGAGAGAGAGAGAAAGAGTAGAGAGGAAGGACAGAGAGACAAAGAAAGATTGCGATCTCCACACAGTGATAGGTCTGCTGATGGAAAAAGCCCCAGAGAGACTAGAAATCCAGAAAAAAAGTCAGAGAAGCCTAAAAGCGAAGAACAGGCTCATGAAAAAGATAAGGAGAGGGAGAAAAGCAAAGAGAAACATAGAGAACGAGAAAGTGAAAAGAACAGAGAGAGACATAGGGACCACAGTGACAGAACTAAGAGCAAAAGGTAAAAAAGATGCAGGCAGCCTTTTAAAATCCTATTTAAATAAACTGTTAGAGCAATGTTGTAAAACTTTGTATAAAAAAAAAAAAGAAAAAGCCTGCTAGGATTGTGCCATCTTTTTTTATTCAGTGTTGGTGTTTTGCAGAAACAAGTCTGTGTTTTGGTACCAGTCGATGTACCAATACTCATCTTTTTTTTCATTATACCAACTATCGCTAGAAGTAGGAATTTAATATTTTTAAAAATTTTACATTGCTGTATATTCAAAATTTAAAAGATTTCTTTTATTAATATGCAATAAAGGCTTAGAAATTTTCTTAGCTGATAAAGTTGGCTTTAGTCAAGTCTGCAATATAGTTGCTGCCTTTGGTAATTTGTGCTCTCTTCTGTTTTAAGATGCTCTGGTAATTTTAAAGGTGAATTTCATACAATAACCTTCTTTTTAAATTGCACTGTTTTTAAAGACTGTAGCAAAGCCTCAGAATCCACACACATTACAACAAAATATAATATGCTCAGTGGTGTAAAGAGCTTTTTGTTTGTTTGTTTTTTTAAATTATTCAGTAGTACAATAAAATAATCAAGTGTATTTCATTAGTTTTTCAAGTGTTTCCTAAGCATATGAAGCAGTTTGTGACCAGAAATTGGAAGGCTGAGCTGCTGGAATGTTATTGCTTTAAACTGCACTTGTTATATTAAGAAAGCATTTTTAACCTAAATTCTTGAAAATATGATTTGTAGTAGTAAAGTCGTTTCTCCCACCATTTTCCATGCTTCAAAAACTTGAATATCTAAGCTTGTACATTACTTTGTGTTTTGCTATCCTTTTTACTGTAAAATGTAAATATTTTAAGGGATATTTTGATTCTAAAATGATAAAAATTTCTCACATACTGTGTGTGTTTGATTTTGTAGGTGTAAAATATAGGCTAAATATGAATATAGCAGGCTGAGTTACAGAGTGCCACATTTGTTATATACTTCATGGCTTGGTTGTTTCAAGTTTTGAGGGGCAAAGGGGGGGCTGACAGGGGCAGAAAGGTGGTTGCACCACTGGAGCTTCTAGGTAATAGTTATTTTGTAGTCACTGCTACCCACTTATATAGAACACACACAAAAAAGGCAAACCTGGAAGCAGACTAAAATCTCCTGTTCTTCTACTTCTCAAAATATACACTGGTGATTTTCTTGAGACTGTCAGAAACAAAAATAACTGCATTATGTAAAGCAAAAATGAGGTTCATTGTTCTGTTTTTCAATGATTTGTTTTTTGAGTACATGACCTGATGTACTGAAGTAGCATTTTTCACTTTGCTCTAGAAAAGACGCTTTCCATAAAGGTTTTTATAGTTTAAAAACACACGAATTGTTAGTTTTAATTATGAATATATTTTAAGATAAAATTTTATTTGGATGCCTTGCTTGCAGCTTCACAGTCAAATTGACTAAAATTAAATATCTTTCACTAAATAAAGGGGGCAGTAGACTTCCATTAAGTTATGTTTCTTAAGACTCATAGGTGAGAAGATTTATAAAGAATGCTTTCTGCCAAAACTACTAAAAATTTTTTGTTTGGAAAGAATATGTAGATGTTTTCCAAGTTTGTCAAGTGCTTTATTGCCTGCCACTTGTATGAGGAACCCAAAAGGAGCCACAGTAAAACCGGTCTTGAGGAAGAGTTTTATTAAGAGTTTGAATTAACAAGCAGCAAATGTTTCCAAGATTTGGTCCTAGAATCTGTTAGGGTAATGGGAATAAATCCCACTACAACAGGCATAAAGGATGTTGTCTTCTCCATTGCCTTCAGTGACTCCCCTTCCAACACTTGTTAGCTGGAAGTGCTGTGATTACTGGTTTTACACTGAGACACTGCTCAGACCACAAAAACCACTGTGCACTGATGAGGAACTGGCAGTACACCAGCAGCCCCACAGAGAACAGGAGAAAGCCTAAATACTCTCCCTCCCCCAGCATCACATGGCCTTTAAAAGGCCCTCCTTGGAGAAACTGGAAGAGGAGAAGAATCTGGAGCCAGCTCAGATGCTAAATGGGCTTCATGTGTTGCCTGCTGGAAAGAGGGGAAGAAGCCCTGTTGCATCAGGCTAATAATTTGTGGGTTAAAAACAGCTGAAGAGGAGAAAAAGAACCTCATGAAGAAGTTTGCATATCCTTATTAAAACATCTTGGGGTAGTTCCATCACAACTACCACTCCTACCCCCCTCCCCCCCCCCCCCATTTAGTTATCCTCAAGTTATCTGTACCTGACTTTGTGGTGCAGTCATTGCTGTGTGCTAATTATGGTTATGTGGAAAGCAATGCGTGCCTTTACTGTCCTTATTGCATCTGCTCTGTGTCAGATGTATGGAAAGACAAAAACACCCACTCAGAAATACTTACTTGTTTCTGAATGGTACCCACTGAAGACTTGCATTTGGAAAATTTCCATGCAAGGAGGTGATTATTTTATTTTGTGCTTTTGAGGCAATAGTTGAGTGAAAAAAGAAAAGACAAAAATCAATCACTATTATTTTTATTTAAGTATTTTACTTATCCAGTAAGACAACAGTCACATAAGAAACATTGATACCATCATAAATCATTTAAGCACTTTAAAATATAACCTGATTAATTTTCTTTTTATCACTAGCTAAAGTTCAGAGTATTACTGAGCTTTTAGAGAAGGAATGGAGTTTTTGCATATATATGAAGACCTCTGTTTACTATTGTTATTATAAATTCATGAAGAGTATAGTAATGAAAATCCAATTTAGTGCACCCCAAACCTTTGTGTAGCTAAATTTCAAAATCTCTTTTAAGCTGAAAAGGTATAGCTAAAGCAAAGCAGTCCTTAGATTTTCTGGTTTTAAGCTGTCAGTAACTGAAGTTATTTGTAGGCAATCTGACATGTTCTTACATTCCAGTTGTGAATGGTTAAACTGAAAGTTTTCATGTAATCAAACGGGGGACCTCTGCTGGAGAAAAACAGTAGGTGTGTTTATATACCTATTGAGTAATTAAGTAAATTTGAGTAATTTGAGTAATTAAGTAAAATACCTCTTCTGCTCTTAAAGAAGGATTTTAACTGTACTATTTTAGCATGAAACCAGGCTTAAAGTTCTATACTTTTAAATAAATGTATACATAAGAGACTCAGAATGGCGGGAGAAAAACTTAATGAGCTTTGTGGAGTTAAGCAAGTAATTACTGACATGATTTAAAAAATTCTTAGTGTAATAATAGTGGTTTTGTGGCCCCAATGAATTTCAGTTTTTACACTTGAGCTTAATATTACAAAATTGTAAGAGAAACTGCATTCTGTTAGCATTTAAGCATTTTGGAGAAACAGGTAAGTTGTCTGTTCTCATAAAACAACAAACATCTAATAGTGGAGTGATGGCTGACTTTAAAAGCTAATTACAATTTTATTGCCTACAAACCTATTTCTGGTGCAATAAGGAAAAAAACGTGCAGACTTTCCTATTATTTGAAAGAAAATACTGAACAGCATAAGTAATTTTATGAGTGAAACATCTCACATTTTATATGTGCTATTAATACTCAACATTAAAAAAAAAAAAGAAATTAGGGACAATTTTCTTAATTGCTTCCTTATGTTGGTTTCTGAGTCATACCGCTAGCTAGCAAGAAATGGGTGGGAAAGGAAATTCATCACTTTTTAAAGAGTCTTAAACAGTTTTCAATTATTTTCTGTCATTTCCATTGTAAACATTATATCCTTCTGCATTCATTAGCTGAACCTTCTTAGAATCTTGGAAGAGCACAACATCTTTAACTTTACCAATGAATTCCTTCTGAAAAAGCCCTGCAGTGACCATATTAACTTCCCTGCCAATTTCAAACCCACCAAAGTAACAAATGCCACCGTAGTTTAAAGCAGTGTACTTTCTATCTGGATCAATATCTTCAAAAAGAATTAGCTCCTCATCAAGATAGACCTTAATGCAGGTTTGGTTTTGAACCACAGTGACAAAATGCCATCTGCCATCGCAACAGGAGGAGTATTTGCTATGGATTAGAGGAACAGAGATTCTTTCTCCAAGATTAATCACAACTTTTAATGTTCCATTGGCAAGACCAATGGCAAGGAAATCATTATCTTCATCTTCACCTTTTCCCATCCATACTATTAAGCCTTCAGTTTGATTGGTAGTGAAATTTACCGAAATGCGGCTATACTGGAGGTCTCGTTTTCCATAGTAAGGATCTGTGTATTTGATGTAGGAGTTGCCAACAAACTTTGCTATGAAAAATGTGATTTTGCTGTTGCAGTACTTACCTGCCCAGCCTAGTGCACATATACAACTATATGAAAATGAAGTAGGCTGAGGAATACAGAGAGCTTGAGACCCACATCTGTTGAGTGAACAGTGGATGGATTGTTCACATGTGCTCCCTCTCCACTCTTGTGGGCAGGAACAAGCAAACCCTGAGTTTTCAACTCGGCACGTTCCATTATTTTTGCAGACTGTGTAACCACAAGCTGTTCCATCACAGTCACCAACATTGGCTCCACCTTTGGGGTCAGTCACCGTAAGTTTCAGTTCCCTGCCGTTTATAACAATTTCTCGTATACAACCGGTGAAGCCTGTGGGTTCATTTTCTACTGCCATTGAATTGACAAGGTTTAAGGAGGACACCCCTCCAACAAAAAAATCTGTGTGTGTGTCTAGTGCATTCATTCCAGGACTGGCTTTCTGAGTAATGTTGATGCCATCCAGGTCCAGGTAGCCTTCATTACCAACTCTTCCTGCTTTGAGCAAATGCCAGGTATTTCTATTTGCACGGACCTTCTGGAAGCTCTGTAGGATGACTGTCTTGTCTCCCAGATTGTAGCGTAACTGAATAAATCCATTTTGTAATGATATACATAGAAAGTCACCTGTAAAAAAAAAAAAAAAGTATTAAAAAGTTCAACTTTTTCGTGGCCGCATGCTGACAAACAGGACATTCATCATCCTGATACTTTTGAGCCTCTGCTTTCCCAAGTCAGTAACGTATTTTCAGTAGTCTCATTCCATCACCCACACAAACCACACAAAGGGAAATGCTGCCTGATGAGCTTCACCCTGATAATGGCCTTTATTTTTTTTTTTTTTTATTCTGGAAGTGGAGTTCGTGCTTGCTTCAAAGAAAAAAAGCTCAACTTTCTGAAAACCTCTGCTCTGGTGCAGAGATGAGAGAGATCTGTGAGGCAGAAGGAAATTGGATCACTTTGGCATCCAAGGAATGTGAGTCAGTGTTCCTATGAAAAAGAATCAAGTTTTGGCCATGTTACATAGCAGAATACTCTGGATTTCTGTATGCTGAAAAAAGAAAGGCTTGATGGATTTGTCAGTTTAATGCAGTGAATGTTTGTCTGCACTGAACATCCTGCTTTCCCTGAAGCTGCTTTTTGCAATAGGGATGTTTAAGGTTTAATACTCTGACAGCTGCAGGAACAGAAAACCTTTTTATTGAATTGTTCTTCTGGAGGCCTCCATGTCAGCAAGTATCAAGAGGAGGGGGTTTACCTTTTGTACTACCAGTGCTTCTGGCCTTACAGGTAGCGTAACAGGAGGGAGAGTACCACTTCAAACTATACTTGTAAACATACAGAAGAAAGGCTGGGAGAGGTTGACAAGGCCAGAGAGAGTCTAGAAAGTGACAGGGAGAGAGAAGGGAAAACAGAGGAGTCTGCAAATAAAAAAATAAAATTAAAAAAAAAAAAAATCACATTCTTAAGCCTATATTTGCCTTATTTTTTTTTAACTGCTTTGGAAATAGACAAGGTTTTTGTCTTTTTTTTCTCAAGTTTTTCCATTAGATACATAAATGCCATGTAAATTTGAATGTAAACTTTCTCTTCTAATAGTTACCAGTAAAACTTAAGTTTCATGTAGTATTTTACTAAAGAAGAAATACTTCTAAATTGGAAAAGTACAATTTCCTTAAAGATTCAGCAGGTGGCCCTGTTGGTAGAATGAAATTTGCTTTCTTGGGAGTTTCATTTTTTAGTAAATCTCATACTTGAATGACATTGCCCTTAGTGAAGTTAAAGATGAATGGTTCAAAGTTGTGAAAGTGGTTCTCTTCTCAGCAGTTTTCAGGTTCCCATTCAGGCAGGATGGAGACATTTCCATTGTTTTAGGTTGTTGAGCACCTGCTTTGTGCCTCACCTTCCCCAGACACCCACAGAATGATGGAATCCTTCCAGCTTCCTAGTTCCATTTGTGATGTTTTGCATGCCTGCATTTAGTGTTTCTATTTTTTTTTTCCAGAAAATGAATGCAATTCTCTTCACTTGTTGCTCTTGCTCAGCGATACAGCTTTAAGCTTGCTTAATTTTCAGTGCATAGTTGGAATGCAGTCATCTTCCCTGTTTGTTTCAGCAATGTGCATAACCTGTTTGTTTCTTTTATGAGGAGCTCAATTCTAAGGTAAGAGAGGAGCATCAGAAAGTTTCTGAACCATCTTTTTGGCAGCTTTCAATCCCCTCTGCTACCCAGGTATGTCTTGCATAAGGACATGAATACTTATTCTTTGATGCCCAGGAACAAGGAAAACATCTGACCAGGGTTGCTTGCTCATCTGTCTTGTAATCAACAGCTGGAGAAGCTGGAACTTCTCCAAGATGTCCTGGCCTGCAGAGAAGATTTTTTGATAGATTTGCATATTTGGCAGGGATCTGTCTGAGATGACAATAGAGGACAGTACTTCAGTAATGTATAGGACAAAAATGACACGGTTTCAGCAGTTAGTCATAGTGCTTCTGACTCAAGCCTGATGATGTCTGTGGCTAATGTCCTTGGCAGTCAGTTTTGGAGCCTTATTTAGAGTCACTACCAGAGCAAATCTCTTACCTACAGTGTACAGAGAGGTTACAGCCAAGTACTCTGAATTATGCTTTGGCATAGATGTGAGGCCTGTCTTCAAACTGGTGTAACATTCTTCTAGTTATGAACAAAGTCCAATTTCAGCTCTCCCTGAGGCTCTCAAGAGACTTTCTTACTCCCTTAGTTAAGATCCCTTTTTTTCACAGATGACTTGCCATTTCAGCCTTTGGCAACAACAGCAGTGTTGAGAAATTTTATGCCTTGGACACTGCTCCTGGTGCAGTATTTCTCCCTGAAGTTTATCATGCCGTAGGTACTACTACTACCAGGGACAACTGGCTGAAAACATTTTAGGGCTCTAGTATAAGGTGCTGTGTGCTCAGTGTCCATGAAACATCCTCTCAAAGCAGACAAATTATGGACTTTGTTCTTCACTTTAGCAACCAGCGACAGTTTCACCAAGGGACCTCAAGCTGCTGTGTCTCAGAGGAACAGGTTGCACAGCTGAAGCCATCGTGGGAATTGCATCACCACTTTAAAATTATATCCTTATTACTGTATTTCTCAGCAGTCTCAGTATGGGATACCATGGAGCAATGGAGTATCCTCTGTTCCAGTCTGAGCATTAGTTCAGATTTTTCTGAAGAAGTTTGCTTTTGTTAAGCATGAGGGAGATTTTTCTTCATCACTTTTAAGTTTCAAGTTTTCATTATGTGCTCACAAGACTTGCCTGCTAACATATCATATGTCAGCATTCCCAGAAGCCAAGTCAACTCTGTATCCTGAGCAGTCAGTTCCTAAAACTGGGAATTAATGAGAAGTCTCCTATACACATAGCTGACTACCTCTGTGAGACCTGGATTACCCATGATAATATCTGCTCATATGAGTTCATTCCCAATCTATCACAATTTTTTTTGGTCTTGTTCTAGTCCCAGTAAGTACATAAGTCTGTAAGCAAGTTGGTTGCAGTCATGCAGTTAAATTTTAAACTCCCTCAAGTAGTGACAATGCCCTTTCATGTTCAGCCTTTCCCTACACCTGCAGGTGTGTCTGTACATCCCTGTCATGAGCGGGAATCACACTGAAGCGTTATCAGGTCACCAGGTTTTTTATGTTACCACAGGAGACTTATGTGCAGTGTAATATATCAAAGATTTTTACAGATGGAAATGCATAGTAGGAATGCTGCACTCTTTTTTGAGACACTCTTTTCATGCCAGCAGCATCACCATGAGTAACAAATGCTATAGTGGCAAATTTACACAGCTTTGTTGGGCTAAGATCTCTGCAGTTACAGCCTGCCCTTTGAAATCTGCCTAATGCTGATGATATATTTTCTAGGAGGACTGAATACAGTGTCAGAGGATCTTAAGCTCATAGACCATGGGCAGTGAAGGTATACCTGATGGCATTTTTAACATTTCTCTTTTGGGGTCTCTTCCCCACAGTGACTCAGAGTCTGCCCTTGTGCTCCATCTGTGTCCATATGAGGTAAAGGCTTTATTACCTGTTTAGACTACCTGAGTTTATTCCTGTACTGCATTGCAAATTGATAATGAGAAATTCACACAAGTTTTTAAGGCCAAAGGATCTTCCAGAGAACCCTTTAGAGTAACTTGGAAGCACTGGATGCACTCTTCTAGTGTTCACCATTTTGATGCTGTTGTCATGTCCCCAGTGATACAGAGATAGAAGTCTCACTATGGGCAGTCTCTGCTTGGAAATCACTGATTAGTTCCTGGACAAGTGAAGGTCTGGATTCCTTTACAAAGACTTATCAGACATCTGATGCTTGTCCTTTTTCTCATCTCATTTTATGAAGCAGAAGCCCTGTGCTTCTGTTTGGGACAAAGGTTTTGATGAGCTCAGTGCTTCAGCAGCTTCTGCAGGGTAGGTGTCCCAAGAGCTAGAGCTCCACGTGAGAGGGTACCTCACTGAGCAGTTGTTGTCCTCCACAGTTGGTCTCCTGAGCATTTCCAGTAGCCAGAATAAGGCCAAGGGCCAAAGAGAGAAAGGAAAGCAGAAGAAGGGGGGCTATAAATGGGTAGAACAGGGGAACAGAAGACGGAGAAAAAAGAGAAGCCTTACTTGTACCCTGTGCTGCTAATTGTTAACAGATTAAACATCAGCATGGTTAAAGTTTGTTGTTCTCAACTTAATTTCTTATCTTTTATTGCCTACCTCATTTTTAGAGGTTTGTTTAACCTCGCCCCTGTCTTTGCCACATCTGAGTGCACGCACACAGGCAGGTATCAGTCAGCTGGCAGTTTATAGCAGCTTGTTGTAGCTGCTGTGGCTGGATTTTCTATCTAGTGATGACCATAGCCAGTGCCCCTAATGGACACTTACAGGAACTACTCAAGGATATGCTTTCATGGATTATTAAAAAATTATTCTACATTTATATAGCTGCATCTCACAGCTAATGCAAAACTGAGAACAGGTATTGAGCCAAGCCTGTTAATCTCTCAAACATGTCAAAACCCACTGTGGCACTAGATAAATTCCAGCTTCCACTTGGGAGCACCATCTGAGAACAGAAAGGTATAGCTAGGATCCAGAACAACCCCACTGACACAGTGATGCACATACATGTAGAAGGGATGGGTGATTACCTATTTGTAGGTTTGATCATTGTGCCTCACCTGTCACAAATGCTGCTCTCCTTGGTGAAGAAATTTTCCTGCTAACTTTAGTTACCCTGGCATATTTCATCAGCTAGAAGGAGCCACCTTCCTTCTTGAGGTGGATTTGCCATCCTCAGTTTTGGATTGCTTGCCAGTAGTAAATGGGTAGTAACAACACTTCATATGCAACAAATTTCAAGATAATGTCTATTCTGTCACACAGGTAGCTGGCAGTTCTGCTTCCTATGCTGCTAATTTAGTCCATACAACTGATCCCAAAAGTAGTAACAAAGCAAAAATGATGTCCCTGTCAGTGAAGGAAACATGGCTTCCAATAGGGAAGCCTCAAGCACTCTCAGTGTCTGTTCTGTAAGTGGGTAGATGATCAGTTTCTTTTCGATAAGGGAAACAACACTCCTTCTTTATGGTTATTCTAGAAATTCTGCACATTTCCAAAAGATTTTAGTCCAGTTCCATGATTCAGTTTTCACCATAAACGTTGTCTTAGAAAACCAAGCAAATATCACAAACCTGTACTGGCTGTTTCTTATTTTCATGCTTTACTTTTTTAAACCAAAATGCCTTAAATATCAGGAATTAAAGTTTTGAGGGTTTTCAGATCAGACTGGCAACATAATCCTGTTAAAGAGAGATAGAGCACTGGTGTTGCAAATGTTGAGTATTAAATGTAGCATGAGTCATCCCATTCAGTTTATTAACCTGACTTCCTTCTTAGTCACCCAGGATAATTTTCTTTCTCACCCAGCATAATTTTCTTTCTCATCTCATTAGGGAGCAAACCTTTCCGTCACCCTGGCCTGAACTCTAGAACAGTGCAGACAGCCTACAGCATAATCCACCTTCATGAACAAATGAAAAACTTCAGTAATGCTATGACTCAATGATAAAGTAATGCTCTTTGCTGCCTTTTAATCAGAATGCCAAGGCCTTCAGGTATATGATGCAAATGGATTGAGTTATACATTGTTCAAGCCTTTGATGGGCATCCAGCAAACTTTGTCTGAATTTTAGGCTATTTATTAAGTTGGGCTCTCAAACTGTCACTGGCAGCATACACCACACCTGAGAAATTGAGAAGTGGGCTGGCTTTCTACCAGCATCCTGCTGACTTCCACAAGAATGTTGTGCTATTTGCAGACCTCGCTCAGAAACAGTGCATCTCACACATTTTTGCCTTATTGCCATAAAGCAAGTAATCAGAGGGGGAAAAAAAGTCTCCTTGTCATTCTGTCTTAAAGTTTCCAAACTAAATTTTTCCCTATAATAATAGCAAGAACAATAAGAAGCACTTAAAACATCACCATACTTCTGAAATTTGGGCCTGCAGAAACCACCAGAGCTGAAGTCATGATACATTCTCAGAAACAGCTGACAGGGCCAGAAAACTGATGACTGACAGAATGAGAGGAAATCTGCTATCAGATAAAGATTCACAGGATGTTTTCCACTTTATGGCAATTTGCCATGTGTTTAAACCTATGTACTGGAAAAAAAAAATCATGTTAGAGGAGTGGAGACTGGAAGCAGCCTGTCAAGAGACTATCCACCTATGCAGCCTTTATAGAAATGCATGTAATATTCTTTGAAAAGAAAAAGCAAGAGGGAAATGTTTCAGTGGAAGCCTCATGTTTATTTCTTCACCTACTAAAGATTTTTTCTTTTAGTGATGAGAGGATTATTTGACAGGGGTGTGCTCCTAAAGGGAAAGTCCCAGTGTAGTGTCAGAGCTCATCTCTTAAAAAAAACCCAGCATTTCCTATAAAGGAAACAAATGTTCTAATTATTTCCTATTAAAAAGGAAATTTAGAAAAATAATCCTGCAATTTTGGCAATCAATTTATTACATCTTACATAACTGTGTTGAAGAAAAGGCTTTATATAAAGTGCTTTCTAAACTAATCCCCAACAGAAAGCTCTTTCACATCTGCTGGCTGCTAAGAATACTTTTGAGTCTTTCATCAGTCTAATTCTGTCTGGATTTGACTGGATTATATGAAGGCAAATATAAAAAGCCAGATGATTAGCTTTTCCTAAATGTTTCAAAACTTCAGGACAGTGAAAATAGAACTAGGAAATTTGAAAAGAAATTAAATTACTCTATAGAAGATGGTGGGGTTTTTTATTTACTTTGAAATTAAACTTATATGATTCTAGAAAGTGTTTTAAGGAAAATATTCATTCCTGTGACTCCACGGACAGCAATAGAATGAGGGCATGCTTGTGCTCAACCACTTCTGACCCAAGTTATACTTAGCACCCTCTTTAATTCTTTCTTCATATGCTAGCTGTTTCCAAGACCTCTGACTATTATTTTGGAATTCTTTTTTCTCTTCTATTTTTCATGGCCTGTGATACACACACTTTAGTTTATACAGTAGAGAAGTATTCACTAAGAATCTCAGAATTTGGCCTGCTAGTGATATAATTATAAAAGAGTAATAATAGAAGACAGAGTTCTTTGTATTACAGCTATTCTATATATTTTTCTTTGAAGCTGATTCTCTGTTTCTGGCTATAATCAGAACAGGGAAAGCAGGTAATGTCAGCAACGCATGATGTGTTATCAGTCTTACTGAATAGCAGCCTGTACAAACATTGGTATACAGAATAAGAAGATGGTAGATTTGCTATATGTGTATTTATATGCATGTGTGGCTGAGTATGTTTATTGAAAGGTCTGAAGGCTTTAGGCTTTGAACAAAGGAATGTAAAATACATGATAAATAGCTGAGTTCTATTTTTGCCATACAATTGCCAATTTTTTATAACACACTACTTAATTCAAGTGGAAAATTTGCTCTAAGTTCATGTTATGAATTGTATGTAAGACTTCTGTTTAAAAATGTGCAAGACACCATATAAATGTGATATAAGGATGAAGACTGTTAATAATTACAAAAAATGTACACCTTAAGGACTAAATTTTAAAAGGTATTTATACTGTTTGACAAATTATGTTTTCTTGTCATGAAATGCTTGGAAGTTATCTCAGTAAAGTCTAAAATGCTTTTATAAATAGTAGAAATATTTTGTTTAGATTTGTTTTTCACTCTGCTTATCTGGCAAATAACTTTTATGATTTTCAGGCTGTGCCAGCAAGCTTTTCACTATTATATAATAAAAAGTTAAATTTCTGATGAGCTTTGCTAGCTTTCTCATAGTCTGTTCACTTGCATCTAACTTATTTAATAAGGTTTTGTATTGGGGTTTTTTTGGCAATTTTGAAAAACTGGGTGAAACCCCCAGGCTATGAATCCTAGTGTGGCTGCACTGAAATCATGGAAGTAGCATCAGTAAATGTCTGTTGGAAAGCCGTCTACAGTTCATTTTCAGGGAAAAACTGTTTCCTGAACCACTTCATTAAATACTTGGTGGCTTTTGTCTAACCCAAAATCATACTATGCATCTTTTTTCTTACGAATTATTCACAGTTCAAAACCAAGTCACCATGGACAGTGAGTTGTAGATGCTGAATGCCCAAATCACTTCAATGCACTGATTTTCTTTTTCAAAACAGTACCTGGGTGTAATACCAGCAAACTGGAATATCCTTACCTGACTGAGTACCCAAATGCTGTGCAGTGTAGAACAGGATACCCTCTGGAGACAGAGGCTGAAACTGCAGTTGGATATGGGTCTTATAGCGGATATAAAAGGGTGCAAATGACATCCATGATGATTCGTTATTTCTGAAAGATGGATCACTAATGGAAATATCTGAAAAATACAAGAGAAAATGTCTTCTGAAATATATTTAGAGAGGATTGCATTATTATGCCACTAGCTGTCTACACTTAGTTTGCAAAGTTCATAAATGCTGTACATAATGGTTCCAATTCTTCCCTTTCCAAAGACTAGAAGTAACCTAGATTCAGAATAAAACTTAGATAACAGAAAATGCCATTTTGTCTTCTGTGTGTCTTTTTTTCTTTAATAACCAGTCCTGTAGCTGTAATGCAAAATAAATGCAATCTTGCTAGCGTTCATTTTCAAAGAAATGTAAGCATAAATTTTACATTGTTTAAAAGTTCAAATGCAAAATACTTTTGCAGGAGTCAGAATAAACATTTATTTCTTCACCATACAGATGAAAACCTTAGTGGGGGATTTTTAATGCTTTGTGTGCCATAAGAAAGTACATTTAAAGCAAAATGTGTTGGTTAATTGCTGCTGAAATTTTGGGGGGGATAATCATACTGAGATGCTTGATAATTCCAATTTTCCTGTTTTATGGAGCACTTTGACACAATTACAGTGAAGATATAATATACAATTTTGAGCTATACACAACTTCATAATTCTGTTTTTCCACTTCTCTAAGTGCTGATTGTTCATATACCCCTAAGAGATGGGGCTGGTTAAACTTCCTTCAGCCAACTGATAAATGATTATACTTTTCTACGTTGTTTGTGTCACTTGAAACAATTTCCTGTGTTTCCCACTATAGTGACATTACATATTTGAGATACAGTTATGTGATCTATAAGCTAATTCATTATCATGTAGGTGTTAGTTTGCAGTGTTTGTGATTTCACTGGAAAAGATCAAGCTCTTTAGATGTACAGGGCATGTTTAATCCTGTGTGTGTAAGCTTTTTTTACTACTTCATTAACAGCAGTACTAAATGCCTAAACAACTCTTAAGTGCTGCCCCCCTCACTTTTCAGTTTTCCTGCTGAAGCTATGCTGTTTCTGTTCCAAGAGGCAAACATTTTCTTCACTTTGCTACTCTCAGTGTCATGGTTTTAGACTAACTTGCTTCCAGGTCACCATACATTCAACTGCATACCTATCATGTGGCACACTCCAGACAGCCTTATGCTACCTTTCCACAGTCAAGATTTCTGCATAGCATCTGCCTGTGAATCCACTTGCCATCCAGTTGCACCTTGTATCACCTGTTGCAGATGGGCCTGATTTATTAGACTGGTGTACAGTCAGCATGCTGCAAGACTTCATAACCTGGCTGTTTGTTACACCTCCTCTCTCCTAATGGGATTCTAGGTGTTTCTGGTGGACTGTGACAATGGACTGATGTACTACTATACAGGATCCAGATCTCTCACCTGTTACTAGCATGATGACTTGAGGATGCCTCTTGAATGGGCAGCAACAAGAGAGCTGTCCTTTTTGTTCATTTCCCCCCACTAGATTACAGTTAGTGCTTCTGAGGAAGGTGTGTGGCTTTAACCTAACAAATTCTCAGCAATCCTAGAAGTGAGTTTTAATCTGTGGAATCTCAGTTATAATGGATTTATGAAATGCTAGAACGATCAGAATCAGGCTTTTGATGAGCTGTTATTCAACCTCATGCAAACACATTACATAAATGAATCAGTCTCATCTTAAGCATCATAATAGCTGCTGTGATATATTACTAGAGACACTGTCTAGCCTTGATATTACCTAATGTCAGAAATGTGAAAGTTTCCAGCATTTCTACTTAAAAGCTGGCAAAAATAAAGTTTTAAGAGTAGAAATTGCCCCGGAAAGTAAATAGTAATAAAACTTACTGAAGAGATTAGGTGATGTAATTCATCTCACTAAAATTTATAAGAACTAGCAGGTACAAAAGACAAACTAATACTTAATTTTCACATGGATTTCTATGTGCTTGTATTTTTTTCAGTAGGTAAGAGACAACATTCTCCATTAGTAGTTAAAGATGTAAACCCGACCCTGATGTCTTCTCCTGATATAAAAACCAATCAGAAATAATAATTCATTTTGCACACAGATATTTTTGGTTTATGCATAAATTGGAAGTCTTCTTGTATAATTTTTTTTCACAGCAACACTTACATACAGAGGAACTGTGCTACCATGGTCAATCTTATATAAAAATACACTTCTGCTGCTTTAAAGGTCATACCAGGTGAAGTGGACAATGAGGCATCTGAAACCCTTCAGGTCAGATTGGGTTTCACTTTGTCAATGTAGTTAATTGCCAATGAGTAGTGTGAAAGCAAAATGTTCAGCTGCAGCAGGACTGAAATGACACATTGCTTAGCTTTGGAAGGTATATGAAAGGACGATTGCTAAGACAAAAAGCATTGGTGCAGGGAGAGAGAACAAGGATGAAGAAAGGTGATTTTTATAGTATCACTCAGAGAATTAATTACATCCATGGTTTTACATTACAGAGTATTAAAAAATAACACCTACATCTTCAGCAGCAGATGTCAGATGTCATCCCACCTTAAAAAGGAGCAATTATCCTCATTTATAGCTATCAAATAAAATACTCCATTTTATAAACTTAATTCTGAAATATACAACTGCAAATATTTTATTACCATTTTGCTAAAAGAGTTTTTATGCCTAATAAATGTATCTTAATGAATATCATAAAGTAACATATCTTACCACAGGACTAACTACAGGAAGTATTAGAATTACTTCTATTTTGCTTATAAATTATCTGTAGATCCTGTAAGTACTCATTGTATGCATGGAAAAGCATCTGACTTGTACATAGAAATGTGCATCCATAGCTCAGAACAGAATGCTTTGATTCTAGTTTGATTCTCTGTGCAGTGCACAGAGATGATCACGATAAAAATTAATTTTTAAAAAAATATATCTATGCATAGACAAACTTATAAGGTGAAGGATTAGACGATTTAAGATTTTCAATTTGCTTTTATGGCAGGCATATGCAAAATTAACATGTCATGTTGAATAATGCATGAAGTGCTGAGGTACTTACTGTTGTTTTTTGGTAACAACACTTTTTTCCCCACCTAAAACAAGAAAACAACAAGCTTGGCTAAATGTGCACAAGACAATTCCTGTGTTACATGTGCTCACTCCAGAGAAATTCTTTTCTAAAACAAATGAGGTGAGTGGATGTTTTTGCCAACCCTATAAGCTACATTTGTAGGACTTGTGCTGTGTAACTACGTTACTCACTAGGTGCTCAGAACTGTGCGGTGCACTGTAAACACAACTGCCATCTAAGTGAACATTTCTGTTCTCAGTATTTAACAACTCACTTTTCTAAGCTTAGTAGTAAATACTAAACTGACGAAGCTATACATTCATAAATGATATCAAGAGAAACTTTAAATCCCTTTAGATCAGTTATAGCTATGGCAACACAACGTTCCTGCGAGTGCTACGGCTTCATATATCTGAACTAGAAACATGGACTCTGTCACTTATCACCACATCTACTGTCCTGACCACAAGTCTTAGTTCTGTCTCAGTGTTTGTTTTGTTCTGGTGCTGTTAGAATTCAGACTTATTCTCAGGGAGCAATGAGGACTGGAAGCTGGGAGCCTGGGGCCAGGAGGGATGTAACATGGCAGGCAGGGCAGAGGCTTCTCCAGCCTCCTGGGTCCTGCCTGGAATGACTTGAGTGGGACAGGCCCAGGGGGAGCAGCCAGATCAGCTCCAGAGGCAGATCACCAAGTAGGTCCACAGTGATGGGGCATTACCAATAAACACGTGTCTAAAAGAGCTAAACTCCAAAGCCATAAATTTCAGTGGTTTCAGTCCTTGCTAGAGAGACTGAGCAACTCCGCCAGCTGGTTTTTTTCATTTTGTTAAACAGTGACAAATATAGCTGCATGGAAGCTTCACCTTGAGATGCAATTTGCTTAAGGTTATAGCTCTAAGATTACTGATACTGCATGAGCATTTTTTGGTGTAAATATTCAGAAAAACTGAAGAAAACTGATTGCATTTTATCCAAATGGAATGCATTTAATAACCACTGTTTAATTACCACTTTTCATTTCATCTTTGAGGAGTGAACTCTTGCTAACTTATAAACTAATTCATATATGGCAAAAAATGAAAGTGTACAACTACAAATTGTAGTGCAGTAACAAGTAGAGCACTTAACAAACCGAGCAGAACCATTTTAACAATGTACTCATGAAAGCTGTAATTTTCCCAGACCTGCAGCCATTAGTAATCCTTGCTGTCTCTGAAGAGCAGGGACTGATGCAATCATTATTCTGAGCAATACTGGAATAAAAGATTACAGTTGTATAAGGGAAGTCTACAGTTCTCTTTAGTTTTATTGCAGTGGAGTTGTAATCTCTATCATTAGATAATTAGAGACCTAATTAGCTAAGAAGTAGCATCTAGGAACATATGGCTAAATCCCTAAAGAGATCTGTGGCTTTCCAAAGCCCAAAATAGCTATTACTAGCCAAAGTCAAAACAGTAGACCTCAGTCTTTCAGTACAACACAGATTAAGAGATGAGTGCCTAAGAATAAGTAAGACAGCAAATTGTACTGTGAGCAGCAATCAAACCTCAGTACTAGGAAACCAACCAGAAATTTTTCATTCATTATGAATATGAAGATGGAATAAATAGTTACAGAATTGCTGTCACTTTTTTGTTTTTTCTTTCAGGTTATCAGGTATTTTTAAAATTTTGTTGTAATGGAATTTGACATCAGAAGAATATCTAGAAAGTTGGCTTGAGCTGATAAACATGGATAAAGGAAGTTGTTTACATTTATTCATCAAGGAAATAGCTTTATTGCTTGACAAGTAACTCATTAAATTGAGGACAGAGCAATAAAAAACTCTTTCCATTTTCATTCCTTTCTTCAAGAGCTGTACATTGACAGGTAGTATTCGTAGCTATGGAAGCCTGAGATTAAAATAAAGTTGAAGAAATCATCTCTTTGTGAAATGGGCAGTAGCATTCCATTATGATGCCTTGAAGTAAAAAAAAAAAAAATTAATAGATTTTATGAAAGTATGTGGCACAAACTAATCCTGCTAAAGAGAAAAGTGCTGAATAACTTAAAATTTATAGAAATATTGTGATGAAATCTGTGCTTCTTTGAGCTACTGGCAATTCTTCTCCAATAGTGCCATCTATTGAATCTTTCAAATATTACAGTGTTGTCCTGTTAAATGAGAATATTATCAGGTCTGTGAAATCTCACAGTTAACTAATCTGAAATTATAGATCTTCTTAATTTCTCTGCAAAATTGAGAAAATTATATAGGATATAAATTCCATATGCTCAGCATCTGGAGGAATTCTAGATTATGTCAAAATATGTCTCAATGCTTAACAGAATGTCAAGGGAACTTCATTGACTCCAAATTTGGAGATGTCACACATAATTGTTGGAGTAAACTTATCTCTAAAACTTCATTATTGGCCACTACTAGAGACAGGATTACTGGCCTCATGCAGGAACACTCTTTTCCTAAGAGAAATAAGGTGCTGAGATAAAATTTAGAAGAGTTTAGAATGCAATTGTAGATAGTCACTATGGATAACATGTCTGTATTTTTGTGTTAACACCTCTTAATAATTACTAGTTTTAAAAAGAAACCATTGCATTCAATTATGTAACAATTACATCCTATCAAACAATGTCCTAAATCAAACTATCTGCAGCAAAAGAGTTTTAGACTGCTGCTGCTTCACCAGGAAGAATCACCTTTGACATTTGGTCTTGTCCATGTTTTCTCTGAGTATAAACACATTGAAGTCAATAGGTCTACTGTATACTTGCAGGAGAGCTGAAAAAGCCAAGGTCTTCAGAAACTTCTTCCTCTTCAGAAACCCTTTGAAATATTTAATTACAAAAGAAGTAGTTGGGCTAAACAGAATAAGCTAAATTTGGTGTTCAAAGCTATGCAGTGGATTCCCCCAGACAAGTGCTGGGAGCTGGAGCCTCTTACTGGTTTTGAACATTGTGTGCTAATGAAATAAACAGACTAAATTACGTGCTGCTCTGGGTTGGAGCTTCATTTCTTAAACAGAAGACAATTTAGAGTTGTCTGGTACTCCAGCTGCAAAATTTAAGTCAAATGGACAAACTTTTAAGTTAAGTTAAACGAACAACAGACTTTGCTAACATTGTGTTTTGGTGTTCTGGAAAAAAAAAACCTATATAAAACTTTTAATAAAATCTAGATAAACTACTTCTCTTGTATTCCCAGTCCTTGTGGTTAAGGGTGTGTGAACTAAGAATTCCCACTGTGCCACATTTTGGCAATGTTTGGTTGCCACTTATGCTCTTCAGGATTTGAGCAGATTTTGTTGTGTTACTGTTATTATTGTGACCTTTTCAAACACTGGAATAGAATTTTGTGCTGCTTCACATGTCATAAGCAGTCTTAAATATGGTCTGAGTCTGTGTGGGAATGCTAACACTACGTAAAAAAGACTCCTGGATAAGTTTTCCATTTCCTTCCCTTTTCATTAGGAACACTTTTGGCTTAGTATAATTTTTTTTTTTTTTTTTTTTTTTTTTTTTTCATCCTTGTTACCTTTAACACACTTCATGAACTATCCTGCCTTATATGTGTTAATGGGTTTGGACAACACAGTACATCCAAGTAGAGCTTTAAAATACTCCAGAATTAATTCCTTACTCTGACTTCCCTAACAAGGCTTTGTACCTTGGACCCATCCAGACATGATTTCCAATCATCCTCTCTCTTCCTAGGGCTCCTGAGGGATGCTTGACTTAAGTAGGTCCTAAATTTCATAGCCATTCTCCCACTGCACTTCAGTTACCAGTCTGCTGCCTACCTGCTAAAACTCTTGATCTTTTACTTAGAAAAGCAGCTCCTGGCACTTGCTTTGGAAGGTTGAAGTTTTCAGTTAAATATTTACTCTCAGAGTGCCACACCAAAAAATACCTGTATATCACTCACCGAATAAGAAATGCAGAGTAATTGAAACTGGTATGCTCTCTTCATCAAGTGAGTTGATTTCTTCTACCTTCCTCTGAACTAGATGATTTAATATACATCTTACTGAAACCTCCTGAGAATATTGCTCAGTATTTACACTTTGGCAATGAGCAATGTGAGAGTGGACCAACTCTCACTCTTGGTCCACTGTGAATTTCAGGCCATATCAGCCATTCAGACTGTGTTCTTTAATCTTTCTCAACCTGTAGTTACTCTTATTCTAACTTAGTTTTCCAACTACTGAACACTTGTTATTGTAGCTCTGACTTCTAGAGCTTAATCATTATGTACCATATCTGTGTGCTGACAATCACAGCATCCTCAGTGGCTGAAGTTGCTGCTCTGAGCAGACAGCATCACTCTTCTCTGTAAGAACAGTTACATCCTCATCTGCACATATGCTTCTATCATGTATACAGTTCATTAAGAACCACATTTTCACTTGATTATTGTCAAATTAACATTTGTGGTCAGAGTGCTCTTCCTTATTACTGTGGTTCTAACCCTATTGTCCCATTTACTAAATTTACCTGACTTGTTCTCATGTAATCCATACTGTTGCATTGTATTTGCCAGCTGCTATTATTTGGTAAAGCCCTATTTGTTCTTACTCTTTGTTATTCTCTGGCTTTTTTGCCTCATAAATCTCTTCTGTCTTTTTTTTTTACACTTCTTCCCTTCTTTCTTGATCATTCATTAGTCTTCATCATTTAATTTTCCTTTGTTCTCTCCTGATCCCTTGGGCTGTTCATTGCTCTCTGTCTCTTTTCCTTTTGGCTCCAATAATCACCATCAATCCTAAGAAGAGATTTTCAATCTTGATAAGCAGCTGTTTTTTCGCAATTTGCCATCCACTAAAATTGGAAACTGTGCTTTGAAAAATCTCATGATAATTCATTATTCTGACAGAGTAAGGTGAAATGCAGGGCAAAGAGTTTGGTCAGGACCCATAATTGCTACTCAAAAAAGAAAGAATCACAGAATCACAGAAAGTCAGGGGCTGGAAGGGACCTTGATAGATCATCGAGTCCAACCCCCCTGCCAGAGCAGGGTCACCTACAGGAGGTCACACAGGGGAACATCCAGGTGGGCTTTGAATGTCTCCAGAGTAGGAGAGTCCACAACATCCCTGGGCAGCCTATTCCAGTGCTCTGTCACCCTCACAGTAAAAACATTTTTTCCTCATGTCTATATGGAACCTCCTATGCTCAAGCTTATATCCATTGCCTCTTGTCCTGTCACTGGGCATAACTGAGAAGAGCCTGGCACTATCCTCCTGGCTCTCTCTCTTAATGTATTTAAAGTATTTAAATAGAACAGAGAGGAAGTCTCTGGTGTGTTTACCAGGTGAAGGAATCACTAAACAGATGATAACCTACCCTAATACAATTTCCTGTTGCTCAGATATAAACTATTTGTCCTGGTAATAGTGGACATCACAAGAAGATTCAAATCTATTCTGAAACCAGAATACAGTAGTGTTTATCTGATTAATTATATATATATGTATATATATATATATAGCACATGCCCTGGTGATCAGCATCCTGAATCCAGATGGCATTACTTCTGAAAACCTCACTTGAAATGGGTATTCAAAGTTGAAGAGTTCCTATAAAGAGCCCTGAAAACTGCTTAAGCAGAGGCAATAGAGCAAGCACATTCTTATATGGAATAAAGAATTTTACTTTCCAGAAGCTACATTCTCTTTTATCTGAGCCTACCAATCACAGGTGCTTTCTGTAACAAGATTTCAAAACTGTATCCATCTATATCCATCTATGACTGCAAATCAGGTCAAATGTGGCTCAGCTTGTCAATTTCATGCTTAAAACTCATTCTGTAGGCACAACAAGAGCAGCTGGACCTTGGCACACAGTTTGCAAAAGAGAGCTATTTAACAATAACTGGAGTTCTCCAAAAGATGTACAGAAAGGTTCTTGAAGGCAAAACACAAGCTTGTGTAATATTAACTTGAATTCAAGAGCTGTAGAATACAAGATATGGACTGTGCTCTCCTTGAGCACAGAGTGCTTTAGACACTTGCAGGAAAAGTCCCTGAGCTTGTAGCACCTCTGTATTCACACTGCTGAAAATTAATTTGTGCAATCTCTCAGAGAAGAACACAGACAGATAAAGCATTCCTATATATGAGGGCAAAGATTACAAAACCAGAGACATATTTTGAGCATGTTTGGAAGAAAACCAGGGAGAACAGGCACTTGAAGATCATTGCAGTGATGTTTGCATCTTTAATCACCATCCCTACTCCTACATCCCTACTCAGTAGTCAGGGAAATCAGCAGGAACCTCCCCATTAGTGTCAGCAGAAATTGGGTAAGGTGCCAGTTGCTTCCTGCTTCAGAAGTGTATTCCGAAATGTACTGCTGAGCTCTTAAGTGTATTTCTCAACATAATTAATTATGCTAAGCTTGGAAATTTAACTAAGCACCTGCTCTGCAAAATGCTTCCTGGTCCCCTTGGCATCTGACAAGGTTGTGCTGCCCATGAATTTGGTTGAATGGTTTGAAAAGACTGAAAGAGCAAACAGTGCTAAAAATCAGAGAACAATATCCAACAACTGATAGCTATGAACCACTTGATTTTTGTAACAGAAAGGGGCACCACACTCTTGCAAAAAACCTATTTTGTACTTTGTATCTTTGGTCACATTTAATTGATGTATTACAAAATATTGTGGTTTTCTACCTAGGCATTATTGCACAAACTGTATGTGCCGTTTACTATCCATTTGACATACCTTGTTCACAATAGGTACCCGTTGTTCCAAGAGGACAGTGACAGATGTAGCCATCAGGTAGTGGCACACAGGTACTGCCTTGCTTGCAGAGGGGGGGAGGATCATGCTCAGGTTCACACATTGACACCGTTTCTGTGCAAAAGGCTCCTTTCCATCCAGTGAGGCAGTCACAGCTATGGGGGCCAAGCAGGTGAAAAGAAAGAATGCAACATTAGGACCAAAAGAAATCAACATATCAGTAGCAATGTAATGAAGATTTGGATATCTATATGTAGAGAGATTTTTATTATACTGTCAAAGAAAAATGTACTTAATAAAAAACATTTTATTTCAAATCTTAGAATTACAACACTAAATACAAAATATACCTCAAAGTTTGTGGCTTTTTTCTGTATTTTACTCTACAAATAACTCAAAAAAGCTTTGGCTTCATGAACTAGGTGGAGTCAAACTGAACACTGAAGAGGAAGGAAAGCAGTGGAGAGCAGCCATAAAATAAAACCATATATCAGTACTAGAGAACTGCTAACAATTCTTAGTTTTAGCTAGTAAGAGGTCTGTCAACAGGTGACTCTCCTTTAGCCATTATTCATCTGTTAAATTCTAATAATCAGCATTCTGGAGGTAGGTATGGTGAAGCACTTGATGGAGAAGAGGATAGAGATTTGACCATGAAAGAGGTGGCAAGATGACTTATGTATCCATGACTGCCAATCTGTGCCAGAACTAAATTTTTTGAACTGAGTCATTGGACGTCTTAGTGGCCACTACTCTTTATCACAGAATCACAGAACTGTCACAGTTGGAAAAGAACTCAAACACCGAGTCCAACCATCAACCCAGGACAGAAAAAAAAACCACAACAAAGAAGCAATCAAAACAAAACCTGCTTCCCTGAAAAAACCACTTACTGATTAAAACCACTTACTGATTTTTCCCTGAAAGTTTTCTTTCTCAGGGCTAAAAATGACACCTCATGTATTCTGGCTGATTTTTAGCCCACGTCTTTTTGTATATTTGCAAAATGTTAATTTTTTCTTCAAACTCACTGTGTTACACTGCATTAATCACCCACTGTTTCTGGGCAAAACACAGTGAAACTGCAATTCTGCTTTTTCACCAAACCTTCAGATCAAACAACAACATGTAAACAAAGCACAGCCAACAAGCTCATCTGAGTGATTAACAGGTATTTGGAATGAAGAGAAAAAGAGGACATGACCTTGCAAAAGCAAAAGCACCACAATTCATCAAAGTCAGCATCAGAATGCTTTGTCCCAGCTCAAAATGTTATGCTTTGATCCATGAAAGCTACTGAGAAGGAGAAGTAATTTAACTCCCTGAGTGCAGTCACAGATTTCCACTTCTTGGGCTGTGAAGCAGGGTGTTTGGAGCTGAAGCTGCTGCTATTGGGAAGCAGGCATCACAGTTCTTCCCTTTTCCTTGGTTTCTCTTTGCATATGTGTAGTTAAGCTGAAGAAGTTTGCTGTGGCCTACAGTGGTAAAGCTCTATTAAGTAATGTGTCCTCTTCTATTTAATATTCCTAAGCAAGTTGGACTGGGGGTGAGAAGTTTACATCCAAGACTTCATAGTCTTTAGAAAGATAAAGGAAGATAGGCAGCATCTTAATTCCCTTCCATTATGTGACCTGCTATGCTGGTCTTGTTTTCCCTGTATTTTCTTTGTTGTGGTTGCTTGTTATTTTTCCAGATCAGTGAACCCAATGTCTTACAACATAACTAGTGTCTTGAGTTTCAGGAATTAAAAGACCCATTTAGAATCACAAAATATCTCAAGTTGGAAAGGACCCATAAAGATAATATCATCCTGCTCCTTGCAGGACTACCTAAAACTAAATCACATGACTAAGGACATCATCCAGATGCTCCTTGAATTTCTTTAGGTATAAGAGGTGAGATTCATTATGAGACCAAGACATCAAATTTTATGTTATGTTAGGTGCCTAGATGGCCTCCAGTTGCCTTCCTAGAGGCATACAAGAGAGGCAGCTTGAGACAAGGGTGACAAGATTCTGATAGAATGCTCAAGTTTAGGCAATTAGGGATTGTCAAGCAGGTGCCTGAGCTCATATGTTAATCAATGGTGTTCCAGCTGCAAGAATCAGAGGAACTGGAGCACTATTCATCCCACAAATCAACACATACATGACTAATGATGAAGTGCTATATTTAGTTGAAGAAAACTGGAAAGGCCTGGGTCATTGACTGGGATAGAATCTTACATATTTAGCTCACCTGGAGACACACTTAAGTTTATGTGTCTTAGGAGCTAAATCTCACTGCAAGATACATTCCTCTTGTCAAGCTTTTTGAAGAACACAGACTAAACTGATTCTCCAATACTCCAGCTTTTGAGTTTCTCAAGAGCAACTACTAAAACATTTTTTTTCTTTTTTTTTTCTGTAGTATATTTTAGGTGGATAAAGAATACTAGGGCTTTGTTAGTGTGTCTGAGAGGATATTGGATAATCTTGAATACCCTAGTTTTGCAAAGGACTCTTAATAAGGTGCAATTCACAGCACACACATGGCAAAGCCAGCTGGCTCAGGAAGGATGAACTTCAAAATTCACAGCTGTCAGAGAAATACAACAAAAGATCACCTTCACTTCTGGAAATTTCAGATAACGCTTCAAGTTCTTTAATATTTGTGTTCAGGAAGCTCAAGTATAGTAAAATTTAAGGTCTTCCTTTTTTTAGTTTGTTTCTTGTTAAATGCTTAACAGTATCAGGTAATATTCATAGAATACTTCCTGTGCTCAAAGTTCCTTACCAAAGCCAAACAGGCCTCTCAAGCAGCATAGTTTCTGCATAATTAAGGAAAACATGTTTATTTCACTGTTGATTAAGGACCAAACCTTAAAGTGTATTATATAAAAATTCAGGCATTTAAGAAAAAATTATGAGAAGTAATTTCATGTTAAAAGCTATGTGAGCAACATATCTATGTTACTACAGGAAATCCTAATAAAACCAGAAGCATATCTTGAACTTCATAGGGAAATAACTAAGGTTCTAAAGGATTTTTGGGAATTAATTTGCAAGCTTCCTTATATCCGATGTAGTTTCTTAAAGTAAACAAAGAGCATTCTTCCAATACACATAGAAAATATCACATTTAAAATGCGATGTTCAATGCTAACACACCAGTACATTCCTATAATTATACAAATATGGTGTTAAATAAAATAAATAATCTTACAGCAGTAAAGGAGGGATTCAGCTCTGCAAAGTCAGACACCTGAATTTAGATGTCTACATGCAAGATGGGTCTATAATCAATAGAGGCTCAGTTAATTTATCTAATTAGGCCAACTGAGACAAGGCAGATGTTTAGCGTCATCCAAAATTCCTTAGGGTTTCTCATCTGGCCTCCATCTACTATTCCAGAAGGAACTGTCACATTTGTCAACATTATTTAGCTATCTCAGATACCACAGGACATCTCAGATTCATATTGGTCTGTATAGGCAACATGAGGCTCCACAAAAACCTGGAGATTTCTGGATATAGTTCCTAAATATGTATTGTATTGGGAACTGGAAGATGCTGAGCAATGGTGGGGATGTCTAAATAAAAGTGGCTTTAAATTCAGGCAGTGGAAAACTAAACTATTGATGGAAAATAGTCTATCTTCAGGATAGAGGATGAAAATAGAGTTTGTTGAAATTACAATTGGAAGGAAATTAAGTATATTTAAGCATTAAATTTATCACTATTTATCTAATATTTTATCTACTGGAAGGGTTGTCGGGCACTGGAACAGGCTGCCCAGTGAAGTGGTGGAGTCACCATTTCTGGAGGTGTTCAAAAAACATGTGGTCATGGCACTTCAGGACACGGTTTAGTTGGAATGGTGGTGCTGGGTTGATGGTTGGACTTGCTGATCTTAGAGGTCCTTCCCAATCTTAATGATTCTGTGATTCTATGAAAGACAACAATGGAATGCTGCAAAAGAGTCCTATTAAATAAGCCAAACTGGATGACAAATTTTAGCAAACCCATCCCCAAAAGTAGAAAGTTCTTTTGATCTAAACTACAACAATTAAATAGGGAAACACCTTTACCCTTACAAACCATAAAAGTACGTTCTTGGGTTAAAGATTGGTTCTGTTGTTGTTCTGATAATTGGTTCTAGTTAAATCTAACACAATAATGAAATTTACAGCAGCTTATTTTATGGAGCATCCCTCTACTATACAGGGGCATGATTTAATTTCCTAAACCTTAGTGCTAGTGTTATTTCAAACATACGGAGCAATGAGAAATCCACATGAGGCTTGGAGACAGAAGACTTATGCAAGTCCTAGGCTATTTTGAAGCAGCAGCTTGAGGCCAAATGGTCTACCCATGCTTATCTAAAGTTCCACTACATGCTTACATTTCGCAAACTGAATCCTGCCCACTCTGTTCAAAGTAGACACAGGACATACATTTTCTGTTCCTTCAGCACCAAGCATAATAACACATCATAAGCAATCTTGTTATATGTAATTTTCTATTTCATATGATTCTGTGCCATAAATAAAACAATTGTCCCTTAAACACAAAACTCTTCATTTTATTATTCAAATATTTCCTCTTTATTTTGTTAAAACAGACTAGTTGTGCTTTGCTGCTGGCCAGAACTTTAAATTTAATGCTATACATTTGTGCTTCTATTTAAATCACAGCATTGTCCCTATAGCAACTGATTCTACAGCTTAACAGCATTGCACACTTTCTGGCAGGTTAGTGAAAGCAAGACATAAAAATAGCTCAAAACAGCAACAAAAACTTCTAGAGAGATCTGATTTGAGGAGAAAAAAATATTTAAAGACAAATTCATTTCCCTCAAGCACTCTGCTCTTTAAAGGAACACAGATGACTTGAAAACAGAAAGGTGTTCCCTCTGAGAAAATGTAAGATGGTATTCACATCTATTATACATTGAAAAAAAATATGCATGCTTCATCCACACCTCTTTGACAACATTTCACTTTTTTGTGAGAGAAAAAAGTGGACATTACTGGTACACACATATATACACAGTCTTCAAAGACCTCACTGTCCTGAAATATGTGGAGAAGAAAATAGTTCAGGAGTAGGTCACTACAAATTAAAAACAAAATGCAGAAAACACAAATCACACACACACACACTCATTTTAGAACAATCCCTAAACAAACTTGGAATACAAATTATGAAACTATAACTATGAAGAAGAACTTTATCTGTATCAAGCTTCCAATGTAGCAATGTCACCAGCTGCCACTTTAGCCATCCACCTGCTATCCAAATGTTCTCTAGGTCTTGCTGGTGGTGACTCTGTGTACTTTATAGACATGAAGATGACTTAGCACAGCTGGATAAGTTGTTAAAGAAAAGATTTAGAGTGGTATAGATGGGCAGATTGGGCAGAAACAAAACCAAAACTGCAAGAAGTAAAAAATAATCAGAAATGTGTGCTAGACATGCCACTCCCATCTGCCCAACTACACCACTCTATATTCTTTCTTCATCAACTTATCCAGCTGTGCTAAGATTTTGTCTCAGCAAAACCAATTACCATATAATTCTCCTGCCAACACATAGTTAGTAGGTTGTTTTGAGTTTGACAGGTATGCAAACTCTTTGTAGCACACAGTCTTTGTTGCTTTGAAGAAGCAGTATACTGATTCTCCACAGTGCAAAGTCTATTTTTAAATTCTGATATGCTTTGCTCTCTACAGTGTTTTCAGTCAGTGTCTTCAGATGCTTTAAGTCTGCACTTTCCTCTTTGTAAACAAAAAAATGCAAGTACATGTAAATAAATGAAGACATAGTAAAGCACATGAGAGGAAGTGAGATCATCAGTGTCTGTCATCTTGGCAGACACTTAAAATCAAAAGTGCTCCTCAGCAAAGCTGAGTTACAAAGTGTTTGAAAACAAGAATTATTACAGTGGAAGTGTTGACACAAATCAGTAATTTGGAACAGCACATGTAATTCTTTTGTGCATACCTCATAGTTTGGATGTAAAGAATCATTCATGTAAACTTAGTAGGAATGAAGGACCATAGCCTTGTCTTCAGGGCCAGCTGTCCTTGCCACCACTTCTTATCTCATAGGTCAGCCCAATGAACAGCTTACATGATGCACTGACCTAGTTCAAGCACTTTGAACACGAGATCCTAACTAACACACCTTGTTTTGTGTGCAATGGAATGGATGGAATGTTCACACGGTCTTATATATGAAACCCTTCAGCAGTTTTTTTCTTTCTAATAAGGTGATAGGCTCCTAGGGCTGCTATAGGCTCCTAGAGACTTTTGTTATCAAGCCACTCAAGTACCATAGTTATTAATCTAGAAATCAGTTTATGCTGCAGTCTAAAAAAATTATATATACTTACTATATATATATACTTACTAAACACTAGAGCCACTTTCTATGCACTTCCCACCATTTCTGCATTTTATTAAGCTACATGGGGAATCTTTACATTGTCCAACACTGCGACCAGAATTGGGATGACCTTCTGGAGTCCCTGGTGATCTAAACTCTCGATTCATGCTGGTGCGGACTTGAACGTCAAAAATGCAGCCTCAAAAGTAAAAAGAAAAAAAAATGAAGTTTAAAACAGAAAGAGGAAGCCAAAACAAAGAAAAGACAGTGTCAGCCCTCCATATGAATGAGTTCCACCTGACTGTCTTCAATGAGTGTGCAACCATACCATCTAAACATAAGCTAAAGGTACGCTGATTACTTTCTGTTAAGGCAAATGAGTGGATGATTGTATTTTCCTTCATTTAATGATAGGTCAAACAACAGAAATAATTTCTCAGGGAACAGATAGAATACAAAGTTAGTGGCTAAGGAACAACTAGGTGCAATTTTGTATTTACATATGCATGCTTTTATAGGAGTGAATCCATATCAGATAAACCCAGTCAGAAAGCCCAATGACACAGAAAAAAAAAGGACACCAAGAAGTTTGTTTAATTCAAGGTACGGAAGAACCCAGAGAACAGACTGAAAAGGACTCTTTCAGGGAAAGCCCCACATTGTCCCCTTCGAAAATGAATGCTTCAGTTCCTGGTATATACAGATCACATTGCACAAGACCACATTTTATAGCAGGTATATGCTGCTCCTTTAGGCCCTTAATCTGAGAATATAATTCACAGGCCAAATATCTGACAGGGAACAATGTAAGAATGTATTTGTAGAGATGAATGAGTGCCAGTGCCTGGATCTATGCCCTAATGTTCTTTTAATTTGGGATGCATTAATATCCATGTGCAAAGAGAAGCCAGAGCTTCAGAATGAAGCAGAGATGTTCCCTACTTTCTTACTCCAGGCAGCTCCTGTTTACCCTGTGGGCTTTCTTGGGACTGCCCCTTTGGAGAGTCATTGCACTTCCTAGTGACTGCACAGGATGATTAGCCTTATAGGTCTAATTTAATTCATCAGTATTTCTGAATGACATTTCCAGATCTACATGACTGTTTATTAACTGCAAAATTGAAGACTGTCATATATTATATATTTTTAGTTCAAATCCTAAATAACTTTTCAAAATATACTTCAACATCCAAGTGATTTGGAGTCACATTTAAAGGTAGCTTTAAGCATTTTTGAAATGACACCCAAATCTGTAAATAAATATATACTATTTTAGACTAAAAATAAGCTTTTAAAACAGTTCAAATAAGCCAGTAACGTATTTGGAAATGCTCATACCTTTCTAAACCTCATTTATACAATTTAGCTGTAAAATGTTGAATTCCCCACAGTGCTTGAAATCATGAGAATCATAGGTATTCAGCAGTGCATGCCAAAGGCTTTCTGCTTAATACAAAAAGTAGGGAAAGGATATGATGTGGCAATTGCAAGTAATCATCACACTGTTTTTAAAAAAAAGTCATTTGGAAAAGAAGACTTGCACCTGAAACACAGTATTAATGTCTAATTGTGATTTTTAAAATAAAAACATAAATCATTCTCAACAAAATAGAAGTAATATTTATAGCAAGATAACTATATATATATATATATAAATATGTAACTATAATTGTAATAAGATATATACTTCAAATATAGTTAGAACAATGTTACTAAAAGGAACTTTCTTAGACAGGCTTTTCCTGTATTACACACATTTTATACTTCCCTTTATATCGACCCATAACTAGTAATTAAAAAACTCCAGTTAAGCAATATAAAAATAACCTAGTTTGATGATAATTTGCTGTCTTTGTATTATTGCCTCTTTGCTTTTAACAGTGTTGGTTTTAGGTCACTCTGTGCTCAGTAAATCCTAACTAGTGTTTCATCTGTTTATCAGTACAGATAAAGCATGTTCTGTTCTGGGTCTCACTGGAGTATTAAGAAAAAGCAGCTCAGAGGTCTGTGTAAACAATGGAAAGCACAGTGAGTACTCAAGAACTGGTAAGGTCATCATAGAAAATAAACTGGCATTTGTGTTGATGGCTAGTTTAACAGTAAAAGCAGGACATCTAGGATAGAAACAGTGCTTGTGCACTTGTATACAAAGCATACAAGGGGCTTTTGGCCCAGCTTTATGAGTTCAAATGAATTTTTCACTTAATTTTCTTTATTTCTTCTAATTCTTAGTCAGTGGGATGTAAACGAAGGAATGAGAGTGAAAATTTGAGCCTGTTGTAGCAAGCACTATAACATTCTGCAGAGGGATCAGCTGATGAACGTGCCTATTTTCTGACCTGAATTCCCTTTGCTCTGCCTGTTCTGGGCCTCTTTAAATAAGAGGCTGCCAACTACTCTGAATAGTGGAGAGGTTTTCTGACACAGTCAAGTCTGCAAGAGGTACTCAGAAGTTTCTGGATTTTTAAGTTAAGCTTGGTCTGATTCTGAAGTTCAGAGTTTGATACAAGTAAGCTGAAATCAGGTGCAAGACAGTTTACTCAAGGAGGATATACCACCTTTTTGCTTGTCATCTTTTGTCTAGTGACTCCTTAGATCACATTTAGAGCTTTCTGTCAATTACTTCTTTTACTCTCAATTTAATTCATAGCTTTTACCCTAGTCAAGCAGAGCTCACAAAGCACCAGAGTCACCAACAATATACTTCATAGCTTATAGAAACTTCATAGCTTATAATAAAAATATGACTTCATTATATAGCTTTATTTTTTTTTTCCAAATATTTATATATAGGGTGAGAACTCACAGAAATAGGTACAGAGATAAATTGTGGTCTATCTGAATTCAGTACTGAATTTATGCATTGCTAAAATTCTACCTGTCCTATAGTGCTTTGCTTTTTCCCTGTTTTTTTGACTGTTTGTGAGTTATGGCATGTTTGTCTAAAAAAGATGGCCCCCACAGTGTGTATAACTAATACCAAACTGTGATACAAAAAGGAACACTAATTAAAAGAGACTTCAGAAGTCTTCTGAACACCTCTTCTGTGACATCTGGGGTGCAGGAATATAAACAAAAGTAGTTTTGACTCTGGCAGGCTTGCAGAGCATTCTATTTGACAATGAACATAAACTTTGATCTCAAGGCTATATTTGTACCTAGTTAAACTCAACTGAGTTCTGGGTTTACTTTATTTTAAAAAGTGACTGAAGTAGCTGGCATTTTGTTTGCTTCTTTGCAAAATTATTTATGTGAAGAGGTAGCTTTTTTAGTGTGGAAGAGATTCATCAACAGTTAAGCTTTATGGTAAAACTTTCTCTTCTGCCTTTTTACTCTATTTAATATTATTTACTGTCAAACAACAGATTGTTTCTATAGCCATACCAGAGGAACCATCAGTTATTCCTCCCTCTCTGCTCTTCACTTATTTCTAGATGTAAGCCCTGGATCGCTCTGTGGCTAGAGACTGCATCATGCCACAGTGGTACCACAGATCATGAAACATTGGAACTTTCCCTCTTATTTTCTTCTTGATATCAGATTTTTCTCTGCCTGTCTCAGAAATGTGAAGTCTGGAAATCCAGCTACATTTCTGGCTTTTTCCAAATAACTATCTAGTTTTGGGGGGGTGTCATAGTGTTTAGTTGTGCAGATCTCAACACGAGGCAGTTGGTTTTATACTCCACTGCAGACTGTCCACACTGAGCAGGTTTGGGCAAAAAGACCTCCAGATACCCAATACCCACACATACTTAAGAGCAGCTGCACTATGCTCTGCTACGTATCTCAGAAAATTAAAAGGTCCTTTAATTACACTGTAACAAGACAACAAAGAAAATGCTGGAGGCTTAAGTAAACTATACTACCATGTGCCCATTTACAAAAGGTTCCTGTAAGCCCACAAGGAGTTACAAATTCAGATGAAGCTCATAGTTTGGAGCACCTCAAACTCTACATGAGCATGGCTGCTTCATCTCAGGTCTACCTTTACTACTCTGTCACAGTGGCTGAAGGATGTTTTCTAAATTGCTCAAGGTATCACTAAATATTCTTCAGCCTACCAAAATAATCTGTAGGTGCTGATCACCAAATTTCCCAAACTTAAGATTCCCAATCATTTGATAATTAAATTACAATTTATTAAAGACATTATTTTCAGTCCCCCCCCATAGAAATAATTTGAACAAAAACTGCTAAAGGCAGTTGAAGGTAAGGGAGGAAATGGTCTGAAACAGTAGCTGTACTAAGTAAAAATCCTAAATGATTGCACCCTGACACTGGGGACAGTTAGTCTGTAGCAGCAAGGCTGACCTCAATGTTTCTTGATCCAATAGTGATTGCTTACAAAAGGAGATATACACTCTGGTATTAGAAGTAAAACGGTTTTAATAAATCATGTCTTTAAAAGCAGCCAAGAGCAGCTTTCCAAATGTCTGAGTGGTTTAATCAACTATGTGCTAGATAAATTTATCTTGACTGTCACTTCCAGAGATTTTCTTTGGACTCCCTATAGCTGCAAATTAGCTGAAGTAAAATGATTCAGATTTTTCTTTTATGTTAGTGGTATTGCAGTTACCACTCTGGAGAAAGGCTATAGAGGCTTATTTCTGATCCTCAGAGCTCAAACTGGGAATATTTCTGAATTAGAAGAAAAAACGAGCTGCTGACTACATAAGAAAATGCCACAGAAAATCATTCATAAGAAAGTGTAGCTTTCCTTGAAAGTCAACCCTCTTTAGGCAAGAGACAATCTGCTGCTGGGAACTGAAGAATGGAATGAATTAGCAAATACAGGGCACTTAATAGTGTGAATGATAGGGACAAAGAGAAAATGTTTAGTAGTCACGTTTGACAGAATTCTTTTTAAAAAGTAAGAGGTATCAATAAATAGTATGGTAACTAATGGTATATGAACTTGTAAGTAATTTTCATTCTTTCAGAAGAATATTCATTCTGCATTTGTAGAAATTTAGCCACAGTAATACAGTTGCAATATGAGAAGCCTGTAAAACTGGAAAGTTTTTGGTTAGAGCAAAGCATTCTTGGTCACCCCTAACATTAACATTTCCATAAAAAAGGCCAGAAATATTTACTTTGACATCATGGTTTATGATATGCCAATCGGCAAGCAAGAAGACATGAAAACTATAACTATTCAACCCATGCTTCCTGAAAAGACAGATGAAATATTAATTCATGACTTCCTGAGTGAAAATTTGATTACAGCATAAGAAACTTGATTTTGTGGAAGTTTCCATGTAGGAAGAAAAAGTAAGGTAATGGCTGGAAAAGCAGCAGTTTTGTGGTATTAGTGGAAATGGAGTGTAGAAGTGTATGACAGTGAATTTTATTGCTGTGCTTGTCTTTCATAATGTGCCCCTAAACTAATAATGGAGAACTGAAACTTTGCTCTGCTATGGCTAAATGTTTTCTTTTCATTTGCAAGGCTTTCCAGTGCTTAAAATAAACTGAAGTTTACCTTATGAATACTGAGCACATTATTTCTATGGAAGCAAGGAATACAAATAAAGGAGTGTTGTGAACAAATCCTTTGCTTCACTGCTGACCCAACTGATAGTAACTGAATCAAGATTTCTACAGAGCTTCAAACTCTTACCCAGACCAGCAGTGCCTGTAAAAATGGTCACAGCTAGCTAGGAGAACATAAACTACTTAATGCAGAGAAAGGAAGCCCTTTTTGAGTGATGCTGATAGGGGGCACGAACAGTGGTGATGAATAGTGATGATGAACAGAGGCAGACAGGAAGAAATAGTATCATGGCAAACTTTCGTTTTGATCAGAAACAGACAGTATTAAAAATATTTAGCAAAGCCTCTCTTCACACTATGTTTCTTAATTACCATAGTGAAATAATGAAAAAAACATGGGAATCTCAGCCAAGGAGACTGTAGTTTGCTTCCTCCTAAGGTAGAGATTTTAGATCTTGATTTCTTAGGCAACTGCGCAATTCAATGCATGTTTTAAAAAGAACTGAAACAATATAATCTTTACCTTGGAAGCCGTTCATAAATCTGGATCCCTCTGGTAGGAGTTCTGGAGTATACTCATGATAGCCTCCTAAATAAAACTGACTGAAGACATTGAGTCCAACCAGAGTTCCAGGAGAAGTGACAGTTTTATTCTTCTGATCATCCACCTTTCAATGAAGCATTTATTTTTGTTATAAAAAAGGAATTTACCTTATTAATGAACTTCTAATGAACACAGTCCTGCAAACTTAACAGGAAAACTGATTTTTAAAATTCCACATGAAATGTAAAAAACCCCAACACTTTCAGCTAAAAGCTCTTTCCTTCTAAAAGAAATTATTTCTTACCTTCAGCCAACCTTTTTGGAGACATCTGCCAAGATAGATGACATGGATATCAAGTGTCAGATCAAGTGGTTTACTAATGATTGTTGCTGTGCCAGAACCTAGATTGTAGCTATATACTACTCTGCCATTACGGAGGCCTAAAACCAAGAAATCATCTCCATTCAGACCTGAAAAGACAAAACTTAAATAATTACTTACTCCAGCTTTTAGTGAATGCATAAAATATTATCAAAATCCTCTGAAAATATATCAATTTAGGAAAATTTTAGCCAGAACGATTTTACATTTTGTATATATTTTTAGTGTTCTCTGTTTAACTTGTAATACTATTTACAGTATTCTTGCGGATTTAAAATAGAAACTGAAGAGATTTTGAACACATTTACAAGCTTGTTGAAGGATGTTCTTTTTTACAGTAGAGTAAGTCAATGACATCCACAAGTTCAGTCTGGTGCATTTAGCAGTTATTGCTGCCCCCTCCCCCTACAACCTGAACACATTCAACTTCCTCCAAAATCTTTAAAATGCAAACTGAAATTCCAGTTTGCCAGTGTGAATAGCCCATGGTTTAAAGTTATTCTGGAATACTTTCACCTTTCATAGCAGGCTCCTTAATGGCCTGAAAACTTGAGACCATCTGATATGAGATGAGGGGAGCAACAGGAATAGGAGCCTGAGGAAGCTCTAGGAGCTTCTAAAAAGCTCATTCACCTGCCTTCAAGCTAAGGGTGCCTGAAGACTTTATTGTAGCTGCACCTGATTAGAGAGGCTCTAGATTATTTGTTACTGAAGCTTCGCTAGTCAGAACAGCTGTATGCTTTAATTCCTTTAAGTCTTCTTAAATTTTCTGGTTAGAATTCATTCATTTGAAAATTTGCAAAAAAGATTGTAATTTCTTTACATTTAGGGCTACATGCTGTAATTGTAGCCTGTGCTTTTCAGGTACTATACTATAAAATCTTATTTGAAAGATTTTAAGTCTGACATAAACCTTGTCAGTAAGAATTCAATTTCTGGACTAATCCCTGATCATTCAAGTAAACAGATTTTTCTGATGGCAATGTTGAAGAGAATTCAATACATCTCATGTAGGCCAGAGTGGAACTACCATTACTTATAAAAAATTTATTCAGTTTACAAACCTCACCCTTTGTTTTGCATGTACTCCTAGTATGTAACAGAACTGGGATACAAACAATGATAAAAGGGAAGAACATTTTCAGTCTTCGATTAGGATATTCTGAATTGAAATTCAAAGCCATCAATTTCTTTTTTACAAGTCTCCTGTGAAATCAAGCAATTTGGTGTTCTTTTTCATGCCTGTAAGCTCTGTTTTAGATATTCTGTTTTCACAAGGCTGTATTATTTTGCACTGATTTTAGGGAACTTCCTTTATTTTTTATTGCAGTGTCATTCAGTGGCCCTAATTTCAAACATGTCTTGACTTCTCTGCACTAAGTGCATGGGGAGTTTGCTTGATTTGAAAAAGACAAAGTGGGCTTTTCTTCAGAAGCAGCAATGATGGGTATATCTCATCCTCCTGATGAAGCTCTGCATACTCCCATATTCCTGTTATTTCACATGCTGTATGAACAGTGTAGGCAAGCAACAGTACTCTGCTTTTCTACAGTTTGATTTTTTCTATAAAGTCATTATTTTGGTGGAACATGAATATATATATGAAAAGATTATTCCAAAGAATTTAAATACACAGCCTCTGTACAAAATGTGCAGTTAAATTCAGTCAAATAGAATGTAAATACCATTCATTTTTATTACAATGATTTGTTCATGACCGAATGAAACCCCATTGCCTTCAATTGCACTGGCATATTACCAGTGAAGGACTTCCAAACTGTAAATAACTTCTTTTTAAAATCATTGCCAAAGTTGCTATTTTCAGCAGTGTCCACAATGTTCTTGTGTGATTTGGCCTGCAAAACTGGGGAGGCACATTAAAGACAAAGTGTTATTCAAAATGCATAAAAGAAAGGCAACAGTGTCACCATCCTAAAATCGATACCTGAAGATAATGTCAATTAATAGTCTGTGTAAGTGAGAAAGCTTTTAACTGTTTTGGTTTTTTGATTCTATTGTCTTACTCCTTGTCCGTACTCAAAATTGAAAAGAGACTCTAGAATAGGCTTCAAAGAACTCAAGACATCTTAAATTGGCAATATTTTTATGAATTTCTGACCCACTTATTTAAGGAAAATGACTGATTTCTACTTACGTATTAGTCTTACAATAGCATAATTTAATTGGCTCATTTTTTCTTACACTAATATAACTGCAAATAGAATCAGAACCCAAATGTTTTAGCATTTTACACTTTCAAGGTTATAAATGATGTAAATATCTTAATTCTGAAAACCAATGGTGGTTAATTTGTACAATATACAGTAATAGATGGACTCTTGGAAGCAAAAAATTCCTCTTTTTTCTTCTTTTGCATCTGCTAACTGTTACTGAAGTTTCTCTGGTCAGAATAGCTTTCATTTGAAGTCTTCTTAAACTTTCAATTTAGAACTAATTTATTTGAAAAATTGAAGTAAATTTCTTTGCATTTAGGACTAAATATGTTGTCATTGGCAGAAATCCTTCAAAATAAATGTGGGGGTTTTTTTCTGTTTTTTGGTTGGTTGGTTGTTTTTTTAAATGTCCTGCAATGTTAAACTCCAGTTACATCCTTTAAAAATAATTTACGTTGAGAAAATGCTTAGAATGTATAAATAATCTCGTGCCTGAGTTGCAAACAGCTCACTCAGAAGCACTTGCCTCTTTTTAGATGTGTTCTCTTTGAAACAGTGTTTTAGTGCTTTTAATTTTGAAGACCTTCAAAGACTGTTTTTTTGTTTAGTGAAAATAATCTATATCTAGTCAAGTGAATAATATAGGTGTCCTCCTTTCAGACCGTCCAATAATGAGAACATCCATATTTATACACATACATATTTACCTCCTATTGTTTCATTTGTTTCTACAAAAGTTTAGCATATGTTAAGGCCCAACGTTGCTCTCGTCTCCTTTGGTCTAGACTCTTCTTCTCCCTAACACTAAGCTGTGTATGAAGGTAAGGGTCCATGGTCAGTAGATGGTGGTTTCTCTCTGCTGCTTCTTCCTCCTCACACCTTTCTTCTGCTCCAGTGTGGGCTCTCCAGTGGCTGCAGTTGCTTCAGGAAACATCCATGCTCTGGCACGGGGTTTTTCTACAGGCTGCAGGATTGGTAGTCTGCTCCTCTGTGGAAGCAGCATGGAGCTCCTCTTCCTGTGACTTTGTGTTCCATCTGTTGTTTCTCAATCTTTTTGTTCCATCCTTCTCTCTCTGTGATGTTGTCTCCCCCTTCCTAAATACTTTTCCCTGAGGCACCACTACCTTGGCTGGGGGGCTCAGCAGTACCCTGCAGGGGGTCAGCTGGAGCTGACTGTATCTGGCATAAGCATAGGGTTCCCATAAGTTGTGGGTCTTATGTGCCAAACTCATGTGATATTTTTTATGCAATAAAGCATCTACTGTGGCATTAGAGACATGTTTACATACCTAAATCGCTCTCCTACTGTGATGGGTATAGACCTAAAGACACATCACCAAACCTCCCTCCTAGGCTTCAAGGATTCTACAGGACAGTTCCCGATCCACAAGTGAGATCATATTCCAATTGCAGAAACAAGATAAAAACAAGTAATGCATTCTATGACCTACTAAGTATGAAGTGGTTTTGACCCTGACTGTTTTAAGTCAGCAGTAACATGTTTCATGTTTATGTTTAATGTTAAAATGTTTAACATTTTTCTCAACTTTCATCAATATTATGAGTCCTAGGCTGATAGTAGTGCTAAGATGGACAGAACAAAAGTAGTAGTACTATTTTACTCCATTTCAATGCTAAGGCCATGTAAGCCTGCCACAGTGTGCTACTATGAAGAGAGACTTAAAGTATTGCTAAAATCATAGAACCAACCTTGTACTGAATAGCTTTATCCAACCTCTGTGAAGTAGATTTACATAACATGCTTCTCAGCTGTGTTAATCAGACCAGACTGAATAATTCACTATACACACTGTAGCACAAATTATTCATAACTAGCTTGGGCTAACTTGCACTGAGTGATCTCAGGGGTTCAGGTCTCATATTTTACATAAATAACACCGAGTCCATTTATGGATGCCAGGAGGCTGGATTCCACTGTTGAGATTCCTGTGGGCTGTAGGAGTGCAGCCACTGTGAAAAGCATCAGCAGCTCATGGATGGTTCTGCTGTGGGTTATTTGAGGGCACAGGAAGAAGAAATGACAGGGTGGCTGTGGCACATTGGATGGATGAGTTGATTTACCAATAAAGTATCACTGGAAGAAGACTTGAGACAGCAGCTCTCAAAACTAGGCACCAAATAAATCCAATCAACAATGAAATTTAAGTCTATGACTAAAAAAGAGAACCTTAATTTTCTGGTTCTCATTTATTTTGTTCATAAATACACTACTTCAAGTGTGACTACTGGAAGCAGTTATAGTCCTCATTAATGAAAGGAAACATTTATACAGCCTAATTGTTTACTGTGTGTTTACAAAACAATGCTGTATTGAAGAGATATTGAAGATCCTAATGAAATTGTATCTTAGAAACAAGAAAAAGCTGTGTATATTTTTATCCTACTTGTTTAATGAATAGACAAAAGTCTATAAGGACAGTAATAAGTAACAAAAATAAAGCTTACCTTGTCCCTTCTGTCCAGTGAAAAAAATCAAGTTATCTTGTAAAGCTGAGTGGTGGTTTGCCAACTGAAATTTTAAGCGGAATTCATAGTAGAAGATGATATTTGGGATTGCAGAATAAGCCAGGAATGAGGTATAGCCAAAGACATCTGTGCCACTGAAACTAGGCTGGCTAATAGTAATAGCTGGATTAAAAAAAAAAGAGAAATCCAGTGTTAGGGCAAATTCTGTAACATATGTATTTGTGTGTTCTATATAACACACAGCATTAGAAATTAAAAACTAATACATAATACTGAAAATTTGGTATGTGTTCATACTTTACACACATACAAATAAAATTTGGTTTTCTTCTGAATGTAATCTCAATTTTTTAGCATTATAAATAGGACTTTTACCACTGAACTATTGGCCACTACTGCCATCTTCTGGATTCCAGATAGCATTGTTACAAGTAGAAGTCCACTAATATTTACTCAAAACTCAGACAAAAGAAATAATACAAAGAAATTATGCTGTTAAAAGAAATGCCACCTCTAACACGCATTTGAGTGAAAGTGAGTACAAAGCACCGGTGAAGACTTTATGGAATAATAACTCTTCACAGAAAAGAACATAATAAAAAGAAATATCATAAAAAGATCAATTTACAGCACAGTCAATAACCTGAATTATATTGTTTACATTATTTACTACATAATTTGAACTGTCTGGAATACGGAACTGGGTGTTAAAAAATGTATAGCTGACAAATTATTTAACCTTTAAAAACTGTTGTTTAGGTTCAAGTTAATGAAAATGTCTTTTATGTTGGGCATTGACCAAGCAAAGTATATAGCTTTTTCTAAAATACTTTTGCCAACTATATAATTCTCCTTCCTCCAAAGCTGTGAAGGCCACAAGTTTGTTGAAACACCTACTGATTTTGTGAAACATAAATTCATAATTTTTGCTGAGAAAAACTGTGGGATTAAATAAGCAAATGAAAAGCAAATCAAATAACAGAGCACTGATACTAAGCAGTCACATAGCCCCAAGGACTCCCTCTTGGAGCTTAGTAGACAGGGCTGCTGTAGTCAATTCTTGTAGTTGACACTCAGAGCAGAGAGAATATTGACAATAAGGATTGGTGAAAAATAGGAAAGAGGAAGAATAGCTTAGTAAAGCCTAATCCTGAAAGACTGGGGATGGGGCTAGACTTAGCAGTTATCTCCAAAAACCCTGAGCATGAAATGAGGCTAACCCAACTTAACTAAAGAATGAAGTAGGAAGCACTGGGGGAGGAAGGAATACCCAGCTGCACCATGCACAGACCAGATTGGGAAGTGCTAGTGAATCTATCTTAGCCTTAAGTACCTTTAAGCATCTGGCTTAAGTTATGAATGGTTATTAAGTTATGAATCCAAGACTGTCCATAAAACTGTATAATCTTACAGCCCTCTTTCCTTAAAACACAGTCCTTCAAAACATTATTCATAAAATGTTTGCAGCTGGTTGAAGTAGCAGAGAGCACAGCTCCAACCACATTGCATTATTTCCTTTTTCCTGCCTAGACACCATCCAAGCTGATCCCATACTTGCAGTGTGAAGTGGTAAAGAACATAGATGTGTCCCAATGGCTCTGACTACAAGCCATGCAAAAATATACTCCAAATTAATACTATGCCTAAGCCACACATTGCTCTGACAGTGTTCCAAAGACTTTTATCAACTTTTTGTCCTTGATCTTGTTCTATGTCTCTCTGTCAGTCCAACACCATTCATCACTGTCCTCTTCTGCACTCCCAGTACTGAACAAATAATAAGGTATGATATATCCCAATGACTCACAAACAAATAATGACAGATTATCCCATTGTATAAATATATTAATATAGTTGGCTACCTAATTCTCTATCATTGCACATCTTATCAGAGATGAGCATAAAAGTGGGAGGTAAAAATATCAACTATATTTTGAAAAAAATCTTAACAAAGAAGAGAGAATAAAGTGACAAAATGAAGGAAAATAATGGTTTCATTATCTCTGAATTTTCTGTTATGAGTTAAAATTAAAGCTCCACTCACTGCCAATACATCTTGAACCAGAGCTTTACAATACGTTGCAAAAACCAAGACAGATGAATGACATGAAGGAAATAAAGTGATGAAAACTTCAGACTACAGAATTAGTCAGATAGTCCACTTTTTTATACTATCATTGACTGTGAACAGCTATCAGCTCAGTGTCTGTTTCCAAGGTCAGCAGCCTCTACGGCTGCTATGGAATGAGTATTGTTCAGTTTTCCTAAACACCAGCTGACCTATTTGCAACTGCAATATTGAAAAGAGAATGCAAATTGAAACTCAGCATTGTATTTTCCAGTCTTCTAAGCTGTACAAAATCTTCAGAAAAATGTCCTTTGTCATCATGAAAATCTGCCACCACTGTTTCTGGTTCTGTCTTACTGATTTGCAGTATCATTTTTAATAAACCAAAACTTGCTTTTGAGAACAGAAATACTGATTAATGAAGTGAAAAATGTTTTCTTAGCTGAGCTTAGAAAAATTATTTTAAAACCAGCTAGGCTGTTCCTTCCCTTACTCCTCTTATATCAAATGAAGCAGCAAGATAATTGGATCTTTGAGCTACAACACACGCTCCTGATGGAAGTGGCTTGCTTAACACAGCTATATAAAGCAAATTATAAATGAATTTCTATAAATTCCTACATATTTACAATCAGTTTTAAATACTGATTTGCATGCAGAGTTCTGGCACAAGGTTCTTGTAGGAAACTCCCTGTGGACTGCAGTACATTAGAAGGTGTTGGATCAGGAACTGCAGGCTGACAGGTGAAGGGAGCTACCCACGGACCAACCATGGAAATGAAGTGGAAGTCCTACTGTAGGATGAAAATATGAATCTGAAAAATTGTTAATACACCAGGGACATTAAAATTGTGTAAGCGAGAGTGTCTGTGTGTGTTTTGTACAATTTTAATGACATTTCTTACATTAAAGCAAGTGGGAAATTAAGCACTTAAGCAATTAAAAGCAGATGGAGTGCTATTTGGATTGAGGGATGCAACTCCCATGGGGTATGGGACACGTGGTATGCATGTGAAGAGCATTTTGAAACACCACAGGATTTAAGGGATGACTGTGGGAGGAACCAAGGTGGAGAGAAGAAGGGAATTAGGTGATATGAGGAAGAACAAGAGTGGAAAAATAAATGGATTCAGGGACAAAAAAGACCAGTGACATGTAAATATGTCACCATGTTGGTTGGTCCACTGTAATTAGGCAATCTATTGTGATCTTCCAATACCTCACCAAATGTATAACTTTGATGCTGTCCCTAAGACTGCACTCAGCCTTCACTGTATTGTGGCTGTGTTTCTCCCCTTTTTATTCAGTTTCATCGTAAGTGATAAAAAAGCCTTTTGCAGCTTATTTTAAGTTTCAACACCAAGTTCAGACTTGTATCTGTGCTCAATTATTCCTGTTCCTGCTAATCCCTTAAGACACAGTTGAATACAATAATTTTTCATATTTCAATCATTTTTAATGTTGTGGGTGCATTGAACCTAGATTTATACTCTGTCCTGTGAAGCTGTGTATTGTTCCTTGTTTGCTTACAGCGATGATCTCTCAATACAATAAAATTTTGTACTTTCTGTGCTTTCAAAGCCCTCAGGTCTGTAGTGTAATCAAACTAATGAATTAGTGTGGTTTCTCTCAATTTAGACTCTCTCAATTTTTACTTAAACTCTATTTAGAGAGAGCTAACTACAAAGACTTGTGAAAGAGCTTTATTGAATGACTGAAGGGCAAAGGTGTTAAGTGATACTCAGTGCTGGCATATGTAACTTGAAGTAGATTACAGAAACAGTCCTAGCCTTAGATACACAATAGTGAGCTCTGAACTCTCCATCAGCATTCAAAAAAAGATACAGTAGGGGATTTAATAAGCAGTTCCATGAAAACATCACTGCACTCATAAAAAGAAACAGAATGGAAGAAATGGCTAAGAAACAGACAGAGAGTAAACCAGAAAAGAGTCAAACAGAAAAAAAATGCAGTTGCATTATCACACCTCAAAAGTGATCAGCTCTGGACTCTCATTTTAAATGAGGATGCAGTGGAATTGAGAAGGAACAAAGAAAGGCAGCCTGGACGACTAAAGACACAGCATGGCAGGTGTCTCAAAAATGAAAGAATCAATTTGAACTATTCAGAAATAATTTGTGGAGGTTTATAATAAGGATATATATAAATCCAGGAGAGGCATGGAAAAGGTGAACAGGGAATCATTAATGAAACAGGGAACAACTGAAACGGCTGCTCTAACACAGAAGCTTGAGGCATTAATGTCATTAATTGATGCAGTTAAGCAAGCATATGGAAGTACTTCTGTGCAAGCTGTATACTTAAACTCTGGAGCTCTTTGTCACAGAATGTTTTATGTCAAGTTTACATGGACTCAAAGAACAATTAGAGACGTGCATGGAAGAAATCTATCAAGGGCTAAATACAGCCACTAACCCCACTACAGGAAGCTCTACTGTTTTGCTACTAAACTTGCTACTAAGCTTCCTACTGCAAGTTAAGAAAGATTACCAAGGAAGTGTCACATGTGTTACACACACTTGCCTAAGTATTTGCTATTAGCTATCAGATATTAGGTTAAATGAAAACCTGGATAAAACATTTCTGTTCATCTACTAAAAATTTTGGAAAGGTCTTCTAATTAAGATTTCCAGTAAGAGATAAAGATGTATATGTTATGAAGAAAAATAATGTAGACTTGATCTGACCTGAACATTGCTTAATATTTATTTTAAAAAGCACTTTATATGCACTGCTGAATCAGCTCAAAATGAGTAATTATTTTCCATATGCAGATTTTTCAATCATTACTTCTTGCTACATTGAGTGTTAGGAGAAAAGAATACCTTGGATTTTAACACATAGGAATTTCTACCCTAGAACAATCATTATAATCAGTGCTTGAGAATAAAAGCTCTTAATATGATAACACTGGTCAAAATGACCTACTTAGATAGTTGTATTTATTTCTCCTCATCCTCGCTCCTGTTTCATAGCAAAACACTTGGTAGATTTGAAATGTTTCCTCTTTTTGACCTGAAAACTGAACCCAATTTTAGCATCCGGAGATATTTTTGCAATCCAGAAAGTATTGTTTACACACAGAAAATGATAGAAAAAATGACCAATGCACATGAAATATGGTTCTTACCATCATTGCAGAGGATTCCAGATCTCCCGTATGGACAAAGGCATACAGCATCTCGTGTGGACTTTGGAAAACATGTGGCACCGTTTCCACATGGATTTTCATCACAGGTTGCAAACTGGCAGAGTTTTCCAGAGTAGAGTTTAGGGCATTCACAAAACCAACCTTCTGCATCACTGACAAATTTGAATTAAAAACAAAAAAATATATGTAAGTACTAGAACACTTAAGAAGACCAGGCGAGTTTTACACTCAGAAAATCACTGACATTTGACTTATGGTTGTAATAAATTTCTGTGGTTTTCCAGTCTTTTTTTTTTTTTGCTTGTGTACCTGGAATTACAGATGCCAGAATATTTTCTGGGTGACTTGAAATGACAGGTTATTTTGGATTTCATTTTAGATTTTAATTTATTTTTCCTTTCATGGTAAGATATGCCACTTTTCTATTGTCTCACTAGTTATTTGTGCTGCTGCTTTGATAACAGTCAAAATAACTGCTACAGAAAAATGGCTTTTATGTCTGAAAGAAAAATGAAAGACAAAAAAGAGAAAGTGAAGTTACCAGTTTACTTTACAAATGGCAACATAATTTGTACATTCAGGTATTATATACAGCTTGTGACAACACAGTAGGTTGTAAAGAAAAACTGAAATATGAATACTTACTGTAGTGAATATATTGAAACTGAACCAATATCTCTACTTTCATGTATCTTACATTCTCAGTCATAGCAAGCATATTAGCATAGGCAAGGGAAAAAATAAGTTGTAATCAGCCTGGAGAGGTCGTAAAAACAAAGGTCTAGAAATGTGTATATTCTGTTTTATGCTTTTTTTTTTTTTTTTTTTGATATACAAAGATAACACAATGGCAGATATGGTAGGAAAACCAAAACCAGATAGGAAAAGCAAAAGTATAAGACATTCCCACCTTATCACTTAAAAATGTAATTTCATTAAAGGACTTATTTGATTTTCCCCTTATTATATGACTGAAATTAGATGACACCCAGATAGGTCAGTTCATGTGATTACTACACATCCTTGGTATCAAACAGAAACATGTCAGTCTTACACTTGATAAGGTCACATGTGCCCACGGGTATGCATGCAGAAGAAATGATGTGAAGTGTATCAAACCACAGCCATTGTGTTTTTCCTGATAACTGGATAATCTTTAGGATATACAGTGATAAAATGTCAGATACATGTGATTTCTAAAAATCTGTTTAGTGCTTATAATATCCAAGCAATCAGGTTAAAGAAAATAATCTAGAGCTGAGAAAACTGCAGTTTTTAAAAGAGGGAAATAAGTGAGTCTTGTGACAGTCTTTGTGCATAGCAGGAGATTAGTGTGTCTCTAAACTGACCACCCACAGTTCTGGGGAGCGAGAATCTCAGCTGGAGAGTCTGCCAGAATGAACCTCATGAATAACGCCTCCAGACACCTTTGCAAAAGAAAATTGCCATCAGCTGCAATAATAAATTTCTGTATGTAGCCTATTCTATTTATAGATCTGCTGCAGGCACCAGGAGAGGAATGGAAATGAGATACTCGATTGCTTTCATGTGTGCAGCTTAGAGAAGTCTGCTTTACAACAGTTTCCATATCAGCATTACGGTTCAGCCGATTAAAAAAGCAATGATAAACTGAATTGTTAATGGAAATCTACAATTGATGTGATGAGCTCTAAAGCTACTTATCAAATGTGTTTCTGTTTGCTTATGTGAGCAAATACGGCTAGTTGCTGCTGACTGCCAAAATACAGTCTTCACCTTTAAAAACATTTCGTATATTTTTCTATTGAGCTGTGTCTGTCAACAATGGCCGTTTCTTTTTATAGTCTTATTTTTGTTATTGTTGAAATGATGCGAAATATCAGGTCTTATTAAAAATTGTGACAATCCCCTATTATCAAGGTGAGCAATGTTCTAACATTTGACTATTGATGCCATTAAACCCTAATTACAAAGAAGAGTGATTCCCAATAAGGCAAAGAAAACAGTTTCTAAAATTTTCTGCAACATAATGCAGAGCTTGAAAATACAACAGCTAACCACACAGAAAGAAATATCACAGCTGCTTCATAAGAACTGATACTCTGAAACACCAAAAGCCAAATGACTTATTCTCTCTCAAAGCAGTCCTGTCACTGTACTTGAAGAAAAGGACAAGGTCTTCTATATTCTGCTGAATTCATCTCAGCAGCAAGAAACACAAAAATGCTGGAATGACAAAGGAATTCTCTCCTCCCAAGAGGGTTTCATAATTTCATCCTTTACAAATGCAAGAAGCAAATGAAAACAGACAGCAAACCAGAACAGTAATATCTTTTGGATATGCTGTACACCTGTGAATGGCTCCAAGAAAAAGTTATTGGATAATTACAAACACAAGCTGAAGAAAGTAATACATGAAAGAAACAAAGAAAATATTAGAATTTTAAGGTTGCAAAATTAGAAACAAATTTGGAATGTATTATATGTCTCTATTAGTGTTTGAGTTCAGATCCAGAGCATGGGTTTGAAGAAAATCTTCCTGTTTTCCCCAGCTGAAATGCCTTGGTGATTATACAGTAGTGTGGCTCTACAAAGCAGACTATAATTTTCTATATGCCTGTGCTTTTTCCATCTCTGAAGTAGGAATGTCTTGCTCTGTGATTATCACTGGTAGCACTGTACATGCCATTTGTGTAGTCAAATGCAAGAGGGCTTCCCTGGAAGGAAGCACAGTCAACATCCTTGAATCATGACAGTGCTAAACTGAGAGCATCAAAAACTTAACTGTCACAGTGGGCTCAGTACTTAAGGACAGATATTTTTATGTGCTCTCACCATATTATCTGTGATAAAGCTATGGATGTCAGAGGAAAAAGCTTCCTAATCTTGTTCAGTTAATAAATAGTAGATGTAATTCAGTTTATTTTAAAGTTGTTAGTATTAATAATTCATAGTGCCTTTTTGTTTTAAATCACTGGAAATTGAAAGAAGCCTCATACTTTATCAGTTTAAACTTTAATTTGAATTACACTTCATGTAAAGACTTTCTAAACTTTGTGGAAAATGCCAGGGTAATGTAAAAGTTACTAGGACCTTGCTTTGGAACATTTTCGTAATATCCACAAAAACATTGCAGCCACAAGTATAACCTTATCTCTTCAATAATCTTAAAAATATATAAAGGAGGCACTTCTTCCTTGTCATGGCAAGAGTTTTTCTAGTATATATTTGCCAATCTTTCCTTGTATTATATATCTCCAAAAAAATCAATTCAGCTTTACTGCTGGTTCAGTTCTTTCACTCAGGTTTCCTCAATTATGGTATCATCTCTAGATCTGAGTGTTTTTCTTAGGTTTGCTGTTTTGAATTGTTTTTTCTCCTAGAGGAATTATTATTCTGCAAGGTCTGGTGATTCACTTTGAATTTCCTTTCACTGAAAGCACTTTCTAAACAGCTTTCTCTATATAAACAACCACTGACAGGCTCTTGTTAAGCCAAGTCTAAATCAATTGTGAACTAAATTGGTTTTGAAAACTCCCAGGGAAAATATTTCCAGATTAGTCGAGTGTACTCATGGAAAAAAGCTTCTGCTTTAAATTTTCTTTGAGGCAGGCTTTGCTCAGTTATACTGCTTCTAGCATGGACTAAATAGAAGCTCACATTTAAATGATACTTCCAAATTCTTTGATCCAGGTTAAAAATACTGGAGTGGGAAGGTTCCAATTCCACTCGAAAAAGGAGTGACAAAAAGATTGTAGTACCTCACTTGCCTACTGCCAACATACAAGGAGACCATCACATAAGAGAATGGTTCAGCTCAAAAAGAAAACTAATTTATAGGACTCAACCAAGAAGTGTAATTAAGTAGATGCGTAATCCATCCCAGTCAGAAAATGAGCATCTGCTCAATCTTTTTATACATATGCTTGTATATGAGTTTCCCTGAACACAAGCTTAAGGAGTATGTTGAATACCTGAAACAATACCTAAATCCTAGAAAGTTCACTAGAGTTGTGTTTGAGTTATTCATGACTTGGAGGGGACATAATTTGGTTTATGGAAACAATGGAGTAGGAAGAGCTCTTGTTTATTGGCAGAATACCTATTTCAGACCTTCAAAGATGTAATTATTTTCAGGAAATTAGAATTGTTAAAATTAATTTTAAAATATATTCATTCAAATATATAGTGCTATCTTTCATGATCATTAAGTCTGCTTGGAGTCTTTATAAAAAAGACTCTTTAACTTCCTTTTTCCACTCAGATGGTGAATATACACGTGATTCCCAATAACATGAAATATAAATATCCATTAATTAAGATGATGCATAAAAAGTCTTGTCCTGTAATATGACAATTATGAGCATTTCTGCTACACAGGAGAGGATACACACTTGTGGTATCAAACACTTCTGGACACATTGTACTTAATGCTGGATGGGTAAGATTCCTCAAGAAAAATACAGAAAGCAATGGTTGTTGAGAACAATTTCTGTGGGCAACAGTCCATTATATTCCCTGGCCACATCTAGGAACAGAAATAATGGTCTGTCAGACTGGCTCGATTGCAAGACCTGTAATTAGTTCTAACACCACTCCTTTCCCAGTTTCCTCAGTCTTTTCAGCTTTTCTTTCCTTGTGTGGTATGGGGAAAATAGTAAATGGATGGTATAATCTGCTAAGATGTATTTATAAAAATGAAATTATTAAAAAATAATTGAAAGGCTTTGATTTTGATAATAAAAAAATAGCACTTTATGGAACATAGCCGGGAACATAAACATTTTCAACAGTATCAGGTAGAAGCCAGACCTCCACCTCTCACTGAAATCACATGCTGCCTAACTTTTGTTTGTCTTTTCAAAATCTCTCATAATTCCTCATGACAGAAAGTTTCCAATTGCTCCCAGCAGTCCCTAAAGCCCTAAACAGACATTGATTCAGCATATGTATTATTTGCAGCAGGACTCATGAGCACCATATCCAAAGCAATAACACTGAACATTGCTGTGCAACAACATACTGCTTGCTGCAGTATTTTCATTAAAGATGCATTGTATACTTTTACTCCTTTCCCCCAGAAAGCTTATGAGAGACTTGAGTACTTAAAGACTAAGAACTAAAACAGGGTCTAGACTAACAATGTTATTTGATATATGTACCATAAATTACCCTAGAATTACAAAAACTTAATTGAAACTGAGGTTGAGTAGCATTTTTTTTCAGGTGTGAAAATTAAAAATACAAACACCATCTCTATGTCTAGATTAATTATACAACTATTAGCCTGAGAAGAACAATTTCTTTGTAACTGATGTTAATATCCATTTTATGATATGCTTGGTAAAGCCTTTCTAAGAGATTCAGGACTCGAAGACAGTTCCCTGGAGTTGAGGTTCCCCTCCCAACTATATAGCTTTCACATCAAAGAATATTTTTCTCTTGAAACTCCTACCTCTGACTGAATTTCCAACACTTTGGCTTTTATATGTGTTGAAGAGTCATACCACAGTATGAATGTTCAGCTTGTGTCTGAACCAGATGATTTGTGAGGTTCATAATCTTTAGCACAGTGGCAGATGCTTTAATGCAGACAATGATCTCCATGGAACCACTTAGCATCTACAGACGCTGGTAAAACAGCTGAATTCTTTGATGCACATGCTTCCTTTTGCTCATTGCATCAAAGACAAAAACCCAAAAAAGTTCTTGCCTTACTGAATGTCATGTAATCCTGAAAAGTTAAAACTCAAATATGCTATTGTATGACAAATCAGAATGTGATACTAATAAAATGCCTCAAAATAAAAATAATTTTAAAAATACTGGCTTTGTATGCGAAGTCAATAATCAATAACTGATTAATCAAAGTCAATAATTGTGTGTGTGCTGGACACTGAAGAAAAGAATGCAAGAGGGCAGGAAGTCCAACTTATGCACAGTTATGACTGACTTGTATTCTCTGTAGTATTTAATCTCTGTACTAATATGACGTGCCTTCAGGATTAGAAAAGTAGTAAAAGATATTGTCAAAATGGGTATAGTTTTCAATTCGCATTGATCTATTTTTTTAAATCTGATTTGTGAAATATTGATTTTGTTAACATCCACTTACAACATTTTATATGTGTTCTATGTAGATATGGTCTATTATAATCAAGAACATAACATTTTAGGTTAATTTGACACTATCATCTATGAGACAGGGCTCTAGCAGATCTTTAACTGCAACGGAAGTAAAACACAGTTGCTTTGAAACATTTATTAACCATTTTCTACTCACCTGTTTAAAAAGTAAAGCCAAGAATTAGTTAATTAGTATCTTCTGTTTTATGATGAGCAAATTCTTTTGGAATCTTAATTTCCTTTTAAACATATACCACCATTTCTTTTTAAAGGTGTCAAAGGAACAAGCAACTGTACTATTTTAAAATGGGATAACTTTAATAACATTTTAATTTGTGAAACAGAAATAACATTTGTGTCACAGTGGTATTTCTGGGAGAGGGACCTCTGATGGAAGTTTTGCTAATATGAATGTGGGCTTTGAATGTTTCCAGGGAAGGAGACTCCACAACCTCCCTGGGCAGCCTGTTCCAATGCTCTGTCACCCTCACAGTGAGAAAATTCTTATACGGAACTGCCTATACTCCAGTTTATAACCATTGCCCCTTTTCCTATTGTTAGTCACTCCTGAGAAAAGAGGTTTACTCCATCCTCCTGGCACTCACCCCTTACATATTTGTAAACATTAATGAGGTCACCCCTCATTCTCCTCTTCTCCAAGCTGAAGAGACCCAGCTCCCTCAGCCTTTTCTCATAAGGGAGATTTTCCACTCCCTTCATCATCTTGGAGGCTCGGCACTGGACTCTTTCAAGTAGTTCCCTGTTCTTCTGGAACTGAGGGGCCCAGAACTGGACACAATATTCCAGATGTGGCCTCACCAGGGCAGAGTAGAGGGGGAGGAGAATCTCTCTTGACCTACTAACCACCCCCATTTTGATGCACCCCAGGATGCCATTGGACTTCTTGGCCACAAGGGCACATTTTTGGCTCACGGTCATCCTTCCATCCACCAGCACCCCCAGGTCCCTTTCCCCTATGCTGCTCTCCAACAGCTCAGTCCCCAACCTATACTGGTACCTGGGGTTGTTCTTAACCCAGATGCAAGCCTTTACACTTGCCCTTGTTGTAATTAATTAAATTTCTCCCTGCCACACTCTCCAGTCTGTCCACATCCCTCTGAATGGCAGCACAGCCTTCTGGGGTGCCAACCACTACTCCCAGTTTTGTGTCATCAGCAAACTTGCTGACAATACACTCTATTACCTTATCCAGCTCATCAATAAATATATTGAATAGTACTGGTCCCAGTACTGATCATTGAAGGACTCCACTAGAAACAGACTTCCAACTAGACTCCATCCCATTGACTACAATTCTCTGTCTTATCCTTCAACCAGCTCCCAATCCACCTCACTACCCAATCATCCAGGCCACACTTGTTCAGAATACCATACATGTTCTCATGTGTTAAGGAAGGTCAATTTTTTCATTGCTAAAAGCAGTCCTTTACAGCACAATAGCTATAATAATTACCATGCCACTATTAAAGACTAACCTATGCACAGTGAGGGTATCTGTAAGAAATGCCCAATTTAGAAATAAACAGCTATTATGACTTAGTAAACAAAGACTGTTTGAAGCTGTACAAGGAAAAGCTATAAGTAGAAGACACAAAAAGTGGTTGACATTGCTTTAAAAAAGTCTATAATAGATGCAACTGCAACTAAAATTTTAGTATATTTGTCCATTTCATCTAAGGGCCACTTTTATCTCTAAGTTATGCCCCAAACAGGCAAGCTAATCTATTTTACACAGAATTCTATAAATCTCAAATTTTAGGGAAGACAAGAAAAACATGGAGCCCCTTTAGCACTCTGTTACCTATTAAATATCTTTTTGTATACATAGCTAACCTATGGTGCTGATGTGATACAGTAAGATGCAAGGACCACTAGAACTATGAATTAATCTAAGAACCACCAGTATAAATCACACTGAATCACAAACTGTACATTCATCACTCCTTCCTCATATGTCACCACCTGCCAGGGGACGGTCAGTAATGTCACCTCGCTCATTCTTAAAGAGTTGCAGGCAGTGCCTGAAATAGTATTATGTCCTATTTTATGAAGGTTAAGTATCTTGGAGAAAAGGCAATGTCCTCTTACTACCCAAGATATTAAAAAGCCTCGTCCCTCATTCATCATCATTTCAATGAATACATTGCTCTGTGGTCACTGTACTCTCCTGCCTGCCAGGGAAGTCAAGTCTCTGAAGAACACAACCTGCAGCATGTTCCCACCACCTGTCACATTGCAACATCAGAGTTTTTCCAAATACATGCCAGAGATACTGTGAGAAAGCCCCAAAACACACTTTATTGCAGCCAATCTAATGACAAGAAAAAAGAATGCCTAAGTTCCAGATGAAATTAGTGCAATGTTCACAGTGGCTGGCAGGATTCACAGCTGTGCCCTGACCTATAAATGAAAACCAGTGATCTGCCAGTAAAAATGCTGTGGCTGATGAGGTAATATCATGCCCTCTATTTTCTGAGATGTAAAAAAGAACTAGTGATCCATCTTGACTCACTTTCAACATGTCTCACTAACTCATGGGAGAAACCCAGAACCCTTTCCTCCCCCAGGCAGAAACAGCCATACTCCCTGTTAGCTTATGTGACAGGAATTCTTGGAATGGAAACTTTTTGCTTCTAAGACCTGTCCTGTGGCCAAGACACAGACACAAGGCTATGCCTCCTCACTTGAAATAGTACTGGGTAGCAGAGACACATGCCACTCTGCTGCTGCTTTGTTAATGTTTCCAAAATTAAGAATTTTGATGAGCTTTAAAGAACAAAGAGGTGAAAAGTGAAAAGACTAGTCATTATATTCCATCACATTCAGCAGAAAAATAAACAACCTTTTTTTAACTTTCCCAGAAAATGCTTTCAATTAAAAATGCTGATATTTTAAAAGCTAACTTCACTATTATCATACTATTATAATCACCGTGACACTTCTAATATTGCAGATGTTTCACACTGATGAGATGGTCTGCCTTATGACAAATATTAGAAAAAACCATCAGTTTAAATTTTTTCTGAGTTGAATTCTAGGTAGGATTTGAAACATATGACGTTTTTGTTAGGAACTTGCATTTGCTAGAGTCTAGATAGGACCCTCATGCATTAGATTTAGGTCAAAGTTTGTACTCTATTTGTTCATAGTCTCTCACCTGCCAAAAAAAAAAAGCCAGTTGTTGAAAAAACAGAGAGGACATTCTCTATTTAAACCCAAACCAAGACATAATAATATATAATATATACATCAACCTACTACTGAAGTGCAATCTACTGGATATTTCACAGTTCACCACTGTTGCAACAGATCAAAGAATCAAGCTCTCAACGTTTATTCCAGCTACCTGCACCATGTATGACTGGGAAGGAGTTAATTTTCTTCATAGTAGTCTGTATAGTGCTATGTTTTGGATCTCTGACCTAAGCAGTGTTAAGACATCAATGTTTTAGCTATTTGCTGTGCTATTTGCACAGCATCAAGGTTTTCTCTGTTCCTGAGTCGGCTGGGAATGAGCTGGAAGTTGGGAGGGGATGGAACTGGGACAGCTGCCCCAAACTGGACAAAGGGATATTCCATACTGCACGAGATACTGATCAGCAATGAAAAGTGGGAGGCTGCCTTTCCAAAGCAGCTGCTGCTTGGAGACTGTCTGGGTATTGGTCTACTGGGGGTAAGTGATTTCTTTTGCATCACTTTTTCCCCCCCCTCTTTGTTTTCATTCATTTATTTAAGTGTCTCTCTTTCAACCCACCAGGTTTTTTGCCCTTCCAATTTCCTACCATCTTGCTGAAGGTGAGTTAGCAAGGGACTGAATGGGCTTAGCTGCTGGCTGGGGTCAACCCACTTCACTGAGTAACTGAAAAATTCTACATGGTCCTGGGTGCTACAGTAGCAGTCTGTGTCTGGTGTGCTATTCAAGGACAAATGATGTGGACCAAAGACTGGAAAATGTGGACTTTGCAAGGGACATTAACTTTTTGAAATTCTTCCCTATTTTGGTAACAACAAACATTTGTCACAGTGAGTTCATGGTCAGGTCAGGATTTGTGTGACAACCAGGCTGCAACAATTTAATCAAAAACAAGAGAGCAGAAATTCTGAATATTCTTAAAGGTTTTCATACTTCATTTTTGATTCTGCTCCTGATGGCCCACAGATCATAGCAGACTCCTTGTCTGGATTTTGTGATGGCAAATATAGAAAACCCACTCCCTTGGAGTCAGTAGAAAACCCAGTAACACACCCACAGAGCTATGAGTAAGTCCTTGCAGTTTACACCAAGGTTGGCTGAGCAGCACACCAAAATATGTAGAGAATTCTAGGTTTGGCCCAGTGCAGTCCATGAAATCCAGGAACAAAAGGACTGCAGGGGAGACAGTCTGCATGCTATCTAGGGAAACATCTAAGATGAGGAGGAATATGAGTCATTATAAAGCTGTTGAGCAACTCTTAACTTTCCTTAACACTGGTGATCTTCCCAGAATAATTGTAAATATTTCTGTACAAATAAATATTGGAATGTGATACCCAAAAGGATGGACCAAAAAAATACCAAGTACCTGATTCATTGGGGTATTTTGTGTTATTTCAGATACTAGCTTTAAGAAGAGAGAAGTGTTGCTTCACATGTTACTTGTAAGAGTTTTTCAGAACATTCAGAATTAGAAAATTACTTTCAATATTGGCGAAAGATGGTGAAGGTAGAGTTCTGGACTTGCTCATCTACAGGGGGTGCTAAGTGTTTAGGACCAACAGCATCCAGAAGTGATTCAGTATTGCCTAAAGATTTTTAAGCAGGCCAGCCAGCTAAGTACAGTGACTTGCAGGAGAAACATAAATGGAATTCTATACCTGGTGGTACTATATAAGACAGGAATGTAAGAACAGTTACACCAGGTCAGACCAATTTGCATGTATACCATTCTGACAATGGATAAAACTGTCATCTCACAAAAGAGAATAATTATAATGCAACACTAAGTGACATTCATCTTCTTGTGACCTGTAGCAAAGGACATTGTGAATCAGATGTGTTTCTCAGTCCTTAACTGATATTTTTTGTCAGATCCCCTTCTAAGCCCATGTCAACTTTGAACATCTACATTGTGTTCCACTGCTTCAGGATCTACCACTGCTCTGTTTGAACTTCTCCTTTTTTTCATGTGAGGTACAAAAGTTCTTCTGTTAGAAATTGAACAATTGCTTTCTATTTGCTTTTCTCATGTCTTTCCTGATGTTGCAGACACCTCTTGTAATACTCTTCAAATATGTGTTTTGCATCCTACAAAATCTCAAACTAATCTGTTGATTAAATTTCTTCAATCATACTTCTAGCTTTCTCACCTTTTTTCTTTTAACTTCACTACTTTCCTTTTTAAGATGAGAGAATAAAATGACAAAAATAACATGAAGTAATGGAACTCTATCAGTTGATACTTGTTTCAAAAATTATTAGAATTTATGAAGACTCATTAGATCTTATGAAAACCTTTCTGGTAGTTCCTCAGAACCAACCCTTCCATTTGCGAAGTTCTTTCAAACACTTTTAAAGTGTTTTACTTCTCAGCATATATATAGCTTTCTTTATATGGAGTTTCTATCCCTCAGCCCCTCAGTAGTGTGACAGCTCTCATATAGTTCTTCACATTTGTCATGGATAGCTATGGACCAGCTTTTAGAGGTAAAGGATAAGGTAATATGAGCAAAACGCTATAGTGGACGTTGAGTAGGACCAAGAACCAACTTGCATCAGAGAATACTGTATGGATGGCTTACTTACCATGAGCTTTGGGAAAGACAGCAAAACCTCTGTAACTAGTGAACCACATGCCCTAATTCTCTACCCTAAGTAGAATAAAGCTTTTTCTAATACTTCAGATTTTAGAATATGATGGAGAATAGGTAAACACTATCAATGCACCAGACACACACTTAAGCCTGATTAAAAGATCTATCTGCTACAATGCAGTTGCAACTTTCCCTTTTAATTTCAGGTCCCCTTCTATGGCTGTATTACAATTAATGTTTAAAAATGATTCCACAATCATTAAAAAGCATCTCCAGTTAAGAATAAGGAATCGGAAGTTAGGAAAAGGCCACATTTAAACCACTAAAATGACTATTTTAGAAATCTCTTAATTACATTCTAAGATTCCCTGACGTAAAATCATGTAAAGTTTGCTTTTAAATGAGTTTGCATTCAATCCAGATTAAGGCAATTTATCTCAAAGAGCTGTTATGCAGAGATGATAAGGATACAAACACATCTGACTTGTGAAAAAAAGTACCAGCATCCATTTCTGGAGCACAAAGCAAAATGTTATTTCATGCTAAGTTTGAAAATGATGATAAGAAAACATGACATTCTCCTGCAGTTTTATAAATTTACGTTTTTATCTATCTTGTCAGTTTTTCTAGAAATCAGCTAATAGTGCTGTTAAAGTAGACAAAACTTATAAAACCTAAAGCAAACTTTCTGCTATCTAGTCTCTAGTAGTAACACACCCATTGTTATAAATGTCCTGAAGGTAGAATTGTCTCCTACTCTGATGACTGCAATAAGCCTTATTTCTCACAAAGAGTAGTTGCCATTAAAAATTACACTATAAAACTAGAAAACCTCTAGAAAGCAAAGTCTTGAAAACATCAAGCCAGACAGTCAGCTGCATTTTCAACAAATGCTTCTAATGGTAGAAGGCTCATTACTGTTCAGGTTCTGATGAGTCCTGGAGTATTTATGCATAAGGTATAGTACGAATATAATGTGGAACGAAAACATGCTTTGGAATAAATCCTTGATCTTCACAGATTTTCAGATCTTGGGCAAATATATTAGATCTCTTCACTGAAGAGTATACTTAAGACAGCAATAGCTTCCCTATGACATATGACCTACAGAGCAGTCTGATGAGATCCCTCTGCTTGTGCAACCAACTTGAGTTAAAAAGACCACCACATTTGCAGTTTTGGTAGCAAAGGGATTTAGGTTAGAGGCAAGACTCAACTTTGAATATGAATAATTTTTCACCTAAGAGAAGACCAGGTCTTTCCTATGCTAAGGCTCTTCTCTAAAATTAGTATAAGTTTGTTTTCTTGGGTAGGTTAAAAGATCAGCCTGAAGCACTGTGGAAATAGGATCGAGATAAGTTCTTAATGTTTATTAAAAAAAAAATAAAATAATATTAAGGCCCTGCTCACAGAGTCATCCAACACTAGAGATTCAATGGAATGAATTAATATTTCTACTTCATTTTAGTAATATTTGCTCTTTGGTCTTAGTTTCAGTGTGTTACTGTACTGGCTGGAGGGAAATACTGTTTTATTGTCTTTCAACACTGGAAGATTTTTGTTTGGAAAGGAAAGATGAAAATTGCTGAATGCAAAATTAACCATTTTATTCTGAACTAAGGAAATTAGTATAATTATGTTTGTATTTGTATTTGAATTCAGGCTCATAAATACAAGGTTTCAGAAAAAAAAACAAAAATATCATAGAATTGTTTTGGTTCCAAAAGATGTTTAAGATAATCAAGTTCAACCACTAACCCATCACACTGCCAAATCCATCACTAAACCATGTCCCTAAGCACCATACCTGTATGTCTTTTAAATACCTCCAGTTTCATAATGTAAATTTACTAAAGATTTTTGCATGCAAATGGCTGTGTGAGTTCCTTTACATGAGTATACTGCAAGTGGCTTCAGTGCTAGCCGAACTGGCCAGATATCACTGTTATAAGAAAGGCTTCAGGACATTCTCTACAAACTTGCCCAAAGCCTGAGTACACTTTCAGAAAACTTCCAAAAGTTATTGTAGTTTTGATTTATCCTATTAGTGTAAGAGTATTATTTTATCCTGATGTACAGGTTATAGTAGGGAAAATTCAAAGGAAAAGTGGTGCTGGGAGCAATTGGTTTTAAAAGTCTGCTTTCAGACTGTCAAAAGTGAAATTAAACTAGATCTAGAGAAAACTGAGATGGTATGCATCATAATAGCAGATCCCTCTTGTAATGACCTCTTAAAATTGTTATATATTATTTTTTAATATTTTACCTTTCTTTCTATTTTTCTGTATTTAAACAACACTCCCCTCTACCCTAATCTGAAATGATGTATCAATGAAAGTGTATTAACATTACATGTTAATAATCACTCAGGCAGTGTCTTGATAGGGCGTTGAGAATTGGGTCCTATTATAATGTGTTTAATACACAGAAAGAGTCAGATCTGGAAATATGATATTTGAACACAATGGTAAGGGATGTGGTCATGTAATTTGTGAAACACCATAGACATGACAACAGTATAAGCAGAAAACCTGCAGATGTCAACAATCTGTTAGCTATTATTTCCTGTGCTCCTTTCTCTCTGTGCTGGAAAGAGGAAAGGGCTCATATCTCAATGTTGCCCCACTCCTCAAATTTGCCTAGAAGGAGGAATGACAAACCTCAGCCATGTGCTTCTTAGTACAGCTCATACTGCTATATATTCTAGGGGTTCTCCATGTCCCAAAAGCTTGAGAACAAGATTTGTACTACACCATGATTTGTAAGATTATTTCATTATGCTTAAATACTTGAAAATTTAAACAACAATCTGGTAATTTCATTGACGGTGCAATTGGGGAATGAACCATTTTAGCAAATCAAAGTCTGTCCATCACACTGCACATTCTTTGTGTATTTGCAGTTTGTTCCCAGAGTCTAACTGGCTGCCTTGAGCTTTGGTATTCACAGCAGGAAGCTTGAGTACCAGGCAGCAAAATCAAAAGCCTTCATCAGTCAAGTTTCAGAATTGCTTTATGACAATTTGTGATGTTTATGATTCTGGCAACTGTCTGTAATGTAAACTCGGTGGTCATCTGGATAAAATAATGCTCTTACTCTAATAGGATAAATCAAAACTACTATATAGAATTTATTACATATATTATGATGCCCTTGGTTTAGCATTATCTTAATGTACTCTTCTGCAGTAAGGCTCTATATATTTGCAATAATACACTGCGACTTTACACAGTTACATAAAAGCTTTATTGAAATAATAGAGCACAGCATTTTTATGCATTTCTTAAAATAGCAGAAACATAATGTAACCTAAAAATCACAGGCAATTTAATAATGCATGAGATGTGAAAATTATGCCACTTCTGTACTGTAAATTGTCCTTTTTTTCTTCTTCTTAGTGTCTCAGATGTTCTCTGCAAGACTGTGCTATTTCACTTTTGTTCACTGACCTCAATACAAAGAAGTATAATTTTACAGTACACTATTGTTGTATTTTTCCTACCATTCTGTAATGCATTATGAGAAGCAACTAAGGAATGGAGGACTTCCTTTTGACCTTGCTTCCCCATTTTCTCTGCTTCATTTGCACACATTCAGAAAAAGATGAAGGAACCACCGTGTTTATCTTGATGAGCACTATTCCAGATCTTATAAAATCAAGGGAGAGATTCAGGGTTCACACTAGTCTTATACATTATTTCATTGTCTTTCAGACACCTTTAAATGTAAAAAGCTATCTTCACAGAAAATAAATACTTTATCTGCCAGTCTAGGATTTTGTTTTTCAGTCAACATAAAGATATTACAGAAGTCAGTGCTCAAAGTTTCCCAGAAAGGAATACCTTTGCCTGTTTAACTCCTGAAGAAGGCAGGCATTGTCTTTAGTGTACAACATAATTCTGTCAGGAGGGGACACTAAAGCAGTACAATCCTGTTGCTTAGCAATATCAAGCAAACAAGATTAAACACATTTCCCTTCATCCTATCTTCCTCTGTCCTGCACTTGTTCCTTTTCTGCAATATCCAGAGGCATTTCTGACTAAGCCATACTAAGCCTATACACAGATTGATATCCTATATTTTAATAAAATATGAAATGGCACTTCTTTTAAAACCTTTAACACAAGTATCAGCCATTACTGAACATTTTAAATTATCAGACTGATACTAAACCAGAACAATCCACTTAACAGTGAGATTTGTGGTAAACAAAAACAGCTGTCAGATTCAGATTCTCTAAAAAACAGAGGAAATAGTACTGTGCCAGGAGCAGAATTTCTTGTTCAAAGATCATCAAACCATAAAAAGCCTGAGCTTGGAACTCCTCTGGAGTTTACCTGGTCCAACCTCTGCTCAAGCAGGGTCACCTACTTAATGCAGTACAAAGCAAATGCAAATTTTATTGCCCATTTCCCTCCTTATCAAGACTGTTATAAGGAAAACCCAAGAAATACAGACACTGGCCACCAGATAATCATGTTAATTTCAAGACAGATCTTACCTATTAATAGTTACAGCAGTCAGTAAAATGGAAGTTGTTTACACAAGTGAAAGAACATTAGAGCAGTCCAAATAGACAGTGAAGGATGCTCACTGGATTTTGAGCATTTCCTACACTGAAAATGATTACTTATCAGTTGGCTAACTTGCATTTATAATCAAATTTTCAGACTTGCTGTGCCTTGCAAAGAAATGCCAAGTGAGACATACTTTTCACAAACTGTAACACACAGCTATTGAACCGAATGCTTGTAATTTCAGAATATCCAGTTTTTCAGCATTTTATGTTTCGCAATCTGTGCAAATTATGATTTTTCATAATGAAACAAGAAGATCAAAATATTATTAATAAATGTATATCTAATACTTAAAAGTCTGCAGGAATCACATATGATTCCAATGGCTGTAAAGAACTAAAGGAATTTCTTTAGATGAGACAAATGATGCTGAATAAAGATGCAGAGTTAAAAGAGGTGAACAATGTTGAAGAGAATATGCAGCCCATAGGGAGAGCTATATTACACGGGGAGAAAATCTTTACTTTAGCAAAATATAGTGGGTTTTTTTCTCTCTTTATGCCATAAATACAAATCTAATAATTTTTAATGACATCGCCTCCTAAACAAAAATTTTCAAATTAGTTTGATTACCTACTATAAAACGCCACCAGTAGGTGGCAGCAAAACGTAAGCTATCAAATACTTACCATTAAGGTACATATTGAGATTTAGTACAGAAAAATCTGCATGATTTCAACAGGGGGGTGAAATGAAAGAATTTCTAGTCTTCTTTTGATTAGGTATTTTCCGTTAAACTGTGGAATGCATAAGTAAGTTGTCCATCATACTATTTATATTCTATCACAAAGCTGAGGTACTCACAGTGGTCTTTCAAGAAGAGGAAATGCAGTCACTACATGGCTCAGTGCAAGGAAAGTCAGTAACAAACACAATGGTGCTATCAGATGCACAAATGGACTACGTCATGCTCTCAACAGCTTGGGTCAAATATTTTCATTGAAATCATAAGCCATGGTTAAGAAAATGCTGAGAATTATGCCAAAATAAGTCTCCTTTCTTTCCAGATTATTTGTATTGCTGCCTCCTTTTCAGTGTATTTTAGAATTTATAATTAGAATTCCAAGTTGCAGTCATTCAGAAGCTTTCCAAAAGATTTATGGATTTACCACTATCATTTGATTAAAAGTGGATCTCCTCCTTAGAAAAACCCAAACTACCTATGTAAAGCTGTACCACTTAAATCTGATCTAAAATGGCTGCCAGAATTTAGATATAATACATATGACAGATGTACTGACATTATATTCTGAAAAACATTTGGAAACTGTCATATAATACTTATGGCTCCCACTAAAGTTAATTACAGACATTTAACTGTTTGCCCGACTATACGAGAGACAAAACAAGTCACAACTAAGAAAGATTAATATAATTCTTATTATTTCATGAGAAGGAATCCCCTATAAATGATACCCCATTACTATAAGAAGGGAATCTGCAAATAGATCAAAAGAGGCAAAGAATGCAAATGCAAACACACATAAAGCAAATAACTTGGTATTTATAATACGTCTTATATTTTTATGTCTCCTTAGCTTCCCCTCTGTCATGATAATACAAACAATACACCATTTTCAGTAGAACACACTTTACATCCCAAAATTCTCTCTTGCTCACCCATCTTTCACAGGGTTTGCTTTGTCTAGGTGAGGAGGAATAGGGAAAGGAAAACAGACCAGAAGACTTCACCTGAGGATCATAAGAATGACTTCTTCAATTTCAGTTGCTACAGTATATACGATAACAGGCATTAAATAATCCCTTCAGTAATTCAGGATCAGACACGATAGACCTTTGTTGCAAACTTGTATTATTTGGCAAATTCATTATGCATAAGAATACAAAAACTGTGATGAAATATGTGGTTTTGGCCATCAGCTGAAATCTCAAATAACATACGTATTATAACCTTGAACTACAGAGCCTGATGAGCATTGTGGAAGAAAGAAATTTCACTGTAAGAAAGAAATTTCAGTCCAAGTGTGCAAGTGATCTGATAGCTGATCTTAAGCATCACTTCAATATTGAAGAACATCATTATGAAAATCCCATTGTACTAATGAGAGTATCATTTCATATGCAAAGAGGATATGAAATTATTGCCTCTGGGTCAGGGCAATTCCTGGTATCGATCCAGGCTGGGGGACAAAGGGATTGAGAGCAGCCCTGCAGAGAACTTGGGGAAACTGGTGGATGAAAAGCTCACACAAGTCAGTAAAGTGCAGTCACAGCCATACCCTGTGCTGCATCAAAAGAAGCATGACCAGCAGGCTGAGGGAGGTGCTCCTGTCCCTCTGCTCATCTATAGTCAGACTCCACCTGGAGTACTGTGTCCACTTCTGGAGTCCTCAGCACAAGAAAGACACAGATCTGTTGGATTGGGTCCAGAGTAAGGCCACAAAAATGATCAGAGGGATAGAACACCTCTCTTATGGAGCCAGGCTGAGGGAGTTGGGGTTGTTCAGTCTGGAGAAGGGAAAACTGGGAGACCTTAAACCAGCCTGTCAACACTCCAAGTGAGCCTATGAGAAAGATAGTGACAAACTCTCTATCAGAGCCTGTTGGTTTAGCAAGGGGTAATGGTTTTGAACTAAAAGAGGGTAAGCTTAGACTAGATATAAGAAAGACATTTTGTACCATGAGAGTGGTGGAACAATGGAACAAGCTGCCCATTGAGAGGTGGTAGAAGCCCCTTTCCTGTAAACATTCAAGTTCTCTGAGTAACCTGACCTATCTGATGATGCAGGGGGGGTGGGCCTTTAAAGGTCCCTTGCAACCCAATTCGTTCTATGATTCTGTGGTACTTCTGTATAAATAAGCATACATACAAACATACATCCATATTATTTCTGAATAGCTTTTAATTAAGATTGATTTTTAAAACTTTTTTTTTTTCTTTTTTTTTTTTTTTTTTTTCAATATCAAGTTGGCACTGTTTAATTTTCCATTCTGGAAATACAGTTTTTCAGTGAAGGCTAAAAAATAAAATTTCTTTTTGACAGAGAGTTCCATGGGAAATTTTCAAGGTTGGAAATGGCTGTTCTTTCTGTTTGGATGAAGCCTGTGGACAGGTAAGGATTACCTTTTCTGCCAAAGGCTACCATGAATTCAGATTCATTAAACACAGCAGATCATGGCAAAGAAAGTCTTTGTGGATTTTTGCAGCAGAATATTTTCTTCAGCCACTGATAAAAAGAATAGAATCACAGTTACAAATATTTTTTTAAGAATGGTTCTGCTACTACCTATAAAGACAAATAACTATTCAGTCAATAAAGAAGATTTCTCAAAGTTTTATCTAGCTAAGAGGTTTTGCTATAGTTAGAAGAATTGTTCTGATACAACCATTTTAAAATTTCCTTAATTAATATGTTCAATTTACAAAAAAACTTCCACTTTTTAATAAGGTAGGGATATAACTTCAGTGATAAATTGTATTCTGACTCTATTCTGCATATGAAATGATGGAATGCCTTGCTAATGTGTGAAGCTCATTGTGGCTTACTCTATGGAACACCAAACCACAATTTCTGAAGTTAATAAATCAAATTGAAAAATATCCTTAAAGGATCCCTTCCTGTACCACTTAAGTGCAGCCTTTTTTAGGAAGGAAAAAAAAATAATGGCTTAATGAGAACTGAACATCTTGGCAGGAAATAATAATTTATTTGGCTGTGCAAGCAGAACTGCAGTATTTGTCTTGTTTTCCTACAGGAGTGGGTTACTCCTGTATAAATCAGCCCTATGTATTATTGAAGTATCAGAAAAACTTTAGCAATTAAAAGCATGTAAGACCTGCATCTAAGATCTCAGCTGCAAAAGAATTGCTGTGTTCCTTAACCTCAGACTAAGACATTCAACCAGAACTGATTTACAGAGATAAGTGTCCCTTACTGAGTCAACAATGCTGACTGCCACCTGGCTTTTCTGCAGAGGTTTTCTGTCTGACTACCAAACCAGCATCACACAGACTAAAATTCTGACAGTTTTGGTGCAAAATACAATATGCCTATAGAGTATCTGCTCATCTCACACTGCTCTATGACCTTTCTTTCTGAAATTTATTTATTTGTTTCTCATCTGCCTCTTTTGATCAGGTGGACCTTGTGGAGATCTTTTACTGATAGAGGATTGCAAACCACAAGGTCTGCTCTCATGAACGCATTTATACATGAAGCTTTAAAATGCTGTATCAAAGTTTCATCCATATTTCAGAAGCTCCCTGGGAAGGTAAGTACATAAATCTGCATTGAAGAAAATTTATTCTTCTAATATATAAAATAAATTGAAAGGACACTTTTAGAAATTATTTTATAATCACCTGTGAGGCAGAAACCATTTAGAGCAGCACCAGTAACATGCAGGGTCCATACAAACTCAAGAGAGCACTAAGAATGTGTGTGATTGTTGCAGCAGAAGCCCATTTTACATTGAACTAAAGTGAATACATGGCTTGGAATTAGCAAGTGTGCAGTTAAGTTGAGCAGGTCAGAACAGGATCAGTGTCACACCTTTGGTTACGACAGAGGCAATGTGTACAAATGTATTATTTAAAGGATTTTAATGAAAACTGAATCAGATGGAAGTGAACTGTTTCTAATCTAATTTTCATGGTTACAGGCCAAGCCCTTCTCTGTGATAATAAAGCTCAAGAAATCTAAAGAAAAATAAATAAGCAGAAATCAGCTGAGTGTAAAAAACTTCAGTCTGCAAGGCCAAGACTCAAGCACCAACTTCTTATTGCCAAAAGATTTTTACTTTCAAGAACAATTAGCCATTGATAAAAATGACACTTTTCTGCACCACGGACTGTCAGGAATCATAACCCCTAGTTAGGATTTCTCAAGTGTAATATACATTATTAGTGTCTTCTCCTACCACCAAACACTCCCTTAAAACTGACTCTTCTCATCTGTAATTACCAAGCAGAATGCAAGGTAAAGTGCCACAAATGTCAGTTGTGAAAGTAATGATGTAAAAATGCATCCATAAGCTTCAGGTTTTTTGAGGAGAATAAGAAAGCTGTACATAACCATCTCCAGACCATCTCAGACTTCCTGCTTTTCTCCTACAACACACTCCTCTGGGGCCCTGGAAGATCACAAATTAGTAACTGAGTATTTTTGTAGTAGACAATTGATACAGAAAACTGCGTTGATACTCCACCAAAATACTTTTTCTATGTCCTGTTAGTACTCATGCAGTCATTTCAAACAAGTCGATGGGAAGAAAAAAAAGCCTCAAGAATGCAATTACAGCATGCAGGGACTGATAAATTGTCCCTTACATAATAAAACAGTTACACTTGCAACCTCAGGTTAATCTTTGAGTAATTTCAGACAAGATAAAGGAATATTTTGGCTCTAATTGACCTAGTAACTTCAGAGACTGACCAGCTTAGAAAGATCTTGCTTGTGCTGAGCACTGGCCTTGGCTGGTGAGAAATGCAAACTGGAAGCTTCTTTCCTCACAACATTTCATTTATCAGATCTAAATTTTGAAACCTTCTTACTAAAGTTGCTTAAGACAAAGTAAGAGTGAATGGTATGTGCACTTCCCACTCTTAATCCCCTGTTTACTCTTAGGAATTATATTCAGACAGTTTCTAAATTACAGAGAGAACAAAATCTCACAGTTTCCCAAGGGTTTCAGTCTGTATTTTGAACTAATTAATCATAATTTGTCTCTAGCCTTTGCTTCTGATCTATTATTCTGTCTTGCTCTGTTTCAGTATCTTCTCCCATCAGCCTCAGAGAGGCTGAATGATAGCTTTATATGTTAGCATTACACTGTTTTAAACGTTGCAGCTTGTAATACTCAGTTCCAATTATTTTTATGCATATGAATATGAGAACAAACTGTGTCTCTCTTACCTCTCACTAATTAGATTCTACATTTTTAAAGGCATTTGCAGCCCTTTTAACTTTGCACTTTACTTGAAAAAATATTATTTCTGTAACATTTCTCTTGTTCCATCACTGCAGCCCAGTATTTCTAATAGTTTCCAGGTAATTCTTCCTTGACAAGTTTCTGCATGTGATATGTCTTTCCCTCTGGGCTTCTTTAAGGAAAAATATTCTCCACAAGGAGCTCAGGAAGACATTTCCTGCATAGCTGCAACTGCCAAGAAATTACTATGCTTACCATATTGCTACTTCTGCAGACCAAGTGTGTCACTTCTTTCTATAAACTCAGACATGTCAGTTAAAACTTAAACAACCAATTTCATTTTTATTTTATTCATTTGCTCAAGCTTAAGTTTGACCTTATTCTACATTTATAGATGCACACCAGATGCAGTGCCGTGAATCCTTGATGATCATGTGAAAAAAATTTTTTAAACATTTCTTTCTTATGTTTCACACTAATGGCAGCAATTATTTAGTCTTATATCTGTTGTATCTGTAGCTTCCAAGAATACTAAGTGAGATTTAGGAATAGTGTTTCCACGCTCTAATTTTCCATCTGCATGCAGACTTTCAATACTTAGAGAATCCAGATTCAGAAAGTGACTTTTTGAAATATGCCAACATGCTTGTGTGCCTTGGAGAGGCACTGTACATGTGTACTTGGCCAAAAGTGCCTGGAAACAAGTCAGAAGTCCTGTGCAATGAGTATTTGTATTTTGATGATCAAGAAAGAGAAAAACCCCTAATGGGAAAGTAAAAACAAAATAATTACCAAACTTTCACTGATTCCATTAAATAAATCTTTTCCATGAAGCTATAAATATTGAGTGATGATCAGGAAAGCAGCATTAAATTCTTCCTGCTTATGAAACGCTATATAGAAGTGTCCTGTTGTGGAGAAGTGTCACCATTATCAAGTCTAAAAACATAAGTGAAAAATGCAAACTTCATGAGGGTGAGTTCAGGTCTTAGTCAATGAAACAGTAAGGCTTAGCAATTAAGATAGAGGAAAGACTGCAACATGTTAAGAAACTGTAATTGTGAGCACTTCGTTGGGTCAACTTTGAAAACTAGCAAACTAGCATGACAATTTAGAGCTTTAAAGGAAAAGGACAGGAATTCTTCAGAATGTTTTAAAAGATACAAAGATGGTGGAAGAAGGGATTTAATCATAATTAAGAAAAATTTACCCTCTCCAGTTACCCACTGCAATCCAATGCTCTCCTAGACTTATGAGGTGGAACATTCATTAATTTTAATTTATGAGCCAGAAAAGTAAGTCAGTGACTATCAAACACAACACTGTCAGTGTGGCTCTGACACCTGTTCTTCAGCACAAAATGAGACATTTTATTCAGTCAAATATGTGGAAAATTGTTTATAGGTTTTTCCTACATGTTTTTTTTTAACATCTAAGAGATCTGTGATGTTCACCCTATGCCACATTGTCTTCTTATTAGAGTACTTAGTAAGACTCTTTAAAATTAATGGATAATAAATTATAATTAATTCATTAACAGAGAAATCAAGTATTAACAGCTCTAAGTAATGAAACATTAACTGAACCTGTTATCCTTTATGGGTACAAAATTTTAAAATTTAAAAATAAGTCAATCTTTACAAAATCTTAAAATAAATGCACATTACTGATAATAAACTCATGATACCCACTAATATCCTCTCTTCCTAAGTGTTAAGTAGAGAGATGTGTATGAATTACTGCTTAATTAGAACCCCATAAACAGAACTGTATGCCCAGCTATTTTTATTAACATATAAAGAAAAATATTTGTACTTAGTTTTTATATAGAAGTAACTTCTGGCCTTCAGACGTGAAATTTAATTGTATGCCAAGCCTGAGTGTGACAGGAACATCATGAGTGTGACAGGAACGTCAAGACATGTCGATTAGAAGAGTAATTTAATTTCAAATCAGCTACTCTTCATATTTCACATTATTTGAAATGATACCTCACTACACTAATGTAACACCCTCCTTCACATTCTACATGGAAAATTATTAAAAATGTTTATTAGAAAGGAGGAAATATCACATGGGATATGAAAACATTTTTAGTAGGGAACAAAGCCTCAGCTTTCAAATACAATCCTGAATTGTGCTTTCTGCTGCTAAATATATACATTATTTGATATTTCAGAGAACATTCCTCTGGTTCTTCTTGTTATGCCATTGGAATAGACGATTGCAGTAGGTCCCTACAAGCTGAAATATTCTATAAACCTCTTCTATAACTTAATGCACTATTATATATGTGATGTTACAGAACTCTCTTTTGAAAATCTCTTTCAAAATTATTTTTAAATAATGGACTCTGATTATCAGACTTGTGTACCAAACTCAACACTGTGCATACTTAATATTATGCATTATAAACAATTCTTGCAGTTCCTCTATTGATTTTAAAGTGCAATTCTTTTTAGTTGTTTTTCAATAATTTTTCAGTCAGCAAGATATCACTTCAAAACCGAATCAAATATGATCAAGCTGCCTTGCTTCCAATGTTTTGTAGGGTGCATACTAACTGCTAAGCCATTGATTCACTACATCATCAAAAAAAGTGGGAAGCCTCTCTTCTAACTGGAGTGGTGTGAAAGTTAGGTTGACCAATTATCCACACACCTTTTACAGTCAAGCAGGCAGAAAAGCACTTCTGGAGAAGAATTTATCAAGTACTAAGACATATGCCCATGTAATGGGGTATGTTTTGCCAAGTACCTGCAACTCTGCACTGACTGAGGAGGAAGCACACACACAACTTTTAGACCAGCCATCTTACTTACTGGGATCCATATTATTATGGTGAATCCTATCCCAGTGATTCATCTGAGGCTCAGAAAACCATGAAATTCAAGGGTTGACATCACGTATAGGCTAATAATAATAGCTAGTTCAGTATTGATTTTAAAATTAAAAATGTAGGGTTTGGTTTTTACAATTTAAAAAACATATTTTAAAAAATATCACAAAAGTTTAAAATACATAGTCCAATGATAAAGTAAAAAGCCTCAGAAAGTGTGTGTGTGGTGATTTAATAAATTAGCTCCCACTTAATTCTGGTAAAAAGAGCAAATTAATGAAGGTACAGCTACACACTAAAATGATGAATCTCAGTAGCTTCAAATATCATAATATAACATTCAATATTGTTATAATTTGCATTTGGATATACTACAACTTATGAAATATATTATGTTATCTGCTTCATGTTTCTGTCAGAATTATGAAGTCAAAGAACACTTGAAATTTTTCACACTTGTGACATTTCGGTAAGTTCTTCCTGAGAAAGGATTCTGTGTATTTAACAATGTGCTATGCCAGACCATTAAGCCCCAAGAATTTCAGTAATTGGCCTGAATATTTCACAGAAGAAGGCAGCTTTGATCCAACTGGAAAGTGAAGGAATGTTTATGGGAAGCTTCCTCTCTTTGCCTATACAGAAAATGAAACCATCCACTGGTACTGATTGTTTCCACAGATATTTAGGAAGTCTGAGCCAACTAATTGCTGATACAACCAGCTGCCACTCCACTGAAGTAAATGCTGTCCTATCAACAGTGAATTTGTCTCTAGGTGTTGTAAAAAAAGTAGTCCAATTAGATCTAACTGCAGAGAGCAGCTAAGAATGCAGTTAAAACCTTCCAACTTGAAGAATAAGAAGTTAAAGGTATGATGTAGTCACTAGAATTGCATAGTTCCAGCACAGTTCTGAGGACGTGGTTATTGAATACTTGCAGAGAGAATTTTCTTAGATGATTACAACTGAATATCTGGATCAATGGAGCTTTGGACTGCATCTGGCAACATCAAAACTAATACATAGAAATAAAATAAACAAGCAAGAGCTAAAGTCTTGGTACCCTATTTGCATATAGAGAAAGCAGAAGTGGGTAGGAAAGATACTCCAACCATAACCTAATACCAGCAATCGAACAAAAAGCAAGAAGAGAAAACAATTATTAAGTAGAACAATAATAGAGAAATTTAGGTAGCAAAATTATTGCATTTGAGGTAGGAGAGTGGATATTGGCAGTGGGTAAAATAATGGCCCATAAATATTTTAGTATTAAAACGTGAAAAATTTAAGCATTACAGAGGAAAGCCTCAACAGCACAAGAAGATAATAAAATCTGTTGTAAAAGAAAGAATAGATAAATTCTAAAATAGCATGTCTTGAACAGTGGTTTCAGAAGGTAAGAGTCTTCAGAAAAAAAGCAGGGACTGGGGTTAGCACTGCACAGAGGTGTTATGACAGACTATAACTGATTCTCAGGAAATAAAAGAATTCTCACAAAATAAACCTAAAGTATCTGGACTCTGTAAGTCAAAATGAAAGCAGCAAATTCTGCACAGCCATTGGTGCTAGAAAGTGTTTGAAAGTGAACAATCTGAATTACTGTCTGAGATAACAAAACGTTTGCCTTGAAAAAAACTGGTGTAGACAGAAAACATTTGCAAATGTGGACACTCAAATACTTATCCATGTTGCACAGTGGCAGATTTGGTTCCAGATGTATAAAACAAAGATGAAAACACTTAATGGGACAATATCTTTCAAGCATTCATTTGGCTAAAACCAGATGCAAAGGTTCACAGTTATATTCTCTGCAGCATACAGGAGAGCCCTCAACTAGACTCCCATTTCTCAGACAGATCTAATTGGTTATCACTTAAGATTTCTATTCTCTTTTCTAATTACTGAAAAAAAATCATCCCCTTTTCCTTTTTTCTTTGAAAAAGAATTATTGTCAAAACAGAAAGAATAGGGCAAACATTATGCTGTTTACCAGTAGCTATGGTGACTGCTTGCAGTCCCTTACTGTCTCCTCCTTAGAGCAAACCCAAGCCAAATCAAACAGAATCTTTTGTTAATATATATTTTTTTACCCAAGCAAGAAGACCAAGAAGGGAAATAAATGCCTGTAGTTCAATGCATTAATTGGAAAATTGTCTGAGGAAGAGTGTAATAACACTTCAAGTATTACATCTGATATCATTATACTATCTTTCTGTGCAATAGATCTCTGTAATTGTTGATAGCATTGTAATAATTTACTCCTTCCAGAAAGCAGGATGATAGAGAGGTTGGAAGATGTTAATAGTTCATGCAATAGTCAGGATTATTGGCACACTCTCATTATAAATAATTGAATCAAGTAAGTCTCCTGGCTGTAACATATCCTTGAGATTTTGGACTGTTGTTCATATTGATGTGGTTCTGGAGAACAATATTGATTTAATCTTCCTTTTCTATTAAATCAGTGTTTAGAAAAGAGGCCAGGTTTATACTCCTCTACATTCATTCTAAAATAGAGAGATCTGAAAGTGTTTGCAGCTTTGCCATCTGTTTGCACTGCACTTATTCAGAGGCCATTTTTAAGCCGGAGTACCAAAATGCTGTACTGCTTAATCATGAGCTGATAAGCATTCAGCTAACAGTGAGCTCTAAGGAACACATCCAGTCATTGTATTTCAGCAACATTAAATACATATTAATGCCTAAAATATTGAAAGACAAATGTGACAGAATTGACTTTACATTAGTTCAGAGCTTACAGTGTATCCCTGCTGTTATTAATCAGGCCTGTGTGGATCACTTAGTCACTCTATGGCAAGGGCTGCAAAGTCATCTCAAGATAAAAAGACTTATTTTTTCCAAAGGATGAACTCTTAGACTTCTCAGCCACACATACACTTATGACTCCTGTTGCTAGAGGTAGAAGAGGTTTTGCCCTTTTCCTTGTCTCAGAGTGAAAGGAGAGTGGATTTCTCTTTTCTCCAGTTTTACTTTACACTGACATCCATAGTGACATGAGCTGGTAGCAGCAGCAAGCCAGTGACACCACAGCAATTTCTCTCCTACAGAGACATTCATCCAGCAGTCTGAAATGACTCAAATAGCACTTTATTGCTCTGTTTTCTGTCCATCATAGCACCCTGTCTCTCCCCTTCTAGCTGGCTAGTCTTTTCTGAAAAGAATAATTAAGGTAAAGTGGGACAGATTTTTAATCAACATTTCGCTGATATCCTCCCTGCCCCCAGCCTTTACTTTCTATCCATAGAAATTGCTTAATAAGTTCAAGCCATTTTTATGTGTGCTTGTGACTGCAGGTCCTTCATCGATTTCTAAGGATGATCCAACCAAGCATGGCAATGAAACAGGCACCTTAAGAACTGTTATTAGGTTCTAAGTGAGACACTGTTTCTCAGATTTCCCTCCTGTTGTTTTCTGTTCAGTTCTATAATGCAGATCAATACAATATAGAGTTATCCTGGGTGAACAAAAAAAGTTGTTGGATATATCCAGCTGTGTGCTTGATTAGATTTTCACTTCACTGGTATAAATCTGAGTAAATCCACAGAAAACATGGGAAACTTAGCACAATACAATGGTGTAACCTCCGATGTAAAATATGAACCAAGCTCCATTTTCTTTCTTTTTCCACTGACAGCATTAGCTCCAAATCCTGTATCAGAGGATGAAACTCCTTTACATGTAAACACAATTACTATTTATTAATGATTACAACATTAGGGCAGAGAAGAATATGCCCCTAACATCTGCTGGCAAGAAAGGTAATTGGAAATGCTGCTTGAAAGAGTACTTCTGCCTCTGTGACTCAGATGTCACTGCATAATTCCTATTAGAAGAAAGGTATTTTGAAGAAATGCTAGTTGAGGCATAGGTTACCATAAACAAAAGACAGTTCTGATAGATGTCTGCAAAGTATTGATTTTATTTATTTAATAGCAATTTGTGTTCCTGTGTTTTTATTATGCTCATTCTGCTTTCACAAAGGAAAAAAGTCTCAAGCTTCATTCCTATATTATAAATTCATAATAATAATAAAAAAATGTCTGTACTGTGAATGAAAATAAGGTAGCAGTGTCATGCAGGCTCTTGCCTAGTTACTTACACACTTCACTGCACAAGGATACCTTCATGAACACAGCATTTCTATTCAAATACATCATTTGCTAAATCTCACTGGATCTACTTACTTAGGAAATCCTTTGGGTAGTGAAGTAGCTTGATTGGCCCACATAGAGCACTCTTTTTCAATGTGGCATAGAAAGGGAAATGAAATCAGGAAGAGCACAGGAAAAAACCCTTAGATACCACAGCAGTAGTGAAAAAAGAGGATATCCTTGAGTGGAAACAAACCATCTCCCCTCCTTCCCATGCACACAGAATTTTTCATGCCAATATTTACTAGGTTAAGAAGATTATTAGAAGTGAGCAACCTTCAATTTTTTTTTTTTTTAATTGAATAAGATATTGAAGTGAAGCACAGAACAGAAAAGGTGAAAGCAGTCAGAGAAAATGGCACACCACTTCTGAGCATTATTATTCCTGCTCTCCCAAGGTCTTAATTTAGCATGTTTTTTTGGTTTGCTTTTTTTTTGTTTGTTTTTTTTCTTTTTTAAGAAAGCTACTGAGATAAAAATTCAGTGAGGAGGAGGTACTGAGGTTAAAGAAGACAAATATCATAAGCTTCTTAAAAGAGTTGCAATACACTAAACAGGCCTCAAAACAGTACAATATTTATTTTTATTTTTATTTTTTCTATCTGGTAAATCTAAGAGCATTTCAAATGTTAGCTGACATAAGGACTGTCAGAAGCTTAGGTTTTTTCTCCTCTCTATGAAATTCAAACTCTGCAACATTACTGCCAAGCTACTGCCAGCAGGAAGGTGCTTTTACAAGACGAAAACTGCATGAATATGCTACTGAGGGATTTACTTTCTCTGTAGCACTAGTTTTATTTAAATGCCATAAAAAGCCGGAAAAATGCAATTTCTAGAAGCTCTGCACAGTCCTCCTTCAACTCACCTCTAAGATCTACTGTATTCTGTCCAGAGGGATTTGAGTGCAAGGTCCATTTCTCTAGCTGGAAGTGGGTGGATTCCAGCTGTAGGTGGCAGTAACCCACAGCCTTTTCATTTCAGAACAGAGGCGAAGATTAAAACCAGACCAGGCACAGAGGACAGTGTTTCACTCAGATGTAGCAGAATAAAATATGGATAATAAGGATTTTCCCTAGTCAAGGATCCCAGGGCTTTTCTGTCAAAGAAAAGTAGTTTGTGAAGCACCCGTTTACTTATATTATGATCTCTCTCTTTTTTTTGTTAAATAAATAAATTCTACAAATAAAATATTTTTCTTTACCTAAGTTTGTTTTGTTTTGTTTTCTATTGCTTGCTTGTTTGTTCTTGTTTGTTTGTTTAAGTTTGGTATGATTTGTTTGTGGCTTTTTATTTCTGAGATAAGAGCTATTTTGCATACCTGGAGTCTCGGTCACTCTACAATCAAACAAATAAAAAGATGAAATTTGACATAAAGAAACCTTCCTCATTTTGTTAATTTTTATTTTTTTAAACCTGGGTAAGCTGTGGTGGGCGAACTCAGGATGCTCTATTTCTTTTGGGTTTGTGCCTATGGTTGAATGTTCCTGTCTAAGGAAAGTCAATCACATATATACATAGCTTCTTAGGGTAGATGGTAGAATACATATGCCATCTGTGCCAAGGACTTGAGAAAAACGTATGGATTGACAAAGTTACTAAAAATGCATAGTATCAAGACAAGCCTACAGAAAATCATTGAAAATTTAAGCATCCGGGAATTAGGAACTGCCCAATGTACTGAAAAAAATCCACCTCAAAATATGGACAAAGCTTATTGATGAAAAAATAATTACATATTAATATATACCAATTTATCAATGCATATACTTATATAATAATGCACAGCTGCCTTTGCTACTACACAAACATTTCCCCATAAAAAATGGATCAAATCTGAGGTTTAACCTACATCAGTCCTAGGCAAAAAAAAATATATATATGTTCATTGAAATTACCATTTTGTACCCATTCTGCACCTAATAAGATTAGTTCATGGCCATGAATACCATCTTGTTCATATTAAATCACAGCATTTTACCATCAAAGTACAGGACAAACATCCTTTAATTTTCAACTTAAGTATTATAATTGTAAACCTTATTATAACCCTACATCTGTTCCTAAATCATCGACCTAGCTTTAAAGACCTGCCTGAAAACAAATAAGCAACTGTCCATAAATAAAACAGTGTCCTGATATTGCATCCTTCTCCATCTCAGTATTGGCCCTTGCCTTGCAATAGTTCATACACAAAACATGCTCTCCTGCAGATGGAATCCACTTGTCCTTGCTATTAAGTGAAACACAGCAGGACCCAGAGAGCATCTGCTGAAGCTGAAAACCAACATTATAATTTAGCCTTGAATCTTGAGCTGGCATAACTATCACATTATAAATCTGGATGCTGAGTCTCAACACTTGTAAAGTGAAAATAAACTCCTGATTGTCTTTCTCATTGCAGTTTAAGCATACAACTTAAAGATAGACTTCAATGTTAAAAATATCTGTTGTCTGTCCACTTAAAGAATTTCAGTGATCAACAGGTAAACAGGTACCTGCCAAGAGCAGAACAAGTACAGTTTGTCTTCTTCACTGCTTTTCAAAGCAGGAAAAATAGTAAGAATACTCAAAGACTGGGTTTGTTTTCACCTAGGTGATCCTTAAGGTTCCTTCCAATCAAAACCATTCAGTGATTGAAAATGTGTCTTTGTTTAACTTCCTGTGAAACCAGATGCATGTTTATACATTGCATTCTCACCCAATCATCCCTGCAAAAGTCAAAAGGGGAGAGTCAAACCCTTTGGCAAACTTTCACCTTCCCTTCTCCATGAAATATGCTTGGGGGAAAGTGGAAAAAAGGTTAAAAAAGCTAGCTGTCTCTACAGCTATTTATTTACAATATACACAGTTTTTTTTTTAAATGGCTCTTAACTCTGAATGCATACCATTTTCTCTCGATTTTTCTAGGTAGTTTATTCTCTCCATTACATTAGCATATTTATCCAGGTAGTGACTCTGATCTATGTAAAAGTAAAATTAATACTAACGAATGCCAAGAAAAAAATCTGGATTTCATACAAGGAAATCATGATGAAAAAAAGCTTAGATTGATTTTTGGAATTTAAAGAAATCTCTGAATATTTTGGTAAGTAGTGAAGTTCATAATTATTCCCTGTATGTATCCAGGAAAGAGCTTAAATCTGGGTTAATGAACTACTGTGCTTGGTTTAAAGTTATGAAATATGTTGCACTGCTTCTGAAAGGGGTTTGCAGAATGGAAAAGTGGATGAATAATTGGATGGGTCTGACAACTGAAACATGATGGTGCAGGATTATCCTATTATATAATACTACTGTGCTGGCTTTGGCTGAGATAATTTTCTTCATAGTAGCGAGTAGGGGTCTATGGGTTTGATTTGTGCTGAAAACAGTGCTCATAACATAGAGATTTTGTTTGCAGAGCCAAAGCTTTTTCTCCTTCTCACCTCAGCAACAAGGCTGGGGGTACACAAGAAGTAAAGAGGGGACACAGCTGGGAGAGCTGATCCCAACTGGCCAAAGGAATATTCCATACCTCTGTATTGTGATGTCATGCTATGGGTATAAAGCTGGGTGAAGCAGAAGGAAGAGAAGGATGTTCATGGTGATGGGGTTTGTATTCCCAGCTAACAGCTAGGCTTGATGGAGCCCTAATTTCCTGGGGATGGCTGAACACCCGTTCAGTAGTGAACTGAATACTCAGTTTTCTTTGCTTGTGTGCACAGATTTTGCTTTATCTATTAAACTGTCTTTATCTTAGCCCATGAAGTTTCACTCTTCCCTCTTTTGATTCTCTTCTCATCACACTGTGGGGGACTGAGTGCGGAGCTGTGTGGCTTTGTGCTGCCAGCTGTGGTTAAACCATGACAACTACAAGAAAGAATAATTCTTGGATATTCTTCAGCCTACAGACAGTAGCAATCTTCATGTTTTACTAGAAGATTTGTGTTCAAAATGTTAACTATTTATAACTCAAAAACTTTTTCTGTTAATAAGCATTTTTCTAAAATGCTAAATGTAACATCTCTGTTATTGATGCCATACTGTTTTCTAACATATTTCTGTGTATTTTACAGTGATTATTTCCTTGGCTTTTCCAGAACCCTACCCTGAAATAATGGTGAATAAAATAAATTAAATTAAATCTGTAAATAGTTGCAGGACTAAAACTGTCAACAAGAAAAATAGAGAAAAAAAGTGGTTATTTGTGAGACAACTAAATGCATCTTGAACAAAAGCTGTTCCTTTCTATTTCATTTATAGTATTCACTTCAATGTACACTATGCAAATCTGTTGGGGATTTTACCTATTTTTTCATTGTCTTAATCTTTATAACTGGGAGGACATACAAAATAAACACAAGTGCCCTAAGCACCGCCACCAAAAATATAGTATAAAATTCTGCAGTATAAACCCAAGTGCCCTAAGCATTCTCACCAATATAATATAAAATTCTGTAGTATAATGAAGACAATTCCAAACAAAGAAACGATACATACAGCACAACTACTGTAACCACATAATTAATTTTTTTGAGTGTATATACATACACATGTTTGTATCTATGCTCTTACACAGATACTCAACTCAGACTTCACTTCTGATGATTGCAGAGAAGATGATGACATGGTACATAAGTGATGAAAGTTCACATCCAATTAGAAGCTTCCAGGGCTGGTTGTAAACAGAAAAGAGATGTCATAACCAGAGTTTCTGGAACTGAAGGCTTAAATACCCTTTGGTAATCACAAGAAAATTTGTGGGGGAATGAGAGAGATGTCTCTAATGTAAATAACAGTGTTGCACAGAGGAGCCCTTACAACTGGCAGTTTCTATATCTGTTTCAAACAACAATTCTGATGCTGAAGAACTTCCTTCTGTCTGGCACATTCCACCTTGGGGGATTCCTGAGGTGAACCTTCCCACTGGAACTTGATCTCATTTCCATTACAACCTATTAAAACACGAGTTTTAATAGAACTTCTGTATTCTTTTATGTACACAATGAAGTAAAGTACTTTATATGTTAAGATATATTGAAGTGGTCCTGGAACAGAGTAAACCAGGATATTCAAAACCTCATATGGCTATTTCATGTGGCCCACTTTAAATGTCACATCAGAGTATTATAAGAACTAGCATGTTCACTCTTCTGTGTAGCTTCTCTTCTGTCCTAGCCATCTGTAAAACTCCTTACTGAGTGAATGTCAGCAGAAATCAAGAGCAGGTCCTGACCTTCAAGACAGATGAATTTTCCTAAGCACAAAATAAGTCTAAATTGATGGGCAAACTGAGATGGTGACTTGAGTATAAGAAAGCATAGCACTCCTTACTGAAAGTTCATGCCTGGTGGAGTAATTAATACAAATAATTAAAAACTTCCTTGACTGTATAACTAGCAACTCCTAAGCACTGACAGATTTTGAAACAGAGAAGAAATACCAGCTGTACTCTTACAAGAACACAAAGAGCATATTTTCATTACATCTGATAATAATACAAACACAAGTATTAAAAAAGAAGTCTATCCCTCATGGAAACATTAAGACTTTTAAAGCTCTGAAAGACTTTTTACTTAATAATACAGTATTCTAGATTGATAGTTGTACAGTATTGATACTGAATGAGAGAGAAACAAGACAGACAATAGATAACTATTACTGAAAATAATGACATCAGCTTTCAAGGTGCTGCTGTGAAATACTTCTGCTCATTCCAAAATTAGTTGATAGCAATGCCAGATGGCTACACAGATTATGGCAGATGCCAAAGGACCCATATTAGGTCTGGTGCTGACCTCATCTACTACATGATTTCAGATAAATCAAGGAGATCTTGGAGAAGGGAAAATGGATTTTTGTGGTCCTTCTATCTTCATGTCTCCTAAAATATTACAGGTTACAGAGAATGAATCTTCAAGAGCAATTGTTTTATACATATGTTTGTACAAGACAGTCTTTTTTTGAAGAGGGATGCACTAATTGTATAGCAAGACACCAGATAATTTTCTGAGTTCTCTATAAATAAAATTGGTCTTGCCTTTCACTTAAGAGTAAGGTTCAACAGGTCTTCCTTGTAAAAAACACAAACAAAACACATTCCATCCTCAACAAGATGTGATGCTGATATAGTCTGGGTACAGGTAGAACATCTCTATTTCAGTCCTTTCTCCTCCCCAAATGCTATATTATAGCTAGGTTTTGCTAGCTTAAACTAGCCTAATCTAAATGTATTAAATGCATGCATAGAGGGCATGAATCTACCATGACTATGTGGTTACCACTCTTTATATTAAGCTGTGCACTTGATCATATGGCTGATTTTACTAAATTGAAAAACAAGGGCTATTTGTAAAAAAGTCCAGTTTTCTGTTTAAGATGTAAACAAATAAATGCCATTAGTGAGAAAAAAATAAAATAACAAAACCAAGTTTGGTGAGATGGTAACTTTCCATATTACTATGATACCTTCTATCGAGACTTCACAAATTCCACTGGAATATTAAGCATGTTCTCAAATTCAGCCTGATACCAAAGGTGAAGAAGGTCTTGCAAAACCATACTAAAAATCTGTTCTGTTCTGTGACCTCAAGATAGACTACTCTGTTTCTTTCAATGATAAGCTCCCCAAAATAGGGATTCAGAATAATGATGTTCTCCCTCATTCAATCTCCAGTCGATCATGCCAGTTGGGTCTGAAATTTTATATTTTTTTTTTCCCTTCATGTAATTTGAGTTGCTTGGAGTGTAGAAATCCATCACTAGTAAGCAGGTGTATATGTTAGGTTAGCAGCTAGGGAATAAACATTCTAACATATTTTACAGATAGTGCATGATTAATCTTCATAGTAGCCTTCTTGTAATTTTATTGTGATATCTTACAGTAAACAGCTAGAGCATATAATGGGTCCTTATGGAAAACTTATACATTTCACTGAAGAAATTACCTCTGTGGAACTTTGGAAAACCATCAGCAAAAGGAATATGGTACATTTATCATTTTTCATACACATGCTACATATGATACAACTTATAACAGAGTTGCAGCTACACTATTTGTCAGAATTTATAGCAGAGTGAAATTCTTCCAAGAATCCCTGCTCTGCCTCTGCAGCTGGACAAATATGTATGAAGAGTTTTTCAGTACTTCTATATACACTTAAACATCCCACTGACCTTGAAAAAAGATAATATTCAATGCATTTTGCTCATATTTTATAAAGCTACTTCAAATTAGATACCCCTTTGGGAACCAATGCTATCAGAAATGCTGATTTGGTTGAGCTATAGTTCTTGAAAATGATGTTACATAGTATTCCTGAGAATGGAGTCAAAATATTCTAAGTTGACTGGTATAAAAATGGCACTCATTAATATTTCAATAATGATACAAAAAAATTATTCCATAGCACCCTCTCTGATTTATACACAATTGAATTGATATATAAACATCATGGTAAATCAACTTTGTGAACAGCTTGCTTATTATCTAAATACTTGAGAATTTAAAATCTTATTTATGTTTAGATCCATGATTTTCCTGCTTACCCTGTTTTCAGTGTGTTACTTTTCTCACTAATCAAATACTACATCTGCAGATTTTTGAACATAAACATTTGATTTTCCACAGACATTTTTTATAGACCTGCCACTGCACGGCATAAATTGAAAACAGGGAAAGATTTAGTCTTTGTTCATCACTTTTCCTAACTTGTTTGCTTGGGTTATTTTGCAACTGAAAGAATTTTTTATTTCAACATTAATTCTGCGATAAAACGATGTTTTGAAGCAAACAAATTCTGAAGAGTGCATCACATATTAATCATTAATAAATAATTTGCATATTCTAAAATAATTTAAATATCAATTATGCTTAAGCAAAATGAACAGAAGCCAAGTACTTGTTTACCAAATATTTATGAGAGTGTATTTTGCTATTTCCTCATGCACCATCAGTGCACAGTTTCCTAAGTTTTTACAGATGTTTTGTCCAAAATTTAACACTACCAGCTACAGGGAACCTAGCTTTAATTTCTTTGTCAAATCTCTTATTCACAGCACTATAATGTGAGGAATATGATGACTAATAAATGATACAATAAAATGGGAATATGTTTCTGAAAAAGACTGAGACACGCCTACTTCAACTAATTTGGTCTTGAAACACCTATCCTAACACAACTGTGGCTTAGAGCAACTTACTATCTAAACTCCAAGAGCAAGAAGCTGCAGTTAAAATGTCAGTTTCCACTTTGAGGAAAACTAAGGTAGGAGACATGCAGATTTAGTTCAGAAAAAAAGTGTGCAGAGGTTTTATATGGGGGTTAGGCCAAATGCAATTCCATTTTCTGGGAAGATCAATTTGAATAAATGATTTCTTTGTTTATATCTAGTGTCAGAAAAATTGGAGATGAAATTTTCTCTTTTGCTTAGTTTACCTTCCTGTGTCCAACAGGATTTCAGTCATTCTGAGAAGCTTGGTGGCATTATTAAACTCCCCAAAAATGATGTGAAAGATTTTTCTTATTTTTTCCTACGAACATGAAAAAGTGAACAATCTCTCTGCCTGAAAAAGAAAACAATTTGGAAATAAATTTAAATTAATTATTTTCTTGACCAGTTCCCAGTCTAGAGTAAGTACTTGAAAAGACAATGGATTTCCAAATGTGAATCTCTTTCATAAGTGCCAAACTGCAGCTATCCTAGATAATTAATCTCATTAAAAGTATTGGGTCCAAAACATCCAGACCCCCAAACTAGTCTTCCTAAATAATGGTATGTGTAAGCATGAATTAAAATAATAATAATAATAGTAGCAGTTTCTGGAACTGCAAAACATGTAAGCATCTTTAGTATTGACACATCTTCCTAAACCCAATCCTTTTAAAAGGAAGCAGGTTATCTTTTTCATACAAATCAGTATTACATATGTACTTATGGTGCAAATTCTGAAAAGGTATGAGAATACAAAACTCCTATCTGGAAAACATCCTCCTTTGCAGATCAACTTAACTGAATCCCTTTATTTGGTTTATCTTTCTGCAAGAGTTGAATACAGTGAAACTTAAAACATTAGTTCTGGACTTAATATGGATCTCAGTGATGTTAACTAGGATTTAGATTTCTAAAGAAACACAACAGATATTCTAGGTAATATATTTGCCTGAGTCTCTCTCATAACTAGAAAAACTTGGTATATGTGCAGGTCTGCTCTCTTGACTATCTGGTTGCTTTCTTAACCAGACACACCTACATCTAAAGCAGAGATGAGAAATCCATGACCGATTCTAAAAATTTGGTTTTTCTAGTTCAACAAACACAAAAATCAGATTTTACAAGCTGGAAGCAAACTGCATCTCTGTGCTAGAAATGTGTGAAAAGCATTAATAAGGGCATAAAATCCTATCCTTAGATTAATACTTTCATCCAGAACCTAACATAATGTGCATTTTTTGCTTATGGGCATAAGGAAGCACATGAAGTGTTTCTGGGAAAGGTTCACCATGACTACCCTTTGAAATGCAAAATGAGATGTAAAAAGAAGTTGAAAAGAACATTGTAGTGTCTCTAAAGTGTACATTTTGAGCGCCTGCTTTTTTTTTTTTAAAAAAAAGTCATATTCATTGTGACTTGACTTTTTTTTCCTTTTACGTTTCCATTAACATTAAGGACACATCTTAAAAAGAGACCACAATATCTGTTAAGTCACTTCACCTGGTCTCCTCAGTATCTGCAACACATGGAATTTTATCACCTAACTGAGTTCAACAATAAAGTTTCCTTTAACTTAAAAAGAGCTAAACTAGAACTAATTTTATGACATTAACAAAACCCTGAACTTAAAAACGCATTCAAAACCTTATCAGAACAGCTTTAGAAAGCAGCTTGGAATGAATTTCTGATTTATTGATCATTTCTTTAAAGTTTAAGAATTCTGTGATGCCCCAGTATGTAGAAAAATGTTTCTGAAATCTGATTTTCAACATTTTTCCTACATATAGCTGAAAAGATTCCCTTCAAATGAGGCCTACGTATCTGGGAAAGTATTTCTTAAATATTAGGGTATGAAAATTGAAAAATTATATTCCTTGTATATATTTGGTGATTAATCATTCATACTGGTTGGTATCTGAATGTGTCTCTCTATTGAAATTTTTTGCTAATTGAGTTTGATTTTTCCGTCTTGGTTAATTGATTAACACTAATGGACCCATCTGCTGCACCAGTATGTGGGGAATAATAGTAAGAATAATCACTATGAGAATAGTTTGAGACACATGAAACATAATTGTTTGTGGGAGCAATTAACTTTGAGATTGTGTTTTGCACTATAAAAGCTTAGATTGCCTATGTTTACAATTTCTTGAGTCTTTATAAAACTTAGAACAAATGTATTAACTATTACTGGCATATGGGCTGGCATTCCTGTCAAATCATTGGTGAAGTAATTTTATGAGTTTATTTCTCACACACAGATGTGTCGTCTTAATTAACACTGATCATGGTCTGAAACATCTGGCTCATATGATCAGAGGGCCACAAAGAATATTAAGAGCTTCCTAGGTTAATCTTTCCATGCCCCTCTCAAATACATACTTTCAAATCCAATGAACTTTGAATCCACAAAATTAGTCAGAACTATACAACAATCAAACTCTAAATTTACTGCTGTCATTTTTTTCCTTTGCAATTAACCTGTTTCTGGAATTCTACATTACCATGCATGTAAAGTACAGTAAAATAGCAAACTTGCAAAAGTGGACCTAAAAGCAAGAGAGCATTAATAAAGAATACTCTGTTTTTAAAAACAAATAATAACTAAGTAAAGAATTAGAAATACAGTTTTGTATTGAACGTCTCATCTGATACAGCATATGTTTACGCTTGAAACAGAATGAAACAGCTTTAAATGAAATAGTATTCCTTATTGGTCACAGGCCAATATGTACAGGCCATTCAGGGGAATGATAGAGATATAGCAAGGAATAAAGGAACAAGAGAGGAAAAGTAGACTCATTAGTCTTAAGTTCACACTTAGTTTCACCAGTTTGGTAGGCATTTTGAGCATGTGTTCACGAAGTTGCTTTGCCCTCAGTTTAGCTCTAGTGAAACAAAGCTTAAAGGTCAAAATCCTGTTTGATTTTCTTTGTGTGCTCACATCAACCAAGAGAAGCAGAGAAGCAACTCAAAGCTTCAACTTAAAGTCTCCTCAACTTAAAAGGCAGTGGTCCAGAGTTTTAAAAGAACTTTAGACTATGCTCTCTTCAGCATTTGCCTTTAAGCTGAAGTAGAATATTTAAAATAGACAGGGCAGCTACTTCAGAAACTATCAATTTTTAAAAGAAATGTGGTTTCTAAATGCTGACAATGATGAAGCTACTGTGGCTTAAAAACGTATCATGCTACAACTGATTCATCATTCAACTGAACCATAATCTTCTGTACTTTTAGCTTACATCTCTTTTGGACTCTGCTTCATCGTTCAGCATGATGCACTTTAACTTTCTAAGGTTCTTCGACAATATTTCTTCACACATGCTGAAAGTGCTGATTTATTTGCTAGTGTTTTCATAGCATGATTATTAAGGCCTATGCTGTGTACACAGGAGCCCATTGTGAAGGTGTGAGGATACAAGGCCTATTAAAATCCAGAATCGTTACACAAATGAATAAGATCTTATATGTTTCTATTTAAATTATCTGTCACTGAGCCTTGTAGGGGAAATGACCTGGTTGATTGCAAAGGAATTCTGCCAGCAACCGAACACATATTCAATGTGGGCAATGTAATGACATTTTATATCTCTTTTCATGTAAGCAAATAAGGTATAAAATATCTCTGGTTAGGCATGAAGATGTCACATTTTCTATTTAATATCATCATGGCAAAAGATTGGTGCTAGCTTCATTACACAGAAAACAGTAATTTCTCATTAAAGACCAACCTACCAGCCACACAGTGAAAACAGATAATGATAAAATGATTAAAGAGGTAACTCTTACCTAGTGCAGGTCCCACCATTGCGACATGGATGATAATCACATATTGGAACATTGCAGTTCTCAACATTCCTCCCTGCAAGAGCTTCATCTATAATGAACAACTCTTTATTATTAACTTGAAAATCCCTAATGCATCCTTTATAGCCATATATCTGCCCAGCACATCGATGAACCTCTTCATGAACAGGAACTTTTCCAAGGAAGATTGATCCAAAGGTGATCTGCAGAAACAGGAAGAGAATCATCACAAAAGAATGTATGGAGAGTAATTAGAGATAAAGAAAATTGCCTTTACTTGAAGCTGGTCAAAAACTATGATTCTTGCTGAAGAGATTATGTTTAAGTGTCATTCTCTTTTTTGAAAGAAAAATCCTATATAAAGAGTGGTTTAATTTGTTTTCACATATTCAAATATGTAAGACAACATATACCCCATGAAACACAAATTGGAATTCCCAGCCTCAACCACAGTGATCATGGTAAGGTTTTCTCATTGCTTCCCTCATGTCTGTCCTATGAGTTCCATGTTTGTGCTTGAGGGTTGATGCTGGAACACAGAAGAATCTGTAGGCTTGAAGATAAAGCTTTTCTTTAGGATCCGGGACCCTCAAGATCAGGGGAATGCTGAAACAAGATTCGACATTTTTTTGTATGACAGAAACCAGAATGCTATATTGAAGCCTAGGGAAAAAGGAAAGCTTTACACAGCAAATTCTAGAGCTTCCTTACAGAGGTGCAAAAGAAACACCTACAACTATTTCATACTGGGACTGACCAAATCATATTAGTGCACAGTATGGTATTTCCTGCACTTCCTGACTTACTAACCAAACCCTTGACCATCACATACAAAGGATCTGTGACTTATTTAGCACTTTGAACTCCACCCCTCAAGGTGATGCCTGACGTTCTGAAGTTTTGACATGGGCTTTCACCATTCCTAAGCTCTTCTGCTAAATGCCTATCACTAAGAATTGAAAATATCATTTTTTTTCATGAGTCTATCACACTGTGATGCATTTATTTGTATGATACCATCAATCCAGAAAATGGGTGAAACGTAGCCAATGCAAGTCAAGTAGGAATAAACCAGTGGAATAAAAAAATATACTGCAGCATGTGTAAAACAGAGATAATTTATGTGAGGAGATAACTTACAGTGAAAGGGCCTTTCACTATCATATTCAGACATCAACTTCAAAGAACTAGGAAAAGGGGGAAAACATAATATTGACTCACTGGGAATTCACGCATCTTGATTTTGCTTTGCTGCTCCCTGTCTTGCTTTTATCAGTCCTGGACTCCCATTGCTGACAATTTCTAGTGAAATTTGGAGTGTGAACATGATTGCCTTCAGATATTATTCTATGTACAATACTTTTCATTCAGAAGGGAAAAAACCCTACTTCTGTTAGAGCAGGGACAAAATTAATTCAGATTTTTCATGTGGAAGGAATTTAAAGACATTGGCCCAGCACTTGCCAAATTCATTTCATATCACTGGACTTTATCCCTTTCCAAACAAAGCTATAAGCAAGAGTAGCTACAGACAAGATCTGTAAGTTGTGTTTGCAGACAGGCAATTTCTCTCTGCTTTTGAATTTATTACAAGAATTAAGCAAAGCTTTGAACAGGAATGTTAAGTGTCTGTGACTAAGGCAAGTGTTTTTAACACTTCTCTTGCAACGCAATCTTTTGATTATTGGGCTTATTCTGCTAAAGCCCTGGCCTTGAGGGCAGATCCAATGTACCTCAGATGAACTTCAGTAGACTCTGTTCAGATTCTTGAAACAATAGATTTTATCATAATGTATTAGATGTTAAAACTCATTAGTATACTGTAATACACATTTCTTTCTGTAAAGGTCCTGCTCTGAATTTAACAGACTCAACCAGAATATGCTTTAAGGAAACACACAGGAAGAATTGTTGTAAGTCTTGTTAATAACATAACAGGCTTAACAGGCTTTATACTCATGCTTAACTTTTCAAATACTAATTTGAAAATGTTCTTCTTCACTTGAAATCTGAGTGGTAAGAATGATTAGCTTGGCCAGGAACATGAAGAAAGTCTTAGTCCTCCTAGATGTAAGAGATTTCTTATTTTCTTCCTTTGTTTGTGTACTTTGAAAAGAAAATAGGGGAGTTGTGAGATTAGGAGCAGATCTGTCAAGTGTAACAGCTACTCATGAGGATATGACATTCATCCAATGTAACATGTAAAGGGTTATTCTCTATTAAGTTTAATTTGGTACCATGATATACCCATTAGTAGCTACAGCACATTAAATGCACTCATATTGAGGATGATGTACTGTTTTATTCTAAAAGAATTCAGCTGACATGCTACAGGATTGCTCTGCAACATGAACCGAAGTGTGGTAGGTGGGGGTGACCAGAACATTCACTTAAAAACCTCACTTATGGTCAGACCCATGAACACCCAGAAAAAAACAAAACAAAATGAAACAAAACAAAACAAAGAAGTGTTTGGAATTTCTTAGGAATCAAAGAAATTTCCTGATAGGGAGCGGAAAAATTCTGATGTATGGTCTTAGTGTATGACCTCAAAGGTGGCTACTGCCTCAGTAGGCCTATGTCAGAATCCCAGAGATTCAGATGCTCTTTGCCTCTCAGTCTCACACACTTGGTCTCTCAGCTTCACTGCCCTTAGGCCAGAGTTGAAGTTTCCATGGAAAGCAAAGATCGTAGCAAACTTGGAACTGGTAAACATCTTGAAAGTACCAATAGAAGGCCAAGTTGATATGTATGGCATCAGCTGCTCACCTGTGTTGAAAAACATGGAGCCCAGCATGGCCAGCATGGCTCCAGATAGACCAAACAGAGGCCAAATAAGAATGGCTAGGTAAATAAAATATTATTTTTTAAATGGGGGAAATTAAATGAGTTTTTTCTTTGTTTCCCTGTTGTTCTCCTATAGAGGATTTTTGAGTTAAATGTAGTTAAATGACAGCAGCCAGTCAGTTTATTCTATAACAGTATAGTCCCATCTTTGATTAGAGGGAATCTTGTATACATTCTCCAGCAAGTGCCCTGGACTTTTGACTTTTAAGCTTTGGAATTTTAAGACTTTAGGATCTTTTTAAACATAATAGAGAAGAATACACTCATTGTCTTACTACACTGCCTATAGGTATTAATTATTGTTCTAGATCTAGTATAAAACCTGTTAATAAGCAAGTTGCTAGCCCTCAATTAGCCTTTGTGTACCAGTTATCCGTATACTTGATTATTTGCATACTTTATTGTTCAAGTACCTTTTTGCTTTTTTACCCTAACACCCTGTTTTGCTACTTTAATATCCTAACACTCATACAATCTGATTTTTGCCTTTAAGATCCTGTGCTATTTACAAATAAATCTTGTGTTTGTACAAATACATCTTGCCTGGTACCTTGCCCTTTATGGGACAGCTGTCAAACACAGTTCAAATTTCAATTCCAAAAACTTCAAAAATGTGTCATGCAGAAATAATCATGTGGTGAGAGAATGCATAACAAAGAGGGCCATAACATGGAGGCAGAACAGAAAAACTGGCCTATCACCCTTTTAGAATGGGTCTTTTGATAGCAATTTTAAAGCAGAGATAGCAATTTTTACAATATTCAGACCCAGCAACAATACTGACACCAACTGAAGTGACTGATGATTCATAACTAACACCCACTAGTTTTTGTGGATTGTAAATGGAAAGCAACTGGAATTAGTGCTTAACAGTGTCATGACCTAGTTAAATGACATTGCTAATGTATTATATTTCCTCTTGCAGTATCATTGTCCTGTTCAAGGATTTTAGGAAGTTGAAACAGAACTTTCAGAGTTAGGTAAACTGAAGAAATTACTGAAAATATTATGGTTGCTTGATGTGAAAAGACATCTTAAAGAGAAACTAAGTACATATAATGATATCTGAGGGACATTTACATTTCCCTCTTTAGAAACTAAAGTTAGACTGTGTATTCTCTGTTTAGAATAACTAAAGTACATATCATGATGAAATGATCAAAACCAATAGCTATTTTTTATGTTTTGCAGACTTACTTGAGATGGTCGATATGACAGAGAAAGTCTGTGTTGTACAGGAGAATTTCCATCTGCAGCCATTTCAATCATGCAATAACCTTCAGGACTGCTCACAGGCAACATATAGCTGGAAGGAAACAGAAGAACTCGTTAGTGTTTATGATGTTGACAGCAAAGACTCACACAGCAAAGGCAAGGTGAAAGAGATGTTTCTCTCTCCATAAAATATGACAATCTTTGTACAATAACTTCAGTTTCATGGCTACTCAGACCATCTGTGAGACAAAAGATGTAAGTCTCTTTTATTTGCTTTCATACTGTTCTTGACTCTAGTGTTTGAAATTTATACAGAGGCAAAAGAGAAGGAGATCTTTAAGTGCACAAGTGGATACTGATAAATTTTAAGTGCTAACTGTGGCTGACATATGGTCTCCCTAGTACAAAAGACTGCTGGACAAGTAACATCAGTGGTGAATGATGCTGAACTCCCTGGGTGGAAATTTCCTTTTCCTGCCCTACAGGGCAAACAGAAATGGAATAATAAATGAAAGGCTGCATACCTCTGAGCAGCAAGATTACAGTGTGATATAGTTATTGCTACTTGGGAAGCACGCTGTTAATGTAAACTCTGCTACCAAGTGTCAGAGATAAAGGAGAATATAATGTAAATGGAATTTATAAAGTAAATACTAGCAAATATTCAGAAAAACACTGGGAATTCTTCAAGTTCTTTCTTAGCAAATATTCAGTAAAACACTGGGAATTCTCCAGGTTTTTTCTATGATGAGATCTGACAAAATACTGTTAATAGTATTAGCAATAAAAATTCAGTACAACAAGAAGACTCTCAGGTAAGATGCTTTTGTCTTGAGAAAGGAAATTTGCATAAACATTATCACAGTAATGGCAGGATAGGAGAGTAGTAATCAATAGAGTATTTAAAACAGCTCCACTATTTCTCTAGAAGTGCTTCCCAATTTCACTTTGCCTCAATTTCAAGTTTCACAGGCTTTAAAAGAGAATGTGATGAGCCTCCTTTTAGGAAACTTACTACATGCATTCTCCATATGATACTCTGATCAGTCAAAGCCATATAATCAGGTTTACAGAGCTAGGTCTTTAACAAGAACAATGTTACATTCTTGTGTAATATTTCACAAATTTTGCACAACAGAATTTGTGAAAGATTCTAGAAAAAAACCCATGTATTTATAGGGATTGCCAATTTTTAATTTTATTTTTTTTTTTAGCCAAAGAAATGAAAAAGGACAATGATAGGAATCTCATGAACTATTTGGTGTTGGGATGGATGAACTTTTATGTTAGGTCATAGTTCAATGAAAGACTTATCATATTATATAGGCAATTATGCCTTGAACACTAGTAGCACACATTATTAAACTTGACCTCAGCACTGCCAAGGACAAATTTAATCCAGGATGAACCATGTCAAGACCTACTGTGCTCTGAAAAGCCCACCCTTTCTTTTGCCAACACCTGGCTGGAATGTGCAGTTGCCAGGGTATGATTTATCCCATATGATGCCTTGAGCTTTGCTTTTCTACTCCGGTGTCTACAGTGTTACTATTTTATCCTTCGGTATGATTCATTGTGAAATTTAGAGTCACAGTTTTTATCTATGAAGTTACTGGGAACATTGTATTGACATAACTGGGCACAGCATTAGGCCCCTAAAGAATATTTATAACATTCATTGCAGTGCAGTGATTTCTGAGTGAGCAGTAAAAAATTAGTGCATCTCCTAATATAAGTCTCATAGGCAGCATATCTATATCAGCAGATGATGCACCTGAACAAATAAATTCTACCTTTCCAATGGTTATCTTGCTTCTGGTGCCAGAGCTAATCCAGTCAATACCAATTCATTGACTTTCCAATTCACTCTGCTGCATGGGGATGAAATGTGCTAAAGTATTTCACCTTTCTAAGTATGCAACACTTTTTTCCTATTTTTGAACCAGGAACATCATTTTAAATTTTTAAAAAAGACCTAGATATTTTAATAGTATATTCTATTATCACCTTTTATAATATGATCTAGATCCCAAGACTACTCAAATTTTTTTTGAAAAAACATTAATTTTTCTTTCTTATTTAAGGTAAAAAAATGTTGTCGTTTTTAACTGTATTTTAAGTCAAGTTTCTTCTTACGTAGTCTAAAGTTAGCATAACATTTTGATTTTGAATGTAGGGAGCCAGAAGCAACATCTGCTTTACTGAAAATCTGGTTATTTTCACAATTTCAATATGAAATGTGAACTGAGTAAGGAGAAGTTCCTCCATAATAGATGATGGGTATATTAACAGCTAGTTTTGTGATCCCCTTTTTACATACTTGGAATAAGGACAATTTTGGAGAAAGTACTTCCATCTACTGTGATTACCAACCAACTCTTGATAGATAAAATATACTTTGAATTTTATTTATAATTCCTACTCCTATTTCATCTGCTGGGAGCTGTCCAGGTAAATTGCAGTGTATAAAGATATATTTCTCAGGTAAAGGAAAATTGGCTCATTTAGGATTCCATTTGGGAAAACCAACTCATAACCTTTCCTTGCTGCTTTCCACCCTGAGTGGATATTGTAGTACAGACCTAGCATGCCCATGGCAAAACCTACCCTCTGCCCCTGTGTTGCCCTTGCTTTTCAGGAAAGTTTATGAAGTCTGCATTTGCTGCAGTTTCTAAATCAATGGAAGTTTTAACCCTTTAATTCACATATCATAATAGTTCAGCCCAGAAAGAACAAAAGTTTAAGCGATGTGGTAAAGTTAATTGAGAAGAATGCTCATCTAAGGAACAGAACAACAGGGGTTATGCTGGTTTGAGCATCTTCAAGCAATTAGCCACTCAAGCCAAATATGCACTGCAAACTTTCATAGAATTATAAATAGTTTGGGTTGGATGGGACCTTAAAGATCATCTGGTTCTAACAACCCTGCCACAGGCAGGGTCACTTCCCATTAGACCAGGTTGCTCAAAGCCCCATCCAACCTGTCCTTTTATTGCAAAGATCTGGTATTAACACATTCTCACTGTTTTGTATTTATAATTGATCTTGTTTTGACTCTTTGCTAAGATGTGGAAGTTTAAAAAACATTTAACTAAAATAAGTCTTAAAGATTACTTGATGATGACATACTCTATCCTGCAGTATATTTATGTAGACAAGCCCAAGTATTCTGAATTCATATTGATAATAACACACACATGTTATCCTTCTATGTACATCCCTGGTGATCCATTCTACTTTTAAGAAATGTGTCAGAAAAAAAGAAAAAAGAAATAATTCCAAAGATAAAAAAAATTATCTATGAACAGCAGCTATTATAGAGTGATTTTGATTAATAGGTCTCAACTTTAAAAAAGACATAGTTATTATTATTTTTTAAGATGTAGTAGTGAAACCTCAAAGAAAAGAACTGATCTTGTTTGATGTTACCCAGTAGATTAGTGACTGAGCTGAGAGAAAAAAAACAGGCTAAAAGTAGTGGCCTATTGCCCTGTATTCTAGAGTACACATTAGGAATGCTACCACTACTTTCTTCAATATTTGCTCCTTTCTCTAGAAGAATTGCCAAACAAATAATACTTGAAATTTGTCTATCTTATCTCATAGAAAGAAAAAACTGTAATTTGGAATGTGAAGAAACTGAGTATTTTTCATGCTTGCAATACCACAAAATTAGGACAGTTTGAATTTGCTAGATTACTTAAATATGCTTAGAATAGCTTTTATAAAGGAACATGGCATGGAAAATTACAGCCCATATGAAAGTTTTCTGAGAAAATTATAAAAGTAATGAAAAATGGTAATTAAAAGAGAAATGCTGTCTCTAACTTTACTATGCCAGTTAAAACCACAAAGAGCTACAACATGGACATATTCAAGACATAATTACACTAGTTTTTAGAAACAATGACAGAAAAAAGAATGCTCTTGAAATATTCTGTGGCAGAAATGACCTGAAATAAAATGTCCTTTCATGTAGCTCTGTAACTTGGTAACATTTTTCTTATAATCTAAGATTAAATCTATCTTAATCTTGCAAGTGGAAAAATGTAGGTGTATTATTGTACACATCTCGTAGAAGATTGAAATACATTCTGCACATTAGAAAAGATAAAATGGAACTGATGATTTATTCTCTTGACATTTTTCCTTTATTTTTCTAATTAACCTCATATTATGAGATACTGACCTCATATTAAGAACACCTGACAAGAAACTGGCTCATCACTGACATCTTTAAATTTTGAAGTATTTTTAGTTCAGTTATACTTTTTCACTCCTTTAGATGCTGAAGGCATTTGAGTCAATCTGCCTCATATCTCAGTGGCATATTTCAGTTGCATTCAAAGCCAGAGTATTTTTTCTCTCCAGAGACAGTGACAAGGGAGAATGCAATAAGATTCCTATTGCAGGATTATTTTGTCAGGCACCAAAACCATGATTCATGCACAACACACTCATAATGATGTAAAAAGGACTCACAAAGCAGTAGAGAATTCTCGGTGTGTGGAGTACGTATGGGAAATGGGTGTGTGGGAAGGACATATGGGAGTGTTATGCACAATAACCTAAATAGATCTGGAGCCATGTGGAGCCCAAACAGTTCTAAGGTACAGGCCTGATGTAGTCGAGTATTTTTTGTTGTTGTTCAGCCTTCCTTTCTGCGCTTGGCTTAGAATAACATGATATTTTCATAGCTGCTGTGGATTTTATATAAGCTTGTTAAGAACAAATACTAACACAAGATTTACTACAGGGGCTATTTCTTTACAGAAGACTCATGGGCCTCAACAGTTGCAAACCAGAAGTTATATACAGTGATTAGTGACATTAATAGTTACATCTTAATCAATTATGTGCATAAAAGCTTGAATTTCTAACATAGTGCAATATTTACCTAACACTCTCATCCCTATGACACAACTGTGGATATTGAAATAATTGAGGCTTGGAAATTAGATTGAAAGAAATTCTGTTAAGATAGCTAAGATTGCGGCACTTCTAAATAAAATAAAATGTTACCTGGTATAATCTCACTGAATCAAATGTTTTACCTTAAAGTACCACAGTTCTCCACTTCAGAAATGATGGTTTTTTTTTTCCAAGATAGTCACCAGATGGCACTAAAGGAGCACAGTAGAAAGCATGAACACTGAATTCATACTAATGCCTCCAGTCATCATGGGAAAGACTGACTTAAGCCCTAATTGATAGAATGACTCTTTCAGCTTCCAGTTTATATCAAAGAAAACACAGTAAAGTATCTTCAACTGATTAAGTATTTGACAATATGGATGAGACTAGGCCTTAAAACTGAACTTCTGGAAGACTTATAACTGCATTCATGCATTATAATTACCTAATGTAATCACATAAAAAAGGTGCATTCATGGTTGTGTAAACATACTTAAGAAAATATAGCTTATAGCAACTATGTTTTCTATATAGTACTGAAGGTTCAGCTGTATTTCTAACTGATTAAGGAGGGATATATCAAAATTAAAATGTCAGATCATCAGCTATAAAAAACCCCAAACATTATAAAGAGAAACAACTTCTCTTTTTATCCAAGCTAAGTTATGATGGTAAGATCATTTTTGACCAAACGTTTCTCACTGAGCTCGCACAGACCAGGGTTTTTGGTCTTCTGAAAAATTATGGGAGACAAGTTATATTACTGGCATTTTTCTAATGCCACAACTGCAGGAATACATTTAGAACTATTTGCTATTTTTTTCAACACAAGCTGACAAACAATAGCCCAAGTTAACAGCACACTTTATGAAAAAATCCTCTTTACTGCAAAAGTGTTGATATTAAAGACACAACCCAAAATGATTCCTGCAAAGCAGTAAAACAGTGCCTTCATTTACACCCATGATTAACAAGAGTAGTTGTCAAGGGAACATCTAACCAGCTGTCAAGTAATACAGAAGATTTTTCAAGAGCAATGATTTCATTTTTGACTGAGCACATTCAATCCACAAGTGTGAAAATCTGTACCATGTATTACAGTTTTAATAATCTGGTGGCACTTCTTCCCAAAAATCTTACACTTACTATTTTTTTTCATCAAAATACATTTTAAAAATTTCTTTATTATAACCATATCGACTTTTCCCAAAATGAACTTCAAAATACTGCTTCCATGGAAATGTTCATGTCTCTACGCTCTTGCATTTCAACAAGGCCAAATTTTGGTATCTCTTATCACTTTCAATTGCAACATTAAGTCATAATTATAAAAACGAATGCTTCACTTTATGTCTGTTATTTTATTTTAAATCAACGAAAAATCTTTCCTAACCTCCAGCCGTTCAATACCAAATTTCAGTCTTTCTAGTTACTATGACCAATTTTTAAAAGTGTACCAGTATGGGAGGAGGACAAGAGAGAAAGAGAGACAAAGGGAGCAGACAAACTCTCAAATGACTTTGCCCCCTAAAATGGCCTGCAGTAATCCCTTGATGCCCTATTCTTTAAGAAAATGATAAAAAAGAGGTGTGTGCAAATTTTGGCAATATGTTAGGAGTTTATTAAGTCCTAGATGGCCCTGAACTTTTTTTTTAGACCTTCAGCTTAATATGGATGTGCCTAAGTCTGTAGAGTCTGATGGGATTCATCCCAGCACACTCATAGAGCTGGCTGATGTCACTGCAGGACCTCTCTGTTATTTTTCAACTGTCCTGGGTATCTGGACAGGTCCCAGTTGACTGGAAGCTGTCAAGTCTTCAAGAATGATACTCCAGATTTTCAAGAAGAGTAAGAAGGAAGACGTTGGCAATTACAGGCCACTTAATTCCACTTCTGGGCTTCGTGAAATTATGGAGAAGATTATTTCGGGAGCTATTGAAAAACATTTGAGAGACAAAGCAGTCACTGGCCAGCAAGGATTCATGAAGGGGAAGTCCTGCTTAACCTACTTAATTTCATTTTATGACAAGGTCACCCATCTAGTTAACAAAGGGAAGCCAGCAGATGAAGTGGTTTGGGATTTTAGCAAAGCTTTTGATACTGTCTCTCACAATATCCTTCTGTACAGAAAGTCCAGCACACAGATAGACAAGCCCATAATACACTGGGTGTTGGCTAATGGATTAGGCTAAAAGAATTATAATAAATGAGGTTACATCAGACTTGTGGCCAGCCATCAGTGGGGTTCCCCAGGACTCATTTTTAGGGCCAGTTCTCTTCAGTGTTTTTATAAATTATCTGCATGCAGGAATTCAAATCACAGTAAGTCAGTCAGCTGATGACAGTAAATTAGGAGGAGCTGTGGAGTCCTTCTAAGGTTTTAGAGGTCTTAGAGAGAGATATGGATAGGATAGAGAGCTGGGCAATCTCCAACTGTATGAAATTTAACATGAGAAGTGCTGGATTCTCTGTCTGGGATGTGGCAATCCTGGTTATACATGCAAATTGGAGAATGAGAGTAGAGAAAGAAGCTCTGCACGAAAAGATCAAGAGGTTTGGGTTGATGGCAAGTTGAGCACGTGTCAATAGTGTCCCATGACAGGCAAAAGGGCCAACTTTTGCCAGGGGTACATTAAACACATACCTAGCCAACCTTAGAGTGTCTGGTATTTGTGTAAGATTCACATTTTTCCCCACTATGTGAAGAAAAATAGTTAGCAGTCCTTGACTGAGTTACATTGAACGTTACATTTCGTCATTGCTGGCCCTTTCCTCACATCCACACATCAAAGGTTGTTCCTTCTAACAACGCAAAAAAAAAGATTCTGCTATTTCTACTTAAATTTCTCCCTTATTCCTTGATCAGTTTTATCATAACGTGTAAGTAAAAAGGAACTTAGAAAAATACATAATAGTCGAACAAATCACACAGAATGAGCCATTAAAGACAGCCACTAAGTGCATGTAAGAGTGGACATAGTAGAGTACATGAATATTTTGGAGAGTCTAGCCTGCCTTATGGATATAAGCAGTTGCTCTGATATCTTTGTACCAAATAATAAGGGTACTATAGCTAGGTGAAAATGATACTGCTTGTCAATCTCTATGCCTTTTATAGTTCGACTTGTTTGTATGGCATAGTGGGTCCTGCAGTACAGCACTGATTCTTCTTGTTTCAAAAGGACATTACTGGCTACTGCAGAAAAGGAAAAATATTTCAAATTGAACTGGAGTTTTTCCTACTATTATACATAGCACTTTGTTTTCAGGTCAGTTTTTTCTTAAGTGCTCCATATTGTATTGTTGCAAAATACTGTTTTCAATGAAAAGTGTCACAAAACCCCTAAAAATCCACAAAACCCAAGTTTTTAGAGCATCAGCCCAGTTACATCCTACTTTGACTTTGAAAGTCTTCCAAACACTCCACTTTCACTTTATTCATGGTGGTTGCAACCAAGAAAACATGAAAAGAACCTATCCAGCTGTTGTTTGAACACAAATACATAGTTTTATGGAAATACCATTCTTAGGCACCACTTTCAACATCACTTTTCTTTTAAATTAAATGTTTCCTATTTGCATTTTACTACAGATCTATTGACAAGGTTATTTCATCTACAGAACATACTTGATTTCCTGCCAGACTTTTGGATTTATATGAGGGAAATAACAAACTGTTTTTGCATTAAATCCGCCCTTTATCTCATTTTTCCACACAGGTCTTTTAGAAAAACCTTCACATGTACATGTCTGAATGACCAAAGCAAAAAACCCAGAAAAACCTCATAGCTCTTCTCCATGTGGTTTTGCATATATCAGGCAGCCGTCATAACAAAAATCTTACCACAGTAATAAAACTGGTGCTATGTTACAACTTCAGATCTTACAGATGTTTTATACACTTTCCTATGAAGATAATACAGAGTACGGTTTTCTTTTTTTTTTTTTTTTTTTTTTCTCAGTAGACTTTCAAGTAGCAAATTTTGCTGTACATTTAGAGAATGCCATTTTTCAAAATTCTGACATTCTGGGACTTCTGACAGCAAATTCTATGGAAGTGTAACATATGTCAGCAGACTCAGATTAACAAAAGAGAGAAAAATATGGCCAGTTTTTCATCAGTTTGGAGGAATAATAACCACCTTACATGGCTCTCGTATTAAAGTCACAGAATCACAAAATCATTAAATTTGGAACAAACCTCTGAGACCACTAAGTCCAACTGTCAACTCAGAAAAAATCACCATCCCACTAGAGCATGTTTTCAAGTGCTACATCTGCACTTTCCAAAATACCACCAGGGCTGGTGACTCCACCACATCCCTGGGCAGCCTGTTCCAGTGCCTGACTACTCTCTCAGTACATAAATTCTTCCTAAAATCTAGTCTAAATCTCCCCTGGTGTAACTTCATGACGTTTCCTCTAATCCTATCATTATTTACTTGGGAGAAGAGGTCAATACTCATCTCACTACAATCTCCTTTCACGTAGTTGTAAAGTGTGATAAGGTCTCTCCTCAGCCTCCTCTTCTCCAGACTAAACAATCCCAGTTCTCTCAGCCTCTCTTCACAGGACTTGTTCTCAAGACCCATCACCAGCTTTTTTTCCCTCCTCTGGACACACTCCAGCAACTCAAAGTACTTCTTGTAGTGAGAGGCCCAGAACTGAACACAGTACTTGAGGTGTGGTACATATAGTCATATATATATCAAACTATAAGAAATTAAGTTTCTATAAGAGAACACTTCTCAGCTTTCCATTAGCAACATGCTGTGACATTTTAAGTACTACGAAAGTGAATTCACAAATTTCAAACCTGCTTACCACAAATGTGCTTCCATAGTATTGGTTTTAGTATAAAAAATTAGAGGTTTTTGCCATTATTCTGTTGAACAGAATCCCCCCTTTTTTTTTTCATTGAAGGGTATTTATATTTATTCAACTCTTCCATTTACAAGAATTTTATTTTGATTTAATGATAAATAAATATAATAAATATCTACCAGAAACTGGTTTGATGGCAACAGTTCTATAATAGAGATCTTTTAGAATAGATGACAAGCTGAAAATGTCAACCATGGCATCCTATTAGAGTAAAGGTAAGCACAATAATGGGGTCTATATAGACAGCTAAAGAGACAACAGACATGTAAAGCCTTTTTTTACTTTCTTCCAAGGTAAAGAAAAATGAATAATGTCGTATTTCTTAATGACTCTGTTTATTTATCAGCAGGAGTTTTGTTCAATCCAATTTCACTAGTCTCTGATCTTCTGTTCCCTTACTATTATCAACATACCTGGTATATGCATTCCCTCATTTCTATTGTTGCAGCTATATAAATGCAGGCTAATAGCCTTCAAATGGTGCATCACATTGAAGAATACATGGGCTAAGAGTGAAGTCTAGAAAAGTGCTTTGAAGATCATTGGAGATACAGAAATGTGACCAGCATGATAAGTTTAAATCCAGGTTTCCTCAAATCTAATATATCCTTTAGTTGTTGGCATTCTTGCAATGGATATCAGATGTGGATAATACCATATATCACTTAAGCAAAATCAGAAGAAATGAAGATGACAAACCAAATAAGATGCATACTATAATCTTCAAGTATGTAGAAGGCTGCTGTAAACAGGAAATAAGCAGTCTTCTCTGTCTCCATGTCGGACATTGTAAAAAAAATATCTCTATTAGATGAGGTATTGAGGTAGATCGCACAGGCTTGTATTGAGGGTTTTGCAGGTAGATTGAGGGTTTGTACAGGCTCCCTCACTGGAGGTTTTTAAGGATACATTAGACAAATATCTGTCAGAAATGGTAGAAGCGTTTAATTTACAGGTATGATGACTATGGCATGAGTGTGCCACTGAAGCAGTGGTTTATGACATTACCAGTCCTTCAGTTAACTGAGCCATTTACAAAGTCAAGAAAGCATAGAACAGGACCCATAAGAGACAAACAAGGCTGTAACCCAAGTGACTGCAAGTATCAGTGTCTCTGAATTTATAAAGGAGTAGATTCGATTATACACAAATCTAATGTTACCTACATAGGAAAAATGTCTTTCTAGAGGCTTCTGAACTAAAGGGAAGAAGGAAAATGCTTTTGTTCATCTCCAGAATGAAGGCTTTTTCTTTTTTTGTGGAGATACTAGTAGAACCTAGTAGCATAAAGAGAACAAATACACTTTATCCTACCAAATATTGTCTACCCTGCACAGAAGATGCAATTTCTTTACTTAGGATCGGCATACAGTTTTTCACACATTATACAGAATCTAACTCCGCAAAGAAATTCACGCCTGTGAATAAGTATATTACTAGTGGAAAATGGTAATATCTACTTGAGATGAAACAGGTAGTGTTTATGCTAGGTTCTACTTAGCTTGTTTTATGCCTCACTTAATCCAGTTCTGCCAGTCCAACAGTCAAGTATATGATCCTTTAGTAGGCTGGTTAATGGGATTTGCTATTGCATTTATCACTGAACAAACTACAGGCAGCATGCACCCAAGGATCATTTACTTCAATGAAATGCTTTTCCTCAACGTATTTATTTTATGAATCATGACTTTAAAGATATCTGTTCTCAGACTGTCTCCTAACAAGAAAGTGTAAATTCTGCTCTTAATCCTATCTCTTTGATTCCATTGTCTTCATAGGGAGAGCACTAGTATAAACACAATGTTTCAGTGCATTGTGACAACAGAACCATAGACTGTGACATCTCTACTTCACAAACACAAAACTGGGAATAGCTCAAGGATACTGGAAGAATTAGTGTTAACATTTATGCAGAGTTTTGAAATCTAAAAAAAAAATTGAAATAGTTGTTATCATTGAGGTACTTATTGCTCTCATTATTCTTGACCATGACCGTACTGGAAGAATTTAGTGTTAAAAAATTGATCCTGACAGTAGGCACAAACTATTGCAAAAACCTTGTATTTTAATCTGAGTTTAGAGACAACCTTCTTCTTACTTAGAAGGATGGAGAATATGTGCTGCACTTCTGCTTATGTAGTGACTATTGTCTGTTGAATTATAATTGGCTTCTGTGGGCTTTTTTGTGTTACATAAATTCATGGAACCACCAGGTTTCACTGCTGATAAAAACCTGTCTTAAACCCAGTAATCCACCTTCAAGATTTAACATTGTTGCTTTGTCCTTTTTCTGACAGCATTGCCTCAGGTTCATGTACCAATTGGGCATTTCCTGCACCTGAACAAGGCTGTTTTAATTTTAATTATGGCTACCTTTAACTTTTCTTTGAGCCTACATTATACGAAAGATAAAGACTTCTATTCTTCTACTTTTTGGAGCTCCAGAAAGAAATATTCCCAAGTAAAGTGCTTGCAGTTATTTGCATATTTTGTTCTTGCCCTCTCATTTGTCCTACTTCTCTAATTCACTGATTTTCAGTATAGATTTAATGGCATTCAAGCAATTTGATTAAAAATTACATAACAACAGAAAGCAAAGTTTGTTTCCCTCTTCAGTCAAGCTTCCAGCTAAAGCCTATGCAACACTTAATTGAAAGTGTAAAAGATACATGGTTGAAAATGAGGGAAATTTAACTACAATCTTCACCGAAAAAATATTGTGATATGAAAAAAGTGAAACCTTTTATACTTAGAGTTATGACGGAATAGGTTATCACCTATTCTCTCCATAAGACCAGGAGACATCCTGCTGGTACTTCACTTTTAAGTTCTGAAGTGTTTATTTAAAAAAAAAAAAAAAAAAAAAAATATTTTTGTTTGTCTTTAAAACTCATGTCTTCTAATCCTCTGTGACTTTAAGTCTTTTCATTTTGAAGCTACACTCACATTGCCCTAAAGGAGACTTAGGCAAACTTTGTTTCTCCTTCTCACAGTAATTTTCAGACAGTCTATTCTTGAGCTCTGGTGGTGTCATTCAAATAATTTGCTTCACATTCTCAGAAACATCCTAGTAAGACAAAAAGAAAAGGCAGACACCTAATCTCTGTTATAATTCAGGAACAGCTGCTGAAGAACCTATAACCCCTACTCAGCTCTTCTATGAGGGTCTAAGAATGCCTAATTCAGGTGAATTATGTTAAGATCAACTGAAACTATGGCAAGAGAATGTGAGTCAGGGCATATGGAGCCCAGGATATACTCTTAAAATAAGTTCTCCCCTGTACAGAATAATTTAGAAACTATTATTTTAGTATCATTGAAGGTACAAATATGCTCCTGCTAAAGAGTAGCTTTCTATGTATGACAAGAATTATCATAGAATTTTATTTGTGGTAAGTATTATTACTTATGCTGCTGTAAACAAAAGGATGAGCAGACCTGCAGAGCATACTGCAGAATGGTAATGTGCCATTTGTTAGCCCAGAAGACACTAGGAATAAATAAGGGATTTTTCCTAGTAAGCTATAATGCTAGTTGTGTGAGTCATCTCTGTGCCTTCAACCTTCATCAACATTTTGTCTCTTGTTTTGACAACATCAGTAAGAAAGAAGGTAAGTCCTTGTCACCATATGATATGAACGTATGTAAAATGCAAGAAAATGTCTATTGAGCCACTATCTGCATGTCTGGCTGATATGTTAAAACACTTAATTAACATATCTTTACCATACTTGATAACTGTCTGGTTTCCTGGAATAAACAAAGACAATGGGATAAGCAGAACAGGAAAAACTGATAAACATTAATGAAGAAAAGAAATTCCTTAGAAAGAAAAAAAATGTTCGAATCAACTTTGAAAACGGTATAAAAAGTCCTGACGGAAGAAACAGCAGCGAGAGCGACTCTACTCTCACAGCAAGCGGCCCTGCCAGAACCAGCTCTGCGACTCCTCTCAGAACAGGGAAGATGGATCAGCCCGTGTCCCCCTCCTGGGACAGCAGCAGCCCCAGCCAGGGACGGCCCCTCAGCAGCAGAGACCTGAAGCAGAAGCCAGAAGCCGCCAAAGGGTGACACAGCCTCACCACTCTCTTTCTTTTGTTAATTACCTTAACTATAGTGTGCCCCTGAAACAGCAGCTAAAATTGTAACAGTTTCTCTCTGGTAACCAGTTTTGTTTCTCTTTTCCCTTTTCCTTGTCGTTTTAAAAAGTCAGCGTTATCGTCTCCCTTCCTTAAAATTAATCTTTGTAATTTGCTTAAATCATAAAGCCTGATAGTTTTGTAATTCAGGTGACAGGTTCTGAGCAAGTGGTTGACCTTTCCTCGCAAAACAAAAATATAAAATATAAAAAATAATATAATAACGGATCATAACACCATAATACCTTCAGGCTCTCTTCAACACATGGGAAGAATAATTCTGATTTTGGACAAATGAGAAATACCAGTGCTTCTAAAAGGGATGGGCATATTACAGATCTACTTTCACAAAGCATAAGCAACTCACCTGAAGCCAAGAGCACAAGGCTGAAATGTTTAAATGACATGCCCGCTTACCAGGCTTAAGATTTATTGATTTGTGAAGTCTAACTGCCAGGCAACGTAATCAGTTAATTTTTTTGAAAACTGTGTTTGACTAATATTTATTTGAACACACAACACAGCAGAATGAGTAGATCTGTGCTTTCAGAATACATACATAAATACAAAATTGCACAGAATTTACTGTTTACTGGTGTCATCTAAACTCATCAGAGAGGTTCACTCACCTTCATCTGGACCATAATAATCAGCTATTGCATCACAGTTTACTTATGGTAACACACATGCTGTGTTTTCGTCTGACATCAAAGAACTATTACCTTAAGAACTGCTATGTCAAAGAAATCAAGATTCTCATAATATTTTCAAATGTAATGGGTACTTGAAGCTGTCTAATAACAGCATCCAATATGACCAATATGAACATTTTGCTAACTTATAAACAGTCATGATTTGTTGAAAAAAAGAAAAATGAGACTGCTTTAGGGTGATAGTTAATATACATATTAGCTGCGATCTTCTTCAAAGCTACTCTTAAATACATATTAAAGTACAAGATCATAATGCTTTTCCCTATTTGAATAAGAAAAGGTAAAATATAGATTACAAAGTCATTTGAATGTACTTCAAGCAAGACTATTAAACTAGCCAGATGTACATTTTATAATGTACTACAAATGTCTCACCTACTTTTTTTCAGTCACTTTGGTTAGTGATTATATTTGAGCTGAAATGTAGTATTTGGAAAATAATATTGCACAAGATTCATGAATATTAACTGTAAAAAAGAAAAGACAAGGTAAATATAATACATTTAGCTTGTATGAGTAAATGTGTGTTCATAAATCATCTTTTATTAAGTTTTCTGTTTTTTAAATGTGTTATATTACTTTCATCAGATTTTAGAAAAACAAAGTTTGAGGTGTTTATGGAAAGGGTAATCCTGTATGATGGGAAATGTGCTACAGTTATTCATAGGTAAACAAAGTGTTATGTATGACAGTAGCCTTTTAACAAGATTCTATTTTATAAATGCAATTCGTTAAGGAAAAACAGCAAAATGACTGCTGCTGTGTATGTACAATCAATCTGGCTTTCCTTACAGATGAAGGGTTTTATTTTTATATTCTGATGTCCAATTTTTCACCTAAATATCATGAATGCATTTACCCACATATTGAATTTGGAAATACTAGAAAATATTTCACTATAAGAAAAAAGAGATTAACTATTTCAAAGGGATGCTCAGTGCTGTTAACCGCATACATACTTTAAGTAAAAATCTAACCACTAAATAAAGTTGCAATTTATCAGAATAAACATTTCTAAGTGACAAAAACTCATTTCCAATTAAGCCATCTCTGTTCTGCAACAGTGTAGATGGCATGCACAAATTAAATCAGAGTCAATGTAACTATCCTATTAAAGACTGTGAAATCACAAAATTCCACCTGGAATTAAGAATTCATTCAGATTTGTTTCCACAGCAGGAATAAATCCTATTTGTTTTGATCTTACCCTCAAATTGCTCTATTTAGTAGGAAATCACATGTTTAGAGACAAATAAGAACATGAAAACATTTGGACTACTTGTCTTTTTGGTAAAAAACATATGAAATTTTGTGGACCTACAAAAGAAGAAACTGAGTTCCTAAATATACAAAATACTTTGTCATAACAAGGCATAGCACAAACTTTACCATTGCCTACTGAAACATAAGAAAGATTTTGAAAGCCTAACTTTATATATCAGAACATATAGCATCTATATAGCAGAATAGCTCATAATACAAGATATTACATGGACAAAGACAGGTACATAGAAGACAGGTTCAGTAACTGCTAAAACCATTGGTGTGAGATAGCTTAACAGTTAATTACCAAAGCTAACACTAAATCTTTTCATTCAGATGACACCAAAACATCATCAGTCAGCATTCAGTTCATCAAAATAAACAGGACTATTCACAGGAGCCGGACCATTTAATGGATCTTGATATGTGAGAGAGTCTGGATTGTCCTCTCTGATCACCAAAAACCTGTCAGAGACAAATGCTGTTGAATTGTTCATGACTATTAGTTGCAAGGAACTGGGTCACTGACCAGGATCCGTGGTGAGAAGTCAACGATGTTCACCCTGATACTAGGTATAGCAATGATGATAAAGGAAATAACTTTGCCTGGAGAGTGGTACTGAAAGTAACACAAGGAAATCATGTTACCAGCAACGGGAGATGAAAAGAATGACTTGAGGGAATAACTGAAATTAATACTTGACTAAGCAAACACACAATGCTTAGACCAGGAGACCGCTTATGTAAACCCACCACGGTACTATGCAGACTTTGGTGGGAGAAAAAATGCTCTGAAAAGCCTAAAGGAGCCACCACCAGAAGGGCCAACTTTTACTGTCTCTTGGAAGGAAATACTGGGGTCTTCAACTCATAGCTGGACAAGGATGACCAAATGTTATACTATGAACCTGACCAGTCAAGACACAGTGTGGGCCAGCTGCTCCCTCAGAGCTCGGGTGTCAGGAGCCACAGGGGCTCCTTGCAGTGGCAGGGCAAGGTCTGGCAGCCAGGACCTATCCCACCACCCCAGACAAGAGCAGAGCAGCTCTAGAAACTATGAAGAGTTGTCTTCCTGTAAGAAAATCCTATAATAGCTCAAATGATCCAAGTAGGGTAACACTTTCACGGATGTGGTCTGCACTGAGCACCGTGCTGCACAACCCAGGGTTACCAGCATCTGAAGGGGGGTAGGATGCATGTACTGTTCTCTTCTTTATAGTGTTAGTCCTAATAAACAGCATTTTCAATTATACTTTACAGAGACTGAGTGCCTCTCTTACTGGGTTCATATCAAAACAGCAGCATTTCCTTGGGCAGAATGTGGGCCCATGTCCAGGCTGGGAGGTCAGCCTATGTGTCAGGAATGAGGCTGGGAACTGAACTGGTAGGCTATATAGCCAAGAGCAGAACAAGCACATCTGGGCAGTGGTGGGGCAGTTGCTCAGACCAGGCCTCAGCTGAAACCAACTCGTAATGGACGGGTTAGCCCTGATTGTGTTCATGTCACAGCTCTGTCTGGGACCACCTCCCCACGGTCCTCAGTGGGAAGGGCATCCTCCACCTAGCAGGCTCTGAGCTGGCCCCAGTGGCCAGACCCCAGGAGGGGGGGTATATGTTCAGGTCCCTGCTGAGATGATGTCTTGCATGATGCACAGCCTACCTGATGCTGCTGTGGCATGGGCTGCAGACAAGTCAGAAAAGTAAAAGGAAATTATTCATTTAAATAAAAACACAAAGAGATTATTGATGAGCTCTGAAATATGCAGTATGCAAAAAATTTAACCCCACATGTAAGCAGGCTTTGGAATATGTAGGCTTAGAAAAACAAACCCAAATCCCATATTATAAGCTAGGCATCTATGTTTTATTCTGAGACCCAAAGGCTGACAGGACTGCTTTTCTGCCTCACAATCACATAAACACAGAATTGAAGTTGGCCGGGACTTCTCACTGTTTAATTTCTTCCTTGGGTCTCCTACAGCTTACAGATAGATGATAAGGTACCCATATCCTTTCCTCATTCCTCAATAAGCATAAGCTGTTAAGTATGAATAATAAACATATAAGATTTAAGATAAACATACAACATAGAAAAAGGGAGATGTCCCTTTTCTACAGAAGTGCTGTGGTTAGGGAATTTGTTTAGGAAGATGCTCTCTCTGCCTGGTCATTTTTATCTGTGAAGTGCCAGAGTGCAAAAACAAGAGAATAGCCTAGTCATAGGTGGAAACTAGAGTAGGCCGAGTTGGAGTAGGACCACTTTTTAGCCTTCTCACTGAAGGCAGGCCAATACACAGAAAGGAATGTATCATTTTCCAGGTCACAGGAAGAAACACAAGAATGAACATGAGCTTGTATCACTGTGAAGGGGACTCACCCGGCCTAAGAACTTATTACATACTTTGAAGTAATGAAGGTCACTGAATAATATACACAAAGTGGAAACATAATGCAAAAATTTTACTATACCAGCCTTAAGCCAAGCTCTTTCTAGTTTCTCTCTGGTTTTATGAAACTTCTTTTCTGTTAGGAGAGTCAATGTTCAGTATCATAAAAGGTAGGGAACCCTTTAATGTGTGGGTGTGAGCCTGTCCTGTCCTGGTCCATACCAACTGATACTAATGCTGCAGCTGATATTGAAGTGACACATAGTCACAGAAGTGTCTGGCTGCCTCTGTAGTTAACAGGAAAAATAAAAAACTCACTCAGATGGTCTGAATGAGCCTGAAGGACAGGCAATTTTGAGGATCTCTAACACCTTTTTCCTAACAATGGGCTAAAAGTACACTCTTTTTTACATTTCAGTTCTGTGATCAATATGGTTGCATTAATGATTCTAAATCATCCTGTTATAGCATTGCTTCTCCAAATATTAATCTGGGGGGTTTACTTTATTTTAAAAGAATACTGGGCATGATAGAAAAATGGATGGGAAAAAGATAACATTGTGAATGCTACTTTACACAGAGGATTTGATGATGATCAATAGTTGAGATTCATCAGATGGGTTGTAAAAAAAGAAGTCTTGCTTTAGAAAGAAAAAAGTTTTCTTTCATTTCCAGTCATTCCAAACTTTAAACACCAAATAGCAAGAAAAAAAACAAGCTTATTAAAATGATCAAACTAAACAGAACAACATATTTCAGCCTACATCCAAAATACAAGGTTTGGAGAAGAAAGCTGTCCCTCAGATTTAAACAGGAAAGGAAAAAAAGGGTAATTTCAAAGAACATGGTATAGTATAAACATTTCTAACCTAGTCAGAAAAGCATTCATAGCAGTATACTTCTGACATGGCAATGAAGCAGTCCCTAGGAGACTGTGCGGGCAGATTCTTTCCCTCTGAAGAAACCAACATGCTACTTCATTATTTCTTTTGGTCACAGTATTGAGCACTAAGGGATGCCACTAGTAACTGACTGCTGGCTAGTCTATACACTGCTGACCATCAAATTTTCCGCTCACTTAGATGATCTGGATATAAGGGTACTATGGCAGACAATGATGACAGCGTTACTTGAAAGGACAGAAAGGACAGCAGTAGGTTAAAGCAAAGTTGATCTGCTTTTAAATGATTTAACTGAATAGCAGTACATGTTAGGATACATCTTTACCTGTCAGACATAAGCTATTTATTTAGATTACTTTAGTTTTCAGCTGCAGATATCAGCACTTTGAGATTATTAATGAAATTTATAACAAAATTTCTGCCAGTCTTATATCACAGGAAAGGAGCTGGAATAAAGATGGGTTTAAAGACTTGCTGAAGATCACACTCCAGGAATGCCAAAGATGTCAGTTAAGGAGTGCAACTTCTGTGATTGTCATGGTGATTTTCACGAACTATCCCCGTATTAAGTTACTAGAAATTAAGCAGAAAAAACTCACATAAAGAACATACCTACTTAACTGATTAAATTTTAGCACTTATATATTTATCTGCTTTTAGTCATTAAGTGCTTTCTTAATGATGAATTTTGAAAACTTCCTCTATTATGCGTCTGCCTTTCATTTGTGAGCCAGAGCAAGCAAGTGGATAGGAAGATACAGTGAGCAGGATCAGATCAGCTAATCCTGCTGCTCCTTTGAGTAACCAGCTATTGGGTTTTTTACTTAAAAAAATAAAAACAAAAATAGGCTACTCTCTGGCCAGGATCATGCTGACAGTGATTCAACTGTAATATGTACTGCATATAATTAGATAAGCAGAATAAGTTGTGTCAGAAATCTATTATGGAATATCTACTGCATGATTAATTAGCTATCTTTTCACTGTCTTCCTCTTACCACCCTTTTCTCATTCAGGAGGCATTGGGGAAGCAAAGGCAAGTCTGTGTTTGTCTTCTATTGTCAGTGCTGCATGTTGATATGAGAGTTTGGATAAGTAGGGAAAAAACAGTCTTTTTTGGGCTTGAATCAGAAACTAACTCCACTGACGTAAATAGTCAGCATGCTTATTTTCAGAGGGAAAACTGAAAAGGAGACAGTAAGAAGCTTATTAGGCAAAGATTTCAATACTCACCTTTGATCAAATCAATGTCTTGTCCTCCACCCACGCTAATGATTTAAAGCACATTAGTTTTATAGGAGATGTTCTTTGGAGCTCATAGAAAACCATCTTTAATTATCTGGGATTAAAATGAGCAGGGATACTTACAGTTGCTGCCATCTAAAAGATCTAAAACATTTGAATACGCTGTTTGGAGGAACAGAATATCTGAATTTTTGTCCTTCTGTTGTTTAAAGGTATGCAATTATATTTGAAAAGTGTAGACTATGTATCTACAATTTTCCCAACTATTAGGCAGTTTAATTTATTTCATTGAATGAACATGCAGCAGCACTATGTCCTGAAAGTTGCAGGTGCTGAAATATTAGCTCACATTTAGTTCAAGAACTTGTCTAAGGTGAGATGAGCTATACCAGCTTCTTGCAGCTCACCTTGAATTTAAACGGAATGATTCTGTGCTGCTTCATTTCCTACTTAATGTAGCTGTAAATGTTTCAGCCCTTTGGTCTCTTGTACTCAGTGTGCAACCTTTGGCATACTTAACAGTCTTCCTGCTCAGAACCGAGAAAAATGACGTCTTACCCTTTCTCTGTCTTCTAAAGGATTAAAGTAGATTTTGAGTAGTTTACAAAAAAAAACAAAACAAAAATAAAACCAAACCAAACCAAAAAACTCACAAAACCAACAAAAAAACCCCCCAAAAAGACCCAAGAGAACAAACCAAACCAAACCAGAAAACATCAAAGAAAGTATTAAAATTGGGAGCAAAAATATGTTCTGCATTTAACCACTGATTTAGTAAATGAACAAGATAAAAGCTACCAAAAAACCCTATAGCCTTTCTGAATACCTGTTAGAAAACATGGTCATCTGTAATTAAAACTATACAGATGAATTATTTTAAATCATAGAGCAGTAGGATGAAGTGAACTAATTCTGACAGTGTTGGATCCACTGTTTTGGGATATGTTTTGTTTTCTAGACATCAACTTGCCAAAGCAAGAGTCAACAGAATGTGTTGTAAAGAATGAGAGATTTTCCAAGACCTAGGCCCCTTTTGGGTTTGACTGGCATACTTGTTTGAGTGGTAAAATACTTCATATTTAATCTACTATTAATAAGGGACAGTTTTAGCTATTCTGATATGGTATTGCTGCCAAAAAGGATGTTGCTCACCTTGATGTAGCCATTCAGGGAGTGTGATCAGAGATCTATTCAACTAAATCCCAAATAACCAAATGTCCCAAAAGAGTATTTTTCAGTCAGATCCTCAGAATTTCTGCTCAGTAAAATTGACAATACCCACATTAGCAAACTTAGACTTTACTATATTAATTCCAAAAGCTGAAAGATGCTGATCAGCTTAAAATTCACATGAAAATAAAATATTGCAGGTGTCATACATGCTCAAAATACTTCATGTTGAAATGCAGTACAGGCAATAATAGACAGTCATTTACCGTTCAATATGAATTAATATTATATGTATTAGAATGTGTGAACACTTTAACACTGCAGGATTTTTACAGTGATGCTTACCACTTTTGTCTATTATTAAATAGAGAATTTCTTTATTATTAAATATGTGCTCTGTGTTAAAAAAAAAAAAAAAAAGCACACTGGAAAAACCCTAAACACTTTCTGACTTAAATTTGAGACTTAAAGAGGATAAGAGGGAAGAAATCAAATAATATAGGCTTCAGAAAGCATTCTTAGTCCTCAGAGCAGGAACTGGGTATTCAGCAAGACAGAAATACTGCATCACCTGAGAGAACCTCAGTTCATCACGATCTGTGTTTTAGAATTGAAAAAAATGTATTATACATTGAGCACAGGGTGGTGACTGTTATCTACACTAAGCAGCAAACGAGAAACCTCCACTTACATGTCACTGTGAGCCTGTGTAATCTCTCACCTCTATACCTTATGTTTTCAGTAAAACTGCTGTGTACATGCTCTCGACACAGGAATTAAAGAAATACCACTTACAAAGTCATACGATAGAAGTGCCAGATTCATTACCTACATGGAATACTGTTAGAAATTCAGGGTAAAGGAGAGTCGACAGAATTATAGGGGTATATACACGGTCCACATAAGCTTACTAAAACAAAGCAGTACATGCTCCTCTTTTCTTAAAGGTGAAGGAAGAACTCACAATCTTAATAATAAACACCCTCCTCTTCGGCTGGTTGAGAAAGAGTACTTTTCATCTACTTCAGCCAAGAAACAAAATGGTCAGATCGTGGCTTGTCTTATGTCAGCCACAGACTCATGTTTAGATTTGTATTTTTCACAATAGTTGCTGTTGAGAAAAACTTAAACCTTCACCATGAAGGCAGGCAAGAATGATCCTGTGATTTTCCAGATGGGTGAACAAAAGAGGTTGCAGAAGATTGTTTCTGACAGTGCTGGGAATAAAACCCAGGGGCCAAACCACCTATCAGATTTACATAAAATGTATTCAAATGCAAGAGAAAATGTATTTTCTGAAGGTGTTTTGAGCAGCTGCTGAGTAATTTGGTAGCAACACAGCATGCTATGCTATAGCTCCCACAGTCACATCTTTCATTACTACTAGTCCCCTATGTGCTGGCAGCTCTGACAAGACAATGGGATCTGTAGGGGGGATAAAACAATTTCTGTGACAATGTACAGATCCCTAGGTCCTGGTGTTCTCACTAAAACCCATCAGTTCAGTAGGAAGTCATATCCACCATCAATGCAAGAGGCTGACTGTGAACTGCACAGAAGCTGTAGAGGAAAAACCACAGGGGCACATATCCCAAGGCACAGATGTAGATTGGTGCTAGATAAGCACTGTCTCCCCAGATGAGGAAATGCATGGCCTCCAGAAAAGGGAGTCCACAGCCTGGAGAAGAATTTTAAAGTACTCCAAATCTCCACATAATGTCTGTTTAATATGGCTGCAGATGCAGACTTGGCCTTCTATAAAGTTTTGCCATTTCCTAGCAAAGCACGGGGTTTCCACAGACACAGAGAATCCATTTACAAATCATGTTACAATAGTCAGTATATCCTGAAATACCTCATAATGCAGCAGATGTTTTTCATGTCTCTGGAAAGACAACAGCATCGCTAGACATTAATTAGTTTTCTGTTTTCAGTATATGCAAACACTTATACTGGGACTACAAGAATTCTGCAACATATTCACCTTTACTTTCTGTTGAAAAACAGAAAAATAAAACATCTGGCACCAGGTAGCACTAGCTAGAGTCTAAATAAACTACAGAGGTCATGTATTTATTACATAGTTTTCCCCACACAACTATGTATGCAAGGAACGTAGCAAAAACACTTTCTGAATCACTTCACAATGCCTTCTGTGGTGAGTTGACCTTGGCCAGCTGCTAGCTGCCCACACAGGCTCTCTTTCACTCCTCCTCCTCAACAGAACAGCAGACGTGGGGGAATGACAACACTCCTGGGAGAAAGGGATGTCACTTACCAATTAGCATCACACAGAACACAAACTTGATGTGGGGAAAATTAATTTAATTTATTGCCGGTTCAATAGATTTGAGTGGTGAGAAACAAGGAAAAAAAAATTATAACCCCTTCTTCCAAACCCACTTTCTCCCAGGCTCAACTTTACTCCATTACCAACTCCTGCATCTCCCTACCCCAAGCAGTGCATAATGGAGAATGTGGGGTTGTGGTCAGTCTATAATAGCTCCTGTGATGCTCCTTCCACCTCACACTTTTTTCCCCTGCTTTCAGTGGGGGTTTTCCAAGGGCCACAGTTTCTTCATGAAAGACCCACCTACTGCAACCCACCAGCTTTAGTGTGGATATCTGCTCTGGCTTGGTCTCTTCACAGGCTGCAGAGGAATCTGCTCTGCTGCCTGCAGTACCCTGTCCCCTCCTTTGCCTCTGACCTTGACGCTTACAGGATTGTTTTCTTCCTTTCCCTCTCACTCTTCATTCTGCCTGTGTGGTGTTTTGCCCTTTTTTTCTTTTCCCTGAGGCACCCCCACTTTGGCTGGGGGTGTACCCTCAAACATGTGATTGCAGCCAGCTGGAACTGTGTCCAGCACAAGGCTGCCCTGTCCTCTCCTCACAGATTCAGACCTGCAGCCTCTGCTGCCAGTGCTGGGGCACCTGCAAAGAGTGCACCTTCTTCCTATAAACTTTGCATTCTTCTTAAAAGATTAAGCTGCTGCCATGTGGAAATAAATTTATTAGCTGAAAACCTAAGTGTCTTATTGTAAACCTTGATCAGTACCAGTATGAGAGCAATACCTTTGAACACTAGTCCTAGATATTTTAAAATATCTTTGTTTTGAACTTGATGATGTAACACTAGCACAAATCTTTCCACTAAACCTGTTCCGGGTGAAAGTGTTTTCCCCCTAGTTTCTGCTATTCTTCACCACAGCTTAATTTTTCATCTGCAAACAGCCTCCAGTGAAGTGCATTTTTATTTAATTCTTTATTTCCAGACATGTCAAGGACAAGATCAAGTAACAGTCACAAAATGACAAAGCATTTCATGAAGGTGATCACAGATACAATAGCACCATCTGTAACTACATGAAAAATAGACCAACAAAGGTAAAGAGAGTAGAACAAAAGGAAAGCAATACACAATGATGAGCAAGCAAATAAGAATGTTTCATGGACAGTTTGACCTTTAACGGTCTCTTTCAACCCAAACCATTTGATGACTCTATGAGTTCATAGTCTAATAAAATGCCAGGTCAGTGTTTGCTTCATAGAACAGGCAAAGGTTAATAAGGACAGTCAAGATGGTGGAGAGAGAAATAAAAAAGCTTTTTCCCACCTGGATTAGCTACATTACAGAATATAAATTAGTCACGTAATTTATGTACTTCAATCAAAAGAGAGAAATAAATTTCTTCCTCGGTTGTGTTCCTTAAATGAGATTCTTTCAGACTTTCAGAAAGATGCAGCTCACATCTCTCTCTCTCTCTCTTTCTCTCTCTCTAATCTGACCACTAGGCAGGACTATTAACAATCATACATGACAATTTTACCCAATTTTCTCTTAATCCAGTGCTTCGATTTGCAGTAGCAAATCTTCTTGCTGCCAGTATGCAAAACTAGACCTAAACTGGATAGTCTTGGAACAATCAGCTCTTTGTTTTCTTCTTCTCTGCATATATGCAAACTATATATTAAATATCTGCCAGAAATTCATTTAGAAGAAAAAAAAAATTTTAAAAGCACGTTTATGCCAATTAAAATAAAAGTATAATTAAATGGCAGGACATTTGCTGTTTCTTTCCTTTCTTCAACCCCATGAAAAAAGGATTTCCAAATAGAAGTACAAAACAGGTATCTCAAATTAGTCTGAAGTCACAGAGATGGACAAAATACAATTAATGCACCAGGATCTCAATGTCACATTTTTTAAAGTCTGTTTTAATACTTAACTTGGCCTCAGAACACTTAAGCTTTTAAACATCCTTCTGAGACAGGTAAGTTCTACTCTCACTTTAGAACTGTGCAAACTAATTAACAAACTAACATTAACCACACCCTTTAAAACCACACTGGAAATCTGCTGTTGAGATAAGAGCTAGCTGATCATCTAGATAAGAACTGCTCCTTTCTCAGTACAGAGGAGAAAATTCGGCTAACCCCATAGAGGTCTGGACTGTGTGACTTCACTGATTTTCATTGCTTCGGCAGACCTGCCCTCTGATTCCTCTACAATTGCTAGTGCTCATGAGGTATCAAAAGCAGACAAACTGGCTTGCTGGGAGGTACATTTTCTTCCCCTTCCTTCCATCACTTCTTTTTTGAACTCTCATGCAAAGACTAATTGCCTCCTGTTTTTTTATTTTTTTCTGATTTTCAATACCTACAGAGCAAATAGAATGTCCTATTGCTTTCAGCTAAAGCAAATCTGTAGAGAATAGCCAACTGTTAAAAGCATACTGAACCAATTTTATTTCAGTATTGATCTCTCACTTAAGCAACAGGCTTCAGGAAGATAATTCCAGAAAATTGCTTTGTCTTCACAGATTTTTTTGGGTTTAGTTCTTCAGAACTCACAGTGTAAAGATTTACTATCATCTCACTTCTGAGGAAGAAAATAACATGGCACCTTCAATAAGCTGTGTGGCAATATAGTCTGTTGCTATAGTTCCATGTGCTATGCCAGACTAGCAGAAACTATGCCTTCCCCTCATGGCTCTCATGTTGATGGCCCATGAGATGGAGACCCGAGGGACCCAGACTCCCCCACTGTAAGTGAAGACAAGGTTCGTGACCATCTGAGGAACTTGAAGATATTCAAGTCCATAGGACCTCATGAGATGCATCCTAGAGTCCTGAGGGAATTGGTGGATATAGTTGCCAAGCCACTCTCCATGATGTTTGAAAAGTCATGGCAGTCAGGTGAAGTGACTTGGAAGAAGTCACTGGTGATTGGAAGAAAGGAAGTATCACACCCATTTTTAAAAGGGAAGAAAGACGGAGCCTGGGAACTACCAACCTGTCAGTCTCTCCTCTTTGCCTGGAAAGATTATGGAACAGATCCTTCTAGAAGACATGCTAAGGCATATGGAGGACAGAGGTGATGCAAGACAATCAGCCTGGATTCACTAGGGGCAAATCCTGCCAGACCAACTTATTGGATCTCTACTGTCCAGTGACTACAATCAGTCGACAAGAGAAAAGCAGTGGATGTCATCTACCTGGACTTCTGCAAGGCCTTTGACACCGTCCCTCCAACAATATCCTACTCACCAAGTTGGGGAGAGATGGATTTATAGATGGACTGTTTAGTGGATAAGGAATTGGCTGGATGGTCACATCCAGAAGGTAGCGGTCAATGTCTCAAAGTCCACATGGAGACCAGCAAGAAGTGGTATCCCTCAGGGTTCTGCACTGGGACCCATACTGTTTAATGTTTTTATCAACAATAAATGTAGTGGTATCGAGTGCACCATCAGCAAGTTTATGGATGACATCAAGCTGGATGGTGCTGTCAGAAGCTTGACTGATGAGAAGGTGGACATGAGCCAACAGCATGTGCTTTCAGCCCAGAAGGCCAATCACATCCTGGGCTGCATCAAAACAATCATGGCCAGCAGATCAAGAGAGGTGATTCTGCCACTTTGTTCTGGTAAGACCTCCCCTGGAGTATTGCATCCAGCTCTGGAGCCCTCATTACAGCAAGAACATGGATCTGATGGAGTGGGTCCAGAGAAGGGCTATGAAAATTATCAGGGGACTGAAACACCTCTCCTGTGAAGACAGGCTGAGGGAGCTGGGGTTGTTCATCCTGGAGAAAGGGCGGCTTCAGAGAGACCTAATAGTGACCTTCCAGTACCTGAAGTGGGACTACAAGAAGGCTGGAAATGGACTGTTTGTGGGGGCCTGTAGTGATAGGATGAGGGGCAATGGTTTTAAATTAAAGAAGAGTAGATTTAGGTTGGATGTTAGCAAAATATTCTTTACCATGAGGGCAGTGGAAAAATGGAACAGGTTGCCCAGGGAGCTGGTTGAGGCTCCATCCCTGCAGATACTCAAGGTGAGACTTGATAAGGCTCTGAGCAACCTGATCTAGAGGAGGGTGTCCCTGCTTATTGCAGGGGGTTTGAACTATATGACCTTTAGAGGTGCCTTCCAACTCAAATTATTCTATGAATCTATGAAACCAAACAGCTGTCTGAAAAGGCATATAATGAATTTTACAAAACTCTATATGCTTTAGAAATAAATGAATAAATACTTAAACTATAAAAATACTGAATTATATTTTAATTTGTTTTCAGTATACCAGATTATCTTGAATTTTAATAGCTTATTATTCACTCTGTAATCAAGTGACTCCTTTTTCCAACAAGTCACAGTTATCTGCATTGTTTCATGTAGAATACTTACTTTCTCTTCTGTAGTACTGAAATCCCTTTGTATTATCATGTGATAGAACAGTTCTTCCCTTCAAGCAGATCAGAAAGGCTCTGCATTCTGCTTCTGTGGAACAGGGGGAACAGCCAAGTATTTTGAAATCTTTACTATCTGTTTCATGCAGTCTCACCCAGACAGAATAAGATGAAAAAGTGAACCACATGAGATCATAGAGCAGAAACTATTTATCTAGAGAAATTGCAATTGAGTAAGCAATCACATCAACCATACTTGGAATACAATGCTTCATGCAGCACACAGAAATAAAAAGGACTACAGTATACTTGAAAGGATTGGTATGCACCATAAAATCAGTGTCTCCTTTAATGCATGAAGGAAGAGTTCTAAAGAGCTTAGCAAAATTCTGGAAATTTAGGTTAAATGCAGTTTAGAATTTCCATGGTATAATACAATAAAAAGAAATGCTTTAGCTGTAACATTGCTGAAAGGAAAATCATCTAATTATTAAAGCTGAAATGTCCAGAAAATGGGAACTGTGCTGTACAGACTACTAGAATTTTAATCTTGTGTATTTTCCTTGCAGAAGTAGAGCAAGGAAACCTGGAATTTTAAAATTGTAACATAAAGCCACATCTAAAAATAAAAGGTAATCAAATATATATTTCTTATGTTTTACAATTTATACCTTAATTATGGTGAATCCACAGCTCCCTGTCTTTAAAAAACCCAATACATTGTGACATAGAACCTCAGTAATATGTCATCAATGCATTAGCAGAATCAAATTCTAGGAAAGTAATAAAGCCTTGCAATTATCAGGAATGTGTTGAAATAGATTCTTTAATGTAACTATTAAGTCTAAAATTTCTTTGGTAAATGAGATTTTCTAGTTATTCTTTATTCTGCCAATTATACTAGCTATTATTTATGTCACTTTTGATAAGAGAGGCTGCTAAACACAAAGTAGATAGTCTGTTCTGAAATATCCAATACTTTAGTTACGCTTTGTGAAGGTTATAGCATGAAAACCTAACAATCTATTCACCTAATTATCAACATATTTTTAATATGTGTAACCAATAAATACTCAACATTTTAGAGATTACCTGGGTCAATAATTAGTGGATCTTGTACAAACATGTGAATATTGATAGGTCAGATTTTGCAAGCGTCCCTCATTAGTCCTGTTCTTATTATTTCAACTGCAGTAGGAAAAGTACAAAGAAAATATGCCGTCTTGAACCATCTGGTATTTCCCTACAATCAATTGACAGCAATGAAATTTGAGCTATGAGGTGTATGATTGAAATGGCTTATTTGTATTAGGAAAAAATTATATAATTAAAATAGTTATCAAATTGAGAATACCAAACTTCATTATAATTTTCAAGTATGGTCCTATACTTGTAATATGGAAAACACTGGAAATGCAACAGTATTATTGGCCAGGAATACACCTTAAACACAGAAAAGTTAAAAAAAATTCCTTTCATTCTATCACTAGGCTATACAGGCATTCTTACTGGGATGGTCAGTATATAAAAAACAAAGCTTTACTCTTGTCAGAATGACCACTGACAGGACCAAAATGGCTTTTGAAGCTTATTATTTTTTTCTCACCATCATAAAACACGGAATTATAGAATTGGTTTTGGCTGGAAAAGACCTTTAAGATCATCAAATCCAACTTTTAACAAGAACACTGCCAAGTCCACCACTAAACCGTGTCCCTAAGCACCACATATAAAAATCTTTTAAATATCTCTAGGGATGGTGACTCAACCACTTCCCTGGGCAGCCTGTTCCAGTGCCTGAAAATTCTTTTAGTAAGGAAAACCATTTATTTGTATGTCTTGTACCTTAGTGAAAACTTAAATCTTCAAGTCTTTGTAGTGAATAATTATTTTATATAGTTATGAGGCAGTTATGCCTGCAGGAAAGCAAAATAACACTGTAAAATGAGAAAAAAAAAAAAGTCTCTATTTGCAGTATAAATGTTGTGTAGGAAGTGGGACACTTTATAGAAGCAAACATTCCCTAGCAGTCACAGGCTTGAAGAAAGGAGATCACAACAATCTTTCTTCACATTTAATACATATATAATAATGGCTAGTGTTGGAAGGGACCTTATGCACACTATAAATAAATCTAATCCTAATTTACTTCTTGTTCTGATTTTCAAATTATATTTTATTACCCCAAAACTCAGTGAAACCAGATTTATCATTTTACTTGTCTTTCAGGATGTGTTGTTTCATCCTAAAAGACAAACACAATCCAAAATTTGTGTTACTAGATTTTGGGTTATTATGCTAAATTGAACAAGCTTATAAAATCTAAATACCTTCTAGCAGCATTGGCTGTAAAAATGAAGCATATTACAGTATTAAAACAGTTAATAATATAGAATTACAGATTCTTTGAATCTTTAGATGAGATTTGAAGATTGAATCTTTAGATTTTAGAAGAAAAGAAGAACTATCTTTTTTTTTCTTATAATGAATATAGTAATCTGTATTGTCTCTTACTCTATCAAGTAAAACCTTTAAATTCTGGTGGAAGATACCTTGAGGATTAGAGGTTAATTTATGCCCTCTTTTTTTCCAGAACACTGAATGACAGACAAGAATTTACTATGTCATTTTCAAGCTTAAGTTCAGAGCACCTTTTTGAGGTAAAAGTCATCATTTGCCCCCAGTCAGAGTTTAATTTATCAGAATGGCAGATTTGACTTAAAATTTAATTACATAAAATTAACAACAAAATCTAATTTTTCAAATTCTGTGTTCACAGGAGAAGGGCGGGTAAGGTTAGATGGAGTGAATGCAACACATTACGAAAAGAGACTTCCAAGATCATCCAGCCCAACCTTTGATTAACATCACAGTCAACCACTAAACCATATCCTTGAGGACCAGGTCAAAATGCCTTTTAAGTGCCTCCAGGGATGGTGACTCCACCCCTATCCTGGACAGGCCATTCCAATGCCTGACAACCCTCTCAGTGAAAAAACATTTAGTAACATCCAGCCTAAACCTCCCCTGGCACAGCTTCCATCCATTTCCTCTGGTCCTTTCACAGTTTACTAGGGAGAAGAGGCTGTTTCCCTCCTCGCTCCAACCTCCCTTGAGGCAGCTGAAGAGAGCCATGAGGTCTTCTCTCAGCCTCCTTTTCTCCAGACTGAACACCCCCAGCTCCCTCAGCCACTCCTTACAGGACTTGTGCTCCAGGCCCTTCATGAGCTTTGTTACCCTTCTCTGGACACGCTCCAGCACTTCTATGTCCCTCCTATAGAGAGGTGCCCAGAACTGAACACAGTACTCAAGATGTGGCCTCACCAGAGCTGAGTACAGAGGGCTGATCACCTCCCTATTCCTTCTGGACACCAAGTTCCTAATACAAGCCAGGATGCCACCGGCCTTCTTGGCCACCTGCACACACTGCTGACTCATATTAAGTTGATGATCAACCAGCAGCAATCAGTCTGTCATGACCCAAGAAGACAGTGATGCATAAGGTCTGAAAGAATTTTCAGATGAGAATTGGAGTTATTAACCACCCAGGTGTGCTGTAGGCACAACACAGCAGGGCTCAAGCCACCTGGGTGATTTCTAGAGTGCCTTGACAAGCTCAGGGGACAGGTAATCAAGGAGCCAGTAAGTGCAGGTGCTCTGCTGGACTTGATACTTACAAAAAAGAAAGAAGTGGTTGGATGTGTGAAAGTCATAATCCAGGATGCCAAAAAGAGGAAATAGCAAAAAAAGCAAGAGCACAACCCTGGACATTGTAAAACAGACTTTAGTCTGTTCAGGGATCTGCTTGGATGAAACCCATGAGCTATGGCCCTGCAGAGAAGAGTGGTCCAGGACACTTGGTTGATATTAAAATATCACCTCCTACAAGCTCAAGAAACATCCATCACAACAAGTAAAAATGAAGGAAATACAGCAAGTGGCCTGCATGGCTGAACAAGGAGATTCTAATTTAACTCTGACATAAAAAGGAAGTGTGTAAGGCACGGAAGCATGGGCAGGTGATCCAGGAGGAGAGACAGGATTAGGGAACTATGGCAAGTGACATGCAGGGTAACAAGAAGGAATTCTACAGGAACATTACCAGTATTAGAAAAACAGGAAAACATGGGCTCACTGCTGAATAGGACTGACAAAAGACCCAGAAAAGGCTGAGATACTCAGTGCCTTCTTTACCCGAGTCTTTACTGACACTACAGTCCTTCAGGTCAAAGCAGGTAATTTTCCCCTTTTCTGCACTGGTGAGATTACATCTGGAGTATCAAGCTGTATCAAGTAACCCTTCCCCAATACAAGAAAGACAGGTATTTGAAGTGAGTTCAGCAAAAGATCACAAAGGTGAGTCAGGTACTGGAGTCTCTTCAAGATATTTTAAAACTGACGGGACATGATCTTACATGTTGTATGTGTCTCTGATTGGACAGGATGATCTCAGGACATCCCTTCCAACCTAAATAATCATGCGAATCTGTGTGTCTGTGTTCTTAGAGATACTCCTGTAGGGTCAGTTAATTTTAATAATTTAAAATAATTAATAAGATGTAGTCTAAGCCAGAACATGAAGGGCACAGGAATTCAAACATCTGCTCTTCAAGTCAATAGCTAATGAGCTCGAATAGCCAAAGAAGATGGTTTTTGGCTTCAAAAGATCACTGATTAAATAATGAAAACTGGTGCCGAATGAAAGAAAAAAGTATGGTTCAGAAAGTGACACGTTTCTAAATGCACTGAATGCTCTGTTCAAACACAAAATCTGAAACAGAAATTAAAACAAAACAATCTTTTCTATACTCATTATCAGAATGCATCCTCTTATTTGAGATATTTCAGCTAGCAGGCCACACAGAATTATTTAACTGGCTGATTCTAATGTTCCACCAAATGGTCAATATTCAAGTTTATATGCATTAGTTTGATGTAATGCATGTATTATGTAACTAATTTTGAGGCTAAATAGCAGATGTAGTGATTTATCTACATAAAACTGTAACAGATGGGTTGATGGAACTAGGATTAACGTTTTCAGAGAACAAACATTTTGCAGGCATACATTTCACAAACCTTCCTGCCTTATAGTGGCAAATTCGATGATAATATGAACTAGAAATACATTATAAACTGAACTGAGTGCATTACTAATTTCACAAGGCTGGATAAACTCAACTGTTAGTTTTAGGATATGTCCCACTAAGATTTATGCTGAATCATCATGATTTCCAGCATCTGTAGAGAATGCATAAAGTATAAATATGTACAGCTGTATATCCAGTCCTGCTAAAAGTAATTCCAAATTTAATTCAAACTGTATTAAATTCACCTAATGTCCTACAGTATTTCCTGTTTTATGCGACACAACTTCCACATGGGTATGGCTCATGTATATGTGGACTTAAAATTAAAAATACAGAGCATATGAGATATTACATTTCAAAACCACATAAAAATGGTTTTATCATATTATAAAATCATATGATAGAATACAAATTCTTAAATCTCTCCCAGACTGCTTTCACTGTTAATCTTCAAAGAATTTGGGGAAGGGGACGTGTGATAAGGTGGTGGTGATATTGCATTAAGTTGGCTCAAATTATTCTCCAAAACACCTTTCCTTATCTCATTCGTCAGATAAGTAATTATATTGGAACTCAACACTGCAACTATGAAGCTTAAGAGTACACTAAGACGGTAAAATATTTTACAAACACCATGAAAGTAGGCTACACTATATACCTGTTCAGATACAAGTCATTGAAGTTTAAGATCTCCTCAAATGTTTCAAATTAATCAAACAAAAATCTCCTATATTCCTAGGTAACTGGCAGCATTGGAAACAATAGCAAAAGATCAGAGAATCAGTTTTACTGACTAAATATGATTTCCAGCAATACTTGAACACTATGCAGAATCCTCAGCACCTGTAAATACTAATTAAATGATTTCTGAGAAGTATGCATTAGTATGAGAACATACATATCTCTGGAATGATAACATGAAACAGGTAAACCTCGTGACTCAGAGTGAGTCAACAAATTGTATGGATGGTTGTTTACATATTCCTTTTAAAAATGCATTTTCAGAACGTACATGCAATAAAAAAATTAAACATAACTCAATAACATCAAACAATTGTCTCTGTGGAAAAGAGCAAAGTGGAAGTATAGGTAAAAACATGGGCACTGATAATATAATTGTGTAGTTTATACTCACTACATTAGATCTTACCAGAGTTACCACATGGATATAAAAAAACACTTGTTTAGGACATGCACATTTCAGAAGGTTCCATCTGTTTTTGAAGCATGAAGACCAAATAATAAACTCTTAGCAGCTTCTGTACAATTGCATGGTCTAGGCTAGAGGTGGTCAAAGAACATTAAGTGAATAATTTATTTAACAAACAGATGCTTTTGTGGATAGCTAAAGGTCCCCTCCTCAGCCATGACAAAAAGCATACTCCCAGACGACTAATTAAAGTGTGACAGAAAACTGGAAACAACTACATTCAAAATGTTCACTTGAAATACTTTGCACCTAATACAATCCTAAAATACTGTAGGGGTACGCATTATTTTCATTAAATTCCAGAGAAAAGCTGCGATAATTCTGCAGATAAATGAGATGGAAAAGAGTGACACTGTCCTATACAGGAGAAATCGTAATTAATCTTTGCCTAGAATCTTTCAAACAGATTCAAATCTGGTGTCCCCCACCACTGTCTAGAACAGACTATCTAAACTATTTAAGGTAAGAGAATTTAAAAAATTTTAATTTAGAGAAAAAAGTGTAAGATGTCTAAAAACAAATCTGCAATAAAACTCCAAAAGCCAAAATCAATCTCTAAGTATGAAAAAATATAAATTCTGGTGACTTAATTAACTCAGTCTTTTGCCTGTTAAAGTTACTTTCCTCCAACCACTGAACTGAAGAAACACCATCCGTGTGACATTCACATGACAAACAGCAAATTTTGAACCAGGCAAACATATTTTAGAACCCACACATGAATGAAATGTGTTTGAACTAGTGCTCCATGAATAATTTTAAGGAACCTGTCCATGAAACTAATCCAAACTACATCGCAAGTGCACACTCACAGATTTAACAGAAAAGATCAATACAGTCTCAATGATGAAGTAACAAAGAAATAAATGCAATTAAAAATGTGCATATTTTAAAACCAGTACTCAAATAGTTCTAAATAAATAGAAATGGAAACAATGAATAAAGCTGTATTAAAACAGGTCTCTAAATTGTTTAGGCAAGGTGAAAAAGTAAGAAGTCAGAGTTTTTTTCTATAAAGCTGTCATTTCACGAGGACCATAATGACAATAATCGAATGTTTAAAACTCATTTAATCTTCCTCAGGTTCAAAATAAATGGCCTTATCTAAGGAAACTAATCATAGAGTTAAGAGAAAGTAATAGCTGTAATCTTGGGGAATATCATAGGTTCTTGTACATGCAAATAAGATTTATAGAAATAAAATTTTGATTAGATGAAAATCTGCTTCTACACACATTACTGGTTTTGTAAATTATGCTGTTTACCAACTATAGTCTTAGATGCATCCAGGAATGGAGTATCTGTCAAATATGATCTTACAGCCACATTCAGTCAATTTTAACAGAAATACTGTCTCACAATCAGACTGTTTTGAAATAAGAGCAAAACCAGTTATTTATTCAAGTCTTTGTCTCTTTTCCTGCATTACAGGGAAAAAAACCCTGCAGGTAAAACATAGAGTTATCTACAACAGCCACTATTAGAACACAAATCAACAGTTTTTGCATGGATTCATATTTTACAGTCTACGATGCAAGATCCTGGGAGAGCACAAATGCCTTGTCAAGTTTGCTTTTTTCTTTGGCAGAGGTTAAAGATGATTGCTGAAAGATTACAATTTTATTGCTGTTTGGTGAAGGATATACTGCTCTTTCTACATTTTAGGACTCACAAGAATAATTACTAGTCATTTTGAAGGCCAAGCCCATAAACTCAGATGCATGTAAATCCTCACTAGTCAGAGTCTACAGTCACACCTGGCAAGTTATTTAGTAGCCCACTATGTTAAAGATAGAAGCATAAAATCCAGTAACCAAAGGTAATGTGTAAATTGAATTGACACTACTTTTTAGAGTTATCACATGGAAAGTGAAGCCATAAATATATAGATGCTAATTACAAGGCAAAAAGAGAGAAATATTTTTTTTTCATTGTGAAATTGAACTCCATAGCTAGAATCATTCTTTTCAATGCCACTTAACTGCATTGGTTGCTAAAATATCACTCGACTTTGAAATCAGTACAGAGTTTTAGTGCCTTAAACTTATGAAGCAGAGACAGCTAATACAATGCAGAAGATTAGCTGACCAATGACTCACAGAAGAGCAGTCTCTGAAATTAAAAAACAAACAAAACTAACTTAATCAGTATTAAACTGTATATTTCTCCCAGGTATCTTCTACGAGAAAAAATTCTTGGCTCATGGGAAGAGAAAGGGATTGAACTGTCTTTGTAAATTTTATATATACATTTACAGTTTTTCTAAATATCCTGAAATAGATTAATACACTGTCAGACATCGAGTAATTAGATTTCTATGAATAGTATGGAGCTTTGTTTCATTATTACTAACATAGAATAAAAGGAAAAAAGCCCCGTTTTATGTGGAGCATAAAAGTAAAGTATAGAACTGCGCCTGAGAAGAAATGTAAGATAGAACTCAAACTGTTTATTTAGTTGTAGATATTTAATCCTTCCTATACTAAGAAGAGGTTTTATACTTACAATCTAACAAGTTTGTTTCTAGAAGTATATAGTAAAGTTTATGGGGGGAGCATAAAATCTAATGAAACAAGCCTAGACACATTTTTTCATCATAGCTATATTCTCTATACACTGAGATCATTCAGCTTGCTGGCATGAGTAACGTTTTAGAATTTTTCAACTTTTACATTATGAAGAAACAGCCCAGAAGACAAAGGAAAGATACCAATATATTTTCCAAATGTTTAAGTTAACCATTCTGTGAACTAATGTGTGTACTAGATGAAAAATGACAGTACTGGTCATACATAAATACAAGGGCTTACTGCACTGCAAGATGTTAGCATACCTGTTTTCAATTTTTCACCTTAAACAATGAAATAGTCCTACATTTAGCACTAGAATTCTAATGACAAATCTCATTTACTCAATATGTAAATTTTTAAGTGTAAATTATGACTTATGTATTTGTAAGCTCCAGTGTCACAATTAAATTGTTTCAGTTCTCAAAATTACTTCACCTGTATCTGGAGTTTGAAAGATTCCCAGCTTCTCCAACTGACTGAATTAATCTATGGAAACTAAAATGTTTTTTCAGTAATGGAAAAACGTTTCCAGATACGCATACAATTGGAATTGGAGCAACCTGGTCTAGTGGGAGATGTCCCTATCCATGCAGAGGGGGTGGACCTAGATGATCTTTAAGGTCCCTGCCAATCCAAATCATTCTATGATTCTATGACTTGGCTTATTGTCAAAAAACACGTGAGGTAACACTTAATTACTCAGTATGTATGACTATATCTCTTTAGGGTGACAAAGTGGAAAGTTCTTACCTTATTCTGATAGGTATGAGTATACCTTTACTAATTGTCTGATTGACAGATACAGTGAGAATGTTCTGAGAGTTTCCACAGCTGAATCGGACTGTCGGTCTTCCCTCCACAAGATACAGGTGAAGAAACTGTTCTCCAAAATTCCTTTCACTAGCTTTGAAAAAACAAAAATGCAGACAGTCACACTTTTGAAAGGGTAGGAATCTTTGAAAATATTCCACACTACTGGAACACCATCACCAGTCATAATGAGAATATGCATCAACAGCTCATAAAAGATAAAAACACCCAACCAAAATACAAAGTTTACTTTTGTACCAGTAGTTGCATAAACCCTTTATCTTTACATGTTCACATGTTTACAAGTTCACTGAAGGTGAACTTTTCTCTACATCCATCGATATCATTAAGGTTAACAGAGGTGATAATAAAAAAAAATTAAATGATGACAATAATGTAGTATGCTTTAGTATTGCAACCAGATTTTCAACCATAATGTGGAAAACAAAAGTGAACTTTCTTATAATCTCTGCAAGGATTACGAACAGTTCACCTTTCCCAATTAATGGTATGTTTCAGACTTGATCACAAGAATGATTATCTATAAAACATCAGACATACTGTATTACTTGCACAGTTTAAAATAAGAATGAGAAGATATTAAAAAAATTAAAAACTTTCAATTTTTGTTCACTTCCACTAAGTAGCATATGGTAGCTGTGACAGACAAGTATTTCTATTTAAATGACAGTTGGAACATGCTTCAAATAGTAAAAAAAAACAACCAAAAACCCCTAACACCTACAATTGCAAAGTATTTTGGATGGTTATTTTTAAATGATTTTGCAATTTAACTGTATTCTAACAGAAGGTAAGACACTGTTCCTGTTAAGGATTTTTATTCCCCTTTAAGACCAACTGTTAACATGTTAATGTGCTTTTTGCACTATATTTTACTCTGTTTAACTGAAGACACAATAGCTAGTTTATGAAATTGACTTTAGTGCTTATGTTTGTTCTGCAGCATATGAACAGAAGATTACTATGTTCTTAACTTCCAGATACATAATGTTTGAAAAACTGGAATTTTGATTTCCAGTATCATATCTGTATCCAACTGTCCATCTTGTCTGGGGATCTGTCCACTGTCTGTAGCTGAGTTGAGAAAAAACACACAACACATACACCGTACAAATAAACTTTTTATGAGGGCATGTGGTAGGGGAGAGCATTTTCCCCCTTACAGTTACTGGGTCAAGAAAAAAACTTGTCCTATGGGTTTATAAGGAAAATGGAGAAACCAAAAAATGAAGAGGCACAAACCTGACCAACAAATGCAGGTAGTAACAAGAACCAAACCTGATTGGTTACAGGAACTGGTATGGGCATGCAGAGTGTTGAAATGCTTATTCTACTAATACTATCTGATCAAGGACCCTGTAAAAATAGGATGATGAGGAAAAGGAGAGGGCAATAAGCAAAAAACAGATGTGACAAACAAACTAATACAAACAATGACAAGAAACCAATCTTGTCAGTCACCTTACTGAGTGGGCTATCAAGAAACTTCAGGCATCACTTCAGCAAATCTATCCCTATCAGACAGAGAGGAGAGGACTTGGCTTTCTACAGCCATGATTTAAGTGAGCCCTCTAAGCAGGCAGTGTTTAAGGCACTGACTTGCCTGTGGCAGCCTCTGTAGCCAGGCAAAGCTGCCTCATCTTCTCTCTGTGTCTGCATGTGTGCATGTGTCTGTGTGTCTCTGGGACATGGTTCAGCTGTGCATGGTTCTTCTGCATCAGAACTGTGCATGGTTCAGGTGCAAATGGGAAAGCAGCAGCCTGAGATGGAGACCCTGGAGTGTATGGGCTGGGTTACAGCAGCTGGGCAGGATGGAGTCCCAGCTCCTGGAGGTAGCCCCAGCTCAGATTATGCCTTAACATTTTTATTGAATTGTATAAAGAATGTCAGCATACTTGGGACAGCTCCTTGCTGGAAAATCTACTAACTTGGAGGAGAAAATGATCCAGTGGACTTAAAAAAAAATGAACTAAAAAAAGATAACATATTTTAGCAGATAGAAAGGCAACAGATACTTTCAACTTCATTTGCTTTTGTGTTGTTCATAGCAGGAACAACTCACAATGAAAATTCCCTCCTTGACAGCAGCTTTCTAGACAACACAAGATTTCTTCAGTCTGCTACAAATCCTGATGACCTACTTAAAGTCTTTTATGCCTACACATATATTGTATTCAGGATACCTAATTAACTCCAAGGCTACTTTTATTTGACTGGATTTCATGCCTTTGGCTTTTATGATTTCCTTCTAGAATAATTTCATAATTCTCTTTCAAAATATATTATACTACCACTGTTTAAAAAGTCACTGCTTTTAACCCTAGCAGAACTGATATACAGCACATCTTGCATTTTTGATTCCTTACCTTCTTCTCCTGTCCATGCACAGGCTGTTCAAGGCATTTCTAATTTCTATCAATATGTGAAGCTGTAAGTTACATTGAATTTAAGGAAAATGAAGTGGGGAAAAAGTGTGAATGTATGTATTGACAATGTCGTGAACAAGTGAAGTTACAGATGAATAGTTATTTCTCTTCTCCCAGTGATTCTGTCTATCTATTCACATATCCTCCTATTGAAAACTTGGAAGGAGGTCCTCATTATTACCAGGAAAGTAAAACATCTGGGGTAGCTCCCTCAAAGGTAGCATTACTCCTTGAAACCTCAGCGAGTGTTACTGCTTGAACTTTAGTCTAGGAAGAGCTTATAAATCACACTTAGAGGTGACTAATAGCGTTCTCTGTATCAACTGTTAGGTGCTATGAGATCCTTTAAAAGGACAGTCCTTTAAATCTTTCTACAGTGAATGTAAGGAAGTAGAGAGCCCCTTTGAAGAATTTTGTTCTGGCAATGTAAAAGAGCATGTGCTATCTAGTGTATATGGTAGCAAGTTACCCTCATAGGAAAATCCCAAGTTTTAAGTGAACTAGACAGATTCTGGGAACAGAGAGAGATGAAAAACCATCTGAGAAAAAAATCTTGTTGGATATCAGAGGTAAAATATCTTGATGTTAGCAGAGATTATGTGAAGATCACATCAAAAAAGCAAAATTTCAGCAATTATTCTTTCATTGGAAATGACTATGGAAGACTATCAATCTGGAAGACTGTTTTCATGGATCAGTAGATGGCAAGCAAGTGGCCTCTGGGCTCAAATGGCTATCTAGAGAAGACATTTAAATTCCCATTAAGCTATGGGATGAAGCTTTAGTAGGCAAAACCATGATTGGACACAGAGGAAGGATACTGTGAAATGCTCTGCTTGAGCATGTGAGATGTAACACCAAGTAAATGATGACTGAATTGCCTGAAAGACCCATCTTTAGTTTTAGGAGGGTAAGCAAAATATGGGTAGATTACGGGATCAGAGCTTCTGAGAGCACAAGAAAACAATTCATGAGCACAGCTTATGGAAAAGGAGTTGATGTCTTTAAGAAATGCTATAAACATGGACTGTGATATCTGAAATTCAGTTGTCAGAAGTTATAGACTACCAGGTATAGTGGAAGTTAAACAATCTGTCCTTAAAGAGATTGTGAACAGCATTATGCTGACTGTTAAAAGGGAAAATGATGAAGGAAAACTTTAAAACTGTATCAGTTTCTTATCACCACTGGCAATTTTGCTTTGTGGTTAAGTATCACAATTTGCTTTGACATGTTGATCAAATTAAATAATGCAAGAAAATAAAATAAGTAAGGAACAGAATAAATAATATAAGAATTCATACTGTATTCAATAAAAATAAAAAATCTAAAATGATGGATAAACTTTGTTGGCAAAACTGTAATAGTTGTGCATAATTTTTTCCCAGCATAATTGAAGAGAAATATTCCAACATTCTGCCAATAATTTAAATTTAAAATAGCCAAAAAAGGTCTGGAAATTTCTAGTCCATTGATTTTCATCGTTTGTATACTTTTTAAATACACAGTGAATATAATTAGGTAAGGTAAGGTACTTACTAAGAAGGTAACTACATCTGTCTTTGAACAGATGATGGTTTATAATCTATTAAAAAATATCTGCAAACCAGTTCTTCTTGGGTTAGTTTCTTTGCCTCTGACATATGTAGTAATTTTCTATAAATCTCTTACGTTCTCTCTCCATGTTTTTATCAATCTGTTTTTTTGGCAGCCTCTACAAAAACTAGTAAGTTCTTAGTGTTTGTTACTCTCAGCCAAAAATTGATAAAAACCTTGCCAACAAAAGCATTAAAGAGGAAAAGGCTTTTCAACAACAATGCCATATATTTTGGTAAAGTGACATGACCTGACAACTACTGATTCTCATATTCTGCCTATCAGTCAGCCTGTAAGTAGCCTTGCTATCTGTAAAAAAATATTTTATTTCTCTTATACATATTTTTGTATATGTATTTCTGTTAGCTCCTAAAAGATCTTAAAACAATGTATTGGTACTTTCAAGTGTTCACATCTCTTTGTTTTAAGACACATGCATATGAATAAGTGAAGAATGCATGGGTCTCTTTTTTTGAACCTCAGTGCCTGTCATACTAGGTAAAGACAGATACAAGATTTAACTCTTACATTTTCCCTTAAGATTCTGATTTAAATATCTATTTGCATATCAAAAGAATCTTGTCTGAGATTTTTCACAGTAAGTAAATGTTTAGTGATTCTGACAGAGAAACAGATGAGAAACCTCATCACCACCTGGTAAAGTGAACTATTCATAAAATGAATGATGTGCAAGTGGACTAATTTTTTTAAAAAGAAAAATGCCTAATTCTTTAATACTAAAATATACCTGAAATAAGCATATAACTGTAATTTGCTTTGTATTTTTAAATATGCTTTTAACAAAGAGGATTTTTCCTTTATGACTGGGTGAAACTTGTTGCAGACTTAATTATGGAGGTTTTGTTAGCATCAGTATAGTTACAGAATATGAAAATGTCAGCAACACTAACCTTTTTTAATAATTCTGTAGTTCTTGTACCTAGTGAATACACTAGCTTCAAGAAGACTTTTCGCTAACAATTAATTTCTCAGCTGTCCAATGGTAGCACAGCTTCAAAAAAACTACAGCAGAATCAGGAGTTGTACTATTAAAAGCAGCACAGCTGACCACAGCAGCTTCTCCTCTGAAGGTGGTAAAACGGAACTGTAGAATCATCAAGGTTGGAAGGAACCTCTAATATCATCAAGTCCAACCATCAACCCAAAACCACCAGCCAACTCAACCATGTTCTCAAGTGCTACATCCATAGGTTTTTGAACACGTCCAAGAAGGATGACTTCACCACTGAGCTGGACAGTCTGTTCCTATGCCTGACTACTCTTTCAGTAAAGAAATTTTTCCTAATATCAAATCCAACCACTGCCACTTTCTCACAATTTGCATGGAGGCTTTCATTGTATTGACAAGGAAAGAGATATAAATTATGAAGTGTACAGTATATGTTGCTTTTGCTTCAAAAATACAATTACTACTTTTAATATGATAATATTAAGCTGCTTAACTAGTCATACTAGTTTGGTTTTATGACACACATCCTTCTGTCACAAAATTCTCTAAGTTCTACTCTTAAAGTCAAAGGAATTTTCTCCCTAATGTACACTTGCTACCCCTGTAGAGCCAGAGGACTGAAAAGACATAAAATCATGTTGGTTTAAAAATATTTTTGTCTTTCTCAGCATTCTTTTTAAGATTTTCTGCAATGCATGATTGTCCCTAACTTTCTTAGCAAACTACCAGCTTTTCAATTTCTATTTGGCACTGATTTCTACTTCTGATAGAGAGAGATTTTGTGTACTTGTACACATGAAAGTAACTTTCTCTGATTAAATGCATTTTAGGTAGGAACTTGAGTATTTTCTCTGCTATCCAAAAGCAGAAACTGTCTCAATTATAAGAACACAGTGTGAGAACGACTAGAGAATTTATTTTGAAAAAGCAGCATCCTGAATATATTTGGTATGATTCTGATGAATATAAATTGTCAGTCTCTCCAGCTGATTTGGAAGGGTATAATTTGTACTGATTAAGTTCAAAGTAACATCTAAATATCCCTAAAATTGTTCAGTATTTTTTTCCTTATAAGTGAATTTTTTACTTAACTTTCAGTACTTGATACAGAGGCAGCCTGTGTGCCTCATTCCATGTTGCCTAAGATACTTAAATCTCTGAACACTGTCTAGCCAAGATGCTCAAAAACACTAAGGAAACATGAAAAACGTGTAGATTACGAGCCCTATCATGCCACAGTCAGAACTAGACATAAAATTTGACAATTTCTTAGGTTTCTCAAAACATTTTGAAAAATTACTAGTAAAAAAGCCAAAATTCTACAGCCCACATACGTTTATGTCATAGTCTGAAAGCTCAAGATAGGACTCATCTATGATTCACAAGAATATTCAAACAGAGCCTATTAATTCCAAGTGTGGTATAGCTCTCACCTGAAAACTGGCAAAACCCAAAAAGAAAAAACAGGGACATCTCCTAAATCAACACTGATAGGCACAATGCACTTTAATTTTAAATGGTTGGGAACAGAAGTGTGGAACACCTACAATGAAGTTAAGCTTTGTTTGTAACTCTGCCTTTGTAGATGGATGGGAGAGGACACACTTCATCCTTCTGTAATTTCTGTACAAAATGCAAAGAGGCAAGTTTCTTACTATTTTTTATAATTATGGGAAAGCATAGATAGTAAAAGAGTTTGAATTTGATTTTCAGTTACAAATTTTACACATATGATGTTTGCCAAGGTAAGCAAATTCATTATGTGTAAATTAGTTGAGTTGAAATCTAGGCAAACAACAGTCAGCACTGCTGATTCTCTTTCAAAGCTACTTCAACCATCATCCCTGCCCAGTTTCATATATTTGCCACATTCAGAACAAAACCTTTTCCAACAAGTAGTGGTAAAAAAATTTTGGCTGTGTTTGTAGCAGTAGAGTACATTTGAAATAATACTTCAACATCAAGAACTGTCACATCACCACTCATCTGTGATTCTTAGCAGCCTTGCAGTCATTATGGTTGGAAAAGTCATCAACTCCAACTGTCAACCAAACACAACCATGCCCACTAAACCATAATCTGAAATGCCACATCTACACATTTTCGAACACCTTCAGGGACGGTAACGCCATCACTTTGCTGGACAGCTTGTTCCAGTACATGATTCCCCTTTCAGTAAAGAAATTTTTCCTAATATCAATCTAAACCTCCTCTGTAACATTTTGAGGCCATTTTTTCTTGTCCTATCGCCAGTTACTCGAGAAAAAAGACCAACACCCATTTGCAACTTCAGGCCATTTCCTCTAGTCTTGTCATTATTCACTTGAGAGAAGAGGCCAGCACCTACCTCACAACCACCTCCTTTCATCAGTAAGGTCTCCTCTCAGTCTCCTCTAAACTTAACAATCTCAGTTCCCTTGGCATCTCCTCAGAGGACTTGTTCTCCAGACCCTTCACCAGTTTGGCTGCCCTTCCCTGAACTCACTTCAGCAATGTCCTTATTGTAGTGAAGGGCTCAGAACTGAACACAGAGCCAAGTACAGCAACACAAACACTTCCCTTCTGCTGGCCACATTATTTCTGATGCAGGCCAGGATGCTGTTGGCCTTCTTGGCCACCTGGGAACACTGATGGCTCATGTTCAGCTGGCTGTCAACCCCAGTCCCAGGTCCATTTCTGCCTGGCAGCTTTCCAGCCACTCTTTCCCAAGCTTATAGAGCTGCAAGGGGTTGTGTTGACCCAAGTGCAGGACCCAGCACTTGGCCTTGTTATACCTCATACAAATGTCTTTGGCCCATTGATCCAGCCTGTCCAATTCCTGCTGTAGAGCTTTATTATGCTCAGGCAGATCAACATTCCCACCCAGCATAGCATCATCTGCAAACTCACTGAGGGCACATTCGATTCCCTCATCCAGATCTCTGACAAAGATATTGAACAGGACTACCCCTTAGGCAGCTGTAGCAGCAGCAGCAGCCTAGTTATAAAATACAAGGATTTGAGATAGCAATTTGAAAAACAGTGAACATAAATGTTAAGTTAGGGGCTACAGGGTTTAGTGTGTAAGTAAAATGTTATACAGGTAATAATAAAATGCATAATTAAATAATGTCACAAAGCTTGTACTACTTTTAAAAGTGGCTTACAAATATTTACATAATGTAGGTACATTCACATACATTACTTACAAATTAATATAAAAATAACAAAAATTAATCACAGCATTTTATATTAAATCAACAAGATTGCTTTGTGTAGAAAAAGCCTAGGCAGCTGCAGTGAACAGAGAATGCTCCTAATGCTCCTACATGCCTCAATTTTTTCTTTGAAGGGTACATCTATCAGAAAAATTGCATAAACATCTTTCTGGCTCTTCCTCAGTTCAAGAAGAAATCACCTCCCTTTCCAGGTTTTCCATTTGGATAGAAATATATGAAATATTCAGGTAGCAGAGAAGCCTATTTTTCTTGCTGACTAGGGAAAAGCACACTGTCTCAGAAGTGCACACCATGTAGTGAGGAATGAAATAAGCAGGCAAGAAGCAACATTCTTATGTAGTGTTAACAAGCATACGTCCAATTCTGTAAGAATACGCTCTAGGGACCACAAAAGAATTCTCTGAAGTGTGAAATCACAGTAAGTACTCTAAAACCCAGCAAATTTGCAGAACTTAAGATAGTTTTGCAAGTCAAAAAATCTTTGGAACCAAGATCACAATTACAACAAAAAGTGAGTTTCAACCCAACTATAGAGAAGCTTTTCCTTTGTAATAAATTGTTCAAAACTTCTTCAAACTTTTGTATTTTAGAGGTGTAACACTTATAACTGGAGACATATGATTACCATGTTCTTGTCAGGAAGCAGCGTTTTCAGTTGTAAGTTACATTTTGCTCAATAAATCATAAATCAAAGAACTTTGCAGAGTAACATGAAGAATGATAGTTCAGATTTTATACTGCACCATGCATTAGAATACCAAAAGGCTTCTACTGCATTTTAATGACTTGTTTTGCTGCTGAATAGGAAATGCCAGCTGATGTACACTAAAGTTAATAAGGACCTGAAGGAGCTAAAACTGATACTTAGCTTCAAGTATCATTGGTACTCACTGTAAAGAATTGTGCCATTTAGAGCAGTTGTTTTCACTGTCAAGTACAGAGTTGTCAGATTGCTTGTTTCCTGCCCAGATGCAGTCCCGGTCTCAGATACAGATGTCAGAGAAGGTAGTTCCAAATAAGAATTTCCAGTGAAGGATGGAAAAAACAAGGCTGTGTCTGAAATGAATAAACAAAGGCTAATTTTATTAATTTATTACAAAATAAACTAATAAAATTGGTATAATCAGGAAAACACATTTTAAAATATCCCTTTCTCTGAATACCTGTGAATAGGGTAATCAAGCATTTAAATTTATTTAATTTCAAACATTCAAGTTAAATATGCAAAAAATTAAAATGTTCTAGCATCTAGCATCTGCATACCAGAAGTGAAAAGACCATTACAGGAGGGAGTACAGCTAGATGATGCAATATAGCTCAAAAGACAGAGACAAATTTTCATCTTTACACATGTCCATGCAGAACTTTCATACTGTAACATCTCTGTAAGTACTTTTGGTTTATATTTGTAGATATGAAATGCAGGTTTTCTCCATTTTGAGGGTAAGCAAATGTTCTCAGTTTGAAATTATGATGAAGATGCTACTGGGCAATATGTACATTTTTCCACTACACTACTCCTGTCTTGAAAATAAATAATCATAAGAGAAAATTTTGAACTCAGAAGGCTTAATATTTGCAACATTTATTGCATTAATCACCTTTGTCATTATGGTGTTTTTTCCCCTGTAGCTGTGATAATAATATCACTCAAGCAAGAAAAAGTAAAACTAATTAAGATTAGGCAGAATGTCTTTGTGATGCCTTAAGCATCCTAGTGAAGAAATACTCCTTGAAGACTGTCCAAATTCATCATGAAGGATATGAATAAGGAATGAGCAACAAGGAAAGCACTCTGAGTTCAGGTAATATTTTGTAAGGAATTTTTAAATTTAATAAACTAAAAGTATACAGTGTATTTCTGACTGATAATTACACATAGGCATGACTAGTACACGTATTTTTTTTTTCAAAATGTTTATTTGCTTTATTAATTTTTTGCTTGTGAAATTGCTAATGGTTTATTGTTCTATGCCATTTTTATTGGATTTAGGAAAGAATAAATTAAACACCTAGTTAAACAAGCACTTGTTGAAGAGCATTGATTACAAAGATACCACCACAACCTGAAAGCAAAAGAAAGGAAGGATGGAAAGTAAGATGTATTTATGTTTCTAAATGGTGGGTCTAGAAAGGATTGTTGGAGAAAGTAAAAAAATTATGGGTGGAAAAAATTCCTTAAGAAATTGAAGTAAAGGTCAAAGGCAAATTAGAAGCAGATCAACAAAAATATAAGAATGCCATTTGTCTGATTAAAATCATATTTGCAAGGGAAACAGTACTTGAAGATCCAGCTAGTCCAGTGCAGGGCCAGAAACATTCTTAAGGGACTGGAGTCCCTTCTTCATATGAGAAAAGAGAGGAAAACCAGGACTCCTCAGGCTGGAGAAGAGTGGGCTTGAAAGGATCTTATCAGTGTCTACAAATACCTGATTGGACAAGATGGAGAAGAGGAAGTCAAACTTTTCTCAGCAGTGGTGCTTTCAGCAGGCAATGGGAACAAATCAAAACCCAGGAAATTTCACCTCAGCAGATGAAAACTGTGAGGGTGATGAAATGTTTTCACTGTGAGGGTAGTCAAATGCTGGCACAGGTTATCCAGAGAGGTCTTTCAAGTCTTGATACTTGGAAATTTTCAAAACCTGATGGGACATGGTTGTAAGAAACCTGTTTGAGGTGCTAGGCTGGATTAGATGATCTCAAGAGGTCCCTTCCACACTCAATGATTTGGTGATTCTGTGACCTTTTACAGAAGGACTCTGTGTAGACAACATTAATTCTTAATCTTTAAATGTAGTGCCTTCAGGAACCAGGATGTAGTACAGTACTCACAATAGAGTGGTAGATCTTGCAGGTAAGGATTATAAATATTCTTTCATTAGGCAGTTTTAAAAAAAACTCATCTTCAATATTAACTGTCCACAATTCAGTTTCTACAGTAAAAATAATATTTTCTGATGTTTCTTCCAGAAAGCTGAAAGGGGAGGGTGGGAGGAAGAAGGGAAAGGGAGCATAGGATGTCCAGCTAATCTTAAAAGGAAAACCTCATCAGTCCTTTAACTGTTAAACTTTCTTTCAAAGAACAGGTCTTCCATAAAGACCTGCAACTTTCTACAGAGTCCAGTACCCTGTATCCAGAAGACTCTGCATTTATGGAGCCCAAACTACTACAAAAAATGCTACTTCAACTGCAGGTGACTATGCCTGCAGTGCCACACCCAAAGCAGCTCAGAACTCCATTAGCAATGCAGTGATCTCTACCAATGCAATATCTCTACTGAATCAGCAGAAGAGATATGGTGAAGACAAGTGACTTCACTAGAGATTTAGACTGCTCTAAATTCTTTCTAAACATTAACAAAATATTAACTTTGAAACAAACACTTGGAATTCCAACTGAAGCAAACCCAACAGAATAAAAAGCAACTTTTAAGAAAAATAAAAATAGTGTAGGTTCTACTAATAAATAAATGCATTTTCTAAGATAAAGCTATGGTTCTGAACAATCAGTTCTCTGTGATCACAGAACCACAGAATCACCCAGGTTGGAAAGTATCTCTGAGATCATCAGGTCCAACCCTTCATCCACTACTACTGTGGTTATCAGACCATGGCACTGAGTACCACATCCAGTCTCTTCTTAAAAATATCCAGGGATGGAGAATCCACCACCTCCCTAGGCAGCCCATTGAAATGCTTGATCACCCTCTCTATAAAGCACTTTTTCCTAATATCTAACCTAAACCTCCCCTGACAGAGCTTAAGTCCAGGCCCTCTTGTCCTACTGATAGCTACTTGTGAGAAGAGATCAACCCCCCCTGGCTCCAGCCTCCTTTCAGGGAGTTGTAGAGAGCGATGAGGTCTCCCCTGAGCCTCCTCTTCTCCAGGCTGAACACCCCCAGCTCCCTCAGCCCTTCCTCACAGGACTTGGGCTGGAGTCCCTTCACCAGCCTGGTTGCCCTCCTTTGGACCTGTTCCAGGACCTCAGTCTCCTTCCTGAACTGAGGGGCCCAGAACTGGACACAGGACTCGAGGTGTGGTCTCACCAGGGCTGAGTACAGGGGCAGAATCACTTCCCTGGACCTGCTGGCCACGCTGTTCCTGATCTAGGCCAGGATGCCATTGGCCTTCTTGGCCACCTGGGCACACTGCTGGCTCCTGTTCAGCTTCCTGTCAATCCAGACTCCCAGGTCCCTCTCTGCCTGGCTGCTCTCAGCCACTCTGTGCCCAGCCTGGAGCTCCCCATGGGGTTGTTGTGGCCAAAGTGCAGGACCTGGTACTTGGCCATGTTGAATGATGTTGTGATGTAGTTGAGTGTGTACATTGAGAGCCTAAAATCTATGTTTGTGATGAAAAACAAAGGTAGAACAGTGGAGGTAAAGTTGTTTGTCTGGAATCTGTTTTTCCACTTCCCTTGTTCTACAACACTCTGAATTAGCAGGAATTAAAAGTCTGACGTGGCACTGAGCCATGGTTCCATGAATCAGAGCTAAAGATGACATGTGTGCAGCTACAATAAGCTGACAACACAAACACAGCCAACACCAGCTACTGCCTGAATGGAAGACTCTACCACAGCATGAGAGCATCTGAAGCTGCTTTCTGTTAACAGTTACAGACCTTTGTATTTTAAAATGGTTGCTGGCAAGACATAATTTTGTACTTCATTTATTTCAAAGGACAGATTGACAGAAAAAATCATTACTTTACTTTTTCCTGGGGCCACAATATAACATGTCAGCTCTGTCCATGATCCCAAGGGATTGTTTTACTGGGATAGTGGTCTATAAAGTGGACTGCATGCACCCAGGAATACACAAGACAATTTACTGAGGTGCAGGATGAATAATATTGGAATTATAGTAGAATATATATGTAACATATACCTACACTCGCAATGTCCTCGATTTTTATTTTTTTTACTGATGGGGCACATGATCAAAATAGTTTGGAAACCACTACACTAGGGAAAAACTGAAGGGCACTACGGACTTACCAGCTTTGCTCCCCACAAGGAAAGGGAATCTATAGGGTCACCAGCACAGCAGGTCTGTAGTATGAAGAATTTCTACAAAGGAATTCCGTTTCAATTCTTTGACTTAGATTTAAGATCTTTGAGTAGAATGCTACTTTTTGAGATATTAGCTGTTACTACAACTAAACATTGACAAATGTGGCACTATACCAATAGAGGATAGTGACAAAACCAATGAAATAAAACTTCCGAAAGGCATACAGTTCTAGATTCAGAGCAATTCCTTGTTTCAATAAGCAAAATTACTTAACTAATTTCAGTACCCAAACTGTATTATTGACGATATATAGGTGTCTTAAAGCTAAAATGACCAATTCAGGTCCCTTTCTGCATAAAACCTTAATTTTTAGATACTTAAATATATCAGTTATCAGGATAGCAGCATAATGCAATGATAAAAAACATACAAGTCACAATCAGCTATCTGAAATGTAACAGTTTTACAGGTCTAAATCATATTAGAGTAAATAAAAAAATAAAATCTAACTCTTCAAAAAAAAAAAGAAGTCTTTGATTAATTCAAAATACAGTATTGGCAAAAATTTATAGCAAAGTTTGGTTATGAATTGCCTGAACGACACATATGGTTAAGAATTACATTTCATCAGTTTAAATGAAGGCTCAAACTTTTTACCAAAATAAACAGGTTCTGTGGGGTATTACTGATCACAATGTTTAGAAAACATTAACAGGTTTCTATTATGAACCTATATGACTTTGTCTTCGTAAGTAAATAAACAGAAGTAAAGGGACAAATGTAGAAATCCACTGATAATAGAATGAAATCAGTGTGTTTCCACTCCTACCTCTAATGTCTCATTTGCATTGTTTGCTTTTTGCAACACGTTTGGCCTCATACTAAATTCTATTAAATTTTATGGGATTCTATTAAAACTAGACTTTTAAAACCTGAAGACAAGGAGACCCACCAACTGCACCAGTGTCACTAAAATTCAATTAAGAAATACATAACACTTTTAATAGTAAGGATGAGTATAATAAAAAAAGCACACCACAAAATCCCGGAAGGGTAAGTACTGCATTCATACAGATACAACCAAATATCTGATCAAGCTGTCTACAATCTACAGAATGGACAATTGGAAGGCTTTAGTCCTCTTCAATAATGAAGAGAAATGGATAACCCCATATGTGATTCTCCTCACTTTATCATAATCATCTAAAAAGACCAGGTGAATCATAACCTAAAACCTATTTCTCTTCACTTTCTACAGAAGCACGCAGGGGAGGGAGGTTGTGTGTCACTAATTCAGGTGTAGACATATAGACTGGCAATATCTGAAGTTAAATGAACACATTCTCCCTCTTTATGTCTGCACATCAAAACCAAATAGCCTGTCAACAGATTTTCTTAAGGTAAAATCAAGTTAATATAGTAGATATGAGTTGAAATGTTAGAGATATGAATGGAACAAGAAGTCAGAATAATTAGTTGGGGCCTAAACTCTGAATTTCCTATTTGCATTTTTCAGTTACAATGGTAAACATACTATGACAGATCTAAAACATCTAGGGAGATTCTGCACTTGCTCTTTTTCATCACTCAAAGAATATAGTAGAAGCACAGATGATAAAAAATTTTGTAGACCAGTGCAGAAAACCTTTTGCATATTACCAAGAATGCAAGTGTTCCCAGCAGGCAAAATCTGTTTAGCAGCAGTATCAAGGGATTTACGAATATCTGACTTGCTCTACCCATCTCATGTACACAAAATATCCTAGAGAATCAAGTTTAACAACCTGAGGGTAATGAATCCTTTTATCTCATGTTCACAGTAGGAAGAAAATGTAAATGAAATAAGAAAATTCCCAGGGATTGTATCTTGTGTTTATAAAATCTGATGGGTATTTCATGAAGCATCACACACACCTACAATAGCACAGATATACAATAACTATTTCCTCAATGACTATAACAATAGAAATATACAAAATAATTGATTTGGTGAGTTCAGCCATTTTCAGACAAGAAAATGTGAAACAAAATAAATATCACCCTTGATGGTTGCATTTGTCTTATTTGTTTCTAAGACAAAAGAAGACAAAAGTCTTCTACTTGCTATAACTGACCTACTACCTTATGAGAAAAAGAGTCCTTCTAGACAAGTTTTTCTTTTTCAGGCCAGCTTGGTGCCTCGTAGATAATGCTCTCAGTTGTCAACTGGGAGATCTGAATTCCGATCACTGAATTAATCTCTTACTTTGCAGAGTTCTAGGGGCTTTGAATGGCAGAAAGACAATGCATTTAATCATGAAGAATCAGAGGAAGCCCTGAGAGGCAGTGGGTCAAGCTAGCAATCCTTAAGAGCAGTACATTATTTCATTTTCTTTGAGGGAAACTGCCATGCAAATGGAGAAGTATTAGATGAAAAGTAAAACAAAACAAAACAAAACAAACCCCATAACAGATTATGCTACCAAATGTCTCTTCGAATTTTCCATGGAGTCTAGTATTATGCCTCTGAAAAGGTACAATGAATCACACAACAGAAGCAGGAATGATCAAAGGAATGGCATGGTTTCCAGAGTGAGTAACAGATCAGCCCTATTAAACATGGATAAAATATGCAGAGCAAAATGTAATAAGAAATTACCACTGTGTGTCTTTCAACACAAAACCGAAGGGCATTTGATACTTTTAGGTCACAGACATGAAAAACAAAAGGAAATTATTAATAAATGTTCACAAAATGAATATTTGCATGGAGTAATTCATTGCCACAAGACATTATTTTTGTGAAAAGTGTTTTTTAAAAACCATGGAAAATTAAGAAAAGTACAGGAAAGCCAGTCCATCAGAGCAGCAATATAAAGGAACCACACCACAGGAATTCTAATCTCACTGAACAGTGAAAGCTTAAGTAATGTACTATGGAAAAAAATCACAGTTGCCCTGTTTTTATACTATCAAAGTATTTGTGCATGGTTTTGTTCATAGAGAGGATATTGAGCTAGATGACCTACTGGCCTGATCAGGCAAATAATTTTTATGTGACTTGTTCTGGTTTCAAGATCACTGCTAAGATTTCATTCCAGAAGATAAGAGATATGCACACCATGTAACACAAGGGAAATCGAGTCCATAGTTGTCTCAAACATATAGCAATTGATATTACCTAGTGTATAGAGATCAAGTTACCCTCCTCTTTTGGCAGCTGCACTGTAGTAAGTAGATCAACCCAATGTAAATAAGTTATTAGTTTTATTTCAGGAAAAAAATGGTATGCTTTGTTTTAGCATTACTTAAATACTGAGAAGTTGAAGAGGTAGCTGCATGTCTCACAGAAATAAATCATGGTAAAGCAATTTGATGATTTTTATATTCCTGTTTTGTAGTGCTCACTTTCACTCTTCTGACCTCACATTTTAGAAGGAAAGAATAACATTTATTTATTTATTTATTTACTTTTTGCTCAGACTCTCAGTTGTTGTACATCAGCAAAGTTTTCACTTCATGAGTTTACAGCAGATGACAATTCAGTATTTTTAGCCAAATCCTGTGTAACTGTTAAAGGAAAGAAAATGACCTGTCTCACAAAATAAGATTAAGCTTATTCAGTTAATAGCAATGAAATTGTCAAGCTGGGAGATGCTGTACAGGTATTAAATTCTGCTGTTTTATATGGATATAACACAGACATGTAAAGTAAAGCCAATTATGAAAGTAAGTGGAACAGACTGACATGGGAAAGGAGAAAGGGAAATCATTAATTCACATTCAGTTCAAGAATTTGTGCAAGTATGACAGTAGTACCTCAAGAGAAGTACAAAAAACAGTCCAGAAGTTGGATGTTGAAAAAACCCCTAATATTGTAGTTATTGTGAGTCCAAATCCAGGAACAAAGTTATCATCTTACCACCTATTTAATAGTTTTGACTATTAATATTTTTAATAGTTTTAACAGTCATTTATCTTTCTGTTTGATGAGATTCATCTCCAAAATTTATCACTTTGTTCCTAAGGGAATTGGATTTTGAATTCAAAAGAACGTTCTTAGTTGACACTAGTACCTAATCAGATGTATTCTACCACCTACATTCACAATAATGTTTAAGTGCCTGGCTGTTTTCCTGAATTTGACATAGAGGAAATTGGGAAGTTACTATCTAGTATTTTTTCATGCACAACATATTTGACAGGAAATATGATCTTCCTACAAAACCACCAGAGCAAAAAAAAAAGGGGAAAAAAAAAAGTCCTATCTAAGAGGAAAGTAAAGATCCTTTATATCTTCATTTATATTTTTCAATCTCTCCCAATTACAGAAAAATTCTGAGCCAGACTTTGAATATCAACTGTAATAATGCACTACTATATTTGATGTTGAAGAGCTGGTTGCTTTCCAGGTCACTGGGACACATATTATGGCAAATTTTAATGAAGCAAAGGCTTGTAAAACTTTTCAAGTCCACTCATTAATATGTTTATTCTGTAAAGTATTGCAGAAGGTCTACTTCAACATTAGCATTCCCATTTTTGATCCAAGCCTAATGAACTGGTACAAGAAGTGAAGGAAATAAAGTGCTGTTTTTCAGGGGGAATGAAAGGCAGCTGTCAAAATATGTTTGGAAACTCAGACTTTTCATAAAATGTTGATGTACTAGAGATCATATATTACTCACTGTAATGAGAACTGTTTGGTTAAACAAATTAATGTGACCCCATAGCTTCATTTTCTGTTGTTTTTACAGTGAGTCTCAGTTAAATGTGCACATATTTTATTTTCATATTTGAAATTCTTATGTTTATCAAAATTGTAAGGCCATATTTTTGCATTACAACATATCAATGCATTTTCTGTCAATGTAATTTTATTTCTGCCAATTAAATTTAATTTTATTGTCTGCAATGGTACTAGAACACATAAACATTCCTGTCCCAAGAGATGAGAGAAATAGTTGCCAAGTAATTTGCCACTATAAAAGTTCAATTTGGACACTTTCAGCATGTGTCATATTGAGGAATCTTCCATCTGGATAACACGTCAGACTAATCTGTCATATAGTTGGCACCAGATAATAGATGATCAATATTATATATACAATGCAAGCTGTAGTTTTAAGCACAGTTTCTGTATTGATTCATTGTGCATGCACCAAATTTTTACTACTAAAGCTCTAGCAGATTTTTATTATACGTTCCTATTTTTATTTAGACATCTAGATATATCATTTACAAGACTGTGTAAATCTAATCTGAATTTTAATCTGAACTTGTATTCATAGGTTTAGGTTGCAGAGGTAGTTTCTGAAATTTCTCATTTTCTGGCTATCAGCACCTTCACTGTAAACATGAGCTACTCCTGCTTAACAGTGGAAAGAAAAAAGATAAAAGAGTATATAAGAGGCACTACTACTGTGCTTCTATGAAACATGAAGTTTCTTTATCACCCTGCTGCTCATTATAGCTATTTATGAATGCTCTCCTAATCTTAAAAAAAAAAAAAATGCATAAAATGGGGATGGTAATTTGGCAGAGTGCCCACTGGCTAATCACCAATGATGTGTTGACATCTTTTTACCAATGCTTTTTACCAATACTGATCTTACCCTTTTAGATTACTGATTTAACCTTTTTAGATGACAGTAAAATTAATTTCAGTCTGTTTCCTAGAACTTCGCAAGATCTTTAAATCATATTTATAGGAGTACATTCACATCCTGTTTTTAAATGCCTCTCTTTATTCTGATACTTTGTAATCTGTGGTCACTACATTCAGTGTTTCTCCAGGCAAATGGTTACATTTTATTGAGTTTGGTATGTTGATTTCTTTTTTTGTCGTTTCTCTTTTTTTCTTTTGCAGGATTCAAATTAATGGATAGAAGGCAGACTAGGGAAGAAGAGGGCCCTCTCCAGAAGAAAACAGGAGACCTGGTCATATGGGGTATGGAGAAGGCTGAGGTACTCAACTTTTTAAACTTATTTTTCTGACAAGTGCTCTGACCATACCACTGAAGTTGCAGAAGGCAAAAGCTGGAAGGGACTGGAAGAAGGAAGATCCACCCACTGTAGGACAAGAACAGGTTTGAAACATCTAAAGAACATAAAATTGCACAAATCCATGGGACCTAACAAGATCCATCCATGCCTCCTGAGGAAACTGTCCAATGAAGTTGGTAAGCCACTTTCCATCATATTTGAAAAGTCACGGCAGTCTGGCAAAGATTGCACTGACTGGAAAAGTTGGAACATAACCCCCAGTTTCAAAAAGGACAAACAGGAATTACAGGCAAGTTTTTCTCAGTTTTATTCAGTCAAGATGGAAAAGCAATACTGTCTGGCATTAGCTCAGATAGAAATGAGTCATTTTATTGGCTTTATCTTGGCTATGTTGGCTTTAACTGTAGTACCATCATACTCCCCTTGAAAATATAACAGGAAGGTGCGCAAGATGAAATAGATATTAAGCATCAATGTTTTCAGCTCATCTGCATGCTTTTTTCCCCCATTGATTTGATGTTACAGTGATGTAGCAAACCCCTGCTGAAGGTGTAGGTGAAAGAGAGGAACTGTTAAAATTCACCTGCACATTGCCTGCTGTGAGATGGCTGTAGCATAATTTGGTTAAAGCAGAAGTGACTCAGCAGTAGAGATGAAACTTGCTTAGTGCCTTGCCAAAGCTGCTTCATTTTAGGTCAATGTATATCCCTTCTGAGAAGGGAGAAAGAGGCAAAAGACTACTTCCCTGTGAAACAGCTAAGTTAGCTCTATTTGGAGATGGAAGAAGCCTGCAGAATGTCTATAAAACCCAACATTCTCAACCTCATCTTTCCCTGGCCTCCATTCTGCCTGCCCAAAAAGACCAGGTTAAATTTAGTTCCAAAGGCAATAAAAAGGTCCATGAGAGTTTTATTAAAACTAGGAAGCCAAACTTCTTGAACAGAACTGTTTTCAAATGTTTTTTATTTTAACTTCTTTGCAGTGCAAATGTGACCTTCATCTACAGAAAGAGATAATTAGTTCTAATGTATTTTATGTAGCGTAGAGCATGACTTTAGACAGATTCTTTTCATGTTTTGGGGTTTTCTCTCTAAAAGCAAAGGAAAACAATATTTCAAGTACAGGTTGTGGCTTAACTGGGCACCTGCCATGACTGAAAGCTCTCATTTCAAAGCCATTTCTGGTACAGTTTTTTAGTTACTGCAAAATACCACGTTGATTTCAGTGAAGAATTACACACCACCTAACATAACCTTCCCTTAACTGTATAGAAATAGATTTTAGTACAACTGTAGGCCCCTTTATTTTGTTTAAGTAGGTCTATCTAAGAGGCTGTCAATTTGATTTACAGCATTTGTTTGTAAACATAGATAGTTAAATGAATAGCAAGATGGTCAGTGGAAGGACAGAGATAATTTTATCTTGCAGAAAAGTACATGTAGATAAAAATTTCCTTTTCTCCCTTGCTTTCCTGCAGAGTTCAAACACATGTGTTTCAAGATAAGCAAAATTTCTGCTTGACAATTACTCAAGTCCAGGTGGCCAAACTACACTACCAGAATACAATTTGGAAAATACAGTAAGGGAAATGACAAAAAATGCTGGAAAGCAAACAAATTATGTCAGTGTTTGCCAACTTTTAGGAAACACTTTCGTGTATACATGAGTATTTCTACAAAGGATCCCAGAAGGAAAATAATCTTTTCTTTCTGGCAACAAAACACATACAGCAATATTTGTCAGGGACTAAAGTAATCCTTGTACCTCAACACAACACAAAACAGAATTTTAAAAGCAAGGTATGTAAGCAGCAACAGATCTCAAGCATACTTGGCTTGATTGTGCAACAATCACAAGAACTATTGGAAAAATGTTTCATTCTCTCTGACGTAAAGAACACAAACAAAAATGTATGAAGGTCATGTGGCAATAAAAGAATGCAAAATCTCAATGTTAAGAGAGTTTCTCAGTGAAGCAAGGCAAACCTTTAGAATACTATTGTTTCAGTATGTTTTTTTTCCCCTCAGTTCAGATGTTAACAGCACTTGTGGTACTGGAAGCTGTGCTAGAGACAAAAGCAGGAGACCAGTGTGGAAGTAAACACTTTGTAAACCACTGCACTCCACTCTGTTCTGACACTATGATGACCTATTCCATCTGCCCACACACTCAGGTAGATTTCCTTGAAGACTGTACAAAGCACAGCTAGAGATCTGAAGCTGTCCTAGAGCTTCAACAAGGAGTGAAATACAAATGATATATTTAACAGAAAAAAGTTCAATTAAACCTTTTCCAAATCAGGCTGATTCCCACTCCCTTTAATAACTCTAAAGAAACAGCTCTTATTTTCATCACAAGATTTGGTAGTGCTAATCAATCAAATAGAAGTTCTGAACTCACCTGAAATTCATGTCAGTCTTTCCAGTGCTACAAGACTCAACGCACTGAACAGTTTTTAAGTACTGTTTCAAAAGGATGTACAGAAAAAAAGAAAGAAGGCCGTAGAAAAAAATAAGAATGAATGAATGAATGAAAAGAAATATGGTTTTAGAAACCACATCCAGGTCTCCTGCATTATGTTGTTCAACTGTTTTCAACTGTTTGTTCCATATTTTTGTTATTACTGTGTTTTGAGGGCCAAAAGTCTAAGCAATAGGAGGAAAAAGCCTAAAAAATTTAAAAATAAGAATTCAAGTAATTTTTAAGAATTTAATTTTAGTAATTGTTGAGTTAGAGAATTAATCTCATGGTATTCTTTTTTTGGTTAATTATCTACTTTTAAAGAGTGTGTTGCATTCTCTCAAAAGATTTTCAAAACAGCTCAAAATAGCTCTCTCATCAATGTCCACTTCCTTAGGATCTATAAATCTTCAGATACTCCAAACTCCAGCTCTGGGGAAGGACACTTCAGGACACTTCAGGAAACAATATCTGAAATATTTTACCTTTTCTTCACACTTGTCTTAAAATGGAAATTTTCAGCCAGTTTAGATATGAAATACAGGCATAAACCCATGTTTACATTCAAGTGTTATAGATAGAAAGAAGCCACATTAATTCATACAAAGTATATTCACTTACTTTCTGCATTTATACTGAAATGTTTTAGCAATTCTAAGTTATTATTTCACTAGGAATTTATTCTGAATAGCAACTTCTCAAAGATGTCCTCAAGGAGGTTTTATCAACCTAATGCATTTGTATCCTATGGGACACCTTCAAAGACTATTAAAATGTAGGAAATAACATCAGAAAAATGACATTATAATCACTGTAAGGACTTTTGAGTCCAGGAGCACTTTGTAGATGTGATTGAGAGAAAGAAAAGCAATGAGGACATGGGGTGAAAAAAAACAGCCCAGAAGAGAAATACTATTTACTCATGGGTATAAAAGGCAGATGGAATCTCTCTCCCAAGCCTGAGTAGGAAAATTAAGGAAAAAAAAAGAAAAAATAAAAAAAAAATTGGTATACTCGAGTGAACTGCTTAGATCACTGGCAAGTGGCTGTATTAGAAGTACAAATCATGTTGTACAAACTTACCCTATGCAGCTGCAGTTCAGAAGAACAGATCTGTACCTGGATACTGAATCAAGAATCAACAGCAGTTCAAGGACTTGGAGAATTAATGTCTGGTTACAGGTGAGTAGAGCAATTGTCTGCTTGAAGCTATTGAAAAGTACAGAGCCTGGACTCTTTTCTCTCCCTTTCTGACATGGATCAATGCTTTGTACAAACAAAATAAGATGGCGCACAAGAACACAAAGTCTCAGGACAAGCAACTTTATATTGCACTCGACATCTGCATGTCTACCAATTCATATATCTTTCTTGATAAGTGGCAAATAATAACTTTATCAAATTTACTGCATCTTAATTAGAGGCTCAGTGTTTGCATAACAGCTGTTTTCTCCCACCAAACTCTGAAAGGTCATTTAAAATGAAGCTGCTGATGTTGCTGTGACAGTAAGGCTGGTTTTCCTCTTTTTAATACAACTGTAGACAACTTGACAAACAAGCCCCATTATAGTGTTAGATATTTATTTCTTTAAAATTGAAATAAATCCACCTATATCCACCACTCCTTTGGAATATTTCTTCAGTGTTACACACAATACATGCAATTTCTCAGATTGGAGAGGGGAGCACACCCGAGAGACAAATACAAACTTTTCATTTCATTTTGTGAAAGTATTGATAGCTTCAACTTAATTCAGTATCACAATAAGAAAAAATTAAATAAATAACACTTTCCTCTTAAAAGCATTTCTGATTATCCTCTCTTCCCTCCATCCTTCATGATTTTAGAACATAAATTCTAATTAACTCCAAGTTACATTACCTCATTTCTGATATTGATTTCAGATTTAGCTTAGCAGTCCTTCAATGAGAGGCTGCTAAAATCAAAGCTGTACTAAGGCAGACAGGAATGCAAGAAGCAAGATAAAAATCTGGATTATGCGATTTCAGAGATCCCAAACTATTCGAGATTAAAAGTCTGCTGTCCCCACCAATGGAAAGATAAAGGTACTTCCAGCTTTTCATTTGGTGTATTTCTATTTTTGACCTTATAGTTTTTCACAAAACACATCCAGCGGAACTGGGCAGCATCTGTTAATCCCAAACTGACTGATAGTAGCACTTTGCAGAGCAGGTTTGAAACTCAAATACTTTAGACTACCTTTTCCAATAGAACTACTGGCATGTAGTAAAACAAACTTACATTTTGATATACTGATAGCAAAATGACCCCATTTTAGGGATTCCTATTTTCTCCTATGTTCTATGTACCACTGATTTACAGTTGATACATATTAAATAAAACATAACATATTTTGTACCATCTGAATTAACATTCTGGAAGATAATTAAAAAATACAAAGAAATTAAAGTTGGTTTTATATAGCTAAAATTAACCAATAATTTAGAATAGCATTAATTGTTTAACGTGCCAGTGTTTTGCCATATGAATTAGAATTTCAAGAGATACTTCATGAATTCAGCACTACCTATAATGCTATTCTTTCAGCTTTAAACCTCTGATGTTCCACAGTAAAATTCAATGGCCTGACTATACTGCTTTTGGTTGGGATAAAGGTAATTTTTTTTTCATACTAGCTGTATGGTGCTATGTTCGGACTTGTGATGAAAACAGGGTTTCTAAATTTTGCTTTTCCAGTTCTCTTCTCCATCCTACTGGGAGAGAGTGAATGAGTGCCAGCATGATGCTGACCTGACTGCTGGGGCTGAACCATAACACTGGTCTAGAAAAATACTTCAAGGCCATCTATAAAGCATTGCAGTGCAGTTTGCTATAATTTTTACATACTGACTATTAATAGCTTAGAGAAAAGCAGGCAGAACTCCTTGCTTAGCCTTGGATACTGGAAATAATATCAGTGAAGAACAAAGCCACCTAGAGTTCTAAGATTAATCATGGAGACTTCAAACTAAACATAGTAAGATCCTCCTTGACTGACAACTGCAAGGATTTCTAAAAAAGATCTGAAATGACAGAATTCAGAACAACAATTGTTAAATATATTAGAAAAAAAAAAAGAGGTATCACTCCTCCCTTGACAGGTGTGTGGGTATACCAACTAATCTTTCCAGCTACCAAACTCTGAAAGGCCCCACTCTTTGCCTCCAGAGACTATAGGCCTGAACTGCAGGGTGGAGCTTCTCCAAAGATCCACTTTTATGTAGCAAAACACAGCCCTTTTTAACATGACATGGTACTTGAGGATGGGAGATTTTATTTAAAGTCATTGGCTGGGGCTGAGCCAAGTTTCATTTTGAGATTCACTTCAACCATTGGAGTATTAATTTTTCTAGACATTTTTCCCAGTCAGATGAGCAACTGCAACTGTAAAATGCCCTTACAGCAATGTCACAGCTCTGCCACTAACACCATGATACTATGGTCCCCTAGTACATGATAAAGAACACAGGAAAGCAATGAATAAAATAATACTGAAATTGCATTTACTGCTACTTTTAAATATATGTTCCCAATCTGCCTTACAAATATTTGCTTGGCTATAAAAAATAATTTATGAAATTACTTCTTTTTCATATCATAGATGCAAAATGAGTATGAGGTGGAAAAAAAGGGCTGAAATGAACCATCATCCAGCATAGCTGAGATGCAGTGTAAAGCAGCAGTGCTGATTATTCTATTGAAAGAAACACAATCTCAAGACACACTGAAAGGGAGATAAAATCAAAAGAACATGTCCCAGGATTAGGAGGAACACCTACCCTTTTAGCTTATGGTATCTAATATTAATAGCTACAGTCTGTGTTTTAGTGCTGAGTGATTTTTCCTCTTTGCACTATATTTCACCCTGACTCACACCTCAGAATTTCTTTTCTAACAGCCTCAGTGCTGATGAATTTCAGATGGGAAAATGTAATTGCTTTTCTGTGTTTTTACTACTTTCATTTGGTAAAAATCCTTCTAAAAGTATCACAGTGAATGAACTGAGGGTGAATGATCCAAGACAGATTTAATCTAATTCATCTACTAAATCACTTTAATTAGTTTTGGACTGTCAGTTGTTACTCCTAAATTTTTATAAAAAAACCCAACCAAACAAACAACTCAAACCTCTCATTTGGAAAAAAGGCTCCTACATACTTTTCTCAAGTCAAATAAATTCTAAGAATTTAGAAAAAAAAAATTGGAGGAAAAAAAAAACCAACCCATAGTATACCATTTTCAGCTTATAACTTAGATGGTAAGAAACAACATAACTGACATCAGTCATCTTCAGAAGTACTCTTTACCTTTATTGTGGAATGTCTAACAGACTCAGACTTCAAGATGTCTTGTTTAGACTGATTTAAATTCACATTGGTTTAATCCATGCTTATAAAAATTGAAATGTACCCTTTGCTTTGTTTTTCTACATTGTTCATTGATGTCAGGCACAGTAGTATAAAGACAAAATAAAGAGACAGTAAAGCTAAGTGTGATAGTGACTATTACCACAAAGCTTGGGCATCTGTCATAAGCCATATAAATAACCATAAAAATATACTTAATATATTTTTGTATCTTGGATCAACAGAATGAAAACTTATTTACTTTATGTTCAGTATATAAATAACAGATGTTTAAAAACTCCTAATACAAAGTATGGTCCTTTGTTCCTGAGCAGCAACTGTTTCAAAAAAAAGCTTCACATTGATTTTAAAGAACAAATTGTGCAAAATAAAGACATTATTATAATAGTAAAATGTTTTCAAAGTTATACACAAACATGCAATGAATTTGCAAATCATTTTGGCATTAGTAAGAGCACATGGTAGAGGTCTTGCCCAGTTACCATGTTGGCTTTGTTAGACTTGTTTAAAAAAATAATCATTGCGGAAGAGGAAAAGGAGAGAAAATAACATGAACACAGAGTGAAAATTATGCCTTCCCCAGCCACCTAAGTCTTACAAGATGACATATTTGCTTCTTAATTTATAGGAATTTTTCATTTATATGAAAAACACTGTGACTCCCCTCTTTATTCTTTCTCAAAAAACAAATGTTTTACTGTAGCATACAGCTCTGTCATGGAACAGAAAGTGTGTCAACTGAACTGAAAGTACTGCTGTAAAATTGTACTGGCTGGTCTTTAATTAGATTCATACATTTGCGTAAGGAGGTATCTGGAGCTAAAACATGATAAACATTGATTCTTCCTTGCCTGTGTTTGTGTATCAAAGAGACAGAAACCAAAATCCTGATGGAACAATACCATAAATTAATAGTTTGTTCTCTTCAATTAGACTAGCAATCCTTCTGTTTTCTTAGGGGGTCTGGGAAGTTACCAGGGCAGCAGCTGGTGCAGGTCATGGATTAAAGTTCTAAGCAAAAGGTTAGAATGAAGGCTTTCCAACAGATAAATATGAAGGCGAGGGGTCTGAGATATTCATAACTTCATATCTGGGACCAGATATGTCAGGGCAGTGAGTCTTACTCTCAACAGCTGACCCCTCCAACTAGAACTGGCATCTGGGGCAGATACATAAAGAAGCTCTTATATTGATCCCAGAGATTTTTGCTGCTAGAAATAGCCAAGTATAGATGAAAACTTGATTATGAGCCAAAGCTATACAAGTAAAATCCTGGTGTCATAAGAAAAAGGTAGTCCAGCCACAGGCTAGGATTTTCTTTAAGATAGAGGCTACTAGAGGATGCCATGGAAGAGGATAAGAAAATGGCAAGTACGTAGTGATGCTTCTGAAAAACACTCTTCCAGCCTCCCAGTTTGCAGCTTGTGGACTTCATGAGACCAAGATTTTGTCCTTGCATTTAATATCCTTTAATGAATATTTATATAATGGATTTATAAATGCTGCAGTTTGAACCCATGTAACTTTCAGTATCCACAATACTCGACAAATATGTCCCACTGCTTAATTTTACTATGCAGAGTGCAAGCAGAAGAATCCCCAGTGATTTCAGCCAGGTGAAGGATTTCTTTTCCCCAGAACACAGTGCTTTAAAACAGGTTTTAAAAGCTGGGGAAAATATGAATTCCAGGCAACAGCTCCTTGGACATTTGGCTAGCACTTCTGTGTTACACCCCAAGATATTAGTTCCAGAACTGCTTTTTAGCAGTTCCAGAACTTTTTGTGTATCTTTAGAATTTGAAAACTAAGAAAAACTATCATAGATTTTAGCACATTTGCCGACAATAATGAGAAAAAACAACTATTTCTGATTACAAATAAAATAATTCTTGATGACTAACGAGTGTATAGGTGTAAGAGAAATATAGACAACAACCATTCTTAATGTCAAAAGGAGTAAAAGACAGTATCTTCAATTAAGAAACTACTTTCTCGCAGCATAAATTTAAAGGAAGAGCTCAAGAAACCTTGAGTCCTCAATTATTTCTCCATACATTCTGACATCATGGGAGAAATTTCTATTCAAAATCTTTGTTTATACAGACACGTCCACCACTTATCTCTCTATCTGTAGAAGTAAATCTAATTCATCCCTCATTTAATTGGATTTTTTTCATCACAAATAATCTGATGAAAAAATTGAAGTTTAACTAAATTATCTGAAAAAAAACATCATAGAACATATGACAGAAAGCAAGAAGAACTTCCTAATTTGAAAGTGAAAGCAGGAAAATTTTTCTCTAAATGAGCTGTGGTTTTGGAAATAGTAGAAATTCTGAGACTATACCCATGTTCATTTATGAGTTAGATGCACTAGCTTTACAGCGTTACTGTTCTTCAGCTGCTCATTATCGTGCCCTCTGATAAGATCTTCTAATCATGTGAATTGTGAATCCTTTCAGTACACAGTAAAACATGTTAGCTTAACTCTCTTTACAAATGAGAGCATTACAAAAGCAGTTTTTTTCACCATGGATTACTGTAATATCCTAAATTAGGTGAAAAATTAAACAGTAGACTCATGCTTTGCCAAGCCTCTGAAAAATCTCTAAAAATAGGCCTTTTGCTTTATGTGTTCAATTTAGTGCTTCCAAAACCTAAATCAGCATTCCAGTTTTTTTTAGAAAAAAGAACATTTCACAATGTTAAAACTTTGTCAGATCATGAAATGCAATCATGAAATAAGTACTGCCTTGGGGCAGGTATGTAGAAAACACAGCTATCTAAAGGACCAGAACACCCTAGTGGCATAATTAGCCCAAAATAGTAATGATAAACACCCAACAGACGATAGGCAGAAGCTTCTTTGTTTCCTGTTCTAATTTAAGTCATGCATGCTGCATTACAGTGTATTTTGTATTAGTATAATACATTGACTATCATGGCAAAACTTGGTTTTTCAAGTATACAGTATACTTTTGTATGTTTTTTACCATGGTCCTGTTCAGAATTTTACTCAATTGAATTAATAACTCTAAAGTATGACAAAAGACCCCAACTCTCAAGTATGAGAAGACGTTTGTGTTGGCTATATTTTAGATCATCAAAATGGGACTACTGTTGCATAAAATAGCAGGAGTAAATTGAACCTTTTGTTCAGGATTTGCTACATAGAGATTTTTTAGCAACATCATCTTGTGTGAGAAAGTTTTTGTCAGTTACGGAACTGGAGCAGGAGCCTTTATAGTTATGACATTGAATATCAACATAAAATGACCACTGAAAGGTGTTATAATAAGGTTTCTAACAGCAGATTTGTATTTCTTTAGCTCTGCTGCAGATACAGGAAGGCTGGGTATTGTACCATGGTATCAGTGGGACATTATTTCACATTTCCTTAGAACACACTTTCAGTTGTTCAGCACTGGGTTAAAAGAACTAAATTGAAATTCTGACCAGGTGAAGTCTGACTCATGTACAAAACAATTTACTAGAATGCTACAATTTAACTGTAAGTATGCAAAGGAAAACAAGAAAATCAATATTCACAGACTAAATCTGGCTATCAATTTTCCCTTACACCTCAGAAATACTGCCTATCATCCACATTTAGAATTACAGAATGGCTAGAGTTGGAAGGAGTTGGAAGTCCAATATTAATCCCTTGAGTGACAACTGTTAAAGGATGCACAGACAGTGGATATTTGCACGCTACAGATGAGGCAGCTGGGAAGTAGCCTGGACAACATCACACATTCATGCTGCAGGGAGGTAGAGACCTTACAGTCACAGTACCAAGAACTGCACAGTATCAAGCTGTGTACAGTGTTGCTCTGGGGCCTTTCAACAGAGGCGAGGAGATAGCTGTGAGATTATGAGCTTTCAGTGATCTATATAAAAAGACCACAGTGTCATCTGATTTTGGATTTAATGGCAGCACCACATTGTAACAAGTTGTACTATGAAAAATTTTAAACCCATTAGTTAGCTTGGAGGCAGGTCTGTTATATTCTGGAGATAAATGCTCTAAATGCTACTGTCAGTAATTCAGTGAGGATGCTAGTACTGATAGTGTACCTGTTTTAAGAGCTCCAATTATCTGGATAAAAGAAGTAGGGATATCACATTTTTGTTGCAAGAGACTTTTCAATCTTAAAAAAAAAACCAACAAAACAGCCTGCCACTACAAAAGATAAATAACTCTTAAGGAATGTTCTGTTTCGTCAGTCTCTTCAGTTTTCTTTCAGTTAATTTTTAAAGAAATTCACTATATATTATTAATTTTATAATTAACAGTGAATCTGCATTTCTGTCACGTGAGTATATTTGATGGTGCCAAAGAAGTAGGTGTTAGAGCTTGCAGGCAGATACTGCTAAAGACTATTGAAGATGCAGTTCTGACTCTACTAAAACATTCCTAAAAGATTTTCTCTTTAATTTTTCTGGGGTTTTTTGACCAAGATATTTGGGTCAACTTATAGGACAGTTGTATTAAGGTGCACCATGTCAGCAAAATCAATCACTTGCAAACATATGACCTTCAGTCCAATCAACAGAGCAAGACCTGCACTTGCTCCTGGAGATGACTATATATTAGTCTTTCATTACACTCTGATTCAAAGTATGGAAAGATCCTTTGAAATGAAACCTAAGAATGCAAGTGGTAGAACCTGTGTCAAGAGGAATTCTACTTTTCTGGGGTGTTAATCATCATAACCTCCCAAATAAATAAAAATTACAATACCGGGCAGAATTGATGATAGAGAACACTTAAAACAAGTGGAAAATGTACAAAATAATATGCAAAAGTCAAAGACAGCAACTGCTTCAGTTATTCTTATTTAAAGGACTCATTAAAAGGATATTTCACACATAGTTACTCTTGTCACTTTATAAATGGTTCACTAGAATGTCATAAGCAAAATACATAAATGATGAAAATTATATGGCAATGACAAACACTGGTGATGACAGGTGATGACAAACACTTAAGTGCCCTGTGACAGGAGAGGGTTTTAAAACGCTCTATGTATGAAAGTGTTTTCTTTGCGCAAGAGAGATTCAAAGCATTCAGAAAATTCAGAGACTTTTCTATTTAATAACAGCAGTTGGGGCTTCTCCTCTGAAAAATTTTCATGACTAAGTACTGGGAACAAAAGGTACATCACAAAATACAGCTACAGCATATTTCAAATTTTATCATTTACTGGGAGATAAGAGGCAGAGACTGTGCATACATTTCTACTAATGATGACCTAATAATGCAGTAGGGATTTTAAATGAAAGAAAAACTATTATCTACACAGTAACCAAAGCAAAACTGTACCAAGTTTTGTGTCATCAAAACAGGAAACAAGAATGCATTTTGTAAGAGGACATTAAGCGAGATGACTTTCACATTTCCAAAAGCATCCAAGCTAAAAAATTACCTGTGCCACTGTTCATTCAGTGAGACTAAGTCCTAAATCAACAAGTTGCAAGTTTGTCAGAGGCAGCAAGTGATATAACCTGCTACATTCAAATATTCCACTAGAGATCCCTTTATTAGTAGCAGATCTGCACTTTATTCGACAACCATATATTCCTAAGACATTTTCTAAAATGTACCTGTCTAGATTGAGTGAAAATTCTCGGAAAACATGCAATATTATAATCTGTGTTCTCCTTATCTGAAAGTAATTTCAAAATGCTGGTGAGGGGATAGGTTCACTTATGAAGTGACACAGAGCTAACTTTGGTGTATATATATCTATATTGCAAATTCACAGAAACTTTATGAAATATGGTAGAAAATTCAATTATCAATGTCTGTTATGCACTTTTTCCATGAAGGTGTTCCCACCAGCAATGAGTTACAAAATAGCTGGAAGTTTGAAATGTGGGACCATGAGGTCTGATAAAGCCAAATGAAAATATAAACTCAGCATATTACATCCACTTAACAGACAGTTTTACTTAAAGCCCCTAGAAAGGCTGTCATTTGCTGACAAAATGCTGAAAAAGCCCCTGTGATAGATAATACATGGCTGAGGTAGCAGCTAAATATACTGCTATCAAATCCAGTGACAGGCAGAGCTGCTTAAGCAAATAGTTCAGGATATCCAGAATTGGAGATACTGTTAGGAACAGATGTCATTGTAAAGAAAATGACAGATTGTTTTTTCATTTTGTAGGTATCTAGGTCTCCTAGAATTGCTTATGTTATATTCAGACCCTGTGGTACTTCTAAAGCATGCACCTTGTCGTAAGAAAATCATGCACTGATACTACAATAAGGCAGACTGCAAGATGAGCTGAAACAAGGTTTAAGTCCACTAAATTATCTTTACCTTCAAAAGACTGTTTTGAAGTATATGAAGTATGGCTGGCCTCAATAAGTAAATAATAATAAATTATCTTTCAGAACAAATATAAGATGATTACACTGCAACTACTGCTCCTTTAAGCATGAAAATGAACAAATTTAGCAAAGCCTCTATTGTCTATGAAAAAGCTGGAGAGTCTCCTATACCCGGAGAGGGAGAAATGTCACAGCCACTGCAAAGAGAACAGTGGTCCACAGGGGTTGAAAGATGACTGTTTTGTTTGGGTTTTATGATCATGTGAAGATTGGCACTCACAATTAGTCACAATTGCCCAGAAGTGAAAATGCATCAGCATCTGCATCACCATGGGATAAACTTAGCCTACAGTATGGGTGAGTGCTAGCAAAAAGAAAGGGCAGAGCAACTGGGAAAAGTGATTTTAAAAGTTAGATGGTACTTAAGAATCTGGTCATATAAAGTGGTTATAAGGCACTTGAAGATTTAATTTTTTTTCATAAACTAATACCCCAAAACTTCAATGTTTAATCAAACAAACAGAAATATAAGAGCTGTCCTTAGATGCCTCTCAGGCATGTTTACAGTCTGTTTTGCCTGTTAATGCTTCTGTACATCTCATGGCTTTAAGGCACATCTGAGGAAATTTCTCTTGTGCCTCTGCTTCTATTAAAAATTCAGTGTTAAAGTAATAATGAAAAAAATACTGTTGTTGTTGCCTTAGGGCTATGATGTGCTTCACCTAAATGAGGGATAATTACAAATTTTCCTGTTTTATTACTACTCCTGTTATAAGACTCTAAATGATGTTAATATCAATTATATGCAGATCCTAGCTAAAAAAAAATCCAATTAAATACAACAATTAATACATACATGAGACTTCACCATTTCAGTGCCATTAACCAATAACCAATTGTCTAATAATCCTCTTAAATAAGCATTACCTTCATTTTACAGGAGAAAAGCAGGGCTCCTATTCAAGTGTTCATAGCAATGAAGAGCAGTGAGTCATGCCCATTAAGGTAGTTAGGAAACTTGCACCTTCAGCAATGGCCCAAGAGGCTCAAACTCAACACAGCTACTGCCTGGGCGATAATCAAAATCCCATCCCATCCTTTGGGCTTTACCTCTGGGTTTCCCGAGGCACAGGGCGGGTGGGTCCCAGGCGCAGCCCCACCCCAAGCCCATGGGCGGCACCCAGTGGGGTGTGGAGAGGTGGGGAGTGCCCATGGGCGGCAGCCAATCCCCAGGGGCCGCGGGAACCTGAGCCAATCAGAAGCGAGCACTGACACCTCCCTCCTCTGAATCATAGAATCACAGAATCATAGAATCACAGAAACATAGAATTGGCTGGGTTGGAAGGGACCTCAGAGATCATCAAGTCCAACCCTTGACCACTACCGCTGCAGTTACCAGACCATGGCACTGAGTGCCACATCCAGTCTCTTTTTACATATCTCCAGGGATGCAGAATCCATTACTTCCTTGGGGAGTACATTCCAATGTCTGATCACCCTCTCTGTAAAGAAATTCTTTCTAATATCCAACCTAAACTTCCCCTGGCACAACTGAAGTCCATGCCCTCTTGTCTTGTTGAAAGTTGCCTGGGAAAAGAGACCAACTCCCACCTGGCTCCAGCCTCCTTTCAGGGAGTTGTAGAGAGCGATGAGGTCTCCCCTGAGCCTCCTCTTCTCCAGGCTGAACACCCCCAGCTCCCTCAGCCTCTCCTCACAGGACTTGTGCTGGAGTCCCATCACCAGCCTGGTTGCCCTCCTTTGGACCTGCTCCAGGACCTCAACCTCCTTCCTGAATTGAAAGGCCCAGAACTGGACACAGTACTCGAGGTGTGGTCTCACAAGCGCTGAGTACAGGGACAAGTACAGGCTGAGTACAGCTCTGAGTGACAGGGGCTGCGGTGGCTGAGGGTGAGAGCGCCCGGGGCGGCCCTCAGGCGGATGGAGTGGCTGTAATGGCCCCCGACTGCTACCCAGGCACTACCAATCTCCTTTTGTGTTGTACATCCCCACTACAGCAACAACAACCACTACCACTTAAACCTCCACTAAGGAGCAAAAACACTGTGTGAGGAACTTTTACTTTGATCCCAGGACATCCCATCTCCCACTAGGGGTTGGGCGGGCTGTCAGTCATCGGCTTTGAGTACACCTGTGGCTTACAGTTTCTGAGCCCACTGCACTTACTGTATTCAATTTTAACAAAAGTGAGCCCATGGGAAGGCATGCATTCAACAAAGCTCATGACTAGCACGACATCAATACAGGTTTTCTGCTTCAGGGCAAAACCAGAGTCATGTCCAGCTGTCTCCAAGCACACACAATACAAGCTTGACTCCAACTTTAAATGACTGCATAGACACATCCTGTATGTAATATGATCTATTGTCAAATGAATTAATTTTATTTCATAGAATCATAGAAAGTCAGGGGTTAGAAGGGACCTCCAAAGAGCATCTAGTCCAATCCCCCTGCCAGAGCAGGGTCACCTACAGCAGGTAGCATAGGGACACATCCAGGTGGGCTTTGAGTATCTCCAGGGAAGGAGACTCCACAGCCTCCTTGGGCAGCCTCTGACAGTGTTCTGTCACCCTCATAGTGAGAAAAGTCCTATATATACGGAACTGCCTATACTCCAGTTTATAACCATTACCCATTCTCCTATTATTAGTCACCCCTGAGAAAAGCTTTATTCTATCCTCCTGGCACTCACCCCTCACATATTTATAAACATTAATGAGGTCACCCCTCATTCTTCTCTTCTTCAAGCTGAAAAGACCCAGCTCCCTCAGCCTTTCCACAATAGGGAGATGTTCCACTCCCTTCATCATCTTGGTCACTCTGTGCTGGACTCTTTCAAACAGTTCCCTTTTCTTCTGGAACTCGAGCCCAGAACTGAACACAATATTCCAGATGTGGCCTCACCAGGGCAGAGAAGAGGGGGAGGACAACCTCTCTTGACCTACTAACCACCTCCCTTCTAATGCACCCCAGGATGCCATTGGACTTCTTGGCCACAAGGGCACATTGTTGGCTCACGGTCATCCTTCCATCCACCCTCGTGTTCCTTTCCCCTGTACAGCTCTCCAGCAGCTCAGTTCTCAACCTATACTGGTACCTGGGGTTGTTCTTTCCCAGATGCAATACTTGCCCTTGTTGTAATTCATTAAATTTCATCCTGACCAACTCTCCAGTCTGTCCAGGTCCCTCTGAATGGCAGCAAAGCCTTCTGGGGTGCCAACCACTACTCCCAGTTTTGTGTCATCAGCAAACTTGCTGACAATACACTCTATTACCTCATCCAGCTCATCAATAAATATATTGAATTGTACTGGTCCAAGTACTGACCATTGAGGGATTCCATTAGAAACAGACTTCCAACTAGACTCCATCCCATTGACTACAACTCTCTGGCTTCTATCCTTCAACCAGCTCCCAATCCACCACACTACTCAATCATCCAGGCCACACTTCTTCAGTTTAGCTCCAAAGATGCTGTGGGAGATGGTGCCAAACGCCTTCCTGAAATCAAGATAAACTATGTCTACTGCTCTGCCATCATCCATCCCCCTTGTTATATCCTCACAGAAGGTTATTAGGTTGTTCAGACATGACTTCCCCTTAGTAAAGCTATGGTGACTACTCCTGATAAGCCTCTGGTGTTTGGTGTGCCTGGAGACAGCACCAAGAATGAGTTGTTTCACCTTTCCAGGGATGGAGGTGAGGCTGACTGGTCTGTAGTTACATTTGCTTTCCTCCAGTCCTCAGGTACCTCTCCTGTTCACAGTGACTTACCAAAGATGATGGAGAGCAGCCTCTCAATGACATCTGTCAGTGTCCTCAGCACCTGTGGGTGCATTCCATCAGGACCCATGGATTTATGGATGTCCAGACTCATTAACTGAACCCAGCCCTCATAAACCAAGGCAAACTCATCCTTTACCCTGACTTCCTCAGCAGCCTTAGGGGCTCCTGAGGACATCCTCCAGCAGTAAGGAATATTTAAGGAATAACAATTCAGAATTTATTTCAATATATTTAGGATTTCAGTTCTTAAAATTCTGAATTTAACTTGTCTCCCATTCTCTTTCTGTAGCTTCTCTCACAACCGTCTCCTCTCAAGACTGTTAAACAAAAAAAAAAGATTTCCATCAGTAAAGTCTCTGGTCTAGATCTTAACAGTCAGAGTCTAATATCTAATGAAGTAGTGTTAGTGTCCCACACTGTTACAGTTGTCAGTGTAGGACAATTTCTGTGTTGTCAGATTTGAAAAGAAAGTATGTATAGATAGACAGGTAAGTAAGTATTTTTTTCTGGGTTACAGTGCCCATGGTGATTTGAGACTGGGCAATGTCTCATTTCCTGAATTAATTTAGTGTTTTAATACTCTTATCAAAAACACTTCCTCTTAATTTTCTTATATGCCTTTAGGGTACAATACAGCTGATGAAACCTTCCTACCCAATGGCCAATGATTAAAAGGGCATCCAGACAGGCAAGTAAGCAAGGATGTAAGACAATGCTAGAACAGCTACTTCTCAAAACCCTTCAGTTTTAAGGATTTTTAAATTATATTACTTTCTGGAGTTGCGGTGCATACACAAGTACAGGGTAAGGGAGAGAAAGAAAGAACTGTACCAGCTGATATCCCATTTCTAATGGACATTGAAAAGTGTCAGAAAAATGTTCTGCACAGTGCTGTGTCAAGTCAGAACCACCGAGAATTTACAGAGAGTCCAGAACAAATGAAACTGCAGTTTTGGTGCTGCAGGAAAGTAGGAAGGATATAATACAGCAGATCAATCACTGAATATTTTTATGAGCAGGTAAAGCATTGACCTCTAAGGTATTTAGTTGCCTACAGCTGGCTTGGAGCTTAGCAGTATGGAAGAAGTACCCTGGTACCTATGCAGCTGAGATTTGATGGATACACAAAACCACAACATACATTCTTCATCAATTAAAACCAGACTTTTCATGGTACATGAGCTGTAGGAGCAAAATCTATGCAAACTATCATTGAGGAGCATATTTGCTAAATATTGGAGGAGCTGGAAACATTGGATGACTGTGCTGGAAACATTGGAAGCCATTGTTGCTGTAAAAAGTGTCCCTTGGCTTGAAACTTATCAACAAGATCTAACATAAAATACATCAGTAATTATCACAAGAATAAAGGAAAAAAAGCTGCTAGTGCCTACAATTGAAAACAAAACAAAACAAAACCAAACCTGATTCTGATTCCTGTCCTAACTGTTGGCACTAGCTGACTGCCTTTCTAAGCTCACATTCATCTGACACAGTACGACTTATTTATGAATACTCTAGTCAGTGAGTAGAAATAGGCATATTTGAATGCCTGAATCCTCTGAACTTGTTTAGATGGGTGAGATAATGGATGCCCAAGAAATGCCTGCTTCTCTTCACTCACTAAATGAATCTAGGTTGTCTAGTTAAGATAGTAATTTATGTTGTAAATAGAGTTATGTGAGACAAAATCTACTAATAAGCAGTGAGGTGCCAAAATTAAACTAATTAACTATAGAGCAAATGAAGGACACTCTAGAGCTTGAGTTAAGTATTTCTTTATTAGAATGGAAGGCTTACAAGTTTATGTCTCCATGAGTGAGACTTTGTTTTAGCTTTGCATCAGAAATACAGTCCTTTATATCAGAAGAGCAGAGGGTGCTCAGGCCTGGGAAACTAACTCAATGACACTTCAATTTTGAAACTATGATGAGAAATGTAGTGACATTGGTTAAAGCTGCTGTTAAGTCTGAGCTAAGAGAAGAAACTTAATCTTTAAAGCTTGCTTTCACAGAGGTGCACCTTTGTGCATCCACAAGAAGGGGCTCCATTCATGTAACTACATACAATTAATATATATATATAGTTACACATGGAAGTTTCTTATCACAATTTGGGTTCGATGCTACCACAGCTAGGTTGCCACTAGTAGCTGCTAAGTAACTGTTACTGCAACCTAGGTGTAACTTGAGGAATGACACATTTTATATATGAACTAATTAGAAATAGAGGTGTTTTAAAATGTTATTGCTGGTATTTTTTAGACTGCTTTACTAACAAAGCTCAGTGCAACAATTGACAAGAGTCTATTTTGCATGCAGAACTTTCAAAAGAAAACTGGTAAAGCAAGTCCCCTAGGCAGTTTTATAGGCTGATGATAGAAAGACATTTTTCTTTCAAAATGAAACACTAGAACCTCGCTAGATATCAGCCACAAGAGATAAGTCATGTGGTCACTCACAAAATGTCTCATCTTAAGTAGCAGTGAGGACTCCAGTACATATCAAATACCTTCAGTCTATGTTCACGTTATTCTAACTTAGAAGAAATGTTTTTAAGCAAACTCTGTCGACACCTCTTACTTCAAGTGTAAACAATTTGAAAGACAAATACATGGCTTCTAGTAAGCTGGGAAAATTTGTTGCCTGCTTAAAAGCTATTCTCATATTCTGCCTTTTTTCAGAAGATAAAGCTTTCTTCCTGAAAACTGGATACATATCTCTGTATATCAAACAAAAGTATAATTAAAAAGACAATGCCAGAAGTGACAGCTTTGCTACTAAGCCTGCTGGCAAGTTGTACTTCACTCTCTTCAAATTGTTGTAGTTACAAAATTGCTGGGAAAACTGTATTACTTTATCTAGCAGTGAACGTTTGCAGTGTTTTAGTTCTATGCCCATCCATTTTTTTTTTTTTTTTTTTTTTTTTTCCCCCAAGCATTCTGGTTAAAATAAAGCTCTGTTACCTAGTTTTCCAAGGCAACTTTCCATTGTTACTGGTCTTTTATAAGGGCATACTCTCTCGGGCAATGGATTTAAGTGATTTACACAGCATTAGACAAAGGGGGAAGAAATGTCTGTGTCCCCCAAAGCAGCCACACTTTTAATCAAATATAGCTCATAAATCACATTTACAACTTTCAGAGCTCAATCAATAGAATACTTTATAGTCTGTAACAAAATTATCTGGAGAAGTAGAAGTGCAAGTGGGATGTTACCAAGGGACCACACACATCTGGCTCTGCACCCTGTCTGCCTTTAGGGATTAAACTGCCCATTTTAACAATGAGGGATCTACCCCAGAACTCTAATGCATTTATGTGCATAGTTGGCTGGTAATGAAGTATTCTAGGAGGCCATAATCAATAGTACCGAAGCACACCAAGTTTCCCGTTCTACTTTACCCTAGTTTGGGGTAAGGTAACCAAGGATAATTATTAATACTTTTCTCATTAAACTTTAGTTAAAGACTTTTGTTCTCATGGGCAGAAGTTTTCATGGCTTTGCTAACATTGTAATATTAAATTTCACTGAAGCTCTCTCTAAGTAAATCACAGAATACCAGGGACTTCTAAGTGCTAATTCAGTTACATGTCTTACTTAAATTCAATTTGCATATTTATTATAGCAGATTCTTCATCAAGTTGTTTCATTTGTATACATAACACTGAACATTCTTCTATGAAACACAGTAAAAATTACTTCATTGTGTAATGCACAGAAGTTGTTATTTGTGCAGTACTTCCTCTAGGACTGATGTACAGGAGTTAACATCACATTTATAAATAACTGCTAAAATATCCAAATAACTTCAATTACATATGAGTTAACTTCCTCATAATTTCTGAAGGATGTAATAGAAAGTGTGAATTTAATCACCTCACATTAGGTACTTCTTCAGAATGTATTGCCTGCTCATATTTTCCACTTCTGACACAAATGCATTGTATGTATTTAGTGTTGAAGATTTATTTGGAGCTTTTTCTCCTGAAAAAGGCATCATGACAATTCATATTCTCTCTGCTGAGAGCACAAATAAGAAGTATTGCCTCAACCTCTTCAAGATCTAATGACAGCAGCTTTCAAAAAATTATAAACAGATGCCTACAGCTGTTGTATCAATATTCAAATTGCATATGTACTCCAGTGATACCAGGGAGTGCTGGCTAAGTGACTTCTTAGTGACAGACTACTCAATAGGAAGCTTCATTCAGATGAAAATCATCTTAACAGACTGCATTCAGATAGCTTTGCCTTTCATTGCTTTTTGAGACATCTGCAGAAAGTACCAGCAAAGATCTGGATGATTTCAGAATTTGAAGACAGAAGACGAGAACACACTAAACACTGAAGATGCAAGAGCTGTTACCAGCTCTTATAGCATACAAAGGATAAAAATTAGGTAATGGTAATGATACACTATGATTTTGCATTAAAATGCATTTCCATTATTACTTTCAGCAACTTAGATAGAAACTGCTTGTAAAGATAGAAGACAAGGAAAGTGCCATCACAGCTCAGATGTTTGTCACGGCTCTTGACAAACAGCAAGTGAATTTTAGTATTACATCTTTTGAGGATCATGCTGCCACTAATTTAAGACAGCTCCACTAGCTAAAAATGTTAAACTAAGGTCCTAGCTGTGACTAGGTCTTTAATTGGTTTAAACACTTAGCCTTTTTAATTAAAAACTCCAATAATTTTGCATTAAAGGAGGGTGGGAGAAAGTAGCTTGACAAAAGTGTGAAACTGAGAGCAGCCAAATAATCTTTGATCAAATTAAATGCCAAATTGCTCTATTTCAGCTTTAATAAACTTTCTAGGATGAAAGGTATTGAGGTATGACCGATATCAGATAGTTCCTGAGATATCTCCAGAAATAACATGAGGAATATCTCTTATACTGCAGGTCCTATTACTTTCTGATGAAGAAAAATAAATCTGTTTATGAAGTCTGTAGAAGGTGGGGTTTTATTTATAATTTCAGGTGGAATAGTAGGAGACTGAAGAGGGGAACTGTTAAGGATTTGAATTCTAGAAACCAACGGTCTGAATCCTGCTAGACATGTTTTAGGAACTAATCAAAACCTAAACATATACACAGCTAAAACTAAGCCCAAGCTTTTAAAAGATATTTGGATATCCCCCTATATCCCTCATATGGTAGGAGGAGAGTGCGCCTGCTAAGGTTTTCTGTTATGGTGTTCTGAAGCTCTGATGAAGTCAGAGAAAATATGTTGTGGTGAAGTGTGGTCACCTCAAGACAAACTGTCTTCTTGTAGATAGAGAATATGGCATATAATAAAATTGCCATATTTATCTATTTTCAGTTATAATCAGGAACCTTTGACATATAGCCATATATGAAAATGTTGGCAATAATACCTTTCTGGTCTCCCAGAGACAGCAATTGGATGGACGGAAGCCTGTCTGCATGACCTTGTGCAGAAAAACACTTACTAATTCAATTTTTTTACAAAGTTGGCAGGGTATGTATCAGATCTGGTCTTAAATGCATGATGCTGCACTAATGCACACAGATGGTAGCAATTTTCCCCAGTGTGTGAATTCCCATGCTAATAAAATCTCATTGTTTATGATTTCTTCACACACTGCTTCAAGACCAGAGATCTCTCAGATGAAGTTAGATCATGACCATCTGTCTCTGATCATATGGACATGCATAGACTAGTGCAATCACACAGCATCTGGCCAAAATATAATTCAAGAGACTAATAACGGGAGCATAATTTGGACTATGATATGATAAAAGTTATGATTACATGAAGTAGTATTCTAGCAAGTCAAAAAAAATACTGTGGGGTCTGGATTTTCTTCTGACTGCAAGATTCTGAAGCCTCTACCTAATCAGGTAAGATGTGAACTTCAGATTTTTCTCAAGAGATGTCACATGCCAGGGCTAATCTAGGTTTCTTAATGTGTTGAATATATGCTGAATACCCACTTTATATTAGGATGTTTTCTTTCAATATCAGCCATTAACCAAGAAAATGTACAGCAAGAGAAACTTTTAATTACATGTACAACTGATTCCATTAAAACTAAGGCAAACTGCCCTTATGTAATTACTAGACTGACAAGCAATTTGGTTTTTTAATAACAAATAGGATCTGTTGCCAAGAATGAATTACTGATACTTGATGCACTTTTATAGTAATGATATACAGAAATAATATACTTGACAATTGGTCAGTGCAAATGAATCCTCAGTATAATTTTTGAATGTAATATCCTGAGATTTTAATTCTCAAGCAAAGTTAACCTTTCCCTTGAGGAAAAAAAAATTCTTCTGAGATAAGAAAGAAGAAAAAAAATAACTGATAACGTACATATGCTTGTTTCAGAGCAAAAAAACTGAAGACTTGTGTTCTGTGAAACATATGATAAATAAGATCCTTGAAAACACATAGAGTATCTGTGGTTGGTCTTAAACTACTGGGCTGTGGATTTAAAACAGCTAATCAGAAATACCTGCTTCCACAATCTAAGGTTTCTATTCCCATGCATTCTCATGAGAATAAATTTTTCTTTGCTGACAATCATGTACTGAGATAAAGATATCTCTATGAAAATACAACCTCTCTGGGTGACCTGCTGATTCTTAGCAGAAAGGAAGTTTTACGAACTTGTGGGACGTGATTGTTATCAGATATATTTCAGTATTTAATTTGTGAAACCTGACAGATTACAGTAGCTGCTAATTTATTGATCTTTATCTTCTTTAAGATACTGTATTAGCTTTCAAATGCAGCTGATCTGAATTATCAGAAACCCCATGTTTTAAAAAGGTGTTAATAAGAACCTCCCTGAGACCATCCTGGACATTGAAAAAAAAAACATCTAGATAAAGAATGGAAGAGAGAATTATCACTTGGTGAGCAGTCATATCATTAGGAACCTACAAAAACTATACAGGAAAGTGCAGCAATACTTGCAATGTGTAAACAAGTCCAGAGTCATACAGTGAGTCTGAGGCTAATTCAAGAATATACGAGAGATTTATTTTTTATCCTGTGATATTTAATAGTAAGAATTTCTCTATCATGCACTGAACTTGTAGGACTACAATAGAAAAAGATACATACTGAAAGATCAGTTTCTTGCAGAGCATTCATGGAACTGCTGCTAGTGTCCTGAAGTTCTCTCCATGAGCTACTCCCAGAAATAGGCTTTTGCTCTACTGCGTTACTGTAGATTTACTTGGAGATGGAGGAGGAGACGCTCTTTTCTGTTTGTTCTCACTTCTTTTCTGTTTGTTCTTTCCTCAAATAGACTCTGCATTGGCTGAGAAAGTCACATTCTTTAATTTGTGACAGTCCATTTTACTTTTCTTTCAGTGTATTTGGCTTTGTGATTTCTCCCCTTACACTGAACATAGTCTGTGCAAGTACCTCTTCTACTGCTACCACAAAACAACTGAATAGTTGGCTCCAGGAAACTAATGCTGTAAAGCTATGTGACATCGTCTTTCTCAAAACCATAGAATCATAGAATCATAGAATCCTAGGGGTTGGAAGGGACCTCGAAAGATCATCTAGTCCAACCCCCCCTGCCAGAGCAGGGCCACCTAGAGTACATCGCCTAGGAATGTGTCCAGGCGGGTTTTGAATGTCTCCAGTGAAGGAGACTCCACAACCCCCCTGGGCAGCCTGTTCCAGGGCTCTGTCACCCTTACAGTAAAAAAATTTTTTCTAATATTCAACTTGAACCTCCTATGCTTCAATTTACACCCATTATCCCTTGTCCTATCACTGGTCACCACTGAGAAAAGCCTAACTCCATCTCCCTGGCACTCACCCCTTACATATTTGAAAACATTGATGAGGTCACCCCTCAGTCTCCTTTTCTCCAAACTAAAGAGACCCAGCTTCCTCAGCCTTTCCTCATAAGGGAGATGTTCCACTCCCTTAATCATCTTAGTAGCCCTGCGCTGGACTCTTTCAAGCACTTCCCTGTCCTTCTTGAACTGAGGGGCCCAGAACTGGACACAATACTCCAGGTGCGGCCTCACCAATGCAGAATAGAGGGGGAGAACCTCTCTTGACCTACTGACCACACCCTTTCTAATGCACCCCAGGATGCCATTGGCCTTCTTGGCCACAAGGGCACATTGCTGGCTCATGGTCATCTTCTTGTCTACCAGGACCCCCAGGTCTCTTTCACCTACACTGCTCTCCAGCAGGTCAGCCCCCAACCTATACTGGGACATCGTGTTGTTCTTCCCCAAATGCAAAACTCTACACTTCCCCTTGTTGAATTTCATATTGTTTCTCTCTGCCCAACTCTCCAGCCTGTCTAGGTCTCTCTGAATGGCAGCACAGCCTTCTGGTGTGTCAGCCACTCCTCCCAGCTTAGTGTCATCAGCAAACTTGCTGAGGGTACATTCTATACCCTCATCCAAGTCGTTAATGAAGATATTGAACAACACCGGTCCCAGTACCGACCCCTGAGGGACTCCACTAGTCACACATCTCTCTCTTTAGTCAAACTCTCTGGAAACTAATCTCTCTGTATGCTCCACCTTGGTGAGTTGTTTTTGCTTTGTTTTGTTTTGTTTTTTTCTTTGCTACCTTTAATTCAGCTTCATAATCCACTATGTATACCAAAGAAAACCATTTCTGTGGTCTCACTAGAATGACTCAGGCCATCTCAGAATATATGTATTATTCTTTCTTCCTAAATCCTTTCACCCTTTCCTTTATTCATGTTGTAGATGTGATGTGACATGTGTAGAGCACTAAGCTAAGCTGAGTAGTGGATTCCGTCCTCTGCTCTATCATTTTGTGGTGGTGCAGTGGTCACAAAAGCAAAGAAAATAAGCATCAAGCTACTGCAGATTTTGAGAGAAGGACTTCTGGAACCAGTGGAAAAACAAGGAACAGGCCAAGTACAAGTTTTGTGATCAAGGACAGAATGGGTAAAGCACAGTAACTAGTAATGTTGAATTTTGACATAAATATTTGATATACTTTCTGAAATAATCTCTGATTGATAGCAGTGAAGCGATTCAGCTTTCAGTTCAACTTCTCTGATCATTTCCTATCACTTTCACTTTCAATGACCAATATGTAAACAAAACTTCAAACCCCAAATTCCTATGAAATTTTCACCACATTTTATTAACTTTGATGATAACAATGGTTGCTAATTCAACTGAGCCTCATGCTCCTGGGATATTATATTAACTTTTGAAAGCAGCTGATCTGAATGATCAGACATCCCAGGATTAGAAAAGGAAGTAACTAAGGACCTCAAAACTGTATATAATGAATGTATGTCTCTATATATACATATAATGAATGTATATAATGAAGTACTGATTGGAAAACATACTCTGTTGTTTGGTTTTTTTTTCCTACACATACTGTTGTCCAAAACATCAAGGGCAAAAGAATGAACAGTAATATTTAAAAGCATTATGAGGAAATCTGAAGGTAAACTTATCAGTTTTTCCTTTCATCATTATTCTCCTAAGTAGTTATTTAGTTACACTGCCATAGCTTCAGCCTACTATGAAGTTTTCCATTTTCTGCAAGAATAAAAAAATTGGAACTATAGCATAGAAAACATAAATGGAAGCAACAAAAATAAAGATCCTTTCACTGCCCCATCACTCAAAAAAGAAAGAAACTTTAGTCTTTATTCAGTGGTGACAATAGGTAAATATATTCATGCTCTTTTAAGAGAAAAAGTCAAAGTTGGACTTGTTTGGAATAAATATGACAGGTTATAGAATTGCAACCAGATTTCCACCAAGAGATAACTGAATTCAGATTTTGTTTAGTAAGTATTTCCTCATTTCCAAAGTTATTGTCATCATAATAAAAGAACCACAAAGCACACTAAGAGTGTGCTGACAGCACATGAAAGTAATGAGAAAACTGAAGTATTTTATGTAGAATTTTATTTCTACTAAGCATTCAGTAAAACGATCAGTAGTGAAGAACCTCAGTTTGACTTCTTGTCTCAGCCACATGCTCTATTAAATGGGATGCAGTACACATCAGTTCTAGTGACCTGACCTTCCCACCACAGGGGCCACCACAACCACCTTCAGGCACAACCACCCTGAAGATCTTTATCACAGAATGCATCTCCTACTGGCTCAAGTGAAAGGAGCAGACTAATCTAAACAAATGCTGTTCTAGGTGAGCAAGCTGAGCAACAGCTACATGGCCCTGTCTGCCTCCTTCAGAGGTATTGTAGCTGATACCCAACGTACTCATATATGCTTTGCTGTATCTGTGAAGTTAACTTCAGATTAAACTGATAGGGACTGGAAATCAGGAATGTTTTCCACATAATTTGATTAGAAAAAGAGCATTGCCTGGACAGGTACCAGAGAGATTACATCACTTTCCATCTGAGCAGGGACTGAAAGCCCTCAGACCAGGTCTGCCTTCTCTTTGTCAGACTATCTTGCATGTAAGAATGGCAAGCAATTGTCAGATACAAGGAGATGGTAAAAATGTTCCTATCTTTATCCTCTGGCTCATAAAATAGAGGTGCAGAGGTCAGTCTTTTTCTCTTCTGTTCACTCTGAACTGAATGGGTTTGGGAAACCACAAAGAACTGTAAGAGCTACAAGAAAGAAAAAAAAGCAGAAAGGGTGATAGGAAAAGAGATAAAATGATAAAACTATCATGAAGTTGAAATACAGTATTTCTATATACTTTTTGTGTATCACACATATACACACCATATCATATAACCTGTTTATTATTATTTGGGGGAAGAAATTTGGAAAAGAAATAAGAGCAAAATATCAATATTGCATGGTCTGTAACAAAACATTAAGAAAGAAAAGAATAAATAGTGTTGTTCAGGTTCAATAAGAAGCATTTCTATTATCAGCAAAGAGACTACCATCTATAGATTCCTTTAGCATTTTTCTCCCTCACATTTTTTTACTATCTGACTATATCCTCTCTTAAAGGCTCATGAATCAAATGCTAAGGGAAAAGACACATTTTTAAAGGAAGCATCTTTTAAAGTGAAGCATGAAATTACTTATAAGAATAAAATAATAGAATAGATAAGTGAAGACATTGCCAAAACTTATGAAAATCCTAATGGCATGTACAGTGCCTAAGACTTATTATGACAAGTAACCTCACAAAGTAACTCATAGAGCTCTACATACTTTTGGCAGGTTGTTATGTGAAAAATAAGACACAGAAATACAATAGTACAGTATTAATCTACTGCTTCTGGAACTGTTGCTCAGCAATATTTCAGAGCACCACTATAGAGTCAGAAAAAAGAATGAAGAGCACCTCTGTTCTGAAAATATATGAGGCATTTTCAGAAAATGCAGACAAATGCAGGGGTTGGCAAGGTCCCTGCTGAAACCTCACTTTAACTACAAAGTAGCAAACTACCACTGCACTGAGAAAAAAACACCACAAGCTTAAAGTGTTTGTGGCAAATATCAAGTATAAAATATTTATTTCCTTCCTCAAATAGTTCTGAACTTTTATTAGCATTCTAATTTTCTTTTTCTTTATTCTTGTAAAATACCTTCAGAGGGATTAAGAATAATGCAAATTAATACTTTTCTTCATAACGACTAATTTCCTTATTTTTATCTTGTATTTCTAGACAAGTTCAAAAATACTTTCACTGTTGATCCATCCTGTCAAACAGCCTCAGAAGTCTGTCCTGCCTGCTGTTCACTAACAAAGTAGTAGTTTCTTTATCCTGTTCCCTGTTCCTTTCCTTACGTCTTTTTAGCATTTCTAACAGTCCCCAAAGGCTTAATTATTTCCTTAGTGTACCTAAACCCCTGTGAAATTAACTCTTCATTCTTTTACAAACAAACCAAAAAGAGCAAGAGTCACCCTTGCCTCATACATTTTGAGCCATTATTTTGGATCATAGTGTTCAGTTTTGGCAAAATTTATTTTTACTGTTCTTTTTAAATCTTTCGCCTCCCTAGCATCTCTGGGTTGACTTCAGACCTTCAAGCATCAGCATATGGGTTATTCACAGAAATGCTCAGACTTTAAATCTGGGCTGACATTCTTCCCTTTATTCTCAGCTGCACCCAGGTTGGTCTCCAGAACTGTCAAAAAATGGGAGACTGATTTGGATCATGTAGAACTGAATTTATCATTTCCTCTCTTCAATCTGTCTTGATGAATCTTTGAAGGAAGAGATTTATGCAGTCTGCTGGATTTCAAAGAGCAATTAATTAAATTAATTGTTCCTTTTAATGCCTGGGAATCCTTGATTTTCTGGATATTTTCTGTGCATTAATATTTTCAGAACGAGTTAAAATACTTTTATATTAAGAGCAGAATTAATATAATAGAAATTCCTACAAAACTCCTATGTAAGAATCTCCAGAAACAGAGAGGTTTACACATTGAACCTACTATGCTCTTAAGAAGAGTACACGTGTATTTAGTAGGAATACTCCCATCTTATGGCTGGTTTGGGGTTTTTTGCTATTAAAATAACAATTCCATAATTCAAACCTTAGACAAAGCTGCAGTGACATGTCTTTTCTGCTTTACAGCTGTACTGGAAAAACCCCCACCCATTAGCCTGGGAAGAGACAGGTGTCCAAGAGGGACTAGGCTTCTGCCATTAAACTTCAAAAGAAACTTTAAATGCTGTACTTTGCCAAATTGTACATATTAAATTCATATTATTTTTTTGTCAATTTACGCTTTTCATGTTTTCTGAAGTTCACCAGTTGCTGAAACAGGTTATTCAGATGAATAAAAAGAAGCAGTCACTACAGCTACAATTATTTTTGTAAGATGATAGTATTAAGAATAATGTTATGTACCATTATTCAGATGAACCTATAGATTTCCATTATGATGGTAGAGTCTAATAGGATGCTTGGCTTTATTTTCTTTCGTTTATTTCCCATACTTGCATATTTGCCATACTATTCAATATGCAACAGTTTTTTATTATTTATTTATATTACAGTGGGTTTATTTTATTCTTTATATAGCTAAAGAATTCATTAAAGAAAATTCTTGATACAGGGCAATACAATTCAAATAGAAATATTGTTTTCATTTATGCAGTTCCTGTCTTAAATATGAACCTAACAGAAAGTAGGAATCTGACAGTACTTTGTTTTTCTGTTTGAGCAAGGCCTCAACTGTTTGGTCTGTTTGATTATGTCTTCAATATTTTCACTAATTCCACTGAAACACAGAGGAACCCCACATGCCCTCAAGCTTTTGACCCTCCCAAACATTCTACAAATAATTGATCTACATACATGCACAATGAAAATACACAAGTATATTGTGCTGCTAGGAAATTCACCTTTCAAATCTGCAGTTTCCTGGGTAGCTAAAACAGCTAAGTAGCTAAAATAGTTTTCCTATACAGTTACTTGAATATTTTATCGGTTAACTGTTATTACAGAATGTAAAGAAACTACAATGGTGGGAAGAAAAACTTTTGAGACCCCACCTAGGCTACTGTGTTCAGTTCTGGAGCTCCCAGCAGAAGGACATGGAGTCCAGACAAAGTCAAGAAAGATGGTCAGAGAGGGCTGGAACACCTCTCCTATGAAGACAAGCTGAGAGAGCTGGGGTTGTTCAGCCTGGAGAAGAAAAAACTCCGTGGAGACCCAATAGTGGACTTCTGGTAGTGGAAAGAGCCTAGAGGAAAGGTGGGGAGGGACCATTTACAAAGGCATGTAGTGACAGAACAAGGGGAAATGGTTTTAAGCTGAAACAGGGCAGATATAGACTTGACATTTAGAAGAAATTCTTTCCTATGAGGGTGGTGAGACACTGGAACAGGATGCCCAGAGAAGTTGCAGACATGCCCACTCTGGAAGTGTTCAAGGCCAGGTTGGGTGGGGCTTTGACCAACCTGGTCTAATGGGAGGTGTCCCTGCCCACGGGCAAAAGGGTTGGAACTACTTTATATTTAAGATCTCCTCCAACCCAAACCATTCTGTGATTTAATAAATCTACATTCTTTCTGAGAATTCTGCTTCTTTTACTTATTATCCCTTTCTTCTTGTTCCCAAAAGGACTCTGTATAGGGTAGCTTGTCCATGAAAGACTTAATTGTCACCCTGGAAAACAAGAAACTTCCAAGATCTGATTTTTTAATTATTTATCTTGCTAAAACTGTGTTTCTGTGTAGATATTTTAATCAATGCTGCAATCTCCTGTTAGCCTCTTTTCTAAACAAAGCCAAAATGTAAGAGAGTTTGGGATTAACTGAACAGAACATTTAAGAACCTTACTATTTTAGAGTGAAGAATTTTTTTGGGTGTGTCACCACACTCCTACTAAAGAATTTCTTCCCAATGTCTAACCTCAATCTATCCTTTTCCAGGTTAAATCTATTACCCCTCATCCTATCACTACATGCTCATAAAAAGTCCCTCCCCAGCTTTCTTGTAGGCCTCCTCCAGTTACAGGAAGGCTGCTCTAAGGTCTCCATGGAGCCTTCTCGTTTCACCCTTAAATCAGAATTTTATCCTTAGTACAGGTCACAGTGTGCGTGACCAATTTCTCCAGCAAAGCCATTTCCTCTGCTACCAAATTGTCTAAGTATCCTATGTTCTTGAAAATGACCACTTGCTTTGGGAAGTGACATGAAAGGTCTGCCAGTTGGAATATCCCTCTGGAAGAATGGACAAGAAAGGTTTTTTAGTGGGATCTCCCTAGAGAATCCTGATATTCTGTACCTGAAGCTCCTTAGAGTGGTCTGGGAGTGGACCAGTTGCTGCACACCTTCCTATCCAGGAATGAAACAGCCCCTCTGCTTAAAATTGCAGCATTCTTGAAATCAAAATGTTAACATAGCATAATATACCATTATCCTAACTTGGTGGCACAGGTGATTTCATTGGTAAAAGGCCTAATTAACTACTATTTATTCTGTGCTATGAAAGCAAACCCAGTCTTCTATGTCTCTTTCCTACAGCTCAAAGACATTATTTAATAGCTCACCTGCTTTATTACATGGTATTTCCTGTGAAAGAACACAAATGAGTCAAGCTCAGAAAATAAGCATTGCCATAATGCCTGGGGAGAGACATAACATTTCTGCAGATGATTTGATTACGAACAATTTAGCACCAACAGAAAACATGGCAGCAATTCAGGTGTTACTGAAAGAAAGTTTTTCCAGAAAATGCAATAAATGGAGAAGAATGAAAAAAGTAAGTATTTTTCACCTATGCAACAATGGTTATCTTTGAATGAAAACTTACCCTAAGGAGCTGGAGATCAGCAGCTGAATAGGTCACAAGCTTTAGAAAATGTACATTTTTATACCCCCATTTTCAAGCAGAAAATGAAAAGAAGAAAGCTTGTTTCCTACGAATTCTGAACTTGCCATTATTTCATTTTCTGTTATCTGTTCTCGTCCATTTTGCTCTTCTCACTCACATTAAAGAAATAATGATTCAGGTGCCTAATGTTAGAAATACCAATGTTTCACAGGCCTTACTGACATGAGGAGACAAAAGTCTTCTACAGTTTTTATCAACTGTCTTCTCCAGAAACAAAAGGATAACTTTAAAGAGCACTTATCCATGCAAACCTTTACAATAAAATGCTACACCTGTCTCCTTTTTAATAACATTCAAATGAGGAAATAAATCTTGAAAAAATACTTAAAACCAATAGTTATTTTAAATGGCTCATGACTGGATGTGAATGGATGTGAATACAAAACAGAGAATGCATTACTGAATTGACAACTGTTTAAAATATTTCTATCACTATCAGCTGTTTTCACTGTAATTTTTCAGACCCTATAGCTGTTTGGAAGATTGCGGCTTAGGGGAAAGTGGCAGTGCCACTTTAGGGGAAAGTAATCAGTTTTACAGACACTAGAACACCAGTTGAGCAAGGCCCAGTTGAGCAAGACCCAACATGTTAGGGTTGCCTGGTGCTTTGAAGATCTCCATAACTCAGTTATGTTCCATAACTCAACAAAGTTGCTCTTTCTTTTTATCTTCCCTGTAGGTAAAATAAAGTTGTGTCTAAGGCTGTCATGGTTTTAATCTATTCTTACTAATCACAGAAAATGGCAACATTTCTTTACAATTTCATGAAGCCATCTAGAAGGGGTTGACATGTAGGTTGTTGTTTCAACTGATTAGCTATATAAATGACCAAACTAGGAGCAGAATGGGTAAACATCAGGAGCTGATGTAGCAGAATACATGCATCCTGAACATTAAGCACATGAATCATACAGATTTCTTGAACTCTTACAGTTAAACATATATAAACCTTACTTCACTGGATCTGCGACTTAAATGAAAACATATTAGATTGTATTAAATTTCACTTACAATGACACTTGGCTTTTGAGGTTGTAAAGTTCTGCAAAACTGCTCAAGAGGCTGGAAGAAAGATTAGCTGAAAATTGCTTTACCACCTCCATGTCACCCAGCTGCTGTCCTTCAAAATCCTGTTTTCCTTCAATTTCAAAAACACTTCAGCAAATTAACCCACAAAAAATTTTAAACATGGTATATAGTAAGTGATAAAACAAGATGGTATTATATTGGAAATATTTTAGACATTTCTAATAAATTCTCCATTATTCTGTGAAGTAAGAAAAAAAAGTAGGCACCATCTGCTAAGTCCAGGTGACTGTGCTGCTAATCAGATTACTTGTAGATGCAGTTACAAAGTGCTAACAAATTACACCTCACAAGGTTTGCCCAGTCTCATATTGAAATGCAAGATTATATCCCTGAGCAAAAGTACAGAGAAGAATGTTTATGTTAATTTAGATAATTCCTTTTTGCATTGCATAGCAAAATAGTACTCCTGGTGAATTTTATTTTACGAAATAAACAGGTAATGGCTAGCTATTTCCTACACACAACTTTGAAATTGCTATAATGGCAACTAGTGTATTGAAGCAAATATACAAAGTTATTTAAGTTCTGGATAAGTCTTTGTCTTTTCTAAGCTAGCCTACTGTGTTCTTAATGTTTAAAGTCATCCTCTAGAATACCATTCTAAATCTAAAGGGGAAGCTTACTACTTTTTTCCAATCTAGCCCAAATGCTATAGAGGTCATGTCAAATGTTTGCATACAAAAATAAATGCATTTTGTGGAAAATCAATAGGTATCTCCTGGGTTTAAGACTTCAACTGTGGTTTATAATATCAAATTAATTACTGAAGTTTACACGTATGTCTAAACACATTATTTTTCTTTTTTTCTGATTATAGAGTCCTACGAGATTATGAAACATTTTGAGGGAGAACAAAATGGGTGAAAGAAGACTTGAATTCCGGAAAAAACAGGGGATATGTAGTAGCAGAATCCTGTTCTTTCTGGGTACCTCAAACTGAGACTTGAATGTGGAAAGGAATCCACAATCACCCTTCCTCACACACAGCTCTGTATGTGATTCCAGTTCCCCATCCTTCTTTTTGATGGAAATTTTCAGATTTATTTTAAAATCTACACACTATAGACATTATTAAGGGGATATAAAGACCGATGACCTACAGGAGTCATGAAACACTGTGTTTCTAAGGATGTCTGAAATCACTGAAATTGGACTAATGATATTTATTTTCAAGAACAGATACATAAAGACAAAAAAATTGTCAGAGATGAATGATGTTAGTGAATGAGACAAGTTAAAATTGTTAGGAAAAATTTCAAGAAAAACTGATATTAAAAGAAACCTTTGCTTGGGATGATATTATATATTGCTCAACAAATTAGTAATTCAACAATTGTTTCTGAGGGAAAAAAAATGTAGCAAAGTCTCCAGGTGGAATTGCTCCAAGATAAATGCCTGTAATAGCTTCTCATTTTACTCCTGGTTTTGCAGCCTTTCAAAAACCTTGACCTTTAAGTAATGTACATAATATACACAGGAAATATATAAAATTAAACATTTCCTGGGTTTAACACATGACATTTAAATATTATTTTTATTGAACAATTTGTGAAACTTTTACAGAGTTACTAAAAATTTTGGAGACTTTAAAAATGTTAATCCTATAATTAACAGTCAGGGACATACTTTCTCTGCACAAGCAAGACAGTGATGTTCCAAACCTATCACTATGAACTTTACAGTAACAGACAGCCATCTGCCTTCATGCTAAAGCTGAAGCATTATGTTTTTTCCATGCGTGTGTAGGGATTTCACAATAAAGCATATATAACAGCTAATCTAAGAAAGAATTGTTTCATGGAGGAAAGAATGATACACTTCAAAATAAAGTAAAAAAGCTCTTTACTCAGAAATTTAAAAATGTAGCTCACAGTACAATAACTTTCACTGTATTCCTTATCTACATAACCCTCCCTTTCTATTGTATGACGCAATGCTCAGTAATAAAGATTAAATTTACACTGGCAGCAAATTTTCTAGATTGAATTTAAAGTTAGAGTTTTTAAAAGAAAGCTTGTAGCAACTTCTAACTGTCAGATAACTTTGGGAAATGTAATTAAAAAAAGGAAAATGTGAATTTAGCAAATACATTCATATGTATCTGTAATTTTCTTTTTCCATAGAAAAATTGAGATAGATTTCCATTTTTCAAAATTGTGTTTTAAGGACATTTCAGAAATATTTTATTATTTAAAGTAAATACACTATTAATTAAAATGAACTGATTTGGAATTAGGTATCCATACTGACACTTATGAGTTCAACATATTTCTCGTAAGGGCAGCACAAACTCCTAGACCTTATTAATTAAGGAACAATCAAATAGGAAAATGCAATATTGCATTATATAACACTATCAAGTTGAACCATGTAACTGAGATAATGACATTGACTTGCTTTCACTCTAGAATATGGTTTTATGTGCTGACAGAAATATGCAGTAGTTAGTAAGAAACTAAGTGGTGTATCTTAACCTAGACAGGAAATAAGAGAATACATATATTCTAGTGAAGCCAACACATCTACACAGGGTTTGTATATAAGACCCTGTAGTATTCTGTGCTGAATCACACTGTGCTAGTTGAGCGTATGATGTATTTGCTTGCTCAACTTTGGTTAAAGGTAGATACAAACTAGATCACTGAGATGGATTAATAACTCCATACTACTGAAATGCACAGGTATAAATTACAGCATGATTTAAAAAGATCACAGCAATCTTTCAGAAGTCAACAGACAATTTCCTTGCCTAGAGCAAAGTTTCTGGATTGTATACATGATAATTTACTTCCTCCTTTGCAAAATTTATAGTAAATCATGTAATGATTACAGATGCCCTTAGCTCAGTTCTGTCCAGAGTTCTTGAAGAACTGATCCCTGAATATCCCAGGTTTATAACAGTAGTTTAGTTGGGAATTTTCTGGTCTCATTATACTAAATTTATCAATCTTACTGATACTTTTAGGATTACATAAAATCATATTATACTTTAGTTAATGTTCTGCTACTAAATACAGGATACATTAAACCTGATCCTGTTCTATATATACATAAAATGTGACAGCACAGGCCCTGAGCTGTAGCTGCCCCAGTGAGCTGGCAATGAGCCTGTCACATCCAGCAGCCCTGGATGACCTGGGAGTAGTAAGCAGAAGCTGTTCCCTCTATGCATAGTGGGGTTGTAGATGGTAAAAGCAGTGCTGTGTGTAGGGAGGAACTCTTTCATTTGTCTTCTCTGCACAAAAGAAAAAAAGAAGTGAAATTTTCTTCTTCCAAAGCCAGAACTATTAAAAGACATCCTACACAGAAAAATGGATCACAGTTAAAATCTCATCAGCAAGCATGCCTGCAAGCTTCAGCAAAGCAAATGGCATCTCTTCCATATTAGAAAAAAGAAAAAAAATATCTCATGGAAACTAGACATCCACCATTGAAATGATGATATGATTATACAGTAGAGGTTATATTCTCAAAAGGAGCTACTCATTTCAGATTTTTTTTAAAGCCTGTATTCTGATATTTTATTTAATAGAATTTTTACAGGTGTGTCTAACAGAGAAAACTTGAGTCCTAAACATCAGAGATTCAGTTAAAATTGTGATTTAATATAATAATACCCTGCTTTTAATTTACTCTGCAGATAATCATAACTTAGTCATATCTTCACACAGGATTTTTGAAACAAAGTTAGAGAAAGAGAAAGAAGGGGACCATTTAATTTATCCATGTAAGATAAATATGAAATTGCCTTGCAAATATAGTTAGAAGACAGTAAGCTCATCCCATTTCATTAGTTGACCAGGCCTGTACTAGTTAAGATGCACAGGAAAAAAGAGCAAAGGCTAATGTATTTTTGAATGAGCAGCTCAAAACCAGATGTCTCAGTCAGTGCACTGGAAGGTACTTCTACCAAAGTCCATGGCACAGGGAGGTAACTACTTAGCCAAGATAATATGATGCAAACATAAATTATGTCATTTTTCATTAAAAACACCAAACTTAGAAGAATCCTGGAGACTGACAGATCAACTGTCAGAAGAAGGCAGTAATCAGATACTGGTAGAAGGCACCAGTGGGGTCCAGGCAAGATGCCAAAAGAGTAGTTGTGCATATACAAGGATATGGCCTATTACTGCAGCAAGTCTATCAAACTCCTGCTTAAATTTAATATTGCTTACTGCTGGCATGATCCTTGGCAAAGCCAAAACCTGATCCCATCCAGAATTTTTCACATGATGATGATTCGAACTGAGTTCTTTGGAACACAGAAGTGAATTCTGGCACATAAAAAGTATGTAAATAAATCAAACACTTTATTGAACAGACTTAATTGAAATACACACTGAATGGTGAGTAAATATGTTATCTTTGAAGAATACAAGTTTTTTAGGTGCCACCTTTTTATAGTGCAGTTTGCACAGCTCCCATACACTGAAAGCAAGTGCAAATATTATGTAAATACCAAATGTATAGAAAATACTAACAGAATTCAATTTTAACGCTGAGAATTAAAAAATATATTATCTAACTTATAAAATGGAATAAGCTGTGGAAATGGAAAACAATCTTTTGAGGGAATCTTATTTTTTAAGTTAATTTCCTTCTGCCTTTGAAATAGTATGTTGCATTACATGCGCTGACACGGTACATTAATAATTTCAACAAATAATAGAGTTAATTTTTTTATTAACTCAAGTCTGCAACTCTTAGTTGCAGAGTCAGTATCTTATCAGTCAGAGACTGATATCAAGCATCTCACACAGCAAAGAACACCTCAATTCTGAACACATCAATTAATCTGCTCCTGAGTTACCAACAATAACTGGAATGAAAAGCAAAGAAACAGAATTATTATGATGCCCCCTTCCCTTTTTCCTGCTCCAAAGAAGCTTAAGACTTGTATTTCACAACTCATAGAGAAAGAATGAACCATGACTACCTTTTTCGCAGAATCGACCAGTGAAGTGTAGCGGGCAGTCGCACTGGAAGGAGGTGGCCCCAGTAGGCAGAGAGAGAGGATGACAAGTCCCTCCATTATGGCACAGCCCTTCCTGGCATACAGATGGCAATTTGGGGGAAATCAGAGAGGGCACAACAAGCTCAGGCAACTCAGGCACATGAGAAGAAACCATAGAAAATGCTGTTGGCAGATGTGTGGGTACAGGAATCCTGGAAGGAGAAAGACAACGGATCAAAACAAATAAAAGAAAAATCACAAGACCTAATTTTGCTACTACTTCACCTTCATTTAAAAACAGTTGGTTTATTTTGTTTAGAAATTCAGATTTTATTTTTGAGTGTATTAGTTATTGCCAAATCAAGTCCCCATTCTAAAATCTCACAAAAAGGTAAAGAAGGTATTTTTCCATTACAGGGAGCAAGAAATAAACCCATAGAGCATAGTTTATGCGTTTTCTCATAGTTTCTTTTGGGTGCATGTCAATCCAGGGATAAATAAATACATACACGTATTATTAAATATTTCATTGCTTGAAGTTAGTAAATCTTGTAAAACTGTTCTAGAAAACATGTTTTCCATACAAGTAGAAAAAGCATAAGAATGCAAAAGGAAAATGCAGTGATATGCCAATTAATTATCATTTAATTCAAATATGTATCTAAGAGGAGAGAGAAAGGGAGATATTTTCATTTCATAAATTTTCTTATTTAAAATTACATTGTATCTCAATTTTTGACTTCTCACATTAGCTACTAGATTGACATGTTAATCAGTTAACCTTTTTAATAATCTCCTATCCAAAAGTTTCTAGAAATCAGTTAGCCATGCTACCTGTTTGCCCTGGTTATCAGCTCTGTTAATTATTACTTTTTTATTTATCCAGAGAAAACAACTTGTGACTCACTAAAACTGTACAACTTTTAGGCTGATTTACCTGCTTTACCTACCAAAACAACATATGTTGTATCACAAAACAATGTATCACAAAAATTACTAAGGAAATAAAAAATCTGTGAAGACTGACTATTTAATCATTTTGCACAATTAAGAAAGTAGTTTACACAAAATTTTACATATGAGATAGATATTTCTCTCTCATTTGATGAAGTTCAAGGGATTCTACTTTTTCCAGAAACTTCTAAAGCTGAAATGTGGCAAGAGTAATCTAATAAAATGCCTTACTGTTTTTACTACATTTCAAAATTCCTGAATATTTTTGTCTTATTGTTGCGCAAACTAAATCATATTAGAGAAGCACAGACTAGGCTGAACAGAAATGTCATTTACATTTTAGCCAAAACAGAACACAGAAATAAAATTCTTCTTACAATGGTTTATAGGCACCACAGACAGTAAAAGTCAGCATTTTTGGCAATGTGTTAAACATCACTAGCAATATGCTTACTCATTTTGTTGAAAATGGTAGCATAAACCACACAAAATGTCAAATTTAAAAAAATCATTTATTGGCCCCTGCTGTACCCTTCTCTCTCTCCTTGTAACCTACTCTTTTATCAGATAAAATGTCTGCTTCACTGTATTGTAGAGGTTGGAGTATGTCTTAAAAAGAAGCATTTGAAAGGAACAATGAATCATGAGAACAGAGTGTGTCTGTAGAAGCAAGACCAATGGGGAGGCAGATGTGTGCTGCACATTCCCCACTCTAGGAATGTGTCTTCTTGAATCAATCTTCCAAATATTTTACCTATCAATTTAGTCATGAGAGCCTGAAAACTGATTTTAATAATTTACTTTTTGGATTCTATATTTTAGAAAATAGTAACAAACTTATTAGGATTCTGAAAGGAAACAATGTAACTCACCCCAAGTGAATATGTTGCATGTAAAGCTCAGTACTGAAAAATCAGTACTCTGAATCATCAATACAGCATCTCCACAAAAACAGTGATACTCGCCGAGAGGCAAGTAGGAAAGAAAAGAACACGGACAGGGGTCTAGGACTATTTGGCACTGCCAGCTTCCTGTGGTGAATGAGGTGGTGGGAAGGAGCTGGAGGGAAGATGGCAGCCAGAAATTGCCTCTTTCCCAACAGCACTGGGGAGACAGACAGAGCAGTAATGGTGAGGGAAGCATCAGAAGGATATGCTGAAGCAGAGACATATAATATATCCAAAATATAATATAGCCAAAACACACACACTATGGTGGTTAGAAATGAGGATACAGGTATTTCAAGGCAATTAAAGCCATCTATTTTATACAAAAGAAGAGCATCCAAAAAGATGTAGACAAGAAGCAAGCTGAAAACAATTTCCTAAAAGATTTTGTAGACAGAGGACTTTCTGATAAGAGACTTGGAATCTTAGGAAAATAAGTGACTTCTGGTTTATTTCTGTTTACATGAATGGAATAACATTATTTCTATTTATATGAAAAGAATTACAACAAAAAAAAAGTTAGGTTTGCAACCATCCTCTTCTCCTAAGGGAAATAACTAACATAATATTCATATGGGCTATTCTGTTCAGAGCACCATTAAGAGTGCACCAACATGTGTGTTCTCTTCTAGTAGGCTAGCAGAGCAAATTAAAAATGCTTAGTCACCTGCTGTTGAGATGATAATAACTGATTAAAATTATTAAAATCTTAATTTTCTTCCCAAACATACACTACATGTTTGAGAAAGTCTGAACTAATACCAGGCTTCTAGAGAGAATCAGACATAACAGGAGAAATTTGGGGGGATTAGGACTTGATTTTCTGTTCCTCCTTTAAAAAAAAAAATAAAAAGAAAAAAAAAATGGAGCAAAGCTAAATAAAACTCAGAGAAGAGTTAGGACATAAACTAATCTCTCACTACGAGCTACTAGAAAGACTGTTTCTCTAATCATGGATAATCCTATAGATAACCATTGCAAAATTTATTTCTCTGAATCTGGTCACAGCTACTGTAACAGATAATGAATGAGAGGGAAATCTGACTGGCAAAATATACATTCTTGTGTCCACTGGAAGCATTAATTTTCAGCTGTGGAAATTTCATATTCCCTTTCTGATGGGAAACTACTGTTAATCTCCAAAACAGAAATACAGGGGTGTGATTCCAATGAAATCTTAGGAGTGCAAGCGCTGTAGTCTTGCTTTGTCTTTTTCGTTGACATTCTAATCGGCAGAGAAGAAAAAAAAGGAAAGCTCCTTGGCAGGTTGCTTTCTCTCTGGTTCATTTGCTAGTCTTCTGCAGGGTGTCAGCCTTCACAGTGCTGTTCTGGATGTTTTGCTTCTAGATGGTGCCTGACTGCTTACGTGCCAGCGCAGTTTCCAGGCGCCCAGCGGCTCTCTGCCCTGCTGCAAAAGCAGAGAAGAATTTGCCTGGGCTGGTTGGTGGGCAGACTTCTGCAGCCATTCAAGCTGCTGCTGTGAATAAGCAATGGCCTTGGCTCAATGCAGCTTAACTAAAACATTTATTTGAATAAAGAGCTGGGAAGCGTTAGAAGTAATTAAGTAACTGAGGTGTTAGAAGCTTTGACAAAGTGTAACAAAAATAAATCAGGTGAAACTTGATTCACTGATACTACACAACAAGGCCAGAGTTTTCTGGGTTTTTTTATTTTCAATTTCCCAGCCTGTCACTGTGTCTCAGGTCAATATTGTAAACACAGATCTTCTAACTTGCTGCAAGTATGAACACATTGTTTTTAATCTTAAGATGAGGTCAAACAGCTGAGTTTTAAAGGCCTGTAACCTTGTGTTTCACGGCTGAGTGCATGTACATTTGAAATACTTGTCTAAATATAAATGTTAGTGCAATCTGAAGTCTTGTTTATTTTATATTACAATCTTTACCACTCAAGGAACTGTATGATCAGCTGAATGGCAGCAATATAGTGCCTAGAGATTATGCTCAATGTTATGTTGTTAAACCAAAAGCACACATAGCCTAAGCAACTATGCTTCCAATACTCTGTTCAAAAATAGTCTGAAACTGTTAGTGTGTAGAGTTAGAGGCACCACAGAATAAAGAGGGAATAAATCATCATCTGTGTGCTAACCAGGCAGTGCAGAGGCTCAGCCACACTGGGGGGTAAGCTGGATGTCACTGGTTTAACCCCTGCACCAGGGCCAGCGACTGCACCTGCTGGGACTGTTCAGCCTGGAGGAGAGAAGACTCAGGTCTATCTTGTCAATTTTTAAAAATATCTGAGGTGGAGGGGAGGGGAAAGATGAAGCCAGGATCTTCCTGCATCTGAAAGAACATGAGTCAAGGAACACAAGCTGAAATACCCACAAATCCCTCCCATGTGTAAGAAAAACCTCCTTTTTTTTTTTTTTTTTTTTTTTTTTTTTTTTTCCCCATAGGGTGATCTATCTGTGTATCTGTATAATGGGCTTCAAACTGAGACCTACAAAATGAGCAGACTTGTCCCCAGCATAATTCATTATCAGGCTAATGGCAGCCATGTCTGTAGATGCACTCTGACATTTTTCCTGGGGCAGGTTGATGAGACATGCAATGGCATGGGGTCCCCAATGATAGGATAACATCTCCACTGCCTATATCCTCTGGTACTTGCGCACTTAACATTTTATTACTGAAGTAATGGATTTAGCCTTATCTGAGTGTGATAAGGAAGTTTGGATTTTTAGCTTGTCAGTATAGTAATTTGTGCTGGGAAGCAACTGCCTTTATTTGCAATTTTCTTTGGCACAGAAGCATGTACATGCCGTTTTTCTCGTGTTCTGACAGAATATTGTTTTAAGCAAATGTTTTATATTTTGGAGCCAAAAGAAAGACTTTTCAAGGGCATTAGCATGCATGGTAGAATATAATTTCAATATCAGATCATAGAATCATCAAGGTTGGAAAAGACCTCTAATATCATCGAGTCCAACCACCTACTCTACAACCCCTAACCACTAAACCATTCACAGTAGCTCTTCATCTACCTGTCTGCTGAACACAATAGTTCAAATAAAGTTACCTTATGAAACTGAAAACAACTACACTTTGTAGAAACATTAGTTTAAACAAGAATTTAAAAACTGGTACCTTGCATGTAATTTGGCAAGAATGAACAAAGCCTTTTACAGCCTGTTTATTTCACTTTCACAAGCATGTCAAGAGTACTTCAAATGGCATTTCACTGATTTTAATGAATCTGCAGAACAGTATACCTATGCACTTACCCTACAGGAGAAAACACTTAAATCACTTGACACAATTTAAGAGGTTACCAGAGAAGGATTGGTTTTGTTCAGCAGTTTATATCTGCATCTTATTTCCTCACCAATCCCTATTTTTGTTTGATAAGGAATAATCAGGTGATTTTTCTAATAGAGACAACTTAAATCAGGCATATATCTTTAAAAGATTCAATTCTCAATATATATTTCAGGCTGTGAGCTCAGTTTCTCCCTCTTACTAGGCACAACATTTGGTAGCAGAACTCAGTGATACTGTAGTTGCAGCTTACCATTTAAAAATTCACAGTTGTTATAACATCATTTGCAACTGCTTTTGCACACACAGCATCTCATTTAATGGTGCAAACTCTTAGCAATGCAAATAGTATATTTCATACACAATGCAGCCAAGGATGTGAGAATGCAATTAACAGAAACAAGGAAGTTTATGAAAGCTTGTTCTACAAATCCAAAGAAAATATCATAAGCTCCAGGATGCATAGAAGTGCCAGATATGGGAAGAACCATCAGGTATGGAAAGAGAGGTGAAAGAAGAAAGAAGAAAAGGAAATACATGGACTTAGAGTTATACTCCTGTTTGCTTGAAAGAATGTAATTTCCATAGACTTTGCCATAGATAAATAAGATACTGTGACACAAAATTTGCAGTAACAATACTTTACACTGAAAACACAATAGCAAAAGCCTTCCTAAACAAGACATCAAAGCATTTCTTCTGTAGAAGAATCCTCCTTAGGTGATATCTGAGAAAAAGAAACCAAACCCCTCTTCGTCTCTAAGTTTAGAACATGAAAAATAATGGTTTTGCAAGAACTGAATTTCTGTACCAAATCCAGTCCTCCTTTAATATGGCTTACTTACAGAAGTAAGGAATCATTGAATCTCTCAATTGTTCACATTGATACTACTTTGGCTTTGTTTTTCTGTCTCATAGCCTTCCCCATCCTTCCTTTTAAACCTCTCAGTTTTCCATCATCCGAACATTGAACTCAAAATGGGAGAGCAAAACTACTTGAAACTACTGAGCAGTAAGTGGACCAATGTGCAGGTCATATTTAAGTTTTAGGTTAAGTTCACAGTCAGAAAACCTCTGCCCAGTTTCATCTTAGCTGCTGTTCAGGAAAATAGCGCTTGAAAGGCCTGAGTCGTTCTTTTTTTTTTTTTTCTTTGTTGACTTATGTAACTATTTAGTTTCTTGAAACTACTGTTTTTGAATGGTAAAATATACTTTCATTGCCTCGTTGAAACTTCTCTCAGGAGATCAGAAGTATTATTTTTTTTCTTAACATGCCACTGTACTTGTTTTTCTGAAAAGCCTCTCCAAGATTATAACCATTCAGTTCTAGTCTGAAATGGCTATGTAAATTGTACTAGGTAAACTCAGTTCCTGTAATAGAGATGCTGTGAAAGCTATCTAAAAAATCACAGTTACAGAATAGTCACTGCTGTTTAACAAAGTTTGTATCCAGCTTTGAGGGCTAAAGACATTCTTCCACCTCTGTGATGCCATCCATAATTCAGACTCCAAAATGCAAGATCTGCCTCTGGCATATTATTGCACAATGTCTCTGTGGGGGATAGAGGAAAATCACTTTTAGATTCTGAATATGCAATTGATTTCCAAAGTAATAATCCACCTCAGGAAAGATTTCTGCACTGTACTTCTCAGGACTGTGGTAGCCAAAGCTTTGTCCTTTGCTCACAGTGAAGATTTCCAATACAGCTAAAGCCCCATCTTGTCAAGAAAGAAAACTAAATGCTTCAAGAGGTATTTTAATAAAAACAAGTGATACAGAGGAAAAATATAAGTGCATATTCATATGAATAATATAACCCAAGGGATGAAGTACCATATGCAAACACTTTTCCTTTCTCCACACAATTAATGCTTACTTCATTCAGGACAGAATAGACCAAGGGACTGGGTTTGGGAAATTTCTACAGCACTCCCGCTAGCAGACTGACAAGTTTATAATTTCATCAAGATGAGGACAGAGTGGATGTATCTGGTGAACCAGAACAGTGCTTTTACCTTTTGTCTGAGAAAGAAAAAGGAAAGGCAGGAAGGTACCACCATTTGATTTGTCTTGTATATTCTCAACTCAGTTTCTTTTGGATGTGCCTAGTAGATCTTCCTGTCTGTGAGATACACTTATATAGGATGAGTAAAATAATTCTGATACCCTAGCAGGAGTGACGGGAACTCTCAAGTCAATCAAAGCTCTTCTAGAGGTGAGTGGAAAAACACACTTTGCCACGCCAGAACATTGATGCACCCTGAATACATTACGGTTAAAATGCCGTTTTGAGAGAATGTACTCTTGATTTTAGGTACATCACATAAAAGCAGCTTAGGCATGTAAATAAGTTGCACAGACAGAGTCCTTAATCTCTTTTGTATTTTTTTCCCTCTCTACTGAAAATAGTTCTTGCCTGCGTAATAGAAGGAGGAGAGGCCTACACTGCTTTGTAAATATTAAGCAAGATTGCTGGGTAGAATTAATTTTGCTATTCTAAGACTGTGACTGGAGAGAAATGAAAATATAAAAAAGCATTATGTATCAGAGAGTATTAAAATTAATACAAGAGCTGGCCAGAAACCAAGATGAGACATGTAGAGATCATTAGTACAGAAAGAGTTAAAAATGCAGAGTACTCTTATTTATTATCTAATCTTTTTTCCAGACTTAATTTCTAATTATATCTTAACGCTGGAGAAAAGCTGGCATGCATAAACACAAACATCATGTATTCATCAGTAATCTGGCATTTAATTAAAATATTATTGCATTCTCATTGAGTGTATAAGATAGAATGCTGTAATTATGACAGGTCAAAAAGATCTCTGTGATAGTAACAGATGGAGCAAAAAAATAGACTACTGAATATTTCCTAAATAATATTTTACAAGATAACAAATAAGGAACTAAAATAATAGGCTTATATGTACAATTCTTCTATGAGGAAAAAATTATTTTATAATCAGTGAAGTACATTTCACAGATGTCCATACATTTCACAGAAGTCCATAATGGATCTGAATATTTGGGATCACTGAAGAACCAATAATATTAGAGTTTTTACCCTTCTTGATTATCTCACACACCCCTTCATGCCCTCACTCCACCCTATGCACTGTTACAGTCACTAGGCCTCCACTTTACCTCCCAACAGGGAGGTTACAGGTGGTCTGGGAAACTCAGGTAGAAAGTCATGTTAATTCACTTTTCAGTCACTTCTTGTAGTAACTGGTCTTTATTGTTACCACAGACCGTCCCTGTGCATCCTCTGGTATACATCTCCATGCATCCTTCTCAGCTACAATACCTTCCTCCAGTTCCAGTATGCTTCCTCCATCCAGGATATTCACCTCCTTTTTTCCTGGCCCCCTTTATTTGTCCTAGACAACATGTACTTTTTAAGGGCTCTTCTTTTCCAGCACTCTTCAGAACCTCATCATGCACTCTCTCTGTGTAGAAGGGCAATGTGAGTTCAGCCTCCTAAATGGTGCTTTTATCTCATGTATTTCTACTAACTGGTAGTTTCAGGACCTGCTACTTTTGTTTGGAGAAAATGTTATAAAAAATTACAATTAGCTCATACTGATTGCAACTATCAAGTAGGAGGCTTCTGCTTGAGAATGCAGACGTTCAGTTTTGGATATTTGTGTTTATGTTTGTACATGCAACTATCCTCTGCCTGCTATTGTTTACAATTTAATATTTTGTTTTCCTCTAAAGCAGCATCATATTTTAAAGTGTCCTAGTCTAAGAGCAAATGCTGGTAAATGTCTTTTTCTTCTTTCTCTTAGTATCATGAAATGACTGTATGAGAACACTAAGCAAATCTATGTTCTTATTATTAGTATTTTTCTAAAGGAAAGTTGTTGAATGCTAGAGTACAAATAATTTTCTTTCATGCAGCTGGAAAAATATCTGAATTTTGGTCATAACTTGTTTTTGTAGTGAGCAGTCTCACTGTACTTGAGAGGGAACAAATAATGTAGCAATTACAATCATGGCATCAGCAAGAACAATCAATACTGAAATAATTAATATATTCAATACTTAGGACATGGTGCTGAATCTCTTTTCAATTCCAAATTCTTTAAGACATCCAAATGCCACCAAAACCAGCCTTTTCCCTCCTAAATATTTGAAGAAATTTCATCAGCCAATAAAGCTCTTAAAACAGAACTCACTTCATCAAACACTATCTGCCCAAGAGCTTGGAAACCTGAGTTCTCTCTGTAGATGATATATATACAGAGACAGGCATCTTCAGTTCATGCCATTTTAACATAGGTGTCCACCTTTTTTCCACTGGCTACACATGGAACTGAAGAAATTACCTCTTACCAGTGAGGACAAATTTCTAGTTCTACTCACTGTATCGCACTTAAAATCATGCACATTTTGATTATATAACTGAAAACCATCACAAACCATTTTTAGGTATTCAAAACTAAAGTATCCCCTCTGAATCACATACCTTTAAAGCAAGGACAGAGCTTTCTTTACCCTATTACACCCTAGAGCTGTAACTTTAAATATTTATGCAGTTAAAGTGTGCATTCAAGAGACCAAAATGACTTTAACATTAGCAAAAGAATGTTACTCTGGTTTAGCAAAATCTTCAAACATGGAAAGAGTAACAGGCAGCAGTATCAAGACTAAGAAATTTTATTATTAATGTGAACAACTGGAGAAAAAACATAGCAGTTCACCAAAAAGAGATAAAGAAACTCCACATGCCTCTCAGTCTCTTTCTGTCTTTCCTTTCAACTTTCAGAACAATACTCAAAACTGTGTGCAGAGGAATAAAGATAAAATCCAACCCAGGAACAACATGACACTGCACTGCACTGAACCATTCAGTGGACTAAGAATAATTAAGGACCTGTCTTTTCTTGACCTGGATTACAAAACAGAAAAATGCTAAAAACGGATTATTTGTACCCTCCAATCTCCTTATCAGCCCAAAGGCTGTGATTTGGCAACATCATATGCAGGCAGAGTACATATTAAACAAAAAGTATTACACTGAAATTTTCAGGTGGTCAGCCTGGGTAACATTTAAATAAGTTGACATTTTTAAATCTATTGATCCAAATGCTTTCAGTTATCTTAGACGCTATCTAGACTCAAATGCGATGTCCTTGAAGGATTAAAGACCTCGTTGTGATTTGAGCCTAAGAAGTCACTGATCTTTCCAACTACAAAACAAGTTTCAAGGCCAGAGACACAGAGAAACTGGAGGTGAAACTGGGAGACTATTCTCAATGCTAGAGCAAATACTGCTCATTGTTAACTTCAAATTGCACTATATTTTTCTGCCATCCTTCAGTAATTTTAAGTAATGAAGGGCACCTGTATTTAAAGCATCAATACTAGCAATTTAACAGGGCCATTTACTCAAAGCCAGTCACACTGAAAAATTAATATCAGCTAAATCTTCATCATCATATCAAAACCCCAAACTTTTTATGAAAGCTATCATCTGAACACAAGCAGGAGGTTAAAAGATATAAGACATTAGTTTGTTGCACTTACCTTGTGCAAAAATTGTAGACAACTCATTTAGTATTCAAGATTCAAAATACCTATCCTCTTGGTTAAATGATGAAAATAGGACCTATCATGCTATGAAGATTGTGCTTTGCCATTTGCAAAGATGTAGGAGGGCTTTTGAGGTAGAAATACATCAATTTCAGTAAAAATAAAAAGTTCTTTCTATTAGTCAAATTTGACAAAAACCTAGCAAAGCTTTAGCTATATGGCCATATTCCCAAATTACAAAATTTACCTTCTTCTGTTTATGTTAGAAATTTATTCAGAAAGAAAAAAAAACCCAATTTTTACTGTAAAAAAAAATTAAAAAAAAATTAATCTTACTTACAACTAGAAGCAACTTGCCACTGATGAGTTCTGAACTCTGGCAAATTTCTTTCATATACTTTAATTCAGTCAAGAATTTTTTATATCTTCTGGTTTATGATATGGATTTTATACTTGGTAAATGCTTCAAGCCAGATATTGATGTCACACTTGTGTTTATAGTGCCCAGAAACTGAAGAGAGATAATCACTTCCCTTCATTTTCATACGATACTTACTCAATTTTGTAACATCAGTGAAATATGTCAGGCAGTTAGTGCTAAGAAATTACTGCATTTTCAATTGCCTAATGTCATTTGGCCTTCAGTCTTGCTCCTTACAGGTGTAAAACTATCATATTACCTCTTGTAATTTCAGTAAGGTATCTTTTTGAGCTAAGAAATGCCAATTTACATTTGCCAACTAGGACCTTGTATGAATACTAGCAGTGTAGCACCTACATCTATCTACCTCTTCATTTTAAAGTGGATGAAGAGGGGAAAATAGGGAAATCTGGCTTGAGAGAGCTGCTCTTTCTACATCATTGAGATAGCTGCTTTTTTAAGTTAATAGCATTTTTTTTAATTCTCACAACCATATCAAGATCTGTCTTGATTTTTAGGTTAAACTTCTGAACTGTTTTCTTTCTGTCTAAGATCTGTGATTTCAGTTTTCAGAGGAAGCAGAAAAACTGTAAGGATATAACAGGACTTAAAGCTGTTCTTTCTTCTGAATAGTTACTTCAACGAAGATCAATAGCATATTTTTAAAATGTTATACTAATAATTCAAGGCTGCAGGGGGCACTGGTGCACTGTAAATCTACAGGACTGCAGAGCAAGTGTCAGACAGGATATGATTAAACAGTGCTGCAGGTTACAGATACAGAAAAAACACAAACTATTTATAATCAATTTAGTCTTTGAGAAATTAGGTAACTGTAAAATATTTATATGAATTTTGGAGAGGAATTAATGTTTCCTTTACTGGTAAATATATTTGTTTTTCTGCTGCAATCAAGTAGTTGTAAGGATAAGATGTTTTTTTAAACTTTATAATCAAGGTCCCTTGAAGGATGATACATCTTTTTAATATTGCATTACTTACTATTATAGCCTTAAATAAACAATCCTCATTCCCTGTAGAAAATAAACTTTTGCTTAGCATCTCCCCAAAGAAGGTCATTTATTAGCTGTTGATAGTAACTTGTTTATATATTAATCAGCCAATACAGATACTATCTGATTCACAGAGTCACTTATTAAGAATGTATTACAGTAAGAAAGAATTATGCATATTAACAAATATTTTTATGTTTTATCAGCTTATTCAATATTTTCTCTTTTAGAAGCTAAGAATGATGGCATCTAAGATGCAGACCTTTCCTGGAAATAAGATTGTATGACAATTTATCACTCAGCAACATATGGCAGACATACAAGTATGCCTGCATCATCAATTTTGCATTCAGTACTACTTATTTATTCTTTAATTATTTTGCACACATTAATTATTATTGTTTTAATGCAGCTTACATCAGAGTTTTTCCTCTTCTGTTTAAATCAGATCTTCATACTTCCTGCAGTTACAACTCTATTAAGTTTAATAAGTTATGATTGTTTAGAGAACCCTTTCTAGGAAGACACACAATCTAATTTTAACACATCAATGTATGAAGAAGCCACCACTTCAATTGGTAGGTTGTACAAAATATTATCATAATTTCTGTTACAGCTTTTTCTTTTCATTACCAGTTCAGATGTTCTACTTACAGGTTTCAGCCATTGGCTCTAATATGCTGGTCTCTGCTGATTTAAAGAAACCTCCTTCGTGTGAATGTCTCCTCATTAAATATATGTGCTATACAATCACCTCATAGTTTAGAAAAAAAACCAACAGAGACCTAATTACTAAAGTATCTTTCTGCATACCTTTAAAAAAAAAAATTCTTTGAGGATTTAAAAATTGTACTTTTCATCTTTTGTACTTTTTTACTTTTTAGGTGCTGCTCCAGCAAGTACCATTATACAATGAAATACACTACAACCAACATCACAATCAATAGTTTACACAGAAATTAAATTGTCTCCTTACTTGCTTTTTCAGACACACAGAAATCACATTTTTCATTCACACAGAAATCATTTTGTTCCAGAAGCTTACACTAAGTTGCTCGTCTGCACTAACTAAAAATAAGCATTTTGGACATTGTTCTTTGGGGTTCAGCCTGTTTAAAAAAGAACTTAAAGTATGATGTTTTGAAAAAAATTATTTCAGATACTAATAATATAATAATATACTAATATAATAATATACTAAATATTTCCTTTTTTTTTTAGGCTTTCCTTTTCTGATAATACTTAAATCTGCAATGTTTTGAGCATTTTAAGAGGGCTTTTATTGCAAAAACCTTTTATGATATTAATTGCATATTAATATATCAAATTTTTATTTATAGGTTCACAATACATATCACTACAATCGATGTCTTTTAGATATCAAAATTCTAAGGGACTTCTTTTAAAAAATACTGTTTTAAAACTTGGATTCTCTAACAATTTTTAGATCTGAAATGTTCAGTTGTCATTTAAAGTGCTCAGCAAAAGAGTAGTCCAAGCCATCCTTTCAATTGTACAAAATGTTCAAAATCTTTTTCAAAAAGTCAAATACTATTTGTGATGGATTTTATTTTCTATAAGAACACAAAAGGTGTTGTAATATTGTTGACTGCTGCACTTCTAGGTTTGTTAAATTAGATTTTTACAAACCCACAAATACTTGGTAAATCATGAAGTCCTATGGTCTATTCACTGGCACAATGAAGGAAACAGAAGGGATGCCAGCAGAGATCTGCTAGACATAGTAAAACTGAACTTCCAAACTTTTCTCTTCACATTGTGGCTGCTAACAGTTGAAAGTAACTCTTATGTCTTCCTATTAATTCTCTATCAAATTCAGAACTAAATCTCAGGAATTATGAAAGTCAAAGAAAAAGTGTTATATTGATTCCAGCTTCCTGTAGGCAAATTACTCCTTTCAGTATGATGCACCCTTATTCTAGCAAATATACCTCTCTTCACAATATGCCCTGATGTAACAAGAGCAACTGCATCTCCACTGCAAGGCACTCGCTGCATGTAACTTGGAAATTTTGGAAACCTCTTCCAAAATTTAATTATTTGTCAGTATATAACAAAACATTTTTTTCTTTATTTCTAGATTTCTGTAACTGGACAAACATCAAACGCTAGCACTAAAGCTAAGTGTGACTGCAGTCCAACAAGGAACTCGTGAAAGATAATTTCTTTTACTACTCAATTGTTTTTAGACAATTCCTTCTGTTAGATACTTAGCTTTTCTGAACCACTGCTCATAATAAATTTAAGACCGATTATATAGAAAAATATTTTTAAAGCAGAATTCTGTCAAACCATCCATGCACCTATCCACAAATTTTAGAAAACAAGAAAATGATTGAGAAAAAACATTTTTTCTATTCTGAGACAGTAGAAGAGGGTTTTATTACTCACATACCTGTCTGGCTAGAAGCCCAAGTTATTATTTCAGGAAGCTAGTGAACCATAACACTTGTGTCACAAAGATAATTTTTCTTGAGCATTAAGGTGAAATTTCCAGAGAGTTTTACAATGGCCATGACACATCTATGCTCTGAAAAATGCATACAGTGAAGTTTTAGGAACTTAAAAAAAAAATGCTTTTGATTTAGTTTTTAATTTATGAATCAGCTTCAGCTTTGTAGGAAAGTTGGGATGTTCTTGATCCAATCCTTTTTATTTATTTATTTATTTATTTTTATTTTTAAATTCTAACAAAGAACTTTTATTTTCATGTTTTTAATACTATAATAATATTTTTTTTTAGGATAAGTTGTTCTGGAATGAAAAGTCTTTCTTATAAATCTTAAAAAAGTATTTTCTTGATAGAAATTTTTTTCTGGTTTTAGATTTCAAAAGCTAATCATGTTTAAGAATAGTTGTTGTGTGGATGGCAGAATTTCAAGGAAAGTATAAATACATAAGGCAATTTGGCAGAAAGTAATGAGCACTGTTATTAACCTAGAGCAACATAAAATGTTACAGAACTCTGCAGGATTCCTGGAACTACAATCCTTGATGCAAAGGAAAAAAAAAAAAAAAGTGATTCTCTTCATTTGCTGGAGCATAAAATATACAGCTGAAATCCATATAATCCATAGGTAAAAAAGGCTGAAAGATTGCAAAAAGGCTTAAAATATCTTTACAGCCTTCTAATTCTGATCATTCTTGACACTGAAAAATCTCCAAGTACAGACAATTCACTGTGCTGTCCTTTAGAGTGTAATGATTTCTGGAATTTCTGAACTATCTCATGGTGGTCCACAGAGTCAGTCACATCCTTAATTCCTATCTCCCATGTAAGCACTTGTGATGTTCTACTGACCAGACACCTGATAGTCAATCTCTCTTATATCCATGTTTTAAGAAATAGATACAGTGACTTTATACAAAAATCTGTTCTGTGTGAAGCTTTGAATCTACCTTAAAGCAAAGAGGCCATAGCAGACACAGTTTTTTGGTTGGTTTGGGTTTTTTTGTAATGTTACTCTCTAACACATACTTCTACTTCTCCTTTCTAAAGTATTTATGTAACATTCAGTTCTATACTGAGTGTTCAGACTAAAGGTTAGTACTTTATTTTACTGACATATAAAAGTATCAGTTCAAATGCAATGATGGCTAATTATTTGGGGTGAAAGAAGATATTTAAATTCCAATTATAAATTTAATAATGCATAGAGTAAGAATCACCAGTAACTGGAGATACTCAATATAACTGCACTAAAATTTATACAAAGATGCCATGAGTGCAAACCGGCATTTCTCAAGCACCATCTTACTTCACACTTTCTTTAGCACCATGAAACAAACATGTTATAAAATAATGAAGCACACATAGCAGTAGTGGAGACAACTTCATGTGCAAACATGAGCCTTATTCATTACAAAATTTCCTTTCTGTACAACTCTGTCAGATGTTTTTCCAAAATATGTAACTGAGCTATTATTTATTTGAGGCACACTGCCTCAGAAGTATGCATTGGCATGTGTACATTGACATAGATACTTTCAAATGCCTCCTTGGTAAAAGAAGACTGAAACAATTCATGGTATCCTTTAAGTCTTATTATCTTCCATGCAGGAACCTAGGAATTCCAGTAGAAATAAAGATCTCAAGAGCAAGATTTCATTCTATCTGCTCAGTACAGACACACTAACAGACAGTAACTGTCACTGAATTCTGTTGACAGAATGTTAGTTATTTTTGTGGTATCCTGGAAAGAGGGAACATCTTCCAGAAAAAGGGAGAGAAATGTAATATTAACAAATATTATCACACATTATATCACCTGCGTATATTTGACACAGGGATTTATCTAATATCCATCACAAACAATTTCCCCAGGATACATCAAAAGATTGATCTAAAGGCTTACACAACAATTTACAGTGATTTTGATGATTTGTAACAGTAGGAAAGATTAGATCTGTCACTTCTCTTTTATATTCTTTTTCAACATTGAAGTCTGTATTACTGAAAAGTCATCATCTGAACAGGAATGCCAAAGTAGGAAGAAAATGGAAGAGAAAAATACCCAGAATTCATGTACACACACAGAACAGAAAGGAAATTTCACAGGACAGAAAAACTCACAAAGAAAACACTGCAAATGAATGTTGCAAAAGATGAGGGAAATCGAGAAAGCGAAATCAAGCAATGAGGATGAAAGTATACAAAAGCAGCTCAGGCACTGGAAAAGGAGGAAAGGGTAATTAGAAATACACAGAAAAGCCAGCAGCCAGCAAAAGCAATACATGAGAGAGAAAAAAGTAACAAAGTAAATACATAAAGAATTAATGTTTGTTATCACTGTCTTTGTTTAAAATGTACAGAGCTGCATGGATAACATGAAACATACATGTGGTGAACATAAACGACAACTCTGAACAATTCTGTATTTCAGAAAATTTAGTCCAATCTCTAGGTTAATCACAGAAAATCTATGAATAAATATAACTAAGAATTGTCAGTATTGTTTATTTAATTATTTTCTTCAACACCATTGAGTAGTACTTTTTACTATCCATGCTGAGATGTAAGAGGGTAACTTGAAGACTGAATGATCTCTCTTTCACATATAACAGCAGCTCACTGTTTCTCATCATACCTTGCATTTATTCATAAACTGAGATGTAAAGATGCAGAAGACCCTATGTTTGGAATTATGTGATTTCCCCTTCTGGTTTAAGTCAACTTGTACATTTGGTTGAATTTACATTCATTAAAACATTAAGTTTTTCAGCTCAGGGAGATTCATATGAAGAAACTCTAACCTTATCTGAGTCTTGCATGGACTTTTACGATGAACTCATACAATATGTACCACCAGATGTCTCTGATGAGGTAAAGACCTCAGATGCCTGGTGTCAGATGCTTTGAGTTGTGATGTTTTATACAATTATTGGAGATCAGTAAGTTCTACAGAGGAAGAGGTATGCTGAGAAACTGCACAGGAAAATACACCTCACAAAGTTTTAAGGGGTTCGGCTGGGGTGTTTCTAAAATTATCACCAAAAATGCAGAATGGAAAATGAAGTACTCACACATAATGAAGTGAATTTAGAGCCTGTTGAAAATTGCAAAAGAAAGGTGAAAGTGGAACTGAAAGCTTACTGAAAACATGTAGAGATCTCCAAAACCCATTGCATAGTTCCTGAGAAAATTGCCATGCATTAGGAAACTCATCAGTTCTCATGATGGAATGGAATTTGAGTAATGCACATTCAAGAGCCTCTTTTTCAAAATGCAAATAGCTATCAGGCTCTTTTCCGAAATGAAGCTCAGGTTCAGCCTGGAAAAAACATCTTGTGATAAATTATCAGCAAAATAAAATCTTTTAAAAAATTAACTGAAAATCTGTCCAATGGGCAGTAATGAAGAACTCAGCTTATTAGATCCTGTCTGTGAGTGCAAATTAGCCTTGTAGATTTGCATTTAGTAGTAAGACTTCTTTAGGAAAACAGCAAATGGTATTCTGTGTATTCCCACTAAGGAACTTAAAATACCCCAACAAATTTAAGGTTAATACCCCAACAAATTTTAAGGGTTGGACCTGGTGATCTCTGAGGTGCCTTCCAACCCAGCCGATTCTATGATTCTATGATTCTATGAAATCATGGCTCACATACATGTATATACATATGCATGCACATAGGCATATGTAGATGTGTACATATATGTATGCATTTTATATGTGTGTGTGCTTGCGTGTGTGTGTGTGTTTAGGACCTTTGAAAATACTACAGGCAGTAAATTCTTAGAGGAACACAAAACGGATCAAACTCTCAGACACTAAAACAGAAGTGAGCAGCAGTAAACATCAGCGTTTAATACTGGGACTCAAAGCTTTGTTTATATCTGACATCTGATCACTTCCTGGAAGTCATAGACAGTCTAATCCCACAAATCCATTCCAGTAAAATTTTCTGAAATACTTACAGGGGCTTTATATCACATTAAAACCTTACAAGTAAAGCCTTACTTGCTTCAGAAGGAGGGAAAAAAAAATAAATTCTTAATAGATCTCATCAGAGATCTGTTATTTCCAGTTGTCTCTTCTACTTACGTTGGTCACTACATGATCTCTTTCCAAATTGCTGATATTTTCATAGCTCTGAGTCAGGAATAGTTTAAACAGAATCTTAACATAAACCTTGACAAGATTTAGGTAAGTGTAGAGTCCATCATAATTCTAGGAAGCTACATATTGGAGGTTGACCTTTATTAATTAATACAATTGTGTTATAACCCTGCCTGAAAGCAAAAAAAAAAAAAAAAAATTTGCATAGCTCAGAGGACTTCTGTGCCTGAAAATCTGGTCTCAGAGTCAACTTAAATTCATTCTCCTGCCCATAACATTACTCTACCATTTCCTATTCCACTTTGGTTGCATCTTATGTCAGGAAGCTCTGATAAGCCCTCAGTGGAACACATCTCTCCTAGCTGTTCTCTCCTCCCTGTGGTATCATGTATTATAGTGTACCTATGAACTCTGGGCTTTAACAGTGATGCATGTGATTAGCAGGATGATCTGGGCCATGACCTTGCAGATTAACTGTGTTAAAGTTTCACGCTTGAAGCATCTCAGTGCTTCTGAGTACACACAGAAATCCTGTCTCTTTCAGAATGATCACGATTATTGCAAGATTTAAGGTCTTTGATCTTAGCCAATTCATCAATCATCCTATTGAATTTAAGCAGAACTTAGCACCTGCTTACAAAATTATATGAAAGACAATTTCCATGCTGCTCCCAACTCTCATTTAGTACTGTGAAGGTAAAATACTCTTCATTTCTTTGCAGTGTGTGTTACTTGCATTACAAAATATGAATTCTAAAGGAACAAACAGCATTCTTGCCCCAGATATTCAAGGCAATTTAGACAGCAGATATTAAGATACATATAGTGAGATTACTGTTACGGATTCTTCATCCTCAAAAATTTTAAATATTAACTTAAATTACATTATTGTCTGAGATAAGAAGTAAGAATATTTAATATCATATGAAATTCCCTGAAATAGTTGATGCCAATAGTTTTGAAAAGGTTAATGAACTGTATCTAAAGTTTGTTTTTGAAAGCTCTCTATATTCCTTGCACATGTTAGCTCATCCTTTTGGTATTTTAAAACTCAAACAGATACAGTTAAAAAAATAGCAGAACACATTTGAGTAAATTTCAGATCCATTAAAAATTCATAAGCTTAAAATTTACTCACAAGCCTAAACACTAAATAGTTTCCACATGTCTCCTTTTGGCTGACCTACACCACAATAATGAAGTAAACCAAGCTGCTGGGGCACCAAGAAACAAAAACCCCAGCAGGCTAAATGGATAAGACTAGAGTATGGCTAAATATGCAAATGGAGAGGCATTCAAAACAATTAAAGTCTAAAAACAGGTGATGAAAGGTGGAAGGTCAATTAAAGAAAAATTACAACAGCAAAACCAGAAATACTTGGTGTCAGTGGACGATATATACACGAAAAAAAATATGTTGCTTTGTCTGCCACAGTGTAGAGTACTCTGTTACTGCCAGGCAGCTCTAATCGTAGGACTATTGTATCAAGAGAATGATACAAATTCTGAATATACAATGTAGGTACCCTAGGCATTCTAGCACTCACCAGCTACTCATGTTTGCAACATATGTAATATATTATTGGCCTATTTAACCAGCTCTCCTCAAGCATTTCCTCCTTCCTTCTCAAAACAAAACCCCTTTCCTGAAGAAGCTTGTCTTGCAAAAAAAGAATGGCAGCTGAATTTCCTGGATGTTTTCTGGGAAGCAGAATTCATATGTAAGGACTGATGACAGTCAGGATGCACGTGAGTTATACCTAAAGTGAAGAGCAAATGAAGATGCAAGCTACCATGTGCAGGCAGATATGAAATTGATGTATCACGGTGCAGAGAATAAGAGAATGCTTGCCATACCTTCCTGCACTCAATTTCTATGGGAAAACCATGAAACCAAGGGAAATTCAGATTAATTTCCATTCTGTTTCCCAGCTTTTCTCAGACAGGAAGAACTGTGATTTGGATCAGGATGGAGCCAGCTCTGTGTGGACTACATGGGGCTGGACAGCGCCTGCATCATCTACAGCATTCAGAAACAAGCAAAGAAGGAAAAGGAACATATTGTCCAAGAAAAATCCTTTTACCATCCTTTTATCTATAAGAGTATTTTCAACATTCATCTGTACAAAATATCATGTAATTTTACTAACCTAGTCAGTTACAGATACCCACTAAGCAATTACAAGAAACAGCCCTAGACTGTAATTGCTGAGTTCTAATTCAAATAAATATCTATATTATACTATATTAGCCATATTTCTATGTTAATTCACTAAGAAGTACCGGAATCAATAAAAATTGCAAGAAGTATTGGACTATAATTCTACATAGTATAACAGATAATATAGCATTCTAAATAAAAGACGGTTTAAAAGAATCCAAGATGAATTTGCTTATAAGCATTCTTACAGTCTATCCAGGTTCTTAAAAGTTATTGGTTCTTAAATGAATTGTTATATAAACTACTTAATGGTTAATACATGAATTAAAGGCATGAAGTAGCTTGTTTACTCACTTTCACTTGAATTTCTGTTCCACACAGTATAGTTGCAAAGACAAGAGTATGTGCCTCCATTTTGGAGGAGGCCACAGTTCTGACTAGTGGAAGTCTTTGCAGAAAAGCAAAGTGGAGCCACCTCTTCTCTCTTAGGGATTTTTTTATCATAGAGGCCAGAGTGCTGTATCGTGTGCAGGATTTACTACCAGAACATCTTCAAACAAAATGCCTTGGGAATTCAAAGGGTGTAAAGGATTTATTTTGTCCTGTTTGGACAGGAGATGACATTGAGCTGCTCTTCTAAATAAAAACAGTTGGCAGGTCTTTGCAGGTGTAATAAGCTGAATATTCAGAGTAAGTTTTACTGGAAATACTTTGATGCCTAGGACTTGAGGCAGGTGGTTGATAAGATAATGCGTTTGATGTTTACCCTCCTTTCATAACTCTGAGTATGATGTGTGTAAATTCACTCAGAGGCCAGATGTAGAAGTGAGTGCAGAGTCCAGTCCTCATAGATCTTTTAATTAATGAACTAGTCAGACACCACTAGTTTTCTAACACACTGTTTAAATAAGGACAGGAACTTTAACTAAGCTGTTCTCTAAATTTTAGGGGGGGAAAAAAAGCAATATGTAAAAAGGCTTATGCAAAATTCTCCAGACATACAGGGAATTTTTCCTATGACTAAAATCATACTCAGCTGTGAAAGACTTAATGGTCTGAAAATGCAGTTCGTCTCTGTTTTCTTTTGTTTTCCACTTTCCTCTGTCCAGACATTTTCACCTAGACAACTGGCTCTGTATACCCTTTTATTTCCATCAATGCATGACCAACAGCAACGGGAATAAGCAAAAGTGAAACCAAGTGAGGTTTTTTAAATATTCAAAAGCATTTTTCACAATCTCATATATAGTAAGCTTAGTAGCAAGTCACTAGTATTTTTTACAAGAGTAATGGAAATCCCAAAACCATGAGTAGAAATACAACCAGCACACTACCCCATCTCCCTCTGCTTGTTACAGATTATCTTGCTTCGTATACCATGTTTCAGCATTCAGTGTGTGAAAACTTATTCTAAATAAGCTGTCAAACTTAATTGAACTACTTAGCAAAAAGCATCATACATAAAGAAAGGCTTCAGCACATAAAAGAAAGCACAATATCCATCTAGATAATTTTTTTTTTCTGTAACCTTCATTGAAATTATCTAAAATAGTCATCCTATTTAAGGATAAAAGCAAAATCAACACAGTTTCTTCCAATTTGGAAAGGCACAGAGGGTAGTTTACCTGCAATTTTCAACATTATTTCTTCCCACAGCGTTAGAGAAGTTGAAAGGTCCCACATTATTGATTTCTATGACTTGTATACAGCCAGTGAAATTGTAGACAGGTCCAGGTACCTACAAAGGAGAAAATAAACAGTTATTTTGCTTGTTGCCCTTGTGATCAGTTTTAATTAAGTAAAGTACTTTAACCCTAATATTGAAGAAATGCTCTGGTCCCCATTTTTTCTCTAATTAAATTCTATTTTAAAACATGAATGTGAAAAGAAATCAAAGCAAGATACACTTGAAAGGTCTACTTTTAAGTTTACTAATTCACTGCTCAAGAGCTACTAACTACCATTAATCATGTTTCAAAGATGCCTAAGGATGTACTAAAAATGGGAATCACTGTAAAAGCAGTGAAAAAACACTGGAAAAGAAATTGTTATGCATATCTTGTTATCTAAACAATTAACACTGATACTATGTTGAAAGGTGTTATGATATATGAACAAACTACACAAAATGTTGCAACAGAGTCCTTTTGGACTGGACTAGAGGACTGGGACAAGTTCCTGGTCAGACCAGATCATGTGTATTTGTCCATAGGGCCACGTAAAAGTAAGACTCCATAGTTCATATGATAAATTTCGTGTCAAAATAGAAAAAATGTTCTGCTAGGACTGTCTATGAAGATGAAAATCACAGATACATTTGAATGAGGACTTGGGGGACTACTTTGGAATAAAACACAGTAACAGTAGAAGGTATGACCTGAGGAACTTAAGTGACTGCTAGTCGTAAGCCCATAGGATGAGCATCAAGTCTTTGCTTGGCCCTCAACACTGCAGAAGACCCATTCCTAATAGTGACCATGTAGTTAGATACCTGCAGGTTTAAATAACTGCAGAAAAAAAAAAAACAAAAACAAAACCAAAAAGCATTGAGGTAATAATTTTGTACAGAAGCACTACATAAAAACAAAGATACTCTTTGAAAAGGAATATCCCAAAGGGTAAAGCATATGCACATGAATACTTTAAGCAAGCTGTCAGAGGTTCACATAAAACATAATTAAACTACTAGGAGATTAAAAAAAAGGACTACAGAGACCCTCAAAACCTGGAATGTTTAAATAGCAAAGTACAAAATGTTTATAAAGGCTAAAAGGCATAATTTAAAAGTTGAAGTCCTGTCGAAATGAAGGAAAATAGGAAGTTATATAAATGTTGGCAGTTAAACCTCAGTAAAGCAGGCCAGGTAAAGAAAAATAAAAAGATCTTGAGGAACAATTTTCAAAAAGCATAATGGCAAGCATTAAATGCTTTTTAAAATCCAACAGGAGCAGTAAGCCTGCCAGAAAGGCTGCAGGGCCAATAGACCATCAAAGTATAAAAAGAGTGTTCAAAGAGATAAGGCCCTAGCAGGAAATGTAAATAAACTCTCTAAATCAAAATTTAATGTAAAGGAGCTCTGGGTGGCTTCCATGCCAGAACCGCTTTTTAGTAGAGATATATCAGAGATCTGTCTCAAATTGAATTATTACTGGAAAATGTTTTATAATGAATTAATAAAGTGAAGGGTAGCAGAAAAAACAAACAGAAAGATCAAGCAGAGTTTGCCCAAAAGTCCTAAAGGAAATTACTATGGTCATCACTTAAAATGGCATCCAAATAATGGGAATGTTAGGTGTGGCTTTTCAAGATTTTTTTTTTTGTCTGATTTGGGTTTGCATGGTTTTGGGTTGTTTTGCTTTTTATGATTTGGGAAAGGGAAACAAGACTAGGGAATGCAAGGGCACACCTCAAGGTATGTAAGTCCCAGTTTCTCTTCATTAAAGAACAGAATTAACAGATACACAAATGAACAAAATGTACTCGGGAACAGTTGTGACGCTTTCTGAAGTGGGAAATACATAACTCAAAGGAAGAACACTGAGTATGTGAAAAATGATGCCTTGGTACATAGACTTTGACTTCCAAAATAATTTTAACAAGTTTCTATGCTAAAAATTCTACAGTATCTCAGTCACCTCTGGATAACATGGCAAGATTTCAATAAATGAAGGAAAAGGTAAAAATAGAAGAAGAAAAATCAGAAGCTTTCCCAATAGGGAAAGTCCCTACAAATTCCCTCAGCAATCTCCTCCCTGTGTCCGTTCTCTCCACATATTCAGAAGTGGCTCAGTGTTTCCTACATTACTTAGGATAGCAAAACCAAAATCATGAGAGGAGGATTTCAAAATATGCAAAAAATATAAGTAAGAATAATGATACATATGAAAGTTTCTGAACAGACAGTGACTATATGGATGACGAATCTTTGCTCAGGAAAACTTATTAAGAAAAGTTAGAACAGAGTAGTGAGCGAATATTGTTTCCAGTTTTTCCCAATACAGGACCAAAAGAGCAGGAAATTACATAAATCAGCGTGAAGATGAAGGCAAGCTAAAAGGTGTATTTTTCATATGACAAAAAATAAGCTGTGAGATTCTGCTGTAGGGTGTTATGGATGGTGTGAGTCTAAATGGGGTCAAAAATAGTCAAATTGACAGAAAGAGATTTTTCCAAAGTAGTCTTTTGTGGTCATTTAAGTCATAAAAAGAATCATGGCCTCTAGCCTGTACATTTGCCTTCTTACTTACCAGCCAGTATGCCACATTTCATGTTGTGACACCTTCTTGCTCTGTCCAGAGCCTTGCGGTAAAACCACCTGCCCTTTTCTTTAAAGGGAAAAGACATTTTGAAAGTCTGAAACTACTTAATAGATTTCTGATGTGCTGGATGTGGTAGATAAAAATCTCTCCTTCCTCTTCTGCCCTTTTCTCTGATCTTGATTCCGTGGTTTAGGCCCAGTGGGTACCAACCAGGCCTCCAGTCACACACCCCCACCCCCACTGTGGGATAGGGAGAAGAAAATCCACCTAAAGTCTCATTGATTTAGACAAGGACAGGGAGGTTTTCACTCCGAAATGTAGGGAAAGGGAAGGGAAAGTGCAAGAGAAAAACCAGACAGGTTCAACTTGTAGAGAAAATAATTAACTTAATCTATCAAGAGAAAGAGAAAATACAATTTAATAGTTTCCCTCCCACCCCTCCCTTCTTCCCAGTCCCAGATCCCTTCACTGCCGCCTCCCCCTCAGGGCACAGGGAGGGGCAGGAGGGGTTCAGGGTCAGTTTCCCACACGGTGTTTCTGCTGCTCCTTCCTCCTCAGGGGGAGGACTCCTCACGTTCTTCCCCCACACCAGTGCAGGGTCCCCCTCATGAGAGAGTGTCCTTCACGAACCTCTCTGACCGGAGTCTCCCACAAGCTGCAGTCCTTCAGGAACAGACTGCTCCACTGTGATCCTCCATGGGCTGCAGGGGGACAGCTGCCATCTCCCCATGGGTAGTGGGGAAATCTCTGCCTAGGAATCTACTCCCCCTCCTTCTTCACCCACCTTGGTGTCTTTGCTCTGGGATTGTTCTCACCTCTCCTCTCCTCTCCGCTGTACGTCTTTTTTTTCATGTCACCTTTCTTGAATACAATATTCGCAGGGGAGCATCCAGCTTCCCATATCTGCTTGGTCTTGGCCAGAGGAAGGGCTTGAACTGGAACCTGAGGAGCTTCCAGCATCTTCTCACAGAAGCCACCCCTGTGCACACACACACACCCCCACACAAAACACCACTGCACTAACCCAAGACACTTTTAAAAAGTCCAGTGGATATGGTGTCAAAAACATTCAGTGTTCCAGATGCACAATAGCTGCTTCTGGGTCACAAGGAAAATTTCCTTTCCACCATCTCTTATACAAAATGGCTGAGAGAACCTCCAAGCTTTAAGTAAGCACCTTGTTCCTCTCAGAACTGCCCCAGTTTCCTTTCGTCCCACAGGTTTTCTGCCAGGGGCTGCCAAAAGCTTCTCCCAGCCTTGTGGAAAAGGAGAGCTCACTCTCTCCCAGCAGAACTGCACAAGCACAGCCATGTCTGAAGCAAGGCAATTTGTTTTCCTCTGCTGTGTTCAACTGCTCTGAAAGGTAACAGCCATAGAGAAGCACTGAAATGAATGGGCCTTCCAACCCAGGGGAAGCCTCCTAGAAGCTCACTAAGAGTTCACTGTTTATTTCTTTAGTCGTGAAGTCTTAAGGGCTGTTAAGACTTGAAAACAGATGTATTTCAACAATGTGACAATGTGGAAAGTTGTGTAGCTGTTTAAGGGGGCATTTGAAGTCAGGAAAGTTCAGCTGCTGGAACAGGGAAGGTCAGCACTCTGTGTAGCAAGTATGTTGTAGAAGATTGCACTGAGGCTTCCTGGAGCATAGAAAGAAACAAACCCCTCAACCAAGGACTCCTCTCTTCAAATTTATGATTTGGATGTTAAGAGAAGAGTATTATTTGATATACCATGAGGGCTGACAGACTATTGATATTGATTATGGACAAGAGAAGACTGTCTCTCTTCCTCTTTTGCCCATCACTTTAGCAAGGAAGTATGATGTGTTACACCCAGCAGTCTGCTTTTGCTGCTGTTACCATCAGAAATTATACGGGTAGTCTTTAAAAATGTATTGTCCTATGAAGTATCACATTTCACAAGAGACATTTGTTATTCTATTTTTTCCTGCATTTTATTAATGGCAAATAAATAAAAAAATTAACAAGATGCAGGATCTGTTGAAAATACATGGACAGAAACAATTACTCCGAGTTGGAAAATGATATGAGAACCATATAATTGCTAAAACACTGAGATATTGAACAGCATTTTAATATTGGCTGCATAAATTAACTTGTTAGAGATCTGATTACTCTTCTCTCCCTTACTCTCTTAAGAAGTTTCACTAATGTTTAATTATATTTGTTTCATGTATATTTTTAAACAAAAGCCCTCATTCTTGGGATTGGAAAAACAAGCTAGCAAGAACCAGAAAACAAAACGACCCAATAAATCCAAAGGTCAGATAAACTATACTTTTAACATTTATGACAGTTACTGGGCCTATCTAAGTTTGTTCAAGACTCTGAATGTCAGGTTGGTAGGGAAAATTCACTACAGCAACCTTTGATCCATTTTGCATATTGAGTAGCAAATTAATAACTTAGTTTGGAAATAACCATTTATCTGCACATCCCCCAAAACACTATCATTGGTGAACATTTTAACAGCTGTCATAGGTGAATATTTTAACAGCACTGTTTTCTCCTCCACAAACACTTATTAGGCTCATAATCTTTTTTCCTGCATCGATATGTGCATTTTGATTCCTCTAAAGTAATATTAGCATACATACTTCTCTGTTTTGTGATCACAGTTCTATAATAAACACTTTGATCACACAATCACTGGACTTTGAAGTGCTATGCTAGCTATAAAAAGAAACAAAACTAGTATGAAGTCTATTAATAAATACAATCAAAAGTAAGCTTCTATTATTCTGCTGTTTTTGAGAATAGAAAGTCATTTGTGTTTAGCAGAGTATCCAAATGTAGACATATAGTTGGCTGTCCTTCCATTTCCAAAAATACATTAATATGCTAACAAAATGTAATACTTGAATTGCCTGAAAATGTCAGGGTCACAGCAACACCAGAAAATTAATTTAATACAATTAACTATTCAGAAACTATGCAGATATGTTTGACATATAGTAACTGTGGTCTTTAAATGCCCTTTATACTTGACAAAAATAAGTATAGATACTTACCTGCTAGGAAAAGTTCACATATATGCCAAGCCATTTATTAACAACCCTTACTGACTAGCCCAAATTAGAGATGCTGTTAGGTATAATTAACCTAGAACTGAGTTCCTAGTGAAATGATCTTGGATGTTGTAATTTCACTACAAATTCATAAATAATATAATTAGGTTTTGGATTATGATTTATATTAAAAAAATATAATTAACTCAAAATGCAAAGAATAGCATAATCTCTTTTCATTTGCCTCTTCCCAAGATAAATTTTATATATCCTAAAAATTCTCACTACAGATATTACAATGTACCAGGATACACCATTCAGTAATCTTCCACATCTTCATTACTCCTGTGAAATAAGTCTCATTTTGCAGTCCAATTTGTAGAACTCTCTGCAAAAGATTGTGACTTTTCGAATTGGAATATAAAAAAATAAACAAAATGGCCAAGGTAGAAATTTCTTAATACTCTAATAAGATTTTTATTTATATTTACTGAGAGGACTATAAACAGTTTGGAAAGTAATGCATAATTCCCAGACAAAAATCAGCCTGGAGATAACAGTTTCCCTAACCGAGTTTTGGTTCTTGCTAGTCATCAAAATCATGTGAAATGGTCAGTGTGGTCTCTGAAATTAAGCAAGTTCTACTCCTAGCTCTCTATTTGCTACTGCTTCTGCATCTTCTTCTGCAACTGAACTTCAGTATCAAACACACTAAAAATAAATCATAAAACAAAAAATCATCTCCTTTTTTTTAAAAAAAGACTGAATTCCGTGGTTGAATTCATGGTCCTTCATCCCAAAAGAATTTGTTCCTTAAGAACTCATGTTCCTGGATTAAGTATTAAATTAAGTATAGTGCAAAATACCACAAAGGCAAACAGAACATGCTTAATACAAAAAGGACCAAATTCTGCCTTTGTATACCATTTACTGAGCACTGAAACTTGCCTGCTGCATTCAAGGCAACATGTTATAAGTAGGTATGTAGTTTTTCCAGATTTTCCAGGATTTATTTAAAAACAACATCAGTAACTCAGGCATTACCTTGACCAAAATATGTGAAGACTTTTGGTCTTCCTGATTTAAACTTTTAAAATTTCAATTAATAAGCTATAGGAATAAAAATTAAACCTTGCATATTACTCTCATTAATTTGTATCACAACTAACTAGAAAAATGGGCCTTATTTTAAGAAGTGTTCTAATGTAGACAACAGGAAGGTTCTTCTTTTATTTATCTATGCTGTTAGTTTCTTCATTTTCTAATACTTTAAAAGTATCTTTCCTACTCAGTTCCAGGGGTTTGGGGTTTTTTCTTTTGGTTTTGTTTTTTTTGGTTTTTTTTTTGCTTTGTTTTTTTTTATTAGATATTAATGACATTTCAAAATATGTAGGAAAATGAAATGTGGAATTGATTCTGAAAACAGAAGTAATAAAAGAAATAACAGAAAGGACTTAAAATATGGGAAAGGAAAATTGTTTCAGTTTCTGTACTAGTACAGAAATGGAAATGAAAAATGGAAAGATGCATTGTTAGAATTGCCTACATGCCACCATATAGAAAATAAAATGGATGATTTACAAGAATACTGAAATCTCTCCTACATCCTGACAAGTACTGGCCATGAAATATAACACTATGCACAATATCAAAGTTTCATTTAATTGATATGTTAATATAATAGATGATTTTTTAACTAAAATTGTAATTGTGAGCCAAACATCCAAAACATCACTTTAATTCCGTTACACTATCACAACTAAAAAGTGGTTAAGAAGCAAGTTAAATAAAGATCAATTTTTTTTCACCTAACAGCTTCTACTGTATTTTTAAAAGTAATTTGTTACTATTACCCTGAATCTACATTTATCATATCTGCCACAAATACTGAAGCTTATCACAAGACCTTTGTGAAGCAAGAATGGCAAAGCATATTAAGATAGACAGAATAGGGGGGAAAAATGTCCCCAGTCTCTCTAGACAGGTACTGGTTTACAGTTCTGCTCCTCATCTCATTTGTTCCAGCATCTCAAATCAGAGGTTGTAAAACTTGATACCCTGATAGTTGTCCCTTTATGGGAAATCAACAATTCAAGACTTATTCCAGTCTCCTGCACTGCAGGGCAAGGAACTGACATTGTCCTCTCACACTGCATTTGTGAGTGGATCACTAGTGGTAAAACACTTCTTGGAGTGCTGTGATTTACAGTGGGAATCAGACCTGTCATCACCTGATCCCAGACTCTGATGGAGCCAGTTCATTATGTAACAGACATTCACATTGCTCTTGCATCATTTTCTCATTAAAATTGACTGGCAGCATAAAACTTGAGCATAGGTGTTGCTCTGTCAATTTTCTGTGATTCTGCCAGTTTGTTCTGGCTGAGAACGGTAAATTAAACCACAAAGGATTAATTAAAATTGGGAAGTCTGAAAGAATCAAGGGTACCGAGAAACTCCCTTACCATTTTGATGAAAGTTCATCTTTGGCTAAGATTTGAATTTAAATTTGCTCTTGCCTTGCAGTTAAGCAAGTGCAATGATGCATTTCAGAAATTATATAAAGATCCTGAAGAGGAAGGACTTAAGTTAAATGGCTAGCAACATATGGCCTTTTTGAAAACAATTCTGGTGTCTCTGCTTATAAGTGCAAAGTATAATTCACGTACTGTGTTTGCTATTGCAATCCTCAATAAATTCAATTACTGTCATTTATCTCTTTTAATTATCTCTTGTTTAATGTTGTACAATACCTTGACCATAAGCAAATTGGAAAATATATTGGCCTGAGATCATTAGAAAAAGTAATGTGAAATTCGGAAAACAGGCTTCTGTTCTATTAAACACTGCACTACACTAATATAATGGAGTATTGCAGCACATTTAGAGGAAAGCTGTCTAAAATCCATCACCCTGAACTAGTTTTCAGTCCAACCCAGTTAACTTCAGTAGTTCTGGTTCTTGTCCAATCAATAGTCAATAGCTCACCTACAAGAGATATTTGATTTAAAGTATATATGTTTATGTTCAGATGGATTTGATGTTACTCACAGGTTGGTTACAACTCAGGATATTCCATGATATTTAAAGTAAGATTCAGATTGAAACACTTCTTACTGAATCACAATTGTTGAGTTACAAAAAAGGGAGAGGTTTAAACAAAAAATTTTATATCTCTGTCAGAACTAGAAGCCGTAACAACTTATCTAACTCAAAACCATCTTCATATTAAATAAATTAATACTCATATGGTGCTAAGACTATCTCCTGGATAAGGAGGAAATACATGTTTCAGAGAGAATGACTGTATTTATCTGAAACACCTGGAGGTCTTTAGAAGGAAAAAACGGCTATAAAAGCTAAAATGTTCCAGCAAAATAGGTTTCCCTTTAGTGAATGTGACCTGAGGTATATGGTATTCAGGAGAGATTCGTTTTGTCAGAGTTGTAAGAAAGGTGAAGAATTTCAGTTGAAGATGATATGAGAAGTATATTTCTTCAAAAATTGTTATGATTTTGTGCTTTCTTATACCATGGATGTACAGCTTATATACATTTCTGCAAGTGGATTTTCTGGTTTTGCATATTGTAAAATACATACAACTTTTTTCCTAGTTCAGTCTCTTTTATGACCAGGGGGTTTCAATCTAATTAAATGGTAACACAGAATTTCTCACACAAGATGTAAGAAATATATCAGCTGTCATACTATGCCTTTTAAAAAAAACCTTAATTTCCCAGAAATACTTCAGAGAATCCTAAGCCTAACAGTCTGACATGTACAAGCTAGAGGAGCAAGTCACCTGGTATTACTGTGGTTTGCAGTGTTAGGAACATGGTAATAAAGAGAGCTGCCTGATACACAACAAGGTGTTTATGAATACATGTGAATTCCAAGGTCACCAAGATGTTAGTCACATGTACTTATGTGATCAGAGGTGTATATATAGCAGACAGATAACGTAAAAATCTTAACTATGAGGTGTGAACATGGTGGAATCCATATGGAATCCATAAATTTCCAAAATGCCTTTAATTCTGTTACTATAGGAAGACAATTTTTTCTGTTCCAAAAACAATTTAAAACCTCTACCAATTTTTGATAAGATAACTGAGAGGTTACTATATACTGTTGACTGCATTGTCTTTCAGCTACATGTTACTGGTCCTGTGACAAATGTAACATAATAAGAAAATACAACTGCAAATCACTATATTAGCATAGATTGTGATTAATGGCAGTTTAACTTCAACCAACTGAGAAATGGTCCCATGACCTGCTATGTCATCTCTCCTGAGGAAACAAAAACCTATAGCAAAAGACTAACATAAGCAGTTGGATTCAGTTATTGAACTATTTCTTTTGTTGTGGTTTTTTTTTAGTTTGAGAATCATAATTCTGAGAGACTTAATGACAATATATTTTTCCAGAGCTGTGAAGTATCTTGGTATGCATACTTATTGACAGAGGCAGATCTTGGTTAAATGTGCAATATCTCCTTTTGTTCGCGTTCTTAATTCTATCTCCCCTCCCTTTGATTCATGTACTTTTAATACACTTGTCAAAGGACACACGTGGTCCTTGTCTACAGTCTTTACAAACTTTACTTGGTATTTAAAGTTCCCAGGAAAGCTAGAGTAAACAAAACCATCAACTTTGCATGAACCTACATTATGCCCTAGATGATCTAGAACAGAAATCAAACAATATTCTAAGATCTGCAAGTATGAAGTAGGTTCTTAATTTTAACAAAACTGAAAAAAGTATTAAAATAATTAAACATGAATGTCAGATTCTAAGCTACTTCACTACTTGCTCCTGTCACTCAAACCCTGCAACTGAGTTCCCTCCTCCCCCTCCCTAGCACTGATTTAAGCCTCAATGCTGACTTGCTTTATTCTTCTCAACGTGAGATCTTACAGCTTTTATTTTTACTTACAATGTACCTCAGGTTGCTATTCAAGAAAAACAGCACAGGGGCAGCTGCTTTCTCTTTCTTAGGTTCTAAGGTTGTTGTATTCTTTCTCTAGCACATTCTGTCACAAAATTTTAAAGGCTTTTGAATATCTCCAGGTATGGAGATTCCACAGCCTCTCTGGGTAACTTGTGCCACTGCTCAGTCACCCTAAAGGTGGAGTAGTTTTTCCTGATCTTCAGACAGTAGCTCCCAAGTTTCATTTTGTGCCCATTGCCTCTGGTCCTGTCACATCCTCCCTTTAGACATCTGTACACACTGATGAGTTCCCCCTGAGCCTTCTCTTCTGCAGGATAAGCAGTGCCAGCTTTCTCAGCCTTTCCTTATAGAGGAAATGCAACAATTCCTTAAGCATCATCATGGCCCCTTGCAGGACACTCTGCAGTATGAGTCCATGACTCTTATACCGGGGAGCCCAGAATTTACACAGCACACCAGTGCTCAGCAGAGGGTAAGGATCACCTCCCTTGACCTGCTGGCAGCACTCCTAATGCAACCCAGAATACCATTACCTTTCTTTGCTGCAATGGCTCATTGCTGACACACATTCAACTTGGTGCCTACCAGGTCCCCAAGGTCCTTCCTTGCAAGAACTCTACATACACTTTTCTGTAAAAACCCTAAAAATCACCGGATGCCAAGTGATCTCAGACATTTCTTCATGGGGGAATTTGTGCCATGTTAGTAGACTTTTCACATACTTATTATAGAATTATATAATATCACGTGATAATTTGGCTATTAGAATTTCAGAAATCAAAAGGAATAAACTTTCATTTCAATATAAATAAATGCATACACACATGCCTGCTTGTGTGCACACAAACAAACACATTATGAGCTCGATCAAGCTGTTAACAGACAGCAGTTTTGCAGCACAGACAGTTTTCTCCATTGTCACAAACTGACTAGAAGGCAAAATCAATAGCCTTGTTTTTCAGGTACTGGGTATAGATGACCTCACAAATGTCAAACAATATAGGATAACGTGAAAAGTCAGGATCTCTCTACCATTTCAGATGTATCTTTACATTGCATCTTATAATTAACTGGTGTGAATTTTGAAACACATTCTATAAATCTATTTGCATTTAATTTTTTCAACTCTTTTTCCATATTATTGTCTATGCTGTTAATAAGGCTGTAAAATAGGCTTCTGTTATTTGGAAAGAAAATCTGTGTAAGGAGACAGTGACACAATAAAAAATTTTTTTGTTTAATGTTACATTCAGAGGAAGGTTTTTTCAGTACTTATACAAATATTTCTCCAAATTAAGTTAATAAGTAAATAACAGCACAGTAATGTAGGAAGAAGCTAGCCTAGTAAGTAAGAAGGAGGCTTAAACCACAGAAAAGAGTGGCAGGCACTGACACTGGGCATGATATTTTGCATAATTTTCTTTAATCAAGGAAGATGAAAAGCTGCCAAAATAAGAAACATCCCAGGTTTAGGATCCCAAAAATTTGTCTTCACTCCTGTTTGCCTTCAAAAAGCATAGCATTAATACTAACAAAATAAGAAGCAAATTATTTTATGCCTATGTTCCACAAAGTTCCATTTTGTTACGTTTCTTCCTTCTCTCTTCTTTCATTTCCAAATCTATTTAAATGAAAGAGCAAAAAATAAGTTACTTCAGTAACTTCAGAAACTTCAGTAGTTTCATTAAGCTGCCAGTTCCTTTGTTCCTTTCTTGCTTTTATGATGCACACCGAAAGTCAAAAGTTCACAGTGTGATCACCATGTTCCTCTTAAAATGTACTCTTTCTTTTTATTACAACAGTTTAGTTGGCTACTACCTTTATAGCAGAGTGCATTTCCTGCTGGCTTGGCAAATGGGTTATTTGACTGTTTTTCAGGCTCAGCTATTTGCTGCATGCCCAATAGGTACATTCAGATACTTGGTTTAGAGTGAAGCCATTAAACAAACAGCACTGAAGGGCTTATTTGCCAGGGAGCAGGAATGGCCTCCATTTACTTAGTTTTCTGTAAAAACTGCCTCTGCTACATTGCTTGCAGTTGGGAAAAGAAATTAAACCCCAAAGTGAAATGTCAAAGCTGCCAAGATACACAAAGTCAATTAATTGATAGTGAAATAATGGAATCTTGTATGCAGAAAATCAATGAGAACAGGAGATCCCTGGATTGAGAATGAATGCAGAGAGACATGGCCAACATTATTGGAGAAGGAGATTTCTAGGGGAAATCACACAACTATGAGACTGACTTGGCATGCGTAACAGGAGACCAAATGCTTTTGATATTGATAGAGTCTGTGATCCTCAGAAAAATGTGATTTGTTTTTGTTCACCAAATATACAATCAGCCTAAACTAAGATGAATATGCCTTATATTTTAGTTTAATAAATCTACAGGACACTACAGTAAACTAGTCACACAGATTAACTCTGGAAGGGCCAAACAGGAATCACCATAATTTAAACAGAGCCTAGACAAACAAAATTACATCTTTCCCTAGAGAAAAAGTCGCCCCTGTTAGAATGCAAAAATATGATCCATTTCCATGAGAAGCAACTGAGTGAACATTAGTTAAAAATAAAGTTACAGAGAACAAGCCAGATGACAGGCAACAGGCATAGCAGGGAAATAGCAGGCTCTAGATAAGCAGAGAAAACTGAAATTACTATTAGGAGAACACAAAAGAGAACCTGGGCTCACTCAGTGGTGACAGAGAGGAAAATAGGATCAAAGAAGATGGGATTCACCAAACTGCAGGAGGCAGTGAGAGACTGAAAACCCACCTGCAAGATCATGGTGGATGGAGGAAGAGTACATCTAGGCTTTTTTTCCTGTTTTGTCTGACATCATACTAAGAGTTTATTATGGAATGTTTATTTTCAAGACTTTTGGACTTCGTTGGTTAAAGAAAACTATACATAATATCATGTCTAGGTAGCTTCCTGTAATTTGGGTCAGACTCTCAACTGTGAGCATATTTATGCAGCCCTGTGTTAGAATTTCATGAGGAAACTCCGTATTTCAACATCCCCTTCACTAGAAGATTAGAGAAAGCATATATTATGTCATATGTATATAATAGTCATATCACTATTTTGTTCCTCAGGTCTCTCTTCTGCCAAAGAATTACTTATGTTCTTCTAATTTACAAAATGCTGGTGTTTATTGAGAACTGCCAGGCTGAAACATCCACATAGTAAAGAGAACTTCAGTAGTGGCTGTTCCAGAATTTCTTTGTAAAGATTAATTATTTCCTTGTGAAATAGTTCTTACCAACTAGTCAGGCATAGCTCTCAGCTCCTTTAAAACACAGAACCATGCCTGGACATGCCTTTAAAACATCGAAAAGTCTACTACTTATAAACCTAAAAAATAACAATTACACCTAGCACAAGTGTTAAGAGAGAAAATTGTGCTTTATTCCCTGTGAGTGTGGTCCCTCTGGTGGCATTGAGGTTGAGAGAATGAGGTGGGTTAGCCCCAGATGGCAGGTAAGACCCCTCCAGTTTCTTGCTCACTCCCCCTTCCCAACAGAATGATGGAGAGAGGGGCAAAAGACAGCAAATATATGGAATGAGATAAAGACAGTTTAATAAGTGAACAAAAGGTAGAAGAGGATAAAAACAAACAAGTGATGCAAGACAATTATTATCATCAGAGTGATGCCCAGCCAGTCCCTGAGCAGTGGCTCCTTTGGAACAAGAACAACTGATGTAATCCTTACTGTGAGTCAGTGCATGGAAATAGAAACAGCTGTCCCTAAAGATGTTATCAAAATGCAAGGTAATACAAACATAATAATGATGACAGAGATGAGAAATAACCCCCCAAAACTTCTGTCCCAGAATACTGTAAAAAAAATTGTAAACAAAGATTTTCTTATCATTATCAATTTGGTTAGTACTTTCTAGCACCATGCATACTTTTCTTTACTAACATTTTTAATCAGTGATGGCAACAATTTTCTCCACTTGCCATCCAAAGCATACAACCAGTAAAAGTAATTTTCAATGAGATTTTGTGGGATCTAGCAGTAAATTGTCTTCTTTTTTCCTGAAGAAAAACCTCATAGATTTGCATTTTAATAGGATCGACGTGTACGTCCAAACTTTCATATTCATGGCATAAACATCTCTGCTGTTGGAGGAAAATCACATATACATGAAATAGGAACTGATGAATATTGGTTTTGTCTATTAGAATGTGAAAAGAAGTTTGCATATGCTTTTTTCTCATGTAGCTTGAATTTTGTAGTTAAGCTGCTACATTTACAGCCTAAACATTTACGGTTATCCCAATTAAGTCAACAGATGAGTAAACTGATAGCTAAAGGAGCTCTACTCTTGATTATAACTGTGTGTTACAGGGAGTGCACTAAGAAACACAAAGATTTATGCATTCTCATCAAGTACAGGAAGAATCAGTCTGCAAGAGATGAATCTACAATGCCTAAACACATAAAGAAAGAGTGGGCAACTAATCTATTGAACAGTAGATTCATAGGGTCATTTAAGTAATTATTGCACTAGTTATCTGACAGGTGCCTATGTTCTGTTAAATAAGTTTCTGCCTTGTCAAATGGGCTGTAGTCTGGTTTTTCCTGAAGCTGAAAGGGTCCTACCTAAACTACATAGAAATAATTGCTGTTGCACAGTTGCCTTTTAGGTTTATACCATCAACTTTTACAACTTTTTTCCTGTATCATCACAGGAACTACAATAGAAGATTACAGGCCACTAAATATCTGATGGTATACATGGGCAATATAACAACTTTTCTGAGAGGTAAACCTTAGATATCCTCTGTTCTCCTTTTATTGTTTATAGGGAGAGAGCAGTGGCCAACATTTGAGTCTCAGATTTAATTCTGCAGTGGAAAAAAGTCTGAAAGGGAAGAGTAAGCTAAAGTGTGGAACTATAAAAATTCACTTAGGGTCTGTATCTTCATCATCTGTATGAAAACAATTTTTTTTTTTTTTTTTTTTTTTCACAGATAAGTGCGTCTGTATAAATCTCAAGTCCAAGTGGATAGTCTGCCTCCAAGATGCTTATACAATGTCCCAGAATACACGTATGCAATACATTATTACAATCTATCCTCCCAAACTTTGAGAGGGTGCTTGGGAACAGTACCCTCTGTTCATTTCAGTCGGTGTTTGGAAGGAACTCAAAGTGATCAGAGGACAGATGTCTAGGATGCAAGCTCTGAAAAGCACTGCAGCATTAAGTCACTTCACTATAGTTTCTTTAAGCTTCAAGTTTTGCTGGAAGCTACTAATACCAAGCATCTCCTAAGGGCTCACAACAGTTATCTGCTAACTGCTCAAACCTTCCTTCTCACTTATCATCACCCAGACATGCTGAAATTTTCCAAGAAGGATCTCAAAGAGTCACACAGAGGATTTACTGAAATGTCATCTTCACAGATGATGCCCTCTGTTGAGTTCCAGTGCTTCTAGACAGAGAAAATAGTTTCTTTTTGTTGTGTGTATAACATGTGGTGAAAAACCTATACTTACAGTTCTCAAAGGTATATGCCTTATGAACTTCATTGATTTCCAAGATGTCAATATGAAGGTATAGCTCCATCAAACGCCACAGATTCTGTGTAGCAGAGTGCCTGAATGTATTCTCCATACCATAATGCTGTTTGCTGCCACTTTCAAGGCATCACTTTTTAAAAAGCTGCATCAAGGGTGGACATGAACAAAGGTGAAATATCTGAAAAGGACATTGCCACATTCCCAGCTAAGACAGAAAATTAGTGAGCATGGAAGGCTATTGGATAAGGGCTGAATATGCTCAGCAGAAGATCTGACCTGGATAAGAAAAACTGACAGGTCACTGTAGTAGGTGTACTAGGTGTAGTAGGTGGCACTGTAGGCCACCACTGAGGGTTGCAGGGGGCCCAGTCAGTAGACTGGACTCACTTCATAGGGATGTCTGCTGCCTCCTGGGGGGCAGAGTAAAGGATGTCAGAAGTAAACTTCCCACCCTGGTGAGGCCTTCAGACTACTACCCATTTTTGGTCTTCCAGGTGGTTAGCAATGACGTGGCATCAAGATCAACAAAAGGAAATAGAGAGATTTCAGGGCTCTGAGGCAGCCAGTGAAGGGACCTGGTGCACAAGCTGTGTTCTCCGCCATCCTTCTAATGATGGCAATGGATGAGGAAACTAACAGGAAGAGTCAACAGATTAATTCATGGCTCAGGGACTGGTGTCATTGTCATGGCTTTGGGTTCTTTGACCATGGAGTGGTATATGCATCACCATGCCTGTTGGCAAGAGAAGGGGTACACCTATCTCAGCATGGGAAAAGGACCTTGTCACAGGAATCCGATAGCCTTCTATGATGTTGTGACCAAATGGGTAGATGCAGACAGACCAGTGGATGTAATCTACCTTGACCTTAGCAAGGCTTTTGACACAGTCTCCCATAACATACTCATGAGCAAGCTCAGGAAATGTGGGGTAGAAGAGTCTACAGTTAGATGGATTAAGAACTGGTTATGCAATAGAGCCCAAAGAGTGGTGATCAATGGTGCAGAGTCCAGCTGGAAACCTGTGACTAGTGGAGTCCCCCAGGCATCAGTGCCGGGTCCAGTCCTGTTCAACATCTTTCTCAAGGACCTTGATGATGGGGTGGAGTTTCTTCTCAGAGAGTTTGCTGATGACACAAAGCTGGGTGGTGTGGCTGACACATCAACAAGCTGTGCTGCCATTCAGAGGAACCTAGATAGGCTGGAGAATTGGGCAGAGATAAATTTAATGAAATATAACAAGGGCAAGTTTAGAGTCCTGCATCTGGGTAGGACAACCCCAAGAACCAGTACAGGTTGGGGATTGAGCTGTTGGAGAGTAGTGAAAAGGAAAGGGACCTGAGGGTGCTGGTGGATGGAAGGATGACCATGAGCCAGTAATGTGCCCTTATGTCCCAGAAGGCCAACGGCGTCCTGGGGTCTATTAGAAGAGATGTAGTTAGTAGGTTGAGAGAGGTTCTCCTCCCCCTCTACTCTGCCCTAGTGAGGTCACATCTGGAATGTTGCGTCCAGTTCTGGGCCCCTCAGTTCCAGAAGGAGACCAGAAGGACAGGGAACTGCTGGGAAGAGTCCAGCAGAGCCTCCAAGATGATGAAGGGAGTGGAAAATCTCCCTATTGTGGAAAGGCTGAGGGAGCTGGGTCTCTTCAGATTGGAGAAGAGGAGAATGAGGGGTGACCTCATTACTGTTTATAAATATGTAAAGAAAGAGAGCCAGGAAGATGGTGCCAGGCTCTTCTCAATTATGCCCAGTTCCAGTACAAGAGGCAATGGATATGAGCTTCTGCATAGGAGTTTTCATATAAATATGAGGATAAATTTTTTTACTGTGAGGGTGACAAAGCACTGCAACAGACTTTCCAGGGAGGTTGTGGAGTCTCCTTCTCTGGAGACATTCAAACTCTACCTAGGTGCATTCCTACGTGACCTCCTGTATGTGACCCTGCTCTGGCAGGGAGGTTGGACTAAATGATCTTTTGAGGTCCAACCTCTAACTTTCCGTGATTCTGTGAAGTCATCCCAAATGTCTGCAACTGCCCTGACTTCTGCACGCTGACTAGAAAGAGGTGACAAATGATTAATGCTAACAAACAAAATAAAAAACCAATAAAACCAAAAACATCTTAAAGAATGAAAGCACTGTACACTGAACATTTTCTCCCACGACAATTCACACGTCATCTCACAGACTAAGATAAGATGTCAAGGAGGTACCTTGCTAAAAAAAAAATAAAATGGGCTGTGGCTGTTACCAGGATCCTGTTGAATATGCAGGAGCTGCGGACTAATTAAGTGGAAATATCAACCATAAACTGAAGATCTTAACAGCATGTCAGCCTGGCAGCTATGGGAAAATAAGTGCCCTCACAGCTGAAAGACAGAAAATGATCTTGAAGCCTTGCCAATATATTCAAAGAGAAATGATGACCTGGATTTGAACTTGCAAATTCATAAAAGCATCTTGCATGCAAGTTCAAGCAGTGTCATCCCTTCAAAATGTTCTTTATAATAAAGAAATCATCTCTACAGAATCATGTATTTGCACATCACCAAATCATGCCTTTGCATATCACCAAAACAGTATCCTTAACCTGATTTAAAAAGTGTCTCTTTGTATAGGGTCTAGGAGTTAAGGTTTTTGTAGTGAAGAGGCTGCAGAGGTGACCTCTGTGAGGAAAGACTGGAGCTGTCCAGTGTCAGACACAGCTGGTTCCAATTAGCTCCAATGGCCCTACCACAGGACACAGCTGAACCCCTCAGGCAAGACGATGCCTCTGTGAAAATGTCACAAAGATAGAAGAGACATGGAGAAAAAGAGAGAGAAACAGAGGTGTGAACATTAAGGTCAGTGTCTGTTCCATGCTGTTAGAGCAGATATTTCTCTGCAGCCCATGGAAAGGACCATGCCAGAGCAGCTGAAGGTTTCCTAAAAGAACTGTGGCCTGTGGAGGGGACCCACAAAGGAGCAGGGGAAAAATGTGAGAAAGACAGAAAGAACAGCAGAGAGAAGCTGTTATGGACTGATCACAATCCTCCTTTCCACCTGCACCATTGGGGTTGGGGTGGAAGGAGCTGGGAATAAAGTCCATCCTGGTGTGAGAGCAGGGTGGGTGGGTGGGAACGGAGGAAGGCATTGTTTTAATTTTTTCTTTGTTTTTTATTACCCACATTTATTTTAACTAGCAATAAATTCAATTACTTTTCCCCAAGTCAAGGCTGATTTTGCCATAATGTTAAATGGGAAGTGATCTCCCTATATTTCAACAGATGAGCTTTTCATCTTACTTGCTTCCATGTCAAGCTGAGGAGGGGGAGTGGGTCAGTGACTGGGCAAGCATCTGGCACTTATCCAATGTTAACCCACCGTAGTCCTGAAAACTCACAGAGGCACAGAAGGTAGCAGGATGGTGAAGCTAGTTAAATGACCATTTGTAGCTAAAGGTCAAGGACTGAATATAAGACAACCTTAAGAAGGCAGAAGATGCATGCACTAAATGCACTAAATGAATGCACTAAAATGCAGAAAGAAGAAAACTAGTATCAGCTCATTCAAAACATACTTAAGGCTGCTGATATGCAAGAGTGAGCTCATGGGAATAATCCATGATAGATAAAGAACTGCCATCTGTGAAGTGTGCTAAATTACTGTTAAGGTTGACCTCGAGGAGAACCTTGGGAAAGGAGGTAGAAAGAAACTGTCTCATTCTTCCTAGAAAGATTATGAGGGAATATAGGGTGACATAGCTTTAAAGGACTGAAGGAGTTAAATCGGTTCTCTCCTGTATATCACTGCATTTCCTTTGGGAGCCCTGTGCAAAAATGGAAGTATGAATGGCAACAGCCAGGATGAGGTAACTGATAGACCATCAAGTTTCCTGAACTTTGAAATAAATTGTGACAGTGGCTGAAAAGTCTTCTATGGTACCATTCAAGACAGATTCTGCAGTTTCATCTGTTTTACTGATAAATTCTTACTGGTGAACAAAGACCACAGTTCATTAGTGAAATCTGAAGGATATAGGAAAACAAGACTTTTCTTTTAGAAGTCAGACTCCTAGCATCCCTCTTCCATGTGAGACATGTTTCTATTTTCCTCTGATGGAACCAGGAAAAGGACAGCCAAAACACCTTGACTTGGGGAAATGCATCTGGGTAAACACAGTGTGATGGAAACTTTCTTCTCTATTAGCTCACAAAATTTCCATCAGTGAGGTCTTAATGGACTCTCACCAGGCAACTTGGCAACTGTTAGCCTCCTACTGTCATCTGTAAATGTATTGAGTATTGGATCCACTACTGAATCCTGGAGTACACCGCTATCTACTGGCTTCCAACTGGACTCTGGGCCGCTGATCACAATACTCCAAGCCTTGTCATTCAACCAGTCTTTAATTCACTTCACTGTGGACTTATCTATTCCTGTACTTTTTTAGTTGGTCTATGATGATGTCATAGGAGACAGTGTCAAAGACTTAACTGGAGTTGAGGTAAACAACACCCACTGCTCTCTCTTTTCTACCAAGCCAGTCACGTAACTGCAGAAGGTTGTAAGACCAGTCAAATATGATTTTCCCTTAGTAAATTAATGCTGAAGGCTCACAGTGACCTTCTTGTTCTCCAGGTGTTTGGAAATGTTTTCCAGTATTTTCTGCATCACCTTCCTAGGGACTGGGTGAGGCTGTCCAACCTACAGTTTCCCGGATCTTCCTTCATGCCCTTATCAAAGTGATATTTGCTCTCTTTCAGTCCTCAGGAACCTCTCCCGATTGCCATAACCATTCAGAGATAATTAACAGTGACACAGTAATACAATGACATCAGACAACTTCCTCAGCACTCTTGGGTGCAACCTGTCAGACTTCATGGTATGACCAGCTGGTTTACAATCTCCCCAACATGTCCTTCTCCACTGATGGCAATTATTTCTTGCTCTAGCCTTTCCCTCAGCTTTGGGATTTCTGAAAGGTGGTTTTATTGGCAAAGATCACACCAAGTACCTTGAACTTCTCTATGACATTTGTACCCAGTTCCTCTGCCCCATTCTACACTGGATGCATTGTTCCCCTAATGCATAAACGAATGTGCACAATGGTCCTGTGTTTCCAGGTAAGACTGAATCACTGGTGTCAGTACAAAAATATAATGTGCCTCAGAAATGAGGTACAAATCCTGGCACAAAGCTGAAAGGGGATTGAAGCTTAGTTCATAAAATACAAAAGGAAAATAGAAGTTCAAGCAAGAAATACCAAGTAGAAGACAATTTCCGTTCAGTACAGTGTGAAATGAGTGAAATGATGTTGACTAATAGGAAAGAGCTCAAGCAGACCCTCTAGAGGCACTGCAACAGAAAAGCCTTCTGGTGTCACACAGGAATAAACAACATGGACCTTCTTTCAAATGCATAATTATTTTTACAGTGGTATATCAATTCACCTGAGTTTACCCACCAGTTGCCTTTAATTTATCTCTTATTACCCAAACACTTATTTTCTTCTGTAGGAAATATTACTAAAAAAGAAAAAAAAAAAAAAAAAAAGAGAGAGAAAATGCTACTAAACAGAAAAGAATTCTGAACTCAAATCTCTTATTAAATTCTCCAAATATAGAGCTTGTTTATATCCTGCTCCTCCACATGTCTGGGGTTGTTTTTTAATTATCTCAAGAGAACAAGACAGAGTAAGTTTCAATTATAGCTTTGCATGAGTCTTTAATATACTGAAGATTCTATCTGCTTAACTTCAAGCATTTGGAACACACAAATCTAGGTTCAGGCACCGCAAGTATGAAACAATTAAAATAGTCAAAATCTGAAGGGACTGCAGTGAGACAGTGGCAGTCATCATCATTCAGGTTTAGCAGGAGACTCGTAACCTTTTCCTTTTATCCCCTTCTTTCCCTTTATTTCAGACTCAAACTTCAGGAATTTTATTTCTCCATCCACAAATGGAGAGATCTGATTATTTCTAACTGAATAGAAGAGCTTCTAGAGAACTGGGTTAAAGCCATGCATATCAAGACTCATACTGATATGAAACAGGAATTATATGCTTGTCTCAGCATCCTGATTCTGCCTAGAGTTTTGGAGTGCAAATCCATTGTTTTTGATGTGATTCACTGTGGCAATTCCAGCTAAGGCCCTCTGCATAGATGGCCTGGGGCCATGAACTTCTTACAGCTGTAGGCTTCTTTCCTGCAATAATGTAGTGTAACTGTAATATTACTGGTTCAGGTGATCTGTAGCTCTGCAGCATGCAGAATGAACTTGGCATTCTGCATTATCTAATGAGTCTGAATTAAATTTTTATTCTTTATTATAGTAAACAACACTGTGGACTGCTGGCATACTACACTTATATGGAATACAAACATGTTTTTTCATATAGGGTTGTTGCTATTAATGAGAATTTTTGACATGTTTGTGAAGCACTGTCATGTGAAAATGTATCACTTTATTGACAACTTCAAGTGTCTCCTTTAATTTGATGAGGCAGATGACAACTGAGAAAAGACCTTGATTCCTCACCAGCAATATTTTTCTGTCTGTGTACTTAACAAAGTGAATAATTTTTGCTTTCTGGTTTGAGATAATTTTTTTATGTTTTTGGTAGATTTTATGGAAAGTGTTAATAACTACATAATATTAATGCAATATGTTAATATTGTATTAATATTGGTATCAGTAGCCAATTAGCACAATATTAACATTATAATAGTTGTTTTGATGCAAGAATAAAAATCATGTAAGGTGTAGGCTGCACCAGAAAAAAGCCAGCATAAAGAAAGCAGTGAAATAGACATACACAAAGTATCACAAATCCTTTTCCACTGACATTTCATCCAGAATGAAAAACATTATATTGGAGCTATATCACCTAAGGAAGATTATGTTAATGCCTGTTAAATACTAAAGCAGGTTAGAAAGGGTAAGTCAGAAAACAGTAATAGGAGAGTTTAATTACTCCCAGGCAGCTTGGTAAGGAATCATGACAAAATATGATGCAGGGACTACATTTTTAAGTGTTGTAAATAATGGTTTCTTGGAACCATTAGAGAAACCACAAGAGAAATAACTCTTGATTTTGCATTAAGCCAGGCACAGGAATCTATTTAAATATGTAATCACTCCTAAAAAAAACATTTAAAAACATTGATTATAATGTACTCAGCTTCATTGTTCTTCTGGGAAAAAAACACTTTAAAAGGTCCATCAAAAATAGTTTAACTGCACCAAAACAAGGTTAGTAAGGATAAAAAGAAAAGGAAAAACTAATCTGTAAAATGCTTGCAGATTACAGAAAAACAGTTCCATACAGTTCAGACAACTGTTTGTTCCACCAGAAAAAAATAATAAAAATCAAGCCTCACTTTTATTAAAACAAAAAGGACCTTGAAGGATAAAATAGCAGAATAAAGACTATTAGACAACATCCTTCAGACCAGAATAAGGGCAGAAGGTATATAAAGGGGAAATATCTAGTAAATTAAATCTACACTTATGTGAATTCAAAAAGGTTCTGGATGCCTATATTTTAGGCATTACAAAATACTCATAGAAACACAGTATCATAGAAACACAGAATCATAAACCAGCCTAAGTTAGAAAAGACCTCAAAAGATCATCTGGTAAAGCCTTTCATGGAAAAGGGAGCTTAGAGGAGAGTACCTAGCACCCTGCCCAACTGAATACTGCAAACCTCCAATGCTGAGGACTCTACTACATCTCTGGGCAGGTTGTTCCAGTACTCATTAAAATCTTTCTAATATATGAAAAGCAGGAAGCACAGAATTAAGACAGTATGTAACTTTTCATTTAAACTGCACTTGGTACCAAAATACGGGAATGTGGCAAATGTGATGCCCATTTTTAAAAAGGAACACTCAAAGTCCAAAACCATTTCTACAAATTATAACCAAGCAAATCTACATTCAGAGGCAATTTCCAGAAGCTGTAATAAAAAATGTAAACAACAAAGCCATGGAACGATATGACATGAAGAATCAGTGTAAAATTTTGTAAAAGGAAGTTATGCTTCCTCAGTTATTAGAACTCCTTGAAAAAATTAATGGTCAGATACAAGAGGACCAATGAACAACATTGCCAATTCCAAGAACATTCTGATATTTTTCCCCACCAAAATTTTGTAAAGAAAATTAATAGTAATGGGAAATACAGCAAGCTTTTCTTTTGGGTTTATAAAATGGTTAAAAGAAAGGAAACAAAAATGACAAACACCAGGTCAGTTTTAGCATTGATTAGCTGTCATGAATATTTCCAGATGAGTCCTGTGCTTTTAAACACATTCACAAATTTTCTGAGAATATAGGAAGTACTGAGGAGAAAAAGTTTTCTGGTCACAACCAACTATTCAGAACAGCCAAAACAGCAGCTCCCTGCAAAAGACTGTAGATTTATCTCTTCACTTAAGAGACAAAAAGCCTTATTTCAGGGAAATGTTGAATTGTATACAAACAGAGCATGTGACAGCAGTCAAAAAGATGAGAGACATATAGTGATGTTGCAAGTATCTACTTACTCTCTGTGTATTTATATAAAACTACTTAAACATATAAAATAGCTTGAAGAAGAAGAAGCAGGCTCTTAATTAGAATAAGCATCCAGGTGATGCAAAGTATATCCGAAACAGGACATTAGAAAGAAAATACTTGTCAGGATCTAAGGCTGTCATGTCAAGATCCAAGAAGAAATCAGACACTCTTCAGGATGTACAATGTATTTCAATCCAACAAACACTCTGAAAAAGCCTTTTTGAACACTATAATCACACACCTGACAACAGATCAGGCTGAGAAGATATATAATGGGTATAAGGAAAGTCAAATTAAAAGGAAGTGGCATAAATAGAAAGACAAATATTTTCATCCCTGTTTTTGAAAAATACAGGCATTGGAATTGACATGAACAGGAACAGCTTACAGCTTCTGTAGGGTAGCACTGAAACCACATAAAGATGTTGGATAGAAGGGTCAACACTGTTTAATTCCTTTTTCTGTATCACAGCGGAACAGCAAACTCAAGTGCATAGCTACTACAAGCTAAGTACCTATATTCCACTATACCTTGAGTAAAGAATAATGCCTGGCAACTATCTCCCACTTAGTCTGTTCTGAGCTACAGCTTAAAATGATGGCGAAGATGGTTCTTTAAATTATATCAAATATGAAATATCCTTCGAACGCTCGACAAGAAGTTTTATGATCTAATGAAAAAAATTATAACCACACTGTGCATCTCATTGTATACATTGATAAAAACTGTTACAAAAATTGAAACAGTTGTTTGTTTGTTTATTTTAAACTTAAGAGGACTCTGTGAAGAGATCTGGCAATCTTACCAGCAATCACTATGTCAAAATTCTGTCAAAATGAAACGGTTTTACAGATCACGGGACTCTTAATCATTAAGTACGAAAATTTCAGATGTGCTGTAGACCAATAGGAAATGTGTGGAGGTTCAAGAACTGTCCTTTCTAAGATTTCAATTTACCCATTTATTACACCACTATAGCAGCCATGTCACAGTCTAGTATGCCTTGTAATCCTATGAAAAACTGGATAACCATTTACTTTTTTGGCTTCTCCCGGAATCCTCTGAAGTTGAAACACTGCAGCCCAGGGACCATTAACTGAGTTAAGACCACTGTATTTGCTCACATTCAATGACTGTAGGATACTGTGACAGGATATTAAAGCATCATGTAAATATAAATTATTATATGAGTTACTGTCAGAATCCCATTCTAAAGCATTATAAGACAAGGTTCATTTCAGATAATCAAACCTGAATACTGTTCAGACATTGTACTAAATTCTCCCACTGTTTTGCAATGCACTGGGAAGGGAAATGGATCATAAACTATGTGTAACTAGATAGTTACAAAGAGATTACTGTTTGGTCTGTGGAAAAACAGCAGCTCTAACACTCTATTATAATCTGCTTCTGTTTCCCCATAGGTAACACCAGGATACCAATGTCCACATATATATTTGGACACTTTCCCTTAATCTTTATTTTACTTAGAAGATTGTTCTCTTGGTGCAGAAGCTTCCTTTCCTCCTGAAAGTTCCATGTTTGAATACTTGCAAAGTTTAATTATAGAGAACTGCTATATGAAGACATAATGACATTTCAGATTCTCTATACTAAAACGCTATTATGCCTACAAATACAAATTATTGAAGCAATTATAAAAGCAGAAATAACAATACTACTTCAATCAACTGTGCCGTAGGTATTTGAAAACAATCTTTAATTTCTCTTTGTGTTCAAATCTTATCATCGGTGCAGAGGAACAAGCTATTGTAAACAGCTAATGATAGTAAAGCCAGCATGAAATTAATTATTCTGAAACATTTGTTGAGATTTCAGAAATAATATATTATTTTTACAGTTTCTGATTTTAAATGTATTTTTTTTTCTGTGCGTAATTTGGTACCTACTCTCTTGTTGATTTTCAAGTCTTAGAAAAGAACTATCATAAGCAGTTTTTGAAAGCCAGCATTTTAAAAAGATTACACTATTTAACTGTTTAATTGATTTTCTCATTTATCTTCTTCTTAGATGTGACAACTCTGAACTGTGTACATCACATTTATCAATGAAGAAATAGGGTATGATTTAAAACTTAAGTAATAAACAAAGCTGTCACATAACTGAATGGGACTTTTTTCTCTGTGTAGATACAGAAGGACAAGATGCCTGCCAGCCAGCTATTTATAGTTTAGCTTTTCTCCTGACAGTTCAGGTCTGCCTTCCTACACTGTGACATGAATTCACTCAGCTTTGCAAAGGACAGTCTACAGAGAGTCACAAAAACAATTTCTTGTTTTTCATGAAACAGTTTGCAGTGTTTGAACTTGGATGAATTTGTCCAAGGTGTCCCAGTGCATATACTTGTTACCTCATTTTCTACCCACATCTTCAGATATAATTCATATTCAGGAAAATACTTTTTCTGTCTTTGGTCTGTGGGTATGGAACATCAGAGAACTGTAGATGTGTACAATGAGGGAGAAGCAAAGACACCTTGTTATGGATTGACCACAATTCCCATTCCCTCTTTCACCCATCCCCCTCAGAAGGAGACGACAGAGTAGCTGGGAGCAAGTTGTGTCTGGGGAGAAAAGGAAACAATATCCACTGCCCTCCTCTGTCCAGAGCCAGTCATCTCAACATGGAAAGTAATCATACTTGTTAGACAGATTTTCTCCTTGGTAAATCCATGCTGGTTGTTTCCAAGGACCTGCTGGTCCTTCACTTGTTTCTACAATTGTCTCAGAAACTGAGTTATGCCATTGGTCTCACCAGCTCATGGTTACCTAGATCTTCCTCCTTGGTCCTTCTGAATATAAACATGACATGACAGTTGTCTTCTCCCAGTCACTAGGGACCTCCTCTCATTTCTCTAGTCTTTCAATGAGTGGCCTTGGGATAACGTGAGCCAGTGGGGCATGTTTGCATGCATGCCATCTGGACCCACACCACTTCCAATGTCTTGTTTATGTTAAGTAGTCTGTAGCTTTGTATTTCTCTGCTGTTGGTACTGTTTCTCCCCACCATCCATTGTCACTAGGCACACAGATCTGGGAGGTCTAGGAGTTTCTGATTAATGAAGAAATCTATTGGGTATTACGGCATTGCTTCCCCAGATGTCACAGATGTTCTTTTAAATATATCACTGCTTTGAGGTTAAAGCTGTAATCTGCTATCCTGAAGGGCATTCCCAAGCTGTGGCAGCAACCAGGGAAATCAGTAGAGGGTGACTAAGAAGGAAATTAAGCTTCTGTTGATGGTGTGCCAGGTCTGTTATTACCCTGGGCAGTGGAAACATACATAGTTCCTCACTTATCAAGTCTTGCAGTCTAGAACTGTTATGACTGGGTTCATTGACATTTCTATTCAAAATGGTATATAATATGCAGAACACCAATCAAGTTCAGAATGGATTCAAAATGCCTCTGAGTAGATACAGAGAAAGAGCAACTTTTCTTAATAATTCCTGAAACACCCTATGGTTTCCTAAACAATCTTTGGGGAAGACTGAAGCTATTTTCTCCCTTAAATAAAGGGTAAAAGGCTACCCATAATAGTACTCCTTACACAGAATGGCATTAAAAAGTAAAAGGAAAAGCAATTAACATAGAGACGTAATTCCCCTTGAGGTTTTAGAGAAGAAACCTTCAACTTTTTGAGACTGAAAGGCAGAGAACAGTTGTTCCACCTTGCCTTACATGTTGAGGGCACTCTGACTCTAAGCGATACAGAGCAATAAACATAGAAAAACCTAAATATGTGGAAAAATGCATGGACACTTGAGAGATAATAAGAAAACTGCAGTATTGGAAATCCTCAGAGTATTCAATATTTTACCCTGAGGGTTTCACAGATCATATTAAACTTAAGTCATAAAGAAAAGAAGACGAATCCAGCCCAGAAATTAATAGTGTAGCATAAGCCAATTTCAGTAACACAGAACTCTTGTGTCAACAGTTTCTGGCACTGACAGCTCAAAGTTCCTGTCAGACAGAAATTGAAGCAGACTAGATCTGAAGTCACTGTTCTCTACAACTTCCACGATATTAGAAGGCATAAGAGCCAACGGCAGAGTGAACTTCTCCTGTGAGTGAAGGAGCTCATATAAAACAAGACAGTGTATTAGGCAGATACTACCAATATTACAAGGGTCATTATCAGACTTGAATACAAGAGTGATCAGAGCATTTGCCACAGAGAGCTGAGTCTCAACTGGAGCAGAAATCTCCCTTGAAGCAAACTGCGGGATGAAGGTCAGAAACAGAGTTTTCTGTTTCAGGGATGATGAAGGTTTTACAATAAAAGCCCGGCTGCCTGGGAGAAAGCTGATGAGAAAGAAACTTCCTGGAGTGGTTTCCTACTGCTGGGATTGAAAAGCCTACATAAAGAGAACTTGGACAAGTGGTTCTCCTTTCCCTGACAAAAAGGAAAAATACAGCTTTTATAGACACTATGTGGCTTATAGCCAGCAGATTTTGATAATGAAGCCAAGGAACATTAAACTTGCCCAAAGCTATACAATGGTAAAAATTAAGCAAAATCAGACACTAAGATGAAAATGAAAACAAAAATCACAAAGAAGCAATAAAAATGAAGTGGAATAAAAGGCCGGGGCGATCTCAGACAGAAAGCAATGGACTGCAAAAAAGCTACATAGGAAACTAGAGAGGCAACTGAGGGTCAAGGATGCATTTTCAGCTTTTGGGAAAGTTACATGAACATATGCTTTCCAAGTACTAAGAGAGACTAAGTATCATCCACCATCTTGAGTACTTGCACATCTCACATCTAACAAGCCTGGACCATAACATTTCACCTATGAATCCTGTGTTAAGCACAGAATAATCACTTGAAATGAAACATCCTTCAAGAAAGAAAAACTCTATTGATATGGCAATCCAACAATTTGCCAATATACAGGCAAAGTTTTTTAGCATTCAGTTACTCTTAAAACATTGTGGTTTACTGCTATTTAAGTAACTTAAAGTAAACTTATCATTCTGGATTTTATTTTGCCCTTAGCTTATGAAGAGCCATTTACCATATCAAACTTCCTTCTCACATACACATTATTATGCATAACCCTAAACCAAATCGTTTATCTGTTTCCAAGCATGCTCCATAGACCAGACTTCTGTAAGAATTCGGGGTTTCCCCCAAAATTTTCTCTTAGCTTCTAGAAGACAGGTAATTTAAACACTCAAAACATTGTTTTCTTATATCTTATTAGTATGGAACATTTCTTGAAGATACATTTCTGTAGTAAATAAAATTTTACAAGGAACTAATAGGATAAAATATTCCAGATGAATGAGTAGTTAGAGTATAAACATTTGAGATAAGGACAAATTTATATAACTGCAAATATTATTTGAAGGGTTCTTTTACTGCCAGCATGTGGTATTTAGAAGTATACTTTTGGCTGAATATTTTGTAACCTTAAGAGCACCTACTCACAAGAACTTTTTAGTTACGTTTCAACAGCATTGTCCTTCCATTGGTTACCGTACAATTTATTGTAAGGTGAAACTAATCCAGAAATGCTGCCTTACAATAGCAACAGCAAAACCGCATTTATGCTTTAAATTAACTGTATTTGAGTCATTATAAGATGACCTTCACTTACAGAAGAAGAGAAATAAAAAGGTTAAAAACTTTGTTTTTTAAAACCTTGGTTGTGATGGGGTGAAGCCTATCCAAAACAAAGCTTAAAAAAACTGAAATCTGTACTACATATGTCCAGCTCTGGCTACATGATTGTGCTATGCACTTGAAACAACCAACCAAACAAACAAAAAAACCAACAACAACCAAACAAAAAAAATCCCACAAAAATAACATATCAGCTTTGTTACAGTTATGGGATGCCACCTATCCCAAGATAATTGTTCATATAAATTAGTCTCTCTGGTTATGGAAGCCAGTGCACTTATTCTTTTCACATCTTAAAAGAAATAGCACCTGAAGTAACAGGTACCTTACCTAAATTTTGCTCCTTAACATTGCCTACACACAACAAAGAGGAATGCAAATCACATCAGTCTGGAATGCTGATTCTTCTTTACTTCAATTACCAATGTCTCAGGAACCAGCAAAAGTCTGCTGGGGACCATAGTCATCCCTTTGATGTAATCCTCAAAAAGCTTTAAGTAATCTTTATTTTTTGCATAGTGTAAATCTCTTCAGCTATATTCTATAAACCAAAATATTAAAAATATATAAAAAGAAATAATAATAAAATAATACCTGCTTTGTTGCATAATGATGAGGCAAACCACCAACAAATACAGATCCTGTTTCAAGCCAGTGTGAACGGGACCAGAAATTGCTCGGCATACTTGTCCTCGCAGATATCCCCAGGACAGACATTTCTGCTTTACATGGTACCATGCCTTGCCTGCATAAATTTAGAAACAGAAATATTTATCACCATGTATAGCTTACATTACTGTCTATCTGACAAATTAATTATGCTGTTACTGAAATAACAAGGAAAGAAAATCACGTAAACAGCTCCTTTTATATTAAAGACCATAAACTTGAAAGAAGCTGCTTAACAAGCTGTAAGTTGGCATGTCTTTGGGTTTTAAACTTCCATTAACATTAAGCCATATTGTAAATCCAAGCAGTGTAATTGCTAAAAAAGCCAAGAAACATTATACTGGATGCAATAAAGTTAGAAAAATTTTAACAATGACAAGAAGACTGTAATTTAAGAAAAAAAAAAATCCATTGACTTCAAATATTTCAAACATCCCTCTTTTTATCACACAAAAAAGTGAGAAAAGCAATTTAAAAACCATCCTTTTAGAGTTCACACCCACTATAATCTGTTATTCTTTCCTTCAAGAGCATTATTGCTAATGATTAAGGCAGTAAAATTAAGCATCCTTAAATAAATATGTACATTTTCCTTCACCCTGATTCCACGCTAGGATGCTATAATTAAAGTATGAATTCAGTTTACCTTTCATAATGCAAAATTAGCTTCTGAAACCTATCAGTTACAAAAGAAGCATGGAAAAAGTCTTCTGTCAGATGATATATAAAGGATTTCCCGTGTACTATTTGATACGTCCTTCTGTAATTTTTACATTTAGAGCACAGAGGCTTAACATAAGCTACACTTGCAAACAGTTGTCTATGTTTGTTTTCTGTAAAATTCTGGTTTTATGATACTTCCAGAAATATACACATACATGGTAATAGCTGGTTAACAGCCAGGACTATACATTTTTTTCCAAGCATATGGATTGTCCACCCTAGGGTGAATAACTTCAGGTGAAGAATACCAAGTTTTGTTTTGTTAAAATCAACAGCAAAGAAGAGAAATAATGAATAAAGGCATAATAATAGGATAGCAGTCTGTCTGAAATCTTTTAAATCAGACTTGGCTTAATGAAACATAAGTCTTAAGATTGGAGGGATTGGAAGAGGGAATAAAAAGGTTTTTCGTTTGTTTGTTTGTTTTTTGTTTTGTTTTGTTTTTTTAACTAATGAATGTTATAAGTGAAGGAAATCGGCCTAAACTTTTTTTTTTTTTTTTTTTAGTTACTATTTCTTCTACATATTTTGAGATGCTAATGATGTAACTATCTATGTGATCATGTAAATGTCACACCTATTCAGAAACATAGCTCCTTTCACGGTAGGTTCAAAAGTATTTGTTAGCTTGTCCTTAATAGCTTACATGATAGATATGGACATTTTTGTGTGTGTATATATAAACATATTATAAAATTAATTCCCAGTATTTTATGTCAGAAAGCAAGTTCCTGCAATCCAGAAGCATGAGCTGCCTTCACCCTAAGCTGATTAGAATGCCAGCCGTCCTCTTTTGATTGTGCTTGATTGAATATAGCAGGGTTTAGTCAAATTAAAATAACATCCTTAAACCATTATTGTTTAACATTTGCTGATGATACAATCACTGAGTCATATATGCACTCTACGAAATTTCCATCAGGTTTTTAAAACACTTTTTTTACAATCAGCACAGTGGGCGCTTTAAAGGTCAAGTAAGAAGACAGAGCTTTTTGCATAATTATGAATGTGGAAATGCATACAGCAACTCTCAAGCACTTTTGCTGGGTAAGCTACTAGTAATTGTGCCTCAGTACAACCCAGCAGTAATAGTTCACAGATTCCTAATTTGTACTCACATAGATGTAATGATTAAATACTGGACTATAATTATAACCTGAAGATGAGTTCTGTCTAAACAGTACTAGATCCATTGCCCAATGCCTCACAGGCTGGAAGGACTGAAAGGTCAGATAGCAATTTGATAACTGTTGGGATAAAAGCACCTAAATATGAAAATGTCTGCATGAAAACCAAATCCTTTTACATAATGTCCTTAACTTGCTGACATTTGTTAGTGATGATGAAATGACATGTTTGGGATTATCAAAAAATGGTAAAAAGGTAATAAAACAAATGGGAAAGAGGAGGAGGGAAAGGGAGACCTCCAGATAAAGTATTAAGTGTCAGTCATGCTGCACAGCCTTACTGGAAATAAAGCTTCTTTAATCTGTCTTTGTTTGTTTGATTGATCATTTTTTTCTGATAAGAAAGGGAAACATATTGTTCTAGAAACAAGACTGAAACTTTCACCAATCTCTAGCACTTTCACTTTGAATGTGATCATGGTAAAGGGCAATAAATAATTCACTAATTACCCTTGAACTATTCAGTATGCAAAGTTAGCATTCAGTCTATTCAACAAAGACATTTGCAAACAGCTATATCAAATATGAGTTGTGAACTACAAGAATTAGAGTCCAATTATATATTTTAAACAATAATCCCTAAAATTCCATTATATTATTGAAGAAAACTGATCAATTGAAAATGAGAAACACCCCATTTTCACCGCGTTTGATTAGTACTTCAGAGATTTCTTATATTTAAAAAAAAAAGCGAACTCATGCTTTCCTCTGTTTTCACTCGTTATCTAGTAGATTTTATTTTCTGTTTTTCTACTCAAACCGCTTCTTGCAGAATGTTTATTTCTTTGAAATTGAAACAGAAAATGGATGAACTGTCACAGTCAATCAAGAGTTACATTTTCTTAATACACATTTAAATACAGGTATTGATTTTGAGCCAGAACTGGTTTTAAAAACCTTATGGATTTGCAAGTGTGTTTGAGACTACTTTAAGATCATAGTATCTCTTTGTTCAGAGAGGTTTTGCTGATTTCACCCTAAGTTTTCAATACCTAACTGAATAAAGCCCTACACAACCTGGTTTGACCCCCCTGGCTGGCCCTGCTTTGAGTAGGAGGTCGGACTAGAGACCACCTCAGGTCCCTTCTAGACTGAATGTTTCTAGAATCCAGTGACATTTTCCTATAGATCTATGTAACAAAGAGACCCCAAACAAAAAAAAAAAACAAAACCAACAACAACAACAAAACAAAAAAAACAAACCAAACCAACAACAAAAACAACAACAAAAAAACGCCAAACACAGCCCCACGGGAATAACATTTAGAGAATAAGGCAGAACCTTATATTACCTCAGGAGATTTATCTACCTAGAAATTACAGCAGTTATTCTCAGTCATTAAATTTTCACTCTGCAGCAAGTTGTATCATTTTAGACTGCTCACATCTGTTGCTTCTGACTGTGCTCTACTGAGACATCAGGTAACACACACTTTCATGTTGCAGATGAACTAACAAGTCAACAACTTTTTTTTTTCTAATTCCTTCTCACAGCAGACTCATATTTCTTGGACACAGCCCTGATTTCTTAGTCTGCTTTCAGAGAGTGATTTAAGTAACTAAATCAGAGCAATTAAACTAATGACAAGGCATCATGTAATTTGCTCTAAAAACACAGTGAGAAAAAAAAATATCTTTGTTTCATAATCTTAGGAATGAATAAATATGGTCTTATTCTCATTCTTACGCTACCAAACTAAAAAGGTCCACAGCATGAGTTTAATGAGATAACTAATCCATACTTTTTATGAAGATATCATAGTTCTTTTCACAGTTCCCACCAAGGCTCTCTATCTCCTCCAGTTCTGAAACTGAAAAAAGTTTACTGGCTAGTGCAATTCAGAAATCTATCCTAGTTTAAATGTTGCCAACCTAATTTTCAATAAGTGTTTTAACAGACATGATCTGTGACCTGTCAGTTTCCTCAGGTCCAGAGAACACTCTTCTGATTCCAGATTTATTTATGACTATACAAAAAAATAATGGCCACTTGTGTCTTTGCATTTGGGAGAGCTTCAAGTTTCTAGTTGCTCACATTGTCACAAACCTTAATACTATTTACATAAATTAAACTTAGAAAGCAATATGCACTTATTTATTAAAATTAAAATTGCTTATTTTGAGAAGACAAGCTTTGAGCAAACATTTTAGAGACAATCTGCAAGTGAACAGAGGACTGTGAATACATATGTTGATGTAGATGTAAATAAAGTGTCATTTAGTGAACAGCTTGACTCAACTAGTGCTTACTGTATTCAAGCATTCAGGCAGTGATAAGCTTAGAGTTGGATGGACTTGCAACACTGACAGTTCATTTCAAGTGAAACTGACAGACCGCAGTGAATAAAGAGATAGTTACACAGTGGGAATTCATATTTACATGAACTCTGCAGGCCAACATTATTTCTGGTCTCTGTACTCTGTCTGTATTCTTCCTAGTAACATTTTTATGCTTGTAACATGGGGCTAAGGCCCCAGAACATTGCACCCACTTTTAGTATCAATAAGCATCCTTCAATGTTCCTTAGAAAACAATATAGAGAAAAGTTTTTGTAATGTAGCCTGTTATTATTCTTACTCTACTGTTTTTATCCCTGCAATAAGGTGCTTTAGAGGTAAACAAAAATAACTTAGAAGTCAAACTAATGAGCTGTTTTAAGACCCAAAGTAAAAGACAGTAGCAATGACATAAATATTTTTAGTATTTAATTGGTTAAATAATCTGAGCAAGAATAGATCACTAACACAGTACAGATTTTTCTCTTTGATGATTCTAAATTTTAACTTCCAAATGTCTCCTTTCACAGCAGAGTTCTGAAAAGATGTAGAATGTGATCTGTACTCAATATACAGCGTGACTAATTAAGCTTTAATCTTAAAGAGGCTGTAAAACAACAGTTTGTATCAAACTAATTGGTGGTATTAAGATGCTATTAGCTGTTATTATGATCAATTTAGTATAATTAAATCCATTGCATTTAATTACATTGGTTGAAAAAGACAGTTATTTATTCTCTGTTGACTCATATGAAGTTTATGTAAAGTAAGTCACTCTTTGTGGTGTACAAAAAAAAATGCAAAACATATTGAGCTTTAGTTACTGATGTTTTTTTTTATTCCAGTTACAATTTTTTTTCATCGCACTGATGTAAAATAAAATTCTATTATTAAGCTGCAAACAAATGCACTTAGTTTTAACCTTTTATTAAATTTGATCAGTGCAAAAAGCCTACTTCCATGAATCTCAATTTCTGGGAAGTAACTGCACATTCTGAAAATATGAATGCTCAGTTTCTCTGTCATGATTTCTTGTTTTTGTGCATTTCCTTTTTTCTCTGTGAAATCTTAGTTCACATTGACTTAATAAACCACATTTAGTGACCTCAGAATAGCAAAGGGTATTTTGACATGTTTAGCAGTGAAGAACCAAGATCTTTACTACATAATGTTTGAAATTAATATGGCTCATAAAATATCATCAGAATGAACTTATTTCTGGAAAAAAATTGTTTCTGAAAGAAAGGCAGATTGCTTGCTCATTTTGAGAAGAAAAGCTAAGAACAAACATTTAAGAGACATTCTGAAAGTGAGCAGAGGACTGTGAATAAGTACAGTATATAAAGGTGGAGCCTGGAAGCCTGCATCATCTCACCAGCACTTAGGCATTTATAGGTACGATTTGACTGGCAATTTAGGCAAAAGGGTAAGTTTCCAGCCTTTATTCCATGGGCATTTAAACCTTTCTCCTCCCTTCTTTGCACAGCACTGTGCATTACAGAAATCATTTAGCTGAAAACAATATAAGTGTTGATTTTTAATTGGATCAGTCTTTTATATGAGCTCTTGCCATCTGAGTCAGTAACCAGATTTAAAAAAAAAATAAGGAAAAGAGGGACAACAAATTATCTTGAACATGTAAAAAACCTCCCAGTCTACATGACGCTAAAAGTCTCCTTTTAAAAGCACTCGTAATTGTCCCCCTTTTGTCAAAGTGACTTCTCCCAAAAGGGTGCTCCCTTTTTGATGACAGACTTTGTTTAGAGCACAAGATAGCCAGATTTTAAAGAGATAGCTATTTAAATAAAGAAATTGTAAAAATAAAAGTATTGAAAACAAATTTATTATCTAACTTGAATAAATTCTTTACTACATACTGCTGGCGTGGAACAAAATCTCCTTGCTTCCACAATCTTACAAGGTTCACCTTAGTACAGCAGGCAGACTCTTCGCTTTTTTTTTCCAGGATTTTCCCAGTCTGTTGCTGCAGATTTGCTACAATCCTCTTCTTCAGGGAGACAAAGCTAATTTGCTTTCAGAAGAGGAGCAGTCTCCCTGCCTCCAGATGCCTCTGACTGACAGGGAATCATGCAGGATAAAGTAAAAAGACAGCTTCCTACTCACTGTGTAGGAGTTACAGTGTGCACAATTCATGCAACTCTCTCTGAATAAACAAGACAGCTATACTGCTTGTCCTGCTCTCTGCCTTTTGCTCTTGGTTCAGTGAGAAAAGGATGGCTTACATCACCTTTCAAACACTCATGCTGCCTTGTATCTGCCTCAATGATTTGCACAAAATTTATGCCTTCAGCCTTCCAGATGCAAAGTTCAGTGCCTAACAGTTTTCTCCCAGTACTGAACTAGCTAATTATTTATGCTTCTTTATTGTCTGCAGCATCTCTCAAATAGGAGAGCTTGAGTTTTGTAGTGAGAGGATACCTAGCAGGTAAAAAATCTGAGGCAAGAGTGAACCACACCTTTCAGATACCTGCCATTGCATATTTGAGACACAGAGTTAGCATGGTCAGAAACAAATCTTTACCCAGCTTTTATTTTCAGCTTTTTACTGAAGTACTGGCTAGGATTTGTCAGCCAGAATCATTTGGATATAGAAATTCCTCACCAATACTGTGGGTGCAGGAACATGACCACAGTTGAATGTATCTTAGGAAAACATTTAAGAAATGAAGGGCTTGATTTAACTGAAGTCTGTGGCTTTATGAAAAAAAAATGATCATTTGTGACACAGAGGAAGTCAACCTAGTGGTCTGTTTTGTGTGGTTCCACCTGGGATGAAGCTCTAAAACCAAGAAATTTTAGAAGTTCCATCTTAGATAAAAATGGGAGCCTATGGTATGTCACTCTGTAGTGTTCAGATGATGCAATATGCTCGTCCATAAAGGGGAAAAAAAGTTCTCTAAACTATTCTATAAATCCTACAATTATTTTTCCCCTAAGCTCCCTTTGTGATATCTGGAGTATTTAGTCTTAATTAAGATGAAAATGTTGTATAAGGTACATTGACATTAAGTGAAAACATGCAAACAAAATTTTTAGGAAATCAAAGTGCTCAGCACATTTAAATGCATAAAAGAAACTACTGTATTTTGTGTATGTATATATATATATATAGTATTATAATATATATATATTAGGTCTGCTTTCCAAACAACAAGAAAACCTCTATAACACGTTATTATCTTATTAATAGAAACAGAATATTGTTATGTTCTATTACTTTCTATAGGGAAACATTATTTCAATATTGTCAATATTGTAACTACTTTGTTTTAAAAATTATCCATTTGTTCTATTGTGAGAATAAAATGATGAGCAGTCTCAGAAATTAAGAATGTGAAGAATGGAGTTAAGTGTTACTGCATAGATCACATGGGACAGAAAAAGATTTAAATATGCTTGAACAGAAAACCAGCTAAGGCCATGTCCTGAGGAAAAGCCTCCGGCAAAAACATAAATTGCTGAGACAGTATCTCAAAAAGATAAGGAATTTAGTGATATGCAGCAGTCAGTAAGAAAGGGCATGGTGTTTCTTTGCTTTTTCTGCTGAAGACAGAGAAAGGAAAACAATTGCAAGGACAAAAAATGAACAGTTTGAGAACCCAGAAACAAAAATATAGTTTTGTTTTTCACAGTAATGACACTTCGAAGAATAGATAATCGTTTTGGTAAAGCAGTCATATTACTGAAGCTTGAGATGTTCTTTATAAAAAAGAAGTAAAAAAAATGAACTGCTACTTTACTCAAAATTATAGAAGATAAATACGTTTATACACTGCACGTAAAACTAGTTTCTGGTATTTGTATACAAGAATAAAATCTTCAGCAACAGAAACCAATGCTTACAGAGAAAACAAACTGGGTAAGTATAATCTCAGTGTTTGCCTGTCACTTTCCTTAATATTTCCTTAGTGGCAGGTATCAGCAATGCATACTCAGTTTTCAGCCTATTAATAGACCAGTTTATTTATCTAAGTTTATAACTGTGTAACTGATCTGATGACTTTCAGTGAGATGCTGTATTTGTGTTTGTACTGCTGTTTCTCCCTAGCATCTACAAAGTGTTCTAAGTCATTAAAATTAGAGGATTAGATTCTTGTTCTAAAAATGGTATACTCTAAAAACCATTATTGATTGTACATTTATTTTTCGGAAGCATCAGCATTTATTTTGAACACTTGACCTCCAAATGGAAAAATACATTAAAGTACACTTAAATTATGAAGTATTCATGAGATAAATGAATAAAATTAGTCACAGAAGAGAATTTCATTAGTCCTGCTTCCCTTTTACCTATCTGTGAAAAGATTAAAATCAATTAACTATCTCAAAAGGTACTGTGCAGGTTAGTAGATTGAACTGGAAAATATATAATGGTATATTCTGACTAGTAAGATTTCTAAACTTTTCCTCTCTTTAGTGGTGATTTGATTCATATTTGGTTTTAATCTTACCATTCATAAATTAGAATCTCATTTGATTATTCTGCTTCAACCTAGAATTGTCATTTCTGTGAGGCTGTCATGCTCTGCTAGTGGACAGTGTCACCATGTATCAGAAACCTTCAGCAAAAGCTATTTTTTAACTTTTTGAGCTACTTGTGCCAACAGTCACTCTTTCCTGTTGTAGTCAGAATCTTTTTCCTTTCAGATATATTCCAGAATACCTTTTTTTGGGATATATTCTTTACTTCTTCCTGTTCATTTTTGTCTTAGCCACCCTAAGTATTGTAGGTTAAATTTCTTTATCTCTGTCCAAAACCCCCAAACCAAACCAAAAAGAGAATCGTTATTTTCTTGATATTTCATGATCAATTAATTCCTCTTTTCTACTTTACCAATCCATGTCTTGACATGAGTATTACTATTTTTAAAGTTTTGATTGTTTTTGTAGCAAATAAAAATGCCTCTACATCTAAATTATATTCTCAAATCAGTTTGTTTTCACTGACTTTGCCTCTCTACAATATATACTGGACAGTAAGTAGCAGATATAACTTAATTAAGAATCAACATACAGGAGAACTTAGGAGAAAAGAAATATTACCCGTGTTAATAAAACATAAATAAATTTGACTTCATGTAATTAACTAGACTTTTTCCAAGTAAGACCCATGAGATGTGAAAAGTTTGAGACTATAAAAAAACTGGACATTGTAAGATAAGCGGGCATTTGTATTTCATTCACTTCTAGTTTTGCAGTAGGCACTTTAGGAGAGACTGACTAAAAGAGGAACCCAGCTATAGGTAGGCAAGTATGTTTGTCAGGACCCTGTCAGTGGTCAGTTTAAAGGTCCAGCAGCTTCCCAAATAATTTATAGTGGCAATAAATATAAATCTGTCTTAACCCTGGGTATGTCCAATTACTTCAGAAACATGTCTTACAGCTCTTGCAAGTCCAGTGATAGCTTCCTGGGGAGAGGACCAGAAAATGAAGTGAGCATGAAGCTGTCTTAAACCAAGAATACAGCTTCTTACAGCTTTATATGAATATAACATACATCTGAAACTCTAAGTAAGCAGCAGCCACTGCTATTAGTATCTTGTGGCTTACATTGTGTTTTGAGGAGATGGCACATTAAGCATCTTACTGAGTATATGGCATTTACACAGTATATGAAACAACAGATGGATAATCTCTTCACCTATATGGAGTTATTTTAAAAAACAAAGCCAACGTTTTGCACCTTTGTGTTAAGATAAAATTAGGAATTTACAATCAAAGTGAAATTAAAAAATAAATAGAGGAGCATCTGCATTTTTGGTAACCACTTTATCTATCATCTTCTTGTCTTATCTACCTGAAAGCCCTAGGGAAAAAACAAGATTTATAGAATATTCTGAAGGATAATAAATACAGCATATTTTGTACCATATGGGTTATCTCAGGCCTTCACAACAATCTATCAAAACCAAGCAATATAGAACCTCCTGAGTAGGCATGTGTTACATTATGGCAGGATTAGAAAGAACTTTTTCTGACCAGAGGAATCAGAAAACGTCTACATCTCAAAACCAAGACAATCAGTCACCAAAAATCCTGCAGTTAACTAGTTCAAACATCAAATTACAAACATCACGAATTAAGGGAGAAGAATAATGCACTTTCAAAAAAAGCAAATTACCACATTTTTCAGTTTGTTTCTAGACTGGTGGAGCATTTACACCAATTTTCTAATCTTAACAGTCACAGTCAATTAAAAATTTCAAAATGGATTGACTTATTTTAAAGAAAGTAATTGTAGAGTTAACATCTACTGAATAATTAATTTATAAGACACATTTATATGAGACAGAATTTATATAGTTTATAAGACAGAATTTATATGACAGATTTGCTAAGGCAATTGACAATCATGATCTGAGATTAAAAGTAAAATAAAAAACTTTTTTATGTAGTCAAGGACATTAAGACATTATTATTAGTACTGTAATAATTATTGAAGTGGAGCATAGTTGGTGAAGAAAAGGAAAAACTTCTAATACTGCTGCTACAGTTTGGCCTATTTCTGCTATACATGATATTTTATTAACTTGTTTTGATAATGAAGATTCAAGAAGATGAATTTTAAAGCAGTTAATGAAGGCAGATTTGTAAGGGCTGAAATGAGGAGACTGTGGTAAAGTGTCTCCTGCATTGCCAGTAGATAACTGTATCTTCACAGCAAAGCCAAGCAGATAAACTTCCCAGTGCCTGTGTCCCTTTAATATTTCCTGCCCTTCATAATACACTGCAGAGATCTAATCCCTAAAGCAAACCTTGGCAATGTGTTGGTTTTAGCAACAAACACCATAAATAAAGCAAATTTGATGCAAAAAATATATCCTATTCAAAAGTATCAGGCTATCCAAGATCTTGATGTAAATCCAGTCCTCTTATTATACGTGATTTTATTAAATTGTTACAACAGTTGTAGCCACAAAATTTCACCATAATAAAAAAATATACTTCAGCATTACTGCATTTTTACTATCAGCATGGATATTCTGGTGAACTATGAGAACTGCATATAGTGTAATGTCTGACAATTATATGAAGATTTATTTACAAACAGGAAAAGGTTTTCTATTTCTTTTATTCACACCAGGAATTATTTCTGTAGGATAAAGGAAGTGGTAAAATGTTCCTCTGTAATCAGAAAAAGAAAGTATTATCACTGTCTAATTTTCTCTGCATTCCAACTTTTATTACACAATACACTACTTTTAAGTCTATACGATATTACGGACACCTTATTTTCAGTCGCTGAAATACATTGCTTTTAGTGAATTTGAAAGACAAAAATCTTTCCATTGCAGGGTCACGTCAAAAAGGCATATAACAATTAGGAACATTTTAAGAACTAAGAATGTGTGGCTTCTTTCAACAAACTAGTACAAAACAATATTTTGTTTGTTTGTTTGTTTTACTTCTGATGTCTGTTCATAACATGTACAACCTACAGAACAAAGCAAATCCCTGCAGTATACATACTCACTACGTTATAGTATTCAGTATCTCCTATATTCCCATCTGGACTTCAAAAACTTCCTGGACAACATTGTTCAAAACTTAATCTACTTATTTTATTGCAAATCAGTTCTGTAAAGATTAAACAATGCTTGCAAAGCTCTAGGTAGCTGATGAATAACCTGTGGCAATTTTCACCAAGTTATTTTAAGTTTTACTATGCCATTATACCATAGTTGATTAAAGTAAATGTTAATGTCACAAAACAAGTAACACATTTCAGGAATGACTCAATCAAATCTAATCATCAGCAATACATTGCTAATAAAGAGATTAATTGTTAATAAAGAAAAAACAATGTAAAATAGTGTTTGCTATACATATACATTTTCTTAATTAACTCAAGCATATGGGAAGATTCACTAGATGAAAATAAGAAGCAACTTCTGATTAAATCCTTGACATCTGTGCCATTAAGATTTTAATCTAAAACAATGTTCAAAACTATTTTCACTCTACCAAAGTGAGTGATTAATTAATAATGGCTCACTTATTAGCCTGGATCCAATAAATATAACACATTCCTTCTCTTTCAAAAGCAAAAATCAGTGTGGCTCATCTTACTTGTGCTGTCTTGAAATAATTACCATTCCTTGCAAATGAAATGAGATAACTATTTCTTCTTTCCTTTTTAGGCTCAGAAAAAAACAAAGAGAAATCGGGTTGTTTTTCTCTCCAGCTATTGATATAGGCTGATTCATAAATGCAAGTTATTTTCTACACAACGGATTTGGGGGAAAATGCATAAAATAGCAGCACTCACATTGTGGTAGTTATGCACCCCTGAGCAATGTCAGTGACATAGCAGTTCTAATGTTCTGGTGCCAGGGGAGAGAATGTTCTTAAACTCTCCTAATGTACTGAGGGTTCAGCCAGTCATGCTTTTGTTATCTTCAGGATCTTAAATCTTTCTTAAAATGAAAAACAAAGGAGTAACAATAGAATTTTGATGGATTAAACTAGCTAACAGACTAAAAACTGTATGTCTCCAGTCTTCATCTACTTTTGCTGTTTCACTTGGGATTTTTCAGACTTCTCTGGCATTTTCCCTCAACTGTCTTTAATGGACTTGAAGAGTCCTTGATTATTTAGTTCATATAAAAGCTGATCAATGCTTTTATCATCTTTATAACTCTTTTCTGAAAAAATGTTCCAATTCTACTTCCTCTGTTTTAAGACTAAGAGGTAGAGACAAGCAAAGAAATAAATCGAACTGGGTATGTTATTCAAGATTTTAGAGAATTCCCCTTTCACTCAGTGTCACAGAGATGGCTTCTATGCCTCCCAAGGTCAGAGAGAAGTTTACACTTGCTTTTAGCTTCTACTAGCATGCTTTGTTTTTATATTAGTCCCTTTTTGGTGAAAAGCACAACTGCAGTGAATTACTGGCTTTTGCTCCTTGTGTTAGTTTGCATTGTCTTCACATGTGGTCTGGAGCTTGGGCTCAATTTACCACGCTGGGAAAAAAATATGACAGTGCTGACAGCTGTATTGCAGAAACAAACTGCTGTCCTTCTCACTGATTACTCACTGCCACATCTGAGGCAGCAAGGCACAACGTAATAGATACAATCTCCTCCACAGCTTCCCATAGAAGCTTAGGGTCCAGTTGTAGCTTCCCTGCTAAAGTGCTTCATTTAGCTATATTTGGACAGATATAGCTATAAAAGGTTTATTCCAGTAAAAGCTTTCTTTTTTCTGTACTCCTTCACAAACTTTTTAGGGAATAATTTACTCCTGAGAGACAAGCAGACAAATAGCTCTTTTTCTTTTTGCTAGACTAGGTGACTTGGGTTTATTTTAATCTGTCTATAGGGAAACAAGGCACCTGGAGAGCTGCGTAGGATTCATGCCCAATTTTCTTGTAAATAAAATCAAAACTTATCTTCAAAGTTCTTCAAAGGTTGTGGATTCTAACAGCACAGATATTTGGTCATTAGATATATCTGCATACATTTGCTTGGTTAAAAAATCCAAAATACATGTTAATCACCATTACCTCTATGCAAAGAATCCTAAAAAGGATCCACTTTCTAATAGTGATGCAGGTTGCCAGTTTAGTAACAAGATCAGCACACCCTGGTAATCTAGAACTGACATTTTTCTGTTTCTGTTTGTTTTTTGTTTTTTGTTTTTGTTTTTTTTTTAGAATGGATATGCTCTCAAAATCATGAACAGTTGATTTTGGTAGGTCATAATTACTTTAACTTCACAAAACAAGGGATGAATCAGCAGTGAGTCTGATTGCAAGGCCTGCTGCACTTTGGTTTTCTGCACTTCTATTTCCAATCAACACCAGGTTCTTTTTCTCCTTTAATTTCTTATCATGAAAGGAAACAATCACAACCTGGAAACAAAAACCACGGAAAAGCTACCTGTCTAATCTTCCTTTCATTTCATCCTCCTTCAGTTGCAAGTACTGCTATTTTAAGGGGACAATATATCTTATTATGAGTTGCAGAAACAGTAACAGAAGTCATGGTGCTGCTTCTGTTTGTAGCTTGGACATACTGATTTCAGTGAGAAAAAAATTCTTTCCATAAATCCCTTCAGTGACTTGATGAGCACTCTCCAGCTGTGCTATAGGTTAAAGATTCTTTCCAAATATGTGTTTTAGTTCACACTAGCATAACATTATTTTACTGCACATGTTCAGGTATCACTCTTAGCTAATGAGATACAATATCAATAGAGTTCACCAGCTATCCAACTTAGATAATCTTCAAGGCAATTATAAAAAAATACAACAGAAAAATGTAGAACTCACCTGATCTGCACTTTATGCCAGTGTCCATCATCCACTTTCGCAGAAGAAGTGATGTTTTTTATTTCTGCTGCTTCACCACACAAAAACTGGTACTACAGAACGGCAAAAATGCTTTTATTATATAACTTCCAAGAACTGAATGGTTAAAGAATTAGAAACTTGAAATTAAAAATAACAAATGTTGCATCAAGGAAAACTGTTTCAGTAAAGATGTAGATCAGGAAATCTGTTGTATCAGAGCTATACAAGCAATCATACATGATTCCTAGCCTGCATGAAGAGGTTTTATTCTTGGTGTATTGTACAATCAGGTGTTATTGGCTTGATTTACAAAAAAGTTGACCATCTGCAACCCAGCTGAAATTAACATTGGCCACGGGTGAATTTTACTTACCATTTTATGGCCTTCTTACACTTCCAAACACGTAATGTAGCATGCAAGTTCCAGTATTTTGGAACACCATTTAATTTCCTATACTGATGTGAACAAGCACTTGATTTTATGGTTTGTCTACTTATAATTCTATCTTGATTGTGAGCATGGAACCATTTGTTCATTGGGCTTCAAATCTACATTTAATTGACTGGCTTTGTGAATGATTAAGTGAATTCAATTAGTTTTAACATGGCACAGTGGGATTTCTGAATAGATTTTTGACAATGAAAATACTTTCATATTTTATAGTGCTTACGATACGTTAGAAAAACATTTTTCCGCATTGCTACTTTACAATGAATACAAGTAAGATAGACTTAAAGCCTTCAACATTTTCTACACCTCTGATAACTTCCTGACCCTGCCTAATCTCATTTGTTCTGGATAGCCATGGCATAATTAAACACCATAAATTACGAGATAACAAAAAAAGTAAAAGGTTATTTTCTTCTTATTCTGTTTATCTGCAATTTATATATCTTTCTAGTATGATCATGCTCCTTAAAAATGAAGAGAAATTTAATTGAAATATGTTGTACCTAACATTCATTTTACAGTCCTTGCAGGACAGAATTATAGCCAAATATTTTGAACTTTTTAATAGAAAAATAGAAGAGTCTCTTTAGCATCTGCCCATCTCTTCATAAAGCTCAAACTTTATCTCTTCCTCAGAAGAGAATGGATAATTTGCCAAAGATCTTACTCTTCAATGTTTCTTAAGAGTTATATTCCTATTTAATTTGTCCACAAAAAACAATCAAATGTGTTTTGGCATCCTATGGAATTTTGAAGTGACATGACAGATGACTTAAAAGGTTTCTTGTCAGTCACATGGCAACAGATAGACTTCACTCCCTACATAAATTTTCCTGTAACAATTCATTCAGCTCCACAGCCTCCCCATGAGAATGTTTGATAGGTTTAGGCTTGGTGTATAAAATAGAATACCTTAATTCATGAGAGTTGTAAAGACAAGATCTACGATATTTATTTTTGTCTCTTCATGTTTACTTATAAGATATTCCAGTTATAATCACTTTTCATTTTCCTTAAGTACCACCTCCCGTGAAACATATGAATCACATTAGCTATGAATTGGCCCTAACAGATAGCAAGTTTAAGACCTATTTTCTTTAGAATACTAAAGAATCTCAAAACTCTTTGAAGCTCTACTATCTTCTACAGTAGGAAAGAGAAAAAAAAAATTTTTTACATATCTTAATTTTTTTTTACTTCTCCAATGGGTTGTTTTGATGCCTTACCTGTAAGGTGCCATGTTTGATGAATATCTGAATTAAAAAATGTCCTGTTGTTCCTGGGCTCTGTGCAATATGGAGGAGGAGTCCATGAGGATTATAGGTCTTAAATTCCAAGTGGATGAAGTTTTGCATGTTCAAATGCATTCCTGGAAATTCCAGGTATGAATCACCATAATAGCGAGCATAACTAAAGTCTGCAAATAGAATTTTGAGAGATATAAGAATACAAAGACATTTTTCTTCTTCATGCACAGTTTTCTTTATATGCCAATGGGGACAAGTATCTAGGATACTCTTTTACACTTGTGAAGGAGACAGACATGAATTTGAAAACTGATGATAATTTTTTTCTGTCAAAGACTAACGCTGCAAATTTATAAAACTAGACATAAAGACTCAGGCAAAATTATATTAAGTTGACAACTAGGAGCAATACCTCAAATAAAAGGCTATGAAGATGACAGCACTTGGAACAGTGCAGCTTTGGCTTGTAAATGAAAACCAGTTGGTTTTGTGTTGTTTTTTTTTTTAAATTAGGCATTCACATAGTTTTTGAGGCAAGACTGAATGACTTTGAAGTCTTTGAAGAAATCACACAGAATGGAAAAGAAGGAATACATTCCAGAACCTAATTATGAAGTTCCTATCTTAATCAGATATGTCAGCTATCTCTGTCTCAAACAAACAATGGGATGTTGTGAAGGTGAAAGGAAAAGTTTTCCCTTATGACTACATCTAACTTGTCTGCTTGATTTATCTAGAACTCACTTAACATGCTGTGCCACACCTGGGAGGGGCAGATGCAGCTCTAAGTTAAATGCAAAAGATATGTGAATATATGTCTGCAAGCTCATCAGACAACAGAGGAGTACACTTTAAAGGGATTTCTTTATAAGTATTTTCTCTTCCATTTCTTTTTCTATTTTTCTTTCTGTTGCCTCCCTTCCTTCTTTCCTCTCATCTTGTTTATTCCCCATCTCTTTTTATTTCTTCTTTCTTTTCTTTCCCTCTGCATCCTTCCTCTCTCACACGCTGTGTTTTTACAAAAAAATAACATTCAACATAGGTGCCAGAGTGTACAAATGCACAGTCATGCACTTCTTTGGTGTCGTTTTTTTTTGTTTTTTTCTTGCAGATATTATAACGGAGCATCAGGTCAGTACATTTATTTACTCATAAGGACTTAAAAACTTTGTCGTCTTCCACACATGTTACATGAGTTATATTGTTCCATTTTAGGACAGCTCTGGTATTTTTGCACAAGCAAAAATATGCTCTAGTCTCACTTGAAGAATAACTTAGCATACAATTGTTTGCTTGATAAACTTTATGAGATTGGTAAAAATTTGAGGTAATACTAATAACTCATCCACCTTGTTAAAAAGTCAGGGCAACAATATGAACCCAGACACAATGCATAATAAGCATTAAGTGAATAATTCAGTTTTCCTTGGCTCAGATTCCACTGAATCTAAGTATCTCTGAGGGTTACAAATCCCATTTCTGATTTCCAAAATAGTAAAAATTCTCATCTGTTCTGACAGTAGCTTTAACAGGAAATACATTACTACATATGCCTAAATTGTGAGTATCAATGATAACGGCATAAATGACAAACTGTTAATGTTGCCCTGCTGCCTATCACTGTACAGGTATGTTGATTTTGTCCTTTTATGAGCTCTTTACAAAGTCAGAGTCACTGTGATCAAATTTTGAACAAAGCTCTCAACAAATTCTTTGGAAGAAGTAAAAAAAGAAATAGCAGCAAATCAGTAATTCATGTGCACAAACAACACACAATAAAAAAAAAACCAAACAAATTGCAAGCAATATGAATCAAATACCAGTGATTCAAAAATGATGATCATATAATTTTAAGTGTTTTTATACTTTAAATATACTGTTATGTAATATAAGCATGTATGTGTAAATTTCAGAAAAATCAAGTAAAAAAAAAAAAAAATAATAAAAATATATATATATATATATCCTTCCACTCAATGGACAGGACAGTTTCTCTGAGAAGGGGGAGACAGATCTTTATAGAGGATTACCCCCAATCCCTGCCTCTTGTTTGTCTTCCTTCCTGAGCTCACCCATTTGCCCTGAACTGTCCCCAGGTACATGGTTTTGCTTCTCCCATAGAACTGCTCAGTTATCCTCAGAGTCCAGAGATACTTGTACCAAACCACCTCCTTTTCTTGACCTCACTTAGGACATCAGCTTGTCTCAAAGATAGAAAATTGCATGGAATATCTCTTTCCTGAAGTTGTAGTTTCTTCTGTACCTGATCAGTTTTTAAATTATTGGGAGGTTTTTTTTGGTTGGTTGGTTGGTTGGTTTTTGGGCTTGTGGGGTTTTTTTGTTTGTTTGTTTTTGGTTTTGTTTTGGTTTTTTTTTTTGTGTATGTGTGTGTGTGTGTTTTATTTTGGTGGGTTTTTGCATTGTTCAGCCTATAATTAATTAAGCATGTGAGAACAGGACAAAATTTTGTTAGCTTTTTGGTGGTTTGCTAACACCAGGCATCTGAGCCCCTAGATCTCACTACAAGAGATTGAAATCAATTCTTGTGAAGAGAGAAAAAATGGTGAGTAGGGGAAGAAAGTAATTTACTCATGATTCCTGAAACTATAGTCCAACTCCATATCGTTGAACTGAGGCAAGACTGGATTATTTATGAAATCTGAAAATTCAGGAAAGACCAAACAAACCTTGGCCAAAAAAATGCTACCTTTAGCATTCTATATACAATTGTACCAAGTACCCAGAGCATGGCAGACAAAAATTATCTTTCTCTGGCCCCAAATGATGCTGTACTGCAAGACAATACACTCCATTATTGCATAGATTTGAGGTCAGTTTGGCTTTTTATAGGAAATATATTCATGCTGACAACCAGAAAGCTTTTTAAAAGAATCAGATGAAGTAAAATTGCTGCAGCTGCTCTGTGTTCATGGGGATCAAAAGAGTTAATGAGAGAAAGCACTGAAGAATATTTAGTGGGCTCCAGGTTTTTGTGGAACCAAATAAAATGCAATACTGAAATCACAAATTGTTACATATCTTTCCACAACAGCTCTTGACAAAAAAACCTGCTGTGATTTTAGTTGATAAGATTCTCACATTGTGTATGTACACATACTTTTTATAGAGCGCTAGCTTTGTTTATAATCCTTTTACTACAATTATATGCAGCTTTTTCATTTGACCTTTAGAGTTGGCTTCCTAGATTGCTTTATGTCCTAAAGCAGAGTGCTCATCACCCAAGCCTTTTGGAAAAAAAAAAAGTGAAGCTGTATTTTATCTTTCACTCTGAATGTCTAACACTTACTTTCCTAAGAAACAGAAAAGACCTTTGGCCTATGAAATCCTTTCAGTTGTATCTTGTTCCCCTGTGTACACAGAGCTCTCCACATTCTTTCCTTTACATGAACTCACATTAATGTCAGGATGTTAAAAGCTGTGAGACCGAGAAGTAAGGGTAAGCACAGAGGCAGGCAGGTCTGCAGCCCAGCCAGTGCCAAGCCTGCCAGTATCAACTGGGTTTCCTCCACTCCAATGAGCTGCATCAGCTTCAGAATGGAAGCCTTTGAATTTCTTGAGATTCAGACAACTGTAAGTCTTGGTTTTTAGAAGGCAGGTAGAGACAATTAAATTGCTAATATGCTCACGTTCATACATGCTCCTGCGGCCAATGGTGCTTGTGTATCTGGGTATTTCTATGCCTAATTAATATTCTGTATTTTGTAGGGATTCAAGTAGAGAGGATTCTAATAAATGTTTGGGGTTTTTTTCTACTATTCATGTTTGTTATTATGTTACAGCTTAGGACAAAATATTCCTGTTCAAAGTATCATTTTTTCCTCTTCGACATATCTTTTACATCATTTACTATTCATTTAATCAGAAATACCTTATAGCATTCAAAGGCAAGGCATCGTTGCCTGTGGAAAGGCCTTCCATGAAAAATATAAACTATCAATATTTGGAAGCTTTATTTTTTATAAAGAAGGAACAGATCTCTTGCAACAGACTATAACTGTGGTCATAAAAAGTTATGTGTGTTTAAAACCGGAGAACACTAAGTGAAAAAATATTTTCGAAAAGTGAAATGAAAAGCTCAGAGCAGGAACTGTTTTACTGGCCTGGCTACAGACTTTACATGAAAAACCCAAGAGCCATTTCAAACATCTGCCCATGGCACAGGATGACTCAAAGGATGCCAGAAGCAGTGCCTGGCCTTGGTCACCCTGTCAGCTTCCACCATAAACAGTGCCAGGGCTTCCTCAGCCAGGGAGAGCGTGTGTCCCACCACACTGGGCATCCACCCCTTCATCTTCATTCTGAGGATAACACAGCACTGGAATAGATTGCCCAGGGAGGTTGTGGAGTCTCCATCCCTGGAGACATTCAAGACTTGCCTGGATATATTGCTTTCAAACCAGCCATAAGGGATCCTACTCTAGCAGGGGCGTTGGACTAGATGAACCTCAGAGGTCCCTTCTAACCCCTTACCATTCTGTGATTCTGTGATTTCCACATATTAAAAAATACATGAGTAAAAAAACTCACCATGATAGACTATGATGCTTATGCTGAAGATAAAAAGCCTGCCGGGAAGGCTGCAGGAGGGCCTAACAGCATCCTTTCAGCACTTAAAAGGAGGTTAGCAAAGAGACCGGCTCTTTGTTGACCAGAATGAGAGGAGGATAAGAGAAAATGGTCTTAAATTGAAACAGGAAACTTACCACAGCAGAAACATGCTTTCTGTCTTAACTATAAGGTTTTTGTGAGCACTGCCAGAATATAAAAGCAGGGTGAAAGGACAATACTAGTCATACGATGCCTTTTTTAAAGCCTCCTGTCTCAGGTGGCCTATGCATGTAGCAGTGTTTTTTCTTTACTTTCAATATGCTGAACGTACTTCAGCTTTCATTTTCTTTACATTTTATCTCCAATCTGCAATCACTCTCTTTTCCATTCTAAAATAAGGTCAATCATTACAGTGAGTTCTGGCAGACAGCCACAGCAAAATAATCCATAAATTTTAATCTCTATTTCCTTTAGTACAATAACCTACTTTGTATTTGTAATCAGTATTTAAGTTTTTAGTTTCTTTTCAGATTATATTTTATTCAGTCTTTTTGGCTTAAACAACTTAAAGACAGAGCAGAAAAATGATCTTCAACCATTATTTCTATTTCCAAATACAATGCTATTTCACTGTAGCATACCCCACCTTGGGTCCACATAACATACCCACAATTATAGTGAACCTATGTTTTATTGCTGTCAAGTTCTGTGCCGCATGACTAGCAGAGAATTATAGTTCTGTTTTTCTCTCAAAGTTGAAATGTTCTCTAACGTGGCATGCTAGACAAGAAAGAAGTGTGGTTAACATTCAGAACCATTGCCAATGCAGCCCACAAGAAGCTTTCAAACAAACAAACAAAAAAACCCAAACCAAAACAAAAACAAACCAAAACCAACAGCTATCAGTAAACCCTCTTTACTGTTCCTTTGTCATGCTTCCATGGAGCTACAGATATGAGCAGATTTTGAAATTCTTCCAAAAGAAAAATATGATGGTTTTAGAGCTCTTACAGCTTGTTGTCTACACTTCAAGCCTAAACATACCCATACACACAGAGAAACACACAAACATCTACATTTAATTCAGCTGCCCTAAAGGGATGGAACTTCAGACCCTAAAAGCCAGGAAGCTCCATCACTTTTCCTGCACTTATTGTATATTTTTCTTTTTTTTTAACACAACAGTCGTATCTGTTGATCCATGTTTTAATTCTTAACTCCTTCATGTTCAAGAGTCAGTCTGCAGTGTTCTTGGTAGTGAGATGTACACTGATTCACTGCTCACCCCATGAAGGGGAGAGTTGGCTGAATTTTCTATATAATTTTGGCTCCATTCTGTTCAAGAGCTATAAAATACAGTGGAAAACAACTGCAAAATTTCTATATGTAAAGGATTACCTTACAGAATAAATTTTTCAACTCATTTTTCAAAAACAAAATACATGCACATACAGCACAGATCTTTAGATAGCAGAGGTATAAAGACAAGACTACACTAGAGACTGAAATTCAGAGATTTCTAATCATTCAAGTAGCAACATTATGTAAGACATGGAATGCCCAATTTACGGGAAGTGGAAGCAAATTCCCCTTTTAAAAATGTAAATAATTTATTATTTACACTATTTGGATACTGTGGGGAAAATGGACATGAAGCTTGTTTATATATAAGGATAACATTAAATTGTATTCACAGTAGTAATTACCAATTTCTATATATTCAGACATATATAGAAAATACATATTAAATTTTAGTTCAGCTATTTTAATTTCTTTAGTTAAAATAAAACTCGTTGAACACCAGTAAATAAATATGACTTGTATGGGAAAAAAAAAAAATATTCTGGACAATTCCCCCTGGAAAAGGAAGGACTAGAATGCTGGATTGTGCCTAGCAATACAGACTATGCCTCACACTGGCATATGTTATGAAATAGATGGCAGTGAGACACTTCTGCTCCAACAGTCTTTCAAAACTGTAACTTAAATAAGTCCATTTCTAACTAAATGAAATCAGATGTACTTTTATTCCCTAAGGTTTAACAGTCTGGAGAGCACTAACACCTGTACCTTTATTCGTCAATGCAGGAAATCCCTGAATTTGAAATTATTTTAGGATGACAGATACTCAGTTATAATGCCTAAAATGAAGCTCCCAGTTTCTGTTGATTTCTATTCTGATTTTCACTGACTGCCAATCTGATGACCATTTAGAGATGCTCAGGTCAGCACTTCAACATCTTTCCAGAACCACCTATCAAGGTGAACTGTGGCTATGATCTACTTTGACAGAACAATATCTATTTATCTATTTATATATATATATATATATATATATATAACTACATATATATTTATAACTACACAATTTCTGGAAATTGATATTTGATATTTATGTAGGCAATATATATGAGTATTTAAATATCTTAATGCTCTGTATTTATTAGAAGTTAAGCTAAAAACTATGGTATGCTTCTCCTCTTCCTTATACTAACTGAACCTGAAGAACACCATGTTCATGCAATGTGACCTTTTTCTACCACTGTTATTTGCCCTTGAGTAAAGCTTTAATTGCCAGTTTTCCCTATTTACTTTCAGTTGTCAAACTCCCTCTGCCTCTTTTTCACTCAGACATTTATCAGGGGCCACTATAATGTCTTTTCTAGTGTTTAGCAAATCCTTTTTGGGGCACTGTGACAAAGCATCTTTAAGTATCTTCCACCAATGTTTAAATTAAACTGACAGAAATTTCTTCTCTAAAAGCAAGACTACAGAAGATTGGTATGTCAACTATTACATGTCAACTAGACCAATGGACTTGAAAATCTTTATGATTTTCTTGTCTGCCTTTACCTCCAATCGGTTCATATTAAATGCTTTTGCTGCTACCACTATTGCTAAATAAATTCCACCAATAATTCAACCAGAAAATGCAAGTGTGCTAGAAAATGGAAAAATTGCTGATACTGTGAAAAATTCAGTATAAGAGGTACGTAATACAGTTTAAACAAGTTCAAGGTGTATAAGAATGAGCGTGCAATAAAAGCTCTTAAGCGTTTTTCTGTTGGGCTCTAACACTAAAACTATTTAAAATATCTACAGATGGAGCATAACAATCTTGGAAGTTTCAAGAATTTCTGCTTTACTTTTGTATTCTGCTCACTCATTCTTTTAAAAAGTCTTTTTATCTCTATAAATAAACACAATTTATTTTCTAGAAAGGTTCACAGAGCAGTGAATTCTGTATGCTTATGCATAGGTTGGAGTGGAATAGCAGATATTTTGTGCTTTTATTTTTAAAGTACACGTAAAAAATAAATAAATTTGTTAGTTACCATACACTTGAAAATAATAATTTACCTACATCTGCTCACAAATTTACTGACCGCAAAGAACTAAGAAGCTGCTAAGCCTTGTCCCCTCCTTGAACTCAGGGAAAAGAGGGGAAGAGCCTTCTAGCAGCAATCTGTTGAAATTATAGGAGGCACCAAAATGTAATTACTGGAAAAGGAAATTGTTTTGTTATTATCATTAAAATATAAGTACTTCTTAATATGAGATTCTGTTTCACGTTCTAGTGTAGATTTGCACATAACACACACTGCAGGACTAGATCTTTTAGTTACAATATTAGCTCAGTGGGATGAACTGGGACTGACTGCTGTCTCAGTCACATGAGATTTTTCAACATGTGGGCTAGCTCAACAACATACAGATAGTGGAGAGGTTTTAAATTTTACTGCAATCACCAGGGTAGTAGAACAGATTTGCTCATTGACGGCACAAAACCACACACACATATATATATGTATATATATTTATACACACATATACATAATCAGAAAAAACCTCAGCTGTGTCTGGTTCTGTTTCAGCTAGAGCCTGTGTTGTTTCTTTCCCTTTTAACTGTACCATAAGGTACACAAAGAAGATCAAGTATTGTTACAGAAGAAATCAGGAGCAGCTCTTATCTTGGGGATAATTCGATCTGCTCTCAGCAGAATTTCACAAGCTTTGCTAAAATCTTTCCCTTTTGCTCCTCTTTCTACAAAAGTACTGGCTGCTGACACAGAGCCAACATCAAGCCCAGTGCCATTGCTTGCATGTTGATAACCCCTGCGGCTAGAAAGCATTAGAGCCACCACGGGGAGAGAAGCAGATATATCCATAAGAAACCAAGCTTTTTCACTTCTCCTATTTATAAACCAACCTGCTTTTTTCAGTCTCTTACAATTAGACTTTGAACAAACAGAAAAGAATGAAATCTTACCAACTATTTTAAAGGTTGCAGATGATATTAATGGTCACAGCATGAAGTATATATAATATGGCTCTCATATGTTTGTTACAGTATTGTAGGTTTCTCCAGAAAGCAATTATCTCCCCATTATTCAAAATAAATAATAAAGGTTGGAATACCACCATAATCAAAATCTTGCAATGCACTGCAAGAACTGCACACTGAAAGCACAAGTTTTTAAAACTATAACACAAGAAAAAATAGTTCGTCATCATCCTGCTCTTGGTACTCCCCTAATATCAAATCAATAATTTAAAAAATATTATTTTCTGAGTTTAAAAAAAAAAAAAAAGCAAACCACAAAAACTAAAGAATCTGACTGAGACCACTGCTAGGAGGGATGAATTTTTAATTTTGATTCATAGTAACTTTTTTTTTCTAATGCAGTAAAAAAATCACTATGAAGATGTATGGTACGTCTGACTACAGTTGCTTTGAAGTGGCACTTAATGTGTAATCTATGCATTTAGTGGTGCCAAAACTGCTCCTGGGCAGGTACACCAGCTCCAGAGTCTTCATCTTGGATACATAAAACATAGAAACAGTCTCAACTGAATCTGTACCTTCAGACATGGATAACATTCACAGTATTGCCCTATCAATCTGTCTTTTTCAAATCGGGCTGATGCTACTGATCCTAACAGTATCAGAGTGGTTCCAAAGAATGTTTATCAATCTGGTGATAGGTGCTTTATACATATAATTAATTATAATTATAATTATAATCAATATAAATAAAAATAAAATAAAATAAATATAAATATAAATATAAATATAAATATAAATATAAATATAAATATAAATATAAATATAAATATAAATAAATATGAATAACATGGTGCTCTGAAATAATACTTCATTCACCTAATTCATACTCTTTCAAGTATCTTACATGTACTGAGTTCAGTCTCAATTCCCCCAAAGGACTTTGCAGTGCAAATATAGGGCTGTCTTATGAAATAAATACTAAATCACTCAACTAAAAATGTGGTGACCCTTATTACGACTTCATCATCTCACATCAAGTAGTAAGAAGCCCTCGGGATGTCTTGTGCATTTTACTCTCACTTAACTTTTGAGTTCTAATGAATGCCTGCATGCATGCAAAGCATCTACAAAAAAAACAGAACAAAACAAAACAAACCACTCAGAGAATGGTAAAAACACTCATTCATGGTATTAACTTTGTCAATGATGTCCAGTTAAGGGGGCATGAAACATCTCTCTGTTTCACTTTTTGAGTCACAGTCTAGGTCTAGGGTGTGCTAATGTGAACACGTATTATGGAAACAAATGCTGCCATGAATATTTGAGAATATAAATAAGGAATGAAGTATTAATAACATAGCAGACCAACATCACATCACATAAAACTCAGTGAAGGTTTTGAAGGTCACGAAAATGAAACTGTGATTAAGAAACAAGGTCAGAAAATTTAGTAGGCATCATTTAAAACATAGAACTGATTAGAAAAAAAAACACCTCAAAACCTAAAATCAATGCTTCATAAATTATATATAGATATATAAATAAAAGAATATACAGTCCCAGTTGCTTCTTCTCTTGTTTAGTATGTGAACTAGTCACTTGCAACATATAAATGCAAAATTCTTATTTGATAGCCTAGTCATATGGGAAGTGACACCTCATAGGATGGGGAAGATTCAGAACAGTACTGCTGCTTATGTAATTTATTTCAAACTATACATATGAAGTAAATTCTGTGATGAAAAATTTGAATTTACATTTGGAATTCTACTGTAAGCACGGTAGACTAAGTTCCCCCATGCAGAAGAACTCTACAGAAGTACAAAAGGAAGCCTACACACAAATTTCCTGTAGCAACGTTTTTGCATGAATCATGAAGATTACGTTAAAGTGTGCAGACACCAGACATCTTCCAGAACAACTATGTGTATAGAATTTTTGGTAGTGAAAAACTAAGAAACCTCTTGTTGCTTCAGAGTAAATACAAGTATTTTTATTGTGCTGAACTACATGACTGGTTTAAATGCAGATTGGATGCCATGGTTGGGATAGAGGCTTTCTAAACAAGGAATTTTGAAGTTTCCCCACCCTTGTTAATGATATTGAGTTAAAGAGAATACTAAATACAAACCTGAGGAAAAATGACTGAAAAGTAAACAGCTTACTAATGCTAGCTAGCTAGCAACCAGGCCTGTAAAACAAATAATAGTTACTCATACACCTTTATTTGTGAAGGAAAAAAATAAAAGTGAATAGAATAGATGTCTGTCATCAAGGTGACATAGACAACTAAGGTGGCAAGAGCAAGAAATTTTGCTTCAAAAGAGATCATAAGAAATATATAATATTTCACTATGTTTCAAAAGCATATATTTAAAAATTAAGTTTTTCCAATAGTTCTCAAAAATGAAGATGACAACAACAAAAAGCTGGAAATATTGATCAAATTTAGATTAAATCTGCATGTACATTTCACCTGTACAGAGTTAAAAGGATGGTGGCAGAAGATAACAGCCCCACACACAGACGTATGCCAGTTAAGAATCTAGGAATATATGTCGATTCAGATAAGTGAACAATGATGAGGAAAAGACCACAGATATTCTGAGCTGATACAGGGATCATGCCAGTTTATATGCAGTTTTTAGCTCTACACATGATTGCATTTACTGTGCCACAATAGCCCCAAGTTTTCCTCTACTGAGGAGTTACTATAGACAGAGACAATGTTCTGACAATTGCTGCTTGGCAGTTCACTTACAACACAGAACTGCTGAGCTTCTCCATAATTTAAACAAATTATCTATTTCTTTTAATAATTTCTTGGCAAATTCCCTATAAGTATGTAAATTTATTTATTTATTTGACTCAGAAATGTTCCTACAATGCCAAATAACAGACAAAAAAAAAAAAAAAAAAAAAGCACAGTGAATTTATGCTTGAGGTACATTGTGAAGGACAGCATGGATTCTAAGTTAGTGTCAATTAAAAGGACCATTAATGGCTGGGTTATCTAATTTACCCATTCAAAAGCTGGAAAACAGCTCTCTATCACATTGTCTTCCTGTTCAGTCAATGGAGAGTAATGCCCAGTGGGAAATACAACCCGTTCCAAGACAACATTCTAGAAGAAAGGTAAGAAAACTGTAAATCTCCTTTTTCTACTAGTGAAAGATGGTAGACCACCATCTCATGTTAAGTGACTTGGAGAATTAATAATATCTCCATGGAAAGTGTCTTGCTGAAGAAAACAGCAGGAGGTTTTTGTTTGGTTTTATAAACTATTCATCCAAGTAGCAGGGGCACTACAACTGCAGTCTGCTTTAGAATATCAATAAACTTCTTACAAAAGAGTTACTGTTTCAACTTTATACTTATTCCTCAGTGGCCTTCACAGAATTTTCTGACTCCAATAGTATATATTGCTGAAATTATTTCAAGTAGGAGCAAAACCAGTATATTTTCTACATCTGGTGCATAACACTAGTTTTTAAAAACAGCCTGCATATTTATCTTCTAAAAAAATAATCTTTGTAAACAGGGTGAATGAAGAACTCCTCCTTACCTGTTTCTGATCTCTCCAATATCCACAAAATCTAAACAATCAAGATAGAAATATTTTAAGTATTTGAAAAAAGACTGAGATACAAAATTACAATTTGTATGGGAGCTGGAAATAGTCTTATTTCCTGGCCAAGTGCATTTAGAATTTTTAGCTGTTGTTCTGTTACTCAGTTTTCTGCCCAAGCTGGTAATATGACAAGCACTTTGATCTAAATGTACTTGTTAACTCTTACAGAAATCTAAAATTCAACTCTGGTAAGCCCATTGTCGACCTGTTCCATATAAAATACCATTTAAGAAAAACAATGTTTTCCCCAATGACTTCAAGTAAAGATTACTCAGGAAAATCAAACTACAAGTACTGACTTATGCTTAAATACCACACAGCAGCAGTCACTGAGGAATTCTCGACAAACACAAGATTCTGATTTGACCAAAATACAAACCAAAAAAAAAAAAATAAAAAAAAATCTGCAAGAGTAGATTGCTGTTTGGGAGCTAGAGCACATTATATTTCATTTCTTTAGGAAGTTAGACAGGAACTGTCAGCACAAATAGATAACACTGGAAAAGAATGCTTTATTTACACCAAAGAAAATTTGTGCAAAAAATCTGGTGTTTCATTTGTCCAGCTTTGTTTAAAATTATCTCCAAAAAAAATTTGATTTATTAGAAATGTTAAGCACGAAATGTGTTTTCAGAAATAAAAAATATAAAAATTTTAACTGCCTGCCATAATATTTGTTTGATAAATATGAGTTTCACCAAAAACTTTCACATGAAACTCACTTGGTTAAAGAGAAACACTATAGGATTTACGATCTGTTGTTTGCAATTGTAAACCCATCAAAAGTAACAGAAGTGTTGCTGTGTGTTGCAACAGGAGCACATGCTGTGCACACTTTTGGGGGAACAGTCATTAAGGAAAACCAGAAAGAGTCTGGACTAAAAAGGCTTTGTTCTGAAAGATGGTGTTAGCTCAGCACACTATATAATGCTTGCATTACCTAGGATGTTTTTTTCCAGCGTTAGAGAAATATTAAAAGCACCAGTTAAAATAGTTGTTGATGCCATTCATGCTGGTGTCTTAAATTGGTTTGTAAAGGTCCTTTTCTTCTTTTTCTTTTGGAAAATTTGTAGTCAATTTGGTAAAGTGAAGGAAAATCTCAGGCTAGCAAATAATGACTATGCTTAACATCCCCAAGTAAAAGTCTTTCTATCTAATATCTAATAAATGTTGGAGAAATACTAAAAAAAACGCACCAAAACAAACAAAAAAAACAACCAACAAAAAACCAAAACAAAGAATAGAGAGACTAACCTACAATTAAGGACAGATCTAGTCAGTGTCTTTTACAGCCCATTTCAAAATAATTATTTCTCAATTTAATACATTTAAAGGATTTGTTAAGTGTTCCAAAACATTAGAAATTCATCTTATATCTTTCAAATGTACAAATTCAAGGCTTTACATGAGCATGGAATCCCAACATTACCAGCTGTTAGTATTCAAAACTACATTCTCAGAAATAAGAAAACTCTGTGGCTTATTTTTTCATCAGTTTCATTATGAAGCTTTTGATTTTGCATAGATATGTTTTATCAATATCCTAAGGAGAGAACAAAAAATGGCCTGACATTTAAAATTTGTTTGTTGTAAAAGTCTAGTGAGGATCATCTTCTTACGGTACAGGAAATGAGTTAAAATAGCATTTAACTCATCATCACACTGAACTTTTTGCACAACTTTAAGTTTTAAGGATTTATAACCAGCTCCCTCCTCTAAAGTTCAAAGTGGGCTTCTCCATTCATAAGGAACATGGAGGTAAACCTTCTGAAAAAATGAGCAGCATTTGCTTCTCCTATACAGACAGCAGGCATATTTAATATGTGACAACAATTCACAGTACACACAGTACAGTCAAGAGACATATATATCACAAAACCCCTCTGGCTGAAGAGGGTTAAGCTACAGCTCTCATCTTCCTTCTGGATCATATTTGTGTTTTAATAATGCCATTCTGCAGAAGTGAACACAAAATCCACCGGGACAGAAAAAAGGAGGGAGATGTCCAAGACTTCTAGCTGTAGCCTAGTGAACAAGGCTGTCACTTGGCTAGAAACCCCAGAGGACTTGTGTGTTTGAACAGGATTTTGACTGTATGCCTTCAATTGTACCGGAGATACCAATAAGAACAGAACTTATGCCATCTTTTACCACTAAGAAATTCTATGTTGTTAAAAGACTATATAGTTTTTAGATGAGGTCTGAGAAAACCTAGGAATAAAGAAAAGGAGAAATATTTTTAAATCAGGTATGGGAAAGACTATGCAAATATAGTATTTTAGATAAGTTGCATTATGCCTAGAAAAGCAGGAAAAGTTAACATAGCTTTAATGGGTTAAACCTCTTATTTAGTCTGAGAGGTGTGGCTGAATACTGGGCCTGAAATAATAAAAAAGGCAATGCAAAACCAGCTATCTAAATACTCAGTTTGCTAAATAATGAATATAGTGCTTTTGTTTCTTTCAGTAATTCAAGGAATTACTGATTAAGCATCATCTCCACTAGAGTGATCATGATCAAATCCCTATACTCTGGCTTTTTGACCCCCTAGATTGGGATCAAGAACTATGCAGTACTTGGGAAATGAACCATGTCCGAACAATAATCCTAAATCTGTATATGAGCATGGATCTAACACTAGACAATAGAAAGCAGGGAAGAGAGTGGCTGGGACACTGACCCCTTCTCAGCTGCCAGGTGTCTGATGAAGGATCACGTGCAGATCTGTCTGCCTGGAAGCTGAAGGCCAGAATTTTCTGCTGTGCATTGACATGTACAATTGCACTTTCAAAGAGTTGAACAGGGATCATTATTTTCCTTTACAGCAGTACCACAGAGGTTATGGTACTGCCATTGTTCATCTTTTATGCTAGAAAGCAATTATTATACTGATCAGCCTGCTGGAGACAGAGGTTCATTTCTTTCTCCAAGACTCAATGCCTATATCTTATGTATAGTAGGAAATGTCCTAGCCACTAGGCAGAAAGCTAACCCAGAGGGCATTTTGTCCCTCAGAGTGGCAAAATTCATGAAAAACCTAAGTGAGGAGGAAAGTATAGATTTTGTAGCTGTAGACAAGTGCATTTATCTGAGAGCAGGGAGACAAAGGATGATACAGATGTGCTTTATGGTGTATGGAGAAAGAGCAACTTCTATACAGTGATTTATCTGAATAATTTTAGATGCATTCCTTGAGATGAATCACACCCTAAAACCTTCTATTTCTCTGCATAAGGAAAGTCTAGAGTCAGACTTCAAATTTGGCCATAGGCAAAAGAGAAAACATCATTTATATGATTCTAAGAAATCAGGGTTTTAAAGGCCTCATAGCACATACTATCTAATTATTTTGAAATGCCTTATTAATTAATATGGTATAAATTGTTATACAATAAAGTTCTCTTAGAATCTATTCCTTTTCTTAGCTGTTATGCTCATCCACCCTGTAATCTTCTGTGTCCTAAGGCTGACTCTTCAGTCTTCCACAAGAGTGACACAGCTGAGAGGTTGTAAGGGAGGGCACAGTGAGCTGTCAGCAGCCTTAGGTTTTCATCAGAAGAAGTGTCACATTTCTTTCTCCTCAGGCTTACACTATGCTTTGGGTTCTTTTTATTTATTTCCCTGTCTCCTTCTCCTGGACTGCCAGCTGCAGCCTGGCAGTGGCCCCTGGGCATCAACAGTTGGAGGGTCACCCCCTCCCCGGCAGGGACACCCCCAGAGACAAAGCTGGAACAGGAGGAGGGAAGGCAGCAGTCCCTGTGTCCAGTGCAGGGGTTAAACCAGCAACACCCAGCTCAGGCAATGGTAGGCTGAGCTCCTGGACTGCCAGGGCATCCCTCTGCTAAGGCAGTAAAAATTTTTACTGAGCTGCACTAGTTATCTAGGTCCCATACATGTATCATTATAAATCTCCAAAGTTTGGCATGATGAAGTCTTTTTCTTAGTGTATGAAGTTTTGCCATGGACTATTAATGATCAACTGTAACACAAACAGTATCTACTGAAAATTAAGTTGGCCAGGCTGACATTTCTGACCTTACAGGTCCTTGAAAGCACGGGAGAAAAATAAATGTAGCAGGATGGGGGGCAATGCTAACATTAAAAGCGCTGGCTGGTAAAAACAACCATACAGCTGCAAAGTTCTAAGAAGTATCTATTCACTCATCTGCAGAAATAAGAGAAGTTCAACTGGATGAATAAATGTTTACATTCATCTTCCCTCACAGGTCCCCCAAATCCCCTAATATCTCAGAGAACCAAACTTCAAATTCAAGAAATGTAAAATGACTCCAAATTCATAGAATCATAGAATGGTTTTAGTTGGAAGGGACCTTCAAAATCACCTCCCACTAGACCAGGTTGCTCAAAGCCCCATACAAAGTGGCCTTGAGCCCTTCGAGGGCTGAAGCATCCACAGCCTTCCTGGGAAAACTGTCAGTGTCTCATCACTCTCACAATAATGAGAGTGGTAAGTGGTGCTCATAAATGGTGAGTGGTGCTCATAAGAGTGGTGCTCCAGCCCTCTGATCATCATCGTGGCCCTCATCCTGACTCACTCCAAGAGCTCCGTGTGCCTCCTCTGTCAGGGGCTCCAGAACTGGAAACTACCCCAGGTACTGTACTCCAGTTCAACAAACTTAAAAATTAAAACTATGGTTTTCCAGATAAAATAGTAACTTGTACTACTGCTTTTGTGGGCACTGAATTAAAGAATACAATAGCAAATTTGTCTCACATATTCACTTAAATACATTCCTACTGATAATTCACTGATACTCCAACATCTGTCTTTTCTGCTTGCATTTTGGTTAGGAAAAATCTGTTTATTCTGCTCAACTGGTAGGACATAAAAGGGACATCACATCAGGATTTTATGGATCACTGTGTTGTTTTTGATCCTAATGGCTATATTAACCTATAAAGTAAGAATATGTGGTAAAACTCTATGATTCCAAACATAACTCAATGATTCCAAACATAAGCCTTTGACATTACTGAACTAGAATAAAAGGAAAACCATCTCATATTCTATGAAAAATAATGCATTACAATAAAGCTTCTTGCACTCCCTCCTGTCAACACACTCCTCAAGTCCTTCAAATTTTAAGAAATGGACAGAACCATTTTTTTAAAGCCTTGAGAAACTACTGTAACCAATTACAGCATGTCTAGAACCTGCGCACTATCAAGTACATAAACTTTTAAACTCTTAATAAAGCCAAGGTAACAAAAAAGATAACAAAAACATTAAGAAAGATACATTTTGTAATCATTGTATTGGGTTACTGTGCTGTTTGGTGCATTTTTAAGTCTTCTCTTTCCACGTGTATTGATTAATCACGAAGTTTTTAAACACATCCATATCAAGAGAAAAAACCTATTTTCCATTTTCAACTACTAGAAATGCTGTAATAAGAACTGCTATCTGTTCTTATTCTGAAGTCAGGTATTTTAAAATTTCTACTACAAAGCAAGCTGAATTCAAAGTAAGTCAAAAGCCACACCTATTTTTAAAATATTACAATTTCTATTTAAAGCAATTCCCATACATGTTCAGATTCATCTACAGATAAGTAAGGAAAAAAAGGCTATTATAAGGTTAAACGCAAACTACCAGTAAATTCAAGAAAACACCTATTACATATGTCAACCATTTGACATACAACTATTGGGTTTATTGTTGTAAAGTGTCTCTTAGCTGTGACAAAACTCCTCCAGGAACAGCTCAGAGATCTCAGCATGCAGAGTCCCAAACTCTAGATGTGTTTTGATCTCATTTATGATTCCTAGTAGAAATCTAAACTAAATCAAAACAGCCTGATTAATCAGTCTGTTTGGTTTGCATAAGTAAACCAATCTCCTTTTATACAATAAAAAAAGGCAGCCTGAGAGAAAGAAAGGCTTAAAAAAATCAATATACTTATATAATACTTTAAAAAAAGTAAACTTTTTTATACAAGCCTGTAGTTATTTATGTCTTCTGATGCTCTTACAACCTCTTTTGGCAAAGGTTGCCTCTGGACTATTTTGCTAACTATTCATACAGTTTGTTCAGTGCAGATAATCTGTACTGGTGACAAGAACTGCAGTAAAGAACAACTAAATGTAAGATGATGAATTTTCTCAAAGTTTTAAGACAAGCAAACAAATTCAGTAGTAGTGTATACTGAACATGTAACATTGTTGCTTAGCAACCAGTATCACTTTTTGGAGAATACCTGTCGCAACGAAGGACGGGGAGACAGTTTGATGCAAACAAGACTCCGATTTATTGGCACTTTTGCGTACAATTATATACCTTTTTTCTTATCACTACAAAGATGTTGAAAATTATTCAATTGGTCAGTTACTGCTAACTTGGCATTACCTAATGTTACTTGATTGGTTAATTAACGATCCTGACCTAATAAGGAGGTCCGGTAATTACCTAATGCTTAACAAGTTTTGTTATTATTAACGTTAACCTTGCTTCTCAGCACTTTCTTAGGTTATCTTATGCTATTCCTTATTTAGCAGGGAGTTATGTCTCCATAATACCTCATGGTTGTGTCTTTGGAGACTTTTCAAAGCAATGTTTAGGTAGATGGCACTCTTTGAACTAAAGCGGTGTTTACACAGAACTTTGCCATGGCTTAGGTGATAACCAATTTATTGTGACTAATTGTTCTGTGCTAACGGCACATGCTAAATTTGCTTCTTGCATATCCACAAATACCTACAGCAATCTATGGAGATTTGTGTATAGTATGAAGAGGGAGCTGATACTCATTGGCAGGTTGGTTTGCACACTATGAAAGTCCTGTGTGTCTTTTTGTAATTAAAAGCTTGTATTTCTCTGTTTAGATTGCCAAAGGTGTTATATTCACTTTATTTTTTTGTCTCAACCTATATTGGCAAACCAGTAGCCATCAGGCTAATCTGCTGAGCAGATCCTCTGTCTGGCTCCCAGTATGACTTCGACGTTTTCTTTGAGCACCTATCTTTGCTCATTTGAGAAGTGACTGACATTCAGTCCGAGGAGACTTTTTAAGAACAGTATCTCTTAATGGCAGTGTAAAGGATTGTGCCTGCACTCACAGATCATTTCAGGAATCAGTATGTAGAATATGCCCAAATACAAAGAACCCCACCTTCAGTATGAATGGCTGGAGTATTTAGTTGCTGGCATACAGGACACAGATTGCTGTGGTTCCTGACCTCCCCAGTATGAAGGAGCCCCAAGGTTGCTTGTTGCAAAAGTTAGTGGGATTTTTAGGCAATGAAAACATAGGCGGCTTAGGCAACACCTAGAGCTGTTCTCCAGTACCAGCATCATGCTCTTAAATAGCTGAGTCAAGAAGATTGTGACCTGAGCCTTTTTCCTGATCTGGCATAGATACAGCCTTTCCTGCAAGGTGCACTACTTCAGGGTTTTGGAGAAAGAAAAAACTTGTATTAAGTAAAAAATAAAATAGATTAACTTGGAATAATTGTTTTCTACATTAGTGCTTCATTGCCTCCTATGTTCTAGATGAAACAGTCAATCTTACGTGCTGGTAAAATATCCTCTGCCCCAAAGCAGCAGTATATCATTTCATCTGCTTTGCCACATATGATGTAACAGCACTAACATTAGAGGTATGAACTTTACTGAACACATGGAGGGATTCCCTTTGAAGAGAACTCTCTCTGGACTGACTTCTCAGCATCAGTGCAATGGAAGCTCAACATAGAAGAAGGAGGAAAATAAATTGTGGTGCAACCTTTCTTCTTTTTGAGGTTGATTTCTGTAATCAAGTGTAGCCTACTCAGGCAGTGTCTATCACAAAAAATCCTTTTGTTTTATCACAGGATAGATCTAGTTATACTGAGTCATCAAGAATGATAAAGGCACCGTGGCTCTAGGTAAAGTATAACTTTATTATTCCTATGCTTATTGAAGAGTGTGTTTATATAAATGCATCTGTGCTCTCACAGCGTTCCCTTTTGATTTTCACCTTTAAGTTACTGTCTAAGGCTTCAAATTACTGCTGATGTCTAGTATTATCTTTAAAAAGGACTGAAAATATGGCACCACAATTATAAAAAGAGGAGAATTCATTTACAACCTACAGCTATAAAGACTTTCTTTAAAAGAATTTCCTCAGCAGGTTAATGTTTCCATCCTGTGGACATGCTATCTAATGATAAAGAACAGGAGTTTAAAATAACACTTTTTTTTTTTTTCTCTGAGGCACGAAGAGAAAACTAAATAACTTACAAGCCTAAATATACTTCAAAGGAATTAAGCCCAGACACAAAACTGTAACACTGCAGAATAAACAAGAATGTGTTTTATTATCTTTTTCTTTCATCTGCCTACAGTGGATGAATTTTAACTGTCTGTGCAGAAAAGCATGAAACTAAAGCAAGCCATAAAAAAGTAAATAAAGATTTTAAGTGTTTGCAGCTATTCTGACACATACCCAGATGCCCCACATTTTTTCAGTGTATGAACAGATACTGGTGGATATGATGCAACTAAGACCTTTCTTACCTAAAAGAATAAGAATAAAGCGCATTCCATCAGTGGTCTACATAGATTGTAATTTCACAAAAATTCTTTATGAGTGTTTATGAGAACACAACTATTGATGGGACTGCAAAGGGAGCTTTGAATTAATTTATATGTAATAATTTCAAATAACATACTTGGCTTTTATAATGTCCCTGGAGTTCTACCTTTGGTTCCTTATGTAACATAATATCACCAAGATATCTCACATATGAGACCTTCAACAATTTATCTGTATTTAGTGGCCTTAAAGTGATCACACCTGTAATGCAGAACGAGAAAAAGACTTTTGATGCTTACCACCTATAAACCTGTCACTGTAGATCACCGAAAATCTATTATATCAGTGAACACTTTCTGCTTCAAAAGGAGATGAGCAAGCAAACCTTTTATGGCAATTTGAAAGACGTTTGAATTTTATGGCAATTTGAATAGTGTGAATCACTATTCAGAAGTTTTTTACACATGTATTAAGTCAAATATAGTACTTGAGCTTAAGAAAGTGAAAAGCATTAGCTAATAATTCTGTCATTTCATAGGTTGCATCAAATCTTAATGAAAATGACATTAAGGACTTACCAGAAACCAAAAAATCTACCACATGCTGTTACTTGAAAACATCACATTTAAATGATACATTAGTTAACATATTAAAGTCCATAGAAGAAAAAACAGAAAAAAATAAGGAAAGAAAGATATTGTTGCGAACCTTATTTATTGTTAATGGCAGTAAATATTTCAGCAATCAGTATAGCTCACAATTCCTCAAAACAAGCTCAGCTAAAGTATTGCCCACCACTTGCAGAATCAATTTTTTAGTCAACATCTGTCCCATTGGTAGGGAGTACTCCATCTAGAGTATCTGATATGCTTAAGAAAAGTTGCTGATAGATTTTGGTATTTCAGAGTTAAAGCATCAAAAAGCCACAGAATTATCAGTAAGTCTAGACTTCATATAGAAGTAAACTTTTGATGCGCGCTTTTTTTAAACTAAACACTCACGTTCTCTTTAGGTGGCCCGAGAGATGTAGGAAAATATTACTGGAGCACATTTTAAAAAAAAAATTGAAATAATCAAAATTAAATTCTAGGGGAGCACCTGCAAGAGCGGATCGACTGTACAGGGAGACGCTTACAAGGCTGTGACCCCCTTTTTAGTCATTGCCAAAAGTCTGAGTTAGTGCAAGCTCTCTCTCATGTGACAAATAAGATTGAAAAGTCTTCTTCCACATTCACAGCAGGTTTTAATACAACCACAGATGTAAACTGCAGAATTTAGTAACTATAATCACACCAGTTTCTTTTTCCGCACTGCCTCCAGAATTCATGATACAATGCACTGCATAGATATAGGTATTTTAAGAAGATTATCATTCCCTGCATACAATTTTAAAATGTGCAGATAGCACAAAATTAATAATTCTTTGTTAGCTAGCAGATGAGAGTATCAGGTATTCATAGTTTTGTAAGACCTGCTGCTTGTCCTACAGTTGCCATGGATCTTCAAGGCACTACAGTTGGTGAAAGTTCCAATTTAGGCTCTTAAGCTCATTGGGAATATAATGAAATATTCTTTAAAATGCCACTGCCCACTGGGACTTTGAGGTGACCCTTGTCTCCTTGTATTTTCTTATGAGAAGATACAACAGAAAAAAAGAATCCTCTCTGCACAGCTGTGACTTATAGTTATCAACTAACATGAGTAGGGCATACTTGGGATCCATTGTTACTATAACATCTTAAAAGAAATTTTCCCTCTTAATGGAGTGACCTGCCTGTCTTCACAGAGTACATGTTGGCGTAGTTTTCTCCCTATCTGACTCCACACAGCCTTCTCACACTGTGTAATTAGGTGTGTGCTTTATGACAACCAAGAGTGAGCCAGCTTCATGCTTCTCAAGCTATTCAACTGCTCATCAAACTGAATTCAGTGCATGGTGCTTGAGATTTCTGATTTCAGAATTATGACAATTACAACGAGCAGAAGTAGTTGCTTGCACCTGGTGCAGTGGGCCTCCATGTTAAAAAAGTAGAAGTGTTATGCTAGAAGAGTGGTGGCCAGGATAAGCTAATTGCTCAGGTTCCTTGGCAAGTTTCAAAGGACTCAACTCTGTGCTGGTAAAGCTAATCTTGCATCTGCACCACAGCAAACTATTTTAAAGCTTGATTCCCTATACCTACACAAGCTCTGGTTAACTTTGACTTCTATAACCAAAAAAAAAATCTGTTGACACAGATCTCACAAGCTCTGAGAGCTTTTTCATGGGAGACAAAAAATGTATTAGGAATGGGATTCAGTTCAAGATGTAAATGACTATATATTTACCAAAACATTTCCATTTAAAGACATATTGAATTCTTGCTATAATCAGTGGAGTTTGGTAGTGCAGGAAGTTAGCTGTTTTAACACAGGTATTTGGAACCATTAATTAGGTTCTTAATGAGGTTCTTAATTAACCCTTCTTAATGAGGACACTTTAGTCATATCCTTCAGCCCTCTTGTATCCATAGGATAATCTAGGGCTTCTAGAGGCATCAGATAATCTAGAGTTTCACTTGACATCCATTTACTCAACAGAATTGAACTCTTGGTCAGCAGAATAGTCCTCCACAATTCACTGAAAATATTAAGCACATTTCAGTCACTTGAAGCAGCTGGCAACACCTACATTAACTTTTCAAAATTGAACTGAATATCTCAAGTCTATGAGATTCTATCCTTTTACTCCTAGATATTCTAAGGAAAATGCAGAGCCCACTTAGTTTAGACCTGAAATATAATTAAATACAAGCCTGACAATCCTTTAGACTGAAACCTCTTTTCCATTTGGAATATCTCTTAATTAAATGTGGATGGCACAAAATAGGGTCTCTGATAATATACATAAAGCTACCCCATAAATGCATTCTTTAGAATAAAGAAATGAAAAACACAAGCAGCTCAGTGAAGAGAGATCCATGAAAATCACATTCAAGAGCAATCATCCTTCCTTAGGATTGTCTGACTAAATCAGATTTAAAATATCTTTTCATACTGAAATGGAAAACAGACTCAATCTTAATATAGGAGCTCTGCAATTCTCGTTCAAATGGATTAGCTCTGCACAGTGCATGATTATCTCTGTAGCAGCAAGTTCATGTTAATTCTGAAGAATGTTACTGATGTTTTGCAGCTAGACAGAGCAGTGAATCATTGTCTCTGTTTACGACTTGTCAGTTAAAATGGCAAATCCTACAGGAGTCACGTTATAACACTCAGGTCAGGGTAACAGAAAATAAAGAAAAGATACTTAATTTCTTGGACATCCAAATTCAGCCTGATGTACATAGCAGCAAAGCTTCCATTTTTGACCCCTATTTCTGAATCAGAAAGACTAGACAATGTGGGCAGAGAAGAAAAATTAATCTCCTAAAGCTGACAATAGTTGAGGAATTCTGCATTCTGTTCTCAACATTAAGCAAGCTCAGACAGGACTCCCTTAGAGAGACAGACCCCCCACTCTATGTCCATCTGTAAAAAACGATACTCTAAGAATGCAAAGAAGGAAAAAACAACGGATAATTATGAGGCAGTCTGCATCCCACAGGCTTGTGTTCACTTTCTCATCCTTGTCATCGATTTCTAGATTCTTTTTTCTGTTTGAGAAGGCAAATTTTCCTTCACTACATGGAGGTTGTGGAAAGCATGCATGTAAAAAAGGCCTCTGAGATAATTTATTAATACTAGTGGTATTTTATTAATACTGTTCCAGGAGGTAGACTGGAAAGTTTTTTGAAACCGGGTGTAACAATAAACAATTAGAACTTATCAAGATGATGTGTTGAAAATAATAATGCACTGCTGCCAGTGCAAAGTAGATGACACACCTCTCCAGTGCCATGAGGAACATACTTGTAAGGTGCCTAATATTTCCCTATCCAAGCCCTGCTACTGTGGTTAGAATGAAATCTAAATTCTCTTCCATTGCCTAAACCAAGATTTGTTTTAATAATCATATTTGTCAGTAAAATTAAAATGTTTAGAAGCAATATAGGTAGAGTTGCTTATAATTGTTCTGGCAACGGTTTTCCTTTACCTGTCATGTCCACATCTTGAATGGCAGTGTTTTGATAGTCAATCAATGAGACACACTTTTCAATTAAGCAAAGGAATAAAATATCAGAGTTATGTCCCACAATAATAAAGTCCTGAAAAGAGTTACATTGCAAAATGATCCCATTGTAGACACAAACTTGATTTTTATTAGACAATTTTCCTATGGAAAATTTTAATGCTTTAAACATCGTCATCATCATCACCATAGATTGTGAGGAAAAAGCAGTTTCTGGAATGAAGGAAGAAAAGGAAATCCAATTTCACCACCGATATGAACATCACTTTTTATGGAATCCAAAGGATTTCTGTGCAGTATTATGCACACATCCACGAGACGGAAAAACAAAATCCACTTCATTATAGTGTGATGGTCCAGCTGAGTAGTACCTTTTCCTCGAATACAGAATGATTTAAAGCTGTATTAAAAAGGTTCAGGCTATTGTCATGACCATGATACTGAACGAGGAACCAACAAAACGTGTCTGTCTTTGGAAGTCTTACTTTCCTTTCTGTGTCCTAATTCTGCTAATCTCTTCTGCATACACTCTGACACATCTATGGACAGCATTATGGGGAAAGTGACCATTAATTCCATGTGTCTATAAAATGCCAAACTCACTGAAGAAACAGCAGAGGTATCAGAAAAAAAAGAAAACAAAAACGTCACTGTCCATGCTAAAGAAGTCAAAATATATAGGAAAGGGATTTGGAAAAGGGAGAAAATGTGCCTTCTCCTACAATATTCTGTTTCAAAATTTATTTTTTTTTTTTTTTTAAAAGGAACATAATCAAACAAGCAAACCCCCAAACACCTATACAAAAAACAAGTTTCTGCAGAGATTTGGTTTATAGTTTATTTTTTATAAATTAATTCATTGTGATATCTGCACTTCAAGTCTCACTCTTTTTCTTAGCAATTTTTACTTTCTAGTTAAACATTCATCATCTCTCCCTGTATAAAGACATTCCCACAGCTACATGCTGGAAACCTTGTGTCCTTATCTTTCTGCTGTTTACAGAAACTTGTAAATCACCCCTCTGCTCAGTCTATTCCCACTCCCTACCAACTGTGTTACTACCACACATACTGTAAAAACCCCAAATACCAGCCTGGGAACCCACAGCAACTCTTGTATCCAGACCCTGGACATCTCATTATTTCTTTGATGAGATCATGTCCAAGTTCAGGGCCTTACAGGTCATATGCAAACCTTGCAAAATGACTCTTTCTTCCAAATTTGAATTTGCAAAATCTTCCCACAGAAACCTGTATTCTTTTTCCTTACTAAATATTTTTGCTCTTACTGAAACCCCATTGGTTCAGGTATTTTTTTCTATGATTGTAGCTGCACATTATGGTAACAGGAGATTATGAGGTAGCAGACATTCCAGACACCCATGAAACCCATGATTGCACCCTTGAGTGAAGAAAGAATGGCAACAATCACATGAGAGGCACTGCACTTTACATCTTAAATTCAGCAGACTCTGAGGAGCAGTTAAAAATAGTTTCAGTGTACATTCTTGACCTAACATTCAACTGAAGTAGCTATGAAAACAGTAGTGTGTTATTCAGAAGGGAATGCTGTATGGTTATAGAAGTCCCCTTCATCTCACTAGCATCAAAACATATTTGTACCCCCCAAACATACTTTTTCACACACATACAAGTGGTTAGGCATGCCTGGATCTTGCAAGGCTCAGGCCAGTCATGATAATCAGATGAAATAACTGATGTCCACCTCAGCATTCTATATTTTACTTTTTTCATGACACAGGGTCAGATCACTTGTTTCCTCTGCTTTTGTGATGTGACAAAGACTGTCTACAGGGAGAATCTGTTCTGCCTGACCAATAATTAATCATTGTGGTTTAAAGAAAGCACAGCAAACCAAAAAACCCGAAGTGCACAGAAACAAGAGTAGGATTTATGTTAAGGATATGAGAAATCTGCAATAATGACACTATTTCCTTTTTAATTCTGGTCAGAAAACTAAACAAATCACCATGAGTATATATTATTTGCTTTTGTCCACAGAAGTACCAAGATAGTTTTTAAGAGCTAAATTGAATGTATCAGTGGCATATTGTGTCATTGTCCTTTTTCCTTCCCTGTGGAAAACAGGGTCCACTTTTGTAATTTATGGGGTTCCGTGTTTGTAATTTACATTGTGGTTGGTTTTTTTTGCTTTTTTATTTTGTTTTTCAAAGGCAGGAGAAAATACCTGTTAACTTAAAAAACATCTAAAGGAATTAAGCACACAAGCTAATTTACTCCAGCTCTCTTTTGCTGTATCACAGCTATGTTCCTACAGAGCAAGAAACACTAAGAATATAATGGTCTGAGAACTTCTGGACATCCTGAAAGTTGGAGACAAAAGAACATCTGTTCTCAGCCTGGAAAGAGAAGGCTCCAGGGAAACCTTACTGCAGTCCCTCAGTATTTAAGGGGAGCTTGTAAGACAGGTAGGGCCAAAAATTTTAATAGGACCTTTTGTGATAGGATTAATGGTTTTAAACTAAGAGGGTAGTTTTAGACTAGATGTAAGAAAGATATTTTTTCCAGTGTGGGTGGTGAAACAGTAGAACAGGTTTCCCAGAGAGGTGGTAGATGTCCCGTCCCTCAAAATGTTCAGGGTCAGGCTGCATAGGACTCTGAGTGCTAATTCAGATTCTATTCTGTTCTGAACGCAGCACTGTGACTTCAGTAATGGCACCAGGTATGAACCAGAGCCACCTGTACAAGAAATACTGGCTTCCTACACATTTCCTTTGTAACTGTAGTTAAAGGAAGAGTCATGGACTGATCAGCTGCAGTGAAAAAACATCAGAAAGGATTTTTAGAGACAGTACTTTCCTTCCATGCCACTTTATTTTTTTTTATATATAGAGAGAGATATAAAATAATAAGTTCTTCTACTGTATGTTTCTACTACTGGTTCTCAAAGCTCTTTGCTGGCAAGATGTAATATATTAATCTCCCATTGTAGAGATGGGGAAATGGACACATGCTGCAGTGACTTTTACAAAGTCAGCACATCAGAAGCAGGAACTGAAAACAGAAACAAGATGGAAACAATTGAAGCTTTCACTGAGAAATGACTGATATGGTCTATACTGAGAACCTCAGGAGAGCAGCTGAATTATTGCCTTATATATTTTAGAATTTTGCTTGACAGCTCTCAGATATCATCATTTGTACATGGATCCCTTCATCTACTCCTCTCCTGCAAGAAACATGACATATCTAAGAGTGCATTCAATCACACCCTATTCCATACACCAGTACAACTCTTGAGACTCAAAACAGAATTTTTTCAAATGAAGCAAATAAAGAAAAACACCACAACTACAAAAAAACAACACTAGCAGACAACATTAATTTAAACTTAATGTTCATGCAATACTTGTGGAACAGACTCTTTTCTAGTTCTACTTTTTTAGAAGTGGAAATCTAATTTGTTTGTGTTGTCAAAAATTCTAGGAAAAAAGTTATCAATTGCTGCAACATGTAGTTCTTATTTTTTTAAGAAAATAGAAGAAAAAATCCAAGACATAAACTTTTTTACTTTGTACATATAAAGGTTGTACACACATATAGATATATATTAAGCCAAAGTAGATGAGAGTCACTCTATTGAAATATCGAATATACATTTAAAAATCAATAAAAGTAGGGAGTTTCGGCTCAACTTAATTAAATGTATGCAAATCAAAAACTTATGCAGCTAATCTGCAAACAGAACTATAAGGCAAGCCTTGCAGGAAAGTAAGGTGCACTGAACAGGAGCAAGTGAAAGCAATTAAGAATGGAGTGGGATTGTACTAGGTTTTATTGATGAATCTGTTGATTACAGTTCAGGGATCATGAGAAATCTTCTGAATTAGTAGTGATTTACAAACTGTGACCATAAAAAACAGATAGAAAACAGAGCTGACGAGCATACAGCCTTTATTCTACCTCTCTTTTTAGTTTGTACTCCACATAGACTGAAAGACTGAGAAAGAAAGTTACAGCACTGAACTATAAAGTGATTAAGAAATAATTAGGCATTCACAAGGTAGGTATGATGCATTACTGATATCACAAAATTAAAACCACAAAAGGGATTTTTCCCTGGCTACACTCTTGAGAGGTAAATTTGCAAATCTTTGAAGGAAAATTTGAAGTTGGTTAATAGTGTTAAATTATTAACATGGCAACAAAAAAGCTTTCTATAACTTCTAAGTAAATATTGGTATCTAAAATGAGAGCTGGGGAGAATGGAATCATCTAGAACAAGCAAACATCAAAATATTTAAGTGTCTGACACATTAACTTTTTCAATTACTTTAATGTTCAGCTGCACAGATCATGTTCTTACAGAGTTCTGTAGCTCTTGGCATATTATTTCTAGTGAGCAAGAGACAGGATGATCCTGTGGGTCTGCAATAATAACTGCCTCATAAACAACTATTTTGCAATTGAGATGCTATTATTATAAGGAAGTACTGGTATGCATTTCAGAGATTATTTTCCCATGTGTTTTAATAGTATGTACTTTGGATTGTAAATGTAATAAAAATCCGAGGCATTTATAGACTCAGTAGGGAAAAACAAAACAAAACACAACAAACAAACAAAAAAAACCCCACAAAAAAACCCCCATAGATAATTCTTCTAAATATCTAATGCCTTAAGTGTCATCCTTCCTTCCTCTTGCAGATTAGAGGGAGTAACGTTAGCGTGGTCTAAGACACAAACATAGCAGGCTAAGACATATATTTAGCTTTGCAGTCTCTAAGGATGGTTAAAGGTAACCACAAGATATGAAGTTTTAAAATATGTTACCAGGAGTCTAAAGGCTTCCTAACAGAAATCCGCCAGCTGTCATCAAATCTACCTGCTGGCTACTCTGGTATCTTTAGACCAACCACTAAGTATGCCATTAGTACCTACTGCTAACATTATTCCTATAGATCCTGGTGTTTCATGGAAAAAAAAGATTTATAGCAACTGTTCAAATGTATGAAAACACGTTCAGCATTATTAATTAGTCCTGACACAAACAGTATTTTTGCTGTATACAACGGAACAAAAAGCCTTACTCAGTGCAAAGCTTTCACCCAATTATCTACAAGTAAAAGCTGACAAGCTGATTGAAAGTGTCAGAGGAAGGGGAAGGTGATATATAGCAGCATAATTTTCATTGCACAAAGCAATATTTTTAGCCCCTACAATTTGTATTGAAACTCATTATTCTTCTCCATTATGGGCAAAGGGGAAACTCTGTAAGTGCCCAAGTCTGTGACTTCTCTAATTTTAAATCTAGCTCAAATGACTGCTTTCCACAGGGAAATGACTAAATGATATACAGCAGCTCACCAGGCATTTGTCTCTGGTTCACATTCAGGGAAAGCTATCAAGAATTAAACTCTGTGCAGCCATTACCCTAGTGGGAATATTAAAGCTAGAACAGTGCTACATTGGAAGCAGTGTAATAAAGGATGCTGCAGTTCTGTCAGTCTAGAACTGATGCCACAGGACAGATGCCTGTGTCACAAACACCGAGAGCCACAGCACTGTAATTTGGTACCTGCTGCAGGTTAACACTTCCTGACACAATATAGTCCTTTGCTATCCATGTGGCTTCCTCCAAAGAGGCTGACTTCTCTTAACAAAGCGGGATTTTAATTACCTGCCTGGACACACTTGTGTACAAAATGATCTAACCATACTCATTATGTGCATATAAATGAGAAAATTATACTAACATCTGATGGGAACGTGAGAAAACTATTACATGGAAGATTTTTTTAAATTTTTTTTCTTTTTAAGTTTACTTAAGTAGCCAAGTAGTGAACTCAATCTGGTAAAATAAAACCACTCCTTGAGTTCCTAAAACCACTCCTGAGTTCTAATGACTATACACAAAAACTAGCTTTTTGTTAGTTCTAGGTTTTTATTATTATTACTATTAACTACTTTATATAACATGTTAGGAAAAAAATATAGATCAAGAAATTCCAGACAAGTCTCTTCTTGTCCTGGTATTTCCCATTTTACCAGGCAATAAAGCACATATATGAATTCTGTTTAACAAGTCATGCCTAGATACAACAGTTGCCTTCAATTTAAAATAAATAAATAATATTAATTCTAAATACTATTTTAAAGTTATTTTAATGTCGTCTTCATTTCAAAAAGGTGTTTGTTTGCAGTACATACATTATACCCTCATTGTAATTAGACTGTATTGAGACCAAAAAAAAGGAGCAGTTTTGACTTTGCAGCACTTTTCAGGGGACAATCCACTAAAGCTGTGCAGCCACAGAGGATAAAGTATTTTACCTAAGGTCACACAGTAACCAAGTCCTGTACCTGACTTTCAGTTTAGACAACTATTTGCTAGACTAGGCATGAAAAAATTCCCAGGCCTCACTTAGAAGCAAGTAACACTAGAGGTCATAGCATATAGTGACAAAAGTCTTCACTCTTGTATGCCTCTGTGTGTTCCTTGAGATAAATGTGCATTTTAAGTTCCTTAAGTTCCTCACTTCCAATGCAGAGTGAACGGAGGTATGTTTGTAACTCAACTGCAGAAACAAAATTGTACCAAGGGTATAGTGTGAACTGTGAGAATTAGAGCAAGGGAAAAATCAAACTTGCTACTTTCTTTCCCCTAGTGCTTCTATATTTTAGGTCTGAGGCAACTAAAAAAAAAACAAAAACCAAAAACCCCCACCTTTCATCCTGAAAAACATCTATAGAACCAGATTAGCAGCAGAAAATGCATCCAGTAGTTATTAAACAACAAAGCTCTAATTCCCACTAGAAAAAGTAGTATAGCAAAAGTGTGTCTTCTTTCTCCAAGGTGACAGACAATCAAGATTCAAAATTGTCACTGCACTTGCGACTCCTTGCACTTGGGACTCCTCCAGTTTAAAAGTGTGAATGTGAAAACATGTTTTCTACTGGATGCTTAGAGCATCTAGAGCTTTAGGGGACTATTTCTTGATGTCTATTCAACACTAGTAGCCTTATCATTTCACAGGAAGACTGGGACTTAAGCTTTTGTTCACTGGCTCTATACATAAATAGATCATTTAGATATAAACCCCTCCTTCAAACAATAACAGGGCAATGACTAAGCATGTGTAACATCTCTGTCTCACAAAGGCAGAATGGAAGCTCTTTGTTTGGGTAGTCAGTTGTCACCGAGTCACTGCAGTTCACATGGCAGAGGCCAGCAACTCCATCTCAGGAATGGAAACACAGTATGTATAGCCTTGCAAGCCAGATGCTCCAACACTTTACTGCTATGAAAAAACAAATCAAAACAAAAAAATTAAAAAAAAAAAAAACAATTAAAAAAACCCCAACCTTTTGAATTATTAAATGGAAGTTTGGTGTAAGAATTGTACAGCTCCAGGAAGTAGTCCACAGGAATACCCAAACTTCTATTTCTGAATTTCTCTCACTTTTCTCAGTCCCTTGGCAACATTAAACTCAAAAAGGGCTTTTCAATACCTGGCACCTCAGCAGACAGCACAGCCCTTAAAATAACTGGCCTGAGTCACTGTGGAGACTGGTAGGAATAATGGCATGTTGATGCCATCTATGCCAGTTCTGTGGTCATCCTCAAGACATGGTTAGCTGTACTCAAAATGTGGAGATGAAATTCTAAAAGCTGTTTAGAACTTCATGGAAATTTTAGACCATAGATACAAATTCTCTAACAGCAGTCTGTGGTCAGCTAAGACATGTAAGGAAATTAAGTACAATAGCATGAAATTAAATATTTGGCTGAAAGAACAGCTTGGCCTATTATAATGCATGGATTTGGACGTAACATGGGAAGAAACGAAGCCTAAAGAATATTAAAGTTCAAGCTTTTTCCAAATAGCAGATCTGCTCAAAACATTACGATTATGAAGAATGTATTATTTTGTTGTGTATTGCCTTTTGAAAATTCTGAGATGAGCAAGTATCAGTGCCTCGCTTTGATACTAGTAGATGGAGAAGTAATACACCAGGTCCACTCAAATCTACTTTTCAAGTGGTTTTACCACCATTAATAAAAAGCGGCTTTGCATAATGCTGAAAATACTGGCCACAATCAGTTTTGTCTTTTTTATTACGTCTCATACATTAATATTCTTCTCCTGCCTATAACATCATGCAAGTTGTACTTTCCATTTTTTTAAGGTGCATTATTGTCCAAAGGTTTGTAAGGAAATTATTTCCTTGGTGGAGAAAAAGAAGCCAGGATCTGAAAGTCAACATGATACCTAATCAAGGAAAAGCACAAACTCACTAGTAATAGTTTCTGCAGGTCAAGCATTCCCTCGGGCTACTCTATGGAAGCTGACTATTCCCAAAATAGACTTTAAATTGCATCTTTACAATTCTATTATCTATAGTACGGTAGCATCTGAGGGCATAATTTGAAGAAAAATCTTTGGTAAAGGGCACTGCAAATAAAGCTGAGTTCTAATGACTATACACAAAATAAAATATAACCTAATTCAATTTTAGATTCATGTTGATTATAAAACATCAGAAGAAAATCAAGCAAAAATATGCCAGTAAAGTATGTAGGAGCATATAAACAAGTAAACATAAAACCAGGCTCAATGGCTTATTTTTTAATAAAGTCATTTCAGGACTGAACTACATACTGAGGGAAAAGAAGGGTTGGTTTTGGTTTTTTTTTTACTTGTGTTTGTCCTTTCCCCCGGTAAGGGGGTCAAAGATTGCTCAAAGATATTGTTACTCACCAGTGGCAGACTAGACAGTAATATTAAAGGACAGTCTTCCTAATAAGAGCTGTAAGCTAACAGAAGGTATTTACACAGGAGGTTACAATATGTGGTATTTTTTACTCGGTAATATATTTAAGTGACAGTAGAAGTGATAAAAAAAGAAATAGTCTGGAAAAAGAAGAGGGAATTCTGAATGTCATTTTATGATTTCATGTACCTGTAGATTTAGATGAACATGAAGAAAGAATGAATCAATAGGAAAACAAAAAACTAAACCACAGATAAGGTAGGAGAAAAAAAAGAATGAGGTATGCATAACCTAAAAGCCATTCCTCAAGAACTACAGCATGATTTCTCTCCATTAATATAAAAAGAAAATGAGACCAGTGACAGGAAAAATAAACTATGAAAATAAGAAAACAATAAGGAAAATATTATATGTGTAGAACAACAAGGAGTTTAGTTCAAAAGATTACTGACAAAGTGATAATAGAGTGCCAAAGAAAAATTTTCTAAGGCAAGTGGTAATTCAGCAGCATTTGTTCTCTATCTTGTAATTTTTCTTGTACAAACTATGTATACTTTAAAGAAACCTTTCTGCCATCTCTTGGTTCATCGAAAAAGCAAATCAGTATGATGGTTTTGCTTTCTCTGTCTCACTAGAATTTTCTGTTAAGATATTCTCAATGAACTATCAATGAGACTGAAAACATAAATTTTAAAAAATAAATTAACACACTCTTTTTTTTTTCTATTTTTTTTTTCTTCTTTACTATGAGTGTTTTTAGGAACTAACTGACTGTAGTATTTTAAAACTCTTCACATTTCCAGAATACCAAATACTATTTTAACTATCTTACTAGTTATTTTGATTATGGAATTAAAACTCTATGACCAAGTGAAATCACTGTTTCTCAGTATAAATTTGCTTATTCTATCAAAGATAAGAAGCTACTCTTTATATAAATATATATAAAATCATACTAATACTTGTATAAAGTTATGGACACATTCAAACTTCCAGGATGAACTAAATGACCACAAGACAGACCTTGACCACAAAACATACCTTGAGCATATATATCTTCATAATATGCAAAAGATCAAATAATTATTGAATTTCAGTTAGACTTCCAGTAGAGTTTAGAATTTTTTCCTAACCTAATTAAAAATTATTTCATCTGCAATTCAGATCTATGTCAATTCATTAATAAACTACTACAAATGCAACAAATAGAAGAAGAAGAAAAAAATCAGCTTTCCAAAATACAGATTCCACTTAACAAAGAACTGAAAAGAAGAAAACAAAATTAATGTGGTAAAAAAGACTACTTCAGTATTGTAAATATCTAAATACTTCTAACACCTACTTTGTCATAAATCATGTAAAGGTAACCTTTGACTAGAGGCATCATAGGTAAAGGACAGTGCTTTTCTTAAAGAGTTTTCAAAGCTTTAGGACATAAGAATGATTCTTCAAATAAATTATCCTGTCTTTCTAAAATGCCTCAGAGTTTGTACTTGATCACTCATTACACTGGGGAAAGTTTGTCTCAGTGACTCTTTGGGACACAGAATTACCATTATTAGCTCTCAATTAAGAAAAATAATGCGAAGGGAACCCCTCTTTGCAGCAAGCTCAGCCTTTATTTTGATGCACATACTATAGTTTATAAAATAACTACTTTATATGTCCACCCTTAAGTACCTCATTCAGGACAGAGTATCTTCCCCAGCAATCTGAAAGATTCTTTACTCTGACTGGAGGGAGAGCAGGATGATCTGTCTAATAGTGCTGGACACTTGAAAGACTCTCTTGGCCTCTCCAAATCAAAAACAGGAAAGACAAAACTATAGCAAACAAATAAACAGAGCAATAAAAGTCAAAGAATACCCTTTAACTACGTATAAATTGACTAAGATTTCAATGAGATTTGGAGGAAATAATACTTTTGGCAAACTAGTAAAATTTTTAAGAGCGCTAAGATCCTGGAGAGGTTTGCATAGCAGCATTGATTTAGTAACAATAGCCTGGATTTCAAAAGGAAATATAAATGTACTCAGAGCATAGAAAATGAATTAGCATGCTGTAAAATGGCTATTTGATAAATTGCTAATGACAAAGAACTTCAAACTTAAGTTTTTTATACATCTTCTTGATATTTCTTATATCAAACATAAATAATTTATTCTTAGATATCACTGGTAATTATTTTATATCTTTCTTATGAAGCAACATTGTAAAGGATTCACAAATCTTGACAGGTCTGGTACTTCTCAACTTTTCTGCTTAGAATTTAATTTTCCACCTTCTCTTATAAATACAATATGCATCATAGCAGATGCATTTTAAAATAAATAAAAGAAAATGAAAGAACTGAGGACTTCTGCTCCCAATTGGAAAATGTTCTTTGTTATTACACGTAAAAATATTATCAAACAGTTCATAGATGTAGATTCAGGAATTGAGATTACATGGAATCAATACGCAGAGAGCACATAATCAATTTTGTGATTGAAGGACAGATAGGCAGTGTTTAGATGGATGACTAGGGCAACTGACCTGAACTTCAGCATAGCATTGCTTGTGTTGTGGGCCACTCTGGCTTCTGAACTGCCTTAGTTACCTTTGCAGGTTGGTGGTGAGACGTGCCTAACCTCCTCTGGCTAGAATCAGCTGCAGCTGGGAACTTAAACCTCTTTAGTCTGGAACCATATCACGAATAACTGAGTGGCGCTGAAACCCCACCAAAGAATTTTGTTCTCTAGCATGACTGTAGAAAGGCTAATATATGTAATTCCTGTTCAAATAGAAGGTTTCATTAGATATTTTAATGCTCAATATTTGACATAACACTTATCATCAGTAAAGCCCACAACGAATATTAAACTACTGTCAACTCAAAGAGACAGCAAGAATGAAACTCTGATTTTCATATAACCCTTTTAAAGTTTGGAGGATGAGGCATTGTCTATACAGACTCAATGAGCTCTTAGTTATCTTTGATAACTGGAGACTGACTCCTCCCATACCAGCTCTGAAACTAGCAAAACAGAGCCTCGGCAAATAGGCACCATGATACTGAAAGGTACTTGCTAGGGAATGGTAAAACCATAATATTCAGGATTTCCAAACAGTTAAGTAAACCTGCACATGAGATGAAGAAAACAAGCAAATAAAAATTACCAATAGACACTATTCAGAGAGAAAGAGAATAGGTTTGAAAAATATTCCCACATGAAGTATGAAGAGCTTCCTTGGATATTTCTGTGTATAGCTCTAAGGTGAAATTCTCTTAAGATTCACGTGAAATAAGAGGTATGTAAAGGCTTCCAAGACATGCAGAGACCTTTCTGCCATCTTGTGCCAGCTCAATCTTCCACTGTGATTTATTTATTCTGGTCTATGAAAGGTTTCCTTCTTCTGTATTTATGCAGTAGCTTTACAATAAGGGGTAAGTTTGTTCTCTCTTTTCCTTTTTGTGAGAGTTTTGACTAGGATTTTGTCGTCTCACTTACTTAATACATCTCATTTCAGCTTTTGTCCCTTCTGAAAATATACTGCGTTTTTAAATTTTTTTTTTTAATTTTTCAAAACAAGTTTTACAGTCACCTTATGAGAGAGACTTTTATGTGTGTGTGTATGAATCTCAGAAATATACAGAATCTCATGAAAACAAAGCTGTCGATATTTAGAAATGCATGCTAGCTTGAAAGAGACAACCACCTATTTCTGTGTAAGCTTAGTTTTACCTGATCATGCCACATTTGAGAAACTGGCTTGGTTTCAATATATCTTGCAATGGAATTTCAAATTACTTAAATACAAGTCAGAGATGTTAGAACACTGAGATCAGAGTACCATGTCTGTATCCATAGACTGTTAAATCCCTCCCAATTCAGCGCTAGTGACTCAGTTGACAACATATTAAAGTAAGAGAGCAAGAACAAGGTATACAAGGTGATACAACCTCAGTACCATGAAATGCCATACCTAAAACTGCTGTAAACTTTGGTGTCAATTTGATGTGGCAGAGTTAATTCTCCAGTAAGAAACAAAGAGGCAGCCATTCTCTTTTACAGAGAATTAAGTATTTATCTCATTCACTAGAACAGCACAGAAGGATCCAAACTGGCACAATTTTCTATTTCATCAGGCTTCGGTGATCTCATTGGAGGTTTCTGGCATATATAGATATAGATCTCTAGGACCTCTTACAGTTTATCTTAGTCTAGAGAGCATTTTCTTCAGTCTTGTTCCAACCTCTTTCCAATACAGGTAGCTGCTGATGACTGAAGAAGGTTCAGTGCCAGTCATTTGTTCTACTCAAGACTTACTATCTGTGGTTAGTGTTTGTTATGCATCTAGACACACTTTTCATACAGATTGACAAGTTTCTCAGCATTGTATAGAAGTATTCTTTCAACTTTATTTTATTGTTTAGATTCCTTAATTAACCTTATAAGTTCTGCCAAAGGATTAGAGTCACAAAAGAATGTAATCAACTAACCATTTGACCTGGTAATGTTTAACATTTATCTCTCTGGTTTCTGGCACAGAACCCCCAAGTCTCTGTAGGAAAACAAATATCCCAAGTCAAGTAGCTGGAGAATCACAGTTGTGAAGAGGACAATCAATGCAAAGTTCATCTCCTGCTCTCAATTGTTCCATACCACAAAGCAGCAATCTAAACACCAAACACTGGAAAGACACTTTGATTCATTTTTGTATTCAGCATTGTTACCCTTAACTCCAGTATTTTTAATAGATTAAGACATCAAGGTTTTTTAATCTGTAAAGGAAAATATTTCTTGGTAACACAAATGCAAAATAGAATGTGTAGTAACTGACAGAAAAGGTCCTCATTTTAAAACTTTTCACTACAACCTACTGAGATCAAATACCGAAAAACTATTTGCTTACTCCCTTACTTAGTATTTTTTCAAATGACATAATAAACCACAAGAAAACTATAAGGCCTTGTGAGAGCACAGAAGTAGCTCGCTGCATACAGTTGTACCAGTGGGGCTTTTACAAGAACTACAAGAACAGGGAAATATTTACATAAATTCCAGCTTGACAGTTATGTCCCTTAAAATAATCACTCTGTTTCCAAACTGTATTTAGAACTTATTTAATATAATCATCTACTCTGTTGCATACTTTCTTTTCCCTTTACTGCAGATTCAATTTGGAAAAAAAACAGTTTCTGTGTCAGCTTTAGATGAGGCTTGTATAGATCCAGTTTTGTTCCATTACCTATCTTCCACCCTAAGAATATGGCTGATAACAACAGTTAATCAGAAATTGTTGATGAAAAAGCTGATACAGCAGTTAGGTCACTTTTTTGTGGCTATCTGAAAAGATTTTGGTGCTGTGGTGGACTGGGCAATCTACCTATTCATTACATGAACTAGCATATATTCTGAACATGGTGCTATTTCTCAGGTAAACAGATATTAGGATCCTATAATTAAAACAGAAAGCCTTTGGTAGTCCAAGTTACCAGTCACTGTATTTTCAGAATTTCCAAATAACAGAAGCCATTACAGGAAGTTTTTCTGAGGTTTTTTTTTCAATCTACAGTATGCATTAGGAAGTCTAAAATGTAATCGCCAACACATTTATTAATAACCACTGCAATCTGAGAGTGCTTTCCTCTCCTAAAACAAAGAAGGAAACATATTTTATTGCCTGAAGAGGGTATAAAACTGTCTGTAAGCCAAGCATCACAAAAAGTATAGAAGTTATGATGTACCTTGCTTATAACTCTATATTTACTTTTAAATGTGAATGACTGCTCATGTCTTTTACTAACATGTATTTTTAAAACACTCCTATTGATCAAACTGCCTTCCTTTCTCCTCTTCAAATGATATGTCAGACTTTTGTTCTTTTCTTTCAATTTCTCTCTAATCATCGTCTCCTGGCTTTCTCTCATTGCACTTACGAATTTTTCCCCCATTTGCTTTTTGTATGTTAAATAGAATGATATTCTAAGGTGCTTATACAGTGAATGCTGCTACTTTATTGGTATTAAATGCTTTACTGTACCTAGTCCTTGAAGAGCCAACAGTCATTGTTTGGACTTAGGTTCATTCCACAAAGATCATACAAGGTCAGACATAAAAATACTTTAAGAAAACTCTGTTAAGAGAGAACTGGTAGGATGGCCAGAATATACAGGTATTTCTGATTTATTTCTGCTGAGGATGAACTCTATCTGCCAGACCAATTCCTGAAGAAAGAGGCCAAGGTCTTTCTTAATGTGCTCAGCAGGAATATTGTTTTTCTCTTTAAGAAAGGCATTGCCTGTGGTACTGTAGCTGTTACCTACTTTTTATATATTTGCTCAGAGCATATGAAAGCAGATTTCCATCTTGGTAAACTGAGGATAACTTCAGAATCTGGAAGTTCTCACCCAGAAGAAGAAAAGGAGTAGCAAACATAAATGAGGAATCAAATCTTATTGATGCTTGCTAAACTGTGAACACAAAACTGATTGTACCAAAGAGACAAGAAAAAGAGAAATCATTACTTTTCTGCAGTGTGATGAGGAGTAGACACAAGCCACAGCAGTGCTCACAGAATCACAGAATAGTCATGGTTGCAAAGGACCTCTGTGATCACCGAGTCCAACCATACACACACAAAAAAACCATTAAAAAACAACCCTGAACAAACACAAACACTCCACCAAATAACACCCACAAAACAACCCCCAAACCTACAATCTTGGGCAGTAGAGCATGCCCTGAAGTGCCACATCCACACCTTTCCTAAATACCTCCAGGTATGGTGACTCAACCACCTCCCTGGACAGGCTGTTCCACTGCCTGACCTCTCTTTCAGTTAAGAAATTCTTCCAAATATCTAGTATAAACCTCCCCTGCTGCAACTTCTGACCAATTCCTCTTGTCCTGTCATTATTCACTTGGGAGAAGAGGCCACCTCCCTACAGCCTTCTTTCAGGTAGCTGCAGAGGGCAATGAGGTCTCTCCTCAGCCTCCTCCAAACTAAACATGCCCAGTGCTGCTGAATCCCTTGGACAAAAGAAATCTACTATAAGTTTTTGATCAATCTGAAAAAGAAGTGGACCAATCTGAAAGGGCCTACTTTGAAACAGTTTTTAAAGATGATCACACTGATTCATGACTGGAGGACATACTTAGAAAGCCCACAATACAGTTCTGTTTATGTCTTAGTGGCTAGACATTGTTCAACACAATCTGTACTTCCCTTTTTCAAAGAAGATGGAAATGCTACCTTTCACTTCCCCAGATTTACCTATGTTCTCACGTATGTTCTAATTTGAACGTTTTCTTTAGGAACTTTCATTGTGGAGTTGGGGGGAGAGGGAGTGGTGCAGGGTGGCAGGATGGGGGAAGGAGGCACAAATATTTTTTCTGGTTTTCTCTCTCAGATCAAGAAGTCAGTTGCTATAATTGCAATTTATGTTGCATAAAGGCTGCTTTTAATCACAACTGTATGTATAAATACCAGCATCAATAACAACTGCCTTTATTGTATTCTTAGATTTAAATTCCATTCTTCCTGAGACATTCTTTTGCCCAAAGGATCTCATAACTCAAAGGATCAGAAGTCTAGGTTGAGAAAAGCCTAATCTTGACAAAGAGTGGCTGATAAACTGCATAATGCTGACCTCTGTGAATTATATCCTATTCTTCTGGAGCCAAGGGCAAAAACGTTCATTTGTGTACACATGCACACATGTGAGTTTAGTTAGATTTATAACAGGAACAATGCTTAAGGAGAGACTTGATCATAAACGGGAGATACCCAGCATAAAACAGTCACTAGCCTTACTCCTACAGTGAATAATAATTTAAACATTGCAGTAAAACTCACCCTGACAAAATAATAAACATGAACTTCCATTTTATTCTGTTTTAAAGATCAGATGTCCACTGTGACTTTTTAGCCTTCCAGCTAAAAGCCAAAACCTTCAAATCACAGAGCTACGTTTCCCCCTTCAGTTCTAGCCGGTCATGGTGGCTTAAGTTTCTGAGCTGATGCTTGTTACACCAAGTGAACTGGAAATAATGTAGAAGGGTTTTGTAATATTAACTTACAGAGCAATAAGAAGGTAAATGAAAGTCAATGTAGATAAGCATGAAGTGATGTTTGACACTAAGAATGTAAAGACAAGGAAATGAAAAAAATCTCATTAGGCTTATGTCCTGGTGCTGTCCCATACTATGAATACTGAGTGGTCTGGTTCCCCATTACACTGTCAGTGTAAAACTGGAAAAATAATAAAGGACAATCGCCTTCTTACTAAACAGAGCTGGAAGGATGGAAGAATAATATGAGAAAGGTCTCGGAAGATATGGGTGACATGAGAAAGGCTAATGAGGCACTCACTGTTTTCCAAAATTAAAAACAGAGGAGTTATCTTAAATCTATCTTGGCTGATCAAGGCAAACTAGTAGCAAATGCACTAGTTCCTTATTATTTCCACAATTTCTAGGCTTTAACTCAATCTGTACTATCCTCCTCTCCTAGGATTCATAAATATTAAAAATTGTCTTTGGGAAGATGAAAAACAAACATTAAGTTTAGTGTTGAATCAAAGTGATTCAATAGTGCTTTATGCTTAATTGGTCACCTCGAGCCCACAAAAAAAAAAAAAAGTACATTTATGTGTTTTTTGAAAAATGCGTTTGCAGATATTACCTTGAAGCATAAAGTGTACAATATGCCTTTGAACAATGGTACAGAGGGAGAAAAGTAACAAATTAACCATTTTCCCTCACTTGTGCAGTTAAGAAGTTGCAGTCACTGGTCTTTCTTTGAAAGCAGTGTTGCATTGGTATTCCACTTCTTTTCTTGAAATAGTACCTGTGTACTCTCCAAGCTGAAACAATGCTATCAATTAACCACCATTGCACTGGGAGGTCACAGTTCCAAAGGACAGGGGAAACAAACACTTCAGAAGTACTGGGAATCTGAAGAGTGATTGCACAGAGTCCAGTACATATCTGAAAATTTAACCTACAAGTCTGCAGACATATCACATGCTCAGACAAGCATCCTTCCCTGGGCATACTCTCTGGTGCCTAAGCATTACCACAACAGCCATGCAGTTTTCATCAGGATCATGCTTTGGTAAAGGACAGGTGCTGCACACTAACTGGTTAAGCTTTGTAAATACAGTTTATTGGGTTCCCTAATGTAAACCAAAAGTTACCGGTAATAGGTGGGTAAAGGGGGAAGGGAAATGTGATCTTCATGACACTGGCATTTCCTTCCCGTGAGAACCCATAATGACACCATAAGGATTTGCAAGAGCATGGCCATGAATGTGACAGGAGAAAGATACCAACTCCACACCTGTGCACACTGCTGGCTCATGCTCAGCTTGCGGTCCCCCAGGTTCTTCTCAGTAAATCTGCTCTCAGCCAGCCAATCTCTCCTATTTCCCTGTAACAGGCTCTAACACTAATTGAAGTCCTTTTTTCCTACTTTATATACAACAGCATAGTAAGTCCTAAGCAAGTTTTAGTTTTCCACATCCTTGTATTCCAACTGCTTCCCAGCTACTCTAGCTACCTTTCTATGAAACACAGATAGCAACATTAACGTTGCCCTGGCCCCCTCTGCCATCTCACACCACTTTTAGCAAAACCTTCTCAGCTTCAAGTCTAAATTTCAAATTACTTGTATAGTTACAAGTTTACTTCTCACTTTACCCCCTTTTTGAAGAAGGATTTCCAGAAACCTCACTTCTTCTGAAACATTCCTGAATACGCAAGAACTTTACCCTGGAACTCAAACATGATACAGACTGACTGATTCCACTATTTATTGTATATATTCATTACATCTTTTGAGCTGTAACCACAGGTGTTAAAACCATGTTTTTGATTCGGACAACACTTAATACTCTCACCTCACTTACAAAATCGGCAGAGCTTATACATAGCAGTTTATGGCAGTTGCATGTATTGTATCCTGCAGACACACAACTTACCCTCTGAGACAGTTGCCTCATTAGTTGAATGGCTAAATTCTGAACGTATAGAGTCATATACGTATATATATTCTACGTATAGAGTCAAAATAATGATATTCCCTCTAGCACAGGAGAAGGCATAAGAAATTCCAACAGTTTGTGTACATCATCTAGGTTTCTCCTGTCCACTTTTGCAACAAGAAAATTGTTGACTGAGCAGTAGTTGACACTTGCAGTATTTCAGTTGCTGCCAAGCATCATTGTAATACATCTTGCTCTAAGAATATTCCTCTCTCTGGTAGGAAGTCTAAACTGGCTGAGTGCAACACAGAAACACAGAATATTCAAGGCAGTATGCAACATTATGTCCACTGATGGAATGAAAACATGTAATTTGCCAGAAGGAATCAAAGGTGCAATTTCCTCAGACCTCACTTGTTCACTTCACCTTTTTCTTTGCCTAAGCAATTTATGGCTATTCTCCAATGAATTCAGCTTTAAAATACATTTTAAAACAATATCTTTGGAAGCACTACTAGAAAAAGAAAGACAGAAGCTACTACTCAGAAAACAGATTTGCTACATGCCTTATATGAAGTAGGCTTTTTAAAGTTTGGAAAATACTCCTAAATACATCTCAACTTGTATTCTTTGTTAGAAATGTCTACAAAACTTCTTCCTCCCCCAAAAACAAAAACAAACCTCTGCAATTACTACGATATACAATATGGTTCATTTTTTAAAAACCTGAATATAAAAAGCATTCTTATAAAGACATACTAGCAAGTTTACTTATGTTTGAAAATACTTTTCAAATTACTGCCATAACTTATCACATATTAGTTGATGCCTGTTATCAGCATTATAAAGATGCTGATATCTACTTGAGAAGTGAATATTACTTCATATAGACTAAAAGAATAGTAAAAATAGATTTGCTTGAGCTTTCTTTTTCAAATTCTTTATGCTATCATGAAAGGGGAGAAAGAACACTACTGCTTGCAACTGTAATTTATGCTTTAAGCAACCAACAAATGCCAGAGTTCAGAGCATGTGGTACTACCAGCTGTAAGAAGGGAAGTTTGTCTCCTTCTTCCCTTGTAAGAAATTAGTTAAAAATGAAGTTAGCATACATTAAAAGTTGTTTGTGTTCTTCAGTTTCTGTTAATGAGTAGATACAACCTACAAATTAGGTTAAGGTAAAGTCTGAAAAAAGAGCAAAAAAACCCAAAAACCCCTTGCAACCAAGGGCTCTTTTCTATAGAATTTTACTGAGTTTGTCAAACAATATAATTTGTTGTCAGCTGAAACCTTCTTAATTTTTTTCTAATTCATATTCCATACTTAAGGCAGTAATTTTGAAACATGCATAACTAAATCTCCATGGGTATACCTAAACAATTGAAATGCAATACACAAAAAATCAAAGCTTGTATTACTGGTCTGTGTAAAACAGGTATTAGAAACTGGTTGGCTGACCACTTTCAAGCAATTCTATTGTCTCTATTCAAACTAAACATTAGACACTCAAGTGTGTAATGTAGCACTCAAAATATAATCTAAAATTTAATTGAATTTTTAACATCTCTATTCAGGTGCAGTCACTATGCTTTTTTAAAATCAGCCTGCATATAAGTGGATTTTCATTCAATGTTTGCACACATGACATTTTGTTTTATATGTCCATATACCAGTACAAAGAGAATTTGACTAGTTATACAAATGTTCTCTGATCAAGTTCTATTATTATATCCACCAACTTTCCATGAAGCAAATGGATATCAACAAAGCAAAACACAAATGTACTTTCTGCTGGATCTCAAGGTTAGAGGATAGACATTAATTTTCATAGTTCTGATATTAACTGCTGTGCCTCTTAGAACAATCTCAGTTTGTGGTGGGGCTTTTTTTCCAGTTGCTGACAAAAACATTTTGATCTCAAGGGACAATAGTTTTGTTTGGTGTTTTACAAACAGTTATATTTTGAAGCATTCTCACACAGAGAAAAGAATGGAATCTACTGATTTCCTGATGTCAAACTGAACTTCAAAGTAAAAGCCAATTTCACTGACTCCTGAGGGAGGATCACTTGTTTATTTGCTACAGGGGCATAATTTCATCACTATCCCCGAACTCTATATACTCACTAGGTCTAATTAATGTCTGTGAGCTGACAAAGCACTCACTACTTCACACTGACTTCAGCAATACATAGCACTGAAGACATTCTCTTGAAAAGAGATGCTTTATCTTTTTTTTTTTTGCTCACAGTTTAACTTTAGAAGGAAGACTCTCAGCAACAAAGAGTAAATACTTATTTGCTTTTGCCTTACTACTGCACTACTGGTGAGCAGAAGCACTGCAGGCTAAGGAAGCAGGATAAAAACAAAAAAACAAATTGACTCCATTGTCAAGACACAGCACAAGCAAGGAGTTTGTAACAGTAACAGAATGAGAGGTATCTGAGAAATTCAGGGAGATGGGACATAATTTCAGTGTGACAGTAAGATTTTTTTCCCAAGGGACTTGGCAGAGACTAAGCAGAGATTTTTTGCCATCAAACAGCCTTTAAATTTTAAACTAGATAAGCCTGAGAAAATGCAATAATTCAGTCCTTACATAATTATAATGGAGTAATCCTACACAAATGTTAAAGAAACAGAATCTATAGGCTTACTGTGTCCTGATTTTACTTCATGGCGTGATGGAAGTCTCTTTTCCCCAGCCTAGAAAAACACCCACTGTCCACCATCTCTCCTACAGTGAGACTCTGTCCCCATCCTCAGCCTCTTGCTCACCCTCTGATTAATACCAGCAGAACAGTACCTGCTCTCTCTCCCAACAAAATAATAGGCATGTTTATAGATTCTCCTCAGAAACTGTGCCATGGAATGACTGCTCTATTTATACTTGCATCAGTATATCAGTAGACTCCAAAAGGCATTACATTTTTTAAGAAAATTCATGGAAAGGAACTAAAAAGGTTATAAATAGATTGTACAAACTCATAAATAGTATTCTGTAAATTCACAAGTCCACACAATGCCTATGCTTTTTTATTAAAAGTTACTCTGGCAATGATCATAGAGGAAAGAAAAATCTAACACATAATTATAGGAAAAAATGAGGCATGATATAGCCCAAAAGCCAGAAGGTCCTATTTTGATCTCATACCTTGTCTATTCTGCTTCCTTCTCTAAAAGGTCTTTGCTCTCCTGCCACTTCCCATGATTATTGCAACTTGCAAGTAATAAAATTATCAGCCTTTATGGTTTATTCCTTCTACAGTTTTAATTAAACCTAATGTTCAAGTATGGACCTTAACTGTTCTTTCATCATAATCCAATTGAAGGGATTTACAAATGAGAGCTACCTTCCTCTTCTCTCTGTGAGGTGGCACATAACACCTGTAAACAATTTTTTCCATCAATAAAGACAAACAAAAGACGTGTTATTCAGAATTTTTTTTAAGAATCCAAGCATTCCTGAAAAATTAGAGATGACAAATACAGAACAGAACCGTACTCACACAAATACAGAGGTTCTTAAGAAGCTCCCAATGATCCCTAACAGAAAAAAAACCAAAGATAATTTCTTCCTCAAATGTCTCTATAGAAGGTATTCAATTCTTATAAAAGTCTCATATTTTCAAAGTTGCAAAATAACCCATTTTGATTTGAAGTGTCATTTCAATGTAACATTGCATTGAAACCAAATTAGGTTAATCTGTACATTTCTGATGGAAAGCAAACTTCAATGGTGTCTCAAGAAATATTGGATGGTGATGAACAACATGATTATGGTTTACTGCACTTTTCCCCAACACACACAAAGTCAATCTGACAAACAATTGATACCTTTTCCTCAACCCCAGAGATCCAGTAATTAAGTTCTTGTATTGTACATGCCTAGAACTATTGGCATTCCAAGTTTTTTTCATTCATACCTTTTTGGGGGGTGAAACAGAGACATTACTGTGGAGATAACTCAGCTTCAAACATCCATGCATTCAGTTGTTTAGAATCCCAAAATTTTAGGCCATTTACAACCTAAAGATACTGAAATTTGTCTTTTGCCTGTCAATAATTAGATTTTAAGGATATTTCCCCTTCATTCTATGAAGGAAGTGAAACTGCTGTAACCCAGAATATGCAATTAATGGGCTCTGTTACCAAGCAAGCAAATCCAAAATATTTCCAAGAGTAGTTTAAAAACTTGCAAAGAATAAAGAGCTTGACACTATAATCTGGTGACAAGGAGAAATATATTATGAAAAAAGCACAAGGGGTAAATTAGAGGTCAGCAGCTTTTCAATTCTGAATGCATACAAAAACTCTGGAAGGATGGGAATACAGGAATTCATCTTCTTAGGTGTGAATGCTTGTACCAGTCACAGTCCTAACTAAATTTAGGCATACACTTCCAATCCCTGCCTAAATATATAGCCTGAGGAACTGCACATTGATTTAGGTGATCTTAAAGCATATGGCAGAAGAAGCCTCCTTTTTCATTTCACAGCAACAAGAATTCATAAAAGCCACCATTTCTAAGAGGTAGGTTTGCTCTTCATTTTCTAAAGTGATTTTGGTAGAAAACCCCAAAACTTGAAGAACAGATTCATTTTTGACTTAATAAACACTGTTCTCTAAACATCCTGAGGGAGTTTAAAATGCTCATAATGATTTATATAACAAGGTTTACTCACCTCAGCAGTCACATACAATTTCAGAACAAATCATTAAATCAGCATAGACACAGCAACTCTCCAATGTGACACTGGTAATTATATCTTGATGCTTATTTAAAAACAAACAAACAAGAAAGCTTGATTGGCATATTTAATTTGTGACTTTAACTGTCCGACTTGCACTGAAAATTTCCATGTGGTACAGTTCTTCATTAGCCTACTAGATAAAACTATTCTACAGGATTTTCTGCAGAGAAAGACATTGTGATTTTTTTGATTTTAACCATATTCCAGCAGCTGCCAAGACTTGGGACAATTACTGCATTTTTGCTGTCACAAGAAAGCCAAAATTTTAAGCTCTGTTTTCTAGCAAGACAATTTTTTTAGAAAAAGAAGTGAAAATACATCCCAGGTTTCAAGATACACTTTTGGGGTTTTTTTTATCATTATGCTGAATAAGAACAATGGAACACTTATTGCATATTTTTGCAATACATTATACCTATAGCCTGTAAACTTGTGCTCCAGGGGCAGTGACAGAACAGAAGCCACCATGTGAGAAAAGAAGCTATATGCACTTCTCTGTGAAAAGGCTCATTTCAGAAGTTGTCCACAGGAATAGAATTCAACTTGCTTTGTGACTTGTTGCTACTCCACATAAAAGAAAAGAAAGTTAGGGGAGTGACGAAGAACAATAATATAACCAATTGTTCAAAGAAGTATTGCAAAGATGTTAAAGGAAGTGACTAAATACTAGAAAATAAAGATTAACAGATATAAAGTGTACTTTAAAGTAGAAGCAAAACTATAAAAGAAATTATGTTACTATAAAAGTGCCAGACTATGTTAGCACTTTAAGGCAAAATAAATCAGCTACTGAATTGCACTAAGACAGATGTACCAAAAATGGTTTGTTGTTGTTTTTTCTGTTTAATGCTGGTTTACCAATCAAAAATTCTGCCAGAATAAAGATGGAATTCCAAATGTTCTCACAGGAAATGTGACAACAGTCTTATTGCTTGGTATCAAAAGTCACCATTCTCTAGAAATATTTAAAATTAATAACTGTAGGAAGGCAAGAATGAATAAAACATATGAGTCTCTGGTAGTTTCCTACTATTCTTCAGTTCAGATATGACTGATAGCTTTCACACTAATAACTTCCATATTCTTTTCTGATCATTCCCAATTTTATTGTATCCCTTTAAAAAGAGACATGAAGACTGCACACAGTATTCAAGATAGTAGCACCTCTGCTATATCTGTAATGCTACAGAACTCCCCATTTATTTTCTTAATAAATCTTAACACTTGATTTAGGAATTTTTTATGATTTCTCAGCGCCGAGCTGACCCTTTCACACAAATATCAGGTATGAAGCCCAAATACTGGTCCTTAGTCTGTTGCTGTAAACTGAGTTAGGATTTTTTAATCTTCTTTTTGTGCCTCTGCACCATTTAAGACAGATGCTGAATTTCATTATGACTTTTCATAATATAGTCCCACTGTCATAAGGCTCTTACAGTCAACTAACGGCATTTCTTCAGCAGCCTTTTGGAAACTTAAGAAGCTTCCATCAATCCCTTATCTACAAGACAGCTAACTTTTCCAATCCTCCCCACAGGTTTTAGGGTACAATTTGTCTTTTTTTTTTTTTTAAACAAACAAATATATTGACTACTCCTAATTCGGTGATATTTAGCTGTATATTCACCAATTCTATTCAGCAACCTGATCCAGTGGGAGGTGTCCCTGCCCATGCAGCGGGGTTGGAACTGGATGGTTCTTTAAGGTCCCTTCCAACTCTAAATGTTCTGTGATTCTATGATTTCTATTTCCTTACCTGATATAGCAGAACAACAGTCTTATGTTCTGTAGTTTCCTAGAGCTCTCCTAAAACTACTTCTGGCATCACAGTAATGTCTTGCTTAAAACTGAACTGAAGACACAGAAAAATTTTCATGTTCATGTCCTTGGTGTTTTTCACTATCATTCATGTAGTTTATTTTCTAAAAGGATATTTTGAAGACTTACAGTCAGAGAAGGGATCCAGCCTAAATGCTTCCTCAATGTCTTGTAAGTGAAGACAGAATAAAGACCATAAAGATATATGTAAAGACTGATTTCAGTTCCTCTGTAATGGCCCTGGCTTCTCCATTACTCTTTTACCTTCATCCATCCACACTATGGACTTACTAACTGACATCCTGCCCTTGAAATAAAGAAGAAAAATGTTTCATTAGATTAGACAGTTTGCTAGTTGCTCTTCACAGTCTTTTACACCTGCCTTATGTTTTTTATGTTTAGGCTGACAGAGGTCCAGAATTTATCATCTTTCATTTTCTTCATTTGCACTATATTTAGCTCTTTTTGCAGGCTGTAAGTACTCTGCAATGACAGACAATCCTTATCACTGCTGCTTTAGATTTGTAGAAAAGAGCACTAAATACTTAGAGGGGAAAGCACCCAACTTTCTAGTGCTGCAACTAGAAAAGCCAGAACAGACTACTGGTTCCCATCCCTGTTCCCAGGATTTTTACAAATTTTCAACAGCGTGAATGAGTTAAAAAGCAAGGATCAGGTGAGTTGTAGCTGACTGAGTTCTACTCTTCTTCCTTCCTTAATATATTCCAACATGTTGCACTGAACAGGAAATGCTACATGCTTGTATTCTTTTTAGGTGCAAATTTTTATCTCGGCAGACTGTGATATTTTATACATGCTAAATATAAAGTGACAAGAGATTTAATCAACACTGTGAGACACCATGGTTGGTATGCTTTATAAACAATAAAACACCAGGCAAACTTCAGCTAATTTGGAGACCAGGCTTTGATCACATTGAGAAGTTATGTATAATATGACAAAGTTAAAAATCCTGGCAGTAAAAAGCAGTCCTTAACTCCCTTGCTTTAAAAATACTTGGAAGCTGTGTGGTTTCTTTTGGTTTAATTTTGTATCAAGTCTTGCTTAGACTCTTCAATAAATACACTTTATATGATGTTTACTGTTTTTTAAACCACAACTTTATTTATGTGTTAGAATACAGAAAGTAAAATTTTAACTCTTAAGGAACGGTTCTTACCTTGACAGAAGCCCTGACTAGCTTTGAACTTTCCAAATCAGATATTGTACACACCTATTTCCAAACGTTTTTTGATTCAGTAAGAATTCAAGAACTAAGACAAGAGATTTTGGCTTTTATTAAATGGAATTTTCTAATATATCTCTAAAACAGTATTTTTTAAATATCCTTTTGTGTGCTTAGGTCATTGCCAGGGGCTTCAGTAATTATGGAAATCTATACACTGCTGTTAGCTCTTTCTCTGTTACATTTAAGTGTTAGAATATGACCAAAGACAAAGTCATCAGTGAGGGCTGGTCTCTTGCAGATGAACATAAGAAATAATAATGATGCTTCTTATCAGGATAAACAAACTAAAGGAGAAAGTAGATCAGAATTAATTATATTTTGGTTATGTAGCCTATTTTTATGATCAAATACGATTACGAGAAAATTTTAGAGCACCTGATAGCATGACATACAGGTTTACTGCAGCTATCTGTGAGATCAAAAGTTTTTTTCAGTTATAGACTCATGTTGTGTATTTTGAGTGTAACTGAAATTATGCTTCCACAGAAAAAAACCTTTATTCTCAAATAAAATAAAAACCATTGTGATTGTACTAAACAGAAGCATTTCTATCCATCCTCATATAAGTAGTTAAAATGCTACTTAAATTAAACAGTGGATTTTTTCTTTGGTTGCTGCTTCCAAATGTAAAGGAATCAAGAACTAAGAAGATAGTAGGGTGCATCCCCGCATTTTTTCCCGTTGAAGTAATGCACTATTGTTCTCTTGAGCCTACTGGGACTTTCAATTATGAAATCATATCTCTCACCTCATCACCTTCATCTCTTGGGAAGACATGCATGTTGACCTATGAAATAAATATTATTACCTCCTAGTGCTTAAAAGGATGAATCATTTCTTTGCTGTATTTCCATGGATGCAAGGCACCTGTGTAAGCAGTTGCATACATCTCATAGGCCAATGCCATGTTATGCCCAGCAACAAGAGATTAGGTTATTTCAAGAGATTAGGTAAATACTTCAGAATATGAAGAATTGTTATTGTTCTTCTTGCTACTCTTACCTGTTTTTTCCCTAGCACAAATCTGAATTAAATGGTTACCAGGAATAACCTACTAAAATTTGTATCAAGCTTGCTTAGTAAAGGTATTTTAAGTGTTTTGTCAGTTGCATGCAGCAATAGTCTGTGCTACTGTGAAACACAACCAGTTTTTACAGTAGGTCATTATCTAAAGGCAAAGAGTTGGAAAAAAAATATTCAGAAATTTTATAGTGATAGTTTTGATTATGAGGGGATACTTCACAATCTCATTGAGCTAATGCCTTATTAGCATAACTAAGGTTATTTTACTGCAGTAAGTGTTGATACTGAAATGTTTTCATTTAAAATTAGTAAAGAGCAATGATTAACCAACCATTACAAATGTAGTGGATTAAGCTTTAATAGCTCCAAAATATGCAGAACAGTGTTTATAATGCTGAAGTTCAGTGAAATGGGTGTTTTAACAGCTTTTTCAAATTAAGTCCAAGAACATCTGTAACATTTGTATGACCCATGCTTGCTTACCCTGGAAATGGGGCGTGATACTGTCAGCAGTTACTATAGCAATAACTTAATAATTACTTTTAAATAGCAAAAAAGGTGCTTCAGTAAAAATAATTTTAAATACCCTCATTTGATTAACCATATCCCACTTAAACTTTAACTGTCCTGTTGAAATCTGATTTCTTTTTTTTAATTTAAAAAATGCTTCTGACAAAAACGACTTTTAGTTACCCAGTCTAAAGTCTTAGGAAAAAAGTATGTATATAAAACTGAAATATGATATATGTTTAAAAAGTGATCTAAATTTTAAGCAGATAATTTCACAGAGCCTACAGAGATTTTAAAACTGTTGTAATAAAACACGTACAGTTAGCTGAGGTTTAGATTCTAAAAATCAGCTTCATGACAGGAAGAATTAGTAAATGCTTGTAATAATATATATAAAATTCACTTTCCTATGAAATGTATACATACATAAACACATGAGTGTGTGTGTGTATAAACACTTTTTTGGTTTTTTTCAATTGGTGTTACCATAACATAGAAGAGTAAAAAGACATCCCCTGCCTTTCAGATGAGAATTCTGCTAATGAATTATAGATTGTATCTTATTGTCAACTCTGTGGGGTCATCTGAACACTGATTGTATCTGTTGTAATGGATATTTCCCAGAGCAAAAACATCTCAGAAAATAAAAACAACATACTGAAATATAAAATTTTAAAATACACCAGGTTTATTACTACAACAGCAGCCTGAGGTGGAAGCATCAACAAAATTTTATACTAACTGCAAGGAAAATTTTCATGAAAGAAAAGTCACTCTCAGAATATTATTTACCAACTGGGAACTGGCAAGTTTAAAAGTATATTGTAAATAACTGCAACAGTTAGAATAAGTCCTTACTTTTGTACTTGTATCTTACAGAAATGCTTTAATCATTCATTAAATGGAAGCCACACTTGTGCACACATTTGTATCATTTACTTTCAACAATAGGTCGGTAAATATTTCAGTGAGGTCAACTTTGTAAAAAGAATTTTTAAGAGAGAATTAACTGCAAGATTATTTATGATAAGGAAACAGTACATCAAAGGATGTATGTATTTTTCCTTTAAGTTCTTAATCTCCCATTTCAGGGTCTTTTTTCTACTTCAAACAAGCTATTCAAATGCAGATTTATTTTTTTTTTCAATCCCAAACTAATTGTGCTGGCATTCTAGTTTGTGACAGTGCTGGTCACTCAATCTTTGCTACAAGTATAAGGAAAAAGGAAAGAGAAACACGCGTTCAAGTCCCCATATTCCACAAAAAGTATGATGGAAAGCACATGCCTTTGTTCTCCCAGCAGATTTCTGTTAATGAGATCAATAAACTTGATATGTTGCAGATGGACCATATTTAAGGAGGCTACCAAAATGTAACTAAAGCAAAGAAAGACTCCAGTGATACAGAATACATTAATTCATATGTGTATGCTTACCTTAAGATAATGTGGACTTTGAAAATATCAGAAACCTTAAACTGAAAAGCTGCATTAGGGAGAGGAAGAAGAAGAACAATAAAAATAACAGTTGAATAAAATACTTTGAAAAACTGCCACTTTAGCTCGAAAGTTAATAGCTGCATAGTCATATATAAGTACGTTAGCAACCAGTATTTCAAATATTTAAGATCACTAGGAAGCAAATTTACATACTTTAAAAAATAGACTAAAACTATTAACTCAAACAGATTTGTATTCCATCAAAAGAGTTCTGAAGAGTTCTTTTGCATCATATCAACAGTGCATCTATATTTTCCTTTTCCTAAGTGACAAAAATAAATTCTAATTTCTTTTTCCATTTCTTGAAGACATAAATAAATGGCTAGTAAATTGGCTATCAGCAAGAGGCGACATAGTGAAAACTTTATAATGAAGTGCTCCACTTATTTCCAGTATAGGTGTAACATTTGTTGTATATGGTGGTTGAGGGATTAAGATGGTTTTGTTTCTGAACATGAAGTTGGCAATTTTAATAAATCTGGCATGCTGTTAATGTGGATAGCTTCTTGAGCTGAATCAGAATTAACTTAATGTTATAAACATTAAAACAAACAAAAATGTGAAGGATGAGCTTTTCACAGAATCACACAACTGTAGCAGTTGGAAAAGACCTCTGAGATACCCAAATCCAACTGTCAATGTTGCCCCCAGATAAAATATATGTATCTATATCTCTATCACCCACTACAGCATGTCGTGAACTGCCTCATCTGCATGGATTTTAGATACCTCCAGGGACTGGGGACTACACCACCTCCCTGGGCAGCCCATTTCAATGCCTACTAATCTCTCAGTATAGAGTTTGTTCCTCAGATCTAGTCTAAACCTCCACTGGTGTAACTTCAGGCCATTTCCTCCAGTCCTATCATTGTTCACTTGAGAGAAGAGGCCAACACCCACCCTTCGACAACCCCTGTTTCAGGTAACCGTAGAGTACAACAAGGTCTCCTCTCAGCCTCCTCTTCTGCAAACTAAACATTCCCAGTTCCCTCAGCCTCTCCTCAGAGGCCTTGTTTTCCAGACCCACCAGCGTGGTCGTCCTTCTCTGAATTTGCTCAAGTCGCTCAATAGCTCTCAATTTGCTCCAGTCGCTGTTTCTTGTAGCCAGGGACCCAGAACTGGACACGGTTCTCGAGGTGGGGCCTCACCAGTGCCCAGTACAGGGGCACGATCCCTTCCCTTCTCCTGCTGGCCACACTATTCAAACCAGGATGCTGTTGGTCTTCATGGCCACCTGGGCTTTTAACCAGACCTTTCTTATTTAAGTGAGCTGCTGAGGTTTGTCAGTTGACTACTGACTGCACAGGAGTCCAAATTCTGAGGTTTTACCAATTCCTTTCATTATATTATTTTTCATAATTCCTGAAGCTACTGTCTTTATGTCAAGAGAAGATAAATTTAAAAAGTTTGGCAGCTACCTACTTGATTTTGAGACAGTTTATACAATGTGGAAAAAATCCAGTGAGGCTACAGCGGAAAAAAAAAAAAATCTCATGTAACTGAGAAATTTTGGATGAGTCAGTATTAAAGAACCTGGCTTTAATTTTCATCCATCAACAGAAACAATCTTTCAACACAATGGTTTTCCAATAGTCTTAAATAAAAACTGTAAGAATTACTAGTTCACAATTTTAGAAGTGGGCAGGACTATAACTCAGCACCACACCATTCCTGACAGACCCTCTGCTTCCTTTGTACATTTGAGGTTAGAAAAAAAGGAGAAATAAAAACGGCAAATTATTAAAAAAAGAAATGGTAAAGGAAAAAAAGACTCACATACTAAGTACAATAATACATATATCCACTTCAAAGCATGATTCAGGGGCAAAAATTAAAATCCTCCTCTACTTCCTTCTACCCCTTTTTAATATCAACTAATGAAAAAAACAAATTTAGTAAATTCAGTCCATTTCTAATCAAAACAATTAAGGTCTTGATTTCTCTTTATTATTTCAAAACTCAAGATTTGAATTTTGGAGAAGAACTCCAAAACATTAGTATCTATTTAGCAAAAATAGAAGTCATACTCTAAAAGAACCTCTCCTACAACCACATTCACAGAAATCAAGTCAGGAAGCATATTCTCTTCAACAGAAGTCATATGGATGCAGCTAAACTGGTGATGCTTTTTCCTTGTGAAAGCTTATGCAGAGGTAGATGGGCTAGTCAGAGAGCTTCAGACACTGGCTGTCTTTCAGCATTGGAAATCACGAGTGTTCTACAAAGTTCTGAAAAATGATCTATATATATGAAAAGGGCTCTTAGAGACCAAAAACTCATGAAAACCTGATTCTGAGGTTAACTTACAGAGGAATTACTTACGGCTTACATAATATGAAGTTCGAAACGTCCCTCAAAATCACAGAATAGTCATAGAATGGTTTGGGTTAGAAGGGACTTTAAAGATCATCTAGTTCCAACCTCCATACATGGGCAGAGACACCTCCCACTGGATCAGGTTGCTCCAAGCCCCATATCTGGCCTTGAACACTTCCACGGTGAGGCATCCACAGCTTCTCTGGGCAACCTGTGCCAGTGTCTCACCACTCCCATCAAGAAGGATTTCTTCCTAAGGTCTAAATTAAATCTGCCCTCTTCCAGTTTAAAGCCATTACCTCTTATCCTATTATCACATGATCTTATAACAAGTACCTCCCCACCTTTCCTGTCAGCCCCTTTCAGGTACTGGAAGGGCATTAAAAGGTCTCCTTGGAGACTTTTCTTCTTCAGGCTGAACAACCCCATTTAGCAAAATCACAGAATGACAGAATCAGCTGGGTTGGAAAGGACCTCTGAGATCATTAGGTCCAACCAATGAATTGTCCATATATAAATAATTTATAACATGTCCATTATTTTAGAGAATTTATTCTCTCTTCAATAGAAAAAAAAATGTCGACTCGATAGCTCTTACTCCTCTAATCAAATGCAGATAAAAACATTCATGTTGAGGTTAATTCTTAAATCAATGTTAGCATCAGTATCTCATATTCTATATTGAAATGCAAAAGAAAAAAACCCTACACTTAGGTTTCATCATTGAACTCTTATTAATCATATTATTTATCTAAATTTTAAAAACTTACAAACTTACAATGATTAGGCTCATACACCCATTTAAATAGAGGAGTTTTTAAATCTCTTATATTTTTAACATGGCAATTCATTTTTTTCAACCAGATAACCTTGAGAAGTCTGTGTAAGAAGGCCTGGATACATTAATTCACCCAGATCGCACTATTTTTGCATTGCAGTCATTTGCCCTTAAGAATAACTTAGTTTTACAACTTACAGCCTTCATCATTTGTAAGATCAAAATACACATAGTACAGCACTTTTAGGTATAAAGAGAGCATACATCTCTCCAGAGTGACTCAAGTCAAAAGAGAGTCAGGTTGATAACCTGAAAGAGCTGTTACTGAGGCACAATTAAGTTTTGGTATATCACAAGAATCTGATACTTCTGTTAGGTGTCATTTTTTTTTACACAATTCCTAGACAGCTTGAAAAATTTAGAGTAGCCTATACGAATGCAAACCTATTAAAAGAAAAATTTTTCTCCATACACCCTTGGTCAATCTCCTCTGCAAATCCATAAATAAATTTTTTTTATATAAATCCATGGCAAGAAACTTCATGGTATTAACTTCATAAGTATTAACAAGGATTTCATATCTATGTTCTTCCCTTTGTGAGAGAGATTATGTCTCTCTTTATCACAGCTGGGGTTAGTGGGGACCCTGTCTCTCTGGCCAGTGTTTCCCTTGAAGATGTGCTGGTGAGAATTCTCCCTTCTCCTTGCAGGACAGTCATCCTCAGACCCCTTGTGAGGAGCCAATGAAGTGTAGCCTGTGCTTTATTTTTAATAAGCGAAAGAGTCAGAGATTCAAAGTCTTGTAGCAAAAGAACATGAACCTAAGGGAAGGGAATGAGAGAAAGAAAGTCTTGCCGGTCTCAAGTCCTAACAACAGGATTTTCAGAAATGACTGTACCCGTTTCCTTGGTATGTGGGTAGTACTAAAGATTTGCCACATGCTCAGAAAAAAAACCCCACCAACCTAGATTTCCTTCTCTACCACCAGTAATTCTCTCTCGTTACAAATTCTACTTCCCTTGAATTGTTTTTGTAGTAAAGTATAAAAAGTATAAAGGCAATTAACCAGCTAAAGCCTGCCTTAAGTAAAAATCCCACGTTTTCCAGAACAGACATGATATATGCACAATTTTGGACATAAAGATCTCTCATACTTCATAATCCTAACTTCAAGTACAATTTTTATATATATATTTTTTAAACGATATTACCATCCTTATGTAAATCTTAAGTGGTTGCATGGATAAAATAGTTACAGATACCTAGAAAACTATCTCTAGCAGATTAGAGAAAAACAAGGTTGTAAATGATGGTACATGACTACAAAAAGAAGAAAAAAGGAAGCAGGAAAAGTCATTATACTGTTCCATGTCACGCAGTATTTAAGATGTGACATTTAAAACCAGACCCATAGAAGACAATTTAGATAATTGCTGTTTTAAGTTTTCCTTTAAGAAGTTATTCTATCCCAGTTATTACATTTAAATAAGTATTCACTGTATAAATCAAAAATGCTGTTAAATGTGCTGTTGCTCTGCACATATTTAACACTGTCTTTTGCCTAATAGTACTGACAGTATGAGGAAGACTGAGCAATACTGTGGCATGAATACTGGTATTCTTTAGTAACACCTGGCAGTGTCCAACAATGAAGAAGAAATTTTACATACAAGGCTATTTGCCAATATTTGGTAAGTTCTTCAAATTAAGATAAAAACACCAACATATGAATATTCAGACTGAAAAGCAAGGTATCAGGAGAAACTGAGGAAACAGTCCAAAAAGGAAATATAATATATAGATGCTCAAGTATCTAAAAACATTACCATGCTACTTATGGTTTCTAAAAGGAAAAATATTTTGGTTTCTTCATTCCTACTTCTATCATGAAAGCTAGGATAGACTTTCAACTCATGTTTCTAAATTGAGTATCTTCAGTATGTTTTATTTGCTCCAAACTTTCCTGACTCATTTACTCTGATATTTAAATTCTGAACTGAACAGTTCTAAACACAGTTATTCTTAAATTATTTTGTGTTACTAGTACAAAAACTGCTTCTGATAAACACTATGACCAAGTGCCTTCTGAGTGAATGTTTTTGATCTTTTATATTGTAGAGTGTCTTTGGTTTTTGAAGCATATGACAGTAGTTATGATGCAAATCATAAGACAAGCCTCTGCAATAAACTATGTCAAAAAAGGCTGAACCACTTCTTTTCCCCTGCAATACATAAAATACTTCCCAAAAGCTGTAGGGTAAAACCTCTTCTTAGACAGCAGCTATTATTGTCCAAGGAGGGTAAAACATTTTTCCTCTGGTGTATTCTTGACCTATACATGTATGCAGAAAATGTTCCAAAGCCTCTTCAGCTATCCTATTTGTCCATCTTTTACTTGTCTAAGGTACTTAAGGTACTTAAGCAGAGCTGAGACAACAAATACTTGAGAGGATTTGCTCGAACTCCACACTGTGTACTTACTAGTCTGGAAAATGTGTTGCATCTTCCTTTTCAAGAAAAAAAAAAAAAAAAAAAAAAAGCTACGTATGACAAATTGCTGTCAAGGCCAAGCCAAGCCACAGGACAGCTTACTGCCAACCAGGCACAATTATCTCAAGAGTACTGAGTAATCAGTTCAGTCTTTATGACAAGTGACCCATGTGACATCAAAGGAAAAAAAATTGGGTTATGAAGTAATTTTATGTTTCTCATAAGTGCACACAAAGATTTACTGGCTACTTGAAACAAGACAACCTTCCTATTTAAGGGTCTGAGGTGCATAATCCAGTCTTGCTCACAGTTCTACAAGCCTATTAAACTTAGAAGTATTAAAAGGGTAAAATAAAAGTGAGCCTACATAACACACTGTAGACTACTGGTTTACTCATGAGACAGTGCTACCTCTTGCTTCTATCATGGTAAACATGAATATTTTTAGAATTAATACACTGGCAGAAACTGAGGGGTGTCTGGGAAAAGTAAAGGCACTCAAGTTTTCTTCAAGTACCTGCGGTATCATTTCAAGTCTTGTTCCTAAACATGTCATCTCAAATACTCTCACATTCTTGATCAGTTTCCCTGCTTTACTCTTATCCCTTCTTACCTCACTGTGTATGCACTTTTGGCGATCCTGTCCTTACCCTAAATTGTCCTCACACCCTTCTATCTCACATATTTCTTTTTCACCCTCTCCATCCTACAACTTGCTTCACTTGAAAACACATATCACAGTATATTAGAAGGATTATTTTTCTTCTTTTACTTTCAAAAGCACACTATGCTCTGTATATATGAGATTCCTTGAGTACTGTCAAAGACAGAAGTGGTCATCGATCAGTCCCAGCAGTAGATGCTGCTTATAGATCCCACTGGCTTTGAAAATCCAAATGGCATAGATACTGTTTTCAAGATGGCTTCTATAAACTGACACTCAAAATCTGATACAATTTTTTTGTTTTATTCTCAATACCAGGATTTATTTTGCTGTAAATTAACACAGTACTGGGAACATCAGGCAAAAGGAGCATCAGCACAGAGGGACAATTCAAAGTCTAGAAAATGTTTAAATATTACTGGAACACGTTTCATGGTTAGATAGCAGAACACAACTGTCAAATCAAATAGGAAATTTGACCCCTAGAATCATAGAATGGTTTGGGTTGGAAAGGACCTTAAAGACCATCTGGTTCCAACCCCCCCCTGCCATGATACCAACCCTTGATATCCAACCCCCCTGCCATGAGCAGGGACACCTCCCACTGGACCAGGTTGCTCAAAGCCATATCCAACCTGGTCTTGTTCATCACACGTAAAGAATCTGACACCTATAACTACCATCTTTTTGGCAGGGCAACAATATACTATCTTAATTCCCAACATTATTTCTAAAAGCTAAACCTAATTACATGTTTAGAAAATACAGAGTTGTAACTAAAGGGTTTATTTTGTCATTTGAACAAAGTATTGCTGTGAGCTGCAATCATCAGTAAAAAAAAAAAAAAAAAAAAAAAAAAGCCTCTCACTATAGATTGATCTCTATATGCATTCTCCTTGAAAATTCTGCTTTTTAATTTTTATGAAAAGCTAGTCAGTACACTCTGTCAGATACTACAGAATACTGTTAGTTTATGTCAGTTTTGAAAATGGTTAGCAAAAATATTACCTGAGTTCATCATGATTGTTACATTTTTGTAGTTTTATGGTTTTTATGTCTGCTGACAACACAGAAAATATAAAGTGAAAGAATTAAGGTAAAATATTTCTGAAATTAAAATGAGATGACCTAAATTAACAGACTGGTTTAATTGATCTTAGTTTAATTTGTCTAAGAGCTCATAATAAAATACATGAAAATGTGAAGGATTTCTACTTACTCAGGAACATTAATAATGAAAGTAGTAGACTTAATCTCATTTTCTATAAAGGCTAAAAAGTCTCCGTACTTGATTGACACTTCTATGTTCTTCCGATACAGTGTAAATACTTATAATATTATGTACATTACAATACTAAGAGGTTTACTGGATATTACATGCATATGTTAGGGTGGACTTAAACCATACAGTTCGTGATTTGCCATTCATTTAGTTGATTAAAACTTTTGTCTATTGACATATATACCACTACACTTAATACTTTGTCATTCACATTATCTTATATATGAGCAATAGATGCTCTGCTATTGTGGTATTTTTTTACATATTACATTGCGATTTTTTTGGCATAAGATTTATTCCTTTTATTCTTTCTCAAACTTCTCTTCCAAATTTCAGTGTAATAAAAATACACCTGAGATCCTGTTTCTTTTTTTCTCCACTATCACGATTTCAATTATATCAAGAAATTCTTATCAAAACCTAACTGAAAGTTAGCCAGATATTTTTAGCCACCTTCTTACATTTTCTGATTCTGCATTGTTATGACACACTAAATAATAGATTTAAAAGTATAACATCAACAATTGTTAATAAATTTTAATAGAGCTACACTATGTTTGAAAAAACATTGCTCACAACACAGATACAGTATTTTAGTGAGATGAATACCAAGCATTACTGACCCAAGCTATTTCTTATTTATTTAACTATTGGTGAAGTTTGATGTCAATATTTTCAAAATAGGCAATTGTTTTCAATGTAACTAAACTAAAAATCATTCACATTGGTATAATAAAGCATAATTGTCTATATTAGGAACCTCAAATATGTGTGGACATTTGTTAGTGTTTTATAGAATTCTCAAACTTTAGAGTATGCATATACACAATATATATAATTTACATTTGTAGACGTACACATTGGTATATTCGTGTACTCATTTTTTTTCCGATATAGAAACTTAGAAATCAAAAAATCATGTACCATTTTCTTTAAAAAAAAAATTAATTTTTTAAACATTTTTTTTTGCTATGGCACTCAAGTACATAGAATTCTCACAGATAATCCTATATATCTTGTTGTCTAGAAGTCTGAGTATGATGTAATCAGATTTTAAAACATATCTCAAAGTTATAGCCTGTCAGGGCAGCAGTTTACACCTAAATAAAAGCAGAAGAAGGCCAGGCTCACATTTACACTTCTGTGTGTTCTTTATCAAATCACGGGGAAGAATGACTGCTTGTGAAAGAGGTCTGGAAAGTTACCAAGTGCAGACTTCTAGCAGTTATAGATTCATAGCAAATAGTGGATTAGGGTTCAATGTACTCCCTTTGCATGAAAGTCCATGCTATCCTATATAGCTAGTATCTTAACTATGTTAGGAGTGTTTCTTTCCTTGATATACTAAATATAACAAGTTTAAAATCAGCATATTATTACAGCTATTGAGTATGGGGAAACTAAAATGGGATGAATAATAATGATATGTCTGGCAGAAAAGATAAAAGATAAAGTTTAAAGTAATCCTGAGAGTGATGACATCTCTCATGAATATAACACACAAATCAGGATGATAAAACAGAATTAGAAGGCAAAGTTGTCATGTAATTTCAGCATTTTTCAGAAACCTTGGTATACTCTTTTCATATAATTGAAAAGAACTTAATTAAGGAGAAAGATGGAAAGCATTACATTATTATGGAAAACAGTGTAGAAAACCATGAAAACTCTGAATTTTCCTTTTTACTAGAAGTCTTTAATAGCAACTGTGACCAAATGAGAAATCATTTGACAAGCGAGAAATCGCCTATGACATTTCATAGAGCAAGATTTTTTTAAAAAAATAATAGTGCATATGAGGATCTTTGTAGCATGTGCCAATTTGACTATTATTAATCATATTTTCAGATTCCACTTCATATATTAGGAAGTTTTAAAGGAAATAATGAAATATATTGAACACAACCATTTAAGCAGTGGGAATAAGTGGTGAAATAGAGGGATGAAAATCCACTTCAAAGTATTATTTTAATGTGTGTTATTCTCCATAATAGAAGTCAGCTAGCTACTGTGTAGTAGCTGTTTCCCTCAGATGTGTTGTCAACATTCATATCCAGTTCTATTAGCTTGGTGTCACAGATATCTTTGTGAGCTCCATCATCCACATACATGATATAAGAAAGTCAATCCAATATTCAGTTCCTTTTCAAAACAAACAAATAAACCTCAACCAAACAAAATCATAAAACCCCCCACAAAACTACAAAGAAGCACAATACTATACATGGAGGAAAGGGGGAGAGTTTACCTCCTATGCTATATGAGATGTTGTACGGGACTGGATGGAGATACTGGAGTCCCTTCATCATCTCCATGGTTATTCCCTGTGCTCACTGGATTAAGTCCTCTTGTTCTGGGGGTAGAAATTGACAGAGGACTCCAGACTTGATGTCACCAGTGCATGGAATCAACTTGCTTGACCTAATGCAGCCCAGGATGCTGGTTTGGCTGAATACAGATTCTGAGAAGACTGGTCTTACTAAATGTTCCCTAACCTGATCCTGTTCAAAAGTCAGCCTTCCCTGTCCTGAAGTTCTCACTGGTACCAGGAATTCCAGAAGACCAGTCTTAGCTGTAAAGAATGAGCCAAAAGAGGTAGCAAGTACCTTGCACATTGTCATAGGGTTCCCTGCCTCATTCAGCAAAGGGTGTGCATTTTCACTCATATATGAAGCTGGATAGCCTGTAAGGGAGCCATTCCCACAGAACTGGCTTGCAAATGTGAGGACCAATTTTGTCCAAACAGCACTGCATTTTTTAAAAAGAGCCTATTTTCCAAGATTGTTGTAGAATACGTATGAGCTCCATAAACTAGATCAGAGGCACCAAGTGAACAAATCATTACATGTCTTCATCAATCTTCAGATACTTATGGAAACTATAACTAAGGAAAATTTCTTTCAATATCTTCATGTTAAAGACCTTTCAAAACTCAAATGTAAGCTCTTCTACTATAACTGTCACCAGGAGAATATTCATATCAACAGGAGTGTGGTCATATTATGGATATGGGTATTAAGCACACATACAGAACTTCACAGCATGCTAAGGGACATTTCTATGTGATGGAGAATTTAGATCATTCCCTCTGGTCCCATAAAAGCTTTCCTATAAACATATATTTTTCTCAGAACAAATTTATTTACAAATATTATTTTCCACAAGCAATGGTATGGTAGTTGAAATGCAAACCTAGAGATGGGGACCAAATAATATACTTTTCTGCCAAAGAGATCCCATCTCTCATAGCCCTTTTCTAGGGCCCCAGTGACTTTAAACTCCCCTAGAACTTGCTATAATGTATGAGCTCATTGCCAGATGAGAATAACAATACTAAAACATACGAAAAGTATCTTTCCCAGAATGCAAGTTAACTGTGGGTTATTAATACCCAGAATGCAAGTTAACAACTGTGGATTATTAATAAATACCAGACAGAAGTCCGCAGCAGGTTTAACAGCTTGACACATTCCTTCTACTGTGGAAGGCCCAGTGTATTAAGGATCTTACTCATCCGAGAACATTTCTTGTTTAGCTTCATAATAGTACCATTTCTTCTTCTGAGCAAGGGCACAGATTTTCTTATACACCAACACAATGGTAAACATTACCTTTGGCTATGTACTGTTCTTCCTCATCTATTCTTTCTACTACAAAAAAACAAAAACAAACAAACAACCCAATAAACAAACAAAAGTCACAGAAAATAAGATATTGAAGAAGACTGTGTACCTCATAACTTACATGAACCTACACATTTTTAACAAATGGATAGAGGAATCATGGAAGCAACACCTGCTTCCTTTAACTTCAAAGTGATGTTGCACTCTAAAGCTCTGCTTTCTAAGATAGTATCTTTAGGAGGAATGACTAGGAGATAAATCTCTCTGATGCTTTTACAGGAAAAGTGAAACAAAAACGTTCCCACTCTTCTGTTTGGTGTACTTAGGCCTCTCACCTTTAAAGGGAAGGCAGATGAAGGCCAAACTGTGATATGCAGCACTATGATCTTGGTGACTTTTAGGGGTCTTGATATTGTATAAACAATATTAAGTGGGATTAATATGGACTGCAGAGATTCCACTTGTGGCCGAATAAATCACAGGCAAATAAAGAAACTCTTACTAAGTGTTTGCCATTATCCATGCAAATAAAGATTAACTGATTAGAACCTGAGGCATATTTTTCTTTGCTATTTCTGAGGGAATTTTTAAGTCAGTAGTTATGAGAGGTGTGGAGGTTGAGATTTATTTTTGTATTGATTCATATCTTAATCAGCAGAGTGGTATGCTCAGACAACTTGACCTCAAAAGTACAGGCACAGCATCAGGAGGCACTTCTGGTAGAAAGAATTCGATCTGTGTAGTTACATATGTACACAGATTTAAATCTACATGGACAAGCACTCAGAGAAAAAAACCCATAGGTGTTATTCCATACACAATTTTTTTTTTTTTACTTATCTTTTGACACCTTTATACATATCTTTCAGAGTCTAGAATCCTTTTTGTTTTTTCTATGTTGCCAAGGTTTAACACTGGGCTGGCAATTAAAAGAATGACAGATGGTCTCTATTTAACTCCTTTTCCTTCCCAGAAAGGGCAAGGAAAGAGAAAAAAGGAGAAAGACTTAAGGAAGGGTTGAAAACTAAACTACACAGCTTTAATGAAACAGTAATGATTAAAAAAAAGCAAAATGCGTACAAATATAGCAAGTGAAGTTACTTAGAAGAAACTTAACTGGAAAGTAAAAGTACCGTAAGAAAATTAGTTCTATTCTGTCTCAAACCAGGAAATGTGATCAAATGAATGAAACAAAATTTTTTCCCCATACAGACCCCTGAGCAAACAATGAAAAACACTAAAAGTAAAAAAACTTCTCCTTGTCTTTCTGGGTATTAATTTCGTAGAAAGTATTTCTATAAAATTGCATTATGAAAACTTATGCAAAAACAATCAACATTCCCAAATATATAACTCCAGAATTTCTAGATTTTTGTATGTTCTTATAGAACTTGACTTTATTTCTGAAAGACTTGTAATATTCTTACAAATGTACTGCTTTAAAAAAATGCAGCCATTGGGTATAATTTTGAAATTAAAAGGGGCAAGTTAATTGTAATTTAAAATTATTCTCTCAAGAGAAAAAATATATCTATATCCATTTTAATTTTTTAAAATAATCACTTATACATTATATACATAGACATTATATTCATATTGCAACCACAGTGATACCTCCTGTCTATAGATGTAATTATAATGAAAGCTACACCTGAAATTCTGAACACTTTACTGTAACGAAGAGAAACCGTTCAGTTGCTGATTGCCTATCATGACAGCCGCCTCCAATCTCCTCCAATATTGATCAAGTAGCCTATGTGGCAGAACATGAAGAACAACCATCTGTGTCAAGTACACCAGCAGGTGCTGTAACCATTGAACAGGTTGATGCCCAATTACCATAAATCTCTTTCAAGCACCTGGCAACCTTGAACAACACTTTTATCTTTGTACAAAAATACATGGCCGCCAAAAATGTTGTCTGAATAGAATTGTGAAACTCAATAGATAACATCAAATGATAAAGGCCAAGAATTGAATCCACTGCAGATATACTGTGAGGTCTAGGTAGGGTGGCATTTACATTCATGAGGATTCCTCATCATGCATAGCAGCAGCGTCTGCTCATCTCATACATTTCAGTACTGCATTGCTAATGTTCTTGTAAGGCAGAACTTAGAGTAGGACAGGTATGTAGAGATAAATGCTTAGTCATTAACATTTTACAAACTTCTGTTGGCACAGATGAGGCTCATGCAGTTTAACTCTGCAGATAAAACCAAGTAAGGTAACTCATCAGTAAACGAACAGGCAGTTCTGTCAATCAGAATGCGAGGATGACAGTATTGTGAACTCCATGAATGATTTTATTTTGCCAAATAAATAAATATCTATAAGTAATAGCAGCAGCTCCCACTAGTGTGTGCCAGCTGGTTAATATCCCTGCTTTCATCCAAAGAATCTCATAAAATGGGGACTGTTTGCTTTGCAGAATTTGGAGAGAGAATCATTGATTTTATTCCAGTCACAGAACTTTTTGCACATACTTAGCTTAACTCACCTAAAAGTTCATCAGACTGTGATCTGATGTTTGTGAGTTTCTGGATGATGGATGAAGCCAGATATTCACTAGAAAGAAATGTTAGTTTTTGACTAACAAATTAAGGAAATATCTGTTTTTAAATATGTATCCTAGCAGAGGAATGATAAATTATTGAAGGATTTCTTAATCTGATGCTCTTATGATGCTGAAAAGGCACCTGACAATTCTTCAGGACCCTTTTGAGGCAACCTAGGGAGAACTGAAGCTGTACTTGTAGAATCAGTTCTAAAATGTAATCCACAGGAGAGTAATGGCTCTCTATTTAATTCTTATTTTAGCCCCTGGTATGTTACTAATTACTGAACTTACGTCTGTGACGGACAAAGAAACAACAGTCTGGTGCTTCTCTAATGCTGAAGCTTGTGTAAGGAAAACGAAGTATGAGATTTTATCATAATTATGTTGGGGAACAGATTGTGAGCTTACATCTTTGCAAGTATTAGTAGCCCCATATTGTACAAGTGTGATATTAGACTATTTTTATTGAGACCTGAACAGAAGAACTATGAAAGTGTGAAAACATCTGTTGAGGTTGCTATCCTGAATAGCATTAAAAACTCTCCAGTGGCAAGTAGTCCTCCTAGTCTGTAGCTCAGTTTATTGAAATTAGTTGTCAGAAGTATCCCACTGCTTAAAATATTTGCCCTTTTCAGACCCTTAAGGCTGAAAATGTAGATAAAACTCACACACACAAAAAAACTCTACATAAGAAAACCAAAACTGGAGTGAGTCTGTAGCAAATTACATGGCTAGCAAAATCTCATTCAGTCTTACTAAAATAGTACATAGCAGACAAATACAACTCTGCAAATCATATTCTTAATAAAATTGCACAAGTAATTTTAGTGGCCTCAAGAGATGAGTAAGTACACTTATTTCTTATTTCTATGTGAAACTTCATTTCACATAGCCATTAGTTAAATTAGTAAGGAATATTATCTGTTAAAGATGCAAATAAATCTTAGGTATATCCCCAAAAGACTACTTTGTACAGAACTGAAATATTTGGTAAAACTAATTTACCCAAAATAAAATAAAAAAAACGTCACAAAACCCAGGGCTTTTGGCTTATTTCTTATACAAGTATTTCTTTGAAGACTATAAGCACAAAAATCTGAAAGAGGATGCCTTATACACATGCAATGTATATAAAACTAGCTGTCATAAAATAAAGCGTCCACAATGAACATAAAATCTTCAAAATAGTGTGTTACTTCTGTGAGTGTTGACTTGTCTTCAAATATTTTAAAAATAACAGGATGGGCAATTTTTTTTTGCTTCCCCAAAACATGACTATAAACCATTAGCGGGGTAGAGATGTTGAGAAGCTTGTTCCAGGTACTTTTAATTAAAAAAAAAAAAAAAAAAAAACAGAAAATGTGAACTAGGAAAGGAAAACAAAACAAACCATGGAGTAAGGCAAATTATATTTCTGCTACTAACTATCCAAGGAAGAAGGAAAGATTGGCATCAGGGTCAAAGATTGCTGAACAGAACATGAGGTACATGAAATTATGTACTCCAGCAAAGCAGACTGAAAACCAAGCTAAAATAAAGTCCTATTTTCAATACTAGATGTGTAAGATGTGGGAAAAATTATACTGAAAGGAGTAATTTTCCAGTTACATATAAATATAACTAAGAAAGGATAATGGATAAAATCAAAATAATAGAAGATAGCAATGAAAGTTGAAAGCAACTTTCTTAAGAAAAATATTTTTAACAGTCATACCTTTTCAAAAGCACTAACAAGGATAAAGCTTTTTCTACCTACCTTGTGACAGTTCTGTGTGAAAATCAGGAGAAGCATGTTTAGACCAAAATTCCATAGAGGCAGCCGTAAGGTCATTATCTAAAATCTCAGCAGGAAACAGCTCAGCCACTTCAGTGACAGTTTTCTTGCTTTGGGGGATAGTAGGTAAACAGGTGATATTGTTTATTCCATCAACACAAAGGAACCCAGTGGAGCAGGACTGTATAAGGCAATCATTGTAATTAAGCTCACAGCTTCTTCCCTGAAAAAGAATTTTTAAAAAGCCATTTTGAAGGCAATTTGCATTTCACTGTCAAATTAGTTCAAATTATTGCTTTCTTTTGATTCTAAAATGTTGTTTGTTTAGATTAAGCTGTCTACACTTTTGAATGCAAATCGAATCATGTGAGAAATATTGCTTAACTCATTCAATAGTACAGGTGTATATTTTACATTTTAACTAAATTATATTTTGACTCTTACTCTTAAAACTTATCAATAATTTCCCCATAGAACTGTGACTGCAAAGTATCAAAGACTGCAATGTCATCAATAATAAAAAGTGCTTAAAATAATAATCTTCAGTGAGCGTTGCAGTTAGAGAAAACTTTGCAGCTGATTTACCTGACTAAAAACCTACTTTCTCTGACTGTCAAGTTAATATTCTTTCTTTTTGTACACTGAAGCTCAGTACTTGTTGCCTGTTGTTAACAGACCTTCACACAGCACCTTTTTAATACATTAAGTTCACAGGAAACTCTTTGAAAAGAAAAAAATGCAGTGGCAGTCTTAAATTGGACCTGCTCACTTTTTATTTTTTACCAAGACTAACAATTCATGAGCAGCCTGAAATATCCTTCCCACTGATAAATAAAAAATGTTTAAATCCAGTGATCTGTTAAAAAGGCAAGAAATAACACAATTCTTGTTTATCAATTATGTGAATTAAATACATTCTTAAAGTGTGAAATAAATAGATGCCGGAACCAGGCCTGGCTTCATTTTTGTATTCACTTCTGAAATAATGAACTACAGGAAGATTTACAGCTAACTTAGCTAACCCAGAAGGATTCTACAAATCTGGATAGCTATTTAAAATATGCAGTGTCATCTCTGAAAGACATGCATTTCTGATAACACATCATCATGATGCAATTTCCAACAGAAGCTTCTCTGACAACTGGGGCACATGTAAGAAAATCGAAATCAGTTCTCTAGTGCTCAGTAAGCATGTGCTCATTGGACACTTTTACTCACACAAGATGCTTAAATTGTATCTCTTATGTAGCTGGCTAGCTACTCAGAAAGAACTTGAAGCAACTCACATTTTTCTGGGATCTCTATCAACTCTATTAAACGCCTTAATCATATGCATAAAATCATAGAATGGTTTAGGCTGGAAGGCACCTTAAAGATCATCTAATTCCAACATCCCTGCCATGGGAAGGGACTCTTTCCACTACACCAGGTTGCTCAAAGCTCCATTCATCCTGGCCTTGAACACTTCCAGGGAAGCATTCACAGCTTCTCCAGGCACCTGGTCTAGTGTTTCACCACCCTCACAATAAAGAATCTCCTTGGGACATCTGTCTTAAATCTACAATCTTCCAGTTTGAAACTGTTTGCCCTCATTCTATTACCACATGATCTTATAAAAGTCCCTCCCCAGCTTTGTTGTAGGCCCTCCTAGACATGAAACAATAGGAGATGCAAGAGAGAAAGAGGCAGAAATGTACACAGGGAGAATGAAATTACTTTTTTACAAGTACTTTAACTCATTCCATCTTTAGAATGGAAAATGTAAAAATGTGGGGTCTTGAATTACTTAGACACATCCATGCTCATTTCAAACAAATTCTCAATTTGTTTTGGCAGGCGGATGATATATCTAGTAAATTCACAGCATTTTATAAAATCACTCACTGTATCAGTATCCCAAAAGTGTGAAGGAAGGCCAGGCCCATTTATGCTGGATTACCTACAATGATTAAAGAAATTTCCTCCTTGCTCTCTTTTAATTCCACATGTAGCAAAAAATGGAGCAGTTTTAATAAGGTTTCTCACTAATAATCTTTTTTAACCCTAAAAATCTTCTGTTTTATTCTGACTTTCCCTGTGACCAATTACTGCATTTTTATTACTTCTACCTGTAATGGTGAAGGGCATTTGATTATGATTTTATGACTCATAGAAACAAAACAGATGTGACTAACCTCCAGTGTGCATGAAGGGTATATTAAATAGTCATAGATAAATTTGATAGCCTTAAAAGTCTGTAAATCTTAACAGTTACCATGCAGGCAGAGGCTGCAGATTCAGACTTAAAGGTAGGTGTCATTTCCATTTAAAAAGTTAATATTTATATAAATATATATAAATATATATAAATATAACACTGGCTATGCTTTTCTTCTCAAAATTTATTTGAAACTTCATGATCCATACTTTACGATCCATATTTCAGATGGTATTACATACATAGAAGATTTATTTAATATACACTGTGGCTGGACTTCCTTAAATACTTATTGCTCTGGAAGTTCTTACGGGCTAGTCTATTCTTCCTTAGGATAGCCTGTCAGTAAACTTAGCCAGATTACATGCTTTATTAAAATTCCTTCTAAACCTACCAAGCCTTTATGGTAAAATACAGAATTTACAAAATTATGGGCAAATAGTCTATGCAACTGGGAGTAATTCTCTTTAGTAATGGATGATTGCACAGTTCACCCTCAAGGGAATCAATTCTCCCCTTCTACTTCCTCACTGCGAGACCTCACCTGGAGTGATGCATTCAGTTCTGAGGCCCCTAACATAAGGACATGGAGCTCAAAGAGAGAGCCCAGAGGATGGCCACAAAGATGATCAAAGGGCTGGAGAACCTCTCCTATAAAGACAGGTTGAGAAAGCTGGGGTTGTTCAGCCCTGAGAAGGCTCCAAGGAAACTCTATAGCAGCCTTCCAGTAAGTGCAGGGAGCCTACAAGAAAGCTGGGGAGGGACTTTTTACAGGGGTGTATAGTAATAGGATGAGGGGGAATGGTTTCAAACAGAAAGAGGATAGATTTAGAGCGAATACTACAAGGAAATTCCTTATTGTGAGGGTGATGAGAGCCTGGAACAGATTGCTTAGAGAAGCTGTGGCTGTCCCCTCCCTGTAAGTGCTCAAAGAGGGATGGAGCTTTGGGCAACTTGGTCTAGTAGAAGGCACCCATGGCAGAAGGGTTGGAACAAATCCAGCCAGGTGACATCAGTTGCTCTTCCCTTATCTAACAAAGTAGCCCCACTATAGAAGGTCAAATTTGTCAGACATTTGCCTTTAGTGAAGCTGTGCTGGCTGTCTCCAGTCCCATCTTTATTTTCTACATACCTTAGCATGCTTTCTAGGAGGATTTGTTTGCAGTATTGCTAGAAATAGGACTGACTGGCCAATGTTACTGATGAATGAGCCCTTCCTGTCCTTGTCTAAACGAAAGAATTTATATTTTCTCCTCCCCATGCCACTGTGGGGGAGGAGTGAGCAAGCAGCCACAGTTCTTTGTTTGTAGCTAGGGCTAAAAACTACAACAGTGTATCTACATTATTCCATCGTCCATTTGAAACACTGAATGATTTATCTATAAAAAACCAAACCAAAATAAACTAAAAAGGCTTCTGTGTTATGCTCTCAAGATGACAAAAGTTAACTCTAGCTTTGGATGATGTATGAAGGAGATAATTGGGACAGCTCACAATCAAATCTTAGAATAATTTTAGTTGGAAGGGACCTCTAAAGGTCACCTAGTCCAACACCCCTCCAGTAAGCATGGACACCTTCAACTAGATCAGATTGCTAAGAGTCTCACCAGGACTAACCTTGAATATCTCTAGGGATGAGGCATTAACTACCTTCCTGGGCAACCTGTTCCATTTTTCCACCCAGAGCCTTTTCTCTAGGCTGAACAACCCCAGTTCCCTCAGCCTGTCTTCAGAGGAAATATGTTCCAGCCCCTGATAATTTTCATAGCTCTCCTTTGGACCCGCTCCATCAGGTCCATGTTCTTCCTGTATTCAGGGCTCCAGAGCTGGATGCAATACTCCAGGTGAAGTCTTACCAGAGCAAAGTGGCAGAATCACCAGTCCAGTTAGTGTTTTACAGTTTTCCTAATTTCACCTGTTTTCTTCACAGAGGATACAATACCTACAGAATTCAGCCACATTAGTATTTGTACACTGTTATGTAGAGAACTGAACTGTAGTGAAATAGGAATCCACTGTCATTTTCAAACTTTTCTGTATCCTCCATTTTTCCCCAGAGGAATTCCAGAAAACTTTTAAAGAAAACCTCTGCCTCCACAGAGTCCTTTCTGTGTGGGTTTCTAGAGGGATATCTTGTATAAATAGCCTACTGGTGCCAAAATAATGATTCCGCACTGTAAACAAATAGATGAGGAACAATGGAAAAGTTGGTGGAACTGGAAGTCTGTAAATCTAGAATGCAGGGGGTATTCTATTTTTTCTCACTTAAATTAACATCAAGAGTGAGTCCTAGCCAAAGGAAAAAAAAACCCAGACATGCCTTCCCACTCCTGGGTTCAGATATAATGAGTCCCTTGAGTCTAGGAAAGGTGGTATTGAGGTTAATGAGGTTACATTGAATTCCTTCTCCACGTTTTGGCTTGTGACCAATATGAATGCAGACTAAAGGCACTCTTAAACTCTGTAAATGGATGTAAACTTCCTGAAAATACAGAAGTTTCAGTTACCTATAAAGGTAGCCTATAAAGGCTTCATGGCTTCATATATCTGATGCCATGTTTATACCACATAAAAAAAGACAGCTTTTTCACAGAAATCAGTGTTAGGGATTGGAAGGGACCTCGAGACACCATCAAGTCCAACCCCCTTGCCAGAGCAGGACCACCTAGTGTAGGTCACACAGGAACATGACCAGGTGAGTCTGGAATGTCTCCAGAGAAGGAGACTCCACAACCTCACTGGGTAGCCTGTTCCAGTGTTTTGTCACCCTCAAAGTAAAAAAATCTTTCCTCATTGGTGTGTTGTTTGATTAGTTCCACTCTGAATGTTTAAGGTTTGTGTGAAGAAAAACTCAGAAATGTCCAGTAGTAAAAGCACTAAAAAAAGCACTCTTCTGGTAATTTAGACTTGAACTAACATCCTGATCAGCCTCAGTTTTCTGCAAGCCACCTCTGTAATCTCTTCCTTCACTCACAGGTTTAGGTCCCTGTGCTCAAGGTCAGCTCTGATATGCTGTAGCTCTGCAACCTCAGATCAGCCTGTGGTGAAAAGAGCTAAGCTGTAAGAAAGATATGAGAGATCTCACCTGGAACCTTCATACTTGAGGTCAAAAGCTGCATTTAAGCTCAAGGCCCTTGCCCTTGGCCTTCAACAGAGCTTGCAATAAAGCTAAAGCTTGCTATAGAAGTAAGCCTAGTACTTTGTTGATCCTGACCTTGCCTTGATGCCTTGACTTCCTGACTTAACCATAAATATGCCCTGTGATCAGGGCAGGTACTGCCTGAGAGTGCCTGGGCATCTAAAATAACTATTTTTATGGTTACCATCATCACTGGTCTTGCTTTGCTATCTTTGTTTGGGTGCTCCACCCTCTGACTGTAAAGTCACTGCCCCTGTCTACTTTACTGCTATCCTTGGCTGCTCATCTGCTTTCCCTTGGGGAGCAGAATGCTTGGCACTGAAGTTCCCCTGACATGTGCTAGTATCTCCAGTTCTCCTGGGAATCTGCTTTGGACAACAGGCATGGGACAGATTAATATCAAGCTTGAGAAAAACTGAAGACAGAAGTTTTTTTCACTTGTAGAAAAACTTTTCCACTTTATTTTTTGGTTAGCTTTCCCTTCACTGACTGTAAATAAGAAACATGCTATAGAAAAAAATTCCAAAACTGGCTGAAGTCTGAAAAGTTCTTCAGAATCTGTGCAGAATCTGAATTTTACTTGCAGTAATATCTTCTTTCTATTTTAAAGACCTAAATACACCAAATAAATGTTGATAAGAATCAGTCATGATTTATAGAGAAAAGGCATTCAAATAATAATCTCAAGCCTGGAATTGTAGAGATAATCATTGAAGGAAAAAAATAGAAACCATTTACTCTTTTCTCTCCTTGTTACCAACCCTAAACTATTAAAATGATACTATTAAACATGAAGTGTGATGAGGTTAAAGCACAAGCACAAATTGCAGGTACCAGCTGCATATCTTTACCCACAGACAGAACTGGCATAAAGAGGTGACAGCAGCATGGAAATTTCAGCCTTCAATAAATACAGCAATAGCATTTAGTCACCCTCAACGGATTCTTTTGGTATGTTAAACAAATTAAAACATAGGACTGAAGACCACAGTGCAAGCTTTCAAAGGGAGTATTTGATTTTGTTGCAGGGAACTTGTTTACAAAATACATGCCTCTATGCAATAGTTTCAAATATGGGTTCTCTTAATACATAGAAATATTAACTAGTATGAACTGGAATGTAAAAAAAAATATATATATTAATTAGCATTTAAAAATATTAACCTACTTTGATGACTCACAAAATCATTACATGCACTGACACTTTTCCACTTTTTGTGGATATTGGCTAACTATTCCTCTGGAAAATTAGTGCTCCTGCTACTAAAACAAACATAAGGAACATTTAGTGAATATTGTAGCTTTCACAAAGGCCAGGTTTTATGTGAATGAGGTTGAAAAGGAAAAGGGAATACCTATAGTATTTTCTGTCCAACAATTATAGTCACGTTAAGGGAAGGAAAAGAAAGAAATTCAGCATCTCACCACAAATCCTGGCTTGCAAAAGCAGGTGTAACCAAAGCTGGGGCCCTTCTGAACACAGATGCCATGTATGCAGGGGTTGGATATGCACTCATCAACATCCAACTCACAATGGAGGCCTTCCCATCCTGTCAGGAAAAAAGAATCAAAACTAAGATCCATAAAAATATAAATCTATTTGAGTGCCAATCAAATAGAGGCTATGGATAACTGTAATCAATACTCATCTCTATTTATATCATATACAATGGGTATGAAGTACATTGGGGTGTGATTTCTCAAAGCAGGAAAGAACCAATAAACAGTTTAACAATAAACAAAAACTACATGGACTTCACAACTACACTCTACTGAACATCTAATATTTGCTTGTATTTCTGTAGAGATGAAAGTAAGCAAACAAGAGTAAAATCTGACAATATTTTTATTTTTCAATTAACTGACTTGGCAGATTACCCTTTACTATGGAATAATCTGTATTGTTATCTCTTATCTGGCTAAAAACTGGCAAGGGTAAAAAGACCCCTGAAACCTCTTTCATTCCAGACCTGCATACTGCTACCAAAGCTGATTTTTTTCCCAGAATTTAAATGAAGTAGTATGGAATTGCATATCTTAAAGTTTTATCTTTTCACTTTGTTCATTAAATTTGTGCATTATTCACACACTGGGGAAGAAAAACCTGGTGGTTTAAATAGATGAAAGTAGTCAGCTACACAAAATAAAATAAAGGGAAAAATTTTAAAAGAGAATCTCTTACAGAGACAGATGACTGCATCAAATCAAGGACAAGGGCAATTCCTTAGCAAATACAGGTTCATGTTTGAATACTATCTTCTTATACTTCAATACTCAGATTATTGGAATTTTTATTAATACACATTTCATACACAAATGTCCTTCACAACTAAGTACACCCATTAATTTGAGACCAAGAACTGAGCTGGAAGCTGTTTTTTAGATCATGTAGTTTGAGACTATCTCAGCATTGGTCCTCAGAGGTTAAGTTGAACTGGAAGAAGGGAATTTGCTTGGTAAATGCAAACCCAGACTTTTGTAAATAGAGCTTGCTATTGAATCACACACAACCTCCCACCACCCGTTACAGCTTTGTTATTTCTCCAAATGCATCTTACCATTTCTAAACCAAGAAACAAATTCCCACAGCCTCCCAAAAAGCAGCAGTCCTCAGCTCATACAAATCTAAATGCCCCTGTCCTGCATTTGCCTCAGAGTATGCAAATAGCCCCACTGGCCACATTCTAGTCAGACTTTTGCTGCCCAAAAACAGGTTCAGGCTGCCCCACCTAAGAACTTCAGACATGAGGCCACTATTAGTGTCTATTAGGTGCTGCTGCCCTTGCTCATCAGCTGAGATGATAGAACAGAGTTTACATCTCTCTGTGCTACTTCTGCACCAGAACAGCCTGCAGCTGCAGCCACAGATCTTGAACATGCATCTATCACTATAAGGGTATGGGACCTGCTGCTGGGACAATAGCTGACAAAATTCATGATGCATTACAGACTAGATTTGTCAGAGCTAAATCAATGCCCCTTTCTGTTATCACTGGCTGTCACCACATGCTTCATTTTGTTCTCTGGAGGCTTTTGGAAAGCTGCAATCTGCCTTTTTCCTACTTCTGACTTGCCACTATCCCTTTTTCATTTCATTAAATTACAACTGTGGATCTGTTGCAGGACATCTCGGTCTTTCTGCCTTGGGGGAAGTTATTTCTAATAGTTGTCTTTGCAGACCCCAAACCATCTCCCTAGTTCTCTTGGTGAATGTTAACAGAGAAATCCAAGACCTATCATATGTAAAGGGTAGTAGCCTCCAACAAAAGCAGATTTGTTCCAAGCATCTCTACTTTGTTTTTGCAGGGTTGGGTTTTTTTAATTCCTTTCTTTAGTTGTGAAGCTTTCCAAAAAGTTATTCCTCCCAAAGGTTTTCTTGCCTCTCCAAATTCACTCCTTTTCTAAGTTCAACATTATCATCTGTTCAGCTGTTTCAGAGACTCAAAATAACATTTGAAAATACCACATTAATTAAAAGAAAAAAAACATATGTAACCATGATGCATATACCTAATCTTTGTGTTTCCTTCACTGTGTCTTTTCCTGGTGGAGAAATGATGTCTTTCACCCCTATATAATGAATGCTGTTCTTAAAAGAAAGGTGAAAGAAAGGCAGCTTACACTTGAATTTAAAGGTGTTTAAAAAATGTTAGCACCAAGAGTTCCTCAGTTGCAAGGCCCCAGAGAAGCTTCTGCTACTTATATCAAGCATTTCCATGTATAGATACAGAGACAGCAGTTACAGTCCTTGGCTGGCAAGCAATTTTTAAATGTTTATATTCAGATATATTGAAAGTATTACTAGCTTTTAAAGTAAAGAGAAAAATTTTGTACTCAACCATGTATTCTGTCTGAGGCACTGTAATGATAAAAAAAATAATCTTTGAAGTTTAAGTCACCTGTACTGGTGAGTTGGTAGAGGGCCATACACAGTATCAGGTAAAGTGAGGGGACATACAGTTACACCCACATTCAATTTCCACTGTATAGCTGTACTGAAAGAAAAGATATATAGTACTGAAGATAGGTCATGACTCAGTTTTAAGATCAGAAGAGACCTTTATGATTATGAATTCTGAACCGTTGTATAGTAGAGTCCAGAAATTTTTCACTCAGTGATTCATACATCAGGAGTACAGTGTCCCTCTGGGCTATGAAGTATGTCAGACATTAAAAAGTTGCTATAAAAATATTAATCTGTGAGCAAGTTAGTCCTAATATTAGTTAGGCTCTAGCAAGCCTAGGATATTTGCATTTAAGTCTTGCATATTAGAGTATCATTCCTCAAGACTGATCAAACAGATGAATAAACTGCCCATGTTGACTCATTATGCTGACACACACACATTGCTGTTCAAATAGCTTGTATACCTTTTTAAAAAATCTGTTACATATAGTTTTTTTAACCACAGTAGGTATTCTTCAGAATAAAAAAAATATATAAAATAAACATCTGATTTTATTAATATCCAATTAATTCTGTGTTGCCTTTTAATGAAGAACAAGCATAGATATAAATCTGTGTAAAATCTGTATTAACAGATTTCTAGAAAGGCTGCAGAAAAGTTTTGTGTAATACATATACAAGTACTTCATGAGAGTTTATCAAGATCTTACTGTTTGTAAATAGAAACAAAAAAGGCAAACATGCCTCAGTATAAATATATATATATATCTTCCAGAATACATGTAAATAATCTCAAGAATAACCACTAAGAAATCACGGATCAGTACCATCAAAGAAAGTCTTCAGCACAATAGACTTAAACTGAAAACTTAAGTTTCAGGAGGCATGTATTAGCATAGTACTTAATTTAAGAGTAACTGATTTACTGAGCAGTGTGCTTCAAAGTAGTTATTTATACTCTACTTGGGCTGACAAAAGGCCCTTTGTAAATAGGTATGACAGACAGTTCTGAACTGATTAAATCTGTGACTGCATGACAATGCAGCCTGATTGTGACCTTTGTTTGCTTCTAGATACTAAACCTCTTACACTTTCCAAAGTCACAAAACCTATTTAAGGTGATTTACATCAGTATAAGAAAACAACTCCTAGTTTTTCAGAAAGACCTTGCTTTCATTCACAATTTTTCATAAAATTTCTTTCCATCCCAGCCAGCAAACCTAAGCAGGGGTATGTGTTACTACAACAACACTAATAATACAGTGGCTATTTTTTTTGCTTAGTCAATAAGTTACATTAGTCAAGATCATATATAATGAACATAACTCTAGATAATTCTTCAGACCCAGTTAATGAGCTGGGTTTTGTTATAAGTCTTTCCAACATACTTATAAGACTAGTTATTTCACTTTAGATTTCATTCAAAAGGTTGTCGGAGACATTTTTCTGTACCTTATAGGTTAAGTATAAATAGCGAGCTTGATATAATTTACCAAATTTCTAACTAGTAACATTAAGATTGTTCTGTCAGATGTCAGTTACCTTGTTGACATTTACAAGTGTATCCATTAATATGATCTTCACAGGTCGCACCATGAAGACAAGGTGATGAATTGCACTCATTAACTTCTATTTCACAAAACTGTCCAGAAAATCCAGCAAGACACCTGAAGCAAACAACATTCCAGAGTTGTTTATGCATAACCGTGATAGAAAATATGCTTTGTGTGGAAACAATTTGTATAAAGTATGCACATTAACAAGGCACAATCTCATACTGTTTTCTGATTTAAGGAGTCTTTCACTGGAAGTCTTCCAAGTTCCAGACTGTAATGTGATCTTTCAGGGGATTTATGACAGCAAAACTTAACCACAAATTTCACATCTGGATCATTATCAAGCTAAAGAGTCTCAATTACAGTTTACTGGTTATAGCAAGATGAGTACAAACCTTTGTTAATGTAACCTGGGGAGACTGTCTTTTGAAATATTTAGCTAAGTAACTGCAGTCCATGGAAAACTGCTTGTTGAGAAATGTTGCACCATTAAATGTAACCGTAGCATAAAAGATAACCTTTAGGGACCATGCTCTCATTATCAGTTTAGTTACCAATCTAAGTCATCATGAAAAAAAACTCTTGCATTTTTCCAGTTGTATATTTTCAATGTGAACCTTAATACGGAGATATTTTTGTACAATTTTAACACATATGTTATATATAACATATAACTATAGTACAGATACAATCAAATACATTCTGCAAAACAGAGCCCCATAATGGTATTTACAACATTTACTCTTTTGAGATAGATTGTATAGTTCTCATGAGGCTGTGCGTTCGAAAAATTAAGGATAGCAACAGGGTGGTGCACATACTGTGTGTTGTCTTGGCCCTAATGATAAGCATAAAACTTTATGCCCCACTTAAAGGGAAGGGAAGTACATTAACAAATTACCTTTGAATAAATTAGAATAGTCATGCCATCTACTCCTCGAGATGCTACATTACATGAATATAAAATGCATTAAAATGAGGCATTTGCACCATCTACTTTAGCTTTCCTGAACAAAAAAAAAAAAAAAACCACAAACAAAAACCAAACCAAAACAAAACAAACAAAAAAACCAGGTACATGTAAGACTTCCTGGAGGGTTACTATATTATGTATCCATTACCATGGCTTGGTTTATTTCTGCTTTGACTATTAGAACATATTTGTTACATTTCATATGGAATACACGCTGGATAACGGGAATTTGGATAACGGGAATTTATAGCTACCAAGACAATGACAGCTGAACAGAATTTTCAAGGTCTACAACAACTACAGATGACAGCGATGCCATACTGCTTGGAAAAGTTAGAGCAATGCACACACTATGATTTTTCAAATACCTATAATGTGTGAGAGACAAACCACAGATAAGGTTTAGCAACCCATTTTTAAGGCCACTTGTATAGCTCTTTGCCCACAAAACAGTAAGGAAAAATCTACTTAGAAGATAAGAATTTGGCTTTTCATCCTATGGCAAACATTAAAGCCTAGGATTTAGAACCCACCTGGCTTCAGGTACCTAACAGCAATAACTCTAGGATTGTCCTATCCTCAGTGAAATAATGGGTGCAGAGGATGATTTGGATCACTGAAAACTTAAATATTTTTCTGCAGATACCTTTGTATTTCCACTGACTACACAGGATATTAAAAAAAACAGGAGAAGACAAAGACTGAAGTGAGTGCCCTCTCCCACATACAGGAACAAGGACCAGAAGGATAAATTCCTATTAAAAAATTGAAATAATTTGCTAATGAGAAAAAAGGCAAATAGACATAGGAATATTGGGAAAGTTTAAAATCCTTTTAACTAACTGCATACTTCGTTGTGCTTACAGGCATTCCAATACAAAAACAGTTACAATAAGAGGTGGTTCTTAGGTAAAATTTCTGGAAAGAATAACTGTACCTATGTGTACCTAAGGTGAGTAGGCTTGATTTTTTAAGATGTGAAACTCAAACATTGGAAAAAGCTTTAAGTTTTTTTTAGGAACTCGGCAGCTTGAAGTGGGTACATTTTTATCTTTGATGTATACACTTGCTGCAGAGTGGAACTCAGTAAAAACCAGAGCAGTCTGCAGATTGTGGTCATAACTAGTTGGAGCAAGAGTAACTTGTGGAGCAGGTTGATATAACTCCAGTGGAGAGAATCAATAGAATGGAATCACAAAGTATTTCCTGGATGAGCTTCGGATGATTTTCTACACAGCAAGGCTGGAGACTTCAGAGACCCGGGACTCTAAAAAACCTGGAGACTTCAGAGACATAAACTATACAGCCAATGGCCAAATTTTTTAGACACCGAGGTACAAAATCATAGCTGTAATATTAAAAGACATATACGTACAAATGCATGGTAAAATAATATATTTTGTACTGAAAAAAATTCCAAATATTTCTTAAGTACAAAACTGCCACAGAGGCACTAACAAAACAGAGAGCACAGTTACTGAAAATGCCATTTTTTTTCAATTAAAATTTATCAGCACTCCAACAGACAAAAGTAAACAACAAGTTTAGATGCCAGGCTGGAACATAACATTATGCAACTTCACTTAAGGATTTGTACGATTTCTCAAATAGTCATTCTGGAAGGATGACCCAAAATGTTCACCCTCAAGAGGGAAAACTTCCCACTCAAAGGTAACTTGAAAAATTGGAGGAAGAAGGGGAAGAAGAAGGGGAAGAAGAAGGGGAAGAAGAAGGGGAAGAAGAAGGGGAAGAAGAAGGGGAAGAAGAAGGGGAAGAAGAAGGGGAAGAAGAAGGGGAAGAAGAAGGGGAAGAAGAAGGGGAAGAAGAAGGGGAAGAAGAAGGGGAAGAAGAAGGGGAAGAAGAAGGGGAAGAAGAAGGGGAAGAAGAAGGGGAAGAAGAAGGGGAAGAAGAAGGGGAAGAAGAAGGGGAAGAAGAAGGGGAAGAAGAAGGGGAAGAAGAAGGGGAAGAAGAAGGGGAAGAAGAAGGGGAAGAAGAAGGGGAAGAAGAAGGGGAAGAAGAAGGGGAAGAAGAAGGGGAAGAAGAAGGGGAAGAAGAAGGGGAAGAAGAAGGGGAAGAAGAAGGGGAAGAAGAAGGGGAAGAAGAAGGGGAAGAAGAAGGGGAAGAAGAAGGGGAAGAAGAAGGGGAAGAAGAAGGGGAAGAAGAAGGGGAAGAAGAAGGGGAAGAAGAAGGGGAAGAAGAAGGGGAAGAAGAAGGGGAAGAAGAAGGGGAAGAAGAAGGGGAAGAAGAAGGGGAAGAAGAAGGGGAAGAAGAAGGGGAAGAAGAAGGGGAAGAAGAAGGGGAAGAAGAAGGGGAAGAAGAAGGGGAAGAAGAAGGGGAAGAAGAAGGGGAAGAAGAAGGGGAAGAAGAAGGGGAAGAAGAAGGGGAAGAAGAAGGGGAAGAAGAAGGGGAAGAAGAAGGGGAAGAAGAAGGGGAAGAAGAAGGGGAAGAAGAAGGGGAAGAAGAAGGGGAAGAAGAAGGGGAAGAAGAAGGGGAAGAAGAAGGGGAAGAAGAAGGGGAAGAAGAAGGGGAAGAAGAAGGGGAAGAAGAAGGGGAAGAAGAAGGGGAAGAAGAAGGGGAAGAAGAAGGGGAAGAAGAAGGGGAAGAAGAAGGGGAAGAAGAAGGGGAAGAAGAAGGGGAAGAAGAAGGGGAAGAAGAAGGGGAAGAAGAAGGGGAAGAAGAAGGGGAAGAAGAAGGGGAAGAAGAAGGGGAAGAAGAAGGGGAAGAAGAAGGGGAAGAAGAAGGGGAAGAAGAAGGGGAAGAAGAAGGGGAAGAAGAAGGGGAAGAAGAAGGGGAAGAAGAAGGGGAAGAAGAAGGGGAAGAAGAAGGGGAAGAAGAAGGGGAAGAAGAAGGGGAAGAAGAAGGGGAAGAAGAAGGGGAAGAAGAAGGGGAAGAAGAAGGGGAAGAAGAAGGGGAAGAAGAAGGGGAAGAAGAAGGGGAAGAAGAAGGGGAAGAAGAAGGGGAAGAAGAAGGGGAAGAAGAAGGGGAAGAAGAAGGGGAAGAAGAAGGGGAAGAAGAAGGGGAAGAAGAAGGGGAAGAAGAAGGGGAAGAAGAAGGGGAAGAAGAAGGGGAAGAAGAAGGGGAAGAAGAAGGGGAAGAAGAAGGGGAAGAAGAAGGGGAAGAAGAAGGGGAAGAAGAAGGGGAAGAAGAAGGGGAAGAAGAAGGGGAAGAAGAAGGGGAAGAAGAAGGGGAAGAAGAAGGGGAAGAAGAAGGGGAAGAAGAAGGGGAAGAAGAAGGGGAAGAAGAAGGGGAAGAAGAAGGGGAAGAAGAAGGGGAAGAAGAAGGGGAAGAAGAAGGGGAAGAAGAAGGGGAAGAAGAAGGGGAAGAAGAAGGGGAAGAAGAAGGGGAAGAAGAAGGGGAAGAAGGGGAAGAAGGGGAAGGCTTCCCACCACCACCCTGCACCTCCCCAGAGAACCACGCGAAGGGTGCTCAGGGGGCTTCCCCCCTTTATACCCAGCTCAGCTCCGAACTCTGCCCATCTATTGGTCGCGACCCCGAGGATCCCGCGGCTCCGAGGCCTCCCATTGGCTGGAGAACCTGTCTGTTAACCTGGGGTCCCACCCCCCCCCCCCGTTTCCCCATCCCGGGTGGGGTGTGGGGGGTTCGGTGCTGCTCAGCACCCGCCCAGGGTGCGAAAAGCAGGGGATGCGGCAGCCACCAGGGCAGGAGCCCCGGCACCTCTCGAGGGAGGAATATTGCTAGTATTACACACACTCGTGTCTTATTTTATTTTTTCTGTTACTACTGTTTACAGATCATAAGCCACTTCCCTAATATCAGTACCTTTCCAAAATTTTCCAAAATGGCAATAAATTTTATGCTTTATCAAGAGTGATAATGAAGTTAACTCTTCTCAGGATATGACAAGCATTTCAATAATTTCTTAAATTTGTTTGCTTTCACCCTCATTCTTATTCCTTTTTTATAAATCTATATTTCTGTCTTGCCTCTCCACATCCTTACCTACCACCTGGGTCAACTATTCTGAACATCAGGAGGGACAGAAACAATAGAAATAAAATACAACTGACATTAGAAAGTGTAAGTAGATACAGGAAACAATTCTTGTGCTATAAATGGCATGAAGCCTAACTCAAATTCTTTGAAACACAGTGCTTGGGGCTTGGATATGGCACTTCTGCAAATGAAAAACAGGCTTTCAGCTTTCATATCAAGGTGTGACTGCTGCAAATCTTGTTCATTTATTACCATTTAATAAAAAACAATTCATGTCTTTATAAGTAAATGCATATCTAGGTTTAGCTGCAAATAACAGCTTATCAGATATAGAAAGCTAACACACTTCGAAGGCTGAGTTTTAAACTTAGGAAGGTAGAAGTAGTTCAGTGCTGAAAGGCAGAAAAAATAGTGCTCATTTTCTGTAAGAATACTGCATTCACAATTTAATTATAACCAGTTTACAGAGATGATGGTAAAGATCTTTCCCTTTTGTATCATTCTCTTCAGGTCTTTTCTCTCATACAAAATGCTTAGATAATGTGGTGCTTTTCTGTTGTACCTTTATATCAATCATTATCAGGAGTGGTCATCTTAACTTGGGCATACACCAATACAATAGCCAAATAAAAGAGTGAAAAAAATCTATTGAACTGGATAGATTTGAAAGAGAGGAATGTAACTTTAGAACCTTTACACTGCAGTAAAGAAGAGATGGGAATAAGTATCTCAGCAGCATGCTTAGCTGAGTATTAGTATGGTGCAGAAGATGACTATACATTTCCTTCTTCCAGAAAAGCATGGCCAGCTAGTCACTATTACATCTGTAGGAACCAGTTCTTTGCACTCTTCAACCTGCACAAGTCATTAACAGCAAATGGTGATGTAATGATAATTGCAGACTTTCAATTCTACTATCTTTCCTCACTTCCCATTAATCTCAGCTGGAATGGAAACTCCACCTTCTACAACAAGTGGAGTAATTTATTAAGATGACCTTGAAGGTCCTGGAGGAAGCTAGTGGGCATGAACAGTGTCTCAGTAGCACATATATTAAGTAGCACAATGAAAACAGAAGTGAAAGGAAGAGACATACATGCCTTTGTGTATCTAAAAAAAGATACATAAATCTGTGTACATATCTTGAATATGTACACAGATTAGAATCAGTGGTCAGTTTCACCACTCATCTGTTAACTCCTTTCTTCTGTGTAATTTAATCCCAAACTATCAAGGAAACCCATTAGTCAAAACAAGCCTGAAGTGTAACCATAACAGAGTAGGCACTATCTAGCCAAAATTCATAAATCGTAAATTAAATCCACTGAAAAGTTTAAAGGTGCATCCTCTTTATGCTTGCCCTTTTGGGCTATTGGCTGACATGAGCAGAGAAAAGATAATGAGAAAAGGATGAGTCAATAATTCATCAAGAATTATTTTACTGAATGTAAGTGTTGAGAGAGATCAGATGGGACATTTTAGAAGGAGAAAGAATACTAACAGAACAAGAAGCTGGGGACACCTCAGACGAGGAAGTACAAAGATCCAAATACCAGTGTTCTTAGAACATAAACAGAAAAGGCAAGCTTATAAAGTAGTGTCAGGTTTAAAATCTTATTTTCAGGACACAGGGGAAAAAGCTATAGATAGGCTGAAAGAAGGGTAAGCCCCTGCCCTTTGAGGGATGAACTTGCCACCTGCTCATCTGAGGCAGGAAGAGCTGGTACCCTAATGATGCTCCATTAGAGCTGTGACTACTTTTTTACCCCTTTCATCTAAAAGTCTAAAAAGCAACATCTCTGGGACAAAGGCTGGCTGTGCTTGTAGAAGACTGATCTCCTTATACTCAGTGTCAGTCTCCAGTCTTTCCAGTAACTACTGCTTGTCCACCTCAGGCATCCTCTTTCTTGCCTGTATCCCTACATCACTGGAGGTCTTGGGAGTCATAAAGCAGAGAAACTTTCAATCTTATTCTTCTAAAGATGGCATGCTTCTATCACAGCTGAGTTTTCAAGTTTGGCTTCTTGTGAGATGTTCAGTTTGAGAGGTCTATTAGGCATCAATAGGTGATTCCATAACAAGATTGTCATACTCTCACCAGCCCTCAAAGTGCAGAGATACAGAGACTATCATGTTATGCTTTGAAGACACTGAAAATTGTTTTGCTCATAGAATTAGTTGGCAAAAAATTTAAAAGCTTAGTACCTTTCATTCATATTTGACATCACAATTGGTTGCAGATAATTGGGAAGATTCAGTCATCAGAAAGCAGTGAGAAAGTTCTGCTGCCTGGGTCCTGGAAAGCAGGGTTATGTTGGGAAGATTTATTTTGTTGGCTCCAGCATTCTATCTTTATTAAGATGATTTCCCTGATTCTCATTATGACTCACTCTGGGTTGATAGAAGCTGTTCTTTGTTCTTGCATCACAGGGCTTTGTGGTACTTTGACTCAGTAACAAGAGAAGGAATAATTTTGCACTGAAGGTCTTTTTGCAAAAAAGCAGCTAGGATGTTTTAAACATAGTGAGTGAGGCATTATACAGAATCAGGGACCAGGCAGGAAAGGGATGGAGAATGGGACCGTAATGTACCCAGTATAAAAGCAATTTGCAAGCTTAAATCTGGCCTAGCTGCACAGTTCAGGATAAAAGAAAGATGACTCATCTAGGATGAGCTGTCTAAGGGGCTGCTCATTAATATAATGGAAAATTGACTTTTTAATCTAAAAGAGTTGTACAGATACAGAAAGACAGTGGAGTTAATAGGGTGTTGTCCATCTGCACTTAGCTGACCTATTAAGGAAAGATGAATCAGGCCCTAGGAAACATTAACAGATTCAGTAGTCTTATACCACCATCTAAACATTTAATAGCATAACACTGATAGATTTACACAACTACATTGAAGAGTAACACTATTGATATTTTATCAATCAAAGGTCAGATAAAATGCCACCTACATGATTCAAGCATCCCTGTCTCACAGTGTTGTAGATATTGTACCCCAAAGATGGCTATATAGTGGATCAGAACTAGGCTACTTTTTAGTAATAAGAAAGGTCTCTACTTTACATGTAACATTTCAAAATCTAATGCAGCAGCTGCTGCATATATGACTGACCCCAGGTCTGTACTCCCACTCCTCCTTATATCAAATAAAATAATTATAATAGCAATGCAGCAGGGAAAAATGAAAAATAAAAAAACCCTATGGATTCCTTATTTTTTTTAATTTGGACATTATGATTTATCAATAGTAAGGTAGAAACACACACTTCCTGTAATGAATTCATAGGGAGAACAAAGCTATTCTTTTCTCATTAGTCCACATCTTGTCAGATTGAACCTAAGAAAATCACTGTTTCCACATCAAAGCAACATTCTCTTTTTTTGAGATTAAAACTAAAAAAGCAGAAGAGGAATCTATTTATTAATCAGAACACAGCTGAGGAAAGGGAACTTTGCAGACTTGTTCAATTGTTTCATGCAGAAGTGAAGTTATTCAAGCCTAATCAGAATTTTGCAATAACAATTTTGGGGTCACCAAAATATCTACATTTTTTTGCCAAAACATTTCTGTATAAAAAGTGAGTAAATCAGTAAGAGACTATGACTCCAAAAGCCCAAGATGTCCTACACAAACCTCTTTTAAAATACAGTAGTGATAACTGTTGTCAAAGTTTTAATTTATGCTAAGTCTGCATTCTGAGGGCTAGAGGCATGCATACATTTCTACTACACCAAATACTACACTTAAAACAATTCCAAAGTGACTGATTCATGATTTATTTAGAGAATTAAATGAAGGATTTTGGTGTGTGACAATTATAGCCCCATCAACATAAAATTTCTTCTAAGTGAGTAAACTTTTAGCCTCAGAGAAAATCTGCAAGAACCCAAAAGTCAAATTTTTCCCTACATATCTAATTCATATTCTGTTGTAAACCCTTGCTCTTTGAGACTGTTTTATAACTCATCATTCTCTGAGTCTATTTTTAATACATACCCTTTTCCTCTTCTTTCTTCATCTGCCTTTTAACCTTTTACAGCTTATGAATAATTTGTGTATCTCTGAGATATAAGGTTCAGAAAAAAACATGGTATCTACAACACAGAAGTTCATCAGGTTTATCAGGGACCAGTGATTAACAACAATTGTACTTAGAAGAGCACATTCATGCTGTAACCTTTACCTGTCTATGTGACTCATTCAACCTGACAAAATCAATGAACTTTATGGACCCATCCACACTATAAGATTTGATTGGGACAATTTTTCCTCATGTGTTAACCCTGATGAGCATGGCAGCATTGTGTTAGTGTCTCTTGGTTAGGTTATTAAGATTTTGAACAGAATAACAGAAAATTTAAAAGCACCTATCTTGAATAAATATCTTTAGTAAAATAATTTTATAAATGCACAGTCTCTTTTGACACTAGTCATGATTTTACTCTCTCAAATCTGTATTTTCTGTCCAAAATAAATCTAGTTAACTGCTCCACTGTAACAGGCCAGCTCTGTCACTGCAAATTTACACTGGGACTGCTATACATTATTAACAAGGTATGAAAAGTCACTGGCTAAATGTCATAGAAGCAGAGATATAGTAGCACCTTGGGATTCATATAGCAAACAGTTTAGTTTTAATCATCTTGGACCACAAGGTGCCTTGACATTTGCGAGGCAACTTTTTCCTTTTTAACTTCCACTGGAATCAGACCTCTATTATCTCAACCATAATTCTCAGCTTCAAATGTGATAGAAAGTTTTACCTTCAAAATTAAAAAAGTGAAAAAATCAAACATGGACCTTATCATTCATTAAATCAATGCTCATATGCCAGCTTAGAAAGGAAAAAAGGAAGAGCAAGAAAAACTAAATAATTCAACCACTTTCAAGATTACTAGACACTTTCCTGTGTAATACATGATCCTTACCTTAGCATCATTGAGGCATGACCTTCCTAAGCAGTATTAACACAACAAACATCTAAAATCTTTTAAAATTCAAATAAAAAATGAAAAAGAGTATTGATTAATTGTAAATATATTTAATATTTATTTAAATAATTTATTTAAATAATTTACTTAATTTATTATATTAAATAAATTTAAATTAATTTTAAATATATGTATCATTACAATATGTTTTCAAAGTTTTGAAAATGTGTAGGGAAAATTCATCTATAGTGTGAAAGATTTTCAGTCATTATTTTGAAATGACTGAAAGATTATTTTGAATGTAATTTTTTAAATTATTTTGAAAGATTATTATACTTCAATCTCTAACAGCCAACCTTTTAGATCATAAGTTCCAGTTTACTGGAAGCCAATGCATCATTTTTGCCCTTTTACGTAGTATTATTTACAGACCAAATAAAAAAAGACAAACTTTATTTTATGCAACTGAAATTAAAATTTCTTAAGAAATACAAGAACAATGCAAAATCTTGACCCTGCCAACATTACTTTGAAAAAACTATTTCATTTGCAAGTCAGTGTGTGCTTTTTATGAGGTTCTGAATGCTCAGATCTTATTTCTTTCAAACTTATACAGTTGTTGGGGTTTTCATTATTTTACACACCTACCTACACATCATCTGCACTTAAAACATGTAAAAATATATTGCCTTATAAAAGGAATGTATACATGAAGTACTATCATATGATGAAGACCCCATCCCTCATGCACCACCTGGGAGAGGAAGAAGGTGGTAGAGGAGCTGTGAACAAAAGAATGGAGTGATGCCAGGGAAAAAGAGAGCAGGGCAGGGAGGGGGAGGGAAGGTCTTTCAGTTTTTGTCGTTTTTTATCAAGTTCTATTTTAAATTTGGCAATAATTATAATTTTTCTTGAGTCAAATCTGTTTTCCCCAAGTCAAGACAATTATTTCCTTGTGTTTATTTAGATCACTTCTGTCTTTTCTTCCCTCATCCTCTTGAGAAGAGGGAGTGAGAGTAGTTGGGTGGACATCTGGCAGAAGTTCAACACATCACAAAGCTATGTACTTTTCCAGACATTTCTACATAACTACAGATATTCTCATAGACTTCCCTACCTCAAGAATTAATCCTATTTACAATAATTAAGAAAGACCAGGCCTCTGCAGTACTTGCCAGATCATTGCTAAGGAACCCATCTCAGAAAACAGTTATATAACCTTAAGTTTTTCATGAACTGATCTATACTCTAAGCATACTATGTACATAATAAATAAATATTAAAATATTGATACTTTGAGACAATGCAAAATAGCATCCTCTGTTGACAATGTTTTTGATGTATTTTTTTTCGTTCTATTGCTTACAATACCATAGCTGATGTCAAAGAAATGACCATCAAAATTTTTATGAACCATTAGATCTATATACTCCTGCTCATTAACACATCACAGCCCATCTGAAAAAGAAATTATTTCCAATGAAAGTTTGTATCTTAATTCAACCAATAATGTTTTATTTATCTCATCCCATAATCCTTGCTTCTCTTACATTCTCTGACCATTCCTGATTATAACAGTAAATTGATTAAAAAAAAACCCAAAACAAAAAAATCAATATATGGGCAGTAGAATCTTTTATAGTATTCTTCCTTTGCATACCAAGTTATTGGAATTTTTGATATATTTATTTTCTGAAAGTGAGATTAATAATTATGGAGATGTTACCGTGAACCTCATTGAGAATTCAGATAGGAAACTTTTATAAATCTATAGCATGAATCAGCATCTCATTGCTTTAGAAGTAAATTCTACTGGCAAATCACTTCATCTGAGAAACCCTTCTTCCACCCTTCCTCCATTTTTTTCACTATTCTAAGCTTTGCATCACGTATTTCACATCTTTCATGGTGAGCTTCACTAGGGTCTTGTAGTAACATCAAAAATGTGGGCGATGCACAGGTCACATAATGAGCTCCTCTTGGTGTAAACTCATATGTTTCACCAGCTACAGATTTTCAACTTCTATCACATTAAGATGAGGCACAGTAATACCTATGGAAAACTGAAAAATGAAGGTATCATATCAAAGGAAATTATCTGCTGCTGTTCATCTGTCTGGTCTGGAGACTGGATGCTGATGATAATGAAGCAGGCAACCCAACCAATGTATATGCTACATTAAAACAAACAAATAAATAAAGTATATTGCTTTTAGATTCTGAAAAGCTGATAGGAGAAAAAAACCACTGCCTTGTTTTTGTGTGTGTGTAAGAACTCCCAGTGATTTCTGAGATCTTATATTGGATAAGGATAGATCTTGGCTGTTAACTGTGGTTTCGCTGCTGTATTAAATTGATTGTCTCTATAAGCCAAATGACTTGACTTTAAAATAATATGACTCAGCTGCTTAATTATTAATACGCCTGAAAACTGCTTCTCCTGTTGTACTTTGAAGCATGTTTCTATGGAGAGAATTTGAGAAAGCAGACAGTAGGGAACTTACAGAAGTCTCCCAAGAGAGCTTTTCTCAGATTATTTTCTCTAAAACTCTTCCCAAGGGTGACATTGTGATTGTTAATTTTAGAACACTGACAATGAAGCTTTCCCTAAGCTACAGGTCTAACATATGATATTACATTTTTTCTTTCCCTTCTTTCCCCCGATTTCTCCTTGGAGGCACTGTCAAGAATGAAGCAAGCTTATTTACCGCTGAAGTAAAAATAAATTAGGGCTCTCCATGGTCGTCAGGAAGCGTTAGATCTATTTTAAAGAACAGTGAATGTGAATCAAAAAGACAAAAAATAGTAACACATTTGAGTGCATATTTATTTTAGAGGGCTTTCTTCCATTTATTCATCTACAGTTATTTTCCTGCCAAGTTAGCATCAGAATCCCTCCTAGAGATTTATAACCTGAAGAAACAAGAGTCAACTTTTTCCTTTCAACTTTCTTTCTTATTTTATGAGAGAAGCCATTCAGTGATTAGAATATTTTAAAGTTGAACATGTTCATTAGAGAAAAATAAGTTAGGAAGAAGGGTCACATAAGTAATCCAAGAGCTCTAGGTTCAAATCTTGTAAATGTTCTGATTCTTACAGTCAGAAACTTCTCCATACACATCATGTATTTCACAGAATGTAACTTTGCAACAGTAAAATGAACTTGAAAAAGGTAATTAAAAGTGCCATTCTCAGAGAATCAGTGTTAGAACAGGAGGTTATGACCTTATGCATATGTTCACTTTTAGCAGATCCAGATTTTCACTATCAGAACTTAGCACAGGCTAACAGAAATCTCTTACTGGTTTAAAGAGGCCACACATTTATCATTGGAGTCTGGCAAAATTTCTACTACATATTATTGCCTGAGATTTATATTCACAGGGGTAAATGTAAAGAACAATGAACTGATAGGTCATTGCTTTGTAAAGAATTAAGGAAAAAGAAGCAATTTATTCTTAGTCCTCTTAGAAAAGCAACCCTGTCAAGGCATCCTTCTTTCCAGAGAAGGAATGTTGCATGTAACAACTCAAAACAGATTCAGGTGGTTTAGGGAAGACTGGAGATGGAAGCTCTGCAACTTTTTAGATTTTTTTCTATGTTTGAAAAGAGTTAATAAAGTAGAGAAATCATCACTCCTATATAGGGAAAAAGCAAAAAACAAAGCACAAACCCAAAACAACAACAACCCTACCACCAATGTAGGGCAGCAAGGGCCATATTTAAAGATTTATTCCTGACTGTAATAATGTAATTGCAATGTGGGCTATATAAAATTCCTTTTTGCTACTCATGGCACACAAAGCTACTTGGTACATTGTCTGCATTTTTATTTATAAAAATATCTGGGTCTTCATTGTCACAGAATGCCTCAGGGCAGCCCAAACACATTATTAAACATTTACTAATAAAAAGTTCAGCTCTTTCTAAGGTCATTCTTATTATAAGAGACCTTAAACTTGCCCAGTCCACTTGGATACAGCCTTTATATTCCCTAAGAGAAAAAGCAGATTTAACTGGCACTAATATCTCCCACTGTGGTTAACATGGACATTCTTGTTAAGTGATAAATTACTCACTTGCTAAATCACAGTTGGTGGGCTGTGACAGTGTTATAAGAAAGGTTAATCTGTGGAAGATAAGAGTAGAATGAATACAGTGCTATGACCAGAATGGCTAAACCTTGATGAAAGTGTATTAGAATTAACACACTCCTTTCTTTGTTTTATTACCTACCCAATTGAAAACTAGATGCATTTCTTCACACACCAGTAGTGTGGGCAGCACTAGGAGAAACTGGAATTTGTGTGCATGCATGTGTCCCTGCAGGACTGATGAAAAGCCACCATTCAGCTATTCACTAAAATAACCAAGATCTGCACTGAAATTTCACATACAGAAAAGCTATCATCTGCTCCAACCCTGCTTAAATAGAAGTCATCCTGTGTTTTTGCTAGTAGTTCTTGTACACAAATTAGTACGTTAAGACAGCTCCTTAGCTGTCGGAAACTTCCTCATGTTATCAGTCTTCATGTGCTTTTGTGTGGTTCTGGCACTCATCCATAATCCTGGACACAACAAAACAGATTAATATTAGATGCCATTTTCTTATTTTTCTTTTATTTGTCCAGTTTCCTTGGTTCAAATCACCTCCTTGTGTTTCTATGATAAGTACCTTGCATATGAAAATGGTAGTTTTGAATCAAAATATTTTATACAGGTGCAAATAAAGGCATCACTTCTAATGTTTTAGTGTTGTATTGTGCTGGAACTGCCATGAAAGGGTGATGAAATTAGCCAAAATGGTCTTCAGCCTATTCCAGCCAAGAGAAAAAATGAAGTAAAAAAGGGTTTTGGTGTTGTTTTTTTTTTTTTAACTCCTCCCTGCTTCCACTCATCTGACATCTCCTCATTTTCAGTGGAGGAAGACTGGTGCTTCCAGAGGGCAATTAATACCTCTTGAAATAACCATCCTACCTGGCAATCCCCAGAAAGTGATTCAGCTCTTTATGTCAGGAAGGAACAACTGATAGTTTGTGGGTGCCTATTGTTCCTTTCAGTATTAACAGAACCCATGCAACTTGTTTACACAGATGCCTAATTTGTGCAAAGCAGATCTGGTTCTCATTATTAGTGTTATATTACTAGGAGTTTTGTATCTGCAATGAGATTTTGTACTTACACAGCCAGTTAGCTAGCAAAACATGTTTACTTCTTTGGTCTTTCAAGTTTTGCGTTACTCTGAGTGTCTCTGCACTTAAAATTCTTGCTTACAAACAGCCAGAATCAAATACTGCTCATTAGAAGTATTTTCAAAATTCATAAATTCTGGACAAGTGACTGCAGTTAGCGATTTCTATTACACAGAGAACATTCAAAGTTGTTCCAAACTGAAAGCCATCCTGATGCAGAAAACTACAGGAGTGTATACTGGGTTATGAAATTCTCACTAAAAAGAAATGTGCCCTTTGAAGGTGACCTTTTTGTTATATTTAAGCTACCATAAAGATAATGCTCTAGACGTAGGAGGACTTCTGAGACAGAGCACATCTTGTGTCTAGAGACACAATGCAGAGTTTTTCTCTTGGGGAAGTTACATACTTAAGGTCACATAGAATGTAAGAAGACCTAGTTTGCAAGGATATTTGTTCAACAGCTATTCATCATAAGGAAAATGATAAAACCTGAAAAAAAAGTAATAAAAGAAAGAGTGTCACAAACCTCAAAGGTCAAGAGATAACTGAGATAACAAATACAAGACCTTTTAAGTCACTGACGGGACATTGAAAGAACTAGAAGAGCAAAAGAGTGGAGAGGTTCAGTCCAGGACCTTCTAACTAGCAAGAAAGGAAATGTTATCACATACTTGATGGGAATAGCAGTAGAAAGCCATGTGTAAACAATCTTCTCATCAGTATGCTTTTCTGGCCAATCCCTCCACCTAATCCCCATAGACTCTGCTATACTCTTATTGAATTCCATTACAAACAATTTTCTTTGTGACACTTGCTCTATTGTGTAATGTGTAGACATGAGTAGCCAGTTAACTTAAACCTGTACTAGCTATGGAGAAGGCCAGCATCTGGAACAACCCAAGGTCTGAACTTTCAACTGCATAAAGGCCCTATGGTGTGAGTATGGATGCTGGACTTTAGGTCAGTGCTAATATTTGAGGCATTCATAAATACAGATTTATCTGTGAATAAAGATGGAGAGGTTCTGTGCAAGTCCCAGCAGTGAAAATCAAGACCTTCAGTCAGAGAGGAACAGGACCAGATAGTTCATACTTATCATTTGTATGTGGCTGCTGTTGTGTTTATGCAGGTGCCTGCAAAGGCACTGCTGTATTAATCAGTGTGCCTGATTGGATAGAGGGGTTGTATTTGCATTTTTGGATTTTGTACATGGCCTCACTCCTGGTCAGATGTGTAAACATCTAGCAGACCTAGCAGAGAAATCCTCTGGGTTTACTAAAAATCCCCCAGATTTGGCTATCCCTTACTGCTCCTTCTCAATTTAAAATATGACATGAGAAAGCTTTGAGGAGCTGGTGTCCTTTCTCACTGACTCAAAAGCTTGCCAGAAGACTAAGATGTGTCTTTCTCAGTCATTGTTGGCAAACTCTATTCACGGAAATAGGGCTGCAAGTTAACTTACTTCTATTGACTGCTCACAGCTTCACCCCATAACTGATCTTTGTCAACCAACAGAGCTTGGTATTTGATTTGTATTACAGTTTGTTTAGTTCTGTAGATACTAATTAAGAACTCTGTACTTCCCAATGCTGAAAATGAAGTACTATACAGAATTGTGAGCACATCATCAGCAGGATGTTAAGATCAAACTCCCTATCACCTTTGTGTTATTTTTAAAATCCCCAAGAATCATTTCACAATGTCTGACTCAGCTGATTTTCAGTCTTTAGTCATCTTGGCTTTGAATGGTTAAAAACAAATGACCTGTAACAAGGGCCATTCGAGAATATAATCTCAGTTTTACAAATACTATTGATACAGTTTGTCCCCCTGCATCTCACTTTTGTAGTCTTTATGCTCAGTAGATACAAAACTGTTGAAGGAGAAACCACAGGCTTTGTTCTAATACTGCAAGGCCAGTGGACTGGGACTTACCAGGTATGATTTGTCTAGACTTATCTTTCATTTGCCTGGAGTTTTGTTTTAGCTTTTTTAGCTCTCATGTACTGTTGGCTCAGTTGCTTGAGTTTTGCACAATTTTTTGTGCAATTGTGCGGTATTGTATATAATTCTGATACATTTCTGTGACTAGTGATAAATACTAGCAGTGATAACAAGTACTATTCTAGTGAAACAGTGTTGTGCACAAAATTAACTGTGTGCTATTGTCAGATACAAACACTGGATATCTGTAGAGGCTCTGAAAAATATAAACACAAGATGACAGATCAAGGCTATAAACAAATTATCACTGAATAACTACTGATCACTGAAGAGAGATGACACATTTGGAGATGGGTGAAACAGGCTTTACAAGTAACAAAAGACAAGCTTCCAACATAAATAAAACACACCTTATATAACAAATTCAGATGTAACACAGACATACAGAAGAAGCAAGATGTAGACTATGTTAGAAAATGCTTAAAAGTATCCTCTACTATGAGCCCCCCAAGTATGAGAAGGAAAAACACATTCTTTTGGTAAAGGATTCAGGATGAGAATTCACAATAACCCTTTTTCCCCTACATGAAACCACTGAATGTGCAAAGTTGTCAGTTTTAACTATGAAACTGTTATTACTGTGATTGAACTGTAGTAATGGGATAACTTGCATGGTAATTCTTAGTACTTTTGTAACTGCACTAATAATACTTCTTTGACAAGACTTAAAATTCCAATTAGATCAACACTAAACTATTGGGTTTGGACAAAGCATGTTTCCTGTGCAGCTGCAACGCCAAAGTTTTAATGCAACATACTGGGAGAGGCAACCAAAGTTAAAATTTAGTTCATCCATTTTTTCCACAGCTTTTTCTGATACCTCTAGTGCCCTCTCCCCCCACTGGCTCTGCTAAGTACTTCCATTATTAAACACTATGAAATCTGGAAACTCTGACAAAAAAAAAAAAATAATCCCTTTTGAACCCAGACTGACTTACAAAGGTGGAGCAATAAAGCCACTTTTGAAAAATGCTATTTTTTCAGGATTAGTCACACCGCTACTGTTTCTTTGCCTGAAGAGACAGACTAAAATTTCCCCATGGTGGTGGTCAGGGAAGAAGGCTGGTGAACTACCATAGCAAGGAGAAACTGGCATAAAAAAAATGCCTCTAAAAGCTAGAAACAAGTCTTTTAAAATGAAAACTGTTACCTTAGATTCCCCAGAAGCACAATCAGAAAATATTGCAATCTTTCCAGATTACTAGCATCCACAGATTTTCTGTGCAGCAGACATTTTAGTAGAGCATACAGCTCCATTTAATTGTAGTAGGGAACACTGTCAAGTCAGTTTATTTATCAAGGGACATATTTGACTGCCAACAATGTTGTTAAAACACTTAAAAACTGCATTCCTAGAGAAAAAGTCAGAGCATCTCTTTGAAAAGCTGGACAAAGCTATAATAGTTCTTGGGGAGCTGAAGATAATTTTGACACAATATAAGAAAATAGTGGAAAAAGAGAGAAGTTGTGAAGATGCAAATGTAGTTCTTACTGTGCTATTTTTAACTTGTATTGTTGTTGTATTCAAGATGAATGCAGAAGAATAATATAGAGCCAGCTTCTTGTAAAGATTGCATAGATGTCAATGGGGGTGAAACAAGAACTGATTTTTAAATAAGAGCTCCTCACACTAACTAGAACATTAGTTGATTTTCTTCTTATACTGTTCAATTGCAAGATCTTGCATACTGACAAAAAAGATATCTAGACTTTTTTACTAATACATATATTCCATAAAAAATTCACAGACACTACAGGAATTTGTAAAAACAGAAAATTAAAATAGATATTAAGAATAAATAATATTTATAGAAATCAGTACTCATACTTGCTATGTGAGACTGAGTGAGAAGGTTTTTTCCCCAACGACTTCACATCTTTTATTCTTTTATGTTTGGGTTTTTTTGTGGTTTTTGGTTGGGTTTTTTTTGGGTTTTTTTTTGTTTTTTTTTTTTGTCCTTATTGTAGGATATTCCTCTTCAGGCAAGTATACCTACTGCATATGAGAAGGAAAAACTTATGTCTTCCTTACATTGTCTGGTATCCTACAAATATTGACAACTCTCTGTGCTAACCTACCAATGCTGCTGCCAATAGATCCAGTTCCTCATTCAAGCTAAGAAGTGGATTCCTCTCCCCATTCCCACTACCCTATGCCAAAATGGATGGGATGAGTATTAGCATAAAGGCGGTGTTAAGCAATGCTCAGTCAAAAAAATGTTTGTAATGTTTGTAAAATTTAGTAGATGAAGTAATACATTATCCATTTTGACCCATCACTTTTCAGCATCTTTGACATTAACCTTCTCCTGTCCATTGAAGACACTTTTATTACAAAGCAACTATTTTCCCACCTTTACGAGTAAATTAAAGCGTCTGTTCAAATCCTTATCTGCACATTTCTATTATATACTCAATTTTTTGTGTTCTGCTTGTTAAGCTCTATTGAGATCTTCATTTATACTCTTACTAAAGGCTTCGTTCTTGCCATTTGCAGAGCCATAACACCTTCTGCTGTGTTTGTTTGTTTGTTTTCCCTAGCCTTCAGTTACTAGCTACAGTGTTACAGGAAGGATTCTGCCCCCTACATGGAGACATCAAATGGCACATAGGTGATCTTATGGATTCCCCCAGGCTTCCTGCGACTATTCCAGAAGTGTTTAGCTTTCCCAGAGATCCCATATCATATATAGTACCTGAATCTGGATCTCTACAGGGGAAATTACAACTGTACTTAACACCTATTGTACTCCTGTAAATACGATTTGTGCTTCCAACAGTAAAAAGAGACAGGCTCTACATTGACCTGGCATTGCAGGGTCTCCTGATTTGTCTGAGCTTGCTCGGCCTGGATTTGTTTTGCTGTAGTATCTACACAGAGCTCAGTAATGCCTCCTCAGCTTCAGCTCTGGAGGTAGCACCTTTGGGGAGAGTGTCATACTCCCCCCAAGTCATTGCCAGACAAACCATAGTCCTCTGTGGGCAGGGGGCTGCAGCTTGCAGCCCAGGAGAAGGAAACACCCTGCAGTATGGAAACACATGAAAGAAACCAAAGTCAACCCAAGAACTGAGGAGGAAGACGCTCCCATCATCAGCATCACACTCCTCATAAAGATGTGAGAATGTTAATGGCTTATTACAGCCTACATACATTAGGACATGAAGGGAGACAGGAAGTGTGAACATCACAGAAAAAGGGCAGGTGTTATAAAGAAAAAAAAAATAAATCTTTAACTGCATTTCCCAATGTATTTTTCTCTATTAATTAGCTACACTGGAGCACCAGGCTGAAAAAACTAGTTCATGGTAGCACCATATGTTTGGCATTTCCCTTTGCTCATGCTAATACCACCTGTAACCATGTCCAGACAATTAAATCCCACGTAATCAATCACAGGACAGTTCTCACACCTTCAGTCATTTATGTTGTACTATACAACTCAGACCACAACAGGAATTGCAGGGTTATACCCAATTTTATCTGAAGGGGTAACAAATTTGCCCATTAAGCTAAGACCTTTTCCACAGAAGGTGATACTGAAGGTTAAGATCTCATGATTAAGTACTCAGGAACAACAGTCAGTGTTTATACCTGAAGGCTTGATTTAATGGATTTTCCCCACTTTTAGTCATTCTTTCCTGTCATTCACAGAACTATCATAAATAAGCATTAAGAAAGTTACCTTGATATTTTGTAAACCACTGCTATAATTTCTTTTGTAATTTCTTCAAATTGTAATGATGCGAGGCAGACATGTCCCTTGCCTTACAACATGGCAGCAGACAAAAGTGAGCTGCTCCTCAGACATGCCATGACTTCACAGAAGAGACAATAATAAACATAGACATAAGCTAGACTTTCCTCCTAAAACTCAGAAAATGCACTTTAAGCATGTCACAGCCTTGTAATTAAGACTCTTATTCTACCAGTAGAAAATTTGACCTGCATCTTCAACACTATAAAATCTGGTTGCAGCAAACTAAAAGGGGAAAATGGAGGATTAAAAAAAAAAGAAGAAAGAAAGACTCTTTGGGAAATATTCCCTGTATCATCAACTATCCCATCAGGATACAGCTAACAAGTAGGACCCCACCAATCAGGGAGCAGCTTGCAGAAGATCAGAACCTCAGTCTTCTCAATAACCTGTAAATCTAGGTCTCCTGTTTCCTTTAGTAGAAGGCCTACAACTTCCTTTGTCGTCCTGATGTATTAGCATACCACAATAATCACCCATAGGATAGAGGGGACCCCTAGTAGTAAAAAGCCCCTTACTCTTTTGACCATTGCCACTTTAAATGGAAGAGAGGAATTAGTTAACAAATCAGAAGTGTGAATGATAGAATAATGTTAAAGTTCTTGCTCATGTTTTGGGGTATAAAAGTAGCACTTGGATTTCAGGAAATTGATCTTGGTTTGTGGAATACCACCCTGCTCCTCTTTCTGCGCAGAAATGGATATTAAAGCAAGTATATTTGATCAGGCAATGGAATGGTCTGCCCGGTGAGGTGGTAGATTCTCCGTCCCTGGAGACATTTAAAAAAAGACTGGATGTGGCACTCAGTGCCATGGTCTAGCAACTGCTCCGGTGGGTCAAGGGTTGGACTTGATGATCTCTGAGGTCCCTTCCAACCTGGCTGATTCTATGATTCTATGATTCTATGATTCTATGATTCTATGATTCTATGATTCTATGATTCTATGATTCTATGATTCTATGATTCTATGATTCTATGATTCTATGATTCTATGATTCTATGATTCTATGATTCTATGATTCTATGATTCTATGATCTCAGTTCTGTGTGTGGATTGGCTTTTTGCACACTGGGTAAAGGACCCTGGTTTTGGGACAACAACAGAACACCTCAGGATATCCCAGGCTGTGACTAGAAGCATGCTGCTTTTTCCTCACCTTGCACAGAGGCTGTTAGGTCACTGCCCTGATGGACACCTCTGTGGCAGACTGGAGAATGACACTTTCTGACAGGCAGTCTGGGCAGCCTACTTATGGCACAACCACCAGGGCAGCTCCTGTCTTGCAGGAGGGCTCTTTGCAAATGAGTCTTTTCTAATCTCATCCAGCTCTGCTAGCTTCTTGTCTCTCCATTTCTCACTCATTTCTCATGCAAAGTGTGAAGCAGGGGTGACACTGAACAGGGTCTTTCCTGAATGCTACAGCTGTCAAATCCAAACAACAGCATACAAAAATATGATGTCATCTAATGACCTATTATAAAATGCCCTGACATACTCTGGAGAACCTTCTCTTTTCCCTAGGACCAAATAGGCTTTTGACTATCAATCTGGCCAAGATCAGGCTCTGTAAAGTTTCCTCTATCACCTTTATTTAACTAGAGGAACTGCATTTAACACAGAGGTAGTCCCTTTGGGAAAAGCATTGTCAGAACATGACATTAGCCCCTTCTTTTCTCATGGATTTTGTCTGTGAGCCGGGTCTTTAAAAATTGTGAGTGTCCAGCTCCACCTTCAAACCTTTTTTTGCTACGTTAACCTCACACAGAACTTCAGTCTTCCCAATCTCTCTATCGTTTTAAAATACATTTTGCAGCAGCGTAAAAAGAGGCCAAAGATACCCTGTGACACTGTGTTGCTTTTACTGACTCTGACATTGTGATGAGTACATAGAGAGAGAATCAAATTGCTCCAACTGCACAATTTTTATGCTTCCCTTACACCAGTGTTCTCTCACCCCAGCCAATTTAGGATGCTGGGGCTTTGCACAACTGAACTAAATGGCCTTCTAAGCCTGATATGCTCATTCTTTTGAAGTCAGTAAGTACTCACTAGATAGACATTATAAATAATGTATTTCTCTTTCTGCCTCTTACTGACAAGAAGAAAAACATTAATTTAACTTTTGGCTGAATGTGAAATAAAGCCTTCTAACAGAGATGAGTGAACCTAACTACTTTCCTGCCATTGCCCTGCAACTCTCAAAGAGAAATAAAATACTGCAGGGATGCTAGAACTCAGTGATGTTCACAGGAGAGAATGATTTCAGTTACAATTTACTAAGCCGTACAAAAATACTTATGCACGTTAAGTCTCCTTGACCTTGTTCAGTTCTGAGAAGGAAACATATACTTAAGGGACCTAACAAACAATTAATTTCCAGCAGACTTCTCTCTGAAAAAGAAACAGCTATTGAAGTGTTACTTTTTTTCCTGTAGACTCAGAACCACATCACTGATACATTTATTGTTGTCATTGTTATTATCATTCTTATAAATGTAACATCAAAATAGGAGGATCAAGATCTGCAAGTCTGTACCTGATAAAAGAAAGTGCTAGCAATATAAACAGACAAAGATAGAGGGATGGGAGCGCTGACAAAGAGAAGTGATACTCAAGGTCATCCAAAGTATCAGTGAGAAAGAGCTGAGGTTTTATACCGGTAGAAATTCCTGAAGCATTCCATATGGTAACCATTTCAAAAGGAACATAAACAACTTGTCAAATTAGAGCAATTTAAATTTAGGGTGTTATTCTGCATAGTGTAATACCCTCTAGCTTAATATTTTTCAATGAATCTATAGTGACTTCCTAATCCTATCTGACATAAATACAAAACAATCAGAAGTAGTAATATGTAGCTCATTAATCCTGATGTTGGTTATGATGTCTACTATTATCTTTCACATCAGAGCCTTATAGCATGTTCAGCAACAATGCAAATGATTAATCAACATTATAAGAGGAGATGCTGTTGTATAGATTTCTGCTTTTTTCCAAATGTTCATTTTGTTTTTACATGTATGCACATTATAAAATAATGAACACCACTAATTCAGAACTGTAAGATGGTCATTAAGCTTCATAATAGTGTGGGATGTTTAAAACTATTTTTGTAATACAAAATAATGGGAAAAATGTAGACCACCTCTTGTTTTTTCAATCTGCTCTTCTTAAAAAACATTCAACAGATGGAATTTTTTACTAGTACTGTGCTGTAATATTTTATAAAAATTCCATAGAGGCTTATGAGCCTCAGTTAATAATTAAAAGGTGCCTTCAGTGACAGCAGGAAATGTCTGTGTCTATAGTAGAAAATGGTAGCAACAAAAGTTTCCTTGGGAGGTATGCCCTTTCAAACACAGGGCAGTTCACATACCTTGTAGATAACTGATCAATAGGTATCCTGCTTGCACACAGTGCCTCCCCTTTTGTTTAGGCTCTATTCATCCCACTTTCAAGTTTTCTATATACCTTCAGTCTTATATGTTTGACCCTTGTGAAAGTCCTCATGCTCCTGTTCCTTGAAAAGAAATACCTGTAACTTCCCTACCTGCTGCTTGCATTTTTGTACCTGTTCATCAATAATAGCTTAGGTCTTACCTAAATTTAGAGTACACAAACTAAAGTTTTTAATCAAGCAACAGAGAGAAAGTGGAGATCTGGCTTGTCAAGTGTCTCTGCAATCACTGTTTTACATCTTTGGCTCTTCCACATGCTGCAATGTCAGTTAAGGAAGACACAAAATTATTTTTTCTAAATAGAGGAATAGTTTGTATTACTATATCTAGAACAATATTCAACAAAAATTAAAGTATGCATAATATGAGTAAAAATCTTTTTCTGGAAGCAACACAATTCTATTGTCAGTAAGAAATGTTCTGTTAAGATGAAAAAGGATCTGAAATGACAGAAAATGGTGAGAGTTTCATACTTCTTAGCATATTTTTCTCCTTTTGAGCATATAAGGACTGTTATAGGTAAGTGTGCATGGCTACACGCACACACACAGATTTTTGTGCTAGATTAAGCTCCTACAAGTATAAGCTCCTTTGGGTAAATATTATAGAACAGAATGAGGTGCAATCTTTCAAGAGTATTTTTTTTTTTTAAAGCAAATGCAGAAACTCTATGCATACACAGTATTAACTCCTTTTCATTTTTAATTAAATATATGCACTTACATTCATATAAGCACCTGTGCGTAGCAAGACGAACCTTTCTTGGGGTATGACTCTCAGTCAGACCGATGCTCTGGCAGAAGCTGACGCCTTCAGGGTCAGTCAGTCTGGGTCAGTGCTAGTGCTCCCAACTCACCCAACCTCTCCTCTGGCCTGCTCTGCAAGTGAGCTGAGCTTGTGCTGGAGGCCAGGCCTTTTATTGGCCTCCTGATCCTGCCCCTGCGCAGTTGGGCCCAGCCCTAACCAGGCACAGGTGGGCTGAATGCAGGCTCACGCCCACTGCCTGCTGATTAGCAGCACCTGGGTGTTGCCTACACCTGTGCACATATTTACTGCCTCAATACTAGAAAACTGATTCGCTGTTACAAATGTTAATATTTGCAGGTGTCTTACAACTTCAGCATTATGTGTCCAAAAATACACGTGAAAAATCTTACATTTTGAATTAAAATGTGTGTTGACTTTTGAATTAAACAGAAGTTTGTAGTCTATGCATATAGTCCAGAAAAATGCTAAGAAAACACCTCAAAAAATGTAATGCTTGGACTTTTCTAACATTGGATCTTGAAATTTCACTAAGCCCATTTCTAGGACAGGCACTTGTTTTGTGCATGCAGATGTTTGCAACTTCAAAAGGGTATGTGCATCTTTAAGCACACATATTGGTGCTGTGACCAGATGCTTTGATGTAAATTGAATGCTGGATATTCCTCTGCTTCTGAACAAAGAAGCTACAGAAAACCAGGCAGCATTTATCTAAGAGTGTCATGGAGAATGTGGCTGAGATGTAAATCTGCAAAGATATCACTGTCAGGACCTTGGCACACACAAAGAAAGACTGCTGTGGTCTTATGAAAAAAAGATTTTCCACAGGTAGTTGTGTTAAACCTAACAGTTGTCAACTATAAAGCTACAGATGTTTCAAAATTTGATTAGGGTTGACTGAGTCTTTTTGGTTTAGGCCATTGATATCAAATGTGCTTAGAGATTTGTTAGAAGGCACTGAGCAAATCTATATGAATAAAATTGCCAGAGTATTACATAAAACTTGTAATCCAGCAGGTGCTTGCTCTGGGAAAACAAAGTGTTTGATGTGACTCTCAAGTTCTCTACTGAACTGTGCCTGGTATAAAACACATATACTCTGTAGTCTTCTTTTTAGATGGAATATTAAAACATATGTATCTCATATTTATCAGAAACTATTATTCCAATATTACAGTATGCAAGAACTCTGATTGTATGACCCGCTCGAGAATATTAATCGCACTGGGCTTATAACATATATATATATCTAAGGCTTCAAAAAGAAAAAAGAAGTTTTCATTGCAGTTTCATTTAGTAATTCACCCAATTCTTTAAATTATTTTTCCAAGATCAGTAACACATTAAATTTTATTAATAGATGATACTAGCAAAATAATAGGGACATCCCAGGTACAAGTAGTTCTTTGTCAAGAAAGCAGTTTTCAGCTAGCTTCTGTTAAAAGGGAAGGCTAGGTGAGGAAAAAAAAAGATTATTTGGACTTAAAAATATAATGAACATGCATATAAGAAAAGACAAAAAGCTAGAACCATGATCCAAATATGAAATCATAGCATCACAGTATTGTAAAACAAAAGGTCTGAAGGGACCTCAGGATCATCTGGTCCAACATGTCTTGGCAAAAGCAGTCAAGAAAAGGTGGCCCAGCACTCTTTGCAGTACAATCTTAGAAGTTTCCAGTGCCGGGGATGCCACCATTTCCCCGGGGAGATAATTCCAATGGCTGATTGTTCTCACTGTGAAAAACTTTCTTATTGTGTCCAGCCAGAATGCCCCTAGGAGTAACTTGCACGCACTAGCACTCATCTGTTCCATATGACTCCTTGAAAAAAAGAAGCCTCCATCTTTTTTGTAGCTACCCTTTAAATACTGGAACATGGTGACAAGGTCTCCCCTAAGACTTCTTTTCTCAAGGCTGAACAAAGCCAGATCTGTCAGCCTTTTCTCACATGGCAAGCTTCCCAGTCCTTCATTTTGGTGGCTCTTCTGAGACCCTCTCCAGCATATCCACATCCTTTTACTATATTGATAAAAACTCAGGAAGAAACTCAGTTTCACATTCTTTATTAATACTTTGTAATACTTTGACCTGTTAATTGTATTAAAGTAATTATAATCATACTACAAGTCAAGTATATCTGGCTCTATGTTGCAAATGATACTAAAAATTAATTTCAACATGGATCATAATCCCTAATAACATTAGCATTTCACTGCTTTCCTTTCTATCCAACCCTTGCTGTAGTCCTGTAGACTAATATATTCTAAATTCAAAGGGATTCCTACCAATAGCTATTTGGATTTCTAGCAAAGTACATATTGTAAAACTGTTCCCAGAAATGTATTTGCTAAGCCTGTAAACTTCTGCTTCAACTGACTGTGTTTATGTAACCTCATTGTTTTCAAGTATCACCCATGGGGTCCATCTTTCTGCATTCATAAGTGGGAAGAATCTTTGCAAGTCTCATTTTTACAGGCAACTGTATGTGTTAAAAATTTCCTTCTTCCAGTTGTTTTCTTTATCACTTGTAGTGCAATGAACTCTTTAACATTTCTCTTTAGAGAAAAAGCAAGCACAGGGCATGAATATTTTAAATTATATTTATCATAATGCATTTTGGTTTACCTTCATCACTCATAAACTATTCTTTTCAGTTAATAGTATATTCTGACTTGCCCAGGCATTTTATTCTACTAGTACTTAGGAATCCCAAAGGAAGATCATCATCATTCAAGACTAAATCCTCTATGAGCATGGGTTAATCCTAATTTATTTATTTTGCAGTGCTAACACATATTGATCTGTTAGAATTGAGAAAAAAAGTGTTTACTGTTTATCTGTTCAATGAGTCCATATAATCTGAGCTTTAATTGTAAACTATTGCTATATACAATGCTATATACAATGGGTATAGAAAATATTAATTTTCTTCTCATGGACATTTTTATGAGTGCTCACTGATTGACTGACTCACTCATGGCTATGAGTAGCAATAGGAGTGAATTGACTGCTGATGAGAACAATCAAAATATTCTACTTCTTTGTTTTACTTCTATTTTCATCATATGTTCAGCTCTGTCATAAGGCATGTGCCTCATGTCAGTGTTCAGAAGGGTGTTCACTCTGATGATTAGAAGATGTTTTAATACAAATCATGTGTTGATATATATAAATATATATATATATGAATATATTTATATATCTATATGTGCATACATATGCTGTGTATGTATTTACACACATAAACTCAAAAGGATAACAGGACAGAAAAATGTTCCAAAGAGGGATGTAACTGAAATAAATCAAAATTTGAGAACAATCTATTAATAGTCAAAATACATTTCATGACCCGAAAGAAAAGCTTGGTAAATACAGTTTTCAATGTATTTTATGTCGTTCCTTAAATGTCGTGAACCACCAAAATTACTTTTGAGGTGTTAAAATGTCTTAATAGGGCAGTCTGTAATTATCTTTGGATTAGTGTCACAACACTAAAATATGCTTCTTTACAGAAAGGAATAAGGTTTTGGTCATGTTGTAAAAGTTCTTACTTCGATAAATACAGAAAAAAACACCAAAACTAAAATTCTGTAGTTAGAATCACAGGTAAGCCTACCTGAAATAAATGAGTTCTGCAGTACACCTGCTCAGCTCTAACTGATGAGATGATTTGCAATGCACTGAGAAAATAAAGAACAGATAATTGCCATGGGGAAGGTGTTCTGGAAAGCAGGTATGACCTATCTCTACCCTGCTATAATGGCTTAGCCACATCCTCTGTAAAGAAAAAGAATCACAGATGAACTGTTAATATCTTTACATGCTTGTAGCCCATTTGGGGTGGAAGCCAGAAAGTGATAGTAACCTAGGTAATGACTGCTAATTGGCTTTGATGGGAAGAAAATGGTAGAGATTTATCTAGGATGACTTTCTCAGCAAGGTCATTGTGATAACCATGCAAGTTAAAAAGCAATGAGAAGTTAAAACGGTTGTCATTTGAGGGATTACATTTGCAAACACCCAGTGCTGTGGAGAGGGTTGAGCTTGAAACAGAAGCACTGCAGGGAAAGGCCAGACAACCAGCTAGGACTGTTCTCTTCCCACCCCAGGTTTGGGTGCTGGCCACCAGGACACCAGAACAACTGGGGATTGGTGTGAACTTATTTGTATGAATGCATGTGATACAGAATAGGAATTGCTGTTCACCTATCCAACTAAGGAAATAAATCTTGCATTTTATGTTACTGAGGAGCACGGCTCTATTCTTGCAGCCATTTCAGCCTAAATTCCCCTGTTACAATCTGGCTGGGTCAGCACTACAGCAACAATCAATACTAATCAAGAATGCAGTTTGCATGTCTGATATAGCTTCAAATCAGAGTTAAACAAGGATGCCTTGTAACAGATGGTATATGTGCACTAGTAAGTATCTTTCTTAAAAACCTGTAGCCTTATAACTAAGCTGAGAAAAAAAGCAAGAAGTTTTTTATGGGGACCAATATAGGTCACAGTATCGATTATAACATACAGGGTCTGTAACTCTTAAAGCTGCTGCATAAATTTTTACACAAATCACACACCATAAAATTGTTATCTCTAAGATGTCCCCACTGCCTTTGCAAATTGAAGGGATCTTGATCCAGTATTTAGTGGATATTTGATACTAATAATCAAGGCTAGGTTATAAATTTAGAAGATAGCAAGAAAATAGGCTTGTAGCTATTAAAGTACTTTAGGGTTCAGTCTAGAGTTGCCAGACATGTGGACCAATATTTGATAAAGACCCAGTTGGTCTTAGACATATAGCTGACTGTCCTACAGGATATGATTCCATACCCCACTAGTTTAGGGGCTGCAGACTCAGATTGCTACCAGATCTGCCATAGGTCTCCCACAGATACTATGTCATACCTGCTAGTCTGTTATGAAAGTTTTGGGTACTCCAGAGCATTTGCAGTGGCAATGACAATGGAGAGTTAAGCTCCACATTACTGTGGAGGGTTGAATTGCTGTCAGGCTGCAGTGACTGTCCTGAATGGATTTCACTGGGTACAGCAGCTGCATAGACAGCTGCCTATACATGTACACCTAAACAGACATACGGAAATTTAAATATATATGGTTTATTCTGGAGGTGAATTGCCTCAGCTGTCTGCATCGTATGCAGAGACACATTGCCTGGAACAGTCCATTGTCACTTTCAGTACCAAATAAAGGTACAGAATTAAAGGTTGATTGGTCCAGAACTGGCATATGAAATGTGCCACTCCCCCTTATCGTGTTGCTTCGTGCCCTTGTAAGATGTCTATGATTTGCATACTTAAGTCAAGATTATACAAAATGCTCACATGGGACCACCAGGATTACTAGTTCTGAAGTTCCCAGCACAAGGACATATAGCAAGTCCAGAGGAGGGCCACAGAGATGATCAGAGAGCTGGAGTACCTCTGCTGTGAAGATAAGCTGAGAGAGTTGAGATTGTTCAGCCTAGAGAAGTCTCTGAGAAGACCCTTACAGCAGCTTTCCAGTACCTGGAGGGGGCCTACAAGAAAGCTGGGGATGGACTTTTTACAAGAGAATGTAGTGAAATAATGAGGGGAAATGTTTTTAAACTGAAAGTGGATAGATTTAGTTTAGACATAAGGAAAAAGTCCTTAACTTTGGCAGTGATGAGATACTGTAACAGTTTGCCCAGGGAAGTTGTGGGTGTATGCTCCCTGGAAGTGTTCAAGTCCAGGTTGGATGGGGCTTGAACCAATTTGGTCTAGTTGGAGGTGCCCCTGCCCATGGTGGAGGGGTAGGAACCAGATGATCCAAACTATTCTATCATTCTATGATTCTATTCTTTCTATGACTTCTGCTTATTTTACTCGTTGTCCCTTTCTTCTTCTTCACAGTAGGACTCTGTATAAGATAACATATCCATGGAAGAATGAATTTTCTACCTCACAAATAAGAAACTTCTAAGATCTGATTTTTAAATTTTTTATCCTACTATAACTGTGTCTCTGTAAATGTTTTAATCAATGCCATAATCCTCTTTGTTAAGTCTCCATTCTAAATAAAGCCCCAAATGTGAGAAAGAGAGTTTGTATTTAATGAATGCATTATGAACCTTGTTGTTTTAGTGTGAAGAATTGTTTTGGGTGTTTTTCATTGTTTTTGTATTGGTGAAAATCTCATCTGGCGAGTAGCCATTTCTAAATAACAGAACAAGTGAATTTCAGGTGTCATACATTGTGTCTAGGATTTGGCAGCCAACCTGACTTTTCATTGTCAAGGCTGTCACGCCGGATGCATGATGCTTAGCAAAAGACAATAGGTTGCTGCATATAGTTGTATCTCCCACCATTTTACTTTTCCAAAACCAAAAATGCTGCATGTGGATGAATGTGTTATTGAAGAAATGTGCCTAAACATTTAAATAATTTTACAGAAAATTAACTCAAATGTCATTATCCAAGAAAAAGCAATATGGGAATCAGGTACTTAAATTTAAAAAAAAACATTAAATGAAACTCCCAGAAATATTTTAATCTGTAAAAATCAAAATAAGTATAAATGTTTGCTGACATAATTAAGGAATTGCTCTCTGAGTGCTTTGGTAAATAACAGGACTGTGAGAACAAGTAATCAGTGACCTAAAATGGCTCATTCATAACTTACATTCTAGAGCTGGGAAGTCTTAGATAGACCATAGACTGAAGCATAAATCTTCATAAATCTTCACAGATTAACTTGATTTGAACCACCAAGCACAACTTTAAAAACTGTCTTACGTTTGCCTGTGTCTAGTTTTTACCACTCTACTTTTGCAAAGTAGGTCTAGAGCCAAAGAATCATCCCATAAGGTTTTTCTCTAACAAGCTGGTCTTTGGCCAAAGTAACAGCTGCTCTAATATGCCTTCTCCATGACATAACATAAACTGTACTTCTAAGCCAGTAAACCCCATATATAAGTCTGCACTGATGACTTAAAGAATGAACATCAAAATCTTAGAAGCATGAAAATATCCATAAGAGGCTAACATAGACTGTGCAGAATTTTTGTAGCCTGGAACTGTAATTTTTTCTGTTTACATCTAATTACAATAATTTTTTTTTTTGGTTGGTTGGTTGGTGGGTTGTTTTTTTTTTTGTTTGTTTTTGTTTTTGTTTTGGTATACTTTTAATTCATTGCTTTGGTTTGTGGATTTTTGCATTAAGCTGTGTTTGTTTTCTATTTTACTTTCTCCTGTTTGCTTTAGACTCTTTAGTTGAAAGCATATGTACCAAATGAGATTTAGAAGTCTCTTTTTATTAAGCATCTAAAGGCAATCTAGTGTTACCAAATCAAGTGCTCTGAACCACATTCAGGAAGCACATAATTCATTTTGTGAACTAAAGAACCATGCAGTGTGAATGGCTTACCATCTCACCTTGCTTAAATAGCTATCAGTTTTACATGTCAGAAAACTTCTATAATGGTATCCACATTTAGATTTTTTGCACCACAGATAAAAAAAGAATAAGCTACAGAAGACTCTCTCATCTTTATCGATCCTGCAACAAAGCGTATAAAAAAAGTCAATTGAAATATTTAAAAGCTTCTTTTACATAATAGTTTGACTTGACTAAAGGTAGTATTTTAAAACAAAATGTACTTAATTTTCTCTATTAGACAATCCATTGGCAACTGGCTCTGCAAATTTAAACATTCCTGCTACCTTAGTCAACCAGTTGAGAAGGATTCTTGAAATTCAGCTAGGACAGCAAGAATGAGCAATGCTTAGAGGTATTTCTTAGCAGATCACCAATGTAATAGGTATTTTAACCATTAGGTTCAATTATATTGGTCTTAAACAGACTTTAAGAGAAAGGTTTGGTTTTCTTCCTTGACTACCCATATAAGTAATAAAATTTAGAAGCAATAAAACATTGTAGAAAATCTTGACAAGAAGAGACAGGTAGTAGACCTCATTTGCCAAGCTGTTCATAACCCAGGACTGAGCCTTTTGCACAGAAAGGCAAACTAAAATAAAACAAAAAATGCGTTAAAACTGTGCTAAAATAAATAGTCATTAGGCTGAAGGGTCTCTACAAAATATATTTTCTAATGCAATATCTTGTGTCCTACCAGAAAGACCTTTATGAGCAATAACTTCACGAGATGCTCACAAATGGTGGTTCTGTATCTATTTACTGTTTTTAGGAGGCATGCTTTCTTTTCTATAGTGCAGAATCTACAGGAAACCAAAATGTTTGTAAATACATAACCTGTCGTCTTCTTTGAACAGTTATATTTTTTTATATGTAGCATTAAAAACAAGTTGTTTTCTCTAATATCTTCCCCAAAGTATTTCAACTGCCAAATAATTTACTCATTTGTGAATGACCACTCTCCCCTTTTTCCTGTTTAAAATTTCATATTTTTACCTTTTGTATATTCACCACTTTTTGTAATTCACCATTTTATTTTCAGCAGACTATTCTATCTGTGTTTATGCATCTGGAAATTGTCTTCAAGAAACATGGGTTAGGTGAAGGCAGCAGCAATTTATTAGCCCTGTATCGATATCCTTCTAGGTACATCCCCATGGCATTGAAATAAGAGCAGCATAGTCAATGGTTCTTCAAAATCTCAAATCCCAGTACATGTTTGAGAAAAACATGGCTTTCTGCAATTATACAGCTTTCTGTACAGAATTCAGTTCTAACCCAGGCATATGCTCATGAGAGTCTGTAGAAAAAAAAAAACAAATCTGATAAAACCTACACTGACTTGAAACAAACACTTCAAAGTTTTCACAAGTCATTCTTAGAGTAAGGGTTTTCTTTCAAATGACCAGTATAAATTATAAAATTTCTCAACAAGTATTCACTCTTCACATTTAAAGATTTTGTGAAGAAGGCACAAAAGCATCATTAAATCATGTATTTTGTTTTTTAAAAAAACATACACATTCCACACATAATAAATACGTCAAATTCTTCCTATATTGAAGAAGGTCATTCATCATCTATTCTCCAAAATTGTTCTTCCATTCTAAAAAAAAAAAACCATTATTTCAACATATCTCAATTTAATCAAAGCGCTGCAGAAAAACATGAGCATAAATGCAACCCAGCTCAGGATTTTGGAGTCTGGGAGAGGTAGATTGGAGCAGAATCTTTTTCTCTGTCCATCTCTGTACAATACTTGATAGAGCTTAGAAAAGGCAGTTGCAATGTGAGATCAGTGAGATAGAAACTGGATTTTGCAGAAACAGGTTCAGGTAATGGCACTGCAGTTAAGGTTCTTTGTTACATATGTTCCTGGGTTTTCACCAGGGAGACACCTCAGCATGAGCTTTGTGAAAGGTTGTTCTCCTGGATGTTCTTTAGGATGTATTGGCACTATTTTCAGATGGCTGAGAAATTCGGTTTTATAGTTTATTAGTATGTTTCATCTGGATGTCTTTATATACATTCTGAATGTCTATATTTGCAGTCTACGGATGGGAGTAAAATAAAACAAAATGGAACATCTTTGTTTTCAGAAAAAGAAACTGAGAAGGACTATAAAGTTACTGACTTCTCTATTTGGAATACAGATAGTGGTAAATATTTTAGCATCATAGAGATCAGTAAGAGAAACTGACATTTAATGAAAGAACAAACCAAAACAAAAAGATTAAAACACCAAAAATGCAGGCAGTGAATTAAAATGATATAAAGAACATGAGTAGTACAGAAAAATAGAAGATTGCTGGTTTTGATCCCACTGTACTCCAGTCAGGTCACTATATAGTTACATAGTGTATTTGAAATCCCACGGAAAAAAAAATAAATCCCCGTCACACCAATGCTCATGCAGATTATTGCCACTGGCTTGATCAAGCATTCTCAGTATTTGAGAGGAGTTTTTCTACCAACTAATGACAAGTGCCACTGGGCCCTGAAATTGAAAAGCAATTCCAGTGTAAAGAACAGAATCCTGGATAATGTATAGAATACATAGGTGACAAATCTACCTGATTTTCTAGCAACACAGTTATTTACCTTAACCTTTTAATAAAAAAGTAGTGTTTGGGCAAAAAACCCTACACTACTTTTATTCATACATAGAAATCTTAATAAATCTACCACAATTTTGTTTTTAAAAGCATTATCTTGAAACCAAGAGCCAGCCAATATGCCCTTGTGGCAAACAGGGCTAAAGGCATCCTGGGCTACATGAGGAGCAGCTTTGTCAGCAGGTCGAGGGAGGTCACTACTCCTCAGCATTGGTCAGGCCACACCTGGAGTGCAGTGTCAGTTCTGGGCTCCCCAGCCCAAAAGAGAGATGGACATAGTGAAGAGAGTCCAGCAAAGGTCTGCAAGGATGTTGAAGGGACAGGAGCACCTTTCCTGCCGACTAGAAGAGGAGCGCTGCTGGATCTTGTACTAACCAACAAGGAGGGCCTTGTTGAAGCAGTGATGGTCAATGGCAGCCTTGGCTGCAGTGATCATGAGATGGTTGAGTTCAGGATCCAGTGTGGAAGGAACAGAATACCCAGTAGGGTCAGAACCCTGGACTTCCACAGGGCAAACTTTGGCCTCCTCAATCAACTGTTAAGAGTAATCCCATGGGACAGGGTGTTGGAAGATAAAGGGGCTCAAGATAGCTGGTCAATATTCAAAGACCACTATCTGCAAGCACAGGATCAGAGCGTCCCTATGGTTAGGAAATCTAGTAAGGGAGCTAGGAGACCAGCATGGTTAAAAAAGGAACTGCTGGGAAAACTTAAGTGGAAAAGAAAAATCTACAGATCATGGAAGGGGGGTCACTTGGGAGGAATACAGGACTGTTGTCAGAGGATGTAGGGAGGCAATTAGGAAAGCTAAGGCCTCCTTGGAACTTACCCTTGCAAGTCAGGTTAAGGATAATAGAAAGGGCTTTTCCAAATACATAGCTAGGAAAACTAACACTAGAGGCAATATTGGCGCACTAAGGAATGAGCTAGGAGCCCTGGTGACAGAGGATATAAAGAAGGCAGAGGTGCTGAACGCCTTCTTTGCCTCTGTCTTTACTCCTGCAGAGTTTCCGCACGAGCCCCAGACTCATTTAGCCCCAAAAGTAGTCAAGATAAATGAGGAGCTTGACATAGTAGATGAGGATTGGGTTAGGGATCAGCTGAGCAATCTGGACATCCATAAGTCGATGGGTCCAGATGGAATGCATCCAAGGGTGCTGAGGGAACTGGTGGAGGTCATTGCTAGGCCACTCTCCATCATCTTCAGTAAGTCATGGGTAACAGGAGAGGTGCCTGAGGACTGGAGGATAGCAAATGTCACTCCAGTCTACAAGAAGGGCAAGAAGGAGGACCCGGGTAACTATAGACCGGTCAGCCTCACCTCCATCCCTGGAAAGGTGATGGAACAACTTGTTCTTGTCACTATCTCCAGGCATATCATGGACACGGGGGTCATCAAGAGCAGTCAGCATGGTTTTATCAAGGGTAAATCATGTTTAACTAACCTCATAGCCTTCTATGAGGAAATTACTAGGTGGATAGATGATGGAAGAGCGGTAGATGTGGTTTATCTTGATTTCAGTAAAGCATTTGACACCGTCTCTCACAGCATCCTTGTAGATAAGTTGATCAAGTATGGGTTTGGTGATCAGGTAGTGAGGTGGATCAGGAACTGGTTGAAAGGAAGGAGTCAGAGAGTTGTAGTCAATGGGGCAGAATCTGGTTGGAGGTGTGTGACTAGTGGAGTCCCTCAAGGGTCGGTACTGGGACCGGTGTTGTTCAATATCTTCATCAACGACTTGGATGAGGGTATAGAATGTACCCTCAGCAAGTTTGCTGATGACACTAAGCTGGGAGGAGTGGCTGACACACCAGAAGGCTGTGCTGCCATCCAGAGAGACTTAGACAGGCTGGAGAGTTGGGCAGGGAGAAACAAGATGAAATTTAACAAGGGAAAGTGTAGAGTTTTGCATTTGGGGAAGAACAACACTATGTCCCAGTATAGGTTGGGGGCTGACCTGCTGGAGAGCAGTGTAGGTGAAAGAGACCTGGGGGTCCTGGTAGACAAGAAGATGACCATGAGCCAGCAATGTGCCCTTGTGGCCAAGAAGGCCAATGGCATCCTGGGGTGCATTAGAAAGGGTGTGGTCAGTAGGTCAAGAGAGGTTCTCCTCCCCCTCTATTCTGCATTGGTGAGGCCGCACCTGGAGTATTGTGTCCAGTTCTGGGCCCCTCAGTTCAAGAAGGACAGGGAAGTGCTTGAAAGAGTCCAGCGCAGAGCTACTAAGATGATTAAGGGAGTGGAACATCTCCCTTATGAGGATAGGCTGAGGGAGCTGGGTCTCTTTAGTTTGGAGAAAAGGAGACTGAGGGGTGACCTCATCAATGTTTTCAAATATGTAAGGGGTGAGTGCCAGGGAGATGGAGTTAGGCTTTTCTCAGTGGTGACCAGCGATAGGACAAGGGATAATGGGTGTAAATTGAAGCATAGGAGGTTCAAGTTAAATATCAGAAAAAATTTTTTTACTGTAAGGGTGACAGAGCCCTGGAACAGGCTGCCCAGGGGGGTTGTGGAGTCTCCTTCACTGGAGACATTCAAAACCCGCCTGGAAACGTTCCTGGGCGATGTACTCTAGGTGGCCCTGCTCTGGCAGGGGGGGTTGGACTAGATGATCTTTCGAGGTCCCTTCCAACCCCTAGGATTCTATGATTCTATGATTCTATGATTCCTATGAAGAAAAGCTGAAAACTGGGGACTATTCATCCTGGAGAAGTATCAGGGAAGATCTTATCAATGCCTATAAGAACATGAAAGAGCCAGGCTCTTTTCAGTGGCATCCAATGGAAAGACCAGAAAAAATGGGTACACAGGCGGCTCTCTCTGAACTGGAAGGAAACACTTCTTCACTGGGAGGATGACTAATCACTAGCACAGATTGCCCATAGAAGTTTTGGAGTCTCCACCTTGGAGATATTCCTAACCAATTTGCTCATGGTTCTGGCATCCAGTTCTAGGTGACCCAGCCTGAGCAGAGGCATTGGACAAGGTGACCTCCAGAGGTCCCTTCCAACCTCAACCATTCTGTGACTCTGTGAAACTCACTACAGAGAGAAAACTGATGTTCTGTATGGTGAAAAATAGAATACCAGTCTATAAGAAGTTGCAATATTGCAACTCAGCAACAACAAGAAAAAAAACCTCACTATACTTTTTTGTAGCAAATTAAATTCTAGTTACAGACAAAATACAACTGTTAAAATTTCAAATTTAACCTAGGAAAGTAAACACACTGTAAGAAGACATTTTTTTTTTCTTTTGAAGCCTCAAAGTTAAGAAAGGTAATTACTCAGAATTTTAATCATCATGAATGCATGCAATCTGCAAATTCAGACAGTAATGTATAATTTTAAAGAATCATTCTTAGATAATATACAAGAAAAAGAGATTCAAAACCAGTAGAACAGTGATGTGATTCACCTTTGTCACGCACATATGAAAGGCTGAGTACGAGTTTTAAATCTGAAGCTGAAATTGATTCAACCAAGATTAGCACTATGATTTGCATTTCACTTTAAATCTATGATTGTGCCAAACAGTTGTTGAAGTTGGTTTATCTAACAAAAACTGAATTATCCATTCAACCACAGGTTAGAAGCTGGCAATAAAGATAAAAATGCAGAAGATGCAACATTTAGTTCAGTGAACTTTCCTATATGCTGCTCATAAGAAGAATGAAAATTTAGAGGCAATGATTCAGATGCCTAGCTTTTTCTTTAACAAGAAACATGCAGCACTGCTACGAGGGGAGTAACACAATGATCAGTTTTTTCAGTAATTCAAGATATGAAAAACATCTGCCAAATATGTTTATTTACTATGCATACTAGAAATTCTACACAAAATATTGCAAAGCTTCCAGAGATAGCCACCTAATAAGATCAGGATCTTTCAAAAGAGAGCACATATTGAAAATTTATTCCTTCCAAGTACAGAACTGACAGCATAATGAAGACATAAACAGGAACAAAACTGACCGTGAGATGGACTATCAAGAATTGTAGTAAAGTCTCATACTTCCCCAAACTTTTATGAAGAAAAGAAAAAAAAAGATTAAAAGATTATGCTTTATGTCTATGGTATCTTGTAGAATTTTTTCGTACGATGTTTTGTTGTTTTTCCCATTTGGTTGTTTTTTTTCAGGTACCATAAGGAGAAAGAAAATAGCAAATATCTCTAATTAGATTACTGGTGTTAAAAAAATTGGCATTGATACACATACAGATTGTATGATGTCTGTCTGATGAAAGTTAAAAGTTTTTTAGGGAAATACCTTGAAGCTAAAACAATTTTCAGGGGACTTGTTGCAAGATCTACCCCACAAACAGAATCCAAGAAAGTGACTCTTGCCCCTGCCACTGCATCTAAAATCTGGCTTTAATCTCAACAGAATAATTTAGGACAACAAGCTGCATAAATAATAAGTTGAGAATAGGTACTACATACTTATGGAGAGAAACAATCGCTGAAATGTTATAGAAAGACTGATTTTTTAAAAAAATAATAAGCTTCAAAAATGAGGTATATCCAAAAGATGTAGCAATTTTGAGCTAATCCACTGGGGTAAAACAAGGGGGTTTACCATTACACTTAAAAAATAAATAAATATGAGTTTTTATAGGAAAAAAAACCCAAACATGTCAGGTAAGAACAACAGTAACTGGAAGGACAGGCTAGCTATAACTCATTGAGTTATTTCTGTATGTAAAATTATCATGATTGTAAAACTGTCTTATTATAAACTACTTATACAACATATAAATAAATTTGTATCTGAAGACTAGCCTGTCAAATGGGATTTTTTTTATAGTCACATTTACAATGTACGGCTTTCTATGCCCTGTAAGTGAATAGAAAAGTAGGCACTGACGTTTATAGGACTATTAAGCTGTAGTACTTGAGGCAATATGTACAATTTTGGTAGGAATAATTCAAGTCACAAAATATTATGGCAGACGGAAACAAAATTCTTCACTGAGCTTTGCTGTAGGCCTGCCTGACTCATTTGAATTAGCACAACTCCAGCTTTTATAATATATGTTCCCAAGTAAAGTAGGGCATTGATTCAGAGTGAAGCTAAAATCTTTGTCATGTGAGTTCTAAACAACAAGCAGCAAGAAAAAAAATATAATAGAACAGAAAAGAACACATCTCCACACTCCAGAGCACTCCAGTACTGATACAAAAATTTAGTTCAAGCAGAAGAATCACTCACTTTAAACAATGGAGACTATCTAATAGAAACAGCACATATTAATACTGCCAGTGTGACAGATGGTCCTGCAGTACATAATAAAGTAAAAGGAATTTTGACGAGAAGGAAGATGTATCTGATAATTTACAAATCAGAATCCTGGCAGCACAGCAAAGGAAAAATAACTGAGTGCACATTAGGCTGGCATATTTTTAATGTTTCACATTTCTAGCAATGAAAATGAATACAAGTACTTGAAGAACTGGAAGGGGAAAAGTGATATCTTCAGATGCTACTAACAGTCATACACTACAGCATTTTCATTTAAAATATAATAATAATGCATTTCTAAATAAGTCCATATTACCTTTATGGTGGTTTATGTACACAATGGCAGTATTTTAATGAAGAACCTAATTAAAAAATAAAATAAAATCAGAATTTATTTATATTTCAAATGTCAGAGGTTTTAATTTAGACATAAGTAAATTAAAACACTTAATTACAAAAATCTCTGCTTCTAGCAGTCTAGTTTTAATTTACATTTATTGAGTAGCTCAAGGGTTTTAATTGGAGTATTTCCTCCAAAGATATCTTTTCCTCCAGAAAAATAGACCTAAATGATAAACTACGTTTTCAGATAGCTAGAAGGTGTTAAATTTGTATACCTTAGTATCCAGGACAGGAAGATATACATAATCTTGATAGATAAAAACTTGATGCAAATTGGATCTGAATGGTGGCTGAAATGGTCAGGATTATATTTATTTTTTAACATCAAAAATTGCAAGTAAACATGCCAAATATTCAAGAAATCAGATCAAGAAACCAAGATCTGAACCCACACAGTGTGTGGAGGTTTCAGGGATAGGCACGTGCATAATCAACACCTTTCCTAGTATAGCTGTCTTTAACTATGCTAATCTGGTTATTTTTGTTTGTGCAGTAATTAGAAGATGCACAAAATTTCCATGTTTCTTAGAAAATGATAGATTCATGTGTCTTACATCTTCCTTGGCTTCTGCTTTGTTACATCTGACAACTGACTATTTCTACCACATTTTAAAGTATCCTTATACATTACTGCCACTCTCCATACACTTTTGTCAGCAGAGATATGAAAATATAAGATGGAAAATGATCACAATCATATCGGTGAATCTGGCTCATATCCTGACAAAAGAGGACAAAATGGATCAAAGAAGTTCAATGAAGCTTTTAAAATAAAATTTTAAAAAATTGTGTGCACATACGTGTATTAAAAATATGAATAAATTTTGGCAGCACAAGTATAACAATAGTGAGGTAAACAAAATGTATAACCTTCTCAGAAGAAGACAGAAACAGCCATTACTGAGTTTCTGAATGCTGTGTACAGCTCCCAGAAAGATTTATGTTGACATTTGAGACTACAAATTTCCATTAGGGTCAGACATAGGGACACAACTCTCATTTACGCTCCATAAAAATGAATGATCCTGCTAAAGGCATTTCATGTATCATAAGGATATGCAATAATGGTGCTCTGAGAATTACTGCTCACTTGACCATTTTATGATTACAAACTAATGGCAATTTTTAGGCAGTAAACTTGTAGCTACATTTAAGTTACTTATAAGCTGAGCATTATGAAGTGTTGCTCCATCAAGTCTGACAAAAAAGCAGAGAATGTGTATCTCTTCTGTTTGCAAAATATTCAAGTCAAGATTTCAAGAAATGTGTATTTGAAGCTGGGTCTCATAGTTTTCAGTAAGTCACTAGATAATGTACACAAAGTTAATAGTTTCTTAAGTTTCTAGTATTCAGGTCTTTTTTTGAAAGCTTAACATAGCTATCCAGGTCCTGTGAAATACTGCTTAATTATTAACAACTGATGACTCATGCATATATAGGCACCTTCTCACCCTAGAAAGCCACCAAAATGAGAAATAATATATATGCTAGAAATTTTATTCTAAATTTTTATCTTACAAGTACCTTGGACTAGTACAGTCACAATGGGCTTTCTGACTCCTGCCTATAAGCACAGTTTTCTTCCTAATTAAGTATTTGAATAGTCAAAATGTTTTAAAGATGTTAAAAATAATAAAACCAAAATATCTTGTTTTGTAACATAATAACCAAAATATTAAGTATGTTACCCTTACATTCCTGTTCCAGATGTTATGTAAGAATGAGTCAGAGGTGATCCACAGATTTTTTGCAAAAAAACCTAACAGTTTTCATCAGATATTTCAAGAAACACAGAGATGAATGAATGATAGCACAGTGTATAATGTAGAATTTTATGGAATATGTACACTGCCTAAATTTAGAGATGTTATGGTATAAAGCTGGGCCACCAATTAAAGGAATTACAAATATTCACTACTAATCTTACTTCCTTCCCTTTCTGGGAAGAATAAGGAGAATCTTTTCTGAGAGAACAAGGGAAAGGGACTTATGAGTTGGAAACTAAACTACTCAGCTTTAATGAGACAGTCACAATGAAAAAGAAAATAATGAAATATATACAAATATTTACAAAGTCACTATCATGCTCCTCCCCAGTGATGCTCACATCACCACCGAGGCTGCAGGGCTGGTGCTGGAAAAGTCCCAAGCCTCCACTCCTGTAGTCAGTGGTGGAGGGGAGCTGTATACAGGAACACATGGATTCTGGGATGCTTGGATAAGGCTCAAAGGCAGATTTCAGAAACAACAGAGTTCTCTCAGATGATGGCCATGGATTAAGAGATCTTGACCCTTGTGATCCTTCAAATTTACACCAAGTATGATGTGTATGGGATGGAATACTGTGTTTGGTCAACTTTGGTCACCTGTTTGGTCAGTTCCTCCCCAAAGAAGGGTCACAGGTGTGACCTCTTTAGTCTCTCTGTGTTTCTGGACCATAAGATGTTTTGCAGAACTGAGCAGTGGCCTTGGTTCTGCATACCTCTATCCAGCAGTAATTATAAACATTGACTGCTATCAGTCCTGTAAACAGACATTGACTGAAAAACATGCTGTTAATTTCAGTAAGTGCAGTCACTTAAAAGAGATTTAACTGAAAACTAATATTGTTAAAAAGAAAATGGGTTCTATCCAGGCTCAAACCAGGACAAGAGATGAGTCTTGTAAGACAGGTACTGTAAAGATACAAAGAAAAGACAATTTATATCAAGAGCCTGTCACTTCCATTTTACTGCATGTAGAAGCTTAGCAGAACTCTATAATTTTAATTAATTTTTTCAAGTAATCTAATTTCAGGAACTTATTTCTAACAGTCTTGGCTTCTTATGTTTACTTATGATTACTAGCTTGAAATTCTGTTCATCTCAGCTGAAGAAAATGCTTTTACCTAGTCCCAGATGACATCTGACATTTCAGAGCTAGGAATTAATGCTTTGGTAAGTCAGAACTGCAGTAACAAAGGCTACATTTAGTCAAGTTTAGAACTTCACTGGAGGTTATATAGAGAACTGCTGTACTGGTTTTGGCTTGTATAGAGTTAATTTTCCTCACAGTAGCTGTCATGGTGGTACCTTCTGGATTTGTGACCAAAACAGTGTTGGTACAGCCTTTTTAACCAGCCTTTTAACTGTTGCTGAGCAGTGACAGCCCAGCCGCAGGGTCTTTTCTTCTTCTCACATTGCCCCATCAGAGACTAGGCTGGTGGTGCACAAGAACCTGGAAAGGGACACAGCTGACCCCAACTAACCAAAGAGGATATATCCCATACCATATGGTGTCATGCTTAGCCATAAAAGCTGGGGGAAGAAGAAGGAATGGGTGGACATTCAGAGTTATGGCATTAGTCTTCACAAATAGCCATCATATACCATGATGGAGCCCTGCTTTCCTGGAGATGGCTGAACACCTGCCTACCAATGGGAAGTAATGAATTAATTAATTGGCTTGATTTGCTTACATGCACAGCTTTTGCTTTACCTATCCATTTTTTTTTTTTATTTCACCCCATGTGTTTTCTCAGTTTCACTCTTCAAGTTCTCTCCCTCATCCTACTGGGGTGAGAGAGATGCTGTGTGGTGCTGAGCTGCCTGCCAGGGTTAACATGCAGCAATAGCACAAAAGCATTTTTCTCCATGAAGTACTAGTGAAATTACAATGGACTGCTTTTTTATTTAAATTTACAATCGTACAGAAAGAGCTGTAAAATAAATAGCAGAAAAGCTTCCCTTGAAAACAAATCCATTAGCCTTTAGTAATTTATACCCACTACATGATATTCATTTCTTTCTTTCCTAATGGTTAAGCTACAGCTAGTCAGAATCAGTCAGATATCAGATATAAATGTAACTGTTCAGCTCACTGAATTTTTCAATCATCAGATTTCACATACAGCACAGTATTAGCTACTTCAATGACTGCACATTTGCCTATTGATGACTGCAGTTTATAAAGAAACAGCCTCTACCGTTACTATTTGTTCTCATTTTTAGAACTCTTTTGATGGTCTTTTTTTCTGATATTTCAAATATAAAATGTCCAGGCTACATTGCTTTATTCAGGATTTAGTACAGCTGATTCCAGCATCCTGTATTATTAAGAATACAATGATCCAGAAATAATTTTACAATATATGAAATAATCTTTCAGGACACCGAGGCATGCCAGTCAGTGGCAAATAGCATTAGCACACAAGAATTGACACAGTGAAAGAAGTGAACTTTTTTGCTGAAGAAATAAATCAAACATTAAAAAGACAAATTAAACTGAGAAAAAGGAAACATTAGAACCATAAAAAAGACACATTTCCAAAGAACTGGTTGGGCTGTGTAGCAGAGCATTTTGTCTCCTAAATGGAAAAGTTAGTTTTGTATAGTTCTATGCGTCAAGCCTTAAGCTTCACTATCAAACAGTGTAATATATGTTTGCACTGTGTGCATCCTGGACTTCAATAAAGAAAGTAAATTAGACTATATTTCTAGGTAAGCCTTAAAATTTGATATTTGACATCTCTGGCAAGTGTTACATACTTGTGCTAATGGAAAAACAGTAAGGACCTAGCTACACGAAGGAAATATGAATGAGAAAGTTATATCCAGCATTGTAACTCACAAGACTTAAATTCAAAATTCTGTAAGAAAGATGCTCCCAATGTTACATTTAGATTTTTATATTTCTAGATAATTTCATTTCTTCAGCAACTATTTATTTATTTAATTAATTATTTTTGTATTTCTAAATATATAAGGTAAATTTTCTGTGCTCACCACAAAAAATGACAACTTACACACTTGCAAGCCACCATTTTCTTTCCACACATTATTCTGGGGTAGATTTAATGATGATAGGGTGGAATATAGTTTTGTGAAGGGCCAGGAAAGGTACTTAGTTGGGTAATTAGCAATTAATGCACTTAAAAACTATACAGATAATAATTCTGAGAGACAGATACTCTGAAGATGTCTAGTAAGGTGACCTTAATACTGAAAGTGATGGCACTACTTATGTGAAAGAAAGACAAAAAAGTTTACAGATTATAAATCATTGACAGAAACAGAAAGGGTAAGAAAAAATAGAAAGGGTGTGGCTTAAGCTAATATGTTGGTACTTACAGGGTATCTTGAAATAGGGGAAATAAATCAAGCTTTTAACACTTGTAGATGTTTGTATCATTGATACTATTTTTCACATAGTTTGGTTTTAGAACACACATCTCTGCTGGAAAACCAGAACAAAATAACTACTATAAATGCAAACCCACTACAAACTGAGCATTCAGTAGTTCAACAATTAGTTGAGAGAAAAACTATAAGGGGGTATTTCCCACTGAACTCCACACTTGCTTTCAAATTTATTTCTTGCTCTTAGTATTTGAATTTTTCTACATACCTGCTAATTTGCAGAGAATTTTTATGTTTTTATCAGTCAGAAGCAAAGTTTTGGCTGGGCATCAATCTATTTAAATAATTCTCAAACAAGAAGCTAGGCTCAGGATATAGGTTAGCATCAGCACAGGAGGTAAGAACAATCAGATATTTACTATGACTGATCTATGCTCAAAACTGTGGTTCACTTTATCGCTAAAAGATCTATTCAGTATTTGAACAAAACACTGTGATGACTATTTGGTCTTAGAAATTGGCATAACTGAATGGTCCTCCACAGAGTTCTGACTGAATAGATCAGCTCCTCAAAAAGGAAACAAAAGCAAAACAAAACAAAACAAAAAAAAAGACAAAGCATTCTGTTGAGCACTCGGTGAAGCTCTTCTGTCTTTCACTGTGACTGATGCATATTGAAACAATACTTGTTTTTATGGTTGCAGGTTTCCTTGATCACAGTGTAAATTAAAGGGAAGAGAAATTAAATTGCTGCTGAGAGTCCTGAAATCAGTGTTGAGTAGTGGTGTTAAAAAGGCACGGATGACAAAGAACAAAATTTGAAATGCAGAATCATCAAAAGTGGAAAAAGCTTGTAAGAAGATGAAATGCAACTGTAGAAAACTGTAGATGAATTCACAGATATAATGCAAACCATATCACATTAGTTTTTAATAAAATTGACCATGTTCTTTGAAGAAAATGTGGAAAACAATATTGTTAAATTTTTAGGTGTATATCCATACTTGGGTATTTCTTTAACTGTTTCAATTTCCTTGAAAAAGCTGCTTCATATTGTTTCCAACAGTAATCCTTGTCAGAGAAGATGCTTTAGTGTCAGCAACAAGTATGTATTCTAGAGGGCACACTCTTACTGCACTGCTGGCTATTTCACAAGAAAGGGAACAATTTAAATGTGAGTGAATAAACATAAAGGGCTAATAACACAGCAGGACTTGTGCTTTGCACCATCTTGTGTAGTTAAAATCAGCTATTTCCTTATGCTGATCATTTAATTCCATCTGTTGAAATCCCGACAGCCACATGTCTAACACAACCCCATAGAATTTGTACTACAGAGTCTCATTCATCATGTTTATGAATTTCTTAACATGGATACTGCTGTGGTTGTATAATATCATCAGTAATACATGTGAAAATGGCAAGTAAAACATGTCAACGGAGAAGTTAGTCTCACTTCCTTTAAGATGATACATCTAAAAAACACTAAATATATGTGTATATACCTAGTGAACCAGGAAAAAAAAGATTTTGTATACAAATTCAGTTGCTAGAAAAGCTAAATTTACAGTTTGAGTAGTCTTGTTTGTCCTTATGTATATCCAAAATATTTGCTCGGTGCAGAAGAGGCAGTATTAAAATATTAGGTGGCTACACAAAGACTTTATTCTTGTTATTTTCCTAACAATATATCAGGTGTTTTCTATACCTCAGTCTCTTGACTTTGTAACATATACAACTGTCATTTGGCATACTTTGTATCTGTTTACTGAGAATTCAGTTAAACAGGAAAAAACATACACACAGATACATACCACATGCAAGTGTATGACTTGAGTCTCCAGTCTTCCATATTATATGCATATAGTTCATGCAGAACTGTATTGTGCACAGAGGAACGCTGCTCACATTACACCCAAGTAATTTCTGTAGGCCTCTGTCCTTCTTGTAGTCACACCTTTCTCAATTCTGAAGAAATTCTTGCATGGCTTGTGCCAGGACTGCAGACTGCAGGTGGTTACAGAGAGGCATTTCCTCCCTGCAGTCAGTAAAACTGCTCTGGCATCTCCCAATGCAGCATATGCTGCCACTGCAGGTGTTGCTTTGGCAGCAGGGTAAGCTCAGCTTTTAAAAATGTTCATGTTCAGTTATCATTTTGTCAGACTGCCAACTTTTTTCCTGAAGAGAAAGACAAAATGGCCGATTCTGACCTTTAAATCTTTTGCTAGCACAGATCCAGTGAACATGGGGCAGAAATTCACATTTCATCCAAAACAACTAAGAGGTTGCTATGGCTTGAGGTACTGCTCAAAAAGGTACTGCTATGGCTTGAGTCATTCAAAAAGGCAGTTTAATTGTGATGAAGAGAGAGTTCCTTTTCCAACTAGGTATCTCTCCAGTGGAGGGCTTTAGTATTATGATTGTTCTAACAAAGTTGCTGCAGTCTCACTAATCCTGAATTCAGCCATAACAGAGTGGCATTTCAGGAGGCAAGAAAAGACAGCTCTCCTTCATTTTCAAAGGTCACTTCAAACAAGTGTGTTAGACCCGAAAGGAAGTAGGTCAGAATCATCTCTAATAACAGAAAATGTCAGTTTAAATGGAAAGTTGATTTCCATGATTTTACCACATATACATGCAAATATATACACAGACAGAGCCCACTCTTCTGCATTATCTGAACAGAATTTCAGGTACAACTGACTATTGTTCTAAACAGCACAGCTTTAGAACTGTATATGTCAGCTTCTCCGCATCTAAAATAAAGATTTAAAGATGTGACTGAAACACTAATGAACTTTCAGTGCTGTACTGCAAAGGGAGCTAAAATGAGAAAGTTTTTCTATTAAATTTGTATTTGCTTCATGCAATGTTACTAAAATTTCAAATCAAGGGCACTTAGTGTTCATTTCTGAAAAACAGAGGGAGAACAGCAAGGTTGCAACAGAATGTGTTTTATCATTCAGAGATATTAAGTAAATCTTGAAAATTCTGACCAGCATGTTGTGTCTGTTTATCTCAACAGTTCTAGCTCTATGTTTGCTTGCAGAGGTCTGGGAGGCTGGAGAGACCTCCTTTCTCCTCTTCCCTGAGCATCTGTACACTCAAGACTCTGGGTGGGGGAGAACAATATGCTATACTATCAACCACAATGATGAATGAGGAAGGCCTAGGCAGGAAGGGTGTACAATATATCAGCTACTATTCTTGAGCGAAATTGGTGAAAGGATGCAGTCCACACCTAGAAAAGGACTGTTTCACCATGGGATTCAGGATGCTTCTCTGTGTCTAGGGGAAAAATGTGACTAAACTGTATTTCCTTCATAATGGCCTTCTAACAGCATCTTTTTCTTTGTGCTAGCTTCCAAACTCAGACCATGGCTGCAAGACACATTTCCTGTAGCATTTTCTTACCATTTTTACAACTCTGGATTAGTTACATGCTTTGATTTGTCTCTGTTATCAAGTAAATTGTAAAAGAGTGATCCTGCTACATTTTAAACAGCAGCATATTCTACCTCTCACAGTTTTATTGATTGTTATGCTTCCACTTTCAAATTATGGGCTGTCTCAACAAGTGTAAGGTTCAGAGTATAGTGTATACTTAGTAACTACTACTAAGAGTTGCTTCCATAAAGTTCGCTGAGTAAATAATCTAAGTTAATGAAATGTCTAAGTAGTAAAAGGTAAGATAATCCATGAGATAAGTGGGAAGGTGTAGGATGAGTGAAGAATGGATCTAATCAGTGGGATGTTAAATGCTTCCTGAAATGTACCCAGTTCTCAGGAATGCTTATCTTGGCTGAAACTTACTCTTCGATAGCTTTTACAATAATATGATCAACCAGTGTTTGTAAGCCTTCAAAAAGTATATCAAAGGTTTTCTGTCCTCTTGATTGGTGCTTCCCTTCCCTCTCCCCCTCCTTGTTTATTCAAGTGTAGTGCTTGGAAGGTACAAAGTCAAAATAATGGGAATGTCTAGAAGAATAATTCAGATCCATTTTCTTGGGGGAAAACATCAGACTGAACTAGGAACAAAGATGGATCAAAATTACAAGAGAATTTACAAACTTTAAAATTAGGTAAGGGTGGTTTAGTGAGACTAAAAGGTAAATGTTAAATATTTAACATCTCCTCTCATACCACATACAGGTCATGCTATTTGAAAGTTATTTTTACATACAAAAAGAAATATTCAAGAAGTATTGACATATGCACTGCTATTTTGTAATGTAACATTTTCAATGCCTACATTTTCAAAAGTAAAATTCGGGGACCTGAATTGAAAAGACTGTGCATATTTTCTGAACATCAAAGCCAGCTGTGTTTCCAGTTTTGTGCCAACAAATTCACAGCAAAGTACACAAGACATTAGTGACTATTATCTTCAGAAACTACATCATTTTTTTCCAGGTAAAGACATGTTGTTTTCTTATTTACAATGTTAAGGCTTAATTTAAACTGTGTATCTTAAACGCAGTGTATTTTGTATGGGAAATTTGGAATACTTTAAAAAATTTATTTCTTCAGATAAACTCTTAGTTCACAACAAAACAGTTGTGAAATACATGCATAAATGTATGTTTACAAAAACTTAAATATTTATATAAAATATTGCTGATGCCAGTTTTCATCATGGAATAAGATTTTACTGTATGAATTCCTGCATGAGGAAAGGAAGTATCTAATGCAGGATTCTTTCACTCACTTCCAGCTATTGTTGCTCTCCTATTAGAAGGATAGGTGCATCTCAGAGAGGATTTTCTTTATTGTTTTGAAACAGTTGGCTCCGAGACTGAAGAAAACATCATGCTGAGCTACCAAGAGCAGCATTCACTCTCATTTGAAAGCAGGTCATGCACTCAGCTATTTTTTCAATTTTCAAATAATCTCAGCAATATGCACTACACATGCTGCTTCAGGCCTCTGAAAGGACTCATACTGGTAGCATCCCTTAACACACTTACCTTATTAGTGGTCTGGGTTTGTCTGCCTTTTACTTCAGCTTCTAATTTTGCACACCTGCTACAATGAGGCAACTAGGAAGTCTGCCTACACAATTAACATTGACTTCTTTTGTTTTTTGGATTTTTTTGCGGGTCGAAACACTCATCTTTTCCCTCAGGAAAAAAACAAACAGTATAATCATGCAATTTAATATATTTTCCTTTTACTAAGAATTTGGTGCTATCTCCACCAGAATTCTCATTTGGAAGATAAGAAAATCTGAGCTAGATTACAACAGTTTTAAGAAACCTAAAAATTTAGCTTTACTTCCAGGCTCACAGGACAGTAACCAGTGGCTTGACATCTAGTTGGTGGCTGGTAATGAGTGGAACACCCTAAGAATTGATACTGTTCAGCATCCTTATCAGCAGTCTTGGTCACAACACCAAGCATATACTACGTGAGTCTGTACACAGCACAAAGCTGGGCAAGGAGGGAAGGTAACATGCTGAACAGCACAATTTTAATTCAGAGTTGAAACACTTGAAGGCTTGGCCCATGGAAGCTCCATGAAATTCACTAAGGAGTACTCTAAGCAGAGTGAGCCTGTGTTAGAGTATGGGCTCAGAGCTGAGTAACCAGTTCCACTGAGAAGTATAATCCGAGGGTTATAGTGGATACCAAGTTGCATTTGAGACATTCCTGGCAATGGTGGGGATGCCTCTGGAATACTATGTGTAGTTTCATTATGCTCTCCACCCTCCACTTAAGCAACATAAAGGGGTCTGGTTCAAAGTAACTGCATATAGGTGACATTATTTACAAGAAGAAGCTAAAGGAATAGTCTTGCTTAATCCTGTGAAAAGGAGATCAATGGTTATTCAAATAGCAATGTGAAAATACTTGGAGTGTTACAAAGGTGATGGAAATTAATTCTGAGTAATGACAGAAAAGACAAGTAGGGCCAAAAGTGGCCAATCAGCAGTAGGGAGGATCAAGCTGGACATTTGGAAAAAAAGATCTGAGAATGTAGAGTTCTCTTCTTCGGAAGCTTTGAAATTTTGGCCAGAAAAAGCCATAATCTGATCCAGTGCTGACAACAGTCTTTAAGCAAAAGGTTGGAACAGTGACTTGCAGGTACGTTCAAGACAAAACTTGATGATTCTATGATTATTTGCCTTTCTTATTTCACAAGACTCTGTATACCTCTTATTATCAGCCTAATTAAGCTTTTGGAGAGAAGATGGACTGCAGAGGAAAGAACTGTATCTTTTATTTAACTCATTAGATGCTTCTGTTTTCTGAGGGATTGACCACTAGATGGTAGATATGCATTAGTCTGGTTAGATGCTAAGATGATATCAATCCAGTGTTTGCAGATACACTGTGAAGCAATTTTCAGGCAATTTTTTTCCTGCTGGAAGGAAGGATACACATGGGAGCCAGTCATGCTTGCGACTGTTGGAATGAGTTCTCTCATTTTTGTAAAACTGGAATTTGTGAGCTATGTAGTGAAGTGAACACCTTGCACTGCCAAAGTTGTAGAGGTAAGACCATGGCCTGACACAGGTGTACTCTCCAGCAGCAAAGGCATCTGTTAATTTTGGGGGATTTTAATTCATACCATTATGAGTTGCATCCACATAAGATTAACTATCACTACATCATCTTCTGTCACATCTCATTCAAATGTTAATACTTCTGTGCCAATGTTTTAATCCATGTGCATCTCTTCCCCCAGTTCTTCTCCCCTGTGGTCTTTTTCTCTAGCTATTCTCTTTTATTGCAGTATTCATGGAAGAGAAAAAGAAAAAAACTTTGACCTGTAGTTTAACTGCTGCATGATCAACTGAAGTTTGCTAGTTTCAAACACATGCTTTTTTACAGGGCTTTACTAGAAACTCAAAAGATGTTCCTCTGTAATTCCAGCCAAATCAGTTTTTATTTTCACTGCCTACTCACTGCTGTCTATAAGCATACAAAACTTGAATATTTCAATCATAACAACTAAAGAGTTTGAAATACTGTCCTAGTTTGGGCCAGGGTAAAGGTAATTTTCTATCTTGTAATTTTGTGTTCAGCTAAGTCTCTTGTAAGTAGCTGCACTTGCTGAAATTAACAGCAAGTTTCTCAGACAGTGTCTGCTTCTAGGACTGATACCGTTCAATATAGTTTATAGTTACAGCTAGAGACTGGTATGCAGAACCAAGGGCACTGCTCAGTTCTGAGGAACATTTTGCCTCCAGAAGGAGAAAAGGAGTAAAGAGGTCACACTTGCAACCCTCCTTTAGGGAGGAACAGACAAGATAAATGACCAAAATTTACCAGAGTATTCCACCGCATACACGTCATACTCAGTATAAATTTGAGGGATCATGAAAGTCAAACCTTTCCCTTCCTTCTTTCCCTTCTTCACCTGTCCCTGTTTGCTTCGGCATCCTGGGAGGATTCCATCCATTCATCTTGCCTGTGGTCCTGATCCATGCCAGCCTGAATCTGTGTGTTCCTGCCTCCAGCTCTTTTGAAGACAGTAATGGTAAAAATACCAAAGGTGATATATGTTTGAATCTCTTGCATAACATGCTTTAGCATTCCATATGGAATTCTGAATAAATAAGCAGCACATTACATCTTAAAGCACTGTGAAATTTTAAATTGTGTTCCAGGTGCTGGATTTTATTTAGGCATGCAGGTTTGGGGTAATGTTGAAGTAAATAGTCTCCGTGTGTGGATAGAAAAAACCTTAAATGTTCTGTTACAGACACATTCCCAAATGTTCAGTCACTGCAATTTGTATAATGGGGACATGAATGTGATTCCCAGTAGCTATTCTTGTTTGGCTTCTGTTTCAGGAAGTCAGAGAACAACTTAGCTAAAAAAACAAAAAGCCCAAACCAATATGTGTATATACAGGGTAGAGGCGTCCTCTGTTCTTTCAGACAATTAATCTTTAAAACATCTGCTTAAAAAAACTCAGAATATACCAATTTGCTATGCCCATTCGGATATACACTTTAAAATTATTTTATTCTGAGACTGGGCTGCTGGGTGATTTGTACTAGTGTTTTGCTTTTGAGTTTATTTTTTTTCCTACTAGTTTCAGTGCCTCATATACAGACATTGTTGTCTGCCTTTTTGTAGGCAATGATAATTCTCTAGAAGATCGCACTTTACTGATGAATTTTAGAACTTAAAAATGGTAAGAAGAGTGTGTAATTTTAACTAAAGCTGTATTGCAATTGTAAATATCACACAGAATATACATCTTAAAAAAAATAGCAGCTATGTTTGGGCTATATTTCTTAATGCCTTGCCTTTTTTCACATTCCACTTGTACAGCCTCTCACCATTTCAGTTTTTACTCTTTCTATATTGCTATTGAATAGGCAAAATGCCTCTGTGCATATATAAAATGGTTTGATATAATGTTTGACTGTTTGACTATCAACATAAACATCCAGTTGAGAGGGAGAATAAGAATTTTTCTCTACTTTCCTAGAAGCACTAGGGGACACAACTATGAAAGCTCTTCCATCAGCCATACTGCACACATTAAATATCTTTAGACCTTTGATGTAACCGCCTTGAAAATGCAAGATATGTCTCCTGAATCAGCGATTGTCCGGCTGACTGATATGTTAAAATATGCCAAACATACTGTTAATTAACATATCTTTACCCCACCATATGCCTGACAGACACCTAAAGAGATAACAGCACAGATCAAGTCGTCTCCTGGTCCAGACAAGACAATGAGATTAGCAGAACTGCAAAGACTGAAAGATAAAGATTAATAAGGCAAAGAGATTCTTAAGATAGAAGAAAAAGTTTGAATCAACTTTTCCTGTCTGAGTGGCAGTGGCTTATACCAATAACTTATGCGAGTGACAGTATAAAATCCTACAAGAAGAAACAGAGAAGTGGTGGTTTTCTCCCTCCCCATCTCTCACCACAAGGGGCTACTACGGGACAGCAGAGACACTGGCCTGACCTGTTGGATGACTTCTTCACCTCCAGACAGAAGCAACAGAACAGCAGAAGCCGCGGCAGAGGGTGAAAAAACTTAACGATCCCTTTCTTTTGCTAATGACTCTGACCATAGCAACTAATCTGTACAAATTTTTTTTACTTGATTTTTCTTCTAAAAGTGGCGTGTCTCCCTTTTCCTAAAAGATAAATCTTTGTAATTTACTTAAATCATAAAACCTGGTATTTTTGTAATTTCATGCGGCACCTATGAGTAGTGGCTGATCTTTCCTCATAATCAAAATATAAATAATAATACGGATTGTAACAACCTTTAAATTTGTTTGGTTTAAATACTGATTCCAAAACCTGGGATCTTGACCTTCTGCCAAATTTGCTATTAAAAGAGAAACCTCTCTAAAATGGATGGATTGCCTCTTTACATTTATAAAACCTTTCTTCCCCTTTTATGCAATATCATTCAAAAAGAGCAACATATCTATCTGATCCAGTCTGAACAAGTAAGGGAGAAATAAGGAAAATATAATCAAACTCACCAGGAGGTATGCAATCTATAAGCACTGAAGCTTCACAAAAAGATTTCTAAAACAATTCAGAACATTGAGAACAATAGTTCACTTGGAGAAGACCTTTTTTAAAATTAGATATTAATGTTTTTATGATTACAGTTGTTTTTAGCTGAAAGTGTAGAGATATGTTAAGAGCCCCAGTCAGTATATGCAGTTTATTAAATTCATCATTTACTTTATATTAGCATGCTACAAATAAAGACCATGAAGTTCTTGTTCTTTTTTTCACTTATAAGCTTACCATATGTATAAGTAAGGAATTTTACTATATATACAGAAATAAGGAAAAATATGCGACATTATATTCATTCACACATTTTCTTCTGATAGCATAGCATTATTTTTCACAATGAGACAATCATTTATCATTACAAAAGGAAAGAAAAAGTTAAAAATTGTCTATTGTTATTGGTCTGACAGTGAGAATGAGGGTTTGACCAAATAAAGAAGTGTAAGGTAATGAAAAATCACACATATATATACACTCATGTATATTTAGAAGTAACCTAATTACATGTGGCATAGTATAGAACATGTTAATATGCTATCTTTATCTGATGATTCTCCATGGAAACAACGCTTAGAGTTCAGTCAACGTAAAAATAAAATTGAAACGCCTGTGTTCCTTCTCCACCAGTGTCAGTGAAAAGCTAGTTGTTGTTCTTATGGATGGAATAGAGAAGTAGAAAGAAAAGATTGTCACAGCACAGATCACAGACTGGCCATAGCTTGGGTACTTTGTGTACTTCTTGTCCCCTTGTTTCAGTAAAGACAAAATAGAAATTAAAAAGCCTTGGGAATAGGGCAAGAAGAATGACCAGAATTTTGGGATTGCTTCTGAAAAAGGAAGGGCCTCACAAGCCAGAAATCTTTAGCCTGGAAAGGAAGGAGCATAAGACAATATGGCAGCAACCCATAAAAGCAAGGAGAGGATGGATTGGGATCTTCATTCCTGTTTTCTACACTAGAATTAGGGGACATGAAATAAAAGTTAGTTGGAGCAGTACTTAAAAAAGGAGGCATTTTTTCATGCAACAGACTAGACTTACGGGTCTGCTTCCTGAATGGCACTGTCACAGAACAGCTGCTGTTGTCAGATACATTGCCTGGTCACAGGCCCCTCCCTCAAAGGAGAAGTTTACACAGGTTGAAGGGAGACTGTGTAAGTACTTAAGATTCTCTAACTTCTACTGAACAAACCACAACTGCATGAGGAAAATTCCTGTTTGAAGGAGCATGGGAGAGTACTGCTGGATGAGTAATATGCATGCACTTGTCAAATTCTTTCCTGGCAATCCACGTATGGCCATTGTTGGAAATAGCATTAGAAAAAAATACATTCTTTCTTCCATTTTCACATAACCTAATACAAACACAATGCAAACCCTAAAATACTCATGCTTCACTAAACATAAAAAAACTAAGCAGTTGGTTATGAAATCAGCAAGTCATCTAGAATCCATTTTGATATCTACATACAAATGGAAGGACATCTGCTTTCACACAAAGGAGACAGAGAAAGTAAGAGGATATTGGCACATCTTCACAGCACATACAGACGTGTGAATCTATTGTTTTATGACCTGCCTGTTCTAAGAGATTCTGATTTTCTGGTGAATCACCCTTTCCATATCATAAAATGATTTGCTTTATATGCTTATCTCAGTGAAACTTAGATACATAGCTCTGTGCAATGTGTACTCCACAGCTTTGGACAGGCTTGAAAGCTGTCTGTTATAAACAGCTAAATGAAATGAGGCTTTTCAGTTAACAGACTTCCAACAGAAGTCACTCTTTGGGTTGATGTCGGCACACAGCTGTGCAAATGCTCCACATCTTAAGTCTTTTCAAGTACAGGGGAACCTTTTGATTATTGCGCAGAGGTACAGTTGACATGAACAGCTTCAAATGGTTCTATTTCCATTGGGATGAAGGACTGGATGTACTGATCAATCACATTTCTATTTAAAAGACAGTTCTTATATATGGTAACTTTATGTTTTGTTTTGTCATTTAGTTTACTGGGAAGTCATAAGGAAAATGAGAAGTCAATATACATTTTTGGCAGTAACGGTCAGCATTCACAGTGTTTTCTATCACAGAATCACAGAATCATCCAGTTTGGAAAGGACCTCTGAGATCATCAAGTCCAACCCTTAATCGACTACCACTGTGGTTACCAGACCATGGCACTGAGTGCCACATCCAGTCTCTTTTTAAGAACGTGCAGGGATGGAGAATCCACCACCTCCCTGGACAGCCCATTCCAATGCCTGATTATCCTCTCTGTAAAGAAGTTTTTCCTAATATCTAACCTAAACCTCCCCTGACAGAGCTTAAGTCCATGCCCTCTAGTCTTACTGGTAGCTACAATCATTGATGCTGGCCAGATTTCCACCTTATTTTTTCAAGGTGGATTTCATCATTACTACAATTGATACATTTGTCAACTACAGACAGGTTTATTAAAGTTTGCTAAGAACAATTTCTTACAGACACATACAAAGCTAAATTAATTAAAAATGTGTCTGCACCCATCTTAGGAAGTGTGTCTTCAAGAGTGAACTATATTGTGTTTGGTTTGCAACATGCAGTAGCTTTCAATTCAAATACATGACTTTCACTTATCAAACCCTAAACAGCTTTGATTCTTCAAGATCATACGGATTAAATACTTTTGCATACTATGACAGAATTAAATAGCAGCTTTTTTTGGAAACTGTTGCCTAGGTTGCCCTACAAGACTGCTCACCTCTAGGCTACTCCCATAACCTACAAATTTAATACTAGTAATGTATAATTAATATAATTCCTGCTCTAAAACAAAACATTTTATTTTTTCTCATCTTATTGCACAGTCTGCATGCCAGAGCTACAGCATAGTATGTTTTTCAGACTTCAGATTTCTGCTCACACAGCATCTCCACTCTTGAATTGGTTTAATTCTTTTCCAAGATCTCTGCGGAGGCCCAAGCTAGTTATGATGCCTCCTGCCCCAGTGGGACACCTTGCTTACACAGATAAAGCAAATAAAAATAGAAGGGAGTTGGAACCAGTATGTTTCAAAATCTAAAATTTTCTTCCTTATCAGGAGAATATAAGAATATGAATATACTGATCTTAATTTATTTTTAATAGTTTTTTACTAAGCAGCACAAGAATAAGATTGTAGGACAGCTTTGGTTTTTAATTACATTTTACATGTGCTCCAACTGTGGCAAGAAAAACATTAAATAAAGAAAATATATAAAAGTATGTAATGCAAAGGTTTTTGAGAGCAATTTTATTTTACTGAAAGAAAAGGGAAGAATAGGTACAAGAAGCACCAATTTCCCTTTATGAATCACATTATAAGATAAAACTTGTGACACTACACATTTCTAAGACATTATCTTATACTAAATATATATTGTATACTAAATAAGTTTAAATTCTGAAAAGATTTACATAAAGAATGGATGACCAGAGACAGACTGACAACAAAAATTACTCTGTTTTCCCTAAGAAATATATTACAAAAAGCCTATGTGTGCTGAAAAAGTACAATGAAGCTGTAATATTCAGTAACTTAATCTAAGGCAAAACCTGTCATAAGATTGTTGACGTTATTTTCACCTGATCAGACTGAAAGCACTGAACAAATAACCCTTCTGAACCTAGTCATCAGGAAGTGCCTAAAATGCATATTGGAAAAGAACTCAGCGCAAACAGGAGTAGGGAAAGAGGAATTTTAAAAATTATTTTTGCTTTTTTAAATCCCAAACCAAACACAATCAATGGTCTGGGACCAAAACATGCAAAAGTCAGTGACAACAAACTGTGGATTAAATGTAACAGAAAAAATCTGATTTTTTTATGTAGATCAATTTCTCTTCCTTAAAATACAGGGAATATTCTATGAAATGGCTTTGGAATTCCTATGACATGCTCATTATGTCAACCATATGGAGGTGGTTTGAATTGTCATCTAAAAGCCCCCTTGAGTCAAATGATGGCTTTATTATTAATTTGTTTGTTTATATAGTGTTTGTTGTGGCAGCTCGTTCCTTTAATTAAGAAGACTAAAATACAAAGCAAGGTAAGCGGGCATCCTTTCAGATGGTAATCTTTTTCCTGAAGCTCCGTGGCAGTCTGCCCAGGATAGAACTGAATTATAACTCCCAGCACCCCTCTCATTTCCAATGAGTTATTTTAATTTTAAAGCAAGGGTTTGAAGACAGAAAGAATATTTTAGATAACACAATTCAAAGGCTATCCCAAAAGGTATTTTTCACAGTCATTCAGGAGGAAGCCTTTAGGGGTGTTCACATAATTGATTCCCACATAATTCAAGAAAAGTTGAACCATTCACTGCACTACTGGGTAATATATCTTGTACATCCTAGCAGAAGCTGACAGTGCTGCCCAGAGGAAGGCAGCCTGACACTTACCCATTACTGGACACTTTTCATTACTTGCTAGTTCCAGTTTCATCAGCTACAATAATATAAATAACCCAAGACAAATGCTCAGAACAAAGATACTGGATTTTGTCTTTCATCCTGCATAATGCCCGGTGACTATTTAACAGCCACTGGGACTCTATTCATTTGGATGTTTGTGGCATTTTGCTACAGTAGGAGCTATTTCTCCCTTGCTTGTTTTTAAATTATTCACAGAATCATAGAATTGTCACAGTTGGAAAAGACCTCCAAGATCACTGCATCCAAATGTCAACATGCCCCTCCCCTAATAAAATATATTTTGTTGTGCTTTGTGGCAGCAGCCAGATTGAGCTCCAGCTGGGCTTTTGCCTTCCTAACTTTTTCTCTACATGAACTAGATCCCTGTACTCATCCCAAGATGCCTACACTTTCAGCACTTTTTTTTATAGTCCAGAACTATAGCTACAGAAGTCAAGCCACTGAATTTTGATTCGCCTTATCGCCTTACAACCCCTAATCACTAAATCATCCATTGCATTTACCCCTCTTTTGAACACCTTCACAGATGGTGGATCCACCACCTCCCCAGGCAGCCTGCCCCAATTTAACCACTCTTTCTGTGAAGAAATATTTTCTAATGTACAAACTGAACCTCTCCTGGCAGAGGTTGACCTCATTTCCTTTTGTCCAGTCACTGGAGAAGAGGCCAATATCTGTCTCACTGCAACCTCTTTTCAGGTAGTTGTAGAGAGCAATGAGGTCTCCCCTCAGCCTCCTCTTCTCCATGCTGAGCATCTCCAGTTCCCTCAGCCTGTCCTCATAAGACCTGTTCTCCAGATCCCTAATCAGCCCAGTTGCACTTCTCTGCACCCTCTCCAGCACCTCAATGTCCATCTTACACTGTGGTGCCCAAAACTGCATACAGTACTCAAGGTGTGGCTTCACTAAGGCCAAGTATAGGGGCAGGATCTTAAGGTTCCTTCAAATGCAAAACATTCTGTGATTCTATGGTCAATATAATTATTGTATCTCATTTGACATGTGGAGATTTTTATCTGTGAATGTGTTTGTGTACCTCAAGAGTCATTGTTACTTAATGTAGTTGTAGGATAGAAACTGATTCTGGAAAACAAAGCCAGCAATCAGTGCAAATTTTTGCTGTAATTCTTGGCTCTCTGTAGGTTGTTTGCCTTGTTAATTCTTTTGAATACTGGTGAAATTCCATAGCTAAAACCAGGAAGATACGAAGGATCAAAAGGTGGAAACTGTACCACAGATTGGAAACAATAAAATTGTTTAATAAAAATTATCTTCTTTTAAATTAGTTTAGTTTCTTATAGGACTTTATAAAGCTATCAAATTGTTACACACAACTAAGAATGATCATTCCTGCCTTAGCATTAATGGGTTTTGTGGTTTTTTTAAAGTACAATATTATCCCGAAACTTCAATTTTGCCATCAATCAAAATCCATATTTTGAGTATATGACTGTATAGGCAAGATATCTGTGCTTCATTCTCATACATGTTTATAAAATATTTTCTTAGTATTTAATATTTCTACAAATGTAACAATTGGATAGGAATTTAGATAATAATTGTGATTTGATATATTTAGTAGGTATAGTAGAGAATAATGTTTACAATATCTAGAACAGCTTAATTTTAACAGAGTTTCACTATATTAAAAGTATGTAAGCTATAAAATTACATATATTTAGTCATGAGCCTTTAACAGCTAGGGAATGATGATGAATCATATGAAATTTCTCTGGACATATGCCTGGGCAAGCACATGGGCTATGAAAACTACCTGTCATATACATTTGATAGCAAATTAAATTCCTCTTTAAGTACAAAACATAGGAGTATATACATATATGTGAACATAATAGTTTTAAATTTTTAAGGCTTGGTTTCTGTTAGGAGTTTCCACGTATAACTCTGAAAGGCACTAGAAGGTCAGTTTCCAGATAAAGGGCCTGACATTGAATGGTTTAAGATAACAACTCTTTTGAGCTCTAGATTAGGCATCAAATCCAACTGAGTTCACGTATCACATATAGTAACAATACCACACTGAAGTCCTGGCAAATCAGTGTGTTATTAACTAAAGTAATTCTATGGCTGTATTCATACTAACCTGCAATGAAAAGTTCTTCCAGGTCCATCAACACATACACCTCCATTGTAACAGAGAACTGAGTTCACCGTGGGCTCACTGCAAACATCAACATCAACTTCACAAAACCTGCCAGTGTATCCACTCAGGCAACTACAAATAAATGCATTGACTGCATCTTGGCAAGAACCTCCGTTAATGCAGGGAGCAGATTCACATTCCTGGGGAGAGAAATAGTAATACATTGTCAACACAGCTTTTAAACACATTTTTTTTTAATTTAAAACATTTAAAACACATAGCAGCATGTGCAAGAGAAGACTGAAACTGGAGACTGGGAAAATCCTTGGACTTTTTAATGGTCTGATCAGCAAAACTCTCTAATCTGGAACAATTTTTGTTTATATAGAAAGCCTTTACTTACAACTCATACTCACTCTATGCTTGTTCCTACTAATTAACCTTGGAGAAATGCAAATATACTTTTATATAAGAAATCTTACAGCTCTAAGTATGTGATTCTCACTCAGAATTCCTTTATTAAAATTTTTAGGCACGTTTTCAAGCTATAGTTTATATATCTCTAAGTCTATTGCAGTGAAAAAGGACACATCAGTAAGACAATTCCAGACAGAATAAAAAATTGCTTGTATTAAGTAATGCACATGAGCCTTTTCTCAAATATTTGCTGATAAATGCTTTCTTATTATCAAATAATTCATAATATTGGAAATAGAAACATGTAGAAATGCTTGTGTTTACCTAATAACAATTCCCTCTGATAAAGCTAATGTAAAAGTTGTCAAATTCGAACCATGCAAAGTGGCAGCAAATTAATATCTCTCCAGAATTACAGAAGAGTTTAGTTAGTGCAATTGCCAGTGCAAAAATGTATTTTTGCCCTTGAGCACAGAAACCTGTTTTTTCCCTCTGTCCCGAAGGAGTTTTGTTTCACTGCTGCCACCCAAATAGTCTAGCTGAATCCAGTATTTCAAATTTATTCTCACATTGCTGTAACTTTAGAGTGTTTAATTCTTTAAGGATATCCAAGGGCATTCAGATTTCCTGCAGGTACTACAGTTGCTTTGACAGAATGCAAATTCAGCTATCCATGGGGAATTATGAGAAAACAACTTATTTTCCTGCAAGGTCTCTAGCTGGGTGTCTATAGGATGATTTATAAGTGAGCATTACAGAAACTAATTGAATTACACATCCCACAGGAAGATGGAGATAGATCTACAGACTGCCAAAAATCCTGTATAGAGGTTCTAGAAGTAGTCTTTTGCTATATTAATTACATTTGCTGTTGGCAAACACAAGTGCTCTTTGGTTTGTTTTTTTTATGAAAACCCCTGTTTTTCTATTCCAGTAACTTCTCCTATCTAGTCTTCTCAATTTATATTCACTCGTATCTCTCTCTGTTATTTCTGTTTTTACAGCTTTTCTCATTAGCAGAATAAATTAAAAATCTATCAGCTAGTGGATGAAATGTTTACCCAATCGCAATTAAAAAGTTAAAATTCAAAAAATATCAAAATCATCAAAGGAATTAAAGATACATTCAGACGTTCACAGCTTTGGCTTAAGATATCATCAAAGCCATACTGAGCTGCAAACTTAATGTAAAAGCTTTTTATTTTCTTCTATGTTGTTCTTGTAAAATCTTACTGAACTGCTCACAGTGACATGAAAACCAGACAGTTTGTAGGAAAGAAATCGCTCCTATTACTTTCCAGTACACTTTTATGTGCTGCACTTAATGGTTCATCACTCAACTTGCAAAAAACAGAGTACACTCTGTTACCTGAGAATTGCTGGTCTGGACAGTTCTTCGTCAAGAAAATAGTTTCAGTGAACTGACACACAACTGTGTTAAAAATACTGCAAATAATTTTATCCCAAATTAAGTGAGCTAAGAAGCTACCACCAAATGCTGTTAATTTTAGTCTAAGAAAACTTCAGACATTAGATAAGAAAGTGAAGTTGCGGCATGGCTCTGACCAAGTCCTGCCTATTTTAGATCCTGGCAGGGAATGACTTTACGGCTTGGAATTAGGGAACATCTGGTTCTACAGAAAATCCCCAAGTATCCTGATTCCCTCACCTAACCAGTCTCACCTAACCAACAACACTATTTCAGTTTTGTCTTTCTTTTTAGAAAAGGAGATTGCATATTAACTTTAGCACCTAACCAGTTCTCAAATTAGAGCAACACTGCAGGGAGTCACAGCCCTAGAAACATTCCCCTTTATCTCCAGTACAATATGGGGAAAAAAATTCCTTGGGCACCCCAGGTGCCCAGTTGGCAGCCTAGTAAGATATCTTTATATCATTTAGCCTTTTCCCACCTAGAAGAGATCAGATCCTGCCAAAGGAACACCTCTCTTTGAACAACTAAGAAACCTGAACCTTATGAAACTAATATTTACAAAGTTGGGTCACCTTAGTTTTTCCAAAACACTAAATTGTTGATATACAGAAGTGTCACAATTGCTCGGTTATTATACTTCATTTTGTACCTTCTTATTTTCAATGTGTTTCTAACCTTTACTAACTCTGAAATGCTATTTTGATGTGGAGTTTTAAAATGTATAATTTTTAAGCTTCAAAGTCCTAACCTTACAATGATACTTCTAAAATTTTACAAATAATCCGTGCCAGTGAAACAAATATCATTACCACTCCTGCAGTCTCTCCTGCAGTGACAGTAGCACAGGCTTGGCCCCTTGGAAATTTTTAGTAACTGGTTGGCATATACAGAGAAAAAATATCAAGTTTAAATAGTGACAAATAACTCAAGATAATAGACTGGATGATGTTCTTCTGCAGATAAATATGGGAGACTGTAGTTCTTTGCCATTAGAATAAAATGTTAGGCAGTGGTAGAAAACTATTTTGCAAAACTTCAATGTTCATTAGGCCAGTTACTCTGTTATGTTTTTCCCTTTCTTCTTCTCTCCCCCTTTTCAGGGCAAAAGAGTTATATGTAGTTGTGAGCACTAGGAAGACTTTCTTACCATTATTACACACTCATACTATTTCTAAATTTGGTACCTTTAAAGCAACTAAAAATCTGTATACATACGCTATAGAACAAAAATGATCCCTGATCTCTATCAGCAATCCAGGCCTGAAGGTCAAAAGCAATTTGACTTTTATTTCCTAGTGAAATCAAAGGGAAATAAACTTCTTGAGGAATTGCCAGTTATTTCAGATTACAAATGTTTTGGGTGCAGAAAGCAATCATCAAAAGCTGACGTTTTTTAAATCTAGACAGATACAAGCATAAAATAAACCAAGTAATTTGAAAAGGAATCTGCAGTTAAGATGTAAGAATTCATTGTTATTTTCTGTAAAGGCCCTTTGGATACAGCTTCTTGGGAAGCTGTTTCTCAGTATATTTATTCTGAACTATTAATGCTTGTGGAAGCAGGAGCAACTGTCTGCAGAAATTGGTCCTTTGTAAGTGTGGTATCGCCTCTGTTCAGTATAGCCCTGTGCAGCAACAGCAAGAACAAGGTAACTATGCTGATTCCAAATGCCACAACAGACACCAGCGTATTCAAAAAAGCAGGCAGATATTAGTATTTCCTTTTGACAGATAGGATACTTAAACAGTGATTAAATGCATTAGCAGTATAAGAGGATCTCATAGGTGTGAACGTATGATTTTAATATTGTCAACTGATAAGAAACAGACAAAAAAGTTTAAAGAGAAGGTGAGGAAATAACTATCAACATACTAGAATCAAGAGTAAATGCAGCAAGAGGTTTCTTAACAGAATTGCCTATATATCTACATGCAGTATCACTCCAAGATGCAATCTATGTGCATAAAGCAAGTACTTTTTTACACTACAACAGTTATTCCTATTATGACTTAGTGTAGCTTCTACCAACAATTTTCTAGCAACGAATGATTAAAAAAACCCCAACAAACAAAAACCCACACAAAGAACAAAGTACTAAAATGAAACCTACCCCCACCCCAAAATTAGAAAATTACTCTCAGTTTCTTGTTGGAGTTCTTAGTAAAAATATTGTATTTAGAAAAGAGAAAGTACTGAGACGTCCAGAAACCACGGAGAAGTCATCACATGGAAAGACTAAGGGCAGTTAACAGTGAGGACAGCTTTTGCCTCTGACTTTTTTGTTTGATTCCTCAGGACTGTCTAGAAACAGGGAGTACTCATTATTTTTATTATTCTCTCAGATTTATTCATTTCTTTCAAGCAATACTTCCACTTTTAGTGTATTCTGAGAATATAGAAAATCTCATCCTTTCACTGGGGCCTCATTGTCTCACTCTGGGTGTTAACAGGAGGTATAAGGCTTTTCTGCTGATGCGTCAGGGTATGGGCTGTGTGTATGACTTTCTCTGAAGTCAGTCAGTCTGGTCTCACAGGCCTGTTTTACTCTTGCCTAACACTATTCCAGCCCTTGCAGATTATTTCCCTTATGAAAAGAAATTTAGATAATTTAGGTATCTCTCTGGTTCAGTCCGGTTCAAATAACTTTATGAGGCATGGTTTTCCTTAGACGGGAGCTGCAGAACTGTCACTGTGAAAGAGGCTGGGGCTACCTTCTGCCAGACCCAGATTGCTCCAGTCATCTCCAGTGGGCTCACCACAGAGCATAGCAGCTGAGATGGTTGTGCCTCTGGGAAAGCATATTTAACAAATTCTAAAAAACCTTGTGCAGCAAAGCATCAGAGAGAGGACTGCAAGAGGAAAAACTCCTGAAGATATAAAGGTCAGAGAAGAAGTGGGATGTGGTGCTCTAGGAATCACAACCAGGGACTCCCCTGAAGCCTCCTGGAGAGGACCACTGTGAAGCAAGCTGGCCCCTCCAGTCCACAGAGGAACACAGTGGAGCAAATATCCACATTGACACGTGTACTACGTGAGCACCATATTGCAGCACATGGATGTGCCCCAAAAGAAGATGCAGGCATTGGAGAGTCTTCACCAGATCAGTTGCCTGGCAGGAGCTGTAGCCTGTGGAGAAGAGCCTGTGCAGGAGACTGTTTTCTGGAAGATTGAGAAGGAAGTGTTTTACAGAATCACAGAATCATCCAGTTTGGAAAGGACCTCTGAGATCATCAAGTCCAACCCTTAATCCACTACCACCGTGGTTACCAGACCATGGCACTGAGTGCCACATCCAGTCTCTTTTTAAGAACGTGCAGGGATGGAGAATCCACCACCTCCCTGGACAGCCCATTCCAATGCCTGGTTATCCTCTCTGTAAAGAAGTTTTTCCTAATATCTAACCTAAACTTCCCCTGACAGACCTTAAGTCCATGCCCTCTTATCTTACTGGTAGCTGCCTGGGAGAAGAGACTGACCCCCACCTGGCTACCTCCTCCTTGCAGGGAGTTGTAGGGAGTGATGAGGTCTCCCCTGAGCCTCCTCTTCTGCAGACTAAACAACCCCATTTTTTAGTTCTTAAACATGCTTTAGTTTAGTTTTAAAACATGTTTTATTTTTTAACTGATCGTAAACTAATCTTCCTCAAGTTGAGTCTGTTTTGTTCATGACAGTAACTGGTGACCATGACCAATCTTCCTGTCCTTATTTGGATCCAAGAGCATTTTCCTTCCCCTGTCCTGATGGGGAGGGGGAACGTAGAAGCAGCTGGGTGGGCATCTTGCAGCCAGCCAAAGTTAACTTACCACACCTGTTTCATTCATAGGCTGTAAAACTTTGTTTTCTGTTATATTAGAGCAAATAACCTGTTAAAATTGAACTGTATTGCCTATGTTTTTCTGTAGCCATCATTGCCCTCTGTCTCCTTTCTGCTTCTAGTTTGTTCCTTTCACAGATAGCTTCAGTATAATCAGGGCTGCAGCCAACCATCTCCAAGGAAAGCAGAAGGCTAGAAGAGCTGCTCTCCTCAGGCCTTATCTTGTCAGGTCCTTCCTGCTTTAAAGTGTTTTTTTCCTTCCACTGCCACCAAAAAAAGAGGCTAAGTGCCACCTATTAACTTCAGCCAGGGTTTTGTGATCATTCCTCACACATTATCACGCCTGTAAACCATTCCCAGTACTCGCACTTTACAACATATCAATACTCTCCTTCCCAGATCATCTTTTAAACATGGACAGCTTCAGTAATCTCCCTTATAAACAAATGAAAGTATTTAAGAAAATAAAAGTTATATAGTTGTGATAATTCGAATGGACACATTTTATTCTTATATCTTCAAGTTTTCTTCTGTCTGATCTCCTGAGAGTAAAGCAGAAGGGATCCCTTTCCGTAGGGTTATTTTCTCTGTTTTCCTGTGAAGAATACAGTTTTCCCATTTTCACTTAACAAGGAATCCTGTGAGTTTACGTGGTGTTAACAGACAGCAACCTTGGAAAAGATTTGAAAGGTGTAATGGACAAGCTGCCAACATGAACTCCCATTGAAATGCTACGGAAAAAATTGCTAATCCTATCCTTAAGTCTTCAGGGAGAACTGTGAAAGACTGATGATTATTCCTTTTTTTATGGCTAGGGAAAACTGAAACACTGTGTCAAGTTCTAGAATCTGCTTATCATAAAGGATGTTGAAAAATTGAGAATATAAAATTATTTATAGTGATAGGAAGAGAAGGAACAGTTTCAAACTGCAAGAGGGTAGATATAGATTGAATATTAGGAAAAAATTCTTTCCTGTGAGGATGGTGAGTCATGAGAACAGGCTGTCCAGACAAGCTGTTGATATCCTATCCCTGAAGTGATCAAGGCCAGGTTGGATGGGGCTTTGAGCAACCTTGTCTAGTGGAAGGTGTCCCAGTTCACAGCAGGGGGGCTGAAACTAGATGATCTTTTCCAACACAAACCATTGTGTGATTCTATGATTATGTTTTTAAACAAAGACTGGATGTATGCCTAAAACATAAGCTTTAGTCAAGCATATATTAAATACAAGTATTTGTTTCCGTGGGGTTGTAAATGACAGAAATACACATACTTCTGAGAGAACAGAATGGTGATTTTCTGGCCTTATTTTTACCAGTTATTGATATGGTACATGTAAGTCCTCACTGATTTTCTTAGCATAGCAAAACAATTTAGCAGGCAAGGCAAAAAAAATGAAAGAATATTCATGTTTCTCGTTATGCAACACTCAAGGGTAGGCTTTGTTATTAATCCTTAGTCCGAAGCTTGCAAAACAAGATCCACTGCATTCAATAGAGCACAATAATTTACTATTTCTTGTTCTCTGAATGTCATGCTGTAGTAAATCTTGTTTGTACTAGAAGAGGATGACTGTCCCTTAAGACAGCCCACCTGGCATGGCACAGTCCACTGGTTCTGCTGGCAGGGAACTGTTCTGAAATCTGGACTGCAGTAATGACCTAGAAAGGCACAGTACTTTGTTCAGGGCATATTGTTCCCCTACACAAATCTGTGGGTCCACACTGTGATCTGTCTTTGGATGTGAGGTCATTCTGCCAAAGAAAATCCAATTTTCTACATATCACAATTTATCATTTCCACAGTCATAACTATTGAAATAATTATGGATATATTTTAGCATATTAATAAAAATAGTGAAAATCCATCTTTTTTCCAGACTGTGTCAGTTCAATTCTGTTTCTTAAAACAAAATCTAGAAATGCATTTTAGAAGTTACAATTTTTTTTTTTTCCTTCAGAAAGGATTATTTATGAGTAGTCCTCCTTGGAAACTCTGCTTTGAAATAAAATCAGAATCTATTTCTATATAAGAGATTCAAGATGATGACAGATGTGAAGTTTTGCTTTATATCAAAAAAAGGTAATTATAAAGCAGACAAATTCTAGACATAACTCATGCAAATCCACTATGAGGGGAAACATGTCTACTGGAAATACACATAAACTATTTACAAATTTATCTTTTGACATACCTGTATGTAGGCGGTGAATTATACAGTCTAATTTCCTGTAAATACTTATGATATAAAGCTCTAAGTACCATTTACTGTTTGATTTCTTTGTAAACAACTGTAGGGAAAGACTTGAAGCAGAAAAAGGTCTTAAACATCAGTTCAGGGAGTGGAATCAATCATCCCAGTATTTGAGACAAAACTCCCAGGTGGCAGCCACTGACTTGTAGAAAGTAGATAGAGCTTTAAAGCTTGAATTTGGTGGAGTTGAAAAGTGGTAAGATAGAATGAAAACAGATATTGCACCAGAAAAGGATATACTTTAAAGAGCCATGTTTCCAGTCATGGATGTATTAATGGTAGTATTGAAGGTAAAATTATTTATTCTCAGGTCAAAAGCAGAGGATTTTGTGACTAACAAGAGTCATGTGGTTAAGCTTTTGGATTAAAATAAAGTAGGTAGGCAGAAAGAAAATCAATATCATAAACAAATACTTTAGAAACTAATTCATGTGTTAAAGTAAGGTTTCCTATATAAAAATATGGTATCCATATGTTTTTTAATATACTCTGAATTTAAGTTTTAAAAAAAAAAAGTTTAAATTTACAGTATTACTTAATGGGAAATGTATAATTCGATGTTTTAATACGGTTTCATATTTATGCAAAACAGACATGGTTCAGTGCACTAGTGGGAGACTGTCTATATGTATTTCAGTTCCTTTTAAAGACATTTTACCACAGTTTAATTTATTTAATTTATCATGAGAGCAATCATCTGATGTAATTATGACTACCATTAAGAGACCAAAAGACTCAGATTTCTTTTGCTAAGTTTAAAACAGCACTTAGTTTAAATTGTGTGATTTGCTAAGTTAAAGACTTTTCCATTAACCTGGGAGTCTGAAGTGCACTCTTACTTGTGGATAAATATCGACAGTATTGATACTACGTAAAAGTCTGAAATATACATCAAGAATCGAGATGAATGCTCCAAATGCCATTTCTATTTTATGCTTACCACAAATACAAACCAGGTGTTTTGTTTTTTTTTTCAAACCAGCAAAATTATTACTGTATTTTTCCTTTGTTTTTGTAATTAATATGTTATTAATATTTGCACATTGCTGATTTATTAACATCCTAAAGCTTTTTCCTTTGGTAGATTAAGTATACATACAACATTTCGTAGAATGAACTAGGAAAACTTATTTCTATATTTCAGAAGATTGTTTTTATCCAGCCATTATTCAATTCAAAATGTGTTCAAAATGACCAAAATATTTTCCTTAAAATTTTGGATTGTAGACATGAGAAGAAGAGAAAAATAATAAAAATTAGCCTATTTTTTTAGGGAACAATGCAGGTACATACTGGATCTGACCAGTGCTCCATCTGGTCATCATAGTAATTAGAATCTAGACTCACTAATGAAATGCAGATGTCCACTTCAAACTCATCTGGAAAGCTATGAAGATCTCACTGAATATTCACATTTTCATTTACTACAGCAAGTCCACAGACAGCTAGTTTTCACAATGACATCTCAAGTTAGTCAAGCTGAATCCTACTGTTCTTTCCAATGAAATCACAGATAATGACATGACTGTCAAGCCTTATGTCTTTTGTGCAATTTGATGAATAATTGCTTATTTGCCTGAACTAGCAGAGTATTGTTCTCTGACTCTGCATGTGCTTCAGCTGTAGTGTAGAAAATTAGTTGGATTTTCTAATTTAACCCTTGTTTCTGTCTTTGATGTAAACAGAGAGAAAAGATTACTAAACCAGACAAGATAAATAACTCTTGGCTGCAGGCTCATCACAGCTTTCTGTCAGATACCAGCAGAAGCACCACCAAACTTAATATCTTTCTATGTAAAGGCTCAAACTGCTTTTTCCTCCTTTGACATCATGAGACAGCCTTAACTGAGCATGAAGCACAACCGTCAATGACTTCTCATCAGTTATATATATAAAAAAAAAAAGGCAAAATAAGTCAGAAATAATGTCTTGTACTAATATTCTACCGACCATACTAGTAATCTCTTTACCTATGTCAGAAAGGGTCAATTTTCACTAATTTTCACTAATATGCATTCATCTTACAATTTCAGGTCCTGCCTGGCCCCTGCTTCTCTGTGGGCACTCCATGGGCTGCAGTTCTTTCAGAACACAGCCACATGCTGCAGTATGGGGTCCTCCATGGGCTACAGTGTAGATACATGCTCTGGTGTGGTCCTCTTCATGGACTGTAGGGACAGTCCATGCTCTACCATGCTTCCCTCCAATGGATGCAAGGAAATTTGCTTCACTACCTGCAGCATCTCCTCCCTTTCACTCTTCACTGACCTTAGTGTCTGCCAGTTTTTTTTCACAATTCTTTTTCCTCATTCCACTGCCTGCTTGGCAGCATTATTTACCCTTTCTTAAATATTTTTCCACAGAGGTGCCACTATCTTGGTTGAAGGGCTCAGCCATGCCCTATGGAGAATCCACTCGCCTGAGTACATCTGTCTGTGTCTGTGAGCTTTTCTCACAGATGTCACCCCGTAGCTTATATAAACAAAGGCTTGGTACCTAAATTAAGTGCAGTTGCATAAAGTAATACAAAAAAAAACAAAACAAAAAAACAAAAACTAAAAATCTCCAAGTGAAGAAAATCTTGAAGTATATTTACTTAGATGAATTCTTGAATATTATTTTTAAACAAAGGGACTGACTGATGTTAACCTGGAGCAAAACAACTCCGAACATGAGCCTACTATAATTATCCCAAATGTGCACACCCCTACACAGTCAGAAAACTTTATTGATTGCTGTAAGACTTGCAGAGGCATGATGTATGTCTGAGCAGAATGAATGCAGTGTTAGAGCCTTCAAAAAGATGACACCTGCAGAATAGTCTAATCTGGGAATCACATTGCATGCAAATAGAATGAATATCAAAAAATGAAGCCATCATTCTGGCAGATTTATCTGTCAGATGTATATGTATATTTTTTCTCTCTATGAATATCTAATCTATGCATTTTCAAACACCTCAGATGAAATATGGTTATCGTTTAAATAAGATTTTATGCAGTTGTCTACAGGTCATTTAATTTCTCATTCTCTTAAAATGGAGGGAAGTGTAAATCATGGATGTTGCTCAAGAAAATATTACCCAAGGGTATTCTGTATTAGCATTGGCAACAGCTGATAATCATACAGACGTGCAGTATCATAAGATGATGCACACTTCAGCTGAATTACTTATTTTCTGAATTTTCTTTCTGTAAAGAAAGTTGGAAGATAATATTCCAGCTAGATTTACTCCTTGTGTGAGACTGTCATGCATTTTCAGACAAAAAGTTACAGACTATACTCCTCTTATGTAATATGAAGTATTTTTCTTATCCAGTACTTACAGCGATATACAGAAAACCGTGAAAGGTCTCTACATGAATGCATCAGTTAAATGGAAGTTTGGATTACATTTTGTAATACATTTTTGACAAATCCACACAATATAGAAGCCAGATAGCCAAAATAGAGAAATTATGCCAGAGTTTCTCATGTGACAAAATATTTTTTAAAAAGATCACATCCCAAGATCTGTTTATTCTCTCGCACAAAGTCATGTGTGAACCAATTCCATACGTTGCCCAAAGTGTAGCCAACATTATAAAAATTGTTCATCATGATGCCAGATGTAGTCACCTTCTACAGCTTGGTTTGCTGTCTGTGGTAATCAGCACATATTCACATACATATATACATATTCTTTCTTATCTACAGCCATGCCCCCTAATAATTCTTGAACTTCAGTGGTGGAATTGGGCAGTGTATTTTGTATACCACAGTTTTATATCATAGAATTCTACAATTACCTGGACTAGAAATTTTAAACATGAGTCATGACTACTTTCAGCTTAGAACATTGAATCTTGACTATTCAAATACAGACTTAAACTACAGCAAATGGAGCTCACAATACAGATTAGGCACTTATGTCATCCATGCTGAACTGAGAGACAAATGATTTTCCAGTAATGTTGGCTTAGCTTGCTTTAGCTTTTCAGACTTATTATTCACACTTTGCCTTTAAAGTTTTTTAGACACTTCCTCAATGGTCCTTTTAAATACATTTTCATGCAAATAACAAATAATGAGCTTTTCAGAACAGATTTGAAAAAGCTGGATTTCTTTTGTGCATTTCCAATAAATTGATCCATTCAGAAGTTATTTAAATAAAAAGGACTTTTAAGTGGCATATTACCCTTTTTCCTATAATTAAAATAAGATTTGAAAACATACATTAATATTTATCTCACATCTGGAGCTGGTCCATCCTGATTCACAGGAGCATTTATATCCATCAATGAGATCTATACATCTGAAATATAAAACAGTGTTATTCAGATGAAGCTATGTAATTACAGATTCAGCAACAGTAGTATCCTTCTCAAAATAGTGGTTTGATGTAAAGTACTTAAATCCATAGTACTTTTAATTAGTTTACATAATGATCTTCAAATGTTCATATTATGGGTGTTGTGTGTATGGATACTGATTCTCATATTAAAAGACATCTTACCATCTCAGCCTGTTGAGATGTAAAAGCTAAAGATTCACTCTTAAGTATATTAAACTCTAGCTAATCCATATGTAATGAAAATTGGTTTATGCTAGTTAACAAAAATGAAAAAAAGCTGAGATAATGTAACAACATATACATTAGCTTAAGTAAGCAACATCTGCCATCTTTAAGCATGCTTGTACTCTATGAAATAATTTCATTCATATTATAATTACCTTTCCATATCAATCTTAAATATTGCTAGGTAATAGTTAAATAAAAATACCACCTTCCATGAAGACAAGGGTCTGGCAAGCATTCATTAACATTTATCTCGCAGTTTGTTCCAATAAAACCCCTCCTACAGTGACACTTATAGGAACTGATCTCATCGATGCAACTTCCATTGTTGAGGCAAGGGGCAGACATACATTCATCTATATTTACTTCACATCTATCACCTGTGTAAAAAACAGAAGACTAAGCTTTAAATTCTAAACTCAAACCAACCAACAGTTTCTTACTTATATAAATGATTACACATAAACTGTTTTTACTTCCATACATTGTTTGTATTATTCATTATATTTATCAATAAAGAATATCCAATTTGAGTTACCTATAGGTGAAATGCTGAAAATTGTGGTTATATGCCAATTTGTTATGATGATAACATGTCTAATTGTGGCAAAGCAATTGAGGGTCAAAGGTTTTGAGTGTCAATTTGCAAACAAAATAGTTAAATGGAGAAAATCAACATCCAAAATGAATTTTTTATGCAGTTACTAGAAAGGTGAATAGCACAGGTTTCCTGTAAGAGGAATACAGAAGTAAAATGCTGCTTGTCTTTGTGGTGATCTAACTGTAATACTTATTTTCTCAAAATGCAATTAAAATGCAGGAGCTTCTGCTAAAAGGTGAAAGGCATAAAATTATTTGAAACCTCTGAAGACATTCATTATGAAAGGCATGGTGGTGCACTTTTCTACTTAATATTTTCTTGCATATTAGTGCCATACATCTTCCACCTAATTATCTCAAAATATTTTACAAAATAGTAATTGAAAACAGACACATAAATAGGTCTCTTTGTAAGCAACTATTTCCCACTGCCTGGTAAGCTGCTAAGCCCCACACAGCCACCTGCCCCACTCCTCCCAGTGGGTGAGGGAGAGAGAAATAAGAAGGTAAAAGTGAGAGAACTTGGGTTCAGAATTTAAAAGGTAAAGCAAAACTATGCAAGCATCAAAGCAAAATAACAAATTAATTCACTACTTCCCATCAGCAGGCAGGTGTTCAGCCACCTCCAGGAAAGCAGAGCTCTGGGAGCTGTTACTTGGGAAGTTACTTGGGAAGACTAGCTGTTACTTGGGAAGGTAAATGACAATTTCCTTCCTTCTTCTTCCCTCAGATTTATATGCTGAGCATGTCATGTTTTATGGAATATTCATTTGGGGTCAGCTGTCCCAGATTTGTCCCCTCTGTATTTCTTGTGCACCTCTGGGCCACTTGCTGGTGGGGCAGTGTGAGTATCAGAAAAGGTCTTGACTCTGTATAAGCACTGCTTATACAGCAGAAGCTGAAACATCCCTGTGCTATCAGTATTTTTTTCAGCACAAACCCCAAACCTACCACCATACAGTCTACCATGAAGAAATCTAGCTCTATCCCAGCCAAAACTAGTACACTGGGGATAATGCAAGAACACCCTTCCAATTCTTCTGGTGTGTGGGCCAGAGGAGGTGTGTAGGAAAGAAAAAATGTGCTTAAGGAAAAAAGATCTCCTCTAGAGTAAAGAAAGTGTCTGAGAGCCAGAAGTTACATCAGGTCCTCTGGCTCTCCATCTCACAACAAAAATCAGACATTTCTTGCCTTTCTGGAATAAAGTATTTAATTATCTCAGTAATTATCTTAGCTCACAATCAGCTTTTCATACACAAATGTGAAGAGTAAATCAAAAGTCCCTATAGACTTTTATAATTGTTATACACCCACCTACTGGGAGCTTCTTAAAGGAAGAAACTGATAGTAAGGAAGAAGTACACAGATACCCGAATCTTTATCTAGACCATGTATAAATATACAGTCAAAGATAAAAAACAGGTATTTGCAATAAATCTATTAACGTACTACAAATAGATCATAGGGAACGTTTTTACTTAGTGAGTAATGATAGTGAAGGAGACATGTTAAGTATATAAAAATACTGTACACATTTGAGGAAACTGCTTTATTCACAATGTACTCCCAGTCTTCTAATGGAATCAAGGAGAATAAAACAGTACCACAGATTCTGTTTTGAGAACTGTGGTCTCAGACCCAGCAGCCCTAGAGCATTGGACTTGGCAGGTACCCCTTGGGACATGAGCTGAGAGAAGCTGCTGTGCAATTTGGTATTTGACCAGTGGTGCTTACACCATACTCAGGTATAAACTGGTACAAGTTAGAAGGCAGTTCTGAAACTTGTTTATGCCCCATGACATACAAGCATTCAGCAAACAGCTCTGATTATTCACGCTCCTTGGACACACTTGCTCGTTCAGTGTCACACACTCTGGATCAATGGTGTATTTGGTATCACCACATGTGAGAATGCAGATCTTTTAGAAATAGATAACATTGTGAACATACTGCCAAAATCTACATCCAGGAAGAGAGAAGTGAAGCTCATCTGTTCTCTTATAGAAGATCTAACTATCCAAGAGGCAATTTTTCTCATAAGTCAGCATTAGGAAAGAAAATTCTTACTCTGCTCTTTTCAAGGAATAGTTAAATAGCACTGGTAAGATAGTAGTACTACACAATAATATACTTCAAGTCTATTTTACTTGAAACTCTGAAGTGATTATCTTTCTTATATCTCAATGGTGAGGGCATCTCTACAGCATCATATTTCTAATCTACAACATTATATGAAAAAGGTCATATCTTGATTGTAGATCTTTGTATTTTCCTGGTCCATTAATCAAAGACTGCAAGTTTTAAAATGTGAATAGTCCCAAGGCTATGGGGTTTTTTTGGTAAATGAGCAATTCCAATCTTCGCCCTTGTAACCAACTGTACTTTCACTCAATAATGCATTACTTACCTTTCCAATTCTGCTGACCAGAAATGGAACTAATTCCCCATGAAACAAAAAAAAAAATCTGTCCTCCTAAGAAGCCCTAGTTATTTAATCTTATCAAATTAGTGGGAGGATATAGTGAAATGGGTAGCATTATAATACAGAGACTGCTGTTTTTATACAATGTGCTTTTCCGAAATCAATATGACTGACATCAAAAACCTCACTTTCCTAGATAAATACACATAGGAAGTTAAAATCTGTATTTTAAGTGTTACAATTCTCCATTTAAATTTAGTAATTTGCTTTCAATAATGATATACATGTGAAGGCATTAATATTATTTTTAAAAGTTTTAGTGTTTTATGAATTTTCAAGACTGACCTTGCAGAGAGCAAAACCCAGAAAGCTCTGTTCAGGGTTTGGTTTTTTAATTATTTAAAACAGTTTGCTTCATAAGTAATTCAATGTTATTCATTCCTACTTGTACCTTTTCCTGTGGCTGTTTTCTATCCTTTGAATAGGTGTAATACAATAACTAAAAGAAATAAACCTGCAATCAAAAAAACTAATTCATAAATATAGTAGCAACAGATTCCAAAATCACCAAAAGAAATCTGATTTGGCTATAATCAACCCAGTAGAAGCTTGATTGAGATACCTCAATGACTGCAATCTTTAATTTGAAGAGGCTGACAAATATTGATATATAGATTCTGAAAGATAGATTCAAGGTTAAAGTAATCAATGACAATTATTCCATATTCACGTGTGCTTCCATTACTGCATAATCTATTGAGAAAGGAAAAATTATAGTTTCTTTACATGATTAACATCTTGTCATTAAATAGATTCTGTTTTACATTCCTGACCTGCTCTTATTTATGCTAAATTGATCTAAAAACTTAATGCCATTGAATAAATTTTTGCCTGAGCAGCTCAATGAATGCAATGGGAATGCAGTGAAAGCCCATTACTTGGCTCTGGGAAAAGAAAATTCAGCGTATAAATTTAATGAGTCAATAACTGGTTACAAAAGATGTTACGAAAGACAAAATATATTGTAGAAAACATTTTATACTTTCCTTTCATTCCCAGGAAAAAAACTTACACTTAAAATCCTGCAGAGATTTAAAAACAGGAATCACTGTTTTTTTTTTTTTCTTTTTTTCTTTTTAAATAAATCAGAATTACCAAATTATGGAGACATAATCAGCAGTTGCATTATATAAAGAGATCTAAGTTTGATACAATCTGCCCTAATCATCATAAGTCAACTGTCTTACAAGCTTTGAAATATGATGACTTAAAGTTAGTAACTGACTGCAAAGAACGAGAATTAATTTTGTCACAGTGACATTAGTCTTGTGAACAGGATAATGTTCAATAGTACTATTGTTCTACTCAGTCTGTTATGAGTGACCAAGCTGTAACAAAAGCTTGCTAAGTGTGCTGCATGAAAAATTAGGGTTGAAAAGGTTGAAGAGTTTATTTTTGTTGATTTCATCCTAAGTTTTATTACAGTATAGTGACCAACACGAGAGAGTTAGATTTTCTGCTTCTATCATATTTCGTGTCAGTAATAGATTTACTTCAGGCAATTATTTCACCTTCTGTATATTGAGTCAAGTTAAATTGGTGCTGCTCAGACTGCAGAATGTCTGACTTTTTGCAAACTATTTGAAGTAAATAATTTTTTTCTGTGTTTAGGAAAAGTTTGATTTCAACTCTGGATGGGAAAGCAAAGAGAACTTTCCAAGATAAGACTAGACTATCAAAGTAGTTAAGACAAATACAGATTAATATGCTTGGTCTAAAGGTTTTAAGATTTTTTTCTTTTTCATAAATATCAGTTTTGGATCTTAGATATGTGTGCATGCAAGGCTTATGAGAACCAGTCAATCTAAAATGAATGCAAAAATAAGAGGAATTAATTACAGAAACATCACCTGTAGCTAGCACTGGCTGTTATTTATATATCTGAACCCTCACCGAGAGCATGGTGAGACTATCAGAAGCAGAAATCTACTGAAGCAAATTACTTCTTGGCGTATTGCTCTGCCTAGTAATAGAGAGCATCAGATCCTAGTGATCTGAACACTTTCTGCTAAAAATAATAGAAACTAAAAAATTGTAATCTTGTGACAAGAGGAACACAGCACTGATATCTAGAATGTAATGCCTGTATTATGAATATCTTAATAGTCTGATAGTCAAAATTATCAGTATTTAAAATCTTTGATATTAAAATGGTTAAAATGGTTATAACAAAAATCTCTCCAGATCTTGCCAGTATCCAACTCTTTCCACTGGTGGTGTGCTCAAGCTTCAGGCCCTGTGGGTCTGAATCGTGATAGTACATCTTTGTCCTGAAAATTGTAGAGGGGATGGAGGGAGGGGCATTGCAAGGATGTGCCAACATCATGACATCTTTGCCAAGACTGTGATGTGTCAGGTGGAGAACTTCTCTCTTCTGTTTGAAGAAATATGATGCTGATAGTTTCTTTTTCCTTTAGTCTTGGGCTCTGCTTGCGTTTCCCTTTATACCTTTCCTTGTCACAAGTCCCTTCTTTCTACAAGGCTGCCAGCTGCACCCTGGATGTGGCCCCCTGCCACAGGCACACAAAGAGCTATGGTTTGTCAGGCAGTGACGGGGGGGGGGGGTGGCTTATTATTCCCTCAGATATTAAAGCTGGGGGAGGGGAGGCAACAGTCCCTGTGCCCAGTGCAGGGGTTAAACCAGCAACACCCAGCTCAGGCCATGGCAGGCTGAGGTCCTGCACTATCAGGTCAGTGCACAGCCAGGGCATCTCCCTGCTAAGGCAGGAACCATATTTATGGGATTACAAAATGATAAAGTCAAGCTATGCCTAAAGATATCACAGTTTAGAATTATAATTCAACTCACAGATGAGTAAACTTACAAAAATGGATGGAGAGCAAGATAAAGCTGAAGAGAGTGCAAATAAAATCTATTAATTCATCTCTGAATATTGGAAACATCGTGACAAAAAATGTCATGGTTGCCAATATTACCAGAGGAGTCCACGTTGTAAGTGGGCATGCTGCCAAAATCAATTCAATATTTACAACATTTATATTTGACTTTTAAGAACACAGAGTTTAGTATGAGCAGTTGCTTTATTACAATTTAGAAAACTTTTAAAACTAAAAGATAAATCAAAACTTGTAAGGAAAAGACAGATTTCTAAGCAGCAAAGTGTCTCTCATTTGAACAAATACAGCTCAGTATGGAGCAAAGAACTGTAATGGTTTGTTGTACTAAAAATATAATGTATTTATTTCAAGTATTGCATATATATGTTAACGCACATATAGTCTTAAGGAGACTACCCTTGCTTCTTTCACTATAGTCACTATTTATTAGCAATTTAAACATTGTAATATAAAACTAGGTGTAAAAATAAAATTAAAATAAGGGAAAATTGGAGAGCTGTGTTACATGGCTAAGGCATCAAGAAGATTCTATTCTAGCATAATTCTAAAATAAGTATAGCTTTGTTTAAAAAAATACATTTAATTCCTCACCACTCAATAACCTGAATATATTATTATTATTATTATTATAGCTTTTGATTTTATTCTTTATTAGGCATGTTTTACATAGTCTCTAATAGCCTTATTTAAAACTGAAGCACTTACACATTTTTATAGACCAAATGCATAGCTAAAAACTCAAACTTTCTTTTCTTAGGATGCAAGGAATCACACTAGTCATAATGTACTATTTCCATTACTTTCTAAATGTCCCATCAGAAATGAGAACCATACCTTCCTTGGAGGTTTTCCTGATCTAGTTGGACAAAAGCCCTGAGCCTGGTCTGATGCTATAGCTAACACTACTTTCAGCAAAAGGTTGGACTAGAGGCTTGCAAGGTCCCTTCTAACCTGAATTATTCTTGGGGGTTGAACTAGATGATCTTTCGAGGTCCCTTCCAACCCCTAACTTTCTATGATTCTGTTTCAAGAATGAAATTTCTGCTGGTAGCTTGACCTGCTAGGCTGGTTAATGGCAATATGTTTATGAGATCAGAAGTATGTAACAGGTGTACAGAAGCAGAAGACAATGCATCAAGAATTTAATGCTTCATAATTTTCAAAATTCTTTTATAGAATAAAATATATTCTTTTATATACTGTTTAATAACATTGGTCAAATTCAACACCCCCTGAAAAATTTCAAGAAGGGCTCTATTAAAATATTCGTTTCATTTGCAACATTATCTTTTAGAAATATATGAATAATTTAACATACAAGATTTAGACATTAAGTACATTATAATGCATAATGTCCCCCTGTGGTCTTCTAGCATTAAAGTGGCTTAAAAGTTCCTTCGTCACAGTATTTGTAGCAGAGCAATTTGTGTAGAAATTAAGATTTCAATCCCTTGAGCCTTGCTAACTCTTACAGAATAGAAACTCCTTTAAAGCATACACAGTGACATACTTGAGTATGTTCAAAGACCTCTTCAAAGTTACACTTGCTAAAAAGTATAGAGACTTTCCTAGCTAGCATCGACAGCTTAGAAACAGCTCCAAGAGTTGCATCAGGGCTTTCTCCAGTTTGTTGTAGGTATAACATGAGGCACTGATTTTGGCTTAGAAGCCCAAGACAGTTTATATTCTGACCTAATACCTTACCATAACAGATAAGATCCAAATATAATCGCTTGACCACAAGTTCTCAAATGTTCTCACTGAATAAGTCTATCCCCTGAATTCTTCTCTAGAAGCTCAAAAAATCTCCAAGGACCTATATCTGTTTTACCCCCCGATACTGATCTGATCGATTGTATTTCAGCAGGTGAATTAGGATGTTATCAACTATAGTTCTTATCAGTTTAGCTGAGGATTACCTCAGTTTTATTAAATGTTCCTATTGTTGAATATTACGTGTGTGGCCTAAGATAGACAATTATGCAGCATACTTAGTGTCACAATCAAAAACCACAGAGCTTCAATATGGCATCTCAATACTTAGGAATGTTAGTGATTCTATTCTTGTGAGGCATTGTTTTCCAGAGGAAGGAATTATTATTATTACCACTACTAATACTGCTATGACTATTTTGATTGCCACTTTGATTGTGGAAACAAGATAGAAATAACAAAAGTGGTGCCAATATGCTGAGAAGCCTCAGCAAAATCCATGACCAGCCTTTCCAAGTCCAAAAGGTACAGAAGAATTTTAGAAATTAGAAAACTGACGGAAGAACTATCACCACATGTCCAGGTAGTATAATGCAGTAGACTGTTACAATTCCTAAGAAATATAAGCAAAACAGTTGGCCATGTTGACTAATGAAATAATGAAATTAAGAAAAAAACCAAAACAAAACCCCAAAGTTGCTGTTGCAACTGGGGAGGTTGTTCTTTCTGAATATTGCTCTCTTTATGCATGTATCTTGCAGGCATACCCTGGATCTCAGCTGCTGGTAAGTTGTGGGTTTTTTTATAAATTCCAATGTTTCAATATTTGCTTTCATCATCACTGCTGACAATTTATTGCTTGACTGTTTCTTTGGTGTTACTTTTGTGTATTTTAGGACACCTGAGGGATGGTAAAGTTGCCTGGGGAGGTAGACATTACTCAGCATCACTCTGCTCGATAACTGGAGCAGGATTTTTAGCAGGTGTTTTCGTCACTTTTGTCTCTTTTCCATTCTGAGCTGATCATTGGGTGGATGGTGTTAGTAATACCATGTTATGATATTATTATGGTATTGTATCTGGCTGTACTGTCGTGCCTCTAAGGAGAACTATTGGCCTGAGGTTGACATCATTTTGATACAGATAATTTTTTTTTCCATTCAATCTATCACAGAATCAGCCAGGTAGAAAAGGACCTCTGAGATCATCAAGTCCAACCCTTGATCCACTACCACTGTGGTCACCGGACCATGGCACTGAGTGCCACATCCAGTCTCTTCTTAAAAACCTCCAGGGACTCCACCACCTCCCTGGGCAGCCCATTCCAATGCCTGAATCTAGCTTGCAGATTTTGAACTGTGATGCATAGTATGCTTACTGCTGTCAGCTGCATGAGTCTAAGGGATCACCTTCCTACATTTTCAAGAACAAATTAAATATCTGTTCTCAAACATTTCCAGATCTGCTTTATATGGCACAAGAATGTTTCACATAAACTAACACAATGCACAGATGATCCCCTATTGGATATTTTATATTGGAAATATTCCTTCTAATTTTTTTCCACTTCATAGAAATGATTACACATTAAACATACCAGCTACACAGAGAATGTGGGAAAGGATTCCTCATCACAACCTTACATTATGGGCAAGAATCAGACCTAAGATTCTTTGCTGGTTAATACAGAGTAAAAAAGAGCTGGTCAATACAGAGTAAAAAAGAGGTTATTCAAAACTCTTTATTTATGTTTCTGCATTTAGAAACCTCTATGAGAGTTCAGAAAACTTGGAGCAAAATCTTTGGAAATCAATTGAGATTTTCTGCATGGTACCATTTCAGGCAATGCATATAATGGGAAATAGGTGTGAGACCTAACATGTATGTGACTGTATGAATGGTGTCCTTTAAATCATTATATTCCTCACTTACTGACTCCTATAAATTCAGGAAAAGGAGCTGGTTCTGTTTGAAAATAAGTAGTAATTAACTGTAAAACACATTGGTGAAATCACCTTAGAACTGGTATACTGAACACATTCAAATTAGACAGTAATGAGCATGAAGAACAAACACTTCACAGTTACATATTCGTTGCCAAAAGACAAGGATTTTTCCCCCTAAAGGCACAGATCTATAACCCAAAACAATTACATTTTACTAAACAAGGGGAAAATGTTGTCATCCAAATTTCTAATCACCAGATTTAATTTGTGTATGCACTGAGAGTTGCTGTTGCCAAACACTCATTATGAACGGGCTGTAGCATCACGTATTTTGAGCATAATCTGTACAAAAAATTAGGTGGTTATTGACTGTCTCCTTAAGAAACATAGACTTTGCATGCAAAAGAATAGCACTATAGAGACTTTTTTTTCTTACAAATAGGATTGTTAGCTGTTCAGTAACTTCACTGCTATGAAACTGCATACATATTTCTCTATCTTTCCAGTTGGAGATCACTGCTGTATGGTATGGTAACCTTTAGAGAACACATGAAAGGAATGTTTCTGCAAAGACAAAAATGCACACTGTACTATCTTCTCCTGTTACTGAAGCTCTAAATACAATATTTGAAATAAAATTATCAAAAGGTCATATCCAAATAGTGAAGGTTGGTAACAAAGTTTAAATATAATAATCTACCTTGGTTTCTGCTGTGCCATGCAGAACACTGTAAAACATAAATTCCTGTGGTTCAGTACCCTATGGGCTACATCTCAGGGTGCTGAGAAAGATGGCTTACATCCTTGAAAGGCTACTTTCTATCATGACTGAAAGGCCATGGAAACTGGGGAAGGCCCCAGTGACTAGGTGTAAGGGACTGGATGGAGGAAACACTGTATTCCCTCCACCGGAACCTCTTAGACTGGTCAGCAAGGAATAGGCACCAAGTCACATTCACTTGGCCTGAAAAAATTCTCATTAGCATTTTGAAAGGGATTGCTGGAGAGGAAGGAGACAGTGATAAGGGTGTGCATATGGCCTGGGGCCTGCATAAAATAGAGATGAGGACTGGGGGAGCAGAGTGAGCAGAGGCGTGATCCATCCCATCTCAGTGTGCTGCTCAGGACAGAGAGGCAGAGGAGCTGGGATTGAAGCTGAGTCAGTGACAGGGGGGTGGGTGGTACAAAAGTACTTTTGCTTTATTTCCTCTCTGTTTCTTAGCATCCAAAAATCTATTTTTACTAGGAAAAAAAAATATTTTTCCCTAAGTTGAATCTGTTCTGATGGTCATGTGTCCTGATTTGGGCCAGGATAAAGATGACTTTCTGTCTTGTACTTTTGCTTTCAGCTAAGTCTCTTGTAAGCAGTTGCACTTGCTGAAATTAACAAGTTTCTCAGACAGTATCTGCTTCTAGGACTGATAACACTCGATGTTTATAGTTACAGCTAGAGACTGGTATGCAAAGCCAAGGACACTGCTCAGCTCTGAGGAACATTTTACCCTCCAGAAGGAGTAAGGAGGTCCCACCTGAAACCCTCCTTTGGGGAGGACTGGACAAGATAGATGCCAGAATTGACCAAACAGAGTATTCCATCCCATACACGTCATACTCAGTATAAATTTGAGGGATCACAAGGGTCAAAGCCTTCTTCCTGCCCTTCCTGCTTCCCTTCCTTGCCTGTTCCTGGTTTTTGCTTTGGCATCCTGGGAGGATTTCATTCATTCATCTGCCCGTGGTCCTGATCCATGCCAGCCTGAATCTGTGTGTTCCTGCCTCCAGCTCCCGACTGCTGCTGACTCCAGGAATCCAGCCTGGACTTTCCCAGGGCTGCCCTGCAGCCTCGGTGGTGATGTGAGAGTTACTGGGGGAGAGGGGGAGGAATGTGGTGTTAATTTTCCTGTATATTTGTATATATTTAGTAATTTTTCCTATTTATCATTACTGTTTAATTAAAGCTTTGTAGTTTATTTTCCAACCCATAAATCTCTCTCACTTATTCTCTCTCCTTCCTTTATCAGGGAGGAGAGGGAGATTAATAGAGAGCATCTGTTATTCGGTTTAATTGCCGGGCCAGTGTTAAACCGTGACATCATGATAACTGGTTAGTGATATCTCTGTCTTTATCTCGACCCACAAGTGTTTTCATCTTTATTTTCTTCTCCTGTCCTGTTGACAAGTGGGGACTGAGAGAACAAGTCAGTATGTGGCAACTGGCCAAGGTCAACCCAGCACATGTAGGAAAAAACAGTCTTTGTAAGAGACCTTAGAATTAGTTAACCCCAAACAAAGTTCTTCATGACCATGAAGAATATTTCACTTGAGGCACCTCTGAATCATCTGGATTATACTTTGACATAAGTTTATTCAGATAGCAAGGCTTATAAAGAAGAAATCATTAACACCTCAATATGAAAAAGACCTTAAAGGTAAGTGATATTAATACATTATTTTTAATTACTTGTTCCTTTTAAGATGTTACATTGCACATCATAAGAGAAAGTAATATTACTGTTTTGCTTAATTTATTTTTAGATAGAACTCAGAGGAAAATATACATAAGTATTTTTCCTTGTTTTTTTAATTTTCATAACTGTGTACCAGTGCACATTCAGAATGCAACATCACACTGATGTATCATAACAAAGATATAGTTATACTTATTGATATATATTTTATACTAAAAATATTTCTTTATTTTGCTTTTAATTTAAAATCGCTGGTTATGGTCAATTTAATTATAATTCCAGTCATGAGTTCCACCTGTTTACAGTCTTGAGAACCTACCAAGCCAAATTTAAATATGACATAGCCTTTGATTCTATTTTGACTTTCTGAAATTATGAACATATTTCCTGTAATTATATTAGCATTTATGAAATTAAACTGGAATCATATAGGTAAAAGCAGTCCTTGAATAAGACATATATGTAAACACAGTTTTCTTATGCAAAAAGATCTATTCTCTACATCAAATTTCACTTTTGGTACATTAGAAAGCATAATGTCTGGATTTGTTTGTTTCTTTAAAACATCTGCAGTACAAATTCAACAGTTCCTGTTACAATCATCAGTAATCATCACTAGTCAACCATTTAGCCAACACAGTGTTTAGATTTAATGACTCAATAGGTTATCTTTCAATTTTGTGTTGCTATATGTAATACTCAGGGACTAGTAACATACAAGTGATAGGTTCTAACAACTTTAGTAAGGATCTTTAGTAAGGAGTTACTCAGAGAATCACAAAATCAGCCAGATTAGAAAGGACCTCTGAGACCATCACGTTCAACCCTTGCCCACTACCACCATAGTTACTAGACAGAAAGGAAATATCTGTGTATTTTTCAGCTTAGCTGTGATAATTTTTTTTAAGTCTACCTGAGCTTTATTTTACCGGTTCTGAGAAAAAGTTGTATTTTAGTAGGTAATATATTATTTTACATGTATTTTTGTTAATCAGCTACTTAAATAAAATTATGAACTATGTAAAATAATTAAGAATAACATAAATTTATGGAAAACTTAAACTTTTAAGGGATATGTTAACTGCCAAAATTTTAGAGCGTACAGAAATCAGTATCTAAAGACTGACTTCTCTAACACATTAAAATACATGATGATCAGAAAAAACATGAAAAATATCTTATGAAAGTTAATACTTTTCAAATATGTTTTTATAAATCAAATGAAATATAGTAACATAAACTGGCCTAACCCGTTTAAGGCATTGTTATTTGTTTCCAGTTTCCTTTCAGATTTCTCTGTCTATAATATTTTAATTGTAATGGTCAATGATTAAAGTTTTCTCTGTACAAGTACTTCAGAGTGTTTTTGAAATTAAAATGATCACTGAAATCAATACATGCATCTTTAAAGTGCCATGTCCGTGACCAAAAAACCCCCCAAACCCAGGCAGTTCCTAAGTTTATGAAATTACTGAAGAAGAAAGTGGAAATACACTAATATTTCAAGGCGTTTAGAGTTAAATAAATTACTTTTGTTATAATGTTAAAAATCCAGTGACTTAAATATTAATATTTTGTAGTTTTAAAGTATTTTGTTTCACAATAATTTCACAGCTTGGTATTCTCAGAGTGTATAATTACCTTTTCTGTAGTGTAGGTAATATAAAACCAAAAAAGAATTGGTTAAATTAAATAGAAAAATCAACTATTAGCTGTTTGAATTGTAATTGCTAGTTGTCAGAACATCAGACTAAAAGAGAATACTTTACAGTTTTGCATGTTTGCCTGGGAAACATACACTTCATACATCGTTTTTGAGTTGTAATCCAATATATCAATGTCGTGCTCTGAAAAGACCTCACTTTGAAAACATATTGCTTTCACTCACTTTGTGAGTTGCTAACACTGCAACTTAGCTTTAAAAACTTAGTTCAACTGTTATACCACACACTTTGTGTTGAATTAATTATTCCTTCAGAATTAATCTAACTAGTACATGACATACTGAATGTCCAAACAATGTCATTTTAAGAAGGAAGGGGGGCAGTGGGAGATTTATCACTAATGTTTGAGTAAAGTTTCACTGTTTGATAGACACCTGGATACCAAATGACCCTTGGCAGAAGATAACACTAAACAACCATTTTTTAAAATACATTAGAAGACTTTGTACCAGTAAATAACTACTGCAGCTGACTAAAAAAATCTCACTAAACGCCCTTCCCACCCTCCAAAAAATCCAACAGTGTATCCTTGTTGATTACATGTTAGTGACAAGAACTCAAGTCAAACTGCTAAGCTGATAATCAAAAATCACTACATGAAAGCACATCTGCAGATTACTTGTTCTTTTTCAACTTAGTTTCATAAGCCCTTCAGATGCAGGTATCTTGTCTTCTGTGACTAAAACTAGAAATTCTTACAGAAACATACAGATAAAGGTGAAAAAACCTGTTTTACCAGCCACTAGTTAATATTAAAAGCCTACAGCACCACTGCTTATTGAACCAAAGTACTTGTGATACCCAAGAGCACAGGCCTTCTAAAGAAAAAATTGAGGGGGAAAAAACCCCAAGCTTTTGAAGTTTTAGGCAAGAGTATTATACAGATTTTACAAATTTTTGATGAAATGTTAAATATAACTTTGGGGAATGCTGTATAAGTAGTATGTGATGAATGGAAGAAGGATATACATCTAAATAGGCATTCCTCAAAGTGTACTTGTTCTTTGTTCTGTAGAGAATTTACAATCCTCTCAGGTCGGTGAATGCAAATTGCATCCTTTCTAATCTTATGAATTATATGGTACTCATCAAAGATGGAATAGGTAGGAAAAATTTTATGCACAAAGAATGCAGAAATTATATAATGTGAGGCAAACAACTGTATACATGTATGCAAATGGAATCGTACGACTCCATGTGTTTTCAGGTTGCTTAAACCAGATGTATCAAAACATTACATATGAACTAGCTCTGCAGCACGCACAATGTGTAAATAAATATCAACAGCATTTCAGAGACATTTTACTACATGCATAACCATTAAATATTTTGTCATGAGTTCTGTAAAAATGTAAAGATTAACACTAAAGTTAACAGCGTTAGTCCAACAGGACATCAGAGTCAAAGTGTCTGAATTCAAAAAACACTGATTTTCTTTACACTGTATAATGTCTCTTTTAATGTGTTTCAACTGGATGTATGGGTGACTAAAGAAATCATAAATCAAGCCTTAATGTAAATATCTTGATCTGCTTAGCAAGAATTGTGTCAAAGTTCTAGATGAATTTGTATCAGTTTATCTTTCAATAAGCAGATATCCCTGTATACTCTTGATTTAGTTGAGGCCATTGTTATAAAATTAAAAACATGTAAAACCCATGATATAGCCTTCTCCACCATGGTAGAGAGTGGATCATACCTGTGAATCCAGGGGGACAGAAACACAGATAACCTCCAAGCCTGTTGATGCAGCTTCCTCCATGCAAGCAAGGCAAAGCTTCACACTCATTTACATCCATCTCACACAGAGACCCATAGTATCCAGGTGCACAATTACACATGAATCTTTAGAAAAGGGAAAATCAGGTAAGTTCACAGAAGTAAAAAATATATTAAATTCTAATACTGCAAAGCTGTATGTATGTCCTGGTGCCAAGCTGGCTTTCCTTACATCATCTCTGCTAAAATACTTTAACAGACTTTTATCCACTTGTCCATGTTTCTGAAGCAAGCAGAGCAATTTATCCTTTTTTAACTAGTAGAAAAAGTGTGCACAATTTAGCTGAATGTATGAAGAAAGACTTCAGGGCAAATATTTGTTTGATATGTCTCTGAATAACTGTAGAATGTCCTGGAACAAACTCAAGATATAAATTTTTCTTATGCTTACACTTTTAGTAAACGTACTTTAGAAAAGATCACTGTTGAAGTCTGAAAAAGAGAGAGGTAGCAATCTAAGGATAATTTTTTCCCCGTATTTCACTCTCTTGCCAAATTTGAAAAAAAAAATAGTAAAAAGGTAAGGAGTTAAAAAAACAAGTTATACTAATGGCAGTGTCCCTCCAGTTTTTATCTCAGGCCACATAAGATACAAATAGTTGAGTCAGTAGCATTCTCCAACCTGCTTTTAATACACAGTCCTTGTCATCCAAAACTCAAGGCAGCAAGTCAATATTATACACAAGGAAACCAGGAAATTGCTTTTTATTTTATAGTAACTAACCTGTTTACAAGATTCAAGCATGTTCCATTGTTTTTACAGGGTCTTGATAAGCATTCATTAATCTCCACTTCACATAGTGTCCCAGTAAAACCATGTTGGCAGGAGCACCTACCAAAAAGGATGTCACTGCATTACATTTTGATTTAACATTAAAAGATTACAGAAACATGTGTTTTGAGGGGTATAAATTAAGTGGTTCCAAATTTTTTTTTTCCTAGTCATTACAAAGTGCTGTACTATAACATGTTCATAAATATAGTGAATGCAGCCCAGGAAATAAAATTTTTGCCATTATCAGTCAAAGGCCACAGGCTTTATACAGACTCTACTGTGCAAGGGATCAGAACTTGCCTTGCCCTGAGCTGGCTTTCATTTGTTTTGACACCTGTCCTGGATCCAAGTGACTGCTGCCTCTCATGCTTTAGCACCTATATTTAGGGTGTGACACACTGGGATAATTATGGTGTTACAAACAACAACGTTTTGTTTCTACTTGGGCTGGGGAAGCTGGTAAACAGTGCAAAAGAGTCAAGTTGTGATAAAGAAATATACAAAAATAGCTCAAAGCAGGCCCAAGACTGAAGATGAGAAAACCCCCACCATAAGCATCATGCTTTGCTCGGCAAAGATTTCCAGATGCTGGTGGCTTGCAGTAACACTGCCATTTCTGTGTGAGGAAGAATTAAATCATTGATCAAGGATCAAGACAGACATTATGAAGGTAACTATAACAAAAGAGAGAAAAACTAGATATTTGCATGATTTCTTATAAAAAAAAACTATAACTAGGTGGTTAATGAAGCTATTGTCTATTAATTTTCAACTTCAATATTATTGCAATTGAAGTAGTAAACAAACATCTGTTTGTTATATTTTGTTTGCATTGTTAAGACTTTAAACCTACAATAGATTCTTGGTCTATGGTATACATGATAACCTTTTTGTGAGCATAAAGACATGAAGTATAATGTTACAGCATAATGTGTCAAATGCAACACACACAAAAAAAAAACCATCACTGAATGACAGGAAACATAATACAGGCAAAGGACCAAAAGAATATAGAAGATACATATCCATGTAGCATACTGAATACTTGTCATTCAAATTATTTTCCACACCTGTAATTGTTAACCCCGTCCACGCAGAGACCCTCATTCTGGCATGGATGGGAGATGCACTCATCACTGTTAACTTCACAGTAAGTACCTTCAAATCCTGAAAGACAAGTTAGATTAACTGTGAATGAATGAATTTTAGCACATCCTGTCAATGTAAGGGTCACAGATCCTCTTGGACATTTGCTATCTGAGCTCAGACTTAAACCTCTGCTACTCTTGGAGCTGTTCAATAAAGAGATAAAAGCAGCTCCCTTCTCTTGGGAGCACCTAAACTGAGGGTCAGATACCCTTGGTATCTGACTGAGCTGTACTGCAACTGTGTGCATGCCTAGGTATCTACCTGTTCATCTGGAATGCTGGCTCTGGGCTGCAGATGAGCTCCCTGGCTTGATCCAAGACCCACCTCATTCCTTGTAGACTGTATTGGTGATCTAGCATATGATGCTGATCCTGGGCACCATCACTGGCCCTGCTCTGCCTCATTCAGATACTGTCAGACAACACCCTTGACAATGAGGTCCCTACCATGGGAACCCTGATAAGATTCCTGGCTTACTTTTGTTTCTGGAGATAAGAGGCAGCAAGCGAATGCAATCCTAAAAGAACTTTTTCCAACTATTTTTGTTCAACAAGCTTCCAGAGAATAGGAACTCTTAACATACTTTAATGCACCAAAGAGAACAGATTTGGGTGGACCATTTGACTAAAACTACTGGATAAATGTGGCTCCTTTTATAGGAGTGAAAATACTTTCTTGGGGAGTATGGGACAATACCAGAAACAAAAAGCTACTTCAGTAATGAATATATAGCATATCATAATGGAAGTCAGATTCATATTTATTCAAAGCAGTCAGTAGATAAGAAAGAAAGATTTAAAGGGTTTTTATATTTAAATGATGAAAAAACATGATCAACATCTTCACAGTACATTACTTGCATAAGTTATTACATTTACCTGTATAAATGTCCCAGACTATGTGCTAAACAGAAACAGACTAGTGATATAAGAATACTACTTTTGCTCTTTGACAGCATACTATGTCTTACACCATCCACACAAATACAGTTGTTTTAAAATTATATGCAGTGGATAAACTATAGCTATTTAGTTGGATTTTGCACCAAAATGAATATGTATGTTTCAACTGATGTAGTAATGAATACAGTACAATGCAGAAATTGTTTGCACTGTAGTGACAAGAACCTACATGACCCTGACAGCAGACCTGACTGAAGAGCATTTAGTGTTCCCTGACGTGCTTTTGAACACTATTTGGTTATCAAAATCATATT